>OW026367.1:44529113-46929113 GCA_932273885.2 Leucozona laternaria
ACATGTGCTGTTTAAGTTAATCTTCTCGTTAATCTTGCTGGCGATAAAAAGAAACACTATACACACAGATTTATTTGATGTTTTTTTTTTTTTTTTCATTAAACTGAGATTAAGTTTGTTTATCAACTTTTTTATCATTATGTTAAAGTGATACACTAGAGATGAAGTATATGTACAGGGTCCGCCATCTAACGTTTTTTTTTTCAACTAGTGCTTATTTCGTGAATGGTAACACTTAGCTCATGTCTGATTTTACAGATATTTAGTTTTATCCTCCCGCTGAACGAATATGGTTGTGTATACGCTTCGCTAAGTGGGCCTGCGATCGACTTAGAGAAGATGCCGATTTTGCCAAAAAATCATCTTTTCAGATAAAGCCCATTTTGATCTTGGCGGGTAGCAAACAAGCAAAATTGTCGCATTTGGGGCCAGAAAACCCGCACGCATACATTGAAAAGCCGATACACCCAAAACGAGTCACTTTTTGGTGCGGATTTAGGTCCAGAGGCATAATTGGGCCATTTTTCGAAAATGAGCAAGGAATGGCCGTTACAGTGAATGGCGATTGTTATCGGGCCATGTTGAACGAATTTTCGTTCACAAAAATTGAAGAGGAGGATATTGGCAAAATTTGGTTTCAACAGGACAGCGCAGCGCTACGTGCCACACAGCCGAAACTACACTCGATGTTTTGTGCCATTTTCAAAAAAAAAAAGAAGTTATTTGGCGGACCCCTTATTTGGTAAGCAAAATTTTGCGAATGTAAGAAAAACTTATATTTAAAGGGCGCGTGATTAAAATCAATTTGGATTCTTATTCCAAAAATTTCTGAAAAATAATACGAAAGTATTATTGGTTCAGCCCTCTTATAAAATATTATCAGCAGATTTTAGACATAAGACAAGCTGGGGTTAGTTATAAGGATTTTTTAAACAAATCACTTTGATAACGTTCAAAACTATACTAAGTAGGAGTTAATGTCTTGAGAAATCATTCGTGCAAATCTACCTTAATGAAGGTATACCAAAAATTCAAAATCAAGAAATCTAAACTATGTAAGCAAGGAATTCGAAATTTTGTTTGATTTTTTTAAGTGTTTTTTGAATTTCTATATCTTCGTGAATATTGGTCGTTTGTTATACAAAAATAAACAAAAATTCTAAAGCTTAAATAGGCTTCTTTAAAAATGTTGAGATTCAAATTTTCCAGGTGAAAAAATATTTTTAAAAATTTTCTTTTCAAATTCGTCATTGAGCCTCAATACAAATTTTCATTTTTTTTTCTCCATTTGTACTGTCCAAATAACATGAATGTAAAAATATTCAATACTCTGAATGACCATTTGAGCCAGTTGGAGCGTACGACCCAGTTCTGCGTTTATTTGATTTAAACTTTATACCGTCTGCTTTTTTTTAAACTTGAACCTTCAGCTTGTGTTATGCTTATTTTATACAAAAAAAAATCATGATCCACTAAAATTCAAGCGCTAATAGGTGTTACACAACTCTTGTTTAAACATCCTTAAATGCTTCGAGAATTATCATACATTTTAAAAACACAATGTATTTCGAAGGTAAGTAAAAAGGGTAAGTATACGCCCCACTGTACACGATTTCTGTTTTACCTACAGTTTTTCCTCATTCATTTCCTAAGTGGATTGGCATTTTTATTTGATGAAATTTTTGCACAACCTTATGCCGTTTTTAAAGTATAAAATACCTACCGTGTAAATAGGGAAAACAACAATTTTAAAAAATAAATAAATCTTCAAGGCCAGAAATAATTAAAAAAGAAGACGACTGTCTAAATACCTTATGTACTTGCATAAGGTATGTTTGTATATGTATGTATAGGTATCCCAGGAAGTAGAAAACAAACTATGAACATAAAATTATTAGTTTGTGTGTTTTTTCTTTTTTTTTGGGTTGACAAATACAAATCCACGCACTTTCTACAAACACAGACTCAAAATATACCTACTAAGCTAACAAGTTTCATGTTTCTTTTGACAAACAAATATACCCTAATTAAAAATAATTAACATTTCTTGGCACTGAAAAGCAAAGCAATAAGAAGCAAATGAATTGAAGAAAAAAAGTCTTTTTAAGGTAGACTATAGAGAGTGTAGATAGGTATGAACGTATATATACATTTATACCTATACCGTTACCAGTACATTGGTATGTGCAAAAATAAACCTTCATTGAAGGTTATGCATACTTTTTTTTTTTGAAAAAATAAAAGAAATGATCCATAAAGATGTTTATCTTACTTGAAATACTCTTATTCTCAACGTCAAGGAAAATTCAAGTGGTTGAGTGGGTTCTCTCATCTTATCAAGGATTCTTTAATCAGCAAAGCCAGAGAGATCAAAGCGACCTTAGCGACCTGCCTTTGAAGTCAATGTCAGATATTCAGAGATTCATGAGTGAAATCATTATTTTTACTTCTTTCTTTTGCCATCCCTTCTTTGATATTAAACTTATACTTATCATTATGTGGAAGAATATATTTAATACTATTATAATCAACCGAACCATCAAAATTTCGTATGTTGGTTAATCCTAGTAATCCAATATTGCAATAATCCTTAATAAGTAAGTAAGTAAGTAATGAATTCATTTATTTGCATTTTTCTTGATTCATGTGTTACAAAAATATGAATTTAAAGCTATGGCTTTGCCGTCAGCTCGGTTAGCGATATTTATTTCATGCAATTTTTTTTCATAATTATAATTGAATAGTTGAAAAATTTAGAAAATATTCACTATACGAATTCTGTTATCAATAGCATTCTAAAGGGTTTTTCAACAGGGACGCTACAAAAGTAGAGCAACAGGGACAGCAAACGACGCCATATTTCTTGCCGCATATTGCATATTTTGACATTTCTCTTCAGTAAGGTTTGCCATTTCATGATGGAAAGAAATACGAGCCAACAACGAGTCGAAATTATTAAAATTTACTACCGAAAATCGGAGTCAGTGGCCTCAACGTTAAGAGCGCTAAAAATCGAAAAATCATCTTCAGCGATGAGGCTCATTTCTGGCTGAATGGCTTCGTCAATAAACTAAATATGCGGTATTGATCAGGCAGCAATCCACACGTACTCCATGAGTCATCATTGTATCCCGAAAAAATTACGGTTTGGTGTGGTTTATGCGCCGGCGGCGTCATTGGGCCGTACTTCTTCCGTGATGATCAAGACCGGCACGTTACTGTGAATGGGGATTGCTACCGTTCAACGATAACCGAATATTTTTGGCCCCAATTGGATGACATATGGACTTGGGGGACATGTGGTTCCAACAGGACGGCGCCACGAGCCACACAGCGAATGTCACAATCAATTTATTGAAAACCAAGTTTGGAGAACGTGTTATCTCACGAAATGGTCGCTTGGCCGCCTCGGTCGTGCGATTTGACGCCGTTAGACTATTTCCTGTAGGGCTACGTCAAGTCTTTGGTCTATGCCAACAAGCCAGCGACGATTGATGAACTTCGTACTAATATCGAACTTGAAATTGCAGCAGTATCGGCCGATTTATGCTTGAAAACCGTCGAGAATTGGGTTCAGCGTCTGGACTTCTGCAAGCGTGCCCGTGGTGGCCATGCAAAAGAAATCGAGTTCCATATATAATGGCATCAAACGTACTTTCACAGAAATAAAGAATTTTATTGAGATCCAAAACCGTTTCTGTTTTATTTAAAAAAAACTTTTGTAGCGCTCTTATTGAAAAACCCGATATATGTAAAAAGTTCTTTCAAGAATTTGTAAATTTTTTTCCAGTTGTACTCGTTCAAAATCATTATTATTAGTTCATGCATCGCCAAAGTTCTCTTTCCGAATTATGCAAGAAGCTGAGCAGTGAAATTTGGGCATATACATAGACGTCGAAAACAGTCTTCTTTTGCCCTAAGGTTACATAGTGTACAGAACTGGTTGAAACTTCCATTGTAAGGGCTTCCATTTAGACCGAGGATTTCGCACCTTTTCTTGAAAATAAGATATATTTCTCTGTAACTATACATGTCATGAAAATAATTTTTCTCCAGCAAGTTAGTATTAATTTGTGAGTATATAACTAATTCTACTCTCTGGTTCTCGAGCTCTCACTATAAACTCATGTCGCACAAGATTTTCATACTTCTGGATAATACGATATAAAGGTTCAGCCAAATAACTTCTTTTTTTTTGAAAATGGCGCAAAACATCGAGTGTAGCTTCGGATGTGTGGTACGTAGCGCCGTCCTGTTGAAACCAAATGTTGCCAATATCCTCCTCTTCAATTTTTGTGAACTGTTACGGTCACTCCTTGCTCATTTTCGAAAAATGGCCCAATTATGCCTCTGGACCAAAATCCGCACCAAACAGTGACTCGTTTTGGGTGTATCGGCTTTTCAATGTATGCGTGCGGGTTCTCTGTGCCCCAAATGCGACAATTTTGCTTGTTTACTACCCGCCAAGATTAAAATGAGCTTCATCTGAAAAGATGATTTTTTTTTGCAAAATCGGCATCTTCTCTAAGTCGATCGCAGGCCCACTTAGCGAAGCGTATACACAACGATAAAAAAAGGATAATTATCTGTCAAATCAGACATGAGCTAAGTGTTACCGTTCACGAAATAAGCACTTGTTGAAAAAAAACGTTAGATGGTGGACCCTTTAGTTGGACTTTAACCAAATTTGGATTGTTTGTATTAATTGAGACAGTTTCTTCACAAGCGATTCCTAAACGTTTTCATTTTGAAAACCACCAATCCACATTTCTCAGCTCATATACCACCATTGTTTTTGGTCAGACGGGCATCTTGATGAGAAAGCACTCTTACGATGAAATCAGCCTGCTATTTTAGTGTATTTGTATACATTTTAGGTAGTCCTGTTTCAAGATGGAGTACGTAATTTGGCGTTTTCAACGGTAAGTTGAAAAGTTATTTTTAAATTTTTCAATTGACTCGTATTCATATCACTTCCCCAAACTTGACCAGCGTAACACAGTGTAGATTTTACCACAACATCGAATAAATTATAAATACTTCGCTGATAGATTGAGTCGATTATTTAAGAAGATGTTTTTCCATGTTTAGGGGGCTTTGTGATGTATTTGAGTTCCATGTAAGGTGTAAGATGATCCATAATATTTGAGGCGGAGTTTCGGAATCTGCTGGAGTGCCAGAATATCAACAAAAAAAAAACAGTCTGTTTGATCTTAAAATGAGATTTTTACCAAAGTAGGGTCTATGTAAAAAAAAACCCTATTTAAGAGTAATAGTTCACTATCATGTGATACAAAAGGCTTCTATCGATCCTATATAATGGGTAATTTTTTAAGAGGTTTAGAACTTTTTTAAAAAAAAAAACACAAAGAATTCGAAAAAATGAATGAAATATTTATTTGAATCGATAGTTTGAACCTTGCAATTTAATGTTTAAAGATAATTTCATGCAAATGTTGACCGCGGCTGCGTCTCAGGTAGCCCATCCGCTGAGTCCAATTTTGGCATACTCTTTCACACATATCGGCCGGTATCTCACGAATGAATGCATGGATGTTGGCTTCCAGTGCGTCAATCAAAGCGGGCTTGTCCCTATAGACATTAGCCTTGACATACCCCCACAAAAAATAATCTAATGGTGTCAAATCGCACGATCTAGGCGGCCAATTGACCGGCCCGAAACGTGAAATTAACTGTTCACCAAACTCGCCTCGCAATTGCGCCATTGTTTCGCGTGCTGTGTGGCATGTGGCACCGTCTTGTTGAAACCACATATCATGCAAGTCAAGAACTTCCATTTCGGGCAAAAAAAAGTTTGTTATCATCGCTCGGTAGCGTTCACCATTGACAGTAACGCTGCGATTCGCATCATCTTTGAAGAAATATGGCCCAATAATGCCGCCGGCCCATAAACCGCACCAAACAGTGGCTTTTTCGGGATGCATTGGTAGCTGTTGCAATGCTTCTGGCTGATCTTCACTCCAAATGCGGCAATTTTGCTTATTTACGTACCCATTCAACCAAAAATGAGCCTCATCGCTGAACACAATTTTTTCGATAAACAGCTCGCGATGAACATTTCGAACCGAGCACGAATTTTGATAGTAAAATTCAATAATTTGCAAGCGTTGTCCATTTGTAAGACGATCCATGGTTAAATTGCAAACCAAACTGAAGCTGTTTGACAGTGACACAAGGTACTAAACACACGTCAGCTGTCAAAACCAGTGTTGCCAAACCAAACCAGCTAAAAAATCACCCTTTATAAATCATTATCCATCATAGAGTTGAGTTGTTTTCCAGGACATAATATGATTTTGTTTTCGATTGTTCTGGAATCTAAGAGATCTTTAAAATCGGTTTTAGTTTTTTTTTAATTGAATCAATAATATCAGTAGAATAAGATTTTTTCCTTTTTTATTTTCTATGCACATGTAACATGTTTGTTAGTGCAACAAAATATAAAAATATAAACGTGACCGAGACACTTGGTACACATAATACGTGTTAATTATTTCCCTCGTATATAACAACACCACAACTAGAACAAATCAATGTGGTTGAGCTTTAGAATGTCACCTAGAATGTTATTCCCACGCAATAGCAACAACAAAAAGAAACACAATTTTTAAATAGCAGTCAACTATAGAGGAATCCATAAAAATGCATCCAATCTATGGTATATTATTATGAAAGGAGAAAATTCTCCAAACCAATACCTATGTATGTGCATAAGCAAAACTATGGTCTACCCGTCTCGGCGCTTCGATCGTTGTCGTTTCGTAAGGTCTCACCACCCTGCTTATACAACATGAACCTCACAATTTTAATCGAAAATCAACGCCATGGTTGCAGTTTATACACTATATATACCTACATAAATAAATACTTACATACATACATATGTATAAACATAATTTTATACAAGGTGCACATGAAAGAAGAACCAATTATGCAATGGTTACATTTATTGAAACCCTACTACGGGACAAGCAAAGGCAGTTGACATTTTAACCACCACCCACCATCGCCCACCATCACCCACTATCACCCATCATTTGTATGACAGTTCAGTTCGAGAAGAAAATTCTTGTGTGCAGGATTGGCATGGCGAGTGGCTGTCCTTGTCCATATTACCTTTGCAACATAATTGAAAAATTATTTTAAACTTCATTACGTTATAGAATTGAATTGAATTGAAATTGAAAAGAAACAATCAGCTCGATGTCAGAAATTTAAATAAAACTCCTGGTTTTGGCTGTACAAAATTATTAATTCAAAAATTCTGTAGTTCAAAACCCTATCTTCAACATTCAAGCCGAAAAATCCTTTTTTTTTCAAGACTATTGCAGCCATAATATTGAATTCTTTCAAAACTAGTTTCAGGGCAAAATTAGTTTTGTAGAGGTTTGCAGAAATCAGTATTATTCAAGAATATTTTGACACGTGAAACTTTAAACTAGTTTAGGATAAAACTTCGCGTTTATAACCTCTAATATACTAGTTTTACCATGAAACTAGTTTTAAAAAAAAATCAATAATATGGCTGTGAAAGTTCCGATTAAAAAAAAAAAACATGCCACACATTTTACTTATGCGAACATAAGCTATCTTATGATTATAAGTTAATATAAAGAATTAACCTCCAGTGAAATTAAGCAATATTATTTTATTCAAATTTACTGCATTTGTTGGCTTGGCTCTAAGCCATACTGACTGTTAATTCAATTCTTCAATACATTTAAGATGGTCTTTGAATTGTTCGCATATCATCAATCTTTATTAATACTCTGCAAAAAACTAAATTGTGTCAGTGTCGGGACTCACGGTTAATATGTGCAAACATCAACGTTTGTCCAAGCCCAGTTTTGAAGATCCGTATGCGAATTCGTTGTTGACTACGTGCACGGATCCAAAACGGACTAGTTTGCTTGAAGAGGATCTTTAGATTTTTGTCACTGAACGTACCCAATATCTCACTATGCAGATTTTGTAACGTAACGTACTACATCGTAAAGTGTGACCTTGTAACGTCAGGCAGTTGAAAGTCCACGTTTTTATTTAACTCAACCGCTCCGGCATAGATGTTCACACACCAAAGAGTCCAACGGCTTCAAAACGCAGCTCCATGGCGGCAAATCAACATCCCTAAAACGACTGATTAAAAGTATATTGATAACTAACTGTGCAATAAATTGATTATTGAACGGCTTTTTTGCACGTATATCGCCATCTTGCTGGAGCCATAGCTTGCTCAAGTCTTAATTTTTAATTTCTAGCAAAAAAAAAAACATTATCATGCCTCCCGAGATGGAAATGCGTCTCATATAAAAATATGATTTTTTTGATAAAAAATTCTTTTCAAAATTATCTCTGTCTGGGCAACACACCATCGAATTTGGAAGTGTCTTTGCAATATTTCCCAATGTTTTTTGAGCGTAAATCGATCCATTTTGTAAGGTGAAAGTATAATACACAACTGAGGATCTGTCAATTTTTTTTAAGGCCATATAAGTTGTCAGTATCAAAATTACATATAGAAGTTCAAGAAATAAATTTGCCATAAATCATGATGGTGTTTGGAGGCTATGAATTTTATATTGTTGAAAAGGGAACTAATTTTACCCATATTTGAAGAATTTATAATTATTTGCCTATTTTTTTTTAGTAATGGGTGATTTTTTAAGAGGTTTAGAACTTTTTTAAAAAAAAAAACACAAAAATTTCAAAAAAATGAATGAAATATTTATTTGAATCGATAGTTTGAACCTTGCAATTTAATGTTTAAAGATAATTTCATGCAAATGTTGACCGCGGCTGCGTCTCAGGTAGCCCATCCGCTGAGTCCAATTTTGGCATACTCTTTCACACATATCGGCCGGTATCTCACGAATGAATGCATGGATGTTGGCTTCCAGTGCGTCAATCGAAGCGGGCTTGTCCCTATAGACATTAGCCTTGACATACCCCCACAAAAAATAATCTAATGGTAACAAATCGCACGATCTAGGCGGCCAATTGACCGGCCCGAAACGTGAAATTAACTGTTCACCAAACTCGCCTCGCAATTGCGCCATTGTTTCGCGTTCTGTGTGGCATGTGGCACCGTCTTGTTGAAACCACATATCATGCAAGTCAAGAACTTCCATTTCGGGCAAAAAAAAGTTTGTTATCATCGCTCGGTAGCGTTCACCATTGACAGTAACGCTGCGATTCGCATCATCTTTGAAGAAATAGGCCCAATAATGCCGCCGGCCCATAAACCGCACCAAACAGTGGCTTTTTCGGGATGCATTGGTAGCTGTTGCAATGCTTCTGGCTGATCTTCACTCCAAATGCGGCAATTTTGCTTATTTACGTACCCATTCAACCAAAAATGAGCCTCATCGCTGAACACAAGCAGCGCGCGATGAACATTTCGAACCGAGCACGAATTTTGATAGTAAAATTCAATAATTTGCAAGCGTTGTTCATTTCTAAGACGATCCATGGTTAAATTGCAAACCAAACTGAAGCTGTTTGACAGTGACACAAGGTACTAAACACACGTCAGCTGTCAAAACCAGTGTTGCCAAAACCAAACCAGCTAAAAAATCACCCGTTATAAGAACAACAGACAATTTTTCGTGATCAATTTTTGTTAGTTTCTGATTTCTATCTTTTTAAGCAAAACGTTTCAAAATATTTTCTTCTATATTTTTGCTCCTTAATTAATAAATTATAATTTGTGGTCAACCAAAGCATATTCCTTAACAAATTACATACTTCTGCTTTTTGTGTTTTTTATTGTTTACAACTGGCTTGTGTCCTTTAGAGAACAGGACACAAAAATTAAAAATTGGGAAGTTCCTGAGTAACACAAGAATTTCAACCGTTTGTGTTACACAATGGTCTGTCCTAGGTACAATTATGTTTTGCATCTTCATAAACTCTGTATTCAACCATCGATTTAAAGGTAAAGTTACAGATTTTGTTGACGATCTCGGTATATGGCTCATAACTTGTCCATCGCCGCTCTGAGTCTTGTGGCTGATTTGAACCTCAGTTTGCCAAACACAAAATTAATATAGAAAATAAAACAAAGTTTCAGTGTAATAATGCAAAAGATTCCATATTTGAATATCTATTTATACGATCAAAGTTTCCATCGTCACAAAATGTCAAACTGTTCATGTTATGATGACGATTCCTTCCTTATTATCATTTTATGCAAATACACACATATTTAGGTATTTTTTTGATCAAAATATGAGTTGGACAGATAATATTTCATCTCTGAAGCAGTATCTGCATTTCACGTTCCCCCGAAGGCCTAAACGTCTGATACAAGAAATTTTGATCACAACTTGTTTTTTTTTTTTTAATTTTCCATTCCAAACTTCAGTATCACATAAACTCATAAGGTAGTGCCTATATCAAACAAAATTCGAAGCAACCTTGATAATTTCGGATCCGGCCCGCCTTTTTTTTGTTAAATAAACACTGAACAATACAAAAAGCTATAGTCCAAAATGCAATTTTTACATAAATACTTTTTTCATAAAAATATAGCTTACTATTTTCCCGTGATTTTAAGATCTCAATTTTAACGATCCAACAATCAGAACTCAAGTTACATTCTTCTAACTCGAACCATATAACTATGAATAAACAAACTTATTTGATAACTTTCAACTTAAAAGTTCAGTTGCTCCACTTAAACAGAAGAATTTTTCTTTTCAAATTTTCTTCATATTCTATTCTTATTCAATAACTTTCGTTTGCGTTCTTAGGTAGGATTTCATGTGTATTCCCTTGTAAATGTACATGTGCATTGTACATATAGGTTATGTTTGTAGCTTATTGTTATAAAAGGAATAACACGCTCTTCCACGTCTTATTTTTGTAGATACTCTGTTAATAAAGTGATTGGTACCAGTTAGAAGCTAATAGCTTTAGTTCTGATAATTTTATTTTTTTAGATTGAGATCTTTAAATTACGGTAAATAATAGGCTTCATTTATGTGTACAAATTATTTATACGCAAAAACTTAATTATTATTTTTCGAACCAGAGAGTGTTTGTTCTAACACTCGTTCAAATAATCTCATTACAAGTACAGATATAATACAGCAGAAAATGTTAGTTTTTGGAAGTCTGAAAAAAAAGGAAATTTTAGTTTTAAAAAAATGTATTTTGCATTATTTCCTTAAAAAAATTCTATGATGAAAAAATGTTAGAGGGATTTTTAAGATTTCATTAAATCATGCAATTCTAAAGCAGTTTGGGGTAGACAGTAATAATTAGTGACTTTTCAAGAACCTCCCGATTTCGATTTTTGTAAAAAAAAAAGTTTACTTTTCTTTAGGCTTATTGTAAATTTTAATCTGTTTTAATGACTTGATCTATAAAAAATGGACGAGACTATAGAGACATGCCAGTCAGTTAAAACAGTTTTTCGCCATTAAAAGTGGGCGTGCGTTAATGCGCTTCGCGCGACTTGAAAAAATACTCTGGGTGCTTGAAGTATCCTCACCGGGGGAGGAACCTAGCCTTGTGGGGCCACATAAACAGTACTTTATAAACCAAAACTGTTATAATTGGCATATCTAGAGTCACTTCCATAAAAAATAGCTACATCGCCGTTTAGAGTCCAGCTCAACTTACAGTTAACGCACTAACGCAGAGACGCACAGACTGACGGACGGCATTACGAAACCCACTTGCTCGAACTTCTCGATCATCGTAGTGTTAGTTTTGATTACAATATCGAAATTTTGTTTTCCATGAAACCAATACTTGTCGTATAGAGCAAGTAAAAAATAACTAAATATATATTGGAGAATTATATAGGTTCAAAACAATACTATACATTATGTGTGTGGATCGGAAACAAAACCCAGTATATCGAGTTTTGAAAAAAATTACTTTAGTATAAGGTTTTTTTCGTATCGTTTAAACACATACGTTGGGCCCAAGTTTGAATCCCAAGGCGCATTTAATACCTACCATAGAAATGAGACCTCAAAATCTGTAGTTAATTTCAAAACCCATTTTATCCACTCAAAATCCACATATTTTTGTTAGTACCAAAACCCATTATATCCATTCGAAAAACATTTTTAATTTTAAACTT
This sequence comes from Leucozona laternaria, assembly GCA_932273885.2. Taxonomy (NCBI): domain Eukaryota; kingdom Metazoa; phylum Arthropoda; class Insecta; order Diptera; family Syrphidae; genus Leucozona; species Leucozona laternaria. Next base: position 44,541,229 of record OW026367.1, read on the forward strand.
TTAATTCAAAAACCTTTATATCCTAAAAGATGCGTTTGGCTTAGAAGATAAAAGTCGAAACTTATAAAAGTAGATATAATGGGTTTTTTTTCTGAACCACACATATGTATTGTATATATCTAGGTTTATGTATAAGAAAAAAAAGTAGTAATAAACAATACCCAGCAAAAATGTTTAATTTATTAAAAATTAATTTCCTTAAAAATGAGAATCAACAAGAACGAACTGTACATAACTGTATCAAATTTAAAATAATATTAAAAAATGTTAAAAACTATATCGGATCAGGTTTTAAGTTTTATGAAATCCCAAAACCGATAGCAACAAGATAAATGAGATTTCTTTTTCCATCTTTCGTTTTTTTAATTTAAAAAAAAAAAATACAAAAAATAATTTGTCACAATTCAAAATGGAATTTGTTATACGCCTTCGCATAGGAAAGGCCTTTGATAGAGTTCAACTCGTCTCCTCTAGTTGAAGGTAGACCCACATAATGAATGCGAACCTGACACACTTCCATCGAATGGCAACAGCGTCGTAGTTTTTTTTTCATTATCCAGAACTAAAAACCGACAATTGTACGATATGAATTTCAGATTGCAATAAACTTACATATATACAATATATACATAATATGTACAAACAACAGGCTCCACTCTTGCACCACTCTTGCCCTCGATGTGGTCTTGATTTTATTCGAATTTTGTAGCAATTCACATTGTATAATAATTTATTGTGAATTTCAATTAGTTGTGGTTTAATTGAGAATACATAGGTACGTAAAATTACTCCTCCTCTTCAACGATATTTTTTTGTCATTTGTTTATAAATCTGTGAGTAAGTTAAATTTGAAGTTTATGAATTTCATTTTTAAAATAATTTCATATTATATAAAATAATTTCAGAATTAATACAAATTTACATTATGTACTGTACATATATACATATCTAGTGCTTATGTGCTGTGTTAATGGTTTGAGTTATTAAAAATAAATAAGGTCACTTTTGCTTTACCACAACCTACAGTGTGTCATATTTTGTTTTGTTATTCAGTTAAAACACAATGGTTTGTTTATTTTGAGATTAATTAAATTTGATTGAATATAACTTGTCGCATTGTTCAAAAAAAAGCTTAAAAGTTCAATGACTTCGGTTTTGTTGCTAAGTGTATTTCGTAGTAATTTTTTTTTGTTCAAATACCAGCAGGGTAAAACTAGAATTCTCCAGCCTCATTTTCGAAAAAGTAAGGTCCAATGACCCCGCCGGACCATAAACCGCACCAAACAGTCACGCGTTGAGGATGGAGAGGCTTTTCAACAATAACTCTTGGGTTTTCCGAGCCCCAGATGCGACAGTTTTGCTTGTTGACGAAGCCTCCGAGGTGGAAATGGCCTCATCAGTCAAGATGATTTTTCGATGAAATTCCGGATCATTTTCATGCATTTCAAGGACCCAATCAGCAAAGACACGACGTTGTTGATGATCAGCCGGCTTCAGTTCTTGTGTTAACTGAACTTTATAAGCCTTAAAACCCAAGTCTTTATGCAAAATACGGTGTAAATACGTTTGTGGAATGCCTAATTCCAAAGAACGACGAGGAATGGACAAACCTGGGTTTTCTTCAACACTTTGGGCTACAACAGCAATATTCTCAGTTGTTCTTGAACGATGTGCACGGGTTTTATTCTTCACATCACTAACTTGTCCCAACAGCTCGAATTTGTCCACCAATTTCTGTATTGTAAAAATGTTTTAGTTTTACGAACCGTCTCTGCCAAATTTTCACCATTTTTATAGTGAATTTTAATAATTTCAATGCGTTGTTGAAGCGTGTATCGTTCCATTTTTATTAATGGCGTAGTTTCTACTTGTCAAATGTCAAAAAATGACAGCTTCAAAAGTGACAACTACCGAAATAGCGGGCTATTCAAAATAACACCTCTTATTGGAAAACCCTTAATTTACTTTTGATTCGAATTATTTTTTCATTAATTTTTTATTTGGAATAGTGTCCGTAAGTGTAATTGAAATGTTAGGAGAAGAATGAAAATAATACAACTGTAGTTTGTATTTCAAAGAATATTAACTTCATTGTTTAAATGTATAGAATAAGCTTAAATATTAAAAAATTTAATTTTACAAAACAGAATGAAAAATACTTGAATTTAGAGTCAAATATTTTTAAAACACAGGGTCATAATTCCACAGGCCAAAAATTTACATTAGACTTTTGATCCACGAAATTAGTTTTTATTATTATTTGTTATAATAATTGTATTATTGTTATAATAATTGTAAAACCCACCCACATATTAGAGCGACACAAGCCCATATTATGAAATTTCAATGGACTTCTGACCTATTCATTGTGGACTTTTTACTCCATTTTCAAATAATACTTGCCGAAAATTTTGAAAAAAAAAAACTTATTTTATATAATAATACTTAATTTTGAATATTTTGTATTTTAACACACTAAATAAAATGTTTAGTGCAAACATCAAATTCCATTTTGAATATTTTTAAAAATAATTCAAAAATGAACGGATATTCATTTAATTTTTTTAAATTAATTTGTAAAAATGGTATTATGAAACTATAGTAATTAAAAACTCAAATTTTACTTTCCAAAAATTACTTTATAAAATTTTCAAAAGTGATTATAAAAATTAAGACATCATTTCCGGTTTCTTAAACAAGACTTAAATATTTAGATTAAACATAAGAACAATTTACGCTGAGGAAAAAGTAGAACATAAGCTCGTAAATTGAACTTAAATATTTAAGTAAACAGCTGTAGGTTAGGTTAGAAGGGGTGATACTACGGCAAGCCGCATTATCGCACTCTGATCTCAAAAGATCTATTGTGGTACTCACGAATTAGGTGAGGTGAAAATGAGGATGGGTGAGGAAAGGATATAGTGAAGCTTATAGGCGTGGGTATGAGATATCTCCCTGAACCAACCTGAACTCTGGATAAATTTCAAGATGTTCCTCAGAGGTTAAAACGAGATGTCACCCAGTTCGTCAAAGAAGTAATAACGGGTGATTTTTTGGCTGGTTTGGTTTTGGCAACACTGGTTTTGACAGCTGACGTGTGTTTAGTACCTTGTGTCACTGTCAAACAGCTTCAGTTTGGTTTGCAATTTAACCATGGATCGTCTTACAAATGAACAACGCTTGCAAATTATTGAATTTTACTATCAAAATTCGTGCTCGGTTCGAAATGTTCATCGCGCGCTGCTTGTGTTCAGCGAAAGCCACTGTTTGGTGCGGTTTATGGGCCGGCGGCATTATTGGGCCTATTTCTTCAAAGATGATGCGAATCGCAGCGTTAATGTCAATGGTGAACGCTACTGAGCGATGATAAGAAACTTTTTTTTGCCCGAAATGGAAGTTCTTGACTTGCATGATATGTGGTTTCAACAAGACGGTGCCACATGCCACACAGCACGCGAAACAATGGCGCAATTGCGAGGCGAGTTTGGTGAACAGTTAATTTCACGTTTTGGGGCGGTCAATTGGCCGCCTAGATCGTGCGATTTGACACCATTAGATTATTTTTTGTGGGGGTATGTCAAGGCTGATGTCTATAGGGACAAGCCCGCTTCGATTGACGCACTGGAAGCCAACATCCATGCATTCATTCGTGAGATACCGGCCGATATGTGTGAAAGAGTATGCCAAAATTGACTTAGCGGATGGGCTACCTGAGACGCAGCCGCGGTCAACATTTGCACGAAATTATCTTTAAACATTAAATTGCAAGGTTCAAACTATCGATTCAAATAAATATTTCATTCATTTTTTCGAATTTTTTGTGTTTTTTTTTTAAAAAAAGTTCTAAACCTCTTAAAAAATCACCCATTAGTTATCTCCGAGGGCTATTTTTCTGGTTCTTACTATAAGCTAGGGCATTCACAAAGGAAATGATAAGAGCCCTCCTCCTTTCTTCTTTATCTTAACAACTTCTGCATTAGTCAGATGAGCTAATGCCCATTCTGATGCGCATGTGGGTTCCCCCATATATAGTAGTTTACCCAGATTCCAACCAAAATGGATAGTTGAAGTCTGATTAGTTCGAGAAGGAAGTCTGTTTTTTTTTTCTTAGAGATTTTCGGCTATAGATTCCTCAAGACCCGATAAGTATCAATTGCTGACCATTGCGGCTTCGAGGAAACATTTGTGAATTCTACCTTTTTCTTTTTCTAGTGGCATAAAAACGGAGGATTCAGTTTGGCTTAGATCAAGAGAATATCCTCTTTTGGGGCAATTTATCTGTCATTTCGTTTCCATATATGCCACAATGTCCTGGTGCCCATTAAGACTTTGTGACAATTGAAGTAATGGATATAATTTCTGCCTGACTATCAATAAAGATATCAATGTTTCTATTGACTAGTTCAATAATGGCAAACTTTTTGACACTTCGTAAATTGCAAGCACGTCCGCTTGGAAAAAACTTCAAAAATCTGGATTTTTTTGATCTATTTAGGGGTGGGTTGTGTGAGAAGATGCCTGTTCCTATACGCCCTCAACCGCCTCGGAACAATCTGTAAAAACCGAAAAATGATCAGTGTTTATGACCCAGTTGGCCGCCCAGAGGTACGTTGAAGGGATATCTGTTAGGGTCACTAGAATGAAATCAACGGCTCTAACTATTATAAAATTTTGACTATGTATCAACTTATGGCAGAAAAATCGTGTATGCGATGCAAAAGGGACTAATGCCTCTGGGCTATAGTGTGTGGGGTAAAATGTGTACCCAGGCTTCGAGAAGTAATTTGCACTGATCAACCGAAATCGGCTGATTAGTGATTTCCATAATAAATAATTCAGATTATTACCCTTATTGTGTAAGTACCTAATTATATTGATTAAGTTTCAGCTCAATTAAATGGTTCGTACTAAAGTTTTATCTTATTTTGATATTTTGTTGTTCAGTGCCATCTGTCAAAAAGTGTTACAACTTGTATGTATCGGGGTTTTCAATAAGAGCACTACAAAAGTTTTTTAAAGTAAAATAAAAACGGTTTTGGATATCAATGAAATTCTTTATTTCTGTGAAAGTACGTTTGATTCCATTATAGAGAAACTCAATTTCTTTTGCATAGCTACCACGAGCACGCTTGCAGAAGTCCAGACGCTGAACCCAATCTTCGACGGTTTTCAAGCATAAATCGGCTGATACTGCTGCAATTTCACGGTCGAATTTCGTACGAAGTTCTTCAATCGTCGCTGGATTGTTGGCATAGACCATGAACTTGACGTAGCCCCACAGGCAATAGTCTAACGGCGTCAAATCGCACGACCGAGGCGGCCAAGCGACTTTACCATTTCGTGAGATAACACGTTCTCCAAACTTGGTTTCCAATAAATTGATTGTGACATTCGCTGTGTGGCTTGTGGCGCCGTCCTGTTGGAACCACATGTCCTCCAAACCCATATTATCCAATTGGGGCCAAAAATATTCGGTTGTCATTGAACGGTAGCGATCCCCATTCACAGTAACGTGCCGGTCTTGATCATCACGGAAGAAGTACGGCCCAATGACGCCGCCGGCCGATAAACCACACCAAACCGTCATTTTTTCGGGATGAAATGATGACTCATTGAGTACGTGTGGATTGCTGCCTGACCAATTCTGCATATTTTGTTTATTGACGAAGCCATTCAGCCAGAAATGAGCCTCATCGCTGAAGATGATTTTTCGATGAAAATCCGAATCATTTTCAAGTTGTTGCTCAGCCCAATTCACGAACATACGACGCTTCTGCTGGTCAAGCGGCTTCAGTTCTTGCGTCAATTTTATCTTGTAAGGATGTAGGCCAAGATCTTTTCGCAAAATTCGCCACAACGGCGTCACAGAGATGCCCAACGCCTGAGAACGACGTGTGAGAGACACATTTGGGCTTTCTGCAACTGAAGCCTCAGCGGCAGCAATATTCTCGACACTACGGGCACTTCTTTGTCTCACTGACAAATTTTTTCACTAGACGCTCAATTGTTTATCTGCTAGGACGATTATGACGACCATAAATTGGACGTAGCGCTCTTAGCGTTGAGGCCACACGGACTCCGAATTTCGGTAGTTAATTTTAATAATTTCGACTCATTGTTGGCTCGTATATCTTTCCATCATGAAATGGCAAACCTTACTGAAGAGAAATGTCAAAAGAGCGGCAAGAAATAATGCGTCGTTTGCTGTCCCTGCTGCTCTACTTTTGTAGCGTCCCTGTTGAAAAACCCTTTACATGAACAAATTTAATTTTTCCTAGGCATCATTCACATTCATTCTGAAGCATTTTATAACATAATTTAAATTGATGATTAAGTTTATTTAAAACTTACAAAACACACTTTGACACCCTTCTGTGAAAGCATGAAAAAGGAATGTAAAGAAGCTCATTTCCATGGTTTTTGCTTTTATTTATTATATTGCAATCAATCAGATACACCATTATACGTATCAACGTTTTGTTTTTTTTTTTTTTTTTAAACAAAAACAACTGAAGGCAAAATTACTTAGTGTTTATACATTTTTTTTCTCCATTAACAAAATGAAAACAAAGCTTCCACGTTTTTGTTTTCGTTTATGAAGGTATCATTATTGCTGAGGGATTTTGTATCTTAGCTTGATAGACAATCAATCAATATGATAAGTGGGAGGAATTCTCAAAAAAAAAAAACAAACATGAATTCTCGTTGTTGCAAAAATATTATACTAGTATTTGAAAGTTTTGTTCAGTAAATCAACAAAGACGACGACGACGACGACGACAACAAAGACGCCCACTATAAATCTAATCATTATTTTTGTTCTTGAATCGAAAATGTTTTTTGTCACATTGAAATTAAATAATATTTTGAGATAAAGAATTGATGTTGGAAACAAACAAATATTCTTGTAAGATGGTTTTCAGAAAATTGATATATTGAAACCACCACATTCAAGGTTGTGTCACTTTATTCTAATAGGCATATACTTTGTTTTTAAGTAACTTAGACTCCTTTTATATGCACAATATGTAATCAATAAATGAAGAATTAATCTTTGGAATTTAATTTCAATAAACAACTACATACATGTGTATATATTTTATTGAGAATTTAAAATTATAATTTTGAGGCACTTTAAAACCAAACTTATAAGTGATTATTTTGATGATGGCGTGACAGAGCTCGTGGAAAGCCAAGGCCTAGTGACTTACAGCTCTCAACCATTCCTGTATGTGTGTTGTTTGCTTGCAAAATTCTACCTTACTTACTGACAAAAATAAAATTAGAAATCTTGATTTACATAATCATAAATCTTGGATGAATCCATCATTAACAAAAAAAAATCACTCTTTTTTCTTTTTCAAATTCTGAATTTCTCTTTGTAAATATGCTTATGTAAGGTGTTATGTAATTCAATTGTGACTTTTTGACATATGATTCCTTTTTTCACATACATTATGTAGGAATCTGTCTCCAAAACCCTTTCCTTTTGTGTTCAAACACATTTATTTATGTGTTTTTCATTTATGTGTATGTATATTTTCTTTAGGAAATCCTTTCATTTCATGTTTCTGTGACTTATTGCGTCTATACAGGGTGTTCCGGACCTGGTGTGAAGTATTTTAAGGTGTAGTTATTCTAAGAAAAAAATCATTTGACAGTAAAGGTCTATCTCACATTTTGACATCATTTATCGTGGATTTAAGAAAACGCTTACTTTGGTATACCCTGACCCATGTTACTTTGTTTTTTTTTTATAAAAAGTACTAGCCTTTAAAACTGCGCTTATATAATGTTGATATCTTGTCTCAGTCTCAAGATATCGAGTTTCTAGCCTGTTCCATTTTCCCGGCCCATGCTAAATTTTGGAGGTTTAGGTCGATTTTCCCGAGAAAATGCGTAATAAACATAACGTTTTCCTATATTTTCTTGTGAACGTAACAATAAGGAAAATAAAAGCCAATACTAAGATTGTTATAAAACCCATAGATCTTATGATAGGTACTGCGGAAAATCTGCAACAGGTTAAATAAAAAAAGTGTTTTTTTGCCTTAATCACCAAATGCTATTTTTTTTTTCTTGCAATATACCCAAGAACCACACCCTAAAATACTTCCAACCAAGTCCGGGGCACCCTGTATTGGTCCACGTTCCACCCATGTGGTGAGTCGTTTTTGAATTTATGTCGTGTATCCGATCGGCGGCTTTACTATCCTTCAGACTATTTAGCGCATTAGAAACTTCTTCGAACAAAATAAAAAATCCTAAGTTCTATTTTTGAATCCTGGAGCGACATATAAAGGGGTCACTAATCCAACGGTAGGGTTCAGCAAGTTCCTAAAATGTATACAGAGACAACTGGGAGTAATAATTGTACTCAAAGTATATTTTCTGCCATTTATTTTCCAAGCCAGTTTCCAAAAATTACCTGCATTTATAACGGGTGATTTTTAAGCTGGTTTGGTTTTGGCAACACTGGTTTTGACAGCTGACGTGTATTTAGTACCTTGTGTCACTGTCAAACAGCTTCAGTTTGGTTTGCAATTTAACCATGGATCGTCTTACAAATGAACAACGCTTGCAAATTATTGAATTTTACTATCAAAATTCGTGCTCGGTTCGAAATGTTCATCGCGCGCTGCTTGTGTTCAGCGATGAGGCTCATTTTTGGTTGAATGGGTACGTAAATAAGCAAAATTGCCGCATTTGGAGTGAAGATCAGCCAGAAGCATTGCAACAGCTACCAATGCATCCCGAAAAAGCCACTGTTTGGTGCGGTTTATGGGCCGGCGGCATTATTGGGCCTATTTCTTCAAAGATGATGCGAATCGCAGCGTTACTGTCAATGGTGAACGCTACCGAGCGATGATAACAAACTTTTTTTTGCCCGAAATGGAAGTTCTTGACTTGCATGATATGTGGTTTCAACAAGACGGTGCCACATGCCACACAGAACGCGAAACAATGGCGCAATTGCGAGGCGAGTTTGGTGAACAGTTAATTTCACGTTTCGGGCCGGTCAATTGGCCGCCTAGATCGTGCGATTTGTTACCATTAGATTATTTTTTGTGGGGGTATGTCAAGGCTAATGTCTATAGGGACAAGCCCGCTTCGATTGACGCACTGGAAGCCAACATCCATGCATTCATTCGTGAGATACCGGCCGATATGTGTGAAAGAGTATGCCAAAATTGGACTCAGCGGATGGGCTACCTGAGACGCAGCCGCGGTCAACATTTGCATGAAATTATCTTTAAACATTAAATTGCAAGGTTCAAACTATCGATTCAAATAAATATTTCATTCATTTTTTCGAATTTTTTGTGTTTTTTTTTTTTAAAAAGTTCTAAACCTCTTAAAAAATCACCCGTTACAACTTCATGCAATTTGACAGATTGTTCTTCATATGACAATTCAGTGATCGAAGGTGTTTCGAAATTAAATCGGAGAGCTCTGATCGTACTCTGCTCAGAGCATACTCGTTTCGCTCAGACTCTGCTCAGAGCTAAAAAAGAAAAACGCCTGCTTTATATGATTTTTTATTTTTTTTTTCTCTTCACAATAATTATTACAAAATTATAAGCTATGCAAAGTAGTAAAGGGTCTGCCATTTAACGTTTTTTTTCAACTAGTGCTTATTTAGTGAATGGTAGCACTTAGCTCATGTCTGCTTTTACAGATAATTAGTTTTATCCTCCCGCTGAACGAATATGGTTGTGTATACGCTTCGCTAAGTAGGCCTGCGATCGACTTAGAGAAGATGCCGATTTTGCCAAAAAAAACATCTTTTCAAATGAAGCTCATTTGTTCACAAAAATTGAAGAGGAGGATATTGGCAGCATTTGGTTTCAACAGGATGGCGCTACACAGCCGAAGCTAAACTCGATGTTTTGCGCCATTTTCAAAAAAAAAAAAGTTATTTGGCGGACCCTTTATATAGTTCGTCAACGTTATAGACAATGCGGGATTCATTCAAAATATATCATATAAAATTATCCTACAAACTTGACAGGTGACTTCATTCAATTCAAAAAACTACTAATTATCGTCTCAAAACTGTTGACTTAGGTCCAGTTTTTCAGTGCTAGACTAAAGTTAACCCCGAGTTAATTCATCGAATTTGGTGATTTAACTCAGGATTAACTAAAAAGATGCTTTTGATGTTTTATCCACCAATTCCTCAGTTAATTCATCGAATTTGGTGATTTAAGTCAGGATTAACTAAAAAGATGCTTTTGATGTTTTATCCACCAATTCCTCAGTTCACTGTGTGTTAATTTACTTCTGGTTTAACTCTGGTTTAACTCACCACTGAAAAACTGGGCCTTAATGTCAAAAACAACAATTGATGAAAAACATTGATTTAAAAAATCTAAGTTGTTTGCAGATCGGCCTTTGACCATTACATTCATATTCAAAACATTGAATAATTATTCTTCTTGTTCTAGATATACATATTTTTTTTTTGTTTTAAACTGTACCTATACATAATTATCTAGGTATAAATTGACGTTACATTCATGAATTGAATTTCCGAGGAGAAAAATCAATTCAATTGTCATGCAGTTTGCACTGTTAATGTGTGAACCATGAATGATTTTATTTTATCACACTGTCATCCCACATCAGCGATGTGATAAGATAAGGCACATGAAATTAATTAAATACGTCACAGTCACTGTAATCGTCGTGCGTCGTCTGTAGTCGTTGTGCTCGCTGTTAACTATAGTTTTTTTTTTTGTTTTGTATTTCCCTTACAAATTGTCCACAGTGCACTGAAGTTAATTCATACGGTTTAGTCAATTTTTTTATCGAGTCGTGAAAACATCTAAACTTATTTTATTTCTCTGTGATATTTTACATATTAAAAATAAATTCCCTGTGATAGCAAAACCAAAAAAAAAAAAAAAAAATACCACCACGTGCGTTTGGTGCAATTGTTACACAGAACTACTTTGCTTGATTGGTGGAAAACTTTTATTTGAACATTTTAATTGGGCTAGTTTATCAGAATCAACACAAAGTGTGTATATTACTAAAAACTTTATGTACCTGCCTACACAATTTGCCCACACACAAGCTTTTAAACAACAAATATAAGAACCCAACTATAAAATATTTCATGAGTCACAAGAATTTTGCTTCGCACTGTAGAAACTTATTCAACTCCAACATAAATAAATAATTTTATCTAAAATTATTGTTTTTTCGGTATCAAAGGGTAAGGAATTTGTTGCTGAAATTTTTAGTGCAACATTAGACCTTAGTTTTTACCAACAATAAAGAGTGTTTTTTTTTTCAAATCGACTATATCCATCATCAAAAAAGGTTGTATTAAGGTTAAGGTTAACGGCAGATGCAATACTTGCTCGTCGATTTTGAAATTGTATGGTGTCGTGTGCTTTTGACAATATTTGTTTATTTGCAGTGAATTACAGTGGATTGGTACGAGCTGGAAATCATAACGAATATTTGCAATATACAAGAATTCACAGGTGTCAAATTCCAAGCTAACAGATTTATTTCTGGGAATAATGTGTTCACCTGATTGGTATGGCAATAACATCACTGTGTCTTGTTTTATGTCCATTTAACACCACTACCTATGTATTAAACGATTTCAACATTATATATTTTTAAATATAATAAGTGCGTTCAAGAAAATGACATCTCAGATATTTCTCTCCGTGTTGTCGTTGCGTCAGGAAGTGAGCAAGCAAATCCATTTTTTTCTCATGATTTTGAAAGTAAAACTGAGGAATTTTCAACAGGAATCATGTCCATGTAACTGAGACAGATAATGTCTCCGAGATCACATTTTCGTGAACATGCTTAGATAATAAATATCGTAATTAAAATTAAACAAAAAAAAATTGTGTGAGTGCCGGGACTCACGGTTAATATGTGTAAACATCAAAGTGCGCGGATCCAAAACGGACTTGTTTTTGCTTGAAGGGGATCTTAAAATTTTCTTCACTGAACGCACCCATCCTAGTATGCAGATCGTAACGTTGCACACCGTAACGTTGCACACGAACGTTCACGTTTTTTTCACTCTACTGCCAGCATAGATGTTAACACATCAAAAAAAAACTTAAGTGACAACGTTGTAGGCAAAAAAAACACATTGATATTCCATTTTTTCCCATTTTAAACAACGAAATGTATTAAGCTTTAAGTCCATCAATGCCATATGCACAAGTGGATCGCACGAACTTGTTCTTGTGGTGAACAACTGCAATGCAGACATAACATAAAGATAAATGTTAATGGTTAAGTATTACCTTAGTCTATTTTTTAGTTCAAGTATACCCGCTTAAAAAAAAATAATTTCCATATAAAATACAACAACAATTCCGTTTAGTTAACGGTGATAAATCTCTCTGCTTATGAACTAAGTGGATATGCAGGGTATCGCGTAAATATTGGATAATCTTGCAAGTGGGTAAAGCTGGCCTTAAGACCTTTCGGGAAAAAATATTAAAAAATCAAAAATAAATTTTAAAAATTTAAATGCAACAACTAGATACTGTTAAATTCGACTGTGCTATTAGAACAGATATTCTAGAATATTATAAAAATAAAAAAAAAACAATATGAATCATTCACTCGTGGTCGCAGTGTTTTTGAGTAAAATCGTAATTCTTTATTTTTTTTTTGAAAAAAACGCCATAATTATAGAAGTTAACATGGGCAATATTTTTTTTATATTTTTTTCTCAAAGGTCTTAAGTCCTGCTTTAGGTTGCAAGGTTATACATTATTTACGGGACACCCTGTATGTATAAAATTATAACTATTATATCAGTTACACATGGGGTAAGCGGTGATAGCTTGTTGTTGTGCACTTTTAAGCGATCAAGTGAGCACAAAAAAACACCCTTTATATTATTGAACTTATCTTTAGTGAGATATTTTAAAGAAAAAGTCAAAACTATACTGTAGAAATGGATTTTTTGAAAATTGGAAAAACGAAAATTGTTATAGCTATCTCTTCTAAAAGAGCTAAAACAAAAATTCGAATTCCAACTCTAGGGAATCACATAAAAATGCGCTGTACCAAATTTCAATCAAATCGATCCACCCCCTTTTAGGCTCTAGCTAAAATTAAAGTGGACGCACGCAGATGCTTAGACTGACCGACACGGCGACCAACGGCATGAAAAAATCCACATTTTCGAACTTCTGGATTTTTTTTTAGAGCAACTTTAAAAAAATATTTCCGTATTTGACTGTTTTTTTTTTTGTGAAAAAATTTATTAATTTATTTCTGAATGTTTGGTTTCATTAGAAAAAGACAAATCCAGTCAACAAGTCGGAATTGAATAAATATGAAATTTTTAATTTGCAACACCGAATGAGTTATTAAATAAAAAATAAATTGCGTAAACTGTAACCACTTAACTTTTAAGGTATAATCTACAACGATTCCACGTTAGATTTTCCAAGTCTATGTCTAACTATTATTAATTATTTACCGGCTATTTTGCACTTTGCACAGCATACCTCAACGATAAGCTTGATTGATTCTTTACATACATTTATGTGACAGTAAGATAATCAATTTCAGCGCAATTAACGTTTACTAGAGTTTAAGTTCAACTTGTTAATTGTATAAATATACATGTGTACTTAGGCTAAGTAGCCTTCTAAAAATGTCTATAGGTTCTTTTAAAACCACATTAAAATTATTGTTAATAACATTTATGTATCACATAATGCGTAGCTTATAATTATGAACATAAAAACAAATTAATTCAAATGCATATAAATTAAGTATTCCATGGTTAAAAAAAAAAATATCAGCTGTTCGTTTATTTACGTCACGTGTCAGATGAATAAACAAACAAAACACAATGACCACACTTAATGTTACGTGTTTCGACATTGCGTGAAGCCGTGAACACAGCATGATGGTTGGGTCTCATATTATACACACTGATAGTCATCATAGTACCTACATACATAAACTCGTTGTCGTTGTCATATTATAAACAGTTAAATTAAATTATTTTGCAAATTACTGCTGATTTTCCACTTCACTGCGTCACATTATTTTATCCAGACAAAATATAGCAATAGTAATGTCAGAACGAACGTAAAACGTTAACGTTAACGAAATGCTAAATTTGCGCTCTTTCGCTTCAATAATTGAAATTACATCAGTTTAATCGTGTTCGTCGTCTATACTATACAGCACTTGAAGGTTGAATGAAATAGTACTAAATGGGATCATCCAGCGGAAACGGAATTAAGATTGAAAGAAAAAAAAAAAACAATAACAATAACAAAACAAAAAAAAAACGAATCACACAGGAAAACTACCGCATTTGTATACAGTGAATCAAATAAGTTTGCATACAAACATTTAAACTAGTTCAATGTTAAACAGAACAAAACGGCACAATTTCAATTATTGTAATGACATTTACAAATCAATTTCAAAGAACCGTTTGGTAAAATAAATAAATAAATAAATAAAGATTTGTTCAACGAGGGACTGTTCGCAACACTTTAAAACAAAAATGTACAACTTTTTGCTGTTCAATGAATAGTTTTCTGTTCCAAACTGTGTTGTTTGCTGTTCAATGAGTCTGTCTGGAACACTTTGGAACAGTTTAGACCAGAATTTTTCGGAATTTAATTAGCGATTAATTCATTTTCAGCAAATATCCACTTCCGGATCGTTTAAATGTATTTTTGGAAAAGGTGTCCTGCTAAATTGACGTCAAGTTAGCAGGACACCCAATTTCTCGAAATCCAACAAAACGATTAATTTTTTTATTGCTTAACTAATTAGCAACTAAATAGCAGCTAATTACTACATACTTTTTATTCTGAATTTTGAAAAGTGTCCTGCTAACTTGATGCACCTGAAATCATTTGTAAGAAGTGTCAAAATCAGCTGTTGTAATTTTTTTTCAAATAAAATTGTTTATTTTTTGGATTGATTTTTTTCTGAGTCGCTTCTTAAATTGAATTTTAATGGCGCAAAATTTAAAACAGCGTGGTGTTAAAAGGTGATAACATGATACTTATTAACAATTTACTAACTTTAAAGCTCTTTACTAAAATGTTCTTAGTTTTTAAGAATTTTTAACTATAGTGTCATACCTAAACTTATTTTCTTTCGAAACTCAAGCTGAACAGTCCTAAAACAGTGACATTTCATGTAAACAAAAAAGAAAACATATTTTTTTTTCATTTGTCATTATCAAAGTGAAATATGGAATTAATATGATAAACATTAATAAAATGTTAAAAAGATAGTACGATGCTAACGCGTTTAAAATGTCGAAAATCCTCTTTTTACGCTAACATCATACTTAAAATGCTTTAACTTAAAATTTGCGCCACTGTTTTTAAGGCGTGTATTTGTCGATTTTAAAACTGCATACATACACGGAAAAATTGTTGTTGTTTTGACTGACAGCTAAGGTATCCATTTACTGTTCTAAGTTGCTCTGACGTTTTTTTACAAATAAAGGGTCCGCCATCTAACGTTTTTTTTTTAACTAGTGCTTATTTTGTGAATGGTAACATTTAGCTCATGTCTGATTTGACAGATAATTAGTTTTATCCTTCCACTGAACGAATATGGTTGTGTATACGCTTCGCTAAGTGGGCCTGCGATAGACTTAGAGAAGATGCCGATTTTGCCAAAAAAATCATCTCTTCAGATGAAGCTCATTTTGATCTTGGCGGGTAGTAAACAAGCAAAATTCTCGCATTCGGGGGCACAGAAAACCCGCACGCATACATTGAAAAGCCGATCCACCCAAAACGAGTCACTGTTTGGTGCAGATTTTGGTCCAGAGGCATAATTGGGCCATTTTTCGAAAATAAGCAAGGAGTGGCCGTTACAGTCAATGGCGATCGTTATCGGGCCATGTTGAACGAATTTTTGGTCACAAAAATTGAAAAGGAGGATATTGGCAACATTTTGTTTCAACAGGACGGGCGGCGCTACGTGCCACACAGCCGAAGCTACACTCGATGTTTTGCGCCATTTTGAAAAAAAAAAGAAGTTATTTGGCGGACCCTTTATATACTCTTCTGTTCTGTTTTGTCCTTATCTAATTTATTTGTCATTGAACAAAGCTATAAATTATTTAAATTTGACATTTGCATATGTATAAGTTTTTTTTTTCTTAAGTTCAACTTCAAAACTTATAAAGGCTTTTGAATGTTTATTAAAACACTTTTAGCAATAATGGAATAGTTTATTTCTAAAACTTATGCTTTTCATTTTGACATTTACGAATTTCAAAGAGGGTATGTCTACCTTAACTTTTTCGATTGGTGTCAGAATGAAAGTCCTTGTTCTGGAGAGAAGTGTAGTTGTTTTGAATTGAATCGAAACGAGAATAGTTTACACGTATCAAATTGTTGTTCCGGATTATCAATCGAAAATTCATGTATAGCTATACATCATGTAACACATTTTTGAAGCAAATGGGTCCAGCCGCTTTGGCTCTTGCTCGGTGCACCTTTTCACAATATTTTGTGTATCTCTCAGGACCGTTACTTTTCTTCATACCACCCCTCTCAAAAATAGCTTTTTAACCAATTTATATTAAATTCCTTGACTTCTCGCTTAGCACTCGATAAATTTGATAATAAAGAATATCTATGACCTCGTGGGAGTATAAGATAATTTTTAAATTCTAGTACGACATTATTTTTGTTACACTGTACATGTTAAAGCATGAGCGCGGGAGCACATTATGTATGTACAGCTATATCGACCGCTTTTTATTTTGGTTCTATAGTCATATGTATTACAAAGTTTACAATTGTACAATCAATAGATTAGTAATATGTGCATATGTATGTAATCTGACTTCAGCACGTAAAAGTGGTTTAATCAAAAGTGTCAGCGAATTTGTTTTTAGCACCTCCTATCTACATATCTTTTAATTGATCGATATCGTATATATGAGGCAAAACGTAACCTTCAAATTCTTTCATTTTGCTTTTATAGCTCTCAGGCGTTAAGTAATATATTTTCCGTACCTACCTATATAGGAAGTATCTATACTTATTTGATGAATAAACAAATTTTATAAAGCTCTACCTTCCATTTTCTTCCTACATATATGTACTATGTGGAAAATTTTAGAAAACATCCTGTGTCAAATCAAAGATTTCAATGTTCATACAAAGGCAAGGTCATTGTGGATTTTATATTATTAGCTTAAGTGGTAAATCAAGGCTTAGGCAAGTCCCGGATTCAGCGGGCTTCTTTTGCGTTGGCGCTTTGATCATTTTCGCTTTACATAAAATTTGTGTTTGATGGTTAAGGGTCAGTTTAAGTTATACCTACAGGGTGATTCGCACAAGGTGTGACAAAAAGCTAGAGCATGTAGATTGGGTAGAGTCAAGAACAAAATCGTACAGGAAGGGGGTGTCTACCAACCGCTAAGCCGGGCGGTGCAATTTTCTAAGAAATTGACTTCAACGGAAAAAAAATTTCACACATTTCACACAGCGTCAGCATAACATATTTTCACTGATTTGGTTTTAAAATGTCTCAAGACTTTATCAAAGCTATAACTAAACCCTAAACCGGGCTTAAATGTTCGTTTTTTTTTGTGTATAAGTTCTTCGTTGTCCTTTACCTTTCTTCAGATAACAATGAACAAAAAAGAAGCATTTATAAAGGGTGTTTTTTTAGAGATATAGAACTTTAAGTTGGCAACACTATTTTAACTGGCGGCCATTTTGCCAGCTGTCAAGTGATTTATTTTTAGTTTGGTTAGGCATTTCAACATGAATAGACTGACGCCTGAAAAACGGCCCAAAACAAGATTTCCGTTGATCCCAATTTTCATAAGCGAATTTTGCTTAGCGATGAAGCTCACTTTTGGTTGAATGGATACGTCAATAAACAAAACTGCTGTATTTGTATGTTGAAACACCGTTACATTCACAAAAACTGACTGTTTGGTGTGCTTTATGGTTTAGTCCGTACTTCTTTAAAAACGATGCTGGCCAGCAAGTTACAGTCTATGGTGACCGCTATAGAGCCATGATTACTTACTTTTTCGTTCATCAATTGAACAACCATGATGTGCAGGAGCTGTGGTTTCAAAAAGACGGTGTCACACAGCTCGTGCCACAATTGACTTATTGAATTAAACGCTTGGTTTCACGTTACGGACCCGTGAATTGGCACTCCAAGATCGTGCAATTTTACGCCGCTTGACTATTTTCTGTGGGGATATGTATGAAATCGCTAGTCTACGCCGATAAGTTCGAAACGATTTCCCACTTGGAGGACAATATTCGATGCGTTATTGCCGATATACGCCCACAAATATTGGAAAAAGTCATCGAAAATTGGACATCCAGATTAGACTAGGTCCGAGCCAGCCGTGGCTGTCATATGCCAGAAATCATATTTTAATTACAATGCCAGAAGATTATCATCTTTCAAATAAAGTAAACTTCATGTCAGTTTTAAAAAAATCATCTTTGTTTTGTTGTCAAAGTTCTATACCTCTATAGAAAAAAACACCCTTATATGTATGTATCAGTATCATCCCCACCCATTTTATATATTTTCTGTTAAAAAGTAAGTGAAGTTCTACGAAACGTATAAACTTATTAAATACCAATTATTAAACTTATTATCTACATTTAGGTAGATTAATTTATTTATCTTTGACATCAGCGACACCACTAAATGCAAGCTGTGCAACCTGTCATTTTTCTATCTTCCCATCATTTATTTCTAAGCCCATTAACTAAATTTAATTAACATTGCATAATTTTAAACACTAAAAAACATATGAAACATTTAAAAAGAACATTTATTAAACATTTAAGAAAAAACTGGCTGTCTGTCAAAATAAATTTATTTTTACACAAAAAAAAAAAAAAAAAAAAAAACATTTTGAGCTTCATGTGTCCCACAATGGCAAAATTCATTAGGCTTAAAGAAAACAACCCGAATCGTTTCATTTCTGGCATTAGCATCAATCAATTTCCCCGTTTTTATAGTTGCCAGTGAAAACAGTTTATTTTGTTTTTATTTTCTGTCAGGCAAATCATAAATTACAACCTTTCCATGGTTTTTCCTATCGTTTTAAGCAAACGAAACAAATGTAGGTACTATGTGTGCATCTGTTTATCTCATTTGCTATCTCAAGACTACAACACGAGTATTTATCGACATTGAAAAACACCAGCGCAGCGGATGCCACGTTTGCTTATATGAGCGAATGTCACCGGGGAAACTAATTTACTATCAAATTCTCATCGCCGCTAATTGATGGGGATAATTGAAAGTTACTATGGGAAAAAAATTGTTCTAGTAGTCGTGTCTAGTACACGGTTGCTTAAACGGAAACCAAGCGACGACGCACGGACCTACGACGACGTTGGCATGATTTAAATCTTTGCAATATAATTTTGCAAATGCAGTTTGTGTCAAAAGCAAAGGTCATTTAATGACTTGACTTTCCATCAAACAATATAAGGTACCTTACATAAATATTTCATTGAATTATGAAATAAATTAAATAAATGACATAAAAGCACAGAATAAAGTATGACAACAGATTAAACCTTTCTATGCAAAACTTGATGCGTAGATATTTTTTGAAATCATCACCCATAAGCCCACCTTTGGTGCGCAGTGTATGATTTGCCAGAAGGCTTGAAGTCATTTTTTCTATAAGTTTGTCTGGTTCACACAAATTCACTTATATTATTATAGTTTATAACAATTTAAGGTTAGTTAATATGATATTTTTGCGTGACGGTAAACAAGCTATTAAATTTAATGGTTTAATGTCTAGGGCTTAATTTGTCAAACCGTTTCAAGGTCAATTATATAAATTTGTTGGATCTGTGGTTGGTGTTTGTATTTAAAAAGTTAATAATTACTTAAGTTTAACCGTTTTGGGACATTTTGGTAAACAAAAAAAAACCAAGAATATTTATATGAATTTGTACCAGTTGCGTACCAAAAAAAAAACCCTTTTGTCTTTTCTTCACATTTTCGTACAGATTATAATAATAGCCCTATCGCAGCTGGGCTTTATATATGATTTATAATCACCTGGTTATACTTCTTGTTAATAAATATAAATAATAGACATTTTTGTTAACTCTCTCCAAACCTTGAAATATCATGATTGGTGGAATTTTAGCCTTAAAGTATTTTCTGGAAAATAATAACATTTTGAGATGAGTAAAGTGTAAACAACTGTTGAAAATATGCTCGCTCTAAAAACTAAAAACCTTAAAACTGGAAGTGGAAGTGGATAACTATATCGATATGATGTTTAATTTTAAACTATCGATAATAATTATAGCGATATACTTTTATAGTACAAGGAAATGAATTGGCTTCGAAATTCAAATGATATGGGATATATCTGTGGCCACAAGCAATACTCGCTTAAGTCTAAAAATGTAATTGTTGGCAAAAGCACTTTAAAGTTTCATTTTGAGATTTGAAAATATCCTAACTATATAAGTTACCAATGGATATATATTTTGAAAACTTACTCCTACCGTTAATCAATTACATCTGTTTTGTTTATAAATATGCTGATTGGCATTAGTTATTGCAAAAATAGTTTTTAAAGCTGTTTTTGCTTATCTAAATATTTCACATCTCAATGACTTATACCACTTAAGAGGTTTATCCAAATTGAACACTGGAGTTCATGTCTTCTTATACGACTTAAGCTGTTTTTGCAAACTCAATTTTTTTATTTATCAGTTATAAGCTACTTTTTCTTTGAAGACAAATAAAATAATAATAGTACAAAATCAATTTTTTTTTGAAAAAGAACCTCGATGTACATTTGGTTTCATACTTATTTCAAATTTTTGTTTGGAATATCAGCTTTCTTCTTCGTGCTGATAAGATTTTTCTTTGGTAAAGCACCAGAGAATAAATATTTCAATCAATTTAAACGTATAAGCACCACGTGTACAAATTTAGGTCCAGTTTTTCAGATTAAACTTAAACTTGAGTTAACTCATCTTATTTGGTGAGTTAACTCAGGATTAACTGAACAGATGCTTTCGATGTTATATTCACGGGGTTTGGTTAGTCACTCCGCATGCGTTCTCCACTGAAAAACTGGTTCCTCAATTATCTGTGGGTCAATTTGCTTTTAGAGTTTTAGAGGCTCTGGTTAAACTCATCACTAAATAACTGGGCCTTACTGTACAAAATAGGCATAATTGGCATCCAGTTCTATTTGATATCTGACTCTGCCAAAATTTTGTTTGTTGTCAAAAATTTTTGACGTTTGCGATCTACTTTTTGCTACACAAATTTGTTGAGATCTTCATCTGTTTCTCCACAATGGCTTTGATTTTGAAAAAGTAACGAAATCGAAAAAGCTTTGGGAATTCATTTCTAAAAGATTTTATGTGGTCTTAACACCAACAGCTCAAACAAAATTTTTTGTTTCCCTATGATTGCATGATCGGCTCCTAGAACGTTTGTTCTTTTACTTCAATGGTATATGTAGCTGGTTTAACTAAGCTCAAATCACGAATGAGTTCTTGTTTTCCAATTTAGAAGAAAAACAAACAAATATGACTCCCAAGTGGAGGTAACTATGTATAATATCAAATTGATTTGAACAAGGGATCAATTCCGACGATTTCGTGCAGCTTCTGAAACGCGTGCACTGTTACCGCTTTCATAAACTTAGAGTTTTGTTAGCACTGATGGGTAAACAATTTTTGCTCATATAATACACATCCACTGTAATCATATCCTAAAGCTGCAATCTTCACTCTTCAGGTGAATCTAAACTGATATTCGTCAACCGTCTCTGCAACCACGAAATTAGAATCCATCGGATGGATAAAATTTAAATCAAGGAGAGTTAAAGTTAAACAAGTCTAGTCCTGGTCTTATATTTACACCAAACGTTTCAAAAGAATAATTACATAGATTCCATCTGAAATGTATCAAAATAAATAATCTTACCTTTTTGTAGATGATTTTGTTTCGTTCATGACAACTTCTGACATGTTTTTAAATGCATATGTACCTAGAACCTTTACTTGAAATGTCTTCTTTTGTGGTAGATATAACAATTAATAGTTTTCACCCACTTTCAAGATTTCTTATTGTTATGTATATTTATAACAAAAATGACTCACCGTTTTGAGAACTGCGCAAGAAAGGTAAAACAATACGTCGGCACTGGAACTCAAAAAAAAATGGATAAATTACTTTTAAGAAATCGCTTTAAAAACCCGAATAATTATAATAACAACTCAGGTAACTATTTCAATTCAAAACCCACTTAAGTCCACACAAAAGTCCTCCATGCATTTATCATAATACCTTAACTCGAGTTAATTCTCAGGTTTTAAGAATTTTTGATTTGCAATAGTAGCCTAGCTGACATAAGATTCCTAAAAACACCCAACAATTTGGAAAAGTGGCTTAACTCATTTTGGCATCGATGAGAATCTCTTTTCAGTTTTGCAAAAACCGCTTAACTCGAGATAAGTTGTTTTACTCTCTCATATACTTTCTTGCGTTTTTGGCCAATTAAGATTTATAAAAATAGCTTAAGTTTAATTAATTAATTTAAAACTGCGTTATATGAGTTTAGAATTCTTATTTGAGTTAAGCGTTTATTCCATATGTTGTAAAGTATGAAAAAGACCAGTCAGATAGGCCTCCAATTTCACCCGCCAAGTTGGTTGAGATCTTGTTTAACTTACCTGCGCTGCCTGAATCAAGGTCTTCCTCTACTTTGCCGTCCCCCAGGGTTGAATTCAAAGACTTTTAGTGATGGAGCTTTGTGTATCTATTTGCTCTAAATGATGATTCAGCCGCACCTCAGTCGTTGTTTTTTACTTTTTCAGCTGGGTAGGAAAATACCGTTATTTAATACAAAATCTCCAAAAACGACCGATATGATTGGCTTTTAAAGTTTATAATTCAAATAGTAGCATCTTAAAGGTTAAGGTACTAAAACAAAGTTAAGTGCCGGGCTACAGTAGAAAGCGGTGGGGGCACTTTATATTAAAACGTCGGTTAATGGTTTAGTAGATTAAGATCTTTAAGTCCGATTTTCCGAAACGAAAATAAAATATTTAAGTTCGCGTAAACTCTCACATAAGCTCTTATGTTGAACTTAAATATTTTATGTTTCGATTCAGCAAATGGTTCTAAATGGAGTTGAAATGTCAGGATTAATTAAAGTACAAAAATTATTGAAAAGTGTTAAAACACTTTATTTTTTGAATAAAAAACCAATTCGATTCTACGGTCCAGTTTTTCAGTGCGAGGTTAAAGTCAAACCCGCCGAGTGAACTCATCAAATTTGGTGATAGTTAACTCAAGATTAACTAAACAGATGCTTAATTGATGTTTTATCCCACGGAGTTTGTTTAGTCGTTCCACATGTATTCTCCACCGAAAAACTGCTTCCTCAACTCGCTCTGATGGTTTAATTTACTTCTCGAGTTAGCTAGCCCTAGTTTAACTTACCACTAAAAAACTGGACCTTAGCATTCTAAATTCAAAAAAATTTAAAATTTGTACATAACATAAAAGTTGGAGCAATAACCTTGATCTAAAATAATATCAAATATTAATTTTTCGTAACCTTTATTAAAATGTAGTAGTCCTAAGTGGGATTGAGGCCTTTCTTGATAAAATATTAACAAAACGTTCCAGCTTAATGATTAAGGCCCAGTTTTTCAATGCTGAGTTGAACCAGAGTTAGCCAACTTTAGAAGTAAATTAACCCACTGTGAACTAGGGAAGCAGTTTTTTGGTGGAGAATGCATGCGGAACGAAAAAACAAACTTCGTGGGATAAAACATCAATTAAGCATCTGTTTAGATAATCCTGAGTTAACTCACCGCATTTGATGAGTTAACTCGGGCTTAACTTTAATCTCGCACTGAAAATATATAGTTCACATTGGATTTTTGTGAAAAAAATTCTTAATAAAAATTGCGTATTGACAAGGCCCTCACTAGTCAACTGATGATTCTAAGTGAGATCGCTGGGACGAATCGCCAATTTGTATGGACTAAAAGCCTTTAAAAGGTATTTTGAATATCGATAGATGGTTTGCGATTAATTCAATAGTAGGGTTAATAGGGTTGTGGGAGATTGGGAAACGAAGCGTAGAAGCTGATATTAGGTCTTCAATAATCTAAATCTCTGCAAAGATATATGTATGTTAGTTGTGAATCAGGCAACCATTTACCGGTTTTTATCATTGAACCTTAGCTTTCTAAGGGAATAAAAATATCAACAAGAGTTGTCAAAAGACAAAAGTGTCTATTGGTTTCTGATTACATAATATAAAAATATTAAATTTTTAACAGATGTATTTGTTAGATTTTTGACTAGTTAATAGTTGGAAATATTCTTTATTTGAAATAGTTACAGAGTTCTAAAATAAATTCTCACATTAGTCAAGGTTTAGACAGCTGATTCCGTTGTGTCTAAGTAAGAAAAGTTGTAGACAAGAATGAAACATGTATATTTATAACATGGACGGTTGTCTATAGTTAGACAACGTTTATAAATACGATTGTAAATATCGAAAGACATCGATTTTGCGGCTTAGCAAAAATGTCGGTTACCCGCAATCGACCAGCCTTTCTCACTATTATTAATATATTGGGCGCTATTTTATTCCAATCTGACTAATGAACTAGAGTCAAACCCTGTCTTTACAGACTTAGGGCCAGTTGCACAGTCAGAAAAGTGGCACTTAAGTGGGCAATGTGAAAGAATAAGGTGCAATATCACAGTGCACACTTACCTGAATAAGTGGCACTTAAGTCTCCGATGTTATTGGCTTAAGTTACAGTTACGCTGGCTATGAAACTTAGCCTAAAGTCCTAATATGGGAAACTTAAGTGCCACTTATTCCGGTAAGTGTCGACTGTGAAACTGGCCCTTAAGGAATGAAATATTTTAATATCATTATTTATCTGTGGTTTTCATTTAAAAATATATTTTCTTTAAAATTCCCTTTTAAGTGAAAGTTAATTTTAATCATCCCATTTCACATTTAAAATTCAATTTGATATGCACGATTAAATTGGCTCGTAACGCAATTTATTTTCGTTTGATATCGATGGTAATGTATTTATTTTTTTTTAAATTGAAAAATCTTATTTTAAATAAATCTGAATCGGCAATCGTTATGTGCTGTTAAGCAGAATTAGTTAAAAAAGAGCAGTTGATAATGTCTTGTAGATAGATTGTAAGGTAGATACTTATAGAGAATTACTTCAATAAAATGTAACCATGATGGCGGTATCTTAAAACCTTTCAAATGATAAATCTTTTGTAATGTTTCCCAGTCTATTTTTTTTGTTTTAATTTCACGTACAAAATAAAAGGAGGTGACAAAGCTGACAAAGTGAGTATAGCACACTCAAGCTGTTTTTGTGTCATTAAGCCTTCACCTTCCTACAGTTTTTTTTAAGAATTTAATGTCAATATTGTAATAATGGGTGATTTTTAAGCTGGTTTGGTTTTGGCAACACTGGTTTTGACAGCTGACGTGTGTTTAGTACCTTGTGTCACTGTCAAACAGCCTCAGTTTGGTTTGCAATTTAACCATGGATCGTCTTACAAATGAACAACGCTTGCAAATTATTGAATTTTACTATCAAAATTCGTGCTCGGTTCGAAATGTTCATCGCGCGCTGCTTGTGTTCAGCGATGAGGCTCATTTTTGGTTGAATGGGTACGTTAATAAGCAAAATTGCCGCATTTGGAGTGAAGATCAGCCAGAAGCATTGCAACAGCTACCAATGCATCCCGAAAAAGCCACTGTTTGGTGCGGTTTATGGGCCGGCGGCATTATTGGGCCTATTTCTTCAAAGATGATGCGAATCGCAGCGTTACTGTCAATGGTGAACGCTACCGAGCGATGATAACAAACTTTTTTTTGCCCGAAATGGAAGTTCTTGACTTGCATGATATGTGGTTTCAACAAGACGGTGCCACATGCCACACAGCACGCGAAACAATGGCGCAATTGCGAGGCGAGTTTGGTGAACAGTTAATTTCACGTTTCGGGCCGGTCAATTGGCCGCCTAGATCGTGTGATTTGACACCATTAGATTATTTTGTGTGGGGGTATGTCAAGGCTAATGTCTATAGGGACAAGCCCGCTTCGATTGACGCACTGGAAGCCAACATCCATGCATTCATTCGTGAGATACCGGCCGATATGTGTGAAAGAGTATGTCAAAATTAGACTCAGCGGATGGGCTACCTGAGACGCAGCCGCGGTCAACATTTGCATGAAATTATCTTTAAACATTAAATTGCAAGGTTCAAACTATCGATTCAAATGAATATTTCATTCATTTTTTCGAATTTTTTGTGTTTTTTTTTTTTTTTAAAGTTTTAAACCTCTTAAAAAATCACCCGTTATATAATAGGAATACAAAGAAAATTTAAATTTTAATCACTGAAGAATTTCTCATAAAAATTAAATAATTCAGAGGAAAATTAAAGATGGTACAAAATAAAAAAAAAATAACAAAGTCACACAATCTGTCCCTACACTATACATAATCTAAAGCAATGACCAAAGTGTAGTTAGGATAACTTTTAAAGGCACCACGGAGATAACGTTAAAAATGAACATTCAAAAAATATGAAGCAAAACTTTGACAATCATTACCATTCACTTAATGTCACAAAATTGTTTTCTTAAAATGAACAACAACATCAATAGTGGCATTCACCAGCAGACATGCCTTCAAAATGAATGCCAAACGCGACATAAAATATCATTAAAGTGGACCATTCTTGGCTCCATAATGACGAACGACCGATGCCGACGACGGTTGGCCTTATACGCCTACGTTGCGTTGAGGTAAAGGAAGAACTTTTCAGTCTATTCGTTTCACAAGACTAACAGAGCACTTTAAAAGTTCCTTACTCTTATTAAATAAAGCTTTGTATAGATATACAACAGATAATTTTTGTGTACCATAATATTTTTTATTTAACAAAAAATTCTTTGAATTATATCAAAATAAATAATAATAAAAGATATTTTGTAATTACCCAGAGCTAGGGAAAGGAAAGAAGTTTAAGAGTATTGAGGGTAGTAGAGAATAACTGGCCTTATGGTTTAATTATGGTGAATATTTGTTTGCATTAAATCACCTTTAGCTTATATTTAGTTTGAAAATATGTAAAAATAAGTATACGGTAACCACCATTTCATCGTAAGGGAAAAGATGCAAATTTTTAATAAGACTAATTTTAATTTCTTTGTGAGCTGTAAAAGCAGTCCAACCTATTTTCAGCTTTTAGTTAAGGTATTATTAATAATATTTGATGCTGACATTATGCCTTATTGTAGCTGAGCAAAAAAAACCAACGATAGGCGTGTTTTTTTCCAATCTCAGAGTTAATTTTATGAAGAAAAAAAAACACATCGGGGTTTAAAACGACGCCATCATAGGAAAAATTTGACGTTCCCATACAAGTTATCGATAACAAGTATGTGTTTTTCACAACAGTTACGCAATTTTTCTCCGTGCTTAAGTTAAGCCCCGAAGATTATCTGGGATTGTCTAAGCCCGTAGGGAATTGATTGTTGTTGCATTTAACATTTAAATTGTTTAGCACTGACCTGTTTTTTTTCTTCCAGTTCCCTTGGGGATTGGAAAAAACACAGCTAATGTGTTTACTCTTCAACTTTTATTTTGTCACTTACGAGTAATTGACAGTTAGGGCCACAAAACAGTCGTGTTTTTTTGTAAGCCCTGAAGAATTTGCTTGAAAAAAACGACATAGGGGATTAGCGACGTCATTACACAAACAAAATGGGGTTTCCATACAAACTATCCATAAGCAGTATGCAATTCAAGCCGGTATCACAGTTTTTCTCCGTCCTTAAGCTAAGCACCGAGAATTCTCCGCGCTTAGCTAAGCCCGAAGGGGATGCATTTAATATGTAAATTTTTAAGTCCCGACGTCGTTTTTTTCGAACAATTTCCTCGGGACTTGCAATAAAATACGGCTAACATCTCGCGTCGACTTACTTCGCATGCTCTTTTCCACACATAAGTATTCCATTACAATTTGTTACAATTTCAGGTCCCAACGCCGCGCCGGCTGGCGCTTCTTATCGAATATTTGTCAGATGGTGTTGTTTGGTCTTGGTTGATCTGGTATACCATTAAATCGGACAATTGCAGTGGCCATATTGAAATTTAAAGATCTCTATATTCTGCGATAGCCCAAATTTCCCTCAGGAGAGCCATTTGACATATTCTGGTTTGTTCTCCATTTGTGTCTTTAAAAATTTTTTGCAAAGACGGTCCAGACATCACCAGGTGTTGAGAACAAAACGTTACCTGATGGAAATTTTGGGGTTATACTCAAATACTTGCTCCCACCTCATTTCGAACTGCGCAAGGTCTTCCGACACGCTGTAATTGCTACTTTAGTAGCAATTAGCTCCTTTAATGTGGAAAGGGCTATTTCAAAAAGACTCCCAAGTTGCCACATTGATAGTTTAATATGATCAAAATCGAAATATCCCTATACAGGTTATAAAAAAAAATTGTGTGAGTGCCGGGACTCACGGTTAATATGTGTAAACATCAACGTGCGTGGATCCAAAACGGACTTGTTTTTGCTTGAAGGGGATCTTAAGATTTTTTTCACTGAACCCACCCATCCTAGTATGCAGATCGTAACTATGCACACCGTAACGTTGCACGACGTAACATTGCACACGAACGCTCACGTTTTTTTTTCGCTCTACCGCCAGCATAGATGTTTACACATCAAAAATCAAACATTTTAAATTTGCACATCCCTGTTTCAATATAACATTGCACATCTCTGTTATATCTTTTCATCAGAGGAGAATATCGATGTAATAGGGGTTATTTTGTATGTAGTCACGAGAAAAATTGTGTGAAAAAAACCACATTGATGTTGAAAGAACTTCCACACTATCTCACAGAGTATTTACACGTGTCAAAGAACGTGGGATAGATTTCATACAACTGCCAAATTTGTGTGTTGAAAATGATTGCCACACTTTCATCCATACAAATCAATTTCACCATAACCTCAAACACTTGAATGGGATAGACTGTGTGATGGTTTAAGAACAAAACTTAATGTATTAACAAATGTCAAATTGTGCGAGATGGACTGTCAAGTCATATGAGATGAAATTTCATATTTTGTTTCCACACATGATTTTTCCTACTTTTGACATTTGTTTATACTCTGTAAGTTAGTGTGGAATTGCTTTAAGCAATTACACTTACATTAATACAACAATAACTTAAGTGCATATGGAACCCGTGTTTTTTTGCAAGCCCCGATTAAATCGATCGAAAAAAACGACGTCCTGTCCTGCAATTTCCATGTTAAATGCAACAACAACTAGTCCCCTTCGGGCTTAGCTAAGCGCGGAGAACTCTCGGGGCTTAACTTAAGCACGGAGAAAAACTGTGTTACCGGCGTAAATTGCATACTTGCTATCGATAGTTTGTATGTAAACTCCATTTTGTTTCTGTAATGGCGTCGCTAGTCCCCGATGTCGGTTTTTTTTTCAACCATATCTCCCCGGGCTTGCAAAAAAGCACGGCTGGAATAAGTTAAGTCTAAATGATTTTCGGGACTTAACTCCAGTTCCGATAAAAAAAAAACTGTATTACCGGCACGATTTATCGCTTCGTTATCGATAGTTTGTACGGAAACATAAAAGGAATCAAAATTCTTCTTTACTCTGTGCTGAGTCTCTACATCATAAATGTACCACCACCTTGAACTAACCCTGATGAATGATGTCTGAGCTCCAGCATTTTCATTTAAAAAAAAAACATCATGAATTCATTTTGTTATTTAAAAACGAATAAAAAATTTGCTTGTCCCGAAGACGCATACAAAATTAATTACATAATATTCAAAAGATAACCTTCGTGTCTAAAAATTAGGTGTCAAATGACTGCACTCTGATTGCTGATTCTTTTTTTTATTTTTTCTTCAACTGAGTGACAGGTGAGATGTGTGTGACACGTAAGGATTTCTGTGTAGTATTTAGTTCATAACCATCGTTGTGAGAATGTGACACAGTTAGTTAGGAATTTGGAAAACAAAAGAAGAATTACAAAATACTTAGAACATAATAATAAATTCGAAACGGAAAAATTCGTCAGCGATCGATAAGATAACGCACATAATTTTGACGGCGTTGGTGATAACGTTTATTGTCTGGCTTCGGAATGTGTGCTTGCGTAAAAATCTTTCATTTCTCATACAAAAAAATCTCATTTATGTAGTCAGATTCAAACGAAAACGAAAAATGCCAAATATTTTCTTTTTTTTTTCAAAATATATAACTGTATTATACATACACATACATGGTAGAGTTAGACACTTATCGAAACTGTTTTTTTTTATTGAAAAAAAAAACTTAAAAAGAAAGAGAACTATTTAGGAAAAAATGTTTTTTTTTTTTTTAACTAACGAAATAATTTGTTTGAAATGAAGGATCATAATGAACTTTATTATAAACTAAACCTACTTGTTTCTTATGGAATTCACTACGTCAAAAATTAAAATTGAGGATGAAGTGAGAGTCTATGGAGCATCCAATGGTAATTACTTCAGTTGGGCAGACAAAGTTGAAATACGTATTTCCGTTTGTATGAGATCTTCTAAAACTTCCGGAAAATACAGGTTCTAGCTTTTGAAGTAGTGAAATCTTATTTATTTGAATCAAGTTAATTTATATCTAGCGTACAATAAATTATTCTCAACCAAACGTGCATATTCGTCAAGTGCCAGTTAATGAATGAATTTGTGTATCTCTATTCTCTTAAACCATTCTCAACAGGTGGCGCTGTAGGCGCACATTGTACGATTTAAGAAATTCTTTCCTTTCTGAGAAGTTTTTCTCAGGAATTGACTTTCGGGTTATTTTTGTTTTGAGTTTTGTTATTTGTAGGGTGAAATGGGGTAAAAATAAAAAAATGAGTCCGATTTAACCGATTTTTTGTTTGAAAGGTCTTTTGTAGGAAATGGTTTAAGGTATACTGTTCTTCAAATTTTGTTATTCGTAGGATAAAATGGGGTAACAGTACAAAAAATTATCCAATTTTAGAAATTCTTTTGGTGTTTGAAAGGAAATTTTAGGTGGATGACCTTAGGGTTATTTTTTCATGAAAAGTATTCGATTTCAAAAATTCTGCTTGTACCTATATCAGAGGTGTGTTTTAGGCGATGGCTTAAGGAATTTAGTTTCAAAAAAATTATATTTATAGGGTGAAGTGGGGTGAAAACGAAAAAAATATATCCGATTTAAAAATTCTTTTTGTGTTGAAAAGGTTATTTAAAAAAAAAAATGATAGTTATAGAGTGAAATGGGATAAACACAAAAAAGGGGTTTTTGATAACAAACATTCTTTCTGTGTTGGGAGAGTAATAAAGGTTGGACTTAGATGATCACATTTTTACGAATTTAGCCATTCACAACGTGAAGTGGATTAAAACCCAGAAAGTAGTATTCAATTACACAAAGAAGCTTAAATATTTATCTATATTTTCATTTGTAATTTTTATGCGAGACTTATGTTTGTCTTCTCGTGCGAAGCCGGGTGGGCCAGCTAGTTTCTAATAAAAAGAATATGCACGACTGAATCGCAATTTCAACATCGCAATACGAGTAACTGTATGTAGCCGTACATTGAAGATACATGATGTTATGTCAAAAGTAATCAAAAATTACTTTTTGTTTAAAAAATATTCTTAAATGTAATATTATTAAAACTATTGAGAA
Source organism: Leucozona laternaria (assembly GCA_932273885.2). Lineage (NCBI taxonomy): Eukaryota > Metazoa > Arthropoda > Insecta > Diptera > Syrphidae > Leucozona > Leucozona laternaria. The sequence goes on from OW026367.1 coordinate 44,573,030, forward strand.
GCACCAGACTGCAAAATTAAAACAAAATCAGTCTTACCATCAAAAAATATATACGTGCATAACCCAAAATTAATGCCATTTATCAAAAAAAAAACGTGAAATGCTTATTTCCGTTATGTGAATTTTTTGTAAAAACCTGAACCGAAGTTTTCTTAAAATTACTGTGTTCATTACAGGGACGAAGTTTAATTAAAATTGTTAGAGCCGTTTTCGAGAAAATTTGAAGAAAAAAAATGTTTGTGTGACAGCTATACCCGTTTTAGATGAGCTAAACCAAAAATTAGAATTCTGCCTCTAGAAAATTACATAAAAATGCTCTGTACCACCCGTCTAGGCTCTAGCTCGAATTACAGTGGACGCACACACTTTTCGGACTTCTCGATCATTGCATTGTTAGTTCTTATTACAACCTCTATTTATTTTTCCACCCGAAACCAATACACCAATACATGGATTGTGAGTAGTTTTGTTTCTCTCAGTGTAGCTGAATATTTTTTAAAGGGTTGACGTAAGCAAAATCACCCCCATATAGTGCCATACAAAAATATTCGAGCACTGAATGGAGAAGACAGAAGACTCACCTTCAATTATATGTTACGATTACGACAGAAAAATAAATAGAAAAAAAAATCTATACAAAACCAAAGTGAGTGGGAAGGAGAATATAATTGAAAACAGCCGGCAGGTGGAATTTGTATTTATAATAAGTTTGTGTGTACCAAATTTTCAAGGCTATTCAAAACCAAAGTTAGTGTCTGGGGAAGATGCCTTTCTGTCACATCACAGCTAGTACGTAATCAACGTAATGAAATAATAATAATAATTCAGCAGTTTGCTCTTCTGAGTTGGCCTGGCCTCATAGATACTTTTATATTTATAAAAAAGTATCTCAAACTCGGCCATCATTACCGTTTGTTGGAGCAATCAGTTTGTGTGGTGACTGGTGGGGTAGTGTATAGTACCTAGTTTCGGATACAACAAGGGAGACGATCGACAATACACAGTAGGGCAGCTACATATTTGAATTTCAAAAAAAAAAAATAACTCAATACAAATATTTTGGAAAATACTAGAAGGATGTAAACACAAGTAAAATTGGAATTACTTGAGAATTTTAAATTAAGACTATAGAGGAACATAAAATTCTTTTGGAAAAGGTACGACTTATTGTATTAGAAATTAAAATTTAAAAAATTTCATATTTTTGCCTTTTTTCTAAAAAAAATAGTTTCTGAATTTCAAAATTAAGTCAAAATTAATTAATTTAAATTTTATGTTTCATAAGATTAAAAAATTAAATTTAAAAAAATGCTGTAGTGTACATAGCCCAGCAAAGTGGATTTATTACTGGTAGTGTTTTATTGACGGAAGTAACTCTAGATACTTATAGCACTTTTGCTTATAACAGTACTGCCATGCTGCAGGGTGAGCATACCACGGGCACCCAGAGTTTTTGGTTCAAGCCACCGTTTCGTCCTTTATTGACAGACATTTCATTTAAATTTGTATTAAATTTTTTATTTGAAAATGCTTTGATTTGATTAAACAATTCAACACAATAAAGTTTTAAGCTCCTTGCATTGGTTAAGTTCTGATTCTTGAGCAATTCAATTTCTACCCCACTGTATTTTCTGTAAGTTCACTTATCTCTATTTATAAAGACACTTACTCATCATATAGCGACGAAAATGTACGTAATACGTATAAGTACGGAGCAATTTGCTGGTCACCTGATGAGGAATATACTATTACCCGAGCATTAAGCAAGCGCATTCTGGTGTGTTGTTTATTTTTATTATGGGGACTTTTATGACTAAGGGGACGTAGACGACACAAGACATCAGACGTACATACATACGTTAGAAAGGATGGTTCTTATAATCATTTGAAAAAGTACCTATCATTTAGAGCAAAGCAATGTGCTTAATATCTATGTTGCCATCAATCACTCGAAAGGATATTGCGATAACAGATATATGTATGTGTATATTATGATGGCACAGTTGTTGTAGCTATTTGAAGTTTAAATTTAGAGTCCAAATTATTATTTATTTGAATACAAGATATTTATGAGCATAATCGAAAAGTACGACAATTTAATTTAGGAACATTTAAGTGGGGCAAGTACTGATTTTGCGTGTTTAAGAGAAATGTTCGATATTTTCTTTTAAATAAGAAGTGGCTGTATGCGATTAATTTTAAAAGCCAATTGAGATGAATTAAATAAAATGCGATTAAATAGTATCATTGAGAGTGATGTGACAGCTAAGGCGAGTGGGGACTTTTACTAGAATGTATAATATTTTGCAGGATTTGAATTAATTTTTGTTGTTTAAGGAGAATATAGTGTTACAAAAATTAATAAAATGAACAAATGATAACAGGAGATAAAGATTCGCTTGCTTAAACGGGGGTAGGATCGATTTTTTTATTAGTGTTACCATAGCTGAATTGTTTATTTCAATTTTTTAAAAGGGAGACGTGTGGTTTTCAAGAAGAAATAAAACGCATATAATTTGATGTTATGGCCAAGAATTTAGCTTTATTATAAAGATAAGGGTTTGCCATTATATTTTAAAAATGATTTCGGGCAAATGGCCGCCGCGACTGGCTCGAATAAATTCCAGCCGAGAGGCCCAATTTTCGACAGCTCTAATTGTTCATTCGATTCTTCTTCGATACTCTGCTCCACAGCAGCAATAGCGTCTTTGGTGCGCACTGTACGGCGTCTCTGAGGATACGCATTATCCACTAGATTAAACGTGGTACGAAACCGATCCATGGTTGCTCGAATTTATGCGATTTGCGATTATGTCGACCAATAAATTTGCACAATTTGCAAACGTTGTTCAGGAGTGACTCTATACATTACAAAATGGCCAACCAAACTAACATATGTAAATCAAGTGACAGCTGTCAAAAATACCAACTACGAAAAAAGTATTGCCAGATTGAAAACCACACCTCTTAAAAAAAAACACCCTTTACACATAATAAAAACTGTTTTCGATTGGAATTTTTATGTAGATATGCACCAAGAGAGGATTTTTTGAAATCCGTACTTTAACGCCCATCAGTTTGTCAGTGGTGAGTTAAGCCAGATTAAGCTAAGTCAAGAAGTAAATTAATCCACGGTGAACAGAGGATGCAGTTTTTCGGTGGAAAATGCATGGACAACGACTATAAACAAACTCAGTGGATCAAAAAACATCTGTTCAGTTAATCCTGAGTTAACTCACCAAATTTGATGAGTAAACTCGGGTTTATTTTTAATCTCGCATTCAAAGACTCGACTTACATAGAGAAGAACAGGGTTTAAAAGAGTAAGAGCAAACAACTATTTCCTAAAGCAAGTATAGAAATCTATTTTATTTTTTAATCCAGGTATTGGTTTCGTGTAAAAGTAAAAGTGGGTTTCGTCATGCCCGAAACAAAATTCGAGTTTCAATTTTAAGGATACCTACATCAGTATAAAATTATTAAAAAAAAAAAAAAAAAACAGAAAGAAACATATCATACCTTATTTAATTTGTACAATATTTTCAAGGGTCAGTTTATCTTAACATCTCGCACTACATACATTAGTGTCAACACACACACACACACATACATAATCAATTAGGAAGACATTTATATTGACAAATGATTTGTTGCAGCAAGGCCTCTTATTTCACACGTCTTCATTCGTACGTGACTTAACATATTAACATCAATTTGCTACTTTTCTTACGCATGCCGTGGCAGGTTTTTTTTTTTAAGTGGTTTTACAAATTATAAATAGCTAGATAGTTAAGTTTTATGTTTGTTTTTGTTTGAATTGAAAAAAAAAATAACATACAAAATGTTAAAGGCAATATTTTTATTTTTATTGCCAAAAACATTATTTGCTCCAACTTAACGATGTAGGTATAGAAAAAAAAAATTTTTACGTTAATTTATTTTAGCACCTATTTAAAAACAATTGCAATTGAAGCAAGAAAGGGGCCGTATAGAACTTGAATGCCTTCTTGCTATGTATTTTTGAAAAATAAAATTTAAAATAAAAATGTTAAGCCTTAGCTAAGCAACGATTTAATTATCTTGGCTGGAGTGAGAGAATCGATTTGATCCACCTCTGCGGTAGGGTTTGTTGAATTGTCTTAATAAAATTAAAAAGATCAGAAAATTAGGCTAGGCGCGCACCTTAAGAAACTATTCAGTCGCGAATTGGAGCAACTAAGAACAAAAACAGTCTGGACCAGTTAAAACGTGCTTTTCTATCTTAGGAAACAAGAACCTATTGATTCTATCAAGTCGTGCATATTTTTTTCGACCCTATAGACAATTTTCTAAAAAAAAAAAAAATTAATTCAAAATAAAAAAAAAATATTTCTTAAAATCAAAACTTTTTAGTTGTTGTTAAATCGGTGTTCTAGGTACAGAAATACTTATAATTAAGTGTTTTAACGCATTCAAAGAAATGTACATAACTTTTGTTTGTGTCAGATAATAAATCCGCCAGATAAATTATGTTTATGACAAAAAAATATTTTAAATAACGAAAATGATTAATAACAGACAGAAAACTATATAGCCTTCCGGTAAATATTTTTAAATGCATATATTCATTTAACCTTGTCATTTTATTTTTATTTTTGTTTATTTTTTTATTTTTTTCTGTTGTTGAATATTTTGCCAACTTTTAAAATTCAATTATGTGTGGTTAAATAAATCTGTCTTATACAGTGATAAAGAACTTAATTAGTACTGTATTTTTTTATTGTTTTAATTGCATGTTAGTTTTTAAACAAAAACACACCTTTGAATGGAAGCAATCAAATTTACAGTGGCTTACAACTTCTATACTTCTACTATCTTTGAATATCTCATTTCTTTTTCACCTGGTTTTAAATCAAAATACTAGTTTACTCATAAATATTGCTCTCCTTTGGCCTTAGTACCACCACCTTCTTTTTTTTACGAAAATTTAGAAAAAATGACCGGAAGTTTCAATTTTTATTTTTGAGTAAAAATTATGTCAAAATGTTTTTATCACTTTATTTTTGTTCTGAAACTCTTCACAAAATTTGTTAATATCAATAGAAAGTCTGACGTGAAAGAAAATCTTTAGGATTAACACAATAAGATTTCCAGTAGACCTGCTTTACCAATAGAATTACAGACATCACTTTTTCTTTTATTTTACAAGGAAGTCAGACATAGTCCCGAAATCCGAAATCCAAAAATCCCAAAATCCAGAAAACCCAACATCGTGAAAACCCCAAATCCAGAAAACCCATAATCCCAAAAACCTAAAATCCAGAAAACCCAATATCCATCCCGAATGGCCAAACTCCTATAATTTTTGGCGATTTCGATTTCGGTAAAAATAAATTCGGAATCTTCAGAATTTTGGGATCTTAGGTTTTCGGGATTTTGGGTTTTCGAGATTCTGACCGCAAGCCTTGGAAAATCTATTTCATAATTCCCATACATAAAAAGGGCAACGTATATGTTTTTGGATTACCAAAACTTTTTGAAGTTTTTGTTATTTAAAAGCTTATTTCAGCAATTAAGCAGCATGGACAGGGCCGCTCCCAGCCAAACTTGCGCCTGTGCAAGATTTGTAGTGCCCCTTTTTTATATTTGTATACATACATACATACTTTGATACACATGCATAAGACACTTCCACATTACCCAGGAGGCAGACTTTCAATGCGTAGGTCTAGTGGGATCTTTAATTTTACGATATTTTGAGTTAAATTCTCCTTGAATGCAACAATGAAAATTAAGTTAGTTAATGTGCAAGAAATAACTTAGCACAATTGTGATGGTTAAAAGTTTTGTGGTTAAAATGCAAATGGCAGTACATTTTTGTTTGCACAAGATTAGATTACATTTACTTGCTCCTGGTAATGCGCCCCCAGAACTTTGCGCCCTGTGCATTTGCGCAACTGGCACATATGGTTGGTTCGGCCTTGACCATGGGTTAATGCAATACAAATCTGCTGTAATTAATCTTTTTGAATATACGTCGTTTTCGAATAAAGTTATTCACCACCAAGTTGATTGTATTCAGACTTTAGTATAAGGCCTTCGAAAACTTGTCTCTGTCTCATAGTCTTATTTTATTCAAGTTTTCATCTCTTGGTTTCCCTTCAGCTTTTGTTCAATGGATCATATTATATTTGAATGGAAGGACATACGTAATTGTTTTCAGAGGATTCACTTCTGATTAAATAAACGCAAACTCGTGGATACCGCAAGGTAGTCACCTAGGTCCCCTACTCTCTAAATAGATTGATTGTAGATGCAAGTACTGTATGGTCGCTTACATTTCATGGTGCGGCTTGGACACATCGAATCGCAACCGATTGTTTAAATTTTGTTTTTTTTTTCTCTAGGCTAAGGTAAGCTTGACATAGTCCTGGGCAATCCCAAAGGAAGGAAGAAAATCTCTGGTTTAGAAGTAAAGAACTCTACCCAAACATTTTTACCACTTGTATTCATCAATTTTTATTTTTAAAAAGCTAATTCTTAATAACAAGGGTCCTACTTCGTATATTGCAAAGCTATTTGCAATGTGCTGCAAGAGTGTACTCCACCAGCAATATTCAATTAGGTTGAAGAAGTAAACCAAGGACAAAACACTAGGAATCTGATTCCTGGCCAAGGCTAACATAAAGGCAAATTACTTTGGCACAAGATCTCGCTTGCAAGGTGCAAGCAGAGAGAAGAATGTAATAGGAATCTAATTACTGTCCAAAGCTAATCCAAGAAAAAATTACTTTGGCACAGGATCTTGCTCGATTCCGGCCAAAATCTTTTCCAAGGGAAAATTACTTTGACCTAACTCAGGATGAGCAAGCAAGGAGCACAACGGTAGGAATCTGATTACTTCTATTATTCCTCTGAATATTTCTGAATCCTAAATCAGAAATTATAACTAATCGATACGTTTTAAATTATTGAAGCTTCTTACCTCCTCTTGTCGAACTTTTTGCTAAAACACATTGAACTTACAGTTGAACGAAATTTATTTACAATTCATGATGACGTCACGTTGTTCAATGTTCGAGTACCTATTAGTATGTCGATAATGATTCGGCTCGTGCGGTGGAATTTCTGGATTTCTTATTTTTTTTCTTCTGAAAAATAGTATTTTTTTTTTAGTTGTGAAGTGCGATATATGTAGCTTCTTGTAAGACTCTTCGCTTGACACAAGAAAATTAGCCCTTTTTTTTGTTTCTTATCATTTCTGGCTTCTCAGAATGGTGTTCCTGAAACATGAATCATTTCTTGCAAACAGTCATACATTTTATATTATCAGCGATTTTTTTAAAGTTTTATCGCAATACGCCCTTGAATAACTTCACATGTTGAAGAAAAACATTCTCTAGCATATTTTTCATTATTAATTACCCCATTGTCATTAGAAACCACAACTTTGTGATAGTATAATACCATGCATGGTAGACATACCATATGGCTTCTAAAAGTATATTTCGTACAGACGCCGCCCGCACACCACGCCACCATGCCACCGTCCGCCGTGAACTACACGAAAATAGATATCATTTGATAATGAAATATGAAAACCATTAATTATAAGACTCGACTTGTGACGAACGAGACATTAAATCTTCTCATGTGTAATGAGTATGTGAATTGTAAAACAGTTTTGTGTCTTTTTTGATGATGTAAAATATTTATGTGCTTAAAAGATTTATTGTTCTGGTTCATTTCTTTACCTACTTCTATCGAGTTTCCGGTGTTGTAGCTAGATGTCTTTACTTCACATTTTAAATTAAGTTATGTCAATCGAATGTTAACATTAAAAATACGTGATAGCTCTTGTGAAGAACGTGCAACTTAGCTTAGCACCATCAAAACTTAATCTGAAGGCAAGTTTTTGACACAATATTTTTTAACTTTAATTAAATAAATGCTTAAAAAATAACTTTACTGTAAGTTTATATTTTTTAAACTTTTTTACTATTAAGTACATTGGGGCTTTTTCAAAGTCGTTTGCTTAACTCATCTTTAACTAAACTGCAGTTTAAAACCGAATGGATCAACGAATACAACTTTTAATCATAGCCAAATTCCTAACTGTTAATTAAAAAACAAGTTTATTGAATTATTTTTCCATACAAATAACTTCAAACACTGATATGACTAACCATAATAATTAATCCAAATTCAATTAAACAGCAGTTTAAAAAATACTATGAATACACATCTATTTATCAATTCTACGCATTTTTGAAAGATTAAATTTCATTATTAGGATTTTTCATTCAAATTGTATGTAATAATTAATAAGTAGTAACCGTTACCATTTGGTTGTAAATAGAAGATGTTTTCATTGAGCCATTTCATTTTAAACTGTAGTTTAGTAAAACATAAGCTTAGCAAGCGACTATGATTACACCCTATCATTTTTTTTTAACAAAGATTGTTAAAAACTCTGGATAAACAGTTAAGGGCGGTATTTATTATCAAGTGCTAGTAAAGTTGAGAGTCTCATAAACCTATAGGTACAAAACTTTAAAATTCAATTACCCGTATTCATGTAGTCATTTTTAAACTGTTTCTAGGTCAAAAGTAGTTTGAATTGAATTTTTATGACATTTATTTTAATTTGTAAAATATTCATGTAATTGAAGTCGAATAATTCAATTTAAATTTCTCTTTTGATTAAGACGGAATGACATTTGGCTAAAGATAGGACCTTTATTCGTTGTTGCAATAAATTTTAAACCACAGTTTATTAAACGGCTATGAATACGTACAAATAATTTTATTCCAAACTTTTTGGGACAAAAATTGACGCTCTGTCAAAAAGTGGGGATGAAATTCTGTCAGAAAGAAGTAAACTATGGAATGAGTCTGGAACGATTCATGGGCAAACATTTGCACTTTTTAAACATCAAAAATTTCAATCGACTAGAGTTGCCATGGTGCTATTAAAAAAAAAATATTATCAACATTTTCAAAAAATCGTTTTTCGTTTAAACTTTATTCTAATAAAAACATAATTTTCTTTTAATTAACAATAAATTATAAAACTTTAATTTATTCTGGTGTCAAAAAAGACTACACACAAAGTACAAGAAATTTATGAATTCTACCTAAATATATTTTCTTCTTTATAAAAATTATTAGTAAACGGCGAAAAATAGCTTGATAAGACTTACACATCTGTCAACTTGTAATTCATTTTAATAAATGTGGAATGTCCTGTGCGATGTGATAGCGGGCGGATAACTTTAACTCGACAAATTTAAGGGACGGATAACTTCTTAACACAAAAATCCATACATCTCATAGAACCATTTACTACTACAATCATGGTTTTGATAAACCAGTGACACACGTACTGGAATGTTGTTACATTTTGATGAAGTGCTGTCGTGCTTTCAATTATAAAGACTGGAAAGATATCGTGAAGTAAAAAATATGTTTATTGATTAGAAAATTTATATAGCGGTCAAGTTCTTCATCCATGTATGCGTGTGTTATGGAGCGGATAGTGTTTTTATGAATAATGCTGTAAGAAAGCAAATTAATCAAAAAACAGATTGATAAAATAATAAATAATACAACTAAGTACCAAAACTAAAATAAAAAAAAAAATTAACATTTGGCAACCCTTGGTCAACAGCTTTATTTAATTTTTTGTTTGTTATTATTTATATTAAAAGCTCTGGCCACAAAAATTTCTTGGTGAGAAAATTTCAAGAAAGGAAATATTTATTTAACTCTCTCGAGTGCGTTGTCATTTCCCCAAAACTATACCTAATTTGTAAAGTGGGGAATATGATTTATGGCTATTTCCAATTTTTTTTTCAGTTTGGTACAAATTCAATACCTATGAGTGGTCATAAGACTTATGTCATTTTCACTCTTATAGGTAACGATTATAATCACTCTAAAAAAAAAACACGATTAATAAATTAACAAAATTTCACAATGCAAAACTATTTTTATCAGTTAATAATTTCGGTCCACTTCCAGAATAATAGTAAGGAAAATTAAAATTATTGTAGAATACTAAGTATAAGACCTTGTTCTTGAATGTTGTTGGTATTTTATTCGTTAAACAGCTTAGGCCAAGTTGCACAGTGCACACACTGCCCTGAATAAGTGACACTTAGGCCGGTATTCATCGAACGCTCATAACTTAAGAGACTCATAAACTTATTCAACAAGCAATAATAGTGAATATTTATAAGCGCTCATAAGACCTACGAGTGATCCCGACCATTCATAAGTTATGAGGGCTCTCATCAAAAATTTTCGATGTCCACATGTCAACTCTCACATTGCTAATTTTTTTTTTTTTTTGCAATTTCAATGTTCTTAGATCCAAATTTCAGTGAAGAAACACATCATTGAAATAAATAAAATGAAAATAAGTAAATAAATGACAAAATGTATGCAAAAAAATGCAAAACTGCAATGAAATAAATTGCTTGTAAATTAATTTTAGCCGTTGTGAAAATATTTTAAATTTTTTCAACAATCTTCAACAAGCTTCATTTGACAGTTTGGGCATGTCTGGTTGTGAGAGAGCGGCTCTCATTTTCGAATTTATAAAATACATATGAGTGGTTGGTGAATACCACAAATAATTTTCAAGTTATAGGCCTCATAAACCTTAGAGCCGTTTGTGAGCGTTCAGTGAATACCGGCCTTAAACTCTCAATTTTAACCACTTAAACAGAGTATGAAACTCTCCATTGTAATAGTATCAAAAACTGTTTTTAACTTTTTTTTTTTAATCTTTGATATTTTGCTTGATGTGGCCCAACCTAAAATCCTTTCATCTTTAAAAATTGCTACCCTTGACAATCACAAAAAATACCAAACGGCAATACTTCTAATAATCATACGAAAATTAACTCTTATCTACTATTTATATAAAATTTCAACAATTCCAAGTTGCAAGCTATTCTTTTAGTAAAATACAAAAGTTAAATCCATTTCATGATCATCAGTCGTCACATTACCGCACATCTTCAATTCTTTGACAAAAAAAAAAACTTCTCAAAAGTTTTAATAACTTAAAGTGTGGCAAAACATTTAATCAGACATTTTTCAAAGCATCATTCTCTCTTCTAATGTGTTAATATGACAAGGATATTGTTCCTTTTGACTATTTCCATGGAAAATTATTTCTCAGTCAAAATGAAAAAAAAAAACAAAAATTTGTTGCGCGCTGTGAAGGAAGGCACTTTTCTTAATTTGTTGTTCAAAAGCAGATAAGATTTTTTTTTTATTTGTTGACAGAAATTTGAAAAATCAATAAACGTACGAGAAACGACTACATTGTACATTTTACATACTTGTATAAATATGACTTCTGAAATGTGGTGTTGAAACATTTGCATGCAAAATAACAAAACAAGAAATTTTACGATAAGAAAACAAGAGTAAATAAAATACTTGATAAAGCTTTTAGTATAGAAGAAAAATCAAGGAAGCATGGATTTGAACATTATTTCTAGATGATGGCTGATGGTCTGGGTCTGAGGAAATTTAATCGCAGATAGGAGCAAGTAATAAGTATCATTTTATTTTACACTTGCTCTATAGAGGGCATTTATATGTGATTCCCTAGAGGGGAAATTTGAATTTTTGTTTTAGCTCACCTAGATCGGGTAGCTGCCATACAAAAACTTAGCTTTTTTCAATGTTCTCAAAAACGGCTCTAAGTATTTTGATTAAATTTCGTACCTGAAATGAGTAAAGTAATTTTAAGGAAACTGAGCTTCAGGTTTTTTTGAGAAAAACTCACATAACGGAAATAGGCATTACAAGTGTTTTGAGAAATTGGTCTTATTTCTGGGTTATTCGCGTATATCTTTTACATGGTTAGACCAATTTTTCAATAGTTTAAAAAATATTGCATTTAAAATTTTGAAAACAAAAAAATTCAAACAAAAAAAACCATTTTTCTGTTACTTTTGACTTTTTTAACATTTTCTCCGAGTGTGTGAAGTTAGCCCACCTTTTTTTGAATTTGTTATTTTTGGGTCTGAACCCCACATTTTTCAAAAAAAAAATGGAACAATGCGAAACAAATCGGGAAGGACCTAGAACAATTTTAAAAAATAACAAATTCAAAAAAAGGGGAGCTAACTTCACACACTCCATTTTCTCGTTAAAATAAAGGTAGCATAAAGGGTTTTCCAATAAGAGGTGTTATTTTGAATAGCCCGCTATTTCGGTAGCTGTCACTTTTGAAGCTGTCATTTTTTGACATTTGACAAGTAGAAACTACGCCATTAATAAAAATATGATATGATGTTGAACGATACACGCTTCAACAACGCATTGAAATTATTAAAATTCACTATAAAAATGGTGAAAATTTGGCAGAGACGGTTCGTAAAACTAAAACATTTTTACAATACAGAAATTGGTGGACAAATTCGAGCTGTTGGGACAAGTTAGTGATGTAAAGAATAAAACCCGTGCACGTCGCTCAAGAACAACTGAGAATATTGCTGTTGTAGCCCAAAGTGTTGAAGAAAACCCAGGTTTGTCCATTCCTCGTCGTTCTGTGGAATTAGGCGTATTTACACCGTATTTTGCATAAAGACTTGGGTCTTAAGGCTTATAAAGTTCAGTTAACACAAGAACTCAAGCCGGCTGATCATCAACAACGTCGTGTCTTTGCTGATTGGGTCCTTGAAATGCATGAAAATGATCCGGAATTTCATCGAAAAATCATCTTGACTGATGAGGCCATTTCCACCTCGGAGGCTTCGTCAACAAGCAAAACTGTCGCATCTGGGGCTCGGAAAACCCAAGAGTTATTGTTGAAAAGCCTCTCCATCCTCAACGCGTGACTGTTTGGTGCGGTTTATGGTCCGGCGGGGTCATTGGACCTTATTTTTTCGAAAATGAGGCTGGAGCAACAGTTACGGTCAATGGATTGCGCTATCGAGAGATGATTAATGATTTTTTGTGGCCGGAATTGGATGGTATTGATCTGGACAACGTTTACTTTCAACAAGACGGCGCTCCGTGCCACACAAGCAATGAAACCATCGATCTTTTACGGGAAAAGTTTCCGGACCGTGTTATCTCTCGAAGAGGTGATCACAATTGGCCACCGAGATCTTGTGATTTAACACCTTGCGACTTCTTCCTTTGGGGCCACGTGAAAGATAAGGTCTACGCCAACAGCCCAGCGTCGATTCAAGACCTCAAAGATGGAATTCGTGAGGCTATCGAGGACATAGGGCAGCCACTTTCCGATTTGGTTATGGAAAATTTCATGAAAAGGATATGGTCCTGTAAGCGTGGTCGTGGCGGCTATTTGGCTGATGTTGTGTTTCATTATTAACGGCATACCTTCCTCTTTGTAATGAAATAAACATCCGATCATTTATCTCAAAAAATGCCATTTTTGTTTGAATATCAAAATAACACTTCTTATTGGAAAACCCTTTATTATTAGGTGTGTTTTTTGTACTCACTTGTTCGCTTTAAATACATATAAGTGCACAAAAACACGCCATATGTATAACAGTTATAATACTTATTATTCTGTTTTTATGTGCTCTAAGTTCATTAAGCGGAGAGGTTTATCGCCATTAATTAAGTGAAATTCTTGTTGTATTTTACATGGAAATTATTTTTTTAGTGGGTATGCGTAATGCATGCAATAAAAAACACACCGATTCATTGAACCATTAACATTGATCTTCACGGTGTGTCTACGTTACAGTTGTTAGCCACAAGAGCAAGTTCGTGCGATCCAGTCGTGCATTATGGGTTGTGTTAAAAGCAGTAAATTCAATTTATACTTTAATACATTATAAGTGTCTACCTTATAACTATTTAACTTATGAGCACTTTTTTTTCTTCTTTCAGGTAACCATCGGATACCAAATAATTTATGTAAGTTCTATTTATTATTCCTTGAGCACACTGACCTATTTTAAAAGCTAAATTGCCTTGTTTTCTATAATTTTGTTTTTACTTAATTCTGATTAATGTGTACACAACGAGGGCTTTTAGCTAAAAAAATATTTTACCATCCACCCTTTAGAGCTTTACATATATACAATATACATTTTTCAACCCCCTTAATTGACCTTGTTTTTTTTTTTTTTTTTTTCTAAGCTCTTACTATAAAGGTATTCTTATGTATTTCCTAAAATTTTTCAACTGTACAGTACAGCAGGAAATTGCAAAGAAATAAACTTTAATTGTAGGTACTTTACAGCATCCATTTTCTTTCTATCTGCATAGCTCACTCACATCATCCCTTTTTACCTTTTTTTTTTTATTTTATTTCCCATGGAAACAAAAAATTGTAATCAACTGCAGAGCAGTTTCTTTCCAAAATTGCGGTATATCAACAATCATAATGATATTTAGGTAAGAGTAAGATACCTCTATGCCTAACCTACATACATACACACAGATTTCAACTCTCATATCAAAATCGATTTCTAACTATAGAAATAAATTGGCCACAACTCTTGGGGTGGGATAACTTTATTCTAATTTCGGCCTATAGGTAAAAAATAACATTCAAGCATAAAATAACAGCTGTATGTTATTTATGCGGGTAGAAAATTATACTGCTACTGCTATACTGCCTCAACATCTTGTGCTGACGTTCTACTGTGTACAGAATTGCAAAAAAGCAGGCGCACAGTTTTGAAACATCGCCAGCGAGAATGTAGGTTGGTGGAACACAATCATATTGTAAAATCAATAGAGTATTGTTCTTAAACTCAAATCGTAGGTACATCATAAGTTTCTTTCTTTTTTATCGATAAGAGAACTCAGTTTTATTGTTAATGAAGTTTTTAAGCAATGTTGCCAACTTGCTGTGAATTTCTATTTATTTAAAAAAAAAAAAAAGTTATTTAAATAAAAATTTAGTGGACATATTTCGTTTTTTGTAGAACAATTAGGATTACAGTTAAGTTTTGGAATAAATCATTTTGCGAATCCTTTTGTGTGTGTAAACGCGAAAACTTCTGTCAAAAATATATCATATGAAAAGTTACTTATACCATTGCAAAATTCTATGTCTGCTGTTACAAGACGACCTTTTGGGCGTTTTTACCTTTTTTAGTTCAGAGTAGAGCTCTGAACTGAGTCTGAACACTCTGAACATACTCTGAGCGTACTCTGAGCGTACTCTGAACTAAGCACTTCTTCTTTGACTGCTTTTACACTACAGCGATTTTTAATCTTCGTTTCTCCTTTGGTTTCCTTCTAATTGCAAATACCTTTTACACCACAGCGATTTTTAATGAAAAGTTTAGTCTGTGCAAGTGAAGAAGTATCATCTCACTGCACTCTTTACTCCACTTGATCAAGCGAAGTTATCTGAGTGGACGACGAATGAAAATAAAACACATTCGAACAAAAAGGAAAAGCACAAAGAAGAATGAGCGATAACTCTGCAATTTGTTCAACCTCAGCAATTTCGTCTACCCCGGCCACCACATACGTCCCTCGCCCACGTGCTTAAAAATCGCAAGAAGAAATTGCATTGTTTAAAAGCAGTCTTTCTTTTTCCACTTGTCAAATTTGTGTTCAGCTATTCAACTCCGTCTGCTCTATCAATTTATCCTGAGCTCATAGAGCGCGCTCTGAACCTGCTCTGAACATGCTCAGAGCGAAAAAAGAAACACAAAATTGGAACTCTGAATGCTCTGAGCTAAAAAAGAAACACGATTTTTTTTTGACAGTTCAGGCTCTGCTCTGAACTAAAAAAGAAAAACGCCCTTTGAGTCATGACTCTTTTCGAACATAATGAGTGCAAAAGAGAAGAAAAAATGAGATGGAAATTTAATAGCCCCATGAGTCGTGGGTCAAATTTCAGCGACTCATTTTTGACATTATTTTATTTCTTGTTCGTTATTGCAGAAAATTGCCTTATTTATTTTCGTTATTTTTTGTAGAGCGCACACATGTAGGTACCTATACCTACCTGTATTGTTGCTAAGATATGTGTATGTATATATTGACGCAAAAGGCGTCATGTGATAGCAGACTAAGGGCCAGTTTCACAGTCAGAAAAGTGGAATGTGAAAGATTAATTCCCAATATCAGACTACACTGTTACCTGAATAAATAGCACTTAAGTCTCCGATGTTGGTGACTTAAGTTCCACTTATCTACACTGGCTATGAAATTTAAGTGCCACTTCTTCCGGTTAGTGTCGACTGTGAAACTGGCCCTAAGAACCATTTAATTTGTGTTTTTTCAACACATCCCGATATCCCACCGAAATTCCACACTTTTCGTGGTGGAAAGCTGGTGAGTTGAAATTTTGTTTAAAGATGGCTGCATTATTTACACATAAAAGGTCTGTTTGGTAACGGTGAAATTTCTTGCGAATTTGCACAAATTGTCATAAATTCCTGTTTTTTAACTCGAAAAAGTTGCAACGAGGGAGAACATGGAGAGAGCAAATAATTTCCCCGAATGTCTTTTTTCACTTTGTAGCACAAAATGACTCAATTTTTACTGACAAGTATTCACCGATGACTAAAAAGCCCTAATTAACTGCATTTTCGTGTGCGTTCATAATAACTGACATTCTGATTGATAAATTTGCAGATGAAATTTATTTTTTTTTCTCTCAGCGATAAATCTCACTAGTTGACCGAAGCATACAAAAAAAAACAAAATAAAGGTTTCTCTCAGACCTTGAACGAAAAAAAAATTGTTTTTTTTTTTAGAATAAAGGTTATTGAGTGACTTTTATTGAAAATAACAACAAATAAGAGTTATTAAGGAACCTTTCAAAAGGTTGAGATTTATTTCTGATCTCTGATAGGGATAAATAACTAAAGCGTGAAGATTGAAACATATATTAAATAAATGTTTGGAGGGGGTCTATTTCTCCCTGTTTAGATAGGAAGATCAATTTTCTTAAAAAAAAATGACTAAGTTCAAACAAAATATTAAAAAAACAACGCCAGCACATACTAGGTTACATAAGTGCTATAATTGTTTTAAAGTCATAAAATTATTCTTACTAAAGATAAATACTTATTCACCTTATTAAAAAAATATATTTTTTCCTTCATGCAATATTTTTCTTCAAAAATTAGAGTTTGTTTAGTAGATCTAATTGAGTGATCAATTTTTAGAAAATCTGATCACCGTTTTGGTGACTTATTGAAGACCGTTGTCAGAGCGAATACGTTAAGGTGTAAAGGCAGGCTCTAGAGAATCATTATTATTATTATCTTTTATATTAACATTACATTGTGATATTAAAATAAATGAGCCTAGCTGCAAGACGAATCCATGATGGCGGACTATAGTTAAAAGGTTCTTCTGCTGTCTAAAGCTTGGCACAGTGTTAATATTTTTTCGGTGAACGGACGATGATCTGCCAGAGAGAGTGTCCGCGAATGTCTCACCTATTGCTACTACCTTAACACTGCCGAATGTTACAAACTACAAACCGACTTCATCACACATCGAAATTGCTCACTGCTCAGTTTAGCTCATGAACTTAGGTGCCAGTTATATAGCTTTCATTGAAAACCATCAGTTAATATTTTGATGCAAAAATAAAGCTGAGTTATTACTTTAGTGAAAAAAAAAAAATCTTTCGATCCCAAACTTCGCCATAAAATTAAGTTTAATTTTTCAATGATCATTGGTAAGGTAGTTCAATCATTGAAATAATAAAAGTCATTTTATGTGGACGGAGTGTTTGGCAAGAATTAATGATTAAGTCGCCACCTTCACATTACACTGATTAAGCTTTTTAAGTTCCTCAAAACCAAACATTAAAATTTTCAATGAAAGCTATAACTGAAGCCTTACATAATGTAAATACTATACTCTGTTCCATTTGAATATGCAGTACAGGGAAGAAAGGATATTTGCCTTTCACCGATACTATTATGGATTTCATTAAACTATCTATTTCAAAGCTCTCACAGGGTTTCCGTAGTGAGCATTTAAAAAAACCAAAGAAAATGGCATATGAATTGCCATCAACTAGGCACTATGGTAACTCTGATTCAACACAATGTCAATAAGGGTTGGTTGCAAATTGGCGATCATCAGTCTCCTTGTCCTTTCCCCCGGGGAGCAGATAGGTCATGGTGGGATGTACGTGACCTCAAAGCAGATTACACAAACAATTTAAATGTAAGTCAGTGATTCTAATTCTTATTTCAGTGGCAATTTCTTAATTGAAGGTGCCGTGCAAGCAGCAGCAGGCACCAATGTATTTGAAAAAGCTTTGCCATTAGGCCTGTACTGCAGATTCAAATTGAACAGACTATAGAATAAGAATTCTGAGTAAACAGATTCAAAATGGCCCTGATTAGGTTATTATATTTCAAATTTCTCAAGGCACTAGGTATATATTTAAACAAAAAAAAGTCCGATCTAGTTCTAAATAAATATATATTTACTCGCAATCTCCCCAACCTCAATACTCACTGTTGATTTTGGAATCACTTTGAGTAGAAGAAAAATCCATTGATAAAATACCCACCCCTTTCGGCCCCACTGCACTTTATCAAAACCATAACACAGCACAAAATATCAATGGATTCTGGGTCTGGCCTTCCTCTGCTTTGACGTCGTAGTTGGTTATATTGCTGCACCAACCATGCTAATGTAAGGCACATCATGCTTACAATGTCCTCATTGAGCAACCAGAAAACCACTGTACCATCCAACATCATCATCGTCCTTCATATTATCTTTGTCCAATTTTTATTGGCTAACCGATAGTTTTTAATTATTTTTTTTTTTTTTAACAAACCGCACATCTCCTCTGAAGACTGACGACGACGACGAGGCCAAGTAAATCGCATTGGAGTCAAGAGAGAGAGACTTCTTTTTGAGTATTACATAGAATCAGAAAGTTGTACATAATATTAGTTACCCTTTTCATACATAAACACACAGAGGATATAAATGGTAACACGATGGTAAGGGAAATCGATAAAGCCGAAGCTGTTAACCTACTTTTCAACATAGCTCTACACGAAACACTCCATAGTAAGGAAGTGTGTATACAAGGCAGAGCCTGCCACATATAAGTGTGTATTATAGTATGTAGGGCAGTAGTATTTGTGTGCCAAAAAAGAACTCGGCATACTGCAAATATTTATTTTCACTTACTCTTAACGTGCTTCTTTTTTTTTTTTAATCTGCTGCCTTAGTACTAATCTAAATTTTAATCCATTAAAATGCAAATTTAAGCAAATTTTTGAAGAGAATTTTTGAGATAATAAAAAAAAACGTTTTTAATTTCGACACAGATTTATGAAACAAACCAAAAAAAAAAAGAACAACAAGGAGCTTATTTCACCTGCTGAAGTGCTGATGTTTTTTTTTGAGAAATAAGCACAAAAATAGGAATAAAGTTCTTCACATGTGCGATGGTGTTAGTGTTACTTTTGTGTATACGCAAACTCACTAGGTCAGTGGTGTTGGTAGATATTATTGAAGGATGTTGGGGAAAGTATCCTCTGTGAACTGTGACTGTGACTGCAGTCGAGTAGATATTGTCGTCGTCGGTCTGAGTCTGAGCCATATCAATCTGAGAAGCACAGTTGTTGGCACAATTTCAATTGAGTAACGTGGCACTTTCTAACATTTGCATACCGAACGGGATGGCTTTCATATCGCGTCGGCATGAAGTCCTGATTTCGGAGAAAACTATCATCAGCTGATTTGTATACGTGTGCGTGTGTGTGTGTACTGTGTATGCTTCAATAATAAACTACCAAAATAGAAATATGTGCTAAGAAAAAAGATATGTGTGTTTATATTGCGTGAATTCCTAAAGTAACCCAATGATAAATAGATACATATTTTCGAAAGTAAGAAGAACACTTTAAATGGACTGTTATTTCATTATATTGAAACTATTTTAAAGTTAACGTGTTTTTTGTGTTGGTTTAAAGAAAGAATTTTATTTTGAAACGTCGTCATTCGGATATCGAGTGTAAAATTGTGCCAAAGGATAAAATTGGAATCTAAAAGGAGTGGTCTACATACATTTATCTTGTGGCGTTTTAAAGCATGACGAAGATTTCTCTGACTCTTCAAATTTCATTTCGGTTGGCAAATATAAAAATAAATAAGACGTAGTAACTTTGAACGAAACAACACACTCGTAAATAATAGTACCTATACTCTTTCAATCAGGCCATCAGAATCATATCGAAGCCTCATTCATATCACTATGGTTTTCTTACATAAATTAATTCCTTTTTTCTTCGTCTTTAAGATTGAATTTAATTTTGTTAAAGAATAACCGATTTAAATTATTAAAGTAGTTTCCAACCTACGTTTTTTTTTTATTTTTAGACCGAATATGCATGGATAAGCTATCTGATGGCATTCAGTTAAGTTCACTGAACGTGTCCTTGTATAAGCTCATTTTTTCTGGTTAAGTGATTTCATTTAATTTGAAAATTATACCTACATATTGAGTGTATTTCTTCATTTATTTGGAATATTTAGAATAACTACACCGAAATATTCCGGATAAATTATTCTTTTGTTTCTTCATTAATTCCGGATTATTTATGGTATGCAATCATATTATTTTATGTGATGAAAAGTTGGATGAAAGGAATATTGAATTTGTTGAATGGAATTCATTTTTACTAAAGGGTTTTCCAATAAGAGGTGTTATTTTGATATTCAAAGAAAAATGGCATTTTTTGAGATAAATGATCGGATGTTTATTTTATTATAAAAAGGAAGGTATGCCGTTAATAATGGAACACAACATCAGCCAAATGGCCGCCACGACCACGCTTACAGGACCATATCCTTTTCATGAAATTTTCCATAACCAAATCGCAAAGTGGCTGCCCTATGTCCTCGATAGCCTCACGAATTCCATCTTTGAGGTCTTGAATCGACGCTGGGCTGTTGGCGTAGACCTTATCTTTCACGTGGCCCCAAAGGAAGAAGTCGCAAGGTGTTAAATCACAAGATCTCGGTGGCCAATTGTGATCACCTCTTCGAGAGATAACACGGTCCGGAAACTTTTCCCGTAAAAGATCGATGGTTTCATTGCTTGTGTGGCACGGAGCGCCGTTTTGTTGAAAGTAAACGTTGTCCAGATCAATACCATCCAATTCCGGCCATAAAAAATCATTAATCATCTCTCGATAGCGCAATCCATTGACCGTAACTGTTGCTCCACCCTCATTTTCGAAAAAGTAAGGTCCAATGACCCCGCCGGACCATAAACCGCACCAAACAGTCACGCGTTGAGGATGGAGAGGCTTTTCAACAATAACTCTTGGGTTTTCCGAGCTCCAGATGCGACAGTTTTGCTTGTTGACGTATACTCCGAGGTGGAAATGGGCCTCATCAGTCAATATGATTTTTCGATGAAATTCCGGA
The DNA here is from genome assembly GCA_932273885.2 of Leucozona laternaria. Lineage (NCBI taxonomy): Eukaryota > Metazoa > Arthropoda > Insecta > Diptera > Syrphidae > Leucozona > Leucozona laternaria. The sequence goes on from OW026367.1 coordinate 44,594,405, forward strand.
TCATTTTCATGCATTTTAAGGACCCAATCAGCAAAGACACGACGTTGTTGATGATCAGCCGGCTTGAGTTCTTCTGTTAACTGAACTTTATAAGCCTTAAGACCCAAGTCTTTATGCAAAATACGGTGTAATGACGTTTGTGGAATGCCTAATTCCAAAGAACGACGAGGAATGGACAAACGTGGGTTTTCTTCAACACTTTGGGCTACAACAGCAATATTCTCAGTTGTTCTTGAGCGACGTGCACGGGTTTTATTCTTTACATCACTAACTTGTCCCAACAGCTCGAATTTGTCCACCAATTTCTGTATTGCGGTCCGACAAGGTGCTTCACGACGACCCAAAAATGTTTTAGTTTTACGAACCGTCTCTGCCAATTTTTCACCATTTTTATAGTGAATACTTGTCAAATGTCAAAAAATGACAGCTTCAAAAGTGACAGCTACCGAAATAGCGGGCTATTCAAAATAACACCTTTTATTGGAAAACCCTTTCTAAGTACCTACTTTCATCAATGTAACTAATTATATCGAAACAAGGTCCCACGACACAAATGCTTTGTATTTATTGCAAATGGCCACATATTTTTCACTTTCCGAATAAAGAATCATAAACAAAACAACAAAATATTTTTTTTTATTAAATTCTTTTGATATATCGCCAAACAACTGATTATCGCATTCTTTTTTATCTAGTAATGTTAATCTATTTATACCATTTTGGATAAACAATTGCAGTCCTATTAATAAATATAAATTAGCGGCGAGTTATCTGTAAGCAATGGATGTGAACAATTTAATTAATAAAACGGATTTCTTCTACCTGACGTAAGTTGCACTGCAACTTAAAACCTATTGTGTCCCCAACTAGAGCTAGATGATCTTGCTCATTCTATAGCAGCTCTTCCTCCAGATTTACACCTTTAAGATTTTTGAGTATCTGGAGTAATTTTGGAGAGGGAAACGTACGTTTACTAACTACAAGAAAGCTATTTCACTGCGATGAGGATGGTTTAGGTTATAGTTACAAAAGTGAAGTTTGCAAATTTATTATTAGGAGTTTTTCTTTTTTTGTTCAGAGCAGAGTCTGAACTGTCCAACAAAATATTGTTTTTTCATTTTTTCCCTCTGAATGTTCAGAGCTTCAAATTTGTGTTTCTTTTTTCGTTCTGAGCGTTCTCAGAAAGCGCTCTATGAGCTCAGAATAAAATGACTGAGCAGACGGATTTAAATGCTGAACACAGGCATTTGACAGCTAAGTATTCAGGTGTTTTTCAAAAATAGTTAAGGGTGCTCAGAACACGTTTCGTTCAGAGGACTCTGTTCAGAGCTCTATTCTGAACTTAAAAAAGAAAAACGCTTATTGAATACAATATTAATGGCTCATAGATTTAACAATTTTTGATGTGTAAACATCTATGCTGGCGGTAGAGTGAAAAAAAAACGTGAACGTTCGTGTGCAACGTTACGTCGTGCAACGTTACGATCTGCATACTAGGATGGGTGCGTTAAGTGAAAAAAATCTTAAGATCCCCTTCAAACAAAAACAAGTCCGTTTTGGATACGCGCACGTTGATGTTTACACATATTAACCGTGAGTCCCGGCACTCACACAATTTTTTAAACCATTTGCTGGATAATGAGCCTTTATTGCCAAATAAAACAATAATGTATTAAAACTTTGCATCGAGAAGAGAATTTTGCACAGTCATTTAAAGAACGGTGTTAAAAAAGTTGCATGACATTACATCGCCTTTTTTACAATCATTTTTGACATCAAAGGTGTCTCTGAGGTTGATGGAGCAGTGTTAGTTGTCATCATGCACATTTACAAACGGTTTTTACTGTGCTCGCATAATAAAGAGTTTTTCGATTGGCTCGGGAAGATTTTGGCCGCCTGGGTCTGCCATGTTGTTTCAATGACATCTGTCAAATCTGTTTATTGTTCAGTTAGTGACGCTAAATCAACATGGCAAGTTACACGATTGAAAATGTTGCAACTTTAACATCAAACGCTTTTGGGGCAACGATATGTGAGTCATTGAAAATTGGACCACTCGGATCCGTGCCACCGTAAGAAGCTGACAGGGTATTCGAACGATGTCAAGTTTCATAAATAATAGCATACATGACCCTTTCAAATAAAAAAAGAATTTTGCTAATACCTCACTCAGAGCTTGTTTTAGGTATTCCATTTCCACATCAACCTGCCCTTATTTAAAAAAAAAAAGAAACCATTTAGTTATGCGTAAAGTCGTATTTATTATTTTCTTAAAACACTCTTGGACAGTTGTCCAGCTTGGAATTGTATAAATAATTGGACATCTCGTTATTTATAAACTGCACATTCTAACAATTGTCTTAATATGCAATCCTCCTCATACATATATCGGGTTTTTCAATAAGAGCGCTACAAAAGTTTTTTTAAATAAAACAAAAACAGTTGAAGTACGTTTGATGCCATTATGTATGGAACTCGATTTCTTTTGCATGGCCACCACGGGCACGCTTGCAGAAGTCCAGACGCTGAACCCTATTTTCGACGGTTTTCAAGCATGAATCGGCCGATACTGCTGCAATTTCACGTTCGATATTCGTACGAAGTTCGTCAATCGTCGCTTGCTTGTTGGCATAGACCATAGACTTGACGTAGCCCCACAGGAAATAGTCTAACGGCGTCAAATCGCACGACCGAAGCGGCCAAGCGACTGGACCATTTCGTGAGATAACACGTTCTCCAAACTTGGTTTCCAATAAATTGATTGTGACATTCGCTGTGTGGCTTGTGGCGCCGTCCTGTTATAACCACATGTCCTCCAAGTCCATATCATACAATTGGGGCCAAAAATATTCGGTTATCATTGAACGGTAGCGATCCCCATTCACAGTAACGTGCCGGTCTTGATCATCACGGAAGAAGTACGGCCCAATGACGCCGCGCGCCGGCCCATAAACCACACCAAACCGTAATTATTCGGGATGCAATGATGACTCATGGAGTACGTGTGAATTGTTGCCTGACCAATACCGCATATTTTGTTTATTGACGAAGCCATTCAGCCAGAAATGAGCCTCATCGCTGAAGATGATTTTTCGATGAAAATCCGAATCATTTTCAAGTTGTTGCTCAGCCCAATTCACGAACATACGACGCTTCTGGTGGTCAAGCGGCTTCAGTTCTTGCGTCAATTTAATCTTGTAAGGATGTAGGCCAAGATCTTTTCGCAAAATTCCCCACAACGACGTTTCAGTGACATATACTAGTAATCTGTCAACTTCCAATGATATTCGATATTTTCTAACGAATCCAAAACTTGTCCTATATGAACGTATGTTTATCGAAAGTAAACAAAATTTACATTAGTACCGCATCTTGAGCTTTGTTCACTCACGCTTTATCTTAAATCTAAAATACATAATAAATATGTATCTACACATTTCAGAAACGTGACAAATCATAATTTCAACAATCAATATATGGTAAAACATGTGTTCTTTTACAAAAACAAGTGTTTGTTTTTTTTATTTTTTGATTTGTAAATGTTTTTCTTTATCTTCGAGCCACGTTCGTGTCATAGGAAAATTCTAATGATACATTAAGTTCAACATGCATTCCACGTACATTTTTGATACACGCATTCGAATCTAAAAATGTTCTTTGTAAAGCACCTCACACAAATTTTGATCTTAAAAAAAAAATAATTTCAATACCTTTTTCACAAAAAAAATACTTTTCTGCAGAAGCAGTTAGAAATTATATTTTTACTTATGATTAGCTTAGGTACAAATTTTAGTTTTGGATTAGATCAAATCTAATTTTAAAGGAGAATGTCCAAAAATGTATGGGCGAAAAACCCAGAGCGGATTAAAATGAAACATAAAGAAACACTTTATTAATAAAAATAAAAAAATTGTTAATGTATCATATCCACATATATTTTACTTTGATCCGCTCTGGTTTTTTTTTGGACATTCTCCTTTAAGGTTTTTTTTAAAGCTTCCCTAACCTTTTGTATGCTCATAAAATAACGTTACCGACCCCACAACTCTTATGAAAGAGGTTATTTTTCTCAGAAACGGCTCTAATGATTAAGATTTTTTAAAAATGTCTGTACTATTGTAGACATGGTCTACATTTTTTTAAACACAAATTAACCAAAAATACTTAAAATAGTTTTAAACAAAACTGGACATAGAACCGTTTATTTTAGTTTCGACTTTCTTGTTAACTGCTTAAGCGATTTCGATAGTTTTTTTTTTAAAAGCCCGGAGGAAATCGGTCGAAAAAAACTACGTCGTGGCTTAGGAATTGCCTTGTTAAATACAACAACAACTAATCTCCTTTGGACTTAGATGAAGCAAAGAGAAAAGCGGGGAGAAAAACTTGTTTACCGCGGGCGGAATTAATTACATAGGTTCTTGTTATCGATAGTTTGTATGAAAACTCCATTTTTTTTCTGTGATGGCATCGGCAAGCCCCGATATCGTATTTTCTAACCAAATCCCACTGGGATTGAAAAAAAATGTACCTATTATAGAACCTACATACATCTTCAATATGTAGGAGCCTGTTTAGATTGGGAAGATAGAGTACGGACTGGTGAGTCTCATCGTGTTTACATTCGAAACTTTGAGCCGCCTCAAAATACATTGAAACAACAACAATTTCAAAATTTCGCCTTTGAAACAACAACAAACGACACTCATGAGTCAGATTTTTATGTTTTCTTCGTGCCTCACGAGATTCCTCACCCCACACTTCTCTTCCCTACAAACTGCCGTGATACCGGACCCAATCTAAACACCGCCATCTAGCGGATTGTTATTTTGTAAGTTTTTAGCTAATTTTTAGATTTTTATTTTAAGCGCCATCTATCGGAAAACTTTAAATTTACGTGCACTTCTCACATCATAACAAATATATTGTGCCAGTTTCAACTAGACCGGGCGGTTATTTTTGACATTTTAGTTATTTTTGAGATTTTGGTGTTAAACGCGCCATTTATCAGAAAGTAAAATGAAACATTTTATTTAGTTTCAGTTAAATCAGGAGGTCATTTTTTTTTAGTTTTAAGCTAATTTTGATAACACAATGACCACTCTTAAAAACTCTTAATTAGCGTGGACTTTTCATTTCAGTCCAAATACAGTGTTTCAGCTCCATTGGCTGATAATTGTTAGTAAATTGAGAGATTTTGTTTTTCATTGCAATCTATAAGCAACAAAAAAAATTACAAAAGTTTCCGATAGATGGCGTTGAACATTAAAACCGTATATATTATCTGAAAACACTTTTAGTTTTCCAAAAAATAAACATATTTTGCTTAAGTTTCTAATTGATTTGACAACCAATAAATAATCTTCTAATCACTTCTTCATTTAAAAGAGTTAAGAAAATTAGTTCTTCTAACACTTAAGCCTACAAACCTTTCATGTCATAGGATATTTAATTTTATTTAACTAAAATGGGCCAGTGATGGGTGTTTAAATCCTACCATTAAAATTTATAATAGATTGTGTGTCAAAAGAGGGCAATAACAGCTGATAAAAATAAACTAACTCATACACAGACACTCTATATGAGAAATACGTTCGCTGGAATGATAGCAAGATCGTGTTTTCTACATCAGCTTTACCTACATTAAATGCGAAATTCAGTCGTAGAACCTATTTTCCGGAGATCTCCTAAAAATTTCCTTTCCATTGCTATAGGTTTGCGTTCAAATGAGGTAAAAACAAGTTTTGACCACCACGTAGGTATAGTTAAAAAAAATAAATTACACCGTTTTTGATCTCAAAAGAAAACGGACAGTCCTCGTTGAAGACTCAGAATCGGTTATGTTTCGCCTTTATAATATTCAGTCAAAAAAACTGGGCCCGATTTGACTTGTTTCGAGACGACCGGCCCTGCTAAATATATAGTATGGTTGTGTTATAAATGAATATTCCCAACGTGATAGTTTATCAAACTTCGTCCTTAAAGTGTGTAAAAAATTTTCCACATTGGCAAACCACTTATTTCGTGAGAGACTTCCTACTATACCTACCATAGTTCTATACCTATAGAGTGACTGAGATTTGAGAGAAACATACAAAAAACAACAACAACAACATGAAAAAAAGCAAGTACAAAAATATAGAAATGAATTTCCATAAAGAGTTTGAACAAAAAGAGTGTAGGTTATAAAAATAGGAAGCACTCCAGACCTGTCAGGAAATTCATGAAAACAGCACTCCAACTGGGAGGTTTATATGCCGAGGAAAAAAAAAAAACATAAAACTAACTTTTCTACTACAATAGAATTCTATTTAAATTCTATTGAGAAAAAGCATACCAACAAACTATAACAAGTACCTACATTCTCCTATACGTTATAGTTAACTCTACTTCTACTGACCTACCTTTTGGTAAGGAGGTCTGTTTTTAGAAATCAGCATATCAAGAATTCCTTCGCATTTAGTTTTTGTTTTTTTTTTTTTTTTTTTGATACTTTTTTCGTTTTTGTACTGCCTGACATTTTTTCGACAACGTGGAGAGATTTGAGAGGGAGACTTAGCTACCCACCCTATTATTTTCAACGATATGGTATCACATCAGCAGATAAATTATTAAGAACGAAAAAAAGGTCATCCACTACCACCACGACCACACCGCACCTGATACCTCATTCCTTTTCCTTTTCCTACCCTAAGCAGTGCTTTGTGCGCGGTATTTTATTTCAGTAAAGTTAGTGTAGGAAAATTATTTCCACGCTGCTCTGGCTATAATAACCCTGTACCTACGAACATACTTCTAAGTTCTAACAAAAGCCAAGTATGAAAAATCCTACGATTCTTTATACCTATTATTTTTTTCTGTTTTTGTTTTGTTTGTGGGGCCTTGGGAAATATATTTATATGTTAGTGTGCCCTTACATCATTGTTGTGTATAAAACAATAAGAAACAGTGATATATCCATTTTATAAAGGGGAAAGAAAGGATTTGCGTATTTCAAGATACTTTAAACATATTTAATGACAATAAGTTCATATATTATATGGTATGACATTCTAATTAGTAGTTAGACAAACTTTATCACAGTTACAATAGCGTGGCGCAGTTTAAAAATGGCATAACAAAAAACTTTTAAATTATTATCAATTGACCTATTTCCAATGACCGCATCCACCAACAATGGGAGTCTCGATATTTTATGTGGTTGTTTTTTTTTATTAAGTTCATAACTTAGGTCGTATATTTAAGGTTATGGTCTTTAAATCAAGGTTAAATGTCAAGCTAAATTTAAGAGTACAAATTATTTCTTAATAATTGTGTTAATCACTAATCACTTTAATTTTTGCTTATTAATATGAAAAAAAATTAAAAACTTTGAAAAATAGTATTCTGCAAAAGTATTCCCCCTTCTTCTATAAAATTATTTTAGGTGCTGTTATAGAGGCTCAGAAGAGGTGTAGAAGCACTTAGACGTGAAAAAACCAAAGGTTATTTTTTTAAAGGTTTATGTAAATAAGCTGTTCATTTAAGCTCTGAAAACTCAAAAACTAAAGACCACAATGAGCTGCAACTTTCCCAATATATTTGTTATGAAATATGAAGTGCACGTTAGTTAATTGGTTTTTGATAGATGGCGCTTAATACTTAAATATCAACATTTGCTAAAACTCAAAGTTTATTGAGCTGAAACATGTATATGTATATAAAAAACCACATAGCCACGTTGTTAGGCAAGTAAAAATTAAAAAAAATTACAGCCTTATTTATAAACGGGTTATAGCTAGTGAATAGGGTTATACACTCCTTATAATGCCTTTAAATGCAAAAATGTTATTTATAAAACATATGCAACATTGAATAAAGGCGTGTTAAAAGCTTAACGCGTTTGGGGGTTGAAGAGTACATTATGTATATAAGAATGCTGCTTAAATATCAAAATGTCACTTTGACTCATATGCGACAGTAAAATACAAAGAATGTTTCACGACGCTGCGCTGGCCGCTGCAATAAATCAATAAAAAATATGAATTTTTCTTTTAAAATATTTTACTTTATTTGCTTAACTACACTAAAATGACACAAAAAAAAAATGATTTGAATAATATTAGAAGAAATTAAAACGAATCCAAGAAGTGTAGCTGAATTCTTGAATTGATTTTTCACTTTCACAAATAGCTTAGTTTTGTTGGTCAGTTGTGGCAGTAAAATGTAATAGATTTCCCGTTTTTAGTACATACTTTATTTGACGCAAGAACATTATAACTAAAATAATGGAAAGGGAAATGTTTATAAATGAGGATATGCAACATTAAATAGAGAGGATACATAAATGCTTAGCCATTACATAACTATTCAGTCGTTTTGAGGGTTTAGCAAATTATAATAATTGAGGCCATATATCGTTGTAACGAGCAATGTTTTTCGACCAGGGACTGGGCCCTCCGCCGCGCCGCCGGTGCACATAATTCAGGCACCCAGAGTTATGAATTAGTTCTAAACAGGTGAAATTCTAAACCATTAAACACTTAATTAAAAAAATATTAATTTTCTAATTGTAGTCCCTTTTTTTTATTTTATATATTTAATCGCATAATTCACCTACTTTGAGGCACCACTGTTACATCGTAAATCCTTTTTTTTTTATTTTTTTTTTTTGTTCGCACTTGAAAAAAAGCACACCCGAAATGTCCCAGATTTTATTGATTTTTCTTCTCTTGACATACAATTGTATTAATATTTCACTTTTTCTACTAAAAGTATTATAATATACATATGAACCAGTACATATGTATATATACATCGGTAGAGTTAAGGAACGTTTTTAAATCGCACATAACCAAACAAGCCTGTCTAACTGATAAATGTTTGATACAATAATGGGAAAAGTAAGTTAAATGATGGGAGTAAACAATGACCTCGTTTTTCCTTCATTGTGAATCCCCTCTTTTTTTGATGATAAAACGGTGGATGTGTAGAGTTTCCATCATCAAAGCTTGTCTACATCATCATTATCAGCATGTACTGTACATATACATTTATGTATGTATGTATAGGCGCATTGCTGTCATCGTCATTCTTATAGAGATATTTATGGCATTTATTTATATGACTGCTCTTACCTGGTGTATTCATTATATTTTTTTTTTAGCTGTGTATAGGATCTGGTTAATTATCGTATTCGTTCACTGACGACTGTAGATATGTAGGTACTTACAAAACGAAGGATTTTCTTGGTTTGGCATTCCATTAGATTTTTACCTAAATCCTTCATCCTACATAATATGTACATATACGTACATATATATAATTGGCTACCTAAGGTTTAATGTTGATTTTTTCTAAAGATGTCATCCTACGCACTTATGGATTTTTACTTATGTTATGACAGTATAATGTCTAATGTGTATAAGTACTTTGCTTACATTCTTATCAATGTAATATTTAAGCTTGAAAGAGAGCGTGAGTTGGGTTAACGAAGAATATTCTTCATACATATACATATAGAGCAATTTAATGTTCATTCTGAGTGTCCTGTATATTTTATTGTATTATAGAGCGTTGATACAATGGGTAGGTTCAGAAGACGTAGGGACTTGAAGGCAAGTCAAGTTTCTCGTCTTTGATTGGCCAGCTGTCGCAAAATTGCCTTCCAATTAAGGCAACTTTTATTGGAAAGTGACTGGAAAGCTAGTCAAGAAATATCTCCCTTCATTTGAAGTCAAATGCATTTATGTCAAAATATCAGCTGATTACATTTTGTCATTAAACAGCAAGCTGAACTTCATTGTTCAGTGACTTCTTTTTTCAACGTTTGTTTTATTGTTTGGGGTGGAGGAGTTCTTTATCATAATTATAGAAAAGATTTAATGAAAAAATGCATCATTAGTAAGAAGTATTGAAAAATTATAATTTACAATTCGTAATTGACTTGTGTAAGGTGTTTTTCAAAAAAAAAATATTATTATAAATACTATCTGCACTATCAACGGAAGGTAAAGGTTGGAACTAAAGTTCCAATTTTGGCATGAATGACATCTCAAAAAATAACTAGATTCCTTGGTAAAATTTGCGTTCAATGAATGCACTTGACTACATATGTAGTCCCTTGTGTCTACTGAACGTACCCAATGTCCTGGAATATGTCATTGAGGATTTATGTTTAGGTATATGTCTTTGGCTGTAATAAAGAAGATTTATTAATCTATTTGAGTATAAAAACCTGTCATCATCTACTTTATCAATTAATATAGTGAGAATCAACAAAGAACTAATATTTAATCGCTTCGCTTGAGTCTAGTCTGTTTTGCATTCAAAATCAAAAATTAACTAATTAGATAAAATAAACCCTAATTAATTCCCCTATTAATAAACTTAAATCAGAAATGAATTATCTTTAATCAGTATAAGTTAATTTTAAAACCTTATCAGTAAAACAAAATTTATCCTCAAAGCCTCTAAACATTAACAACCCCTTTAAATAAAAACAGACAGTTAGGCGGCTGTTAAAGCCAATGATTCGGCTTTAGCCTACTCTTAATTAGTTCAGCAATGTCAGGATGAGCTCTCAAGCATTAACGCTACTCTCAGGGTCACTCCAGTCCCAGGTCATTGTTGCCAGGGCCGGAACAACCACATGTGCAAGATGTGCAAATGCACAGGGCGCAAAATTCTGGGGGCGCATTACCAGGAGCAAGACAATGTAACCTGATCTTGTGCAAACAAATATGTACTGCCATTTGCATTTTAACCACAAGGCTTGTTCAAATAATCCCAAAATAACATCCATCACAAGTGTGCAAAGTTATTTCTTGCACACTAACTAACTTCACTTTCATTGTTGGAGAATTTAACTCAAAATAACGTAAAATTAAAGATCGCACTAGACCTATGCATTCAAAGTCTACCTCCTGGGTAATGTGGCAAATTCTTATGCATGTGTATCAGTGTATGTATGTATTTACGCAAATATAAAAGACGGGTGCTTTCTATAAATGTTGCATAAGGAGGAAGTTTTGCTGGGGCCGGTCCTGATTGTTGCAATGAGGGAAACGAGCGGGCCGACGAACTGGCAAGGCAAGGATCAGCCCATCATAGATTACTTGCGGAAAGAGTTATGAAGGGCGATATATTCTCAATTTTTCTTACAGAATCAAATGGTAGATGGTTAAGTTTGACTGACAAACTGATGGCCCACCTACAATAAATCCCGAACAACCGACCCGATATTAGACTCAGGAGAGACATATAGCCAGGGTCGTTGCAACCTGTTCTTGTCACCGGCCAATAGAAGACCATGGGGCGAAGCTGGGCATATCCCACAACACTCATTGTCGTAGTTGTGGGGACCAGCAGGAAAAGGAAATAGTCATTAATTTCGTCTGTAAATGCTCCGCTATGATTAGAATGAGAGCACAATCATTTGGAAAGGCGAACTTTCTGAGATAAAGATCAAAGACATGAACTCTTTCCTCAATGCGACGAAGTTAATCTAGGATTAACTTCGGTTTTCTAATTCCTATCCTTGACTGTGCGTAAGTGGATCAAAGGACTTACCCCTTCTTAGACCCGTGAAGGGGATATCCGCAATTCCCTTACGAGAAATATAAGATTTTTTGTTGACAAATGCTTAAAGGTGTAATGGCAGACAGGATCGAATGTCATATTGAAAAACTGATGTTAACATGCGTTGATGGCTACATTAACATGAACTTTGGGGTCAATGCATTAATTTAATTTTATGTGACCGTGTTATCACACTATCTACATAGTTAAGACACACGACAGACTGCTCATCAGCACCCTTGCTGTATCCCAACTTCTATTTTGCCTTGTCAATGTAGCCTGCGTTGACCTTTATCTCCATCTCAAAAAATTCTAACTTTTAAGAGGCTAAGGGCCAGTTTCACAGTCAGAAAAAGTGGCACTTCAGAGGTTAATATGGAAGATTAGGGCGCAATATCATGGTGCACGTTTACCTGAACAAGTAACAAGCAATTTTTTGTGGTATGTTGTAGAATATTTCGATCCAAATTTCAACAAATTTTCTGGAGCAAAAAATTATATCTCAAACATTTAAATCCATTGATATCCCAGTTGTTCAGTGGTGAGTTAAAAAAAAGTTAATTAACTCTTGAAGTAAATTAACCCATAGTTAACTGAGGAAATAGTTTTTCGGTTAAGAATGCATACGGAAAGACTAAACAAACCCTGTGGATAAAACATAAAAAGCATATGTTCAGTGAATCCTGAGTTAACTCAACAAATTTGATGAGTTAACTTGGGTTTAACTTTAATCTCGCAATGAAAAACTAGACCTTAGACGTTTTTTTAATGCACAAACAAAATTGCAATGGAATTTGCCAAATTAAAGCTTCACAGTCTATATAAGCCGTGAAAAAGTCAAATTGACTTAATATGTTAACGCTCAATTCAAAAAAAAAAATGTTGAGTTAACTCTGGGTTTCTAAAAGATGCGTATCAAAAATCTATTGAAATCGAGTTAGGACCATGCTATATCAACACTGCTTCTGAGTTTGATCTATTGATAGGATTAATAGCCAGTTGGACAAACGAAGTTCCAAAACTGGTCCGTATAGTTTAGCAGTTTAAACTTACCGATTTCAGTGGATTAACTGAGGTTCAACGATGGCTCAACCATTTAATTGGCTTTTATCATCTTTAACCTGAGTTGAACCGTTGAACTCGGTGACTTTAATTCACTGCCCTAACTAACTCTGGCTTAACTCAGAATTAACTCAGCACTAACAACTGGCTGCTAGTAATCTAGTTGAAAATTTAATTTAAAAAGATTTTAATCCACCCACTTTAATATTTTTTTATGATGATAGGGAAAAGTGGGACGTCAGTCTATCTGTATGTATACTGTACATATATATAAGCCTGTCTGTTCGACTACAGCCTAAACGGATGGGTCGATTTTCTTTAAACCTGGTCCCTAGCGTTTCTTGGACATTCCAAGACATATTTGTTTTTCTAGTTATAAGCTGCTGTATATTTAATAAAAGAGTTTAGAAAAATGGTTATTAATAGCACCTCCTGATTTTTTCAATATTCAAAATGACTTTTTTTGAAAATACGATATTTCAAAAACGGGTAGATGGTATTTATGGATACAATATAGGCTCCCAATTTAAATCAGACTTTAGAACCACATTGTAATCGCAAATAAGAGCAAGTTCATGCAACCGAGTCGTGCATATTTTAATAAATGGATTCGACTTACAAATGGAATTTAACAACACAAAATATAGAGAAAGTTAATTTTGTGGGCATTAATGCCAACGTAAAAAATGGAATTCAATCAGTAGATGATGGTTGCATTTTCTTTTTTCTTGGGAAACACCAATGAACTTTAATTACGGGGACTGTGACTCACATAGGTGTATCTGTGAGTTATAACACTGCACTATTTTTCAAAAAAAAAAAATTTATTTAATCAAGTTTCAGAGAGTAAAACAGGCTTCAGGTCCATGCTTGCTATAACAAACCAAAAATAAGTAAAAACACTACTCATCCTATCAACAACAAAAAAAATACGCCCAGATGTCTCGAATAGTACGATTGAGATAAATTAGAGCCATCCAAGTTGGGCATATGCCAAAAATGTTTTTTTAAATACCTTTTAAATGTCGACCAGTGATCATACCTGCAAATAAAAGTAAAAAAAAATAAATACTATACACATTAAACCTCTGTTCGATTGATAGGTAGTCAAAGTTCAAAAGAGTTCTTGAATTAAAAAAAAAAAAAAAAAAAAATTAATGTGTTCTTAAAACAACGTTAAAGACACAAAAGAAAAAAAAAACAATAAACCTTATCATTTGTTTTAGGGTTTAAAGACTGCCGCAATCATTGTGTAGATATATGTATATGTATGTAAGTACTTATCCTACTATAGACACAATAATATTTATGTGAACATGTGACAACCAACAATAGAAAAGCTTTTTGCATGAATTCTCTTAGTAACAATATTGTTCACATATAATTTTATTTTATTTCTTTTTTATCTCTTGATGTATTTTACTTGTTTGAACCGGTGACATTTTAACAATTTTCAACTCACTGACATAGTGCCATTTATATTCGAATAGAATCGATTTCGAAATCAAAATGACACGCCATCAGCAACGTCTCTTCGTAGACGGATGTTCAGAAGAAAAAATGTGAAAATTCTTCCCCTTGTCGTCATCGTTTCACGTCCTATCCTAGAACTCTCTATAATGCTCTTTTCTGTGAACCAAATTCTAAAATGCAATATTCCTCTACATTTATGTCTCCTCACAAAAACAAATAATCCATTTGCTGTACCCCCTCCCCCCTCCTCATATCTACGAACGATTGATCGCTTAGAGTCGGTATAGGGGAAAGAACATTCTTTCTAGATATTTAGATGACTTTGCTACTTACTGCTTCAATGCATTTACTATTTATTTGTATCTGCATGAGGAACAGTGTTGCCATATTGATTTTCCAAAAATATTATATTATATAATATTGTGAGTCAAACGATTAATGAACGTTATTGATGGTGAAATTAGGTAGGGGTGTTCAGAAATATTGCCAAAAAATTATAGACGTTGCGTTAAAGCTTTTTTAGTGTGATGCTAGATTAACTTTTTATTAAATATAAAATCACCAAAATGTCCATTTTATATTTTTAGTAGATAATAAATATCATACCAACTCCATATGTCGCTTTGACACTAACAAATTTGAAATTGGTAAGTTTTCTATATTTGTGGCAAGAAGTTTTAGTTTTTTTGGCATGTTCAGTTGGAGTTTATTAAGAAAATAGGTTTAGAATGGTACTAGTTAAAAAATGTTTAAAACTAAGAATATTTTTGTAAAGAGCAATGATAGTTTATTATCGACAGTAACAAAAACATCTCTGGGATTTTTTTTTTAAAGCATTTAAGTGTCATTTTTAAATCGAACCATTTAACTAAAATTCAAATTTAGCGATCTCAGTTAAAATAGAAAAATCAAATTTTAAATGGGGACTGAATAAACTGGCCCTTAATTTGAAAATTACAACAAAAAAAAAATAACTGTCGAAGTTTCTATGAGGTATTTTCCTTTTATAATAATTTTGTTTTGCCAAAACGAAACGAAGTAGCTAGCCCTGGAAAACTAGACTTTCACTTTGAAAAAATTCTAACCAAGTTGTATTTTGAAACGTCAAGGTCAAGGCATGGTGTGGAAAAAAGTAGGTAAAACAAACAACTGAATTTGTTACGTTTAAGCACTTTATACACAAAATATGTTGCAGTTAGGGAAAAAAGTGTAAGGAACTTTTTGTATGTAGAATTTAATTAGCTATAAATTTTATTTTCACATTTAAAATAAAAAAAAAATGATTAGGTTGAAGATATTTACAAAAAACTTAATTTTTAACCTTTTCACTATCCTTAAAGCCTTAGCCTCGGTTCAGATCTTAGCTACTTTTTAGGAAGTAAAACTCTCCACCGAAATTATTTTTTTTTTTTTTTTTTCAACTTTTCGGCTAGTTTTCCTGGGCTAGAAACCAATTCCATTAAAATTTACAGATTTTTTTATCATTTTTTTAAACCGCTTTTCGATTAGGTACTATGGTCACTTTGTTAACGTATCCCCTAAAATTCTAAATTACCAAATTTGAACAAAATCGCTCTAGCAGCACTGTTTTTTTTTTAGTAAACCCTCATCAATTTTAATTTATTTTCGAAATATCACCACTCTGTCCTACGATTCAGCACCATATTATGATTTGTTTATGATTTTTCTATTCGTTCGGTTTAATCCATTTCATCATCTTTAATTTGTTTCTTTTGACTTTCACTCAAAAAATTATTTTATTTTCATTAAGCTGTATCTGCTATAACCCTATAACAGATAAATGTATCGTCGTCTAACATTTAATCAACACTATTGGCCAATTTAATAGAGATCTATAAATTATTTGGCATTTTGACCAAGGATGGCATCTCAAATTGTTTTAATTTTTTTTTTTTTAATCTACTAAATAGAAGAAATTTAAAATAAAGAAACAACAACGAATAATTTGCTTTTGATCTGAATCTACTACTCTTAATTGATATTTTATATGAGCCAAATTTAATTTTCACCAAAACTTTAGTAAATTGCATTGTGGTCATAAAGTATTGCACATATTGATCTTTCGATTTAAATAGAACGTCAGTCAAGATTTCTAACAATAGATTTGAAAAAAAGAGAATATATATGCATATATGTATTTGAAATCTCCAAGGAAAATTTACGATCAAATTAAATTTAATGAAAAGTTCTTTAAAATATGAGATAGAAAGTGAATCATCCTTCTTCAGCACGAGTAAATTGGAAAATTTACTGCAGTAGCGCTAGCCCATGTAAAAAAAAATGGAGATAATGAAAGTGACAGCTTTTGTTCGAAAACGTCAAATGTTCTTTGCAAAAAAAATCATTTGACGTTCATCGAAAGACAAAATATTTGACATTTGAAACTTCTGCGTCATTAATGATGATCATTTGCCGGTCAAGTTTTACCAAAAGTTTTTCAAAAATTACGTTGTAAAAAATATCTTATTTACTTACTTAATAATACTAAGATACATCGCAGACAAATATCAACATTCTTGAGATGGTGCTGGTGCATACCGAACATGCGTACCGACGCCGGCCGCCGACGCAACGTTGTCAAAAAATTAAAAAATTGAAATATATCCAAAATTATATTGGAAAAAAACTCCTTAATTCATGAAATTTCGCCAGAAACTTGAGAATATTTTGCTTTGAAAAACACAGGAATTTGTATGCATATTTTCCAGGCCCTTTTCCAAAAAAAAAAAAAAACAAATCCAGGGTAGTTTCCGAAAGTTGTATTAACCTTGGCCCACTGGGAAGAAATGTATTTTTTTTCTAAAAGGGTATTTTACTAAGAGCGGGTAGATGTTGAAATGGAATAAAACAAGCTGTGTGTGTGAGTTATTAACAGCATTTTTTTTGCCAAAATACTTCTTACGGTGGCACGAATCCGAGTGGTCCAATTTTCAATGACTCTTCCACATGGATGCGGCTGAATTTGAATCTTAAGGTCATCGGCCGATTGCAGTTTTTTCGCATAGACCTGCGACTTCAGGAAACCCCAGAAGAAAAAATCTAACAAGTCATTTCCGCGAAATTCAGCATTACCCTCAAATCGTTCATGCGTTTCCTGTGAGCCACGTAGAACTATTCTGTTGGAACTACGTCGCCTCTTGTCGTTCACATGCATGTAATCCAAATTGGGATAAAATAAAATGTTTCTCATCGATTGGTAGCGTTCTGCGTTGATTGTGATGGCAATGCCATCATCGTTTTAGAAAAATTCCGGACTCTCACGAACATCGGAGATGTTTTCTGGTGATCTTGCGTTTTGTTGAAGTACGGGTGTTGGCTGATTGATTGTTCAGTAAATCTATATCGACTCAATTTTGCTGTTGAATAGTCGACTGAAAAGGCCAACCAAATAAGCGCAACGCACGCATCGTTACTAAATGGTGTTTTTTTTAGAAGTGTGGATTTCAAGAAGAAATAAAACGCATATAATTTAATGTTATGGCCAAGAATTTAGCTTTATTATAAAGATAAGGGTTTGCCATTATGTTTTCAAAATGATTTCTGGCAAGTGGCCGCCGCGGCTGGCTCAAATAAATTCCAGCCGCGAGGCCCAATTTTCGACAGCTCCAATTGTTGCCAGATTGAAAACCATTTACAAAAGATGTTAATAATAAAATTTTATCATTTGAACGTGCTGTTCAATAGTGTCCCTTGCCATGGTGGTTTATCGTCAGTAACTGAATTAAAAACAACAGATTTCAAAACAACATGGCCGTCACAGGTTGCCAAAATCTACCCGGTCCAATTGAAAAATTCCCCTCTTGGGAAAAATGCTCTGTACACCAAATTTGAAGCAAATATCACCATCCGTTTAGGCTCTAGCTCAAAAATTAAGGTGGACTCACAGACTTACCGACGCACAGACCGACGGACGGTATGACCAAACCCAATTTTTCTGACTTCCAGATCATCGCAATGTTAGTTTTCATTACAACCTCAATTTTGTTTCTACACGAAATCAATACTTTCATTATAGAGCAAAGTAAGTCAAAGAAAAGTTACTTTCAATTCGAATCATAAATTCGAATCTTAAAAGCCAACAATTTAGTATTTTACTTATAATAAGTCTACAGAAAACCAATTTCTTAAATTAAAGTTTTAGGTTTTTGAAGAATGCTTTGTTCACTAAGTGCTCGACTTTCGATTGTAATTTGGCAGAACTATTTCCATCACCTGAACTGAACTGAGCATCGAACACTCGAATGTTAGTTCAATGAAACTAGTAATAAAAGCAATCAATTATTTATTCAATTTAATTAGAAAATTGATTTGCATGGTTAGACAGATGACGGACTGTGGGGCATTGAATTTTGTTTTATTTTGATATCATTATAGGTAGGTATGTAAGTTATACAACAATAAACGTTTGAGAGGATTAAGTACACTATACCAAGGCCCCTGGTGGGTAATTTTCACAAATGGAAAAGTAAATACCTACCTACTTTATATTTTGTTGCGGTTGATATAGAGGGAGGGAGTGCTGCGTGATTCTTCACTTATACTCTAAATGATAAGGTCATGTGGATAGAAACAGAGAAACATGATAGTGTTGTGTATAGTGAATTTAATTTTTCAAATGAAAGAAGAAGGTTCCTATTCGTGTAGGGAAAATTCAACAGTGATTGATGTTTTTTTTTTCTCTCTCTCTTAGATACCTTAACAATAAAAACGTTAAATAAAGGGTTTTTCATGATGGAAAGAAATACGAGCCAACAACAAGTCGAAATTATTAAAATTTACTACCGAAATTCGGAGTCTGTGGCCTCAACGTTAAGAGCGCTAAAAATCGAAAAATCATCTTCAGGGATGAGGCTCATTTCTGGCTGAATGGCTTCGTCAATAAACAAAATATGCTGTATTGGTCAGGCAGCAATCCACACGTACTCCATGAGTCATCATTGCATCGAGAAAAAATTACGGTTTGGTGTGGTTTATGGGCCGGCGGCGTCATTGGGCCATACTTCTTCCGAGATGATCAAGACCGGCACGTTACTGTGAATGGGAATCGCTACCGTTCAATGATAACCGATATATTTTTGGCCCCAATTGGATGATATGGACTTGGAGGACATGTGGTTCCAACAGGACGGCGCCACAAGCCACACAGCGAATGTCACAATCAATTTATTGGAAACCAAGTTTGGGGAATGTGTTATCTCACGAAATGGTCCAGCCGCTTGGTCGCCTCGGTCGTGCGATTTGACGCCGTTAGACTATTTCCTGTGAGGCTACGTCAAGTCTATGGTCTATGCCAACAAGCCAGCGACGATCGACGAACTTCGTACGAATATCGAACGTGAAATTACAGCAGTATCGGCCGATGTATGCTTGAAAACCGTTGAAAATTGGGTTCAGCGTCTGGACTTCTCCAAGCGTGCCCGTGGTGGCCATGCAAAAGAAATCGAGTTCCATACATAATGGCATCAAACGTACTTTCACAGAAATAAAGAATTTTATTGATATCCAAAACCGTTTTTGTTTTATTTAAAAAAAAATTTGTAGCGCTCTTCCTGGAAAACCCGATATATTGAGTGGAGTAATTTATTTTGGTTTGCTAAATGTTGGAAGCGTAGTTTATAGTATAACAATGCAAAATTTATCAAAAACAAATGTTTTCTTCATACGTAGTTTGAATTCAACATCCATTTCGAAAAGTTTAATGAGAAAACAACACAAGCTTAAGTGCATAAGTCTTTATACTATAAAAGTGATAAGTTTTCTTTGTATCGGCCGCCTCCAATTTAGCCACCAAACTTGGAAGTACAGCCATGTAAACCGTAAAATGGGCGCAACGCACGCAAAGTTTGCACAAACGACCACTCATTTTGATAACAAAGGTGTTTATCATTTAGACGTGATGGTTCAAACCGCGTGTAACTTGGTAATTTGGCATCAGTATAACCACATAATAAACAACAGATTTGACAGATGTCACCAAAAAAAACATGGCTGCCACAGCCACAGGCCGCCTAAATCTACTCGCACCAATTGAAAAACTCGTTAGTATTGGTAATATTCTTAAAAACATGGTATACCTATATTTTTGATTAATATTTGCTTAAAAGAGCTCTCTCAAAGTTGCCATCTATTGCTATTTTCGGTGTGCTACAACAGGCCTTCATACATACATAATATTCTCTGTAAATAAAACATAATTTTTCAAAATGATATTTAATGATTTAAAATAGATATAATACAATCTGAAGGTCAAAACTTTCTCTGAGCCATTCACATGTCAATCACTTTTGCAATATCTACATTCTTGCACTTTTTCCAAAAATACCAAATTCATGGATCAACAAAAATATTTACATATCGAAATTAAATTTTATAAATATCACAACTCATCGTAAATCTTTGAACATTTCGCTTTGCATTTAAATGTTTATATACAACAACAAAAAAAAGTCGAAATATTTTTTAAGAGTCTGAGTGAAATTAAGTATAAAACTGAATAAGAGAATGCCTACGAGTTTTAGTGATGGGCAAAACGCCCGATAAAAAGGATAAAATATCCACAATATTTACATTGTTCATGTGTGGGGATTTTCAAACGTTTTGTGTATTTTTGACTTTGGAGTTTGTTAAAGAGATATAAAGGGTGTATAAAGGGTTAAGACGTGTGGTTTTCAAGAAGAAATAAAACGCATGTTATTTAATATTATGGCCAAGAATTAAGCTTTATTATAACGATAATGCTTTGCATCAATTATTTTTTAAAAATGATTTCGGGCAAATGGCCGCCGTGGCTAACTCGAAAAAATTCCAGCCGAGAGGCGCGATTTCCGACTGCTCCAATTTTTGCGTGCGATGACGCATGGACTAATACTGGTCTTCTTCGATAATCTGCCCCGAAGCAGCAATAGCGTTTTCGGTGCGCATTATCCACTAGAGTAAACGTGGTACGAAACCGATCCATGGTTGCTCGAACTTATGCGATTTTGCGATTATGTCGACCGTATAATGGACGCAGCGCGCGATGCGTCGCACGATTTGCAAACGTTGTTCAGGAGTAAGTCTATTAATTATTAAATAAAAAACCAAATTGAGCATAAATCAAGTGACAGCTGTCAAAAAGACCAACTCCGAAAAAATTATTGCCAGATTGAAAACCACGTCTAAAAAAAACACCCTTTACAACAAGTATTTAATTCATTTCACCACCCGCCGCCGGCCGCGCCGCCAGCAACACAGTAAGAACCGAAAATTATCAGGGCTTAGCTAAGCTAAAGTTGAAATGGAGGAATATTAAGAAACAAACGATTTATCTCAGTTAAAGAAAAGAATCCATTTTATTTGCTTAAATTCACTTGAAATAATGAATTGTTTGTGTGCAAAATTTTGATGTGCTTCGTATAAACATTTGAAGACATCATCATCATCATCGTCGGCTCGACAACCGGGGTCCGGTCCTGGCCTCCTTCAACAAGTCTCTCCACCCATCCCAGTCTCGGGCCGCCGCCATCCAGTTGCGCACCCCAAGGCTCCGGGTCTACGCCATCTCTCCACCGCAAGCATGGTCTACCACGCTGTCGTCTGCCATAGAATGTACCACAAAGAACTTTCCGAGCAGGTTCCTCTTCGCTCATGCGAGCTAGGTGCCCTGCCCACCGGAGTCTACCGAGCTTAATTTTTGTCACGATATCTGCTTCAAGGTAGATTGCGTACAATTCATGATTGTACCGTCTCCGGAATCGTCCTTCCTCACATATGGGGCCAACAATTCTCCTTAAGACTTTCCTCTCGAACGCGGCTAAAAGGTCGGAGTGCCTTTTGCTAAGCACCCAAGTCTCGGATTCATATGTGAGTACTAGCAGGACCATGGTCCTGTACAGCAGCAGTTTTGAAGTTATGGTGAGATTTCTGGATTTGAAGAGCTTGACAGACTATAATAATAGGCTCTGTTGGAATTGAGAAGCCGCCCGCGTATTTCTTCTTCTATATTGTTATCGGCTGCTACTATTGACCCAAGGTATTTAAAGGATTGCACCACTTCAAATTCGGCTCCGCTACCTTGATTGTTTGACCAACTGTTCCTCTCGCATTCGACGCCACCATGTACTTTGTTTTACCTTCACTAATGGGCAGCCCCAGATTTTGTGCCGCCTGCTCGATCTGGATGAAGGAATCATATACAGCTTGCTCGGTTCTTCCGATGATGTCGATGTTGTCTGCGTAAGCCAGTATCTGGCTGGACCTGTTGACGATGGTCCCTCTTGTTTCCATGCCAGAGTCACGGATTGCTTTCTCCAACGCCAGGTTGAAGAGGAGGCAGGCCAAACCATCCCCTTGTCGGAGTCCATTAAAGATGTTGATTGGCTTGGATAGCAATCCGGCTATTTTTACTTGGCTTGTCACGTTGGTCATGGTCAACCTACATAGTCGTGTCAATTTATTTGGGATGCCGAATTCTCTCATGGCTTTGTAAAGTTCTACCCTGGCTATGCTATCGTAGGCGGCCTTAAAGTCTATAAACAGGTGGTATGTTGGGATGTTAAATTCTAGACATTTTTCCATCGCCTGCCTAAGGGTAAAGATCTGATCAGTTGTTGATTTGCCTGGAATGAAATCACACTGATATTGTCCGATGATGGTTTTAGCGTATGGGGTTATCCGGTCTTGTAGGATAGAGGAGAGTATCTTATAGGCGGTACTCAACAACGTGATACCAAGATCACATTTCTGTAGAATGTAAGTGTCTGAAAAGATGGAAGATTGAAGAAAGGTAAATTTTTTCCTACTTCATATAGAAACCATCGCACAGACTTATATTTAGCTTAATTTTGACTCTGGTCGAGGTAACTATATTTAATAATCTTCCATTTCTTTTTCTGTGTATCACCAACTCAAAAACTACTGAACTAATTTCGTTTGTATGGAATGTGATTAAGAATGTAATTTTTCAAAAGAAACTAATCTTCTTGTTTCTGAACAAAGAGGTAAACAAACAAACAAATGACTTCACTCGATTGACATCAAATATTAGGATTTTGGATTGGTCCGGCATTGCTCTCGTAATTACCCTACTAGACACATGTATTGATATTACATACAAATACAAACATTGATATTATTAGGTACCTATGTATATAAATTTTTAAGTTGACTTATGGACGATTTTAACAGGCTTTTAATTATTTAAATGAAGTTTGTTCTATACAAAATACGTCATTTAAAAGACTGTTAAATACTTGTGAAACCGAACATTAGTCAATCTATTGCATATGTTTGTAAAACGGGATCGAATATATTTGTATTCGAATATTTTGGCATATTTTCAAGAATGACATCCAAAATTGAATATCAAATTTTAACTTATTTACACAATAATGTACATAATATAGAATTGACAACAGCATTTTACAGTTGGTATATAATTATAATAATTCATTCCGGGTATTGGTCTGCATAACATTTCCATTAATATTAAAAAAAAAGATAGATTGAACACAAAGAAAATTTGTAGGTAGGTACTTCTAAGAAAATAAAAATT
Organism: Leucozona laternaria; assembly: GCA_932273885.2. Classification (NCBI taxonomy): domain Eukaryota; kingdom Metazoa; phylum Arthropoda; class Insecta; order Diptera; family Syrphidae; genus Leucozona; species Leucozona laternaria. The sequence continues at coordinate 44,618,049 of OW026367.1, forward strand.
TTAAATCCACTTTTTCATGAAGGAAACTTGTACACGTAAAATAAATGAAATTAAACTGCCTTCGTTGCGAATGACAAAAATATACACAATGCCAACCTAGAGTAATTATTTAAGGCATGTGGAGCACTTGGGTAGCATTCCCCAGCTCCTTGGGAGTTGGGACTGAAACGTGATAGTAAATTTTGTATAATTCGACACTTAATAACTATAGGCTTTTAGTTTAGATGTAATATAAATTCATATCTTTGTGTTTTTTTAATTTTTAAATAAATAAATAAGTGGTGCCACATCTAACAGAAAACCAGGGCCTATAGTATTATGTGTCGGTGTGTTGTTATTATAGTTATCAAAAAAAATATTCACGACTGGATCGCACGAACTTGCTCTTCTAGTTAACAATTGTATGTAGCCAGTCATTAAAGATGCATGATGTTATGATATTTTTAACGAAAAAATATTAATAGCCAAAAGAACTAAAAAAAATCATTTTTTTATTAATTTTTTTTTTTTAATTTCCACCAGATAGCAACATTTTAACAAAATCGGTCCAACCATCACAAAGATAAACGTGAATAAGAGATTTTTTTTTCAAAAAACGTGGAATGCTTATTTCCGTTATGTTTTTTTTCTTTTGGCCAAAACCTGATACGCAGTTTTCTTACAATCACTTTGTTCATTACAGGTACGAAGTTTAATAAAATCGTGATAGCCGTTTTTGAGAAAATTCGATAAAACTAAAACTGTTGAATGGCAGCTATTTGTTCAAGATGGCCTAAAACAAAAATTCGAGTTTCCCCTCTAATTACAGTGGACGTACAGACTGACACAGACAGACGGCCGGCGGCGTGGCCGGCGGCATGACGAAATCCACTCTTTCAGATTTCTCGATCATCGTAGTGTTATACTACGTTTTCACTGAGCACTAAATCGCGATTTAAGTGGATTTAGCATAAATCCTCTTCAAATCTCCAAGATTTACCATACAAATTGAAATCTCCTCAAAAGAAGATTTAAAATAAATCTCATTGAAATCTTCTTGCAAGAAGGAGATTTTCAAATCAAACAATCCTAATTTTGTAGAACGCACCCTTTTAAACGTCAGTTTTTCAATTGAAATAAAAAAAAATTATAAAATAATTTTTGCGCGTGGGCTGTAGGAATAAAAATGCAAGTATTTACAATGTATTTCATATATTTATAATAATATTTTGGTAAACAATACAAATCCAGATAATGCAACAACCAAAACACACAAAAAACAACGGACAACCTAGACACTGGAGGATGGGGAGCTTCTTATTGAAGAGTGGGCCGAAAAATTGTGTTTTTTTTTTCTGTAATTATGGATTCTCCTATACTCTAATGTTATTTTGAAGAATAAAATGGTGTGATAACAATAGATTTAGGTTATTAGACTCATTTTTATTGCTGAAAAATTGTTTTTTCCGTTCGCTATACGTTTGCCGATTATATTTGTTTTACTCTTGTCGTATTGAGTTGACAATTGAATGGCAATTCAGACTGAAAACGTCAATTTAATCTCCTTTTTTGTGGTGAAAACACTTCAAGATTAATTTTAAATCTCCTACCTTAAATCCCGGATTATCTCTTGGTGAAAACGTAGTATAAGTTTTGATTATAACCTCAATTGTTTGATGTGTAAACATCTCTGCCGGCGGGTAGAGTGAAATAAAACCGTGACTACTTTTAAACGATGCAATTTCTTCTTGCGATTTTTAAGCACGTAGGCGAGGGACGTATGTGGTGGCCGGGATAGACGAAATTGCTGAGATTGAAGAAATTGCAGAGCTATCGCTCATTCTTCTTTGTGCTTTTCCTTATTGTTCGAATAAGTTTTATTTTCATTCGTCGTCGACTCAGATAACTTGGCTTAATCAAGTGGAGTAAAGAGTGCAGTGAGATGATACTTCTTCACTTGCACAAAGTAAACTTTTCATTAAAAATCGCTGTCGAGAAAGGAGAAACGAAGATTAAAAATCGCTGTAGTTTAAAAGTATTCATTGTAGGATTTGGGTACGTTCAGTGACAAAAATCTGAAGATCCCCTTCAAGCAAACGAAAGTCCGTTTTGGATCCGTGCACGTAGTCAACAAAGTATGGACGACTTCGAATAAGGATCCAAATATATCGATCCTCAAAACTACGCTTGGACAAACGTTGATTGTTGACTCGTATTAACCGTAACTCGCGGCACTCACACACATTTTTTTCAGACGAAACCAATACTTGCCCTATAGAGGAAGTACTTAAGAATAGGGAATTTTGTACAGCCTTAGGGGAAGCTATTCATCAAAATTCAGCTTTCCGCCAATTTTTCCGGAGTTCAATGTCTTTAATTGCTGGAATATTGGTTAGAACATTCGTATAACTTTTTATTTATTTGAGCTGCCTAAACTTTATATGTAAGTACTTGTACATTATATGTATGTATAGGTATACGAAAACAAACTTTTAGTATCTGTAACACGAAAACTATGCCATTTTTCATTTGGGGTTTTCTCAATTGTATCTGCAGTTGGAGGGAGTTGAAAAGTAGAGCAAAACTTTGTTTTTTTTTTTTGCCAAAATGAAAACTGCATTTGCAAAGAGATAGTTTTTCAAATGAATTTGAGTATGTTGTTTGTCAAATATCATTGTGATTGTGTCTGGAAGGCGCTCTGGCGAGCATTTATTTATGTTTTTATGATACATGAGTAATTCCCAATGAAATAAAGTGCATGATGAATGGGAAGGGGCATAGATACTCACTCTTATAGCTGAAGTAGCTTAAAGCTAGGACCGCACTCGGTGGAACTGCACTTCAGCGGAACTGAACTTCACGACTTATTTGTGGGAAATTGTATGAGCTATATCGCACTAAGCGACAACTGCACTTCACGACGCGACACTATGCGACAAAGTTGGTAATCTGACCAACTGTGTCGTGACGTGAAGTATCGTTCAGTTTCGTGCGAAAGTGCGCACGGTGTCGCTGAAATGCAGTTCCGCCTAGTGCGGTTCTACCTTAAGATTTGTAATAAAACATTATAGTAATGAGTGAAGTTTTTCGATATACGGAGTGTCAGTGTCTCCTACTTTGTCAAGGATAATTTGAGAAATAATTCTTAGTTATAAATACATATTCTAAGAAAAAAAATCGTTGTACCTACTGTAACAACAAGTTTGAGGAATAAACCATAGCATTTTTATGATACTTGGGAAAACCTGCAGTAGTTAGATCAAAGGATATAAATAAAAAATGAATTTATTTGGTTTTAGATAATTTTAATTTTATATGTGACTGAAATTCAGTTATAACAGATGCTCCAAGTGTCCTCCTTGCGGTTTTGTATGCATGCGTTAGAATCCGTATTTGAATTTCAGTGTGAATATTTATTGATGCTAAATATACTGGCTCAGTTTTGATGACCCTTCAAGAATACACCCTTCTAATTCTTAAGGATGCTATTTCGGTTCAATAAACAAGTTTTTTCATTCTTCCCCATATATTTATTAAAAATCCAATACTGTAAGGTCAGTCGATCTTGCAGGCTAGTAAACCTAGCCATTTTCTGCTTTCTAACGACTACCGTATCTTTATCTAGACGATTCTTAAGGCCTGGTCAAACAGAGCGCAGTCTAGCAGTTTTTGTAAAAAATTACAACAATAAAATTGACCGTCCCGTTCTTATCTTGCTTGTGAATAATTGTTGACCACACCGCCCGACCGCTTGCTGTTTGACCAGCCCTTTCACCTATCCATCATAGTATAGGCTGAAGCACCATCCTGTTGGATATAAGTGTGATGGATCTAGTCGAAGCAGTGGAATGCCCTCTAATAGGGTAGACTAAAGTAAGCCTTTTCTTAAATCCCCGCATAAATAATGTCAACATTGGAAATATCGTACTGTAGAACGTTTTTTATCATTATCGAAATTTTCCTTCCTGTATCAAACTAGACATTACTCTGATGGGGAAGACGAAAAAAGTGGGTCTCGCAAAAATGTCCGTCTGACAGATGGGTCGATTTTCTCTTTTTTCTTCTTTTTAAGGACCAAATGTAACGGTTCCTGCCATACAAAATTTTTTGGCAAAAAAAGAAAATCTTATTTTTCTCAAAATCGGCTGCACAGATAATGTTTTTTAAAATTCAATAAATTTAAAAAGTTATAAGCTGCCGTAAGTAAGAAAAATGGTTATTAATGGCAACTCCCAAAGAATTATTTTTTTTTATTTTCGCTTTTCTCGAAAATGATTCAACTGATATTGATCAATTTTTTTATGAAGAATGAATAATTGGTACTATTTAAATCATATTGTGTACAAAAATTAATTTTCAATAAGATATTTTTTGGATGTTAAAAAATAAGTTTGAAGTTCTTTTTTGAAAACTCGAGATTTCAAAAACAACTTGGTTGATTTTTATTAAACTTAATAAAAAACATTTTTTTAACATTATCTAGAAGATTTTAGACAAAAACTATTCTTATTACCAAAAATAACAGTGCCTACCATACAAATTGTTGCAAAATGAGAAAATTTTCTATTTACTCTGTCTATAAAAGGCCATCATTTTGCCCAGGGCTTAGACTCAAGGTCATGTAGTCTGTTAGTCTGTTAGTCTGTTAGGCTAATATGAGCTTGTCGATAGTAAAATTGGAGACAAAAGAATACAATCCAATTTTGATACACATAGGAATACTGTAAGCTTTTTGAAATGGTGTCCATCACAACTATATAATTTGAACAATTTAGTCCCCATCTTGAAAATAGGTTTTGCCTATTATACTCAAAATTCATAGTCCTTTTAACGAAACTACAAAGTCAAATTTGTAAACCTAAATTGTCTATAACTTTTTCATAGTTTTTTTTTTGATGTGTAAACATCTATGCTGGCGGTAGAGTGAAAAAAAAACGTGAATGTTCGTGTGCAACTTTACGTCGTGCAACGTTACGGTGTGCATACTAGGATGGGTGCGTTCAGTGAAAAAAATCGTAAGATACCCTTCAAGCAAAAACAAGTCCGTTTTGGATCCGCGCACGTTGATGTTTACACATATTAACCGTGAGTCCCGGCACTCACACAATTTTTTTTGTTTTGTTTTAATGAGCCACTTCGAATTAAAAAAAACATGTGAGTGCCGGGACTCACGGTTAAATATGTGTAAACATCAACGTTTGTCCAAGTGCCTAATTTTTGTTACTGAACGTCATCAAAAGAAACATATTGAATGAATAACACTACATTATACCTATCTGAAGGCTGTGCTTAAAAAGCTTAGTGTTGAAAGAACGGCAGTGAAATACCCAGTGGGGGAACCGCTGTAACGAAATTTCCAAGCACTAAAAGGCTGCTGGTGAAGTGTCCAACGAACGGTGAAGGTTCGGTACTGAAAGGTCCTGCTGCGTAGTTCACTCTCAACTTTAAGATTACTTCACATTACACATGGTTATTGTTTATGGTAATCACTCTCTGAGCATCGACAAACAACAACTGTCAGCGGAGAGCGCTTAAATCGTGGTTTCAATTAGATTACACCGTACCCAAATTCCAAAGGAACTTAATGGTTTGACTGACAGGGGCCTAATTAAAATATCCAGTTAGAACTGTCAACGAACTTGCAACCCTTATGAAACTCCATCTTTCCATCGAGTAAAACTTACCAAAAGTTCAGTCTTAATTTTATACTGAACGAACCTCAAATGAATGTCACTATGAGATAACCGGCAAATTATATATCTTGAGTTTTTAGAATATTTAATTGCAGTTGTTGTCAGTGGAAATCACTAAAATCGCAGTTTCAATCGATTGACACCATCAATCGCCTATGGAATTGGACGCTGTGATTTTTAATGAATGTTAACTTTGTGCAAGTACAAAGGCGGCCGATAACTCTGCAATTTGTTCAACCTCAGTATATCCCAGCCTACAAATTGCAAGAAGAAATTGCATCGTTTAAAAGCAGTATAATGTAAACGTAGAATTTAAGTTCAGATTTATATCACTGAACGCACCCGATATCCTACCATACCTACAGCGATTGACCTACCATACCTACAGTCAATTGTCAATCCCTACAGCTGACTATTATTATTTTTGTTTTGATTTTGGTTTCTTTTTAATTACTAGTGTCGCGTCCATTTTGTTCGGGAAATAATTAAAAATTAAAGAAAAAAATATAAAAATATAAGTGTTAAAATGATAAAATCGTCGGTCGCGCTTAAAACAATTTGCTTTCGTCGTTGGCAAAAACAATATAAATGAGTGGTCGCGATAAAGTATAATCTAATTGTCGGTCGCGTTAAAATCAATTTGTTTTGGTCGGGGCAAATCAGATTTCGTAGCGTAACGTGCTACAGCGTAAAGTGCACGACGTAACGTTGCACACGAACGTTCACGTTTTTTTTTTCACTCTACCGCCAGCATAGATGTTTACACATCAAAAATATTAAAATAAACGAATAGCTTCACGTAACATGTCATTACACTACTGACACATCGTAGGTATAATAAATAAATGCTTAATATGACAAATGCAATATAGTGAACGATAAGACACCTTTCAAGGTCAAGTGCAAGGTTGTAGGTATAGCAATTTATTAAATCAAAACCAAATATGTATTGTCATTCCTTCATTAATTTTTACTTTGCATTTCAATTCGTATAGTATGTGCCTACATGTATATTGTTCTGTCATTTGCAGAGACTATACCAAAGGTAAAAATATGCATGCATAACAATGACTGCTTCTGACGGGCATATTGTGCAAAACAGGAACGAAATAATAATAATGCATTGAAAATGTGTGAAACAAATGAGGCAATAAGTCCAAGCTCACGTATATACTCAATGCTACAGTTGCAGCCAAGTTAATACTATGTAATTGGTGTTAATGCGATTCGTCTTTGCATGGAAAGTATATTATACTGTAAAGCGAAGCCCTTGCACTAGTTTAATTTTGCCAGACATTTATATAATTATATTATTGTAATTCATTTTTGATGTGTAAACATCTATGCTGGCGGTAGAGTGAAAAAAAACGTGAACGTTTGTGTGCAACGTTACTTCGTGCAACGTAACGATCTGCAAATTAGGATGGGTGCGTTCAGTGAAAAAAATCTTAAGATCCCCTTCAAGCAAGAACAAGTCCGTTTTGGATCCGCGCACGTTGATGTTTACACATATTAACCGTAGTTCCGGGGCTCACACATTTTTTTTGTGAAACACCATACTGCGCGTGTCATCTGTTTTTGGTAAAAACATTTAGATAGATAAGGAATACAAAATAAAAGTTTATATACAAATATTTATGGACAAGTTAAATCAACAAAAATTAAGTAATATCTAGTGCTTGCTGCTAGAATATCAGCTCAAGTAAGTTCAAATGTTTTTTTTAGATTTTTTTTATAAAAATAATATCAAATAATTAAAAACTGTCGAATTTCTACATACATATTTGAACTCGTAGGAGCTAATGTTATTATTATCAAATGTAATTTTAATATTTTACATAAGCTGATACATTTGACACATTTATTTTCCTAAGACGTCTGACGTAACGTTCTTTATTAAGGGTGTTTTCTTAGAGATATAGAACTTCGAAATGGAATAAAACAAAGATGATTTTTTTTAAATTGACATGAAGTTTACTTTATTCGAAAGATAATCTTATGGCATTATAATTTAAATATGATTTTTGGCATATTACCGCCGGCTGGCTCGGACGTAGTCTAATCTGAAGGTCCAATTTACGATGACTTTTTCCAACATTTGTGGCCACATATGTATCTATCAGCAATAACGCGGCGAATGTTGTCCACCAAGTAGTCAATTGTTTCGGGCTTATCGGCGTAGACTATAGCGATTTCACATATCCCCACAGAAAATAGTGAAGCGGCATTAAATCACACTATCTTGGAAGGCAATTCACGGCTCCGTAACGTGAAACTACGCAAATACCAAACGTTTCCTTCAATAAATGAATTGTGACACGAGCTGTGTGACATGTTGCACCGTCTTGTTGAAACCACAGCTCCTGCACATCATGGTGTTCACATGATGAACGAAAAAGTCAGTAATCATAACTCTATAGCTGTCACCATTGACTGTAACGTTCTGGCCAGCCTCGTTTTTAAGAAGTACGGACCAATTATTCCACCAAACCATAAAGTACCAAACAAACAGTCAGTTTTTGTGGATGTAACCGTGTCTCAACATGCACTTGAGAATTATAATCACTTCAAATACGGCAGTTTTGTTTATTAACGTATCCATTCAACCAAAAGTGACCTTCCTCGCTAAACAAAATTCAATTATTAAAATTGGGATCAACGGCAATCTTGTTTTGGGCCCATTTGGGCACAATTTGAAAGCGTTGTTCAGGCATCAGTCTATTCATGTTGAAATGCCAAACCAAACTAAAAATAAATCACTTGACAGCTGACAAAATGGCCACCAGTTAAAATAGTGTTGCCAACTTAAAGTTCTATACCTCTAAAAAAAAAACACCCGTTATGTTGTTTTGTATAACCCATGCATTATAAATAGATACACAGTAGAAATATATATGTATGTATATGAACAAAAGAAAAAATGTTAACTCAATTAAAATGTACTTATGTTTATATAATTGAAATTTCAACCTCACATTATTGCCTAAATGCATTTATTATAATCTGTTTAAAAAAATGACATGTACGAAGCTTTAAAAAAAAAGTAATTGGGAATCTCCTGATTTTAAAACAAAACTGATGAAAATTCCAATTTAAATAATGTACTGTTTTTAATTATTTGTGTTGGTTAAATGGTTGTGTGTTTTGTGTATTTATATTTAAAAAAACTGATTATTTATAGATGGGCTGATGTACATTTATATCCAATCCATTCGCCGAATATTTCCATTTTATTAACGAACTCCCACCTTTAATTACACAGAAATTATTTAAATAAATGAATGTATAGCTATCATTCTAAATATTATTTTGTCTACCTAAAGAATGAACTGCGTGGTATTTTCATTGTTGAATGATTTTATTTGTCGTCAGAAATTTTATTTGAGAATTCAAATAAGTTATCTTTGCCTTGAACAACAAGTTCATTGAAACTATTTAAAATTTATATTTTAAATTAACATGTCTTAGATAATAAATAATAAACCATATCTTATATTGGGAATAATTAACAAAAATGTCGGGTTTCCTTTTATTGTACCTTTTTGTATAAAAACACACAAGCGTTAATTGTTATCAAACAAATTTGGTGTCATTAATTTGTGCTTAGTAATATTAATGAATACCAGAAAAAAATAAAATAAAAGGTAAATACAAGGTAAGAAGGTGGGTTAAACGTAATGCCGCATAAGTCTCTTTTTATTATCAAAAAACATACATTTATTTCAACGTGAACAGCTCTCTATCGGGATCACGTTTCATGAACCCAAAATTTGTTTTTAATCTTGCGGGTAGATGGCTTCTCAGTTTTGTAAATGGTAAGGTAGTGCGTAGTATAAAGTAGTGGAAAAAGACAATTAATACATGAAAAATAAACAAAATTAAGGAAAAATGGATAGGTATAAAAAACACAGTTGTCACTAAGATCCTTATCGTTTTAATTTCATAAGATGATCTTTATTAACTATCAGCAATAATAAAATTTAAATGTACCTAGCATAATTTTTGAAAACGGCGTCAAAAGATGGAGATTTTGAAACACCAATTTATTACTTTATACTTTTACCCCACCTTGACGGCGGGTAGATGTTGAAACAAGCTGTGCGTGAGGTATTAAAAAAATTATTTTTTATTTGAAAGGTTACTGTATGCCATTATGTATGGAATATGGCATCGTTCAAATGCCCGCCCTGGCTTCCTACGGTGCGTGGCACGGATCCGAGTGGTCCAATTTTCAATGATTCTACCGCATAGATCCGGCTGAATTTGATCGATGGCCTGTGTAATGTTCACCTAAAGGCTATCCGTCATTTGTGGTTTATTCGCATAGACCTGCGACTTCAGGAAACCCCACACGAAAAAGTCTAGCGGGGTGAAACCTCGCGTGAGATAACTATATCCTCAAATATTTCATGCAGAATATCACTCGTGGCCTCCGCTGTGTGGCGCGTAGCGCCATCCTGCTGGAATCATCTTTCTGTAGCGCTCGCCATTGACGATGACCACCTCACCAACATCCTTTTCGAAAAAGTACGGACCAATGACGCCACCGGCCCAAAATCGATAACAAATGGTAACATTTTGAGGATGCATTGTCACAATGGTGAACCTCGTGTGGGTTGGTGTCGTCACATATAAGGCAATTTTGTTTGTTAACATAGCCTTTCATCCAAAAATGCGCCTCGTGTCGCTCCGAAAGCCAGTCAGCAGCGAATAAACGGCGTCGTCTATCATCATAAACTTGGAGCTCCTGGGTCATTTGAATCTTGTACGGGTGTAGGCCGAAGTCACGATGCAAAATTCGCTAAGTCTAAGTTTGCGAAAGGCCGAGTTCGACTGACTCGGGTTCTGCTGTACACTTTCACCGACCGCAGAGATATTCTCCGCCGTTCTTCTCATATTTGGCCACCAAAAGTTGATGAGTTGACTCTGAAGGCCACCACGTCTACCGTGAAATGGGTGCAACGCACTTAACGTTTGCACTAACGACCACTTTTGATAACAAAGTTTCATCATTTCTGTTCAATCGTCTAACTTGACATATTGATTGGCATCAGTAACCGAAAAATAAACAACAGATTTGACATATGTCACCAAAACAACATGGCCGCCACAAGCCGCCAGAATCTACCGGCGCCTATTGAAAAACCCTTTATTAGCCATGAATGAGGAGAATGCGGAAGTATAAATTGCTTTTAGAATCAAACTGACTTTTCTCACACAACACCTCAGTATGAAATTCTTTGACCACCCTCAATAAAATATCAAAATGCAGCCTGACATTTGTTCTTTATTTTAAGACTTTTACCTTTGACATCAGATCATTAATTCTCAAGCCATGGGCTTGATAAAGAACCTAAAATCGAACATTTTGAAAACAAGCAAAGGGAATTTCTATGGCAGTCTCTCAGGCACAACGGGACAAGGCATGAATTTGAAATAAGGCTTCAAATTTGCATTCCTTTGGCAGTTCAAGAAAGAAGTCGTTCCAATTTTTGAAGTCTTGATTTAAAAAAAAAAATATACCTCAAACTCGGTTCCATTCACTGTTTGATGAATTTTTAAATCCGGAATTGAATAGGTACAAACAAAAAAATGCAACAAAACTGCAAAATCCGTTCATGGACCCATAATGGTCTAGCCGGAAAAATACCAACTTCAGAGATGTCAAGCAGTAATTTTTAATTGCTCTAAATTGACAAGTATGGGTTTTGCGTGGAAGAAAATGCTTAAGTTTTAACCAAATCTAACATCAAACCTGAAGGAGTCCAAACAAGTAGTTTTCGTCATACCATCCGTCAAACTGTTTATCTGTGCGGTGTGCATCCAGAATAACATCAATATCCAAACGAATGATCAGATTCAGTACAGATCATCTAGGACGGGTAACTTAAAATTTTCTCAAAAGATCTTGATTAAACTTCGTACCTGTATAAATCAATTGCAATAATATTGTACTTCAGAGGTTTTGCCAAAAAAGATTCAAATATCGGAAACAGAGTTTTGACGTTTTTCATATTTTTTTTTTTAAATTTAATTCACAAAAATGTACTAAAATACTAATGAACTCCATTATACTCATTGCTATATCTTAAAATGAATCTTTTGTATTTCAGGTAAAGATGGCTAGGAGATGTAACAACCACAATTGAAATTTATTTAAAATCTCAAACAACATGTTTTTTGGCACTTATATGAGGTGTCTTATATTTATGGTGTTAGACTATGTAGATAGAGATACAAAAATGCCATATTAGCTTTGAAATGGTATTTTGTAAGACAAGGGACAGTATAAAACAAAAGCGCCTGTATTTGAAAGTGATAGATGTTTTGGCTCTTGTGTGTTTTTTATTCTAACACATTTTCAAGGTTTTTTTGGCAGCTATTTATTTAATGTACAGGGTTGAACAATGTGCTGCAGTACAATTCGGCGTGCTTGGCTATAACACATGACATTTTTAAAATTTGTGAGACACCCCATGTATACGTATACATAATTATGTATACCAATGCTTCGAATCATTAGAACATTGAATGTAGGTCTTCGTTGTTAAAACCGCAGCACATTGAAAGTGAAGTGGTATGACACTGATGTTCATTATGGTAACGCGGGTCTTTTTAATCTAATTTCTTGGCAAGTAATTAGAATTAGTGCTTTTAGTCTTCAGTCAAGGTTAGATGGATAGTTAAACGTATGAATACTATATCATTTTGTATAATAGATTTACGATAAATTTACAACTAGGTACATTTGAACCAAAAAAAAAATCAATCGATTGAACTTTATTTCACTTGGCTAATTATTTTTTTTTTTTTGTCTATTTCCAGGTGGTGTAAATTGTAGATCCCAACATTTTTTTTACTATTAGAAGGAGCAGAGCAAGGGGGTGAGCTTCAGAAGAACACGCAATAAATTTTGAAAACAAAGGAGCAGAGAAAAATAAAGACACGACACGGCCGACGACGGTTGAAAGTATTTATTTAAATAAGTTTGTAACGGATTTCATCACAATAAAACACCACACAACTATACCACAGCTACAACCACCAACACCACCACCACCATCATCACAATGCATATAGAAATTCAGGTTGCATTAAATTTTGTTATATCGTATCTGTATAATAAACTGCCAAGACGTCGAGTCAACATATTTGGCGAGGAGCTAGAAAAAGCATTAAAAGACAAATTCCAAGGGCATTGGTATCCCGAAAAGCCTTTTAAGGTAAGTATTTTATGTAATAACCAAGTTTAGGTATCGTTCATTAAAAAGAATACCCTCGTAACTCAAACAAAATTTACGGTTTTGAGTTAATTATAACTTCATGTGTAGAATTTTTTCGCACTAATGTCGTTTTTCCATACCTTTTTCACAAAAACTAAGTTTTCAATCGCATTAACATATCTCGAAACAGGATATTTTGAGTTATGGCGGTCTTCTTATTTAAAAATTACAATAAATTTAAGAGTTTTGATGTTAATTTTGATTTAAGATTTGCTATAGTTGGCTTTTTCGTATAGAAAGCGATTAATATCAAGCGTCAAAGATCATTACAAATTTTGATTTCAAGAACATAGTTTTTTGGTAGAGCTGTCACCATACACATAAAGCATATAACATACATATTGAGGTTTCAAGCAATGTTTTACGTGTTTAGCAAGGTTTTAACATCGATTTTTAGGTTTTAAAACATGTTTCATTAAAATGAATAGTTTCGTGTAAAATAAAAATTCGAGGTTGTAATCAAACTTAACACTACGATGATCGAGAAGTCCGAAATCGTGGGTTTCGTCATGCCATCCATGCATCGGTCTGTGCGTCAGCGTCGGTGGGTCCACTGTCGTTTGAGCTAGAGGCTTAACGGGTACAGAGCATTTTTATGTGATTATCGATTTTTTGTTTTGGAGGAGACTATAGATATGCCAATTTATAATAATTATAACAGTTTTTTTTTTTTTTTTAACCACCGTCCGAGGGCACTGGCCCTGCTGGGCCGCATAAACAGTACTTTTATTAACAAAAACTGTTATAATTGGCATGTCTAGAGTCACTTCCTTTTGTTTTAACTCACCTAGAACAGTTACATAGTTGCCATACAAAAATAATGTTTTCAAATTTTCTCAAAAACGGCTCTAACGATTTTGTTTAAACTTTGTACCAAAGTAATTGTAAGAAAACTGTGATTGGCGAAAAACTCGCATAATGGAAATATGTAGGTCTTGCATGTTTTTTTTTTGAGAAAAAGGTCTTATGTTTTGGGTTATTCGCGTTTATCTTTTCCATGTTAAGACCAATTTTGTTAAAATTTTGCATTCTGGTGCTTCTTAATATTTCAAACAATATTACCAAACGTATTTTGAAACAAAAATTCAAATTGAAAAAAAAATCAAACAAAAAAATAAATTTGTTTGATACTCTTTAACATTTTCTATTTAAAGATACGTATCATAATATTAGGTGTGTTTTTTTGTACTGCACAAAAACACGCCATTTTTAAACGTTATAATACTAATTATTCGCTGTTTGTATATTGCTCTTAGTTCATAAGCGGAGAGGTATATGGCTATTAACTAAGCGGATTTTTTGTTGTATATTATATGGAAATTTTTAAGCGGGTATACATACACTAAAAAAACACACCTATTATTGAGCTATTTACAATTATCTTTACGGTGAGTGTGCATTACATGTTGTTAACCGGAAGAGCAAGTTCGCGCGATCCAGTCGTGCATATTTTTTGGTTTGGTTTTAAAACATGTTTCATGTGTAGGTATGGCAATGTTTTAACTCATTGTCATTTTCAGTCCGATTGTCGTTTTTAATTAAGGCTTCCAATAAAAGCACAAGTGGAAATATCCATTCTTAAAAAAATTTTGCAATCTCCACAAGAGAAATCCTGCAACTCCATTAAAAGCTCAAGGTGCAAAAGTTTTCGGTCTTTTTTAGGTACGAAACTGTTGCACAATTTCGTTTTCTTCTATTTTTATAATTTCTTCATCTTCCATACAAGAGAGTTTATGATTAATAAATAAATTGCAATGTCACTTTCACTATCACAACTCATGGCGATATATTTTCGCTTTGGTTTCATGTGTATGGCGGACGATCAATTTAGGGTTTTCAAACATTTTCTAAAACTCTTTTCATGTGTATTGTGTATGGGCCGCTTAAAGGTTTAAAATAAAATGGATGACTGGGTTACATTTCACATACTTGCTCTTATGTATGATCATGCGAAATAATTTAAATTAATTTTATTAACTTTTTTACAATAATAATTATCATCAAACTCAAACAAAAAAACAATCAGAAATTATTCGCAAGTTTTAAAAATATTTTCTATTTTTTTTTTTATTTTTCTGAGTATTTGATTTTTGAATTTAAGTTATTAATTTAAGCAAAAAACTTATTGTAAATTTTATTTACAGGGCTCAGCATTCCGCTGTTTAAAGACGGGAGATCCAATCGATTCTGTACTGGAAAGAGCGGCTCGTGAAAGTGGCGTACCCATTTCTGATATCCTAGAAAATCTTCCATCCGAACTATCTGTATGGGTTGATCCTGGTGAGGTATCATTCCGAATTGGTGAGAAGGGTGCAGTGAAGGTAAGTTTAAGTTGATCAAAAAAGTCGATATCCGTTATCAGTATATATATAATAAGTAGTTTTGTTAGAAATAATAAGTAAAATAATTTTGTGTTTTTTTTTTTTTTTTTTTTTTTAGATTTTGTACTCTGAAAACAATGATAACCACGAAGACTCATCATCAGCGGATCGTGAAGTGACAAAAACATTTAATCCGGAAGCACAATGTTTCCGACCAATTGATGCTGTGAGCTCAAGTATGAATGGACTTAGTTTGAGTCCGAAAACATCACCGCATTCGGGCTCATCACCAGCATCGTCTACAAGTCCAACATACAAGGGCAGTCCGAATCCAGCTGGTAATTTTCTAGCGCGCTCTCAAGCGCCATTGACATTTACCACAGCCACATTCGCCCAAACTAAGTTTGGAAGTACAAAATTAAAAACCAGCTCTAAGCGCGCTAATAGGTAAGTTGTGTATAGCTTGATAAAAAGTATGCTTTAAGAGAGTATCTTTATAGACGAATTATAACTCAATTGATTTAAATGTTTTATTTCAGCTCATATAGAATGTCACCGACGGAATTCTCCAATTATATTAAGCAAAGGGCAATGCAACAGCAGTTTCATCATTCCCATGGTCCAGCTGCACCAAGTAACCACTTCGGTCCAATAGGACCATCATCTCCATCAAGATCTCTCTCACCCAATCCTCTGGGCTTGGGCATTGGCCAAAATGATCCTTTCTATTTCCCCAACATCGGGATGGGCATATATCCTCAATTCAACGGACACCGGAATATCTTTGATTCTCATTACCATACCGAAACTAACGCCGGTATATTCAATGGCAGCACTAACAGTGCCAATCCTGGCAATGCCTCTACTCCAAACGGACACAACGGGAAATTTTCATCGTATATTGAACCTCATGGCTTCTATGGTCTCAATAATCAATTGCCACACCAGCCATTACAGCAAAATGGCAACTCAAATAACCTAAATGGTGGGGGAAATCTCAACAACAATAGTAATGCCACAATGCCAAATAATAATACCAACAATAACGTATCGGCTGCAATCTCAGCTGCCGTGGGTAGCCTAACATCAGCAGCAGGTGTAAGTGCAAATTCAGCTGGCAGCTCTGCAAACGGTCAGCCACAACAACAACAACAACAACAACAGCAACCTGTCTCACCTATGAGCTCACCCGGTTCGGGCGGCAATCAGGACTCGAACAATTCAAAATTGATTGATGGTCTCAATTCGTTTTATTCCAATGCAACAGGACCTTATCAGCACCTTTTGGTTGCTAATTAAATATTAAGTTGTGAACAGTTTATTAATTAATTTTTATATTGAATTCGCTTTAGAAATGATAAATTTATCTATGTATATGTATCTTTTAATCTAATTTTTTTTTTTTTGTAATTTTTCACATATGTATATGTACCTATATAATTCAAAAATATATTATAAAAATATCGTTATCTAGGAAAATATATTTATTTTGTATGTGTTATTTTTTTTATAGAATAATATTTTGTTAGATTTAAAACAAATCTTAATATTAAGTTTTTTTTTTATTTAATTTAATAATTCTGTTTCCTGTTTTTGAATAATTTTATTGTTATTTATTGTGAATGATTCCTGTTGTTTATACATTACATTATTTTAGTTTAATTCACCCTAAATGAAAATCAGTGAATGGCATTAAATGGAGAAGTAAAAAGCGAGTTACCCACCAAAAAAAGAAGATAACTTAAATTATTTATCTATATGAGAACAAAATATAAAAATAAAACAGCTATGAATTGATACAAATAGAAAAAATTGTCCACTGTGAATAGTGTTAAGATATTTGACCGAAATATGTATAAACAAAAATTATATTAAACATTTTGTATGAATACTAAAAAAAAAAAAAAGTACATATAACAAAAATAAGACAAATTTTAAATGTATTGAATTAAATTTAACATATTATAATTTTTTACCTTTTTTACTTAACACAAATTAATGAAATAAAAAAAAAAAGAATATACGTAAAATAAATATATTTTTATAACATTGGTGAGATAAATATATATTAAAAAAAAAAATGAATAAGTGTGGACGAATACACGTAAATAATAATAATATTTAAACACAGATATTTTTTTACACATTTTTATAAGTTTTACATGTAAGTTTGAAATTATTGTTTTTTTTTGACAGAGGAGCTTCGGGAGTTAATTGAAATTCGCAGATATTTTTTTTTTTACATATTTTATTCCCCGTGTTTAATGATCAAAAGCAAAATAAATGCTTAAAAAAATTAAAAGAAAAAAAACTACCTTCCCCTAATTTTAAATTGTAAATATTTTAGCTACATTTCTGCTTCTTCTAATTTTTTTTTTTAATTTATGTTTAATTTTTTATTCGAATATCATTTTATTAAAACAAAATTCTTACCAAAAAAAAAAAGGAAAGCGAATTTTTACTCCTTATAAACTCTCACAAATTCTTAACATTTATTTAAATTTTATTGCTAAATTAATTTTAAATATTTTCACCTGAGTTAAAATTAGTTATAAGGCAAACAAAAAGAAAAATATTAAAAAAAATGGATAAGTACCATTTATAATTAAATACAACACATTTTATGTACCTATGTAGACTTTATCTTTTTGTATTTTTATACCAATTTTTTGTAGAATATTCATTAATATTTATATTAAAAGTTTAAAAAAAAAAGATATACATGATAATAGAAAATATGTGAGTTTATCTTCTCACTAAAAAGAAAATTAGCGATTAGAAGAAAAAAAAAAAAAAAATAAAAAATAAAACGGCATTATAATCACAATAATTTATTTATAAATTGAAAGAGTAGTAGCAAAATACACAAAATATTTGAAAGTATCTCATGCGGAATAATATAAACATTTACGCAAGGAATAATATAACCTTCCAAAACAAAAGCAATTATAAATAGTTTTTTTTAAATAAACTTAAACTGAAAAGTGGAAAAAATATATATAAATGTTTGTACAAAAAAAAAAAAATACTATGTAAAATTTTACAAAAGTTCTTTATCAATTCAAGAAAATTTTCAAAAAGTCTAAGTATAGATTGGTATAATTCTTTTCTTTTTTTTTAAATATAGTTGATCTGAATTATTTGCCTTAGGTAATCTTTACTAGATAATCGCCACACCTTGTGAGTAATAAGTCATCTAAAGCAAAACAATAGTTATTGTGGTCGTAGCCGTCATCAAATATTATTTTTTGTATGTTTCATTTTCTTATATATAATATACAGAGCCACATACATACAATTAGTATTATTTAATAGATGAAAATTTTTAGTAAAATACATACATACTACATACATGCATACTTTTTTACGTTTTTTCATAATAAAGGAAGAGCAAAAAAAAAAATAGATACAAAAAAACATAAATTATTACATAAAATTTAAGGAAACATATTTTTCTATTTAGATACAAAAAATACTTATATTAAAACAAAATCATAATAGAGTGTATTAAAACATTCATTAAATCTTTTTATACATAAAAAATAATAGTTAATGAAAATATATATATATAAATACATACATTTAATTAATTTTAGAGTATACTTTATATAGTCAAAAATGTAGTCTGAAAAATATAAAAGTTAAATTTATGATTTTTGTTTTGTAATAAAAACAAATAAACACGTTTTGTTTTAAATAGTCAATAATTTTAAAGTGTTGAAAAAATTTATTTAATAATATATTTGAAAGTGGAAAACACTTTAATTATCATATTTAGAAAAAAATTATTATAACATTTCAAAGTGAATTGTATATGTAAATACCTACACGTACATATATAAGAATTATTATGTTTTATAACTATAAGTTGTTTTTGTTTTTCTATTGTTTGTTGCTATATTATTTAAATATATTTTCTATAAAAATAAAAAAACTAAAGCAAATATTTTTATAATATACACCTATTTTTTTATAATTTTGTTATGATTGTATGATCAATTAAATTAAATAAATTGTATTTGTATTTTTTTATAAAACAAAACATAAACAAAACTAATAGATCTTACATTTTTTTTTAAATTTTGAATAAAAGCTTTTTTTATTTTATATAAAAACAAAAAATTGTTATTTTTATTTTTTATATCACAAAACTCATTTCTTGATTTGGAAAATGATAATTTGAAACCGATTTTGCTCTTCAACGATCATATTGTTTTGTGTAACAATTTAAATTTTTAAGAAACTTTGACGCATACATTGCAGACTTTCGAAATATATTTCTCTATACTTTTTATTTTAAATTTACTTATTTTTAGGGTGAAATGGGTTGAAAAATAAAACTGGGTTTTAATAATCATTTTCGTGAATCGTGATAGAAAGTATATGATTAGGGAATGGCTGGCTATAGTTTAGAAGAACATATTAGAATAGAAAATTTAATTTTATTAAAGAATAATATTACATTGTTGACAATAGTAGTAATGGCTTCTGTATCCTCTCTCTTTCCAACTAATGTTTATTTTATATCTTATATCTCCTTATTTTTCCAGAAATCGAAAGTTTAAACATATAAGTTTATCTCTGGTTTTAAAAAGTGTCTTGAAAATTAATTTTTTTTTTTTTTTCAAGGTCATGATGAAGAAGTTTATAAATTATTCTAGATTTACTCAGTCATGGGTAAACTCTTCAACCTTTATCAGAGTCCTTAAGAGCCTGGATTTCTCCTGATGCAATTTCGATACTTTGTCAATTTCCCATTCTCAAATATTTTTTGAAAAACTGTTGATTTCGACTCATTATAATTTTTGGTTGTGATCAGCTGATCTAACAGATTAAGCACTTATAGAATAAAAAGAAAATGCAATTTTAAAGTTAAAATATTTACTATAGCAGTGGCAGTCCAGTTTTTAAATGAAGCTTTTGGTTATTCTAAAGATTTACTTGATAAAATAACGCAGTAACTTTTCTACTTCTTCGTACTCACTAATTAGTACTCATATTTGCGCTGCATAAAACATGATCAATACTGACAACAACTTCGAAAACCTTATAAATACTTGGTACCTATTTACCTTACAATTACGGTTTATAACTTTGTATGCTTCTTTAAATTTTTCTGGCTAATATAAAGGGTGGTCCAACGAAAACGCACGATGTTAATTGTTAATAAAACAAAAAGTTTTCAGAGTATTGTCTTAGTATTTTTGATGTGTAAACATCTATGCTGGCGGTAGAGTGAAAAAAAAACGTGAACGTTCTTGTGCAACGTTACGTCGTGCAACGTTACGGTGTGCAACGTTACGATCTGCATACTAGGATGGGTGCGTTCAGTGAAAAAATCTTAAGATCCTCTTCAAGCAAAAACAAGTCCGTTTTGGATCCGCGCACGCTGATGTTTACACATATTAACCGTGAGTCCCGGCACTCACACAATTTTTTATTATGATAGAAGGATCTATGATAATTATGTGTAAAACAAAATATCGGCCAAATGCTCGCCGTAATTGAGGTTCAATGAGGTCTTGAATTGTTCTTGGCTTATTGACGTACACTTTTTCTTTTAAATATCCCCAAAGAAAGAAGTCCAAGGGTTTCAAATCACATGATCGTGGCGGCCAATTAACATCGCCACGACGCGATGTGAGATAACACGGCCATTGAATTTCTCTCGCAAAAGAGCCATTGTTGCGTTGGCTGGGTGGCAAATGGCACCTGTTGGAAGCACATATCGTCCAGGTCAATTTCTGGCCACAAGAAGTACGTTATCATCTCGCGATAGCGAACACCATTCACGATAACTGCTTGGCTGACGTCATTTTCGAAGAAGTACGGCCCGATGACGCCGGCCGACGCGCCGCCAGCCCATAAACCGCACCAAACAGTCACTCTTTGTGGATGCATCGGCTTTTCAACATTTCGTACAGACCCGGTTTGCTGAAATTTGCGCACAATTTTACAGATTGTGGACACATTTGGTTGATTATTCTGACCAAAAAAAAACACGAAGTGCACGAAATGCATTTCGATTTGAACGCCAATTTTCGTAAAAGGCTTCAACAATCTTAACGCTCTTCTAAATTGTGTACCTCTCCATAGTTGAATTTGTCAAACACTACTGAAACAAAGAAATGTCAAATTAAGTTGGACAAAAAACTTGACGTTAAGGTGTGACAATTAACATCGTGTATTATGGTTGGACCACCTTTTATTTCAGTATGGTATATAGAATTTTTATTATAAAACCTTCATACATAATATTCTTGGTTTTATTATCAAAATTGTAAGACAATTTATTTTAAATTCATTAGATATTTAAAAGAACGTCTTGTTTATTTTATTTTGAAGTTGTGTTCTTAAAATTTTTAATTTTTTTTTTTAGTTTTTAAAATTAGCAGCTTCTTATTCTCATACAAAATTTTCAATGAGAATTAGAAGTTTCTGCTGCTAAATTATTAGAACTCACACAGTTACGTTCCACAAGTAATTTATTACTTATTTTGAAAAATAATTTTTCAAAAACTATTTAGGTACCTACCTCCTGAAAAAAACTTGATTGAAATTGAAAATCTAAGAATGAATTTCTGGCTTTAAAAAGCCATAGAATGACATTGTAAGTGTTGGAGTTGTTTTTAATAATTTGTGTTCTATTAAGGAAATTGTCCCTCCCTCCTAAATGGGGAGAAATAGACCATCCTCCCGAACGATTTTTGTTTTCATATTTCGACCCAACCTACATGCTCAAGCATTTTTTCGCATTTCTATTTTTGAGGTTATTCGATTTTAGGAGTTGATGTTTTAGCAATTCAAGGAACGTGTGCAACCCACAGTCATTCAATTATTTTTTAAATCCTTTCATCATTTAAAAAAATTGTGTATGACAATGTTAAGTATTTAATAATATCCACCTAATTATCCAATTTTAAAAAGAATTCATGAACTCGTTTCAATACATTGATTTTTCAAACAAGAAAGAAAAACTTTTTTTTTTATTCTAAAAAATAAGTGTTTGAATATTTTTACATGTTTTTTTTTTATTTTTCATATAAAAATATTCAAACAAAAATTTTTGGAATTAAAAAAAAAAACTTCCCGTGTAAACATTAAAATGTAAATTTTGAACGAAAAAGTCTCAAATAAAAAAAAATGGTTCTATTTCAGGTAGCATTTATAACAGTTTTGTATGCAGGCCATACCTACAATAGTACACAAAATTTGTTTTTATCAAAATCAATAGACTCGTTTTCCACATAAATAACCGCTCTTATAAGGGTTGTATGGCAGGTACCGTTATTATTGAAGTTTAACAAAATTATAAGTCACCAAAAAATTTTAGGTTCCAAATTTGAAGATTGGAATTGCATCAGTACTTTTGGATATAAATAGGTCGAGTGACAGGCAGACAGACAAGAAAAATTCTCTATCATCGTAAAATCGTGTCTGATTACAAATTCGATTTTTTTACAAATTCAAAACTTAACCTATACAGGGTGTCCCACAGACACTTAAGCAGATATAAATTATGGGTTCCTCGATGTCAGTTAAAGTCAAAAAACTTAAGAGATATTTTTTTTCGTTTTCGCTGCTTTTTCGACATAAAACTATTTTTATAATTTTTGTCTCGTTTCTTTTTACTATGGCAACTAACAACTTTTGTTTATGCGGGTAAAGGTTTTTTTACAAATTCAAAAATTGCCCTATACTATGGGTTCCTGGATGTCATTTTAAGTCGAAAAACTTAAGAGATAATTTTCTCTTTTTCGACTTATAACGTTTTTTTTTTATTTTTGGTCTCGTTTCTTTTAAATATGACAACAGACAACTTTCGTTAGAACAATAATTTCTTACCAGTTAGAATTTTAACCGTAACAAAGGATGTTTTCCTAGGAAACTGTACACTGAGGTAAGGTGTTCTGTAATGACTTGTGGATCAAATCAAGGATTTATGTTTCAACTACAGGCAATACCATGATCTTTTTCTTCAAATGTGTTTTTGGTTTCAACTTTAAATTCTAATATCTAATACAAATGGGCACTTTCAAAATATTCTTCGAAATCTATATTGACGAAACTCGTAAATACAAATCCGCAATACAAATTTCGTTCATTAACTATAAATTTTAAAACACCGACATTTTCGTATTTCACATTCACCAAGATTTTATTCAAATTGACTGTGCCATGTTCGAATTTTTCAGTCAAGTAATATAGTAAATATAAATAGTAAAAATATTTCCTTTTTCGTGACCTTTTTTATACAAAATTTGAACTTGTAGTAAGTGGGCTTTAGGAGAAGTTCAAATTATAAATAGTGAAGTCTGTTAAAAGTTTCAAAAAATTCCGAAATCGATATTTTGTATTCATCAAAAGATAAGGACAAAAAGCACGGAACTATTTCAAAAATTAATCTACGTTCAAATTAATTTTGTCTCTCTTAAATATACATTTTATTTATTTCAATAAGAAAAACTGAGTTGAGAAGGCACAATTTATTAATTGCAGGCAGGGGTAATAATAATTAAATACTTAAGTACAATATAACTGAAAGTGGCGTGTAATAAATTTAAAATGTATTTGTCGTTTATCTTAGGCCTTACAACAGTAGGTTATTAAAGTAGGGAATTATTGTATATCAAGCTATAGGGTATAGTACTCCCGGCAAAATGGTTGGTACGTTGGACTATCACGCAAGCCTTGTCTACCTAGAAAAATGTTCTTTTCACTGGTATGTCCTGTCAACATTAAGTGCCCCTCATCTAAGCCATTCGAATTCGGCAGAAAATTGTATTTCCCCTCCGTTTCCAATTTTTATTGAACGAAAAAAAAATGTATCATAGTTCAAAATCAAAGGTCAAGAACAAAGTTTTGCAATTTTAAAATCAATACATTTTATTTTAAGATCATTATTTCAAATTTTTTACATATTTTTTTTTAACTTAACAAAAAACTTAATATATTTTTAACTTACACTAACAAAATAAAAGAAAAATTACTTGCATATCAAATGATACAATAATTATGATAAAATAAATTTTATAAAAGTTTAAAAATAAAGAAAAAAAAAAAAAAACAAAATAAAATTTAAACTTAAAATATAGATAAATGTCAAAAAAAAAATGAAATTGTAAAACAAAATAAATCTTTTATGCTTTTTATCATCTTAATGGACATGTTTACAAGTGGTTAAATCTATCACATGAATCTTTATATGTACACATACATACCTACATGTATGTATATGCTTATAGGTTTGAAAATATTTTCAATTGCTTTATTTGCATACGATTTTTAAGTATAAATATTTTTAATTGTTAAATGTTTGTATTTCTATATTAATTGCTGATATTTATTTACATACATGTATATATATTAATCTTTGGTATTAATAGAATATTTGTTAATTTTCCTGTTAAATGTCACTGTAAATTATGCAATTTAAAACAAATGTGTAAAAATGTACTACCTAGTAAAAGGATCGATTATTTAATATGGGCGTATGGCTTAAGTCGTACTTATAAATTCACATTTGATTATTTAGTTGCATTTTCCCTTTGAAAAGTCTTTTTTAATTGCACGTCGCAGCTATAAAGAATGATTTTAGATGAGTCTATAGACATGTCAATTTATAACAGTTATTACAACAGTTTATGCGAGAATTAAAACTATGCGCAGCTTCAAGTAGCCAATTGAAGTAGCTTAAAAGAATGTAAGCAACTCTAGACATGCCAATTATAACAGTTTTGGTTTATAAAAGTACTGTTTATGCGGCCCCGCAAGGCCAGGGCCCTCCGCCGGTGGAGATACTTCAGACACATACCGTTTTTTTTTTCAAGTCGCGCGAAGCTCGTTAACGCACTCCCTCTTTAAATGGCAAAAAACTGTTGTAACTGTTATAAATTGGAATGTCTCTAGTCTGGTCCTAAAAGATTACTCTGAGCGCCCGAAGTATACCCACAGTTGATGGGCATACAAAGTAGCTTTACAAACTAAATTATTATAAATTGAGATTTCTTTAGTAACTTGATTTTACATACAACCAATTTTCTTGGAGCGAAAACCGTTGTATTTCCACAAAATATTGTTTCAACCACGATTATAATAGTCGTGTTCTATTATCTTCGGATCTGGATCAGGATCATTTTTTAACACGTAACAACAACAACATGGAATCCTGCTTCCTATCTACGTCTGTTTTAAAGATCCGAAAATTAGTTCTCACTCTTGCGGGTAGATGGCTTCTCATCTTAAGGTAGTGTGAAATGTAGTGTAAAGAGAAAATTAACCAACGTAAGGAAAACAGAGATAGGCATACAACGCATTTGTCACTAAGATCCGTATCATTTTATTTTCATGGGATGATCTATTTAGATCATTAGTGTTAATGGCCGCGTTCTGGCAACTATCCAAAGCTATCCGGATAGGTTTGTGTTGTTGTAATCCCTTGTTGAAAAACATCTGATGTCAGCTGATGCAACAACAAGTCAAGCTATCTGAAATTTTTCGGGATAGGTGGATAGCCTATCGGATCGGCACCCGAACGCGGCCAATAAAACACTGCTATTAAATCAAGAACTCCACCTTTTTTTAAATTCGATCATATAACGGAGCACCGCGGTACACACCAATCACGGTCCATACCAGTCACTATTCAAATCCGTGATATTCTATTTAATTATTTGTCATCGGTTATAATGATTGCTTAAGCGGTGTTGCAGAAACGAACTGTCAAAATTTGTATGGAAATATGTATCTGCAGCTGGACGTTCAGGAAAATGAGGTCTTTAGAGACGTCGCGCCACGTCAAAAAGTGAGCATGGTAATCCAAAATATTTGTTCTCAGTATTTTGACAGCAAAATTGAGAAACTTTGCTGAGGAATCCTGTTCATGTAACTGAGATTGCGTTGCCCTCCGACGTCTTATTTTCCTGAACATGCCTTTTGTCAAAATTGACAACTCTTGGGTGGATTTTGAGAATCGAAAACCCAGATTTTTTTAACAACCTGGATCTACCCTGGAAAAAGTTCAACGAACAAAGTGGTTCATACAATCGAATAGTACAGTCCCATTGATAGGTAAAAATCGTAAAAGTCGTTAACTAGTTCTGATTTATTTTTGGTTTGTTATGTCTTATGCGAAATCCACACTATTTCAAAATAGAAATATTTAACAAAAAGAAACAGAAAAAAGTGACAACATCACAATAAACTGTTTCTTGTGATTGAGTTAACCCTGCAACCTTTTTTGTGAAAATTGATTGAATTATTCTGGACATTCCTGTCGCAAAAATAATTGATACTGTTTGAAAATATTTTTTTGAACTCCGACTAAAAATTTAACTACTTATTGTTAGTGAATTTTTTTGAATAGCCTATCAGATCGCCCAATATGTTTTATGTAGCTTAGGCTTTATCAGTTGAATAGTTTGTAGACTTGCAGGTAATATAAATCTCAAACCCATTTAAGCTATCAATCCTAATATTTATGTGTAAGTACCTACATATGTATGACAAAATTTCTGATTTTAAATTTAGAATTATTTGAGGCTTTGTTCTATGTGTAAATTAAAGGGTGCACCACCGGTTATTTTCTTTAAAAAAAAAAAACTATAAAAAGAACACTGTTCAATATTTTTAAAAGATTGTTATTTGATTGAAAGAATAAAACTTACGATGAGTTATAAAATATTTTGATATATTAAAGAAACGGATGAATGAGCTGCGGAGGTTCGATTTTTCGCTCATAGTGCAAATGTCAAAATTGAGTCTGATACACTCCGCAGCCCAATCATCGGTTTCTGTAATCAGGGTAATTATTTTATTTAAATTACTGCCTCAGCTGGCTAGGCCATTATGCTAACCCAATTTTTCTTTACATTTCGATAGTTTCGGCCACAATTTCACGAATACCTCAACCAATAATGGTCTTTAGTGCCTGAATCGTCTGTGGCTTGTTTGCCCAGATCTTTAATGACACCTCACAAATAAAAAGCTTATAATTGCATCAAATTGCAGCTCCGTGGTGGCCAAGCTATAACAATAAATAGATTGTTGGAGGGCTTGTGTGTGGAACGCAGCCTCATCTTGGTGAAATGGAAGTCCAAGTCGTAAATTGTGTTGCTATTAAAATATCGGTTATCATGTCTCGGTAGCACTTTCCATTGACTGTAACATTTCTTCCATCGTCGGTCGTCTTTGAAGAAAAATGCACCAACATAATGCCGCGCCACTCCAAAAACAACACCTGCTGCTATATTCTCTATTCAGCTCAAAACATTTTTAACAAACAGCAAACCAGTCTCACGATCACTCCTCACTAATTTACGTATAGCGCAGATGCTGACGGTGCATTATTTTCGTCCGACATTTTTAATAAAAATTCCCATTTTGAAGTGCCTAACGTAAATGTTCATTGTTCAAGCGTAAATCGATCAACATAATTTCTTACTAAAGAAATAAAATACTAAGTTTTTGTCAATTTTTTGAGCGCAAGAGCTGTCAGTGTCAAAATAACACTTGATTCAAAAATAAAAAATAAACAGATGGCTCATCCGATATGTTATATTTTGAAATACACAATTTTCTTGGTCAACACAAAGCATCAGATCTATAGACGAACTCTGCCACTGTTTTCTTATTGGGTTTTCCATAGGTTTTGATTTGGATCTGTCAAAAAGACAATTTTAATAATTTTTGCGTTCCATCGGGCAACATAAATTGATTTGTTTTTGATTTAAAATCAATTTTTTAGATCCAAATTTTTGGCATATTTTCCCCTTCCTGTACTAATACCAACATAATTGACAGCTGTCAGTTGCCAAATGTGTTTTTTGATTTAATAAATGTAGGTATTTCAGGTATGAAAATTGTCTTCAAAATTAGTCAGGAATAATGGCTCATTATAAATGGAAAAGTTTAAACTGAATAGGTAACTTCATCAAGTTTTTTTTGAAATATTGACGCAGCAACGAAACCAGATAATTTTATCTCCGTAGAAACGAACTGTCAAAATTTGTATAGGAATATTCTGCTGCAGATCTGATAAATTTATATCATCAATTTGATTCGGAAAGCGTAAAGATAAACGTGATGAATTTTGAAATGACATTTGTTTTATGTTACTTTTCGCAAGTATTTCTAAGGGGTGTTCAGTTCATACACACGTCTGCCGGAAAGTTATATTTTCTGCAAAGCGGAAATTTATCTCGTTGCATGAATACTCTTATTATATAAATCATTCGATACGATATGCGTAGATGACAATGTCGTTGAATTTGAACTTTTAAGATGACGTGCCGGATTTTTTTTATTGAACGAACCCAATATATAAACGTTAGAAAACAAGTAATGTGCTACAGGTAAAATGCTGCACGGAACGTATTACACGTAAGGCCCAGGTTTTTAGTTTTCCCCTTTTGCGTGCCACCGACATAAATGTTTACACGTAAACATTTTTTTTGTAAAAACATTCAAATCTCTATTCTTTTCATTTTCATCTCAAAATAAAAAATTTTATCCGCATACAAAAAAATTGAAAGACAAGCTACTTTTCACTTAATCGATCCTTACATTATTTATGTACGTGCGTAAACATTTTCAATAACACCTTTTGTACATGAATGTTTTAAAATAATAATTATTAGTTATAGTATAATCGTGATTTTTGTTTTCAGTTACTGCAAATGCAAAGTTTTTTTGTTCTCTACTTAATTATTATCCATGCGGAAATTTTACGTAAGGTCATAGCTATAGAGTACCTGTTATAATAATTCTATATGAAAAAAGGTTAATTTAAAACAAACAAAAAAAAAAGAACGCTTTAAATAACCATATTGACAAGAAAAAAAGGTTAAATAAAATTTGTCGTATTTAAGACTATGTACATAAATATTTATATAAAACCTACCTTCTACTATGTAATTGTTTAATAAACAATAGACAGAATTATATATACATTATATATATAGATATATATTATAAACATGGGCGCTAAGTGAATTGTCGTAATGATAATAACATTAATAAATTTAAAAAGAAACAAAATATTGCAAAAATAACAACCTATTTTCTTACTTTAACTAATCTTTAAGATTAAAATACATAACAAAACTTATACTAAAACTACTGTAAATAAATACTAAACTTAACTGCAAAAGTACCTACCAATTAAAAAAAAAATATCTAATTAGACAGCTCAAATATTAATGTGTTGTTTGTATTTAAAAAATAAATAATAATTCAAACATGATATTATTATGTTATTTATTTTATATATTACTGAAAAAACAAAACAATGTTTAATCATGCAGCTGCGCTGTTAATAAAATCATCGAAACAATAAATAACAAAACCAAAAACAAAAACCAATATATAAAAAAATTAAACAGATTTTAATAACCTCCCAAAAAGTTAATCGAATTAAATTTCCAAAAATATATGTAATTAATTTTAATACAGAAACACAACAGCCAATATGAGATGTTCCATTTATAAATGATAATACTTAAACATTATGTACATTACATGAATTTATATAAATATAACTCACACTATCCCTTAATAATCATTATAAATTTATATAACGCAAATAAGGCATTCTCTATATGAACAAAAAAAAAAATATATTAATAAAATAAATATCATAAAAGTAATGCGCTTTTCAACAAAATAAACATAAAAGCAAAAACAAACATACTAATTAAACAAAATAATGCTACAGAAAACAAAAACCACTTCGAACAAAAAAGTATTAAAAAAAAAGTTTTATATTATCAAACATAGATATATATATTATATACATCATAAAGGCTACTTAATAATAATCTGGGTGTGATTTCTTTATTTTAAAATGAAATTATATCATAAATATAAATAAAAACAATATTTTTATGTATTCAATGCAACTAGTGAATAGAATAATATATACATACATATATATAAAACCGATTTTCATACATCATAAATGTAATATACATTTTGTAACAAAACAAAAAATATACATGTTGCAAAATAAAACATACAAAAAAAAATATTAGATTTATAATTTTGTTATAAATGAGTAGATTTTTTATTCAAATTTCTTACATGAAAACCTATTTATAGCATAAAACTTTCATACAAAAACAACAACAACAAAAAAAAAAAACTAAGAAAAAATGCAAAAAAAATATTATTACATACTATTATATATATATATGTACAGAAAAAAAAAATATTACATGGAGAAAAATATGTGTACTTTTTTACTCTTAAAAATGTTTTTCTAAAATTTATCCTATAATATATAATAACTTTTAAAAACCAAATTTAAAAAAAAAAAAATCTCTTAAATAATACAAAAAGTTATATAGCAGAGAAAAATATTATGATTTATTCGCAGAGTTCTTAGACTTGTAATTAAATTGAAAATTTATAGATTTATTGCGCAACTCCGACAGTAAGTAGAATCTATAGAATTCTGCAATGTTCATACCTAGAACTGGCAACAATTATTGTTATTGTATTTCATATAAAGAAATTGAATCAATAAATAATATTAATTTTTTCAACACAAAACAAAAACAAATTGTTTTATTATTTTCCAATTGGCATAGTGATCATTCATTTTAAAATGTTTTTTTTTTTTTTTTTTTTAATTTCACTCTATGCAGGATATCGAATTGGAATTAAGTTTTCCTGACAACAGTTCTAACACGTGGGTGGCTTTTTTTTTTATTTAAACTAAATATAACCTTTAATTGATACGATTTACCAATGGCGCCAGACAGAAATAAATAGGTTTTTTTTAATTTTTCTTTTGAGTTTGTAGTTTTGTGTATGAAAATTGAATACCAAGCTATGAAAGGAAAATGATAGAGAAAATAGCGTAGAAGATAATATCAAATATATTATTGTGCAGGTCACAATTTAAATAACAGCAAATTTAAAAATATCTGTATATACAATACATTTATAGAGGTATATCAATACCTTAAACAATTAATGTAGGTAAACCACAACAACACGAAGACACACTTTTCACAAAAAAAAAAAAAAACTGATCGTTGGGTTTTTCTAAACAAGAAATAAACAAGTTTTGTACTTTTTTTCAAAACCTAAAAAATGATAAAACATATATTTTGTATACAGAATAAATAAAAATATAAAAAACTTAAAAAAAAAAAATAACATACATACATAACATATATAAATAAATAAAACGCATGCAGAGATCCCTGTGAGGTAGATGGTAGAATTTAAGGATACACCTAACCTTTATTATTATATACTCTAAGGAGAAAATAATTATTTATCTTTTTTATTATACAGTGATACAAAAATATTGGTGTGTATGTATTATACATAATGTGTTTGTACAGGTATTTTGTAGGAATTCGAGTGGAAACGTTTAAAAAAAAAAGTACGTGTCTGTAATAAAAATAATTTGTTTCTCCTTTTCATTTATCTGTTACTTGGAAATAAATCTGTTTACAAAAAAAATTTTAATAGTTGGATATTTTGTTTTTATCTTAAATACTGGTACAGGAATCAAATGCGAAATTCTGTATCGATAAGCTCGAATTTGTATTTCCTAAATATAACTTAAGTTTTCAACAATTAAGGGCCAGTTTTACAGTCAGAAAAGTGACACTTAAGTGGGGAATATGAAAGATTAATTCCCAATATCACAGTTCACTGTTACCTGAATAAGTGGCACTTAAGTCTCTGAAATTGGTGACTTAAGTTCCACTTACGCTGGCTATGAAATTTAGCTTAAATTCCTTATATGGGAAACTTAAGTGCCACTTATTCCGGTAAGTGTCGACTGTGAAACTGAAACACTATTACTATTGACTTTAATGGGGTTTTCCATTGGTAAATTCAGATTTCAATTTAAAACTTGATTTTTTTCGTGGCGAATGGAACGCTTTTTCAAACTGATTTATTTTTGTCATTGTATTCGCGTAGTTTCGTTTCTGTGTCAATACTTCAAAAAACTTCTTCCCTCTATGCATTTTTATAACATAAAGATGAGCTTGATGAAGTTACCGATTCATTTTGAAATGCTTCTATTTATTATAAACAATGATTTCTCACATATTTTGAACATAATTTGCACACACGAAATAAATTAAAATAATACAATTGCAAACTGACAGCTGTGAATTATTTTGGTGTTAGTACAGGGAGGGGTAAGTCTGCGAAAAATTTAGATCTGCAAAATGATTTTAAATCAAAAATAAATTGATTTATTTTACCAATGGAAAACCCCATAAGTTTGACAGGTTACAGGTGATTTGATGACCTTTGAGCCTGTTTAGATTTGGAAGATTGAGTACGGACTGGTGTGTCTCATCGTGTTTACATTAGAAACTTTGAGGCGCCTCACATTGAAACAAAAACAATTTCAACATTTCGCACATTGAAACAACAACAACTGACACTCATGGGTCAGATTTTCATGTTTTCTTCGGGCCTCACGAGATCCCTCGCCACATACTTCTCTTGCTTACAAACTGCCGTGATACCGGACTCAATCTTCCAAATCGAAACAGACTCTTTCCGATTGATAATCCGAAACAACAATAAGATACATTTCAACGCTTATGGTTTCGATTCTGAAAACAAATTCAGAACAATTTTCTCTTCTTTTACAGTTCAGAAACTGTCATTCTGACACCAATCGAAAAGACGTTAGACTAGTAGGTATGTTTTGCCATTTCATCATGGACAGACTAAACCCTGAGCAAAGCTAGCGAGTTGTGAATTAAGCTTAGTTTTCTCATTTTTTTTTATAGCCATTTAGTTTTTAAATTGACAACGCTATTTCAAGTGACAGTATATTTGACAGCTGACAAATAGACTTCGAGATTTCGATACATTCGAGCCATATGCGATCTCAATACTCTAGTGGCCTTTTCGATTGGTAATCCGGTGTGAACCCTTCTCGAACGATTCTGAAAACAAAATCAGAAGAAAATGTCTCTTCTTTTCAGAAGAAGAACTGTCATTCTGACTCCAATCGAAAAGGCCATAGGTAATGGCAGGAAATTTTCTTCTCCATAAAGCCATCAATAAAATGATCACAGTTAATTTTGTACGGGCTTAGCTATGCCCGAGAATTTTCGAAGCTTAACTTGATAGTGCTACGTGCTGCAGCTGTAGCTATATCATTGTGTTCAGCCATTTTACCTTCCTCTCCATTCATTAGAACTATTAATCCCTTGATTTTCGCTTTCACGTCTTCTGAATGGGGGAAAAATGTTTTCTTATACCACTGACTATTTCTGTTGTCGAATGTGACGTTTACCCAGAAACAAATCAGAAAAATCGCAAATGCGTTTCCTTACTTTTTATTTCTGGTCAAAAATTACAACAACAAGATCCAAAAGCCGAAGCCAGAACTTTTTCCACAACTTTTTCCAAAACGTAAGGAAACAGAACTCCCTAGCAGTCATGAATCAAAGATTCATGAAACAAGATTATGCTCCTTCTACGTCATAGGAGCCAAAAAATATAACAAAAAATGTAACAGCCATGCAAATTTTTGTCTGCGAATAATTCATTGATTTTTCGTTTCAAAAGTAGTAAAATATCACCGGAAATTGTTTTTATATTTATGTTTGATTGTTTTAAAATATATAAATCGCCAAAAAATTAAAACAAAAAGCAGAGTGGTGTGGAAAAATGAAAATATCAGTCATTCGAATTCGAATAAATTTATTAATGGAATTTGTAGATAAAATATCAACTTTCTTTTTTGTTTTAACTGCTCGAAGAACTGAATAATGTTCCAATCGACAAATTTAAATAGGAAAAAAACTATATAAAATTATTTTAGCTCTACAACAACTTATCTCGTGCGAACTGTCAAATGTAAACTCGCAATCGACGAAATTCAGCATTCAGCTAAATACAAGTTCTTTCGAATTTAACCTCAAATCAGCCATTTTACTTGTGACAGTTCGGAATTGTCAGCGACCATTCAGGTGAATAATATTTTAAATTTCGCGATCCAATTATGTATTAGCATCCTTAACGGCAAATTATTAACTACGTTATTCATAACCTATGCCCATATTATGCTTGCATGTATTTATAAAATAATCTGGATGTAAGTAGGTACTTGAACTAGTCTGCGGAGAGCAGTTTAAATTCAATTGGCTTCATCTACATATGATTTAATGTTTGGGTTTAAATTCATTTAAATCTGGATTAAGTGAATAATATGGGCGTTATAGTGCATTTTACCCTGATAAAATAAATAGAATTTGATTTTGTTTACCTGCAAGCATTTTGGTACCCACCAAACAATTGTTTGTTTTATTTATTTGTTCAAACGGGAATTGTTTTGCATGCAAATAAAATTATTAAGGCTCATCAAACCAAAAAATGCCTGTTTTTTCTTAGGAAGTGACTCTAGACACGCCAATTATTACAGTTTTGATTTATAAAAGTACTGTCTATGCGGCCCCCCAGGGCCCTCCGACGGTGGACATACTTCAGCAAATTGTAAGATAAATTTCACGTTAATAAACAGACTTATCCTGGAACCCAACCGAACAGTGCTAATTGTTTCTACTATAAATTATTTTCCGGTACACAATTACACAATTGTGCCAATCAGAAGCTCCAAAAATTCAGAATTCTGAAAATTCAGATATGCATTAAACGCGCACAATATATTCTCAAAAGATTATTTCTATCCCCAATGGAATTTGGGGAAAAGAACGCTGTCATCTGATGAAATTGTTCGTGCCCTTGCCTGAATGCAAGAAATTGAACTCTGAAAAAAAACTGCACTAAAAGACCCTTTTATTATTATTATCGACAAAGCTTTATGAAATTGTATCTTTTTTACTGAAAACTCAAAAAAAAAAACCCTAAATTATGTATAATAGAAATCTTTTTGCAGCTGGCTTCAAATGACAGTGGGACATTTTGTAAAAAATTATATACACAATTATGTTTTATATGTTATATTTTTAATGTCAATAAAATCACTTTTGCTACTACTACTATAGCAGCCCATCAACACTGACAACAATCTCAGAACTAAACAAAAAAAAAAAAAACATGGCTATGGTTCCATAGGTCACAGGATATGGTTATTAAAAACACCAGGTTCCAAGAATATTTTTCATAATCGACTGCTCATCAAAACGAAATTTTAAAACACAAGAAAGTACACAAGCTCTGCTCTCGAGGGGGGTTTTGAATTTCAATTCACATCTTCTTTAGAACTCGCAACATCGTTTAATTTTAATATTAAAGTCTGTTATTTATAAATTTATACATATTGAATTTGCAATGTTGCTATTTTTATTAGAACTGCATCAATGTATTTATATTGAAAATCGGATTTAATACCTAGGTATATTTAACCTATGATTTTTAAAGCTTCAGTTTATTAATTTTATTTGCAATTGCAATGCATGATGTTTCCACAATAATTGGAAAAAATTTCAGAAACTTTGTTTTTGATTATTTTAAATATCACGTTCTAACTCCTTGTTATATTCTATTTAAATGTCTATTCCTGTTCTTTAAGCGCCTCAAAATGTTTAATGTTCTTAATTATTACGAAAGCATTTTTTGTCAACCAATATTCAAATAAATTTAGTTTATAAATTTTTTTACAAGACACAACTTCTGAAAAGTAGATTCATGTTAAAACAAAACTGAAAAATAATACCTATCTGAATGTTATTAATAAAAAAAAGTTAAAAAATATTTCCTCAGAAATCAAATCTATAAATGTGTCTTATTGTTAGAAAATAAACGTGTTTCTCCCTTAAGTAATTTTTAAATTAAATATTAACAAAGGAAAATGAAATGTTGATGTCATTTTAAGGCGCTACGATGTGTACATGATTATATTAAAAAAAAAATCGAACGATTTAATTACTCTTCATTTACATTGTATAAATAAAGTTAAATCTACTAAAAAAAAAAAAAAAACAGCAGACATTTTATAAGGCTCAGTTATTTTTTATTATAGGTATATGAATGTCGGTGCTATGTCGAAAAATAGTCTAAATTTAGTTATATGTCAATTTGAATGTTAAATAAAATAAATCATAAATTCGAGCTCGAGTTAAATTATAAAACATAGTCCTACAAAAATGTAACTAACATATAAGTAAGTGTGCAATAAAATCGAAATGAAATTAAGGTACGTTTGTCTACAAATCATAACTAAATGTTATTTGTTTTTATCTGGTATTTGGAAAAAAGGTAGCTCTCTGTATTTCAATTTCGTAATCTTTGTAGGTATTTTTTGTGAGATAACCTACTTCTATAATAGATCTGTGTTTTATACCACAATAGTGTGTGGAACGTTAAAAAAGTCGAACATTTTGTTTCTTTTTTGACATAACTACAATGTAAATGAAACTTTCTCTAATTCAACAGTTCAACTTCATACAAAAATGAACCATTTGCATTTTGAAAGGTAGGTACTGTCAAAGTGAATCTATAGGTACATAAGTGTAGGTAGGTCTAGGTACTTACTTTTAATATTTTCGTGCGGTGAAATTACTACATAGATCTATTCTAGGATAAGTCTTGGGTGGAAATATAGTATAAGGGTAAGTTCAATCGAAGCTAGCGTTCGTTTTAAGAATTATTTGTAAAAATTTGGATTTTATTTTTTAAAAAAGCAATAGTAATAGGTTTGTTCGTTGAGCTCTGAAGTCACCCTGGGGTCCCCCAAAGTGTTTTTTTAAAAAACCTGAAGTTACCCTGGTGAAAAAATTCTGTGTTTATTGTGACCTGGGGCTCAATTCCGCAAGTGTGAATAGTTTTCCGTGTACACTTTCTATTCACGCTCAAAAAAATGTAAATAAATTTGCCTATCTGTGTACACTTTATCTATCAAAAAGATTGCACCACACTCTTGCGGAATCGCATAATTTAATAGCCGTGTTCCATTAGGCCTTGCAAAGTACTTTTTAGTACTTCCCAGTAGATGATGAATGAATGCTTTCATTTTGCCAAAAGTAAAATCTAACCTCGATATCAATTAAATTTCGGTTTTGTTTTCTTATTTTACTTTAAAATGTGAAAAATGTCAACAAAAATAATCTATTACGTAATTTCTTTTGATTGGTGATGTCTTTTTCTTGTTTGGAAACATTCTGTTACTAGATTAATGAACTACTTTAAACTACTTCGACCACAGAGTAGAAGTAGTTGACTGCAGCCAGAAGTACTTGGCCGTAGATACTGGAGCCCAAAGGAACACACTTAATGTGTACACTGATTTTTGTGCACACAGAAAAAACTCACGCTTGCGGAATTGGGCCCGGGCTCGCTTTGAAGTGGACCTAGGCATTTTGCTGTGGCGAGTTGAAGTTAAGAATAAACTGCCAAAGTAACATGAGTTGGAAAGCATTTATTTTGTTCTGGATTCACGTGCTGCAGGTTATTGGCACAGATTTTTCTTAATTTAAATGTGAACAGCGCCCTCGAGCGTTTTTTTGACAATTCTTGGGGTTGTCAAGAAAACCTGGTTCAACTCTGGGTAAAGTTCAACGAACGAAGCTAATGATTTCATTGAAAACTTCAAAAAAAAATTTTAAGAATAAAAATATACATCCCAGTTTTTTTAGAACTTTGTGTTATTCATATGGCACGAAAATGGAACGCCGTTTCAGAAAATGTGAGCAAGATATTTTTTTTACGGCAACACTGAGCTTGACAAGTCGTTGGGTTGTGTTCACATTTTTCCAAATCCAGGCAATCATGGAATAGGTGTGTTTTGTTGAGCTAGTTACTAGACCAATTCCGCAATGTTCCACATTAAGCCATATAGTTACTGCAAACCAAATGTGCTGTTAACTGGTTGTTGGTAGAATTTGCATGTGAAATTTCGGCTTAATGTGAAGAATTTCTTAATGTTCACATTAAGGAGCTCAACAAAACATGCCTAAAGGCTTAACTACATAACCCAAAAAGTACTTTTGTACAAAAGTAAAAATATTTTTTTTCCCGCTGTGTTGTGTTGTTTTGTGAAAAAGAATATACAATTTTTTTTTTAAACCAAAATTTAATCTTTCTGCATCATTTTTATAAGTTTTCCAGTTAGAAAAACTATTCCAAAATGAGTTTGAAAATTTTCACTTTTGTACTTTTTCACTTTTTTGGCTTATGTAATTAAGCCTTAATGCTTGTTAAACTTGTGTGAGAATGTGAACGCCAACGCAGCTATTCTAGGAACTTCAATTTATTTCCGGTTTCCCGCCTCTGAAAATGTTGCTCCAGAAAAATAGAACGTATGCTGGATTTACACGACTGACAAATTGGCAGTATTAGGTCTGTTTGGTATCTTTTTTCAACAAAATTTGTAAAACTTGTCAAAACACCAAAGTGAGAACGAATTTCTCAAAAATGATGAAACTTACAAGAAAGTTAACAAACGCATTGAACCACCTTTGTGTTCAAAATATCAGAATTTTACTCCTCACATCGACAATCACAAGCCAAAAGTCTGGTTGTGTTAACAATTTGCGTTTGATTTTAAAAAAAATTACATAAGTTCTAAATTTCCCAAGTTATTAGGAATTTAAGCTAAATTTCATAGCCCAGCGTAAGTGGAACTTAAGTCACCAACATCGGAAACTTAGGCCAGGCGCGCACATGCCACTAAACAGTTTGGTTTCGATTTTGAGCACGCGGACTAATGTCCGCCGGTTTATGTGCGCGGAATCTCATATAATCCCATAGTGCTCAAAATCGCAACCAAACTGTTTAGTTGCATGTGCGCGCCTGGCCTAAAGTGCCACTTATTCATATAACAGTGCATCGTGATAGTGGGAATTAATCTTTTACATTCTTTACTCTTCTTGCACACATAAATGTATGTAGCACAAATTCGCAAATTATCCAACGGAGGGGAAATTTTTTTCTCTCTCGATGTGCACAGGAATTTGTGACAAATTGTGCAATTTTGTGAAATTTTTTGCAAATTCCCAAGAAATTTCACGTTGCCAAACTGACCTTTTATGTCAGTA
Organism: Leucozona laternaria; assembly: GCA_932273885.2. NCBI lineage: Eukaryota > Metazoa > Arthropoda > Insecta > Diptera > Syrphidae > Leucozona > Leucozona laternaria. Next base: position 44,657,312 of record OW026367.1, read on the forward strand.
AACTTTCAAAAAACTGTCAGAAGAATTTGTCAGTCGTGTAAATCGAATGTTTAGTAGGTACAAATATTAGGTCTGTTTTGTAACTTAAAATTTCGGATCAGGTTTCCATTAGGCAAATACACAAATAAATATGAAAAAATGATTTTTAGATGTCAGCTGAGCTACAAAACACGAAAATAATAATTATTTTGAACGGAAACTGTTATTAACAAAGTTATAAACATTTTAAGTTTGCATAGTACGTTCCTATGAAACTAGTCACCTATTCCAAAAAAAAATATTAAAATGTGTTCAATGCTGTTTTCCTAAATCTATGCAACTCTTTTGATATCATTATGATTATGTCCGAAAAACCGTTGCGATTAAAATTTACTAGCAGGCTAAAGGCTTAACTACATAAGCCAAAAAGTACTTTTGTACAAAAGTAAAAATATTTTTTTTCCCGCTAGTGCAGTTGTTTTGTGAAAAAGAATATACAAATTTTTTCTTTGACCAAAATTTAATCTTTCTGCGTCATTTTTATAAGTTTTCCAGTCAGAAAAAGTATTCCAAAATGAGTTTGAAAATTTTCACTTTTGTACTTTTTCACTTTTTGGGCTTATGTAGTTAAGCCTTAAGATTCAAATTTTATTGAATTTATTCATAAAATTTGATACCAAACCAACTGACGACATATGTAGGCGCCTGCCTGGCGACTGGACATACCCTAAGCGGAGCAATTAGTCAATTAAATCTACTTTTAATTCATTAAAATTGATTATTGGTTTAACTTTTTATAGCGTTTTATCATTGATTTTGACACACTGGATATTATTTTATAAGAATACGCCAAAATAACTATTTTGCAATGCATATATTCCGTAAATTAAATAGTTTTCATGGACCTATAGTGCAAACTTTAATTGTTTATAACTTTGTTAATAACAATTTCCGTGAAAAAAAAAATATTTTATTCTTGTTTTCTACGCTATTTTACAATTGAAAAAAAATTTCTTTTTTCGCGTATACCTATGCCTAATGGAAACCTGACCCAAAATTTCCTACAATTTGCTGTCAAACCCCATATCAAAAATAAACTCAATTTGAAAAAAAAAAAATAAGAAAATTCAATTTAACAAACCTTCAATAATTTTTAATCATTCAAAATTTTATTTTTTACTCCATCGATTTTATTGAACGCTGCCATTTTATAAAAATAGAAATCGATTAAAAGCTGAACTTTCACATCGGGGTGGGAATTTAACAGTACTACACTTTTTGCACATTTCTTTATCCTCAAAAACCGCATGTAGTTAAGCATTGTTGAGATACAAAAGCATATTTCATCAAATTTGGGGTCCTCTTTGCTGTCCCCACTTGGCAAATCATAAAACGAATTCAAATTTAGGATAATAAAATCAGGCAGAATTTTCCAATCTTGAAGTTCTAAAAGTTTTCTAATGATAGTATTTATATCCGAATGGTACCTATGTAGTTAATGAATGAAAACTAATATTAAACACAATTAATTTATAAAATAAACAAGTCACGTACGAAATGATGAAATGTTGCATCTGCTCCTTATTTAACCCAGCCAAAGTGGACATGAAATCAACATGTTGTCGAGTGAATAGCAAAACTTTTTTATTTTGTTTTATCAATATAGCTGCAATCTATGGTGTATGATAGTAATTGATTAAAAAAGGAAAATTCAAAGAAAAAGTACCTTTAAAAATTCTTGAATGTTATCTTTATTTTCAGGTGAAATGTAGAGGAAATTGCATGCTTCAGAGTTAGCGATATCCATTTCCCGCCCTAATTTTTGATATTGTTCTTGATTCTTGAATTTTGATGGATCAGATTCAAATTTGCTTTGTTTTAGTTTTTTTAGTTCATCATATACCAACATGTTGTAGAAATCAAAGTTAAGCCAAAACATCAAACTTAAAGTGGTGCCAATTTCTTGATTTAAGAACTCTGGAGTAATAAGGGCATGTGAACACTCATGATGTTTGGCTAGCACGAAATGATGATGGCATGAACGATGCTCGGATTATGAAGATATCAAATAAAGGCAAGAATCCATGTCATGTCATGTTATGATATATCCATACAAATAAGATTGTGAATTGAGTTGTGGTTGTGATGCTAGACATCGTTCATGTCCAGTGGGAGCGGCATTTTAGCCTTCACATTTTTTTTATCAAACTCAAATTCTGACTCAAATTCTAAAGCCATAACTACATTAGCTGTATTTTATTTTCCTACAGATCAGACCCGGATTGGATTTGTACACGAAAATACATGTATTTACAAATACAACCCAAGATCCAATTTTGCGTTTGGATTTGTATTTGCAATTCCGTTCTTGAACACACACTCTTAGTACTTCCTTGCAAAAATTAGTTTTAACGCTGACGGGTAGATGACTTTTTGAATAAAAAAAAAGACAACGAATGCATTAAAATAAATTCACAAAAGGAAAAAAAGAGATGGGTATATATCATGATCTGATCCGGATCAGTGCCTACGTTCTGTAACTCTCGTATGGATAAAATTGGTCAAGAAACGATGAAAAATGGAACAAAAACTCATACGATTTGTTTCAATTTTCATCGTTTATCGACTGATTTTATCGATGCACAGATCTAGAGGATAATAAAATGTACCTATTAAAAACTTTTTGAAGATGTACAAAAGTCAAAAAGTTAACATTAAAGCCTTGACTACATTGACCACTTTTTGCAAAATTACAAAAGTAAAAATATTTTTTTGCCTCTAGCGCAGGTGTTTCGTGAAAAAGAATATACTAATATTTTTTTTAAACCAAAATTTTAGCTTCCTGCATCATTTTTATAGATTTCCCAGCCAGAAACACTATCCCAAAATAAGTTTGAAAATTTTCACTTTTGTACTTTTTCACTTTTTTGCCCAATGTAGTTAAGGCTTAAAGCCTAGTACGCAGATCGCGCTAAATTTTCGTTTTCATACAAAATTCTCTCCAAAGTTTAGCCAAGCTAAAATTTAGCCAAGCATTTTATTTGAGTGGTATGCAGCTCCAGCTAAACAATCACATTTTTGTTTCATACTGTACATAACTATCTGTCAAAATTTAGCGCACGAAATAATTGTTCGGCACATAAATAAATTTTGAAGGTTTCTTTAACTCTTGAATTTTTTGTGAATTTTGCTTTGTGAAAATGAAAAGCGACGTGGTTAATATTTGAAAACAAACTATTTATCTCAGGCAAAGAAAAGAATCCATTTTATTTAGTTGAAATTACTTGGAATAATGATAATGATAAAATTTAGCGCGATCTGCGTACTAGGCTTAACTCTAGCGACGTCTGCTTGCGAAAAAGTTAACCAATAATGTGTTTTGTACTTAAAAGTATCTATAATTTATTTAAAAAAAAACGTAGCACAACATACCGCCTCAATAAAATGTAAATCCGTTCAACAATGATTTTTGGTTCTCTTATGATTTTGTTCCCTTGTATGGAAAATACAAAAGATCTTAGAAAAAATTAAAAGAAAGCTTGTTTCCTCAAGAGGAAAGGGACTAACATAATACGTTTCCACCACCGACCACGAAACCGAGATTTTATAAGATTTTTTCATAATCTCATTCAAAAATCTTTTTATGTAGTGGAAACATTACATAGACTTATACAGCCAAATTAATAAAAAACGCTTATTCTACCTTTATTCCACGACCTTACTAAACCATGGAATAAGGGTAAAGGCTGTCCCAAACCAACGCGAAACATTCGCGCGAATATGCGACGACTGAATAAAGGCTCTCCCAAACCAACGCGAAACATTCGGCGCGACGACGAAACTTCCGCCTGTCTTATTTTATTTACATGGAGATTAATGGGAGCACCCACACTGGCGCGATGCGAATCTTCGAACATTATTCAGTCGTCGCATATTCGCGCGAATGTTTCGCGTTGGTTTGGGACAGCCTTAATGTTCGAAGATTCGCATCGCGCCAGTGTGGGTGCTCCCATTAATCTCCATGTAAATAAATTAAGACAGGCGGAAGTTTCGTTGTCGCGCCGAATGTTTCGCGTTGGTTTGGGAGAGCCTTAAAGCTACGGATTAAAATTTTACATTAATAAAAACAAATTGTTAGTGGAATAGTAAAGTGACGTTTACAAAAAATCCCTTAAGAAAATCTACTACAATAAGAAAGATGCCTGTTTGGTAACTTGAAGTTTTCACCAAGTTTCGTAAACTTGGGTTTTTTTTTTGTATGGGTTTTGACAGAAAATTTGAAGAAAAAAAAATAAACCTCACGTTACCAAACACACCTAACAATTACGTTGTTTTGATTATTTGCTGTCAAAATTGTTTTTTATTTTATATATTTTATTTTTTTATTTAGGTGGGTACAACAGATTTTCATGAATTGTGTTTGGATGTTGGTGTGTTCGTTGACATAAGAGAAGATGTCATTTCTTTTTTTGTTTGTTGGAAATTCTATTCGTATTAAATGGAGGGATAGATAGATAGACAGAGAGATAGATAGATAGATAAAAATACAAAAAGAAGAGAAAATTTGTAGGTAGGTTGGATTTTTCCGCAACAAGAGTGAACTCATGTCATTCCTGAAGCCTGGCTGTAAATTTATATATATATATTCTATATTTCTTCCTGAAATCCTCCTCACTAAGCACTTGCAGTGGATCGTATCTGGTTTTGTATATTTTTCTTCTTCTTGTCCTTGATGGCTGATTGTCCAATAATTCCAAATGGTTTAAGAACTCGACAAATCGACATTATTATTTTTATCGAAAATTCAATTTGCAATCTTCACCTATATTTTTTAAATGCAGAATAAATTTGACACATCTGGTTCTTATTCCTTCGCTAAACCACCTTCTTCGGTGGTTTAGCTTAGTAAACGTCACTTAATTGATATTTTATTTTTTAAATAACATTTTGCACTTAGTCCACGGAATAAGGCTTAAGCCTTCGCTATTCCACTTTTATTAATTTGGCTGATATAATCTAAACTGAGAAAAACCTTCGGTGGAAACCTAGTATATAGGCTCTCCCAAACCAACGCTAAACATTCGGGCGAATATGCGACGATTGAATAAAGGCTGTTCCAAACCAACGCGAAACATTCGCGCGAATATGCGACGACTGAATAAAGGCTCTCCCAAACCAACGCGAAACATTCGGCGCGACAACGAAACTTCCGCCTGTCTTAAAGGCTGTCCCAAACCAACGCGAAACATTCGCGCGAATATGCGACGACTGAATAATGTTCGAAGATTCGCATCGCGCCAGTGTGGGTGCTCCCATTAATCTCCATGTAAATAAATTAAGACAGGCGGGAGTTTCGTTGTCGCGCCGAATGTTTCGCGTTGGTTTGGGAGAGCCTTAATTTATTTACATGGAGACTGATGGGAGTACCCACACTGGCGCGATGCGAATCTTCGAACATTATTCAGTCGTCGCATATTCGCGCGAATGTTTCGCGTTGGTTTGGGACAGCCTTAATGTTCGAAGATTCGCATCGCACAAGTGTGGGTGCTCCCATTAATCTCCATGTAAATAAATTAAGACAGGCGGAAGTTTCGTTGTCGCGCCGAATGTTTCGCGTTGGTTTGGGAGAGCCTTAATGTTCGAAGATTAGCATCGTGCCAGTGTGGGTGCTCCCATTTATCTCCCAAAGAGCCTTAAAGGTAGAACCGCACTAGGCGGAACTGCACTTCAGCGACACCGTGCGCACTTTCGCACGAAACTGAACGAAACTTCACGTCGCGATACAGTTGGTCAGATTACCAACTTTGTCGCATAGTGTCGCGTCGTAAAGTGCAGTTGTCGCTTAGTGCGATATAGCTCATACAATTTCCCACAAATAAGTCGTGAAGTTCAGTTCCGCTGAAGTGCAGTTCCGCCGAGTGCGGTCCTAGCTTAAAGGCTCTCCCAAAGCAGACCGGAACATTCGGAACGATAATGCGATTCCCAAAGAATGTTCAAAGATTCACATCGCTTCAGTGTGGGTAGTCTCATTAATCCAAATGTAAATTAATTGACAGGTAAAAGTATTGTTTTCGTTCCGAAGTATTCGCGTTGGTTTGTGAAGTAAACGTACAGACCTGTGATTCCCAAATTGGCGACCAGCCTTAAGGTTTGCTTGAATACAGCCATCGCAATTTAAACAAAAAACTGGCATCACTTTATTGTGCTCAAACTCATTTGAGCAACAACGCCAGCCATCTGCCTCGCTTGCACCTTCAGCGGCATTAAAAAAATTGAGCAAATCGAAAAGATACCCGATGTAAGAAAAAACCTCACCTCCGCCATTTAAATAATTGTGTTCTTCAGTGATAAATCGTTGAGCGAGTTGTGCTTGGTGTTGAATCTAAATTTCAATCGTTTATTAAAGTTATTTCGGAAGTAAATTTGCTTTAAAACAATATTTCACAATGTCTGATGAGAAAAAGGTAAGTTAATCTCTTGTACTTGGACAAAAAATTAAAATAATTTAAAAGATGTCAAAGAAAAATTTTGGTGCGGGTATGACGCCGACAACATGGCGCGGTGTTCTCAACCTCCGGCTTTTTTTTTCTGATTTTGCGAAATATTAGCAAAATGTATTTGATATTTTAATTAATATGAATTTTGTTATTGTATAGACAAACTTCAAATAGAAACTCAAAGACTTTGAACTCGATTTCTTAAAATACATTTCTGCATACCTTAAATATTAAACTTAACCATATTTTTCCTAACATCCGTATTTCTGTTCACGAGGCAGATTCGAATTTTTGTCCAGAATTGTTTAAATCATGTTAATACATGCATTGTAAAAATCGTTCTTTTTATGAAATTTACAGAGGTATTATATGTATACTAGCTACAGTTGCTACGAAAAGTTGCCGCCCTCATTTATTTTTTCAAAGGCAGCATAAATATTTGTCAAGGTTTTATTTAATTCATGATTATTTTTGCCTTCTCATATTTTCCTATTTTGAAAAGTTGTAGTATTTTGCGCGCTGAAATGTAGCGTCTTTTTGGTTGTAAAAACATGCAAGTGCATCTTTTTTTTTTTTTGGAAATAAATAACTAGACGATTTGGAAATCTGCAGCTTTGCAATGAGGTTCTCTGGGTTTATTTGAATACATCAGTCAATATTGTATGTATATAAAGCATTAAAATTGTTTATAAAAAAAGTGAAAATATTTGGGTATAATATTTAAACGCTAAACAAACCGGAGCGTTATACAAAAAAAAAATAGTGACTTCAGACTAGGCCAACGTCTAGATATTAATTGTAATTGGGTTTTGATGCATGTGAACTCTTCAATATCGATTCATCAATCTGAAATTTAAGAAGAACTATCTGTTTTTTTGTTTTAAATCATTTCTTCGTTTTGTTGTGGCCTTTATGAAAATAAATGAATACCTATCATCTACCTAACCGATTATATCCCTTACTAAATAAGCGTAGTTAGGTACACTGGTCGACAAAAGTATGTAGGTATGTATTGGTTAATTTGATATTATTGCAAATATCCAAAGAAAATAAAAAAAAAAAAAAACAAAACAAATCAGATCAAAAAATAAAACAGTTAAAAATTAATTTTCAACAGATTCCGAAGTTTCCGCCAAGTTAAAATAGCGCCTATTAATATTTGAGCTCTTATTAAAAAGCCTGATTTACAGTTTGCGTAAGAAAACAAAATTACATCTTCAAAATTATTATTCACCTATTTTATCCAATGACAAACATTTTTGGTCCTTGGATCAAATAAACTATTGGACTAGAAATATAAATCAATTTTGTTTCCACATAAATAAATTATTTACACAAAGTTCATTCAAGAGCCTTGCTTTACTATCACTTATGATCTATATATACCTACAACTAAAAAAAAAGGTAGATTATCCCATGAAAATAAAACGATAAGGATCATAGCGACAACAGGGTTCTTTCTACCTACCTATATCATCTCTTGTTTGTTAATTTTATTTATGTATGTAGGTACATACAGCATGTACCTATGCCATCTAGATCACAGAGTAAAACTAGTATTTGTTTTTAAATATGTAGTTAAGAAGGAAAGATAATGTGAAGTTTCTACGAACCGTAAAAAATCTGATTAAGAATCTAGAAATGTGAAGTAAAAACATTGGCTCAAAATTTGAATCAATTAGGTACGAGTTTAAAGCATTTTTAGTATGAGAGTTGTTTTTGCAAATGTAAAACGAATTAAACATCTTTTTGACATGTAGTTCAAGTTAAATCACCAAAAATGCCAATTACAAGTATCAAAAAGGTTAAGTTCGCTTAAGTTTTTACACGCACTGTCAAAGCTATAGGCGTGTTCTGCTGGAGTTTATTAAGAAAATAGTTTAAAAAGTGTTCTTCTTAGTACATAAAATCTATGTTTAACATGAGGCTGTTTAAAATTTTCCGCCATTAGTTTTTGCGGTATTAAGAATTAATTGATTTGATTTTATCATTTTTATTAAAAGCAATAGGTACTACCTATAAATAATAAAAGTAAAGAAAACTTGAAATGTACATACATATGTAGGTATGTATATATGTGTCACAGTCACTAGAACATTTTAAGGATATTAGATTTGAAAGTGGTTAAAGAATTGTTCTCTTTTTTTGTAATTTAACTGAGTTACGATATTTATATTAAGGGAATCTTTCACTATAACATGAATAAAAAACAATTTGAGTTCTCTGTCCTATTTTCTTGTGCAGGAGGCTAAAAAGCTCGTTAAATTTAGATATTTTTGTTGCTCTGATTTCGATTATTTCTTAGTATGTAAGGAATCAGTAAACTTAGAAAAATATGAATAACAAAAGAATAACAGCTTCAACAATTAGTTCTATTAATTTCTGATTTTTAGAATGAATTGAATTGAATTTTCTTTATTTAGCTTTTAAATAAAGCCATTTAGTTTACAATTTTTTAAATTAAAGTTTAGTTATATAAAAATCGTAGTTTAAAGTATTTACAATATTTTAGAATTATATCACGTTTCTATACATTATAATTTGATTGAGTATAAACAATAAGTTTTCTCTTAAATTCTACAAAATTGTTTGTGTGTTTTATTTCTCTTGGTAGATTGTTGAAGCCATGGAACCCCATATAAAATATTGTTCTTTCACCTCTTGTGGTTCTTGATCTTACAATTCTAAGGTCATTATTGTTTCTTAGGTTGTATTCGAGTCCTACATTAGTACGTACATTTTCACATAAATAACCAGGATACATATTATTTTTAATTTTATATACAAATATCATGCATAACATATATAATCATTGATTTAGATTTAGCCATTTTAGCGTATTTAACATGTTTCTTATAGGTGTATATCTACTACATTTGAAAATAGTTCGCATAATCTTATTTTGCTGTAATTGTAAGCTATCTTTGTGACTTTCAGGACACATATACAACAAACTAGCACAGTAATCAAAATGAGGTTTAATCAAAACATTACATAGATTTACAGCTGTACTCATAGATTTATTTTTCCTTTTTTTTCGAATTACTCCAATTTTTTTTTGATATTTTCTTACATAAATAATTTACATGTTCATTAAAGTTAAGTTTCTCGTCTAAGACCACACCAAGGTATTTTAACAGTTTTACTTGTTCAATTTGCTCATTATTAATAGATATGTTAACAATTATTGACGGACTTACAGGAAAACATCTGAATATAATACATTTAGTTTTTGATATATTAAGGACTAGTCTATTCATTTTCAGCCATGTGTTTATTCTCTCCAGGCCTTGATTTATTACATCTAAGCACTCCGCAGTATTTTTCCCAGATGTATAGAGCAAACCATCATCAGCAAACAAAATTAGTAGCTACTACTTCATCAAGGATTGTTAATTAATTGGGTTCCATTATTAGGAAGTTCTTAGATTTCGATAGAATTCTCCACTGTTCAAATTCCTTACAGTTAAATCATATTTAGTAATATTCTGTAAAATGTCAAAGTGCAAGTCTGCAGTTGCAAGCAGAAATGAGTACCTACATGTTTCAAAATATTAAATGAAAGTATGTTTTCAGTGCGAAATGTAAACAAAGTACATATTTTTATTTTAAAAAGTTTAGTTATAAAAATTAACATGCTTTTAAAAATTTAATCCGATGTATCCGACAGCTGGCTTCTTCCGTTTAACACCTGCAACTAAACCGATGTTTTCCAAAGCATCGCTGCCGTCTTGGCTGTATTGGCGTCTTTTATTTTATCAATCTTTCCACTTACCGGGCGTCGCCATCAGTAAAGGTTCTTGGCCGGCCTTGAAGATTATTTCAACACTACACGGATAGTGCGTTGAAAGACTTTTACTCTTTCAGCAATTTTCCTTGAAGAAAGATCCTCCTCCACTTCAATAGTCTTTTTTCTTTTACTCTTTTTTTTTTTTTTTTTTGTTTTTTTATAAAATGGTAATTTTTTTCAAAATATATAACACAAATGTTGAATACATAAAAAGAACGAACATTCTGTTTAAATCCAAATTTTTCTAAAAACAAAAACTTAATAAACAAAGTCATATTAGGAATAAGGGACACACGCGCAAAATTGAGTAGGTAAATGGGTTGTTCGCTTTGTTATAGATTTTTTATACAGTTATGTGCATACATACATAATATACCTATCTCTTGAGTTATGTTTATGGTTTTTCTGTTAATAAGTAAATTATAACTGTCATTTTTTTAAATAAAAATACTTATTTACATTTCTCACTCAAGAACAGTAAATTCATATTGTCTTTTATTTAATATTTTTTAAAACGTACTCATTTTTGCTCGCCACTGTTCAGTACCGAGCAAAAAAAAAAAGTAAACGAAATAGTATAGTGTTATCTTTTTTAGTTGATAATACTTTCAAATACAATTTTCAACGTGCAACGTATTAGGCATTGAGTCAATCAACGACACCAAATAGTTCACAGATATTTCGTCCCAGTCTATCCTTATTTGTTCCTTAGGCTCGGTACAATTTGAATGCTTTCAATTTCTTATCTCCCGATCTACATAATCCCATACATTTTCTATGGGATTGAGGTCGGGAGATTGTGCTGCCCAATCCAAAACATCAACCCAGTGTGTTGAAATATGCTGTTTCGACTTTTTGAGGCATATTTGACCGCTAATGTTGAAGCATATGATTTTCCAAAATTTCCTTATATATTTGGACATTCATCCGGCCGCTAACTTGACATAACTGATCCAATCCATGACGAGAAAATGAGCCTTACAAAATGCCTAGCTACAAATTTTATTTCATGAATATTTTAAATTCTTTACCCCACACCATTAGTGATCCTCCACAATATTTAACTGTCGGAACTTGATATCAAGGGTTGTACCTTGGTCCCGGGAGCCTTCGGTTCTGGATCTGGGACAAAGCTTCTGGAAGGTGGAGGTGGCCAAATGACAATTTTTTTTTGTTTTTGGAAACAACTTTTTTACAAATTAAAAAAAAAGTTCTGGAAGTGGGCCTGGAACTTGGACAAAGAATTTTTTTTTTTTTTTTTGAAATAAAACAATTTTCATAAACTTTGTTTCACAAATTAAAAAAAAAATGCTTTTTTAACTCCCTTTTTCGGTTCTCTTAACCGCTCACGTATAACTCCGTTCAGTCGCCAGGCAGGCGTCTATGTCAACAGTTTTGCAGCGCAATAGTACTTTGGGTCAAGTCAAATAAACAGTTGGCGTCTGAAGTGATGCTAAATGTTTGCGTTTGTGAACGTTTGACTTTAAGGATCGAGCATCATCTCTCTCTATATCTTACAATTTCTGAATATCAGTAAACAGGGTTCTATCTAAACATAGGTTAGGTTAGGTTAGGTGGGGTGAAAATACGGCGAGCCGCATCATCGCACTCGGATCTCAATGGATCCATTGTGGTCCCCAAGAAATAGTTGAGGTGAAGGAAGAGGATGGGTGGGAAGGAGTTTGAGGAGTTTAGGTGTGGGCATGAAGGGCCTCCTTGAACCAACCCGAACATGGAATAAATTTCAGGATGTTTCTTAGTGGCAAAAACGAGATGTCGCTCAGTTCGTCAAAGAAGTAATCTCCGAGGGCCATTTTTCTAGCTCTTACTAATCTGGGGCATTCACAAAGGAAGTGATAGGAGCCCTCCTCCACCTCTTCGTCTTGAAACCCTCTGCACAAGTCGGATGAGCTGATGCCCATTCTGCGCATGTGGGTTCCCATTGAGTTGTGACCTGTTAGGATTCCAATCAAAAGGGATAGTTGAGGTCTGCTTAGTTTGAGAAGGAAGTCTGTTTTTTTTCTTTGAGATGTCTGGCCATAGATTCCTCGAGACCCGACAAGTATCAAGAGCTGACCATCTATCGTTTGCGGCTTCGAGGAAACATTTGCGAATTCTGCCTTTTTCTTGTTCTAGTGGCATAGAAACGGAAGAATCAGTTTGGCTTGGATCAAGAGAAGATCCTATTTTGGCCAGTTTATCCGCCATTTCGTTTCCATTATGTCACGATGACCTGGGACCCATCGAAGGGTAACTGTATTTGATGCATTGAGTAGTTTTAACTCATTTCGGCAACATTCTACCAGTTTAGACTTTGTGACAATTGATTTAATTGCCGCCTGACTATCAATGAAGATGTCGATGTTTCTATTTACAAGTTCAAAAGTGGTAAGACTTTTTGCCGCCTCGTAAATTGCAAGCACTTCCGCTTGGAAGACACTGCAAAAATCTGGAAGTTTTATTGATCTACTTAGGGGTGGGTTATCTGAGAAGATGCCTGACCCTACCCCATCAACCATCTTGGAACCATCTGTAAACATATTCAGCCTTATTGTCAGTTTCACCCGAACAACATTCCACCCGGAAAATTTGAAATTTCACTTTTCGCCTATTGTGAATTTCACCCGAAATTTCATGATCGAAAAATTCCCCTTATTGTGAACATTCATTTCGGGCGGAATGTAATGTCATTTTCACTTCTTTTTTGTAGAAGAAATTTCGTTCGAGCGAAACTCACAATAGCTTTAAAAATTCCGGGCGAATAAAAAATTTCAAGGTGAAATATTTTTCGGGTGAAACTCGCAATGAGGCTGTTTAAATTCGATCTCAAGTTCACTAACCAGCCAGATAGAACATTGCGACACAAGGAAAACATAAATATGTCTTAGATAGAACCTTTTTACGTTGTAGATAGAACCTTCTTGCTCCAAAGCATCCCATTTTGATAATCAAGTGTGATGTTTAATTCATGTGAACACGGTGACACAAAGTTCTCTCTGTTCAAAGTTCTCTTTTCCAGTTTAAGTAATATAATTTCCATACATACATACATAATGGGCAACACTGTGCTATATTTTTCATTTATGTATACTCACATAATACTACCTTCAACTAATCTATGTTTTTGGCAGTTGGATACAATATAGGCTCTCATAACTAATTTAATTCAGACTGTAAAATTCGTGCGACCCAGTCGTGCATTTTATCTTGTTAGCGTTTGGTATGATTACAATATAAATTTGTACATATATGTACTTATATTCTGTATTTATTAGGTATATTTCAAATTTTAACAAAATAGTCAGTTAAAATCTCCCAAATGTAACGTGAGTTACAATGGAAGGTCTGGGTCTAGAGGACAGTTAATACAGTTGTAAACGTAATGTACAATGTACATACATTTATTCTACCAATTCATTGTTTCTAAAAGTAATTTATTTCTAACCATCCATAAAGCATTACAATTCCTTTTGTCAAATTTGATTGCTACTGAAATTCCTGAATTTTACATTTTAAACCTTTTTTATTTCCAACCAGGGATCCGAAACTGAACATATCAACTTAAAAGTCTTGGGACAGGACAATGCTGTAGTTCAATTTAAAATTAAAAAGCATACTCCACTGCGAAAACTCATGAATGCTTATTGTGATCGAGCGGTGAGTTTTTTTTTTTTTTTCTCAATAGTGCATTTTTTATATATTTATTTATTTAATTTTGTTTCCAGGGTTTATCTATGCAAGTGGTACGGTTTCGATTTGATGGACAGCCCATAAATGAGAACGATACACCAACTTCGCTTGAAATGGAAGAAGGAGACACGATCGAAGTCTACCAACAACAGACGGGTGGTGGCCTAAATTAAGACCGAAGATTTAACAATATTATTAAAACTAAAAAAAAAAAACTATTCCTCTTTAATACAATAAAAACAAAACAAAATTAATATTTAAAAAAAATGAACAGAATATCATTCTTTTAATCTTAATTTTATTACTTTATAATTATGTATGTTAGAAAAAGAGAAAGAAAACGACAAACATACCCAGTCCATTTAACTACAGTTCTCTCGCGCAAACACCACATTTTAAAAAACGGCTACTTGTACTGATCCAGAAGCGAAAAAAGAACAACACATAGACCTTAGAGTGTGCAGCATAAATGTAAACAGAAACACTTCATAATTCATAACTTTTTTTCAATAAAAATGTATGTAATAATAGTTTACAAATTTAAATTGGTTGAATAATCTGAATTTATAAATTTTTATTATCATTTTGGGTTTATCATTTTGTCAAAATTTGTGAGGTTCTGATTCAGTCTTGCAAGGAACTTTTGGCTAAGCAACTAAATATAAATAAAAGTATAAAACAAAAATAAATGTATGTATTTAGAATTTTTTTCATGTTAAGGAAGTAATAAAAACAAATCATTTCCAAGAGAGAAATTTGTATTATGTATTTTTGAATATTTAGGAAAAACCTTTTTAGGCTTGGACTTAGCTCATTCGATCCTAAAGTGAAATCATTTCCGAAATTCGGAATGTTGTATGCAAATTTTATTTGTGTAAGACACATTTTTGTTTGAAAATTTCTTTCTTGGTAACTATTTTCAAGTTTTGGAAAGCTTATTATATAACTACACCTCAGTGTATGAAGGTGTACTTAACAATATTTTAGTGTTAAAACAATTAAACATTCTTCCGAATGTATACCATTAAATTTATATAGAGGGAGAGGGAACAACAATCAAAACGACAATCACACCGCCTTTTATTGTGCGCGTTCAAGGCATATCTGATGGCGATTCAAAAAAGAAATCGATTATTTTCTGTCGATTGAAAGGAATTTGTAAAAGAATCGAATTGTTTTCGTGTGATTGTGTGTTGTACTAGACAGCTGCAATTAATTATTTTTGTTGTTATATTGACTGAAAATATTTTGTTTAATTATGTAGAATACGTTGCACAAAAAAAAAAAAACAATTTGCCTTCCCAAAACTCTCCGACTTTCAATTTGACGTATTAGAGTTGTGAAATCTTTATAGTGTGTGTGCAAATCGGTGTGAAATCTTGCTAAAAATGCAAGATTTGTTTTGACAGCAAAGAATCGCTTTTGTTTTTGTTGCGTCCATTTTACGGTTGTGGTTGCCCTTCCATGTCGACTATCCCAAGTTTGGTGGCCAAATTTGAGTCGACCGATTCAGAGAACAATCAGCCAACGCCCTTGCGTTGTCAACTAAACCCAAGAGCAACCGAAAACATCGTCGCAGACATTGTATCAACGGATAGCGCTACCGATCGATGATAAACAAATTTTTGCTGGCTCCAATTAGATAATAAATATAAGGATGTTGACGACATGTGGTTCCAACAGAACTTTGCTACGTGCGACACAGTGAACGCCACAATGTTCCATTTCAACATCTACCCTTATTGAAAAACCCTATATATACACTGTAAATTTGGTAGATATTTTAAAACTCAGGGACAGGGGCCTATTATGTAAAACGGCTTCAATGTCATGACGTATAACGTGAATCGTTTTATTCTAACGATATTGTTTTTTTTTTACGACTAGTAGAAAGGTAGAATCCACCTTCCCTTCTTACGCACATAAAATCTACCTCTCTCACGCTATGCGCTCTTCAGTAAAACGACCCATGTAATCAGCTACAAAGACGTAATCATCTCGGAGATTATAATGCTGGATTTACACGACTGACAAATTGGCATTTTTTTGTCATTATACTGCCAAAAGAATGAACTTTTCCATTGTTCTGTCATTTTTTTGACAATTAAATGCCAGAATACTGCCAATTTGTCAGTCGTGTAAATGCAGCATAACTATTACAACGATCCCAGTGATCTGGCAAATCACAGATTAGCCACACATGAAGATGAGAATCCCCGGCAGTCATTTTAATTTGCCTACAAGCTTGAGCTGTCAGATATCAGATAAAAAATGAGAATGTGTGTATAAAAACCTCACACATAGACAGTAGGGATCTTCAGACACCACTTAAATTGTTGTTGCAATTCACATCTATTATCGACGCGGGAAGAAATTACAAATACAACAATGTAAACAAATGGGTTTTGGAGGGTGAAACGTACGAAACATTATCATCTTCATATGGCTAATCTGTGTGGCAAATGTTGACATTAGCCGTGTTCCATTGGGCCTTGCAAAGTACTTTTTAGTACTTCCCAGTAGATGATGAATGGAATGCTTTCATTTTGTCAAAGTAAAATCTAACCTCAATATCAATTTAATTTCGGTTGTTTGTTTTTGTTTTTTACATTTAACTAGAAAAATGTAAACAGCAACAATCTAATACGTAATTTCTTTTGATTATTGATGTCTTTTTCTTGTTTGGAAACATTCTGTTACTAGATTAATGAACTACTTTGAACTACTTCGACCACAGAGTAGAAGTAGTTGACTGCAGCCCGAAGTACTTGGCAGTAGATACTGGAGCCCAAAGGAACACACCTATAAGTAATCTCGCAGGCTTCGTTAAGGACCTCCAAGTGGTAACTTTGTTGTCGGCAACTTTAGTTGCTCGGAGTTGCTCACGGAACTTAGTTAAGCAATTTCCGAGAACCTTCCGGGAACTTCCAGTAACTTTCCAAGTTACTTCGAGCAACTTTTGAGAATTTGGGGTTTCTGTTTTTAGTCCATTGATGTATTTATATTAGCCGTGTTCCTAAAGAGGTGGCGAAGTACTCATGAGTACTTTGCAAGCCACTTTGAATGGAACGCTCAAAATTGATTTTAATACAAACCTCATCTATTCGCCATGAGAGCATTATGAGGAGTTGGTTGTACTAGATTACAGTTTGCATCTACTCATATGAGTAGTTCGCCGCACCACCAAAGAAACATAGCAATTGATTCTGCATTTTATACAGGCCAAAAGTGAGAAAGGTGTAGGGGTAGCAAGTTTTTTATATAAAACTTAATACACAAAACAGAAAAATATTAATTCTCAAAAGTTGCTCGGAAGTTGCCTATTGGGTAAGGGCAAGCAACCTTAAGCCAGAACCACACTACTCTCGTGTGTTGTGTTGTGGAGTCATGTTCCTATCGCTTAATGTATTTCATATGCGTAGAGCCATATTTGTATCGTGGTGACCCCCGCCCACTAAGCAATTTCCGAACAACTTTCAGAAACTGTTGAAAATAGCCGTGTTTTTTTTGCAAGTCCATATGGATTTGTCGAAAAAAACGACATCGGGACTAATAGTTTTACACGTAAATACAACAACAACTTAAATCCATATAGACTTAGCTAAGTCCAGATAATTATCGGGACTTACGTACTGTAAGTAAGAAGTTCCCAAGTCCCGATGTCGTTTTTTTCGACAAATCCATATGGACTTGCAAAAAAACACGCCTAATATAACGTATCTATTTGTAGTCCATTGAAATGTTACATCGGTTTGCGTTTTAGACAGGTCAAATTGAGATAGGATTAGGTATAGCACGTTTTTATAGAAAACTAAATACAAAAAAACAAATATTAATTCTCAAAAGTTGTTCGGAAGTTGCCTAGTGGCCAGTGGGCGAGGGAAAGCAACTTTAGTTGTTCGGAATTGACGGCAACAACCAGCAACCAGCACCCCTAGTGGGTGCCAGGCCTAAGAATATGAAACTTTTTTTTTTTAGTGTGAACGCGCCTTTTTGGACGGCTTTTATTTTTGGTCAATAATCTACGAGCTACTAGCGATTAGCTGATAAATACCTCTTTGGCTAAAAAATATGAAAAAAATAACAAGTTCAACACCAACACCAACCATCATGTCATTTCAATTTATTAATTGAAGAAAATATTTTTCTTATTTATACCACTTACAAATTAATATAAAATTAATTAAATATGAATAATAGTAATAACAACAACGGTATGTTCCAAAACACTATTTCATTCGCTACAAGTTCTTGGGGTACATTTAGTTCGGTGAGTAAAAAAAACAAGCCAAGCAGACATCAAACAAATTTTTAATCGATACAAATTTCCCATCAGAGATACGACCGACAACCAAATTACAAAAAATCTGGAAATAACGCTGCATCTAACTTAAATGAACAAAATAATATTACTGGTGATGATACCGCACAGCATCAATCCAAGCTTGAGGTTTCTGATGTCGACAACTTAGGGAATCGGCCAGGTGCCGGTGGTGGCTCTTTTGATAAAAAGGATTCTAACTTCAAAGATTTGGGAATTTCTTCTGCCTCATATGGTAATGAGAAGAGCAATGACCATGACAATGACAATGATGATTGTCAGCAGAATTCAAATGATTTTGGGTCTCAGCAGGATCAGATGAATTCCAATTTCTTTGGATCTCAACAGAATCAAACTAATTCCAATAACTTTGGATCGCAGCAGAATAGGTCGAATTATAATAACTTTGGATCGCAGCAGAATAGGTCCAATTCAAATAACTTTGGATCGCAACTAAATAGTTCGAATTCCAAAAACTTTGGATCGCAGCAGAATAGAGGCAATTACAATAACTTTGGATCGCAGCAAAATAGGTCAAATTCCAATAACTTCGGACCCCGAAAGTATCAATCTAATTCCAATAACATGAACAACTCTAATCGAGTGGGATCTTGGCTCTCTGGATCTGGACCCGGACGCGGATCATATGGAAATAACAGTAATAATGGCATTTTTCAAAATTCGAATCAACAGGATCAATTCAATTCCAATGATGGAAACAACACCAGTTCAAATTATGTGCCATTTCGAAAGTTCAGACAACATTTTTCGAATCGCCCAAATGACACTTCAAATGATAATGCGCCTCCTCCATCATTGTTCATGGGCAGGGATCAATCGTATCCAAACGAATTGAATAATCTAATGAATCCATTTTTCTGTGGCGTTTGCAATTCCCGATTGAATTCCATTAAAAGCGCTAACATCCACTATGAATCGAAGGCGCACGATAAACAGATCTCGAGTTGGATGAAGAAAACTTTTGCTGATAAAGGCCTGGCTGTCCCAGAGGTACAGCGATTCGTTACCGAAGAGGCAATCGGCCCATATCGCTGTGAACTATGCAAGGTAGATTTAACTTCGGCCCAACATGCTCTCCAACATTATAACGGCAAACGTCACCGACAAGCTGCTACAAAGATATCCCCGCCAACTGGAATTGGTTACTTTAATGTAGATGGGAACTGGGTTGAGACGGGAAAAGTGATGGACAAGGTTACCGGAAAGGAGACTTCGTACATTTTGGTCAACACCCCATCGGGTTTTGAACCAGTTGTTCTGCACATTGCACCTAAAGCGGTTGCTGGCGTAAAGAGACCCGCAGAATTGCAAGGAAATAAGTCTGAAGAGCAACCAGCAAAGAAACCCAATATAGATGAAACTCATGATGTTGAAAAGGAAAAAATAAAGAGGATGAAAGAGGAACAATATCGAACAATGGTAACCGAATATGAAAAGAATAAGCAGCAACAAAACACCACCAACTTGACCACAAGCATTCAATTTAAACCTGTTTCGCTGGAATCCCAAGAATCATCTCCTACTGGACAAACACCCCAAGAGGCTTTGGATTCACAGCAATGCAAACTATGTGGAATCGCCACCACATCGTACGATCAAATGTTGCTCCATCTTAAAGGCGCACGCCACACCAAAAAGCTTCGAGCCCTAGGTGAACCACCAATTTCGGATTTGTTCGAAAAGTCAACCACTACCATTCTAGAAAGTTTGGATAGCAACAATCCTTCCGACGTATCTATGTATAGGACACCAAGTGGATCATATTATTGTAAAACCTGTAACGTAGGCGTTGAAGATGTCGCACGCATAAAGAAGCATATTTCGAGTAAAGCTCATTTAGTTGCATTCAAGAAAAGTGTAGAGAAACCAGTTGAATCTTAATTTTGGAGTAGGGAAACATTTTGCACTTGCTTGAGAAAATTTTGAAATTTAAGATTTACTTACTCAATAATACAATTATAATTATCTTGTCCTGTGGTTTTTGTTGTTTTTCTTACCTGAAAATCAAAGAAAAGCTCGTATAGGTATATATTGACAACTTTATAGCCTTTTCCTTCGGTCGCTCCCAACAGCCCAACACTGCAAAACCCTTGCATTGGCTGTTTTGACTGAACTTTTGGGACTTCAGATTTCATTTAGGACCGCACTCTGATCGCTAGTCTCCCATTGGATTACTTTTCGAAAGTGGTAGGTACACACATAAATGTTAGAAGAAGCCATATTTTGGTATGGTCGGCCCTTTGGAGCGGAAAATTCTCCGATTCTATACGAATCGGAGGATTTTTTCTGTTCGAAAGAATACCTAAAATCAAAAATCCTCCGATTCATATGAAATTGAAGAATTTTCCTTTCCGACGGATACCTCGCTAGGGCCGACCATACCAGAATATGGCTTCTTTTAACATTTATGTTTGTACCTACCACCTTTGACAATAAGTATAATTTACTGCGCTTAAGTTAAGATCATTAGGAAAAAAGCCAATAAGGACTTAATTTTAGTTGCATTTAACATCCAAATTGTTAAGCACTGACTAGTGTTTTTTCGTCTTGTTCTTCGGCGATTGAAAAAAAACGAGGCCTATTATTTTGCAATTCAATATGTGAACTTAGCTTAGTTCAAATAGCTCTAAGTTTTTGTTTTATTAACGTGTCTCTAGAGTGCCTGAATACATGGTCGTTTTAGCGAAATTTATCTCGACATGATCGGTTTCACAAATATTTAACAAGCTTTTAAATAACGTATTTTGTATGGAACAAACGTCATTTTCAGATTTAAAAGCCTGTTAAATAGTTAAAAGGGCTTTATGAATTATGAAATCGGCCATTAGAAAAAAGTATTCATGCGAGCTCCGCAAAACAAAGGGATGTACGATATAAAATTTTCATTTGTTGGATAGAGAGAGAAGACTTAAATGCAGATTATAAGAAGTGCCATAGAGGTCTTCCAAGATTTGTCTTTGTCTTTTCTCTTTCTAATTTGACATCTAAAAACAACAACAAAAAAAGTCCCTGGTTGGAAAATATTTGCTCTTGGCAGTGTTAAAAATCCGGTCATTTCATTATTTTTTGTATTTGGAACTGAAAACTTAAATTTTCAAGTGTTTGATACAAAAAAACTAATTTTATTACATATTAGGCGTGTTTTTTTGCAAGTCCATATGGATTTGTCGAAAAAAACGACATCGGGACTTAGGAACTTCTTACTTACAGTACGTAAGTCCCGATAATTATCTGGACTTAGCTAAGTCCATATGGATTTAAGTTGTTGTTGTATGTACGTGTAAAACTACTAGTCCCGATGTCGTTTTTTTCGACAAATCCATATGGACTTGCAAAAAAAACACGGCTATTAATCACTATTATTAAACACCCTACTTTTTTGGCTCGATTTCGTGCCTTCGGCATTTGGTTTTGTTTTCCAACCAGGGAGTGCTGTCAGATTGTTTTTTTTTTTTTTTTTTTTAATTTCACACTGACACTTCTGACACTTGGTGGCAGAGATCCATGGGGAGCAACTAAAAGTTGCCTAGTGGGCGGCAGGCCATAAATTCTCAAAAGTTGCTCGGAAGTTGCCTAGTGGGCGAGGGCAAGCAACTTTAGAGTTGCCGGCAACACCCAGCAACTAAGGCCTGCCGCCCACTAGGCAACTTTTAGTTGCTCACCCCAGCAACTTTTAGTTGCTCCCGGTTCAATTACATTGGCTTATATGGGAGAGCGCCCACTGGACAACTTAGTTGCCGGCAACTTTAAGTTGCTCGGAGTTGCTCGCGGAACTTAGTTGCCGGCAACTCCGGGCAACTTTTAGTTGCTGACCCCCGCCCACTAAGCAATTTCCGAGCAACTTTCAGGAATTTTCGAAAATTTAACGTTTTTATTTGTTGTCCATTGAAATATTACATTGATTTTGCATTTTAGACAGGTCAAATTGAGATAGGTTTAGGTGGAGCACGTTTTTATAGAAAACTAAATACAAAAAAACACTAATATAAATTCTCAAAAGTTGCTCGGAAGTTGCCTAGTGGGCGAGGGCAAGCAACTTTAGTTGCTCGGAGTTGCCGGCAACACCCAGCAACTAAAAGTTGCCGGCAACTAAGTTGCCTAGTGGGCGGCAGACCTAAAAGTTGCCGGCAACTAAGTTGCCTAGTGGGCGGCAGGCCTAACGCCAGGCGCGCACATGCAACTAAACAGTTTGGTTGCGATTTTGAGCACTCTGGGATTATATGAGAGTCCGCGCACATAAACCGGTGGACTCTCATATAATCCCGAATGCTCAAAATCGAAACCAAACTGTTTAGTTGCATGTGCGCGCCTGGCCTAAGGGTGTGTGTTCAAAAATGGATTTGCAAATGCAAATCTAAAAGCAAAGCTGGGGTCTTGATTTGTTTTTGTAATATATGTATTTTCGTGTGCAAATCTAATCCGGATCAGATCTGGAGGAAAATAAAACACAGCTATTAGATATTGATTTTTTTTTACATAAATGAATTTTCTCGTAAAAACGCTCGCCTCCGCATTGTGAATTGAAGAACGATTTTATAACGAGAAAAAGTTGGCAGCGTTTCTCGTCACACTGAAGTCTCGTTTTCTCGTAGCATTGTGAAACAGGCTTCACTCGCTTTTCAGTAAACAAATTTGAATGTATTGCAACTGCAAGTCGTTAAGCAAGTACTCACTCGTGTGGCCTCCGGGTTAAGCATAGACAAGATTAGATAGCAGCGCCATCTAGATATCAATTTATTAATATTTGTATTGATTTCAATTTTGTATTTCTCTGAACTGGCATTGCTTAAATGGCGAATTCGCTCGACGTTGACAGTTGAATAATCATTTCGCCTTGACGTTTCATCTCTTTCTTTTTCTGTCGTTCGCCATCCAAGATGGTAGGTTCCTCAAATTTGTATTTAATAAAATCTTAAATTATCCATGTAATCCGAATAGAAAAACCTTTCAATCAAATTAAAATCGAATCACAATGTATCAAAGAATATAAATTTTAGATTATTTGAAAAATTGAAACACGCCTAGCTTGTGATTGAAAGTGATTTCTGTTTGACAAAGATTCGTGATGTGTTTTGAAATAAAAAAATATTTTCCATATAAGTTCTGTGATTGATTCTTGATTTTGATTCGCATTCCAGACGAAAGGTACATCAAGTTTTGGTAAACGCCACAATAAGACGCACACCTTGTGCCGTCGGTGCGGACGCAGCTCGTACCATATCCAAAAGTCCAAGTGCTCCCAATGTGGATACCCAGCCGCCAAGTTGCGTTCATGTAAGTATGAACTTTATTACATTCACAAGTGCCAAGAACTTTGAAGTACATACTATTCTTTGAGGATTCCAAATTCAAATGAATGTTGCAAATAGCTTCATGTTATTGTTCTTTTTAATTATTGAAAACCATTCCACGGTGCAGATCTTACAATTTTTGTTTCTTCTTTTCTTCTTTTATAGACAACTGGTCGGTTAAGGCTAAGAGGAGGAAGACCACTGGAACTGGTCGTATGCGTTTCCTCAAGGTTGTGCGAAGGCGCTTCCGCAACGGATTCCGTGAAGGAACCCAAGCTAAGCCCAAGAAGGCAACGTAAACTTTTTAAACTAAACTTCTTTTTACAATAAAACGTAATTTTTTGATTGGACATCTGAAGGTATTTTTTGTTTTTTGATGGGAATGCATCTTTTCGGTTTAAAGTAGTAATGAACTTCTCCAAAAATAATGTGACGGTGTCATTGAGCTCATAGCTAAAATATACAAAAATCAGAAAACACACTTTGATCATAAATAAGGGCGAGACTTAGATGGGGTCCTTCCAAGTAAACAAACATTTTTATTTAAACTGAAGAGTTATGGGAGCAAAAGCGCACTTGACACTAATGTTTTTTTTTAAACATTTTGGATGTGCTCTTAAAGTTCACATCTGTAAAATCAAAAGCGGTACTAACCTTTCCAAAAATAAAACAAAAAAGATACCTATACATACATAATTAAGGTATAATAATTTAATGAAAATAACCAACAAATATTGTTGAAGACAAGCTCTAACAAAATGATTCAAATATTTTTAATTCACCTTACTCATTCAAAATTCTTTTTATGTATGGTGTGAATAATTTTTGCTTCAACAATTTTTCCACTGTACCTTGTATCTCTTGAAGAACACAAGTAGCAGGAAAATAAGAAGTGAGCGCTTACTGGTAGATATAACCAGAGAAATATACAGCTTCCTTGTCTGTTGCATGGTTGCATCGGTATTGAAAGCTTTTGGTTTTTGTTTCTTCTAAAAATTTTACACTTGAATAAAAAACTGAGTTAAACAGAATTGTACCTATTGTTCTCAATAATTGTAATAGAATTTATTGATTTTTAATTAAAAAAATCGTATCTATATGAAGAATAATTTTCCCTTTCTTTGGAAATTAACAGTCGAAATTATAAAGGACAAATCTAGATAAATGTCAATTAATAGCAGTTAAAACAGTTGTCCATCATTAAAAGTACGAAATACTCAACGTGCCCGACGCATGCCTTCTGTTGGAGGGCATGGACCTGCGGAGCTGCTTAAAGTTAAGACTTATTTCTGATCTCTGGTATAAACAGGACTTTTATAAACAAAACTGTTATAAATTAATATGTGTTTTACTTCTATTTATAAAGAAAGTGGCTCTATACATGCCAATTATAACAGTTTTGGTTTATAAAAGTACTGTTAATGCAGCCCCGCAGGGCCAGGGCCCTCCGCCGCCGGTGGGCATACTTCAGGCACCCACAGTTGTTTTTAAGTCGCAATAAATAAACATTTTCCATTTTTGCACGTTTTCCATTGTTGTCTAGATTTGTCTATCTCAGACACTCAGCACATTTTTTATTTTATGATAACGTGTAAGATGAACACCCAGGCTAAGAAAAAAAAACTTTTTTTTTCTGGTAGCGTTATACAGATTTAGTTGTATGTTATGATCTGCGGTGTACTCGCTAACAACGGGTCAAATCGTTGCCAACCGGGTTACTGCCAACAAGTAGGGGGTATACGTATAATGTATGTGTATCGGCTAGCATGTTTGACAACATAGCTTGCAACCATCGATGTTTGACCATTGAAGCATGACACAACCGCACTACACACCATGTTCTATGGTTTCAAAATATTTTGAAAACTTGTTAAACATGCTGGCCCATATAAACCTTCGCCATGACGATGAGGAACAGTAATTGGCAATTCTCGTTTTCGGGTATGGTGAAAGCGTCATACAAAATTGTTATTAACCTTTAACTATCTACAAAATTGCATTTGAGATTCTCAAGTCAACGCAGATAACGAAGCTGTAGAAGTAAACCAATTTAACAACTCGTCTTAAATTCCGCATTGAACACAGTAAGTTCGAAGAGAGCATGTCACTTATTATAATGTAGACACATTCAAAGGTTTTCGTCCGAATCTCTGTAGTTAATATCCAAAAAAAAGATAGAAGCGAAAGAAACTTCTCCACCGCTGTACCCCCGTTTTGTACCTTTTGCCTTTTTATTATTATTTCTAATCTTTTTGGTTGGGCAGTTGGAGCGATTTTTGGGATCTATATGTAACTTATTACATAGAATCTGGTTTATGACAAGAAAAAGTAAAAGCTGTTTTTAAGCTGAGCATTTTCAACTACACGCTTCATTTCTACGAAAAATGGGAAATAGAAGGTTTGTTCGTTGAGCCCTGAAGTCACCCTGGGGTCGCCCCAAAGCGTTTTTTGAAAAACCTGAAGTCACCCCCGTGAAAAAATTCTGTGTTTTTTGAGACCTGGGGTCGCCCTGAACTCGCCCTGAAGTAGAACAAGGTATTTTGCTGTGGCGAGTTGAGGTAAAGCAAAAACTGCCAAAGTGACATGAGTTGTTATGCATACGTTTTGTTATGGATTCACGTGCTGCAGGTTATTGCTTATTTTTGGAAAACAAATTGCAAGAATATACAAATTGAATTTAATGCTAATAAATAGCAATGCAAAATGGAAACGGTAGAAGTTGTTTTTTTTTTTTTTTCATTTTTAAGACATATTTGAAACAAATTTTAAGTTTTAATTATCTAAGCACAGAACTTTTTTTCTTGCTTTAAATGTCGACAGCCCTTGAGCGTTTTTTGAGAACCGAAAAACCCAGGTTTTTTTTGACAATTCTCGGGGTTGTCAAGAAAACCTGGGTCAATCCTGGGTAAAGTTCAACTAACGAAGCTAGAAATAGGTAAAAATAAATAGTGGCAAAATAGGGTTGGTGGGAAGGGGAACACGCCTAATTTTTGCTTTGGTCTTGAGATCCAAACTACGAATTTTTGTGATATCAAAACTAAGCTTGGTTTGACTAATTAAATACAAGTTTTATTTTCGTGCTAAAATGTATCTTTTTTTTTTTTTTTTTTTTATTTTTTACTTTCACAGGAAACAGACTATATACATACTTTTCCAAAGGTTCTTGACATTGGAATCCAACCCCAGAATTTCTCCATTAACTGGCTGAACACAATAGAAGCGCGTTCGAACGCGCGTTCGCACCTGTCAAAGTTAAAATACGTGAAATTTCGTTAAAGTGAATACAATGGAGATGCAGCGACTCTGGGAGTTAAATAAGTTTTAATAATCACGCGCGTGCGAACGCGCGATCGAACGCGCGTCTATTGTGTTCAGCCAGTAAAACGAAATGATTTTTCTAAAAAAAAAACGTTATCAGACTTATGGTGGCTTTACATTGATCTTCATGCTCAAGCTCTGCAAAAAAACGGATGTAAGATATA
Organism: Leucozona laternaria; assembly: GCA_932273885.2. Lineage (NCBI taxonomy): Eukaryota > Metazoa > Arthropoda > Insecta > Diptera > Syrphidae > Leucozona > Leucozona laternaria. The sequence goes on from OW026367.1 coordinate 44,684,383, forward strand.
AAAGTTACATTATTTGTTGATTAGAGAGAGAAGAGATCCGAAATGCAGAGATCTTCATAGATGAAGATTATAGGAAGTGCCAGAATGCAGATGTGAAGACATACATATTCATCTTCATGTCATGGTATACTCATTCGTATGAATTTGCAAATGCAGATAAATGTAAATCCATAATTATTTTGATTTGCACCCGAAACATATTTTACCTAAAAAGTTTTTGTTCGGCCGGAATTTTAAAAGCCGTTGCTAGTTTTGCCCGAATGGTGATGATGATTTCTATCGTTTCCGTTTATTTTACCTCTTATGATCGATTTACATGGATTTACATGTATCTGTATCTGGAAATTTGAAGAAAAATAGAGCGGGATGGATATATGCCAAAGATGAATATGTTCGTCTTCATATCTGCATTATGGCTCAGAACAGAACAGCACAGATCCGTGATAAACGTCAGAACAAGTTAGAACAGGAAATCTGTTCTAAGTAGTTCTACCTAAAAAGCTAGTAGGTTTGTTCAGCGAAAATCCTGTTCGAAACTGTTCCAAAGTGTTCTAGACAGCCTCATTGAACAGCAAACCAGAACAGTTTAGAACAGAAAATTCCTCATTGAACAGCAAAAAGTTGTACTTTTCTGTTCGAAACTGTTCTAAACTGTTCCGAACAGCCTCGCTGAACAAACCTTGTGTATCTTACAAACTTTTTTTTTGTTTGCATAACTCTCATGAAGATCAATGTAAATCCACCATTAATGGCGTTAAATTTCGCCCGAAATGACTGACAATAAGGGGAATTTTTCGGAACATTTAACGAAAAGTGAAATGTCAGTCATTTCGGGTGAGATGTTTTCGGGTTAACTCACAAAAAGGCTGTATGACCGTATCTTCATTAAGAACTTCTCCTTTATTTGTATTCCATTCGAATGAATCCTAAGTTGAAATTTATATATTCGGGATAAAAATTCTCTTTTGAGTAGAAGGGTGCCCGTAATTTCCCAAAGTAATTTTTTTTGCAATTCTTAAATCATATTGGAAAAAATTCTCTTCCCGTCATATCCCACTCATTTTTTTATTCATGTCTTGAAATCAGATGCCACTTTTCGCTTTTACACCTTTTCAACCTACAAATAACAAAAGTTGAAAAGGAATATCTCAAAAGCCATTTCCTAAACACCTACAACGCCACCTGTTGAACGGTAATTGAATTGAGCTGAAAAACGAAATGTGCGCCTACAACGCCACCTTTTGAGAATTTTCCGACTTTTCTTTTTTCCAAATTTGTATGGCAAACCTATCGGACAAAATTTCGTTTGGTCAATAATTTTTTTTTAGAAATGAACTTTTCATTTAGTGTTCTGATACAAAAACTGAGTTTGGAAAGTAGGAAATAACGGACATTCTAGCGAGAAGGGATTTCGGGCGAGGTCAAATTTTCACTTAGTTTTTGGAAGCGAACGAAAGAATAAGAAGCAGCGTCATGTAGGAAAATTCTTTATTCTAGGACAAGAGAAGTATGAATTGAAATATTTTTCTATTATATCGTAGGTATTTTTTTTTCACATCCTATACCTATGTTTTTTTCGAAATATCACTTCTAATTCGAAGTGAAATTTCGTTCGGGCGAAATTCATAAAAGCTTATAAAATAGGGAAATGTACGAATCTGTCAACATCAATGGTGAAAGCATTCATTTTGTGGCAACTCACAGATGCGAAATTTTAAAGCGAAAATAAAATGCGATTTATTATTTTATGACAGTTTGTGATTAATTTTGATAACTTTAGTAACAATAATTTGGATGTTTTGTACTAAAAAAAACTGACCTTTATTTGTTTGGTTAAAAAATCTACCAACAAAATTATAATCCTACGTTTTTGTCAAAAATGTTCATAATTTTTCCTTTTCCCAGTATTTTTCGTTATCAGGGGATTTTATAAAAATAATAATTATTCAATTTTGTGCAGTGCTTTTATATCACACTTTCTTCTTGATACTTACCCACTATATAACCACAAGAATAATAACGTTCCAGTTCATGAATTTCATTTATCGAAAAATCATGTTTGATATATATGCAGGTATTTAACCACGCTTCGTTTCTGAGTTCTTACAAATTTTCCTTAATTTTGACTGATTATCAGGAGACACGAGAAACCTGAGGAAGATTGCACAGCAGGAATTCAAAGAGATTACCCTTCTCGTTCATTAAATTGATTTTCGCCGGCAAAATATACTTAGGCAAGTGAATAAAACAAATATCCGGCTCACAATTGTTTACTCTAAAGATAGAAGTTCTGCGGTGAAATTTTGTAAAGGTCTTAAAAATACGAAGAAGCCTGAAGATTTTAAATTTAACTTGAAGTCTCGTAAAATTAAATATAATATTTAATTGATCGAAAAAGAATTCAATTTCATTTTATTAAAAATAATTTTCCGAACTTAATACAATCTTACTTAAATTCTTATGATAATCGTACTGCTCCAAATCTGCTTAAAATCTACTATACAAAATGACTAAGCATAAACATTTCCATTAATTTACAACTTACACTTGTTTTTTTTTTTTGCAATTAATCTTAAATATGAAATAATTTAATACTAAGAAAATAAGCGTTAGTGGCTAAATGTGTGCGACGCCTATAACTCTTTATTCGGCATGCACTTTACTTTGGATACTCTCTTGGTTCAACGAGTCTGAGCTTAGTTCGTTATTGTTTATTGAATGTTCACAGACTTGCTTCTGGCAGGTTATTTCGGACTTTTTACTCTTTGGCGTTCGATTAAAAATTAATTGTTTGAGATTTTGAAAGGGTATATCGAAGAAGAGGGTCAGAAGTGTCGAAGCTAAGAAGATGCTGATCAGTTCATTGGTATCCAACTAAAAAAAAACACACACACAAGTGGGTAAATTGAAAGATACAATTTTAGCGGAGACTAATCTTACCATAAGGAATACAAAATTGTAGTAATGGTGTGTGTGACGTCTACGGCCTACATTGAAGAAGAAAACAGGAAATTGGGTAAGATAGATGGAATAGGACAGCTTTGTCGCCACTTGGAAACCCTTCCACGAGAAGAAGTTCGTCAGACGATCTGAAATTAGTAAGAATTCCAAAAAAAATGTTCTTTCCAGGTTAAACTGAGAATATTTACTCGTGTAACCCATGTGAGACACAAAAACAATCCAAGCGAAGAAGAAGCACCAAGCTACTGGTGCAAAAGCTGCGTATATCGCTGCATGTGTGGAATTGTAAACGTAGGACATATCACCCATTGGCGCTGGTCCAAGCAGGGAAGCAACAAGACAGAATACGGCTGCCGTCCATCCCATTGTGAGTTGAGAGTTTGTAAGGCTGATGCCTTGTAGTTTTCTCAATCCATAGCCAAGGAAAATTCCTATTATGTATACTGTCGATCTGTGAGGTGGGAAAGAGTACATATAATCTGCTGTCCTAAAGAGTCTTTGAATTCTGAAAAATAAAAAAAGACCAATGTTTTAAAATTTGATTATTATTCAAAGTTCATTTAACTCAACGTTGTTCCAAAGTAAACGTAGTTTGAAAGCTCATTCACTACTGTTGTGTAATATCTAGCAGCGGTGCCAATGACCGCTAATGAAATCAATCCAATAACTCCACCTCTTGGCCACTTCCAAATAGCGAAAATCATTAGAGGAGCCACTACAAAAAGTTCAGTGTCGATTCCGAGATGATGTGTATGTGTCAAGCACTGCATAAAAATAATTGTTTTGAAAACTGAAAACTATCATGTATGTTATTTACAAGATGGGACTTACCATTTCCCCAAATCCAAAGTAGTTGTGAATGAACAATAGGTTCCTCCACCAGTGTTTCTTACAAATATTTGAATGATGTCCAACAACAAGATTCCATTGTGGGCCGGATCCCCACATAGGAAGGATAAATGTGCAAAACATTATAAGTGCTGCCAATGGTGGGACGATTCTGAAAATATATTCGATTTATTTTTTCTTTGTATGTTAATTAAATGTACGGGTCCGAAGAATCTAAAAAAAGTTTTGATCTTAGCAAAAGAGGGCTCTAGTTTGAAATCCAAAAAACCAACATTTTTAAATTTCAAAATACAGAATTTTTGATTCTTGAGAATAGCTTTTCAAAAAAGTGACATAAGATTGTGTATATTGTTTTTGGACCAACCAAATTTCGGTTAGTTATTAAACATAGTATGTTAACTTCTTTGCAAGAACGGTCTACTGAAAACGAATTTCGAAATTAAGAGGTTAACTCATTAGAATGTTCGAAATACTCGTATGTCGTACCCTCGTACCTATAGGTACTCGTACATCTAATAACCAAAACGAATAATCGATTTTTTGGATACCAATATCGGGTTTGAGTTATGTCATTTTTCATTGGAATGTGAAAGATCTCCTCTCAAAATCGAGAGTTCATCTTTTGAATAAAACATGTGACCATAGAAATATTTCATCTTTTAATTAACCATATCGGCTCACGATACAATACACATAAAATGCACATATACAGACTGTCAATGCACTGAATACTGAACTATTTAAATGTGTGAAGGTGAACGCAGATCATATCTACAAAACTATGGGCGTTTTTCTTTTTTAGTTCAGAGTAGAGCTCTGAACAGAGTCTGAACACTCCGAACATACTCTGAGCGTGCTCTGAACTGAGCGTGCTCTGCTCAGAGAGTTTTTCCTTCCTACTTTTTCCACTTGTCAAATTTGTGTTCAGCTATTCAACTCCGTCTGCTCTATCAATTTATTCTGAGCACATAGAGCGCGCTCTAAACATGCTCAGAGCGAAAAAAAGATACACAAAATTGGAGCTCTGAATGCTCTGAGCTAGAAAAGAAACACGATTTTTTTTGACAGTTCAGGCTCTGCTCTGAACTAAAAAAGAAAAACGCCCTATATAGAAAGATCGCATCTTTTGTCTTGTTATCAACTATATAGAACGCATCTTTTTTTGAGAAAAAAAAAAACATGCAAAAATTAAATAAAAGCAAACTTTTCTACGACATTAGTATCATAGATATTAAACATATTTATTTTCACAATTATTTACCTCATAAGTCTGCCAATATATTCATTTTTAAGACGAGCAGGTTGTCCTTTTAACAGTCTTCCAAACAATGAATAAGCTGTTAACATTCCACTAAACATTAAAAATGGATCAGTATACAGAGAAGCTGCTCGTCCAATAACCGTCCAGGGTCGCCCTAGGCTCTGTAAAAAAAAGTTATAATATTAAACTGCACTTAGCTAACATATGTGTGTATATTTATGGATAACGGATATCAAAACTCACCTCAGCCATTTCCGTTCTGTTATTGAACGCATTGAAGAAAACCGCCATTGATTTGTGTGACAAAAGTAACATTATTGCATTCAGGAATCGTATTCCATGCACAGCTTCAATGTCATCTGAAGATGATCTTGTGCTGAATAGTGATTTAGTATTTTTGTGAAGAGAAAACGCCGTAAACCATTGGTCTGAAAGTAAAAAATTACTTTTAGAAAATGTCGTCATAATTATTTGAATATTAATTTTTAGCTTTACTCCGTTTTCCTTCGTCGGATCGTAGTTCGTAGATCGTTGATAGAATCGCAATCGATATCATACATAAAAAGAATTGTCTAAAATAAGAAAGAATAAGGATTATTGAAAATGATATTTCCCTACATATACATATGTATATAAATATTTAACTTACACAGCCAATTTTGTACTTCGATCCCAGGGAAGATTTTGCTTTACTTGGCAATGTTGAGGTTCGACTCTTACTTGGAATGAAACTCCAGTTGACATTGTCATGTTTGTTAAGAATTCTTTAACAGCATATTCAACATCTTGTGGTTTACATGATGACGGCACACAAATTCCCCAGTTTATTAAATTGTAACGTGGAACACGATGTCCAGGCTAAAGAGAAACACAAACAATGGTTAAACAGCTTTAAAAGGAAATCAGATGAAATATTTGAAGAAAGGCTTCTTTTAAAAATTGGAATAGTTATATTTCTATTCTGTGTTTCTAATAATGTTGACCAAAGGCCTTTTTTTTTAACCTGCTGTAAACCTTCAAAGTTTGGACCATTGCCGAAATCCTTTGGCTATTCTGTCAAAATGTAACTTTGATTGAGTCATACCTTAAAATAACACAGTTTTGATCGTTGAGCCCTGAAGTCACCCTGGGGGGTCACCCAAAGCGTTTTTTTGAAACACCTCAACTCAACCTAGTAAACAAAAAAAAAATAGGTACTGTGGATCGCCCTAAACTCACCCTAAAGAAGATTTATTTTTTTTGGTGTGGCGAGTTGAAGTAACGAATAAGCTGCCAAATTGACATGAGTTGTGAGGCATTTGCGACTCATATTTACATTTCATTGTTTTATCTCACTCCAACTCATGATGAGAAAGAGAGAGTCTAATGAGGCAGGATTTTTTCAAAAAAATTAAAAATCCTGCCTCACTTTCTCATATAGTTGTGTAGAGTGAGATAAAAGAAAAAGATGTCAAAATGAGTCGCGCGGAGTGAGTCCAATGTGAACACCGTCATGGATTCACATGTGCAGGTAATTTTTAAAAGAATACACAATTTAATTTGACGATAATAAATGGAAAAGAAACGTTCGAAGTTGCGTTTTAATTATCAGATCAAATTAAATTAATGTCAACAGCCCTCGGATGATTTTTGAGAGCCGAAATCCCCAGCTTTTTCTGACAACTCGTGGGGTTTTCAAGAAAACCTGGGTCAACCCTGTGTAAAGTTCAAGGAACAACGCTATAATATACAATTTAATTCAATAAAATGTCGCGGTTATAGTGAATAATTTGCAAAACATCTTTTTTGTTATTTTTTCAGAATTTAAAAATCCGGTATTTTTAAATTTTCAAATTAAATTTCCTTTCTAAGTTCCTAAATATTTATCGTATATCGTATGAACCCAAAATTTGACCTTTAAATTAAAGCATGAATTTTTCATATTCAATATATACAAAACAAAAGTCGGTTTAGTTACACCATTTATAACTAAAGAATGGCTGGACCGATTTTAATGATCTCTGATTTGTTTGATTCGTCGCCGCCCCCAATAGTAGAATAATTATTAAAATATAGGAAGAATTCTCTTTGTAGGGTGAAATGGGGTAAAATGAAAAAGACCTATCCTACTGCAAAAAACTCTACCTGCGTTTAAAAGGTTAGAAAAAGGATTCAAGGATATTTAATTTTGCTATTTGTAGGGTGAAATGGGGTAAAATAAAAAAAAATGTCTGATTTAAGAAAATTCTTCTTTTGTTTGAAAGGTATTTATAGAGTAAAATGTGATAAAAATAAAACAGTTGTTTTCGAATACAACAAATGTGTTGGAAAAGCAATAGAGGATCATATTTTTACAAATTTAACCTTTCATAATGTGAAGTGGATTACAACCCAGAAAGTCAAAAAATAATATTTTCTTTTGTAATTATATTTTTATGCGAGCTTAGGTTTGTCTACCCGTGCGAAGCCGGGCAGGTCAGCTAGTATACTATATAATTGATTAGTCACAACACTGTAAATTTGTAAATTCTTAAACACGCCCCAATAAAAAATATTCTTTTCATCCTGGTTCTCATGTCACCATGTCGTGTACGTGTAAAACCCCCAATCAATCATGAATCTTCTACAAATCGTTCCTTTTATTCGATCGTGACTTATTCTGCTTGCTCATCTTTAATTTGTAAATAAAATAACAGATTAACAATCAAATAAATAATAATAGGGCCCATACACCACACATGCCTGCATGCGCAATAGAGTGATTGCGCATGCAAACTGCGAGTGTATGGTGTTGAATGTGTGGTTGTGCATGCGGCATGAGTGATTTCAAAAAATTTTGATATTTTCTTGTTTGTGCATGCAAGCATGTGTGGTGTGTGTGCTACATTTGCTCAGTCAAGCTTGAAATATTAAGAAGTTGTCAACTCAGCGATGAACACACGACTAAATATTGTACAGTTTGCATGAGTAGTGTATGTTGAAGCGTGATTGTGCATTCTTTTATTTGGCCATGCAGGCATGTGTGGTGTATGGGCCCTATAATCAATGCTATACCCCGTTTCTATTTTATTTGCATTTGAATTTCACAATCTGCAGAGGTATTCCGAGGTGATTTACAACTCAATAATTTTTCATTTAATATTGTCTTTAAAAATATAGAAGATATTAAGATGTACATTTATACATATGTAAACAATAATTATTCTTATTTCGCGACTTTTATTAAGTTATAAATGTATTAAGCCCGCTTAGGATTAATGCATTAATGTATGTAAACATTACTTTGCTGTCACACACAGGTGGATTTTCGATCTCAAAGCCGTAGGGAAATCAGGGTTGATGAAGGGCCCAGCCTATTTTGAAAGAAAGCAAAACAAAATCTCTTTTTCCGGTCTCAGCCATACTAAATATATAATAGTGTTTTTGATTGATCATCTAGAATCCTAGTTCCTACTGAACCACTCAGAATAATAGTTCTTCTTCTGGATTCCATTTTGAAATCGAAACATTAAAGCAATAAAAATAAAATCGAATCAATTAGGTGGCGTGACACCTCGTGTAGAACCCAGGGCCTTTAGTGACTTAAAACTCTCAACCAATCGTGTGTGCGTGTTATCGGCAGGAATGGAGGGGACCTACAATTTGCTGCCAAATCTGAACGGCTAAAGGGAGGGGCACTTATGAACATGCCGCCTCCACTGGGCATGAAAGATGCTCGGATGTTATGAACATATCTCGAAAAAAAAAACAAATAGAGGCACAAAAATGCATGTCCATGAGGTGAGATATCCATACGAATCAGATTGTGGTGTTAATATTGGACATCGTTCATGTCTAGTGGAGTTAGAAATGTTTCTAAGAAGTTTCGTTTAATTTTCTGAGAGTAACTCACTCTTTAAGAAAAAGAATGCTACACCTTACAGAGTGGGACTCGAATCAAGAAAGCAGTCAGGTACTACAAAACCGTCCTACCTTCATAGTATTTGGCATATTTTGGAACCTTAAAACAGTCCCCTATATTTTGTGTTAAACTTAAAAGTCATATTTCCAACTGCAAAAGTCTCAAAATTTTGAATGTTTATTTCATTGCAAGTTTCAAGCAGTTTGTTTAAGTGCCGATACCAAGCAAAAAGGTCCGAAGAATCATTTGACGAATACCACTTTTTGGGCTTCTCAATAATGTCAATAATAGGTTATTTAATATTTTTCCCATACACGAAACCAACGCTAACTTGCTCTCTATATATCAAGTAGAAATATCTGAAATATAAAGATTTTTAAAATATATTCAATACATTATTCCTTAAATTAAAAACGAATAAAAGTTTAAAAATTCTTAAAAGCCTACAAGTCTATAGTTCTTCAATTATTATTATAGTCAAAACTGGGACTTATATATTAGATATTTTAAATCCGGGCCTGTTAAGTTAACTTCTAATAAAAGCCAATAAAAGTAATCATGAATAGGTAAACATAGACAGGTGCTTTATTTACATATGTTTCTATTAACCTACATTCAAGCTATCGGAATGCAATATTGAGTCATTTCGATCAAATATTAGCTATGTACTATGAGTGTTTATCAAAAAACAAATAAAGTTCATTGCTCCGTGAAAAAGCCAATAAAGTTCATTGATCCAGAAATACTTTAGGACATATTAATAAACCGTTGATATCTCCATTAAATAACAAAAAAGAAATTCAGCACTTTTTATAGCCCGAAAAATAACTTATCTATTCCAAGAGATCAAGTGTAAATCCATCACGACTTTGGCGTGCCGACTGCCGAAGCCGTCTTGACTCATCATTTACTTACATCATTGAATTCGCTTCGGAATGGACTATGCGACTGAATGAGTTCGAAAAATTCCTTAAGCTTCTTGGATTTATGAGACCAAACAGGTTGTGCGTATGCCAGGCAATATTGTCCCTGAAATTCATCCGTTCCCGATGGAGTTTTCACATTTAAGCACTGATCAAAATCACCGTATTGATTGATGTTCCCATTTAAAATTCCCGACGTCAGTTTTCCTGTAGCATCGTGCACTATTAGAGAGAACAAAAAAAAAACAAGTTGTTAAATTAATTTTGTAAATGATTGCAATTACCTCTTAATAAATATTTAAACAATCGAAATAAGCTTTTGTTATTTTTTATCATTTAACCAGAAGTCACGATTAACATGGTGAATGATTAGGTATTGGTTGTTTTTTTTTTTTTTATTTTTTAACGGAAATTAAAAGTGGATTGGAAATTATTATTGTATAAAGTATACTGAGTATTGTTTTTAAGATTTCTTAAATTGAGTGGGCATTATTCATGCCGATTATGGAATTCGCAATTCTGGATTCGCAGTGCAGTACACTCGTTTCTCTCTACTCATTCGCCATGAAAAGAAAAGAGAACACAGCACTGCGAATCACTGCGAAACCTTTTTGCGAATTCCATAATCGGCATTATTGTTTTCTTCGTTTAAGATAGAATAACATTGCACTATTGAATTTATGTTATGAAAATTATATTTTTTTTTAAACTTTTCAATTCAATGACAAAATAATTAATTTATTACTGTCAAAACGTTTTTTTTGAATATTAAGAATATTTTCCTGAAAATATTAAGCGCCAGTTTCACAGTCGACACTTACCGAAATAAGTGGCACTTAAGTTCCCCATATTAGGAATTTAAGCTAAATTTCATAGCTAGCGTAAGTGGAACTTAAGTCACCAACATCGGAGACTTAAGTGCCACTTATTCAGGTAACAGTGAACGGTGATATTGAGAATTAATCTTTCACATTCCCCACTTAAGTGCCACTTTTCTGACTGTGAAACTGGCCCTAAAATAAAGATCAGCAGTGGTGGAACAACGGGATTCGTTTTTGGGTTTATGAAGACCTCAACTGTAGATTTCGTATAAAATTAAAAATGAAAAATTAATCGCTTTAAATTTTGTACAGAGCATTATGTGATTCCCTAGAAGAAAAATTGGACTTATATACAACGTTAAGCTGATGCCATTCCTACAGAGGTTTCAGTTTGTTTTAAATTTTTTTTTCTAAAAACTTCGTATTTGTAATGACCGAAATAGTTGTGGCAGAACTGTGTTTCAAAATCGCATTATGATAGGGTTTCTAGAAAATTTTTTTAAGATAGATAGAAGTTTAAAGAAGCGTTTCAAATGACTCACTCTCACTGTTTGTTTATTGTTTTTGTAATCGGAATGTGTAATATGGATTATGGATAACAAAAGCCGATACAATTTAAAATTCTAATGGAAACATAAATTTAACTTTTCCTAATGGTTTTGATACAGTGATGCCGCATTGATCAGCGTTCAGAAGAATACTTTTTATCTTTTATTTACCGGTCGAAAAAATTGAGCGCAGTTGACCCCCCTTTGACCGATTCCTGGATCCTCAACTGTGGATCTCGTAATTCTTTGAGCGATTTCTAACTAATCTCAATGAAATCAAGTTGTTTGTAACAAAACATTACTTGTTCTCTATTTCCGTTTAAAAAGTTATCCAATCAACACCTTGTTCTTTTGATAAATATTATTTAATCTTTGAATAAAGGGTCCTTCAATAAGGATACGCTCGAAATTTGTTAGATTTTAGGGGATATGTTATGCATTGTTCAGTAGTGCACGTATGGCAATCAACCATAAAAAGTTTTAGCGTTGAACAACGTGTGCAAATCATTAAACTTGATTTTTAAAATCGGTTCAGCGCATTACGTGATTTCTATATATATTTTTTGTAATTATTAAATAGCGATCAGGCATATACATAAAGGGTGTTTTTTTTAAGGTATAGAACTTTGAAATGGAATAAAACAAATTGACATGAAATTTACTATGATTTCTTGCATACGACCGCCACGCGCTGGCTCGGGTCCGTAATGTGAAACTATGCGGTTACCAAACGTTTCCTTGAATAAATCAATTGTGGCACGAGCTGTGCGACATGTTGCGCCGTCTTGTTGAAATCACAGCTCCTGCACATCATGGTTGTTCAATTGACGAACGAAAAAGTCAGTAATCATAGCTCTTTAGCGGCCACCATTGGCTGTAACGTTCTGGCCAGCATCGTTTTTAAAGAAGTACGGACCAATTATTCCACCAAACCATAAAGCACACCAAACAGTCAGTTTTTGTGGATGTAACGGTGTCTCAACATACACTTGAAAATTATCACCACTCCAAATACGTCAGTTTTGTTTATTGACGTATCCATTCAACTAAAAGCCATCAGCCGAATAGGGGGAATAACATGTAGCATACGAAAACATGCACGTGCCGTAACTATTCGGACTGGTGGAAGTGTGATCATAGCCTCTTCGCGGCGGCCGCTAGAAACAAGCCTTTAAAAAGGTTTGGCTAATATGATCAGGCTGGTTCCACAGGTTGGCAACAGGTTAATTCCCTGTTCCGTAAAACAAGAAGAATTACGAGACCAGCAACAAGCCTCGGAAACGGACTGATCTCACGACGACAACCCACGCAAAGAAAACGGAATAACGATTTACGAATTTTCTTATGGAACGTACGATCGCTCTATAGAGCTCGAGCTGCTCAGCAGCTAGCCGATGCCCTGTCAAAATATAAAGCTGACATAACAGCACTTCAAGAAATAAGATGGACAGGGAATGGTGTTCTACAGAAGAAAGATTATGACTTATACTACAGCTGTCATACAAAACACCATGTGCTCGGGGTAGGCTTCCTAGTCGGCGAAAAAATGAAGTCTGCCATCATCGGCTTTAACGCTATAAGCGAAAGGCTATGCACCCTTCGCGTGCGAGGCAAATTTAAGAACATCAGCCTCATTAACGTTCACGGACCTACGGAGGAGTCCTCAGACGAAGAAAAAGAGACTTACTACGAACAAGTCGAGAGGGCCCTCAATGCCTGTCCAAGGTATGACGTAAAAATCATCCTTGGGGATTTGAATGCAAAAATAGGTCGGGAGCCGGTATTCAGGCATTACGCAGGCACCCATAGTTTGCATGAGAACACTAATGACAATGGACTTCGAGTCTTAGAATTGGCAGCATCGAAAAACATGGTCGTTGCGAGTACCAGGTTCCCGCGTAAAGATATCTACAAAGCCACCTGGGTATCACCTGATGGAGTCACTCGTAACCAAATTGACCACGTGTTGATAGACCGTCGCCACTACTCGAACTTGATGACGGTACGAACGTACCGAGGTGCCAATATCGACTCGGATCACTATCTTGTTGGTATGGTTTTCCGAGGGCGGATTGCCTTGCGAAGACGTATTGCATCCGCCGATCAGGTTCGAATCAACACGGCTGCTCTGCGCAATGAAAACACCAGTAACACCTTTGGTAATGCGTTAGGACTCGCCCTAGAACTGGGTAGAGTAAGTCCTGGAGCCAGTTTGCTGGGCGTAGATGAGAAGTGGACACGCCTTAAGAATACTGTCATTAGTACTGCCAACTCCATCTTAGGCAGCAGTCGTAGAAATCGGAACGACTGGTTTGATGATGAATGCAAGCTAGCGACTGAACGTAAGAATGTTGCGTACCGAGCAATGCAACAATCTCATAGAACGCGGGCACGCGAAGACGAATATAAAGAGCTCAGAAGAATTGAAAAACGGCTTCACAGACAGAAAAAATCAGCCTGGGAGAAGAACATAATCTGTGAAATAGAGAAAAGCCGAGAGCGAGGTCCGCACCAGGCGCGGAAGTTCTACCAATCCGTCCGAAACATGACGCAGTACACACCACGCTGCACATACTGCAAGGACGGAGAGGGAAATCTGATCACCGATCCTCAAAGCATACTGGAGCGATGGGAAGTGTACTTCAATGAATTGCTAAATGGTCAGCTCACTGCAGAAGTGGAGGCTCCACTACTTCAAGAAGAGTACCCTATGTTGCCGCCACCAAGCATAGAAGAGGTTGAGAAGGCTATAGGCCGGCTAAAGATAAACAAAGCCCCGGGAGCCGATGGTATACCAGCCGAACTATTTCAACACGGTGGGCCAGCTTTACGTCAAGCAATTCATGAGATTATAGTGCACGTGTGGGAGCATGAAGAAATTCCAGAAGACTGGCGAAAAGGTATCATTTGCCCCATACATAAGAAGGGAGATGTCACAACGTGCAGCAATTATAGAGGTATCACGTTGTTGAGTACCGCCTATAAGATACTCTCCTCTATCCTACAAGACCGGATAACCCCATACGCTAAAACCATCATCGGACAATATCAGTGCGGTTTCATTCCAGGCAAATCAACAACTGATCAGATCTTTACCCTTAGGCAGGCGATGGAAAAATGTCTAGAATTTAACATCCCAACATACCACCTGTTTATAGACTTTAAGGCCGCCTACGATAGCATAGCCAGGGTAGAACTTTACAAAGCCATGAGAGAATTCGGCATCCCAAATAAATTGACACGACTATGTAGGTTGACCATGACCAACGTAACAAGCCAAGTAAAAATAGCCGGATTGCTATCCAAACCAATCAACATCTTTAATGGACTCCGACAAGGGGATGGTTTGGCCTGCCTCCTCTTCAACCTGGCGTTGGAGAAAGCAATCCGTGACTCTGGCACGGCAACAAGAGGGACCATCGTCAACAGGTCCAGCCAGATACTGGCTTACGCAGACGACATCGACATCATCGGAAGAACTGAGCAAGCTGTACATGGTTCCTTCATCCAGATCGAGCAGGCGGCACAAAATCTGGGGCTGCACATTAGTGAAGGTAAAACAAAGTACATGGTGGCGTCGAATGCGAGAGGAACAGTTGGTCAAACAATCAAGGTAGCGGAGCACGAATTTGAAGTGGTGCAATCCTTTAAATACCTTGGGTCAATAGTAGCAGCCGATAACAATATAGAAGAAGAAATACGCGGGCGGCTTCTCAAATCCAACAGAGCCTACTATAGTCTGTCAAAGCTCTTCAAATCCAGAAATCTCACCATAACTTCAAAACTGCTGCTGTACAGGACCATGGTCCTGCCAGTACTCACATATGGATCCGAGACTTGGGTGCTTAGCAAAAGGCACTCCGACCTCTTAGCCGCGTTCGAGAGAAAAGTCTTAAGGAGAATTGTTGGCCCCATATGTGAGGAAGGACGATTCCGGAGACGGTACAATCATGAATTGTACGCAATCTACCTTGAAGCAGATATCGTGACAAAAATTAAGCTCGGTAGACTCCGGTGGGCAGGGCACCTAGCTCGCATGAGCGAAGAGGAACCTGCTCGGAAAGTTCTTTGTGGTACATTCTATGGTAGACGACAGCGTGGTAGACCATGCTTGCGCTGGAGAGATGGCGTAGACCAGGACGCCCGGAGCCTTGGGGTGCGCAACTGGATGGCGGCGGCTCGAGACCGGGATGGGTGGAGAGACTTGTTGAAGGAGGCCAGGACCGGACCCCGGTTGTCGAGCCGACGATGATGATGATGATTCAACTAAAAGTGTGAGCTTCATCGCTAAACAAAATTCGCTTATGAAAATTGGGATCAACAGCAATTTCGTTTTGGGCACATTTGGGCACAATTTGAAAGTGTTGTTCAGGCGTCAGTCTATTCATGTTAAAATGCCAAACCAAACTTAAAATAAATCACTTGACAGCTGACAAAATGGCCGCCAGTTAAAATAGTGTTGCCAACTTAAAGTTCTATACCTCTAAGAAAAACACCTTTGGCATGGCATGAAGTGGTTCACGCCAACATTTCATATTATTTGAATTTTCTCCATACTCAACGTTCGTAAAGCAAACATTTTCTAACTAAGCTCTGTTAAAATTACACCATGTCATGTAAATTCCACTAGCACGCCTACTGCCACGCGCACTTTTCATTTTTTTTTTTTTTTTTTAATTTCTACTTATTTGAAGTCCCTATAAAAAGCTGAAGATTTGTAACTAAGCTATCTTGAACATTAAACATCACAGGTGCAATATTTTTGGAATTCCGCCTTTGTCTTTTTATGAAAGATCTTCATAAAGTTGAAATTTTTTAAATAACCTGTCTTGAAATCAAAACATGAGATGTGTAATTTTTCTAAGATCCTGCCGACTGCCACACCCACATTTCTTATATGTTAATCTTTTTCCCTCTGGAGCCTATATAGGTATTCATGAATTTTCGCGTGGTCCAATTTTGTTGGGGTCATAGGCATAGGTAGTGAATATATTATGTAGTTATAAATGATAGCTTATATCTATTTCGTTGTTGATTTGCGTTCAATATCACAGACTTATTTTTTTTTTCTTTTTTTTTAACCTCAGACCACAACTTTTTCATAATATTTAAATTTTATTTATTTTCGCTTGATACTTCTCGCTTAAATAAAGTTATGAAAATTGTCAAGAATGAATCGAAGGGAGGTAGAAGTTGGAATAGATATCGATATACATATCAACTTAACCACACATTCATTACGATAATTCTTCCTGAACGAAGGCGAAAGTATTGGTAGGTATTTGCTAAAACCACAGAAAGGTCGTCAAACCTTCTCGCTCAGAGAATAAATTTGATTGAAAAAATTTCTTACGTCATAACAATAAACAAAACAAAGCCGCCAAATATGCATCTTGTCTTGACCAACATCACTAATTTCACACTATAAGCGACTAACTACATAATGTATCTGTAAACGTGAACCACATACAAATCACATTGCGCAATATTGACGTGCACCGAACGCTCACTCTCAAGTGCACCAATCTCGAACACAGATAGGTAGGTATACTACAGCTTCTCAAAACATCAAGTATCACGCTTCGCATGCAATCCGCAATGTTGAACCTTGCAATCTGAGGTCTAGCCTTTGGCGGTCAACGACAATAGCATCACCAGAAACCGGCTCTAATGTTCATTTGTACTGTATACTGTGTACTCCCAGTCAGTACTAACTGATTTGACTCTATTGCCAGCAGAACGAAACGATAATGACTTTGGCATGGTTTCAGTTCTCCCGCGCTTACCCTACCCTGCACAGTTGGTGTTGGTATCGTTGGTATAACGCTTGCATATTGCAATCTAATGTCGCCAATGTCCAAACAAACAACGCGGCTGCAGAATGCATTTTTGTTGTGGTTTCAGCAAAAAGGCATCATAGAAGTTCTGTGTGCGGCAACGGCAGCGGCAGCTGGCTAGATTTGCCTCAAGGACATCTGCCGAACTTTACCTACTTCGCCAATAGCGAGATGTCAGCGGAGCTGGCTTAAAGTTTGTTTCTTAACATAACAATTTATATATGAGTAATTTTCGTTAAGTTACTTGAATGTTTGCTGGCTGGGCGGGCTTATGGAGCACAAAGAAGGCAAAACAAAACACATGTTTATTTTTGTATACGTACATGTACTAGGTACATACATACATATGTTAGTATCACTATCAAGGACAGAATTAGCTTAGAAATTCTAGCACGACGATGACTAGACTTGCACTCGATTAATAAATTGTTTCTTTGGCAAAGTTCGAGGTGCATACCTTACTTTGCTTTGAGTGAATGATTAAATTGGACATGTTAATTTGTTTGGTAAACAGGTAGTCAAAAAGGCTGGTTTTAATCAAATTGTATTGATTTTTAAGCTACATTTAATTTGTGCAAACTTTTTAAGATCGAGTTTTTTAGTGGTAAGTTAAACCAGAATTAGCTAACTCTAGAAGAAAAATTAATCCACAGTTAATTGAGGAAATTTTGACACAACGTTGCATTCGTATATACGAGCGTGTTTTTATATGCTTTTTGTAAAAAATAGCGCCATCTGTGGGACGTAAAAGCAAAACCCGCTGTACTGAGATCTCAGCATGTCTCAGTTATGAGCGGAACAGGATAAAATTGAAATAGAAAATGGAAACCTTAGAAGATGTTTTTATTAAATTATAAAGGGTTTTCCAATAAGAGGTGTTATTTTGAATAGCCCGCTATTTCGGTAGCTGTCACTTTTGAATCTGTTATTTTTTGACATTTGACAAGTAGAAACTACGCCATTAATAAAAATGGAACGATACACGCTTCAACAACGCATTGAAATTATTAAAATTCACTATAAAAATGGTGAAAATTTGGCAGAGACGGTTCGTAAAACTAAAACATTTTTGGGTCGTCGTGAAGCACCTTGTCGGACCGCAATACAGAAATTGGTGGACAAATTCGAGCTGTTGGGACAAGTTAGTGATGTGAAGAATAAAACCCGTGCACGTCGCTCAAGAACAACTGAGAATATTGCTGTTGTAGCCCAAAGTGTTGAAGAAAACCCAGGTTTGTCCATTCCTCGTCGTTCTATGGAATTAGGCATTCCACAAACGTCATTACACCGTATTTTGCATAAAGACTTGGGTCTTAAGGCTTATAAAGTTCAGTTAACACAAGAACTCAAGCGGGCTGATCATCAACAACGTCGTGTCTTTGCTGATTGGGTCCTTGAAATGCATGAAAATGATCCGGAATTTCATCGAAAAATCATCTTGACTGATGAGGCCCATTTCCACCTCGGAGGCCACGTCAACAAGCAAAACTGTCGCATCTGGGGCTCGGAAAACCCAAGAGTTATTGTTGAAAAGCCTCTCCGTCCTCAACGCGTGACTGTTTGGTGCGGTTTATGGTCCGGCGGGGTCATTGGACCTTACTTTTTCGAAAATGAGGCTGGAACAACAGTTACGGTCAATGGATTGCGCTATCGAGAGATGATTAATGATTTTTTATGGCCTGAATTGGATGGTATTGATCTGGACAACGTTTACTTTCAACAAGACGGCGCTACGTGCCACACAAGCAATGAAACCATCGATCTTTTACGGGAAAAGTTTCCGGACCGTGTTATCTCTCGAAGAGGTGATCACAATTGGCCACCGAGATCTTGTGATTTAACACCTTGCGACTTCTTCCTTTGGGGCCACATGAAAGATAAGGTCTACGCCAACAGCCCAGCGTCGACCTCAAAGATGGAATTCGTGAGGCTATCGAGGACATAGGGCAGCCACTTTGCGATTTGGTTATGGAAAATTTCATGAAAAGAATATGGTCCTGTAAGCGTGGTCATGGCGGCCATTTGGCTGGGGCCCTACTATGTAATTCTATTCTACAATTAAAACTATCGGATTCGCAAAATTGGTACTCTGTAACTCTATAGCAAGTTCTAATATACGAAAATCGAACAAATCTAGTAATGCCAACTATTATTGTTAAATTCGGAAACTTATTCGTACTATATAATTCGAAAGTTAACGTCAAAGTCATTCGAATTCGCAAATTTTCATTCTACATCAAATGTGTTTGCGAGTAGATTGAGTAAAGGAACTTTTCTTTGAAAATTTAAGTAGAAGGAACTTTAATATTGTAAATCTTTTATTCAATATTTCATTAAACTTTTAATATAATGTTTTCTGCACGGGCAATCGTCAAAAACCGCTGAAATAAAGGTGCATCAGTTCCATTATTTTTGTTCAATAAATTAACCTAATTTGTGGAAAGGGTATTTCAAAACAATCGAACCTCAAAAACAAATCGAAACGGAAGAATATGTTTAATGATTTAAATGCTGATACCCTGTGGTAGTGATATTTAAGATCCATGTACGTAATCCGATGGAAAAATTTAAACAAAAAAACACAAAACAACACAAATGGATTTGTATCTAAATCGCGGGCGTTGAAATTGTATCGAAATTAATCCAAATTGCGACACTTTCCACGTTTCTTGTATTAAGATATTATTATTTTAATAAAAAGTTTCACAATAAATTCAATTGTTTATTGCTCCGACAGAAGCTCTATTGCTTATTGTTTTTTTTTTTACTTTTCCTTATGTCAAAAACTATGCGAGACTCGCTCCAAATTCGGATATTTTGTGGGAAATAATTGGCATTACTGGCATCCGATTCTATTTTCATACATAGTACCATTTGAATGTAGAATCGGATTCAACTTTCGAATAGAATTAAAAGTAGAATCGAGTTACATAGTAGGGCCCCTGATGTTGTGTTCTATTATTAACGGTATACCTTCCTCTTTATAATGAAATAAACATCCGATCATTTATCTCAAAAAATGCCATTTTTCTTTGAATATCAAAATAACACCTCTTATTGGAAAACCCTTTATAACCAACTTCAAACAAATTTTAAGTTTTAATTATCAGAGCGCAGAACATTTTGGTGTCTTGCTTTAAATGTCAACAGCCTTTTGGTATTTTTTTGAGAACCAAAAAAACTTGGTCCCTGTGAGAACGAAGCTAGTCTTCGCAATTTTATCGTGTCGAAATTTCGGTGAGTGGGTCCAAAATCAAAGGGAATTGGATCCGCTGTTTTATCGAGAATGAGGGTCGTTTTTGGCGCAATGAGTATGACAATAAACAAAATTTTCGCATTTGAAGCGAATATAATCCAATTGAGATTATCGAAACGTCGTTACATCCCAAAAAATGCACAGTTTAGTGCGGTCTGTGGCCTGTGGGCTGGTCATCGACCATATTTCATTTTTTGCCAAAGTGCAAACATTTCAGGCTGACCAATTCTGCAGCATTCTAATATATAGGTACCTATAGACATTTTCTATTAAACTATAAGCTTTGGTTATTGGTTCTTATTTATCGTTTACAATTAAATAATAAAATAAAATTATAAAAAATAAGGACCTTGATAAAATCTGGGTAGACCTCGAGCCTTATTGAGATAAGATCAGGGCCTCCGGGAAGAATAGCCCTACTGGTTACCCTATTGGGGTTTTTCTTTTTTAGCTCTGAGCAGAAACTAAGCGATCACATCAGAGCTCTTAGCAGATTATGATCAGAGTCCTCATCCTCATCCTCAGATTTAAGATTGAACTTTCATTTCATAGGGAATCCATTTTTTATTCTTAATTATGTGTGAAGTTGGCTTCGCTCAGCGTTTCTTTAGATTTGCTCGGTTATTTTATTCTGAGCTAATTGAGCAAGCTCTGAGCTTACTCCGATGGAAAAAAGAAACACACTGCTCTGATATGTTTGAGCCTTAAAAAAAAGGAAATGACTCTAGACATATCGATTATAATAGTTTTGGTTTATAAAAGTACTGTTTATGACGCCCCTCAGGGGCGTTAACTTACGCCCACTTTTAATGGCGAAAAACTGTAATATCTCCTATAAATTGGCATATCTCTAGTCTCGTCCAAAAAAAACATAGAATGTTTTTTTGACAGCTCCGTGATCTGCTCTGAGTTAAAAAAGAAAAACATGTCATATATGTGTAAAATATAACAAAAGAATGATTTTTTTTGTAGATCTTTCAAATTAAAATACGTGACTTAACACAAAGCTGCTCTTCACAACAAAAATATTTGTACAGTACTGATTTTGATAACCATTCCAATCATTGTCCGCTGTTAAAATTAACTTAATTAGATCTCTACTTCAAATAAAAAACATTTTAACACAAAGTAGGTATCTATTGAATATTTTGCAAACAGCATTCGTAGATAAATATTTCTCAACTTTACCTGAGCCAAGCCGCGGTTTGTCCTTGAAATCGACAAAGGTAAGTTTAAGCAACTAGACCATCAGCCTATCAAAACAATAGACACGTATGCAAATTTTCAAATCAAAATCACTTTATATAAAACGACAAAGGAATGGTGTAATTGAAGACTATGACAATGCTCAATTAATATGCTTCTCAAGTATTAGGTACTATGCTATTTATGGTGAATGTGTTATGCAACTGCTTTTTACTGTCAATATATGAGATAGGTAAAGTACTTACTTTTTATGGCCCAAAGATCAAAGTTTTGAAGTCCTTCCAGAAATGCTCGTGTATGTCTTCGGCAAGCTGCAGAAGCTGTCGGACTGTTTGATGCATCAAAGGGACGAGATAGTCCCATAAATCTCTCACCAATCGCCCTCAGGTACTCTATAAATACAATATACAAACAAATACATACATATAATACAAATAGAATAATTTATAATAGAAGAATTAAGTTATTGATGCATTATGGCGCAAGTTTGACGTAATTGTCAACCCATTTTGGTTGCCATTTCATTCATGACAGAAGCGGCACACGTATTTTAGATTTTTGTCATGACAGATAAAATGAGGAAGACTATACTAAGCCCAACTAAAAAGTGTGTAGGTACTTCAATTTGTTTTTAAAAATCCAATCACGTACCAAGTCCAGATGAACGGATTCGGGGAAAGATTCCCAATTCGGTAGACTCGCCCATAAATTATAAATACAAAAAAAAAAGTTATTTTGCATTAAACATTTTGTGTTGCTGATTTAATAATTTTTGCCTTTAGACTTGCGACTTGAGAGAGGTTCAATTTTGTACATGCACAAGCACACATGTATCCGGGCGGAATAAATTTATTTGTGTAGTTAGATAGATGCGGCAGATTGTTGCTACTTTATTACGCATATCCCAAAGTCACATCATCACATTATTTTGCTGTGAATTTGAGTTAGAAATTTAATAATGTGGAATGAAATGACGCTTACAAACTTATATGTAAGTATATACGGACGGACGATTGGGTAGTTATAGGTATATACATATATACAATACATACGTGATTAAAATAAAAATTAATTCTTAAGCATTTTTAGGACAGAAGTTAATTGAATTTTGGGTTATTTTTTTTGGGTAAATCCTGTTCTACATTTGGGTAAAGGTTGGTTCAGTTCTATACTGTTTACCTGAATATGAAAGTACCTATTGGCAAAATTTAATAAAAATTATGTTTTGGATAAGATTCGGGTCGAAACAAGAAAAAAAATTGTTAAATATGTTGGCTACTTTTTCTATTTCCCGCCGATTAGGCCGGAGATTATCTTTCTAAAAAAAAAACAAATTACCTAAACTAGAGAAATATTTATTAATAATAAACAAGGATTTACATCCAGAAATCCATTTTTAAATACTTACTTCTAAAAAAAAGTGAGCTTTTATTATATGTTAAAAAAAAAACCATGACAAAAAGTGAACCAGAAGAATTCGAGATATATACGTATTGTGAGGGATTGAGACTCTTGAAAGGCGAAGGAAAGTCTATATTATTTAGATATAATGTTTGATGAGACTACAGAAATGCCAATTTATATCAGTTATAACAGTTTTTCGACATTAAAAGTGGGCGTGTGGGAACGCGCTTCGCGCGACTTGAAAAAAAACTCTGAGTGGCTGAAGTACGCCCACCGGTGGGACTGCGGGGCGGCATTAACAGTACTTTTCTAAACCAAAACTGTTATAATTGGCATGTCTAGAATCACTTCCATAATGTTTATCCGTGATATTTTGTGTTTTTCTTTATAAAAAGTGAGAATCTACTGTCCCAAATTTATTTGTATGCCCCTTCGAGATCCATAATATCAAGACAGTATTGTTGTCCATGGCCGAGTTCAACGCACATCTGAATATTCAGAATTCTGAATTTTTGAAGCTCTTGATTGGCCAGCTGTCAGAAGTCATCTGAATTTTCAGAACTTTTTCTAACAGCTGGCCAATCAAGAGCTTCAAAAATTCAGAATTCTGAATATTCAGATGTGCGTTGAACTCGGCCCATCACACAACTTTATGTATATGGGCAGCGTGAGCCTATCTCCACTTCTCCAGATGTGTAAGTAAATGTTTTCTATGAAGATGCTGACATTTGTATGTCCAGAAAAAAACTTAAAAATATTGTTATGTGTAGTTAAATGTTTTAAAATTAATTAAATTATATATCTTTAAGTTTATATGATAAATCTGTTGATGTACTAGATAGTAGATTGAATAATAAATACTAAATATGCGAACAAATTTGTGAGTGCCGTGAGCCCGGGACTCACGGTTAAGATGTGTAAACATAGTGCCTGATTAAATGGGTCGTTTTACTGAAGAGCGCATCGCGTGAGACAGGTAGATTTTATGTGCGTAAAAAAGAGAAGGTAGGTTCCAACTAGATTCACCCTTCTCATAAATTTACCTGTCTCACGCGATGCGCTCTTCAGTAAAACGACTCATGTAATCAGACACATAGACGTTTGACCGAGCGCCTAATTTTTCTTCCTGAACGTACTCAATATACGGAACAAAAGCCGTGTTTTTTGCAAGTAAATTGGTCGAAATAATAAAATACGATGTCTGGGCTAGGCAATTTACACGGTTAATATGCAACGACAACTAATCCCCTTCGGGCTTAGTTAATCGCAGAGAACTCTCGAGTCTCGGTGCTTAACTTATGCTGGATTTACACGACTGACATATTGGCATTTTTCTGTCACTATACTGCCAAAAGAATGAATTTTTCCATTGTTCTGTAATTTGTTTGACAGTTAAATGCCAATATACTGCCAATTTGTCAGTCGTGTAAATCCAGCATTAAGCACCAAGAAAAACTGAGTTACCGGCGTGCATTATGCTGGATTCACACTACTGACAAATTAGCAGGTTTTTGTCACTAAACTGCCAAAAGAATGAATTTCGGTCTTGTAAATCCAGTATTATGTACATACTTCTTCTCGATAGTTTGTATAGAAATTACATTTTTTTATGTGATGGCGTCGCTTATCCTCAATAGCTGTGTTCCATTGGGCCTTGCAAAGTACTTTTTAGTACTTCTTAGTCCCAGTAGAATATGAATGAAACAATTTCATTCTACCAAACGTAAAATCTATACTATGTAATTTTGGTTGTTTGTTTTTATATTTTATTCTAAATTAGAAAAATATCAACAAGAATAATAATTTACTACTTAATTTCATTTTACTAATGCTGTTTTATTTCGTCTGTTGATACATTAAGGGCGATTTTGTTCACTATTGTTCAACTTGCCGGAAAATCGAAAGTTGGCCAACTCCGGAGTTGGTCTCAACTAGAGATTTGATCGGCAAATTGAAAATTGGTTTTGTTCACTACTGTAACTCTCAATTTAGAAGTTGAAATTCAAAATGTGCTACTAGCAGTTTTGAAAATTTCCCTAGGATATTTATGACAGATGAAAAAATAATTTGTCGGTCTCAACTTTTGATTTCCAAAAACTGTCACTTATTTTAAAATATGAAAAATAATTTATAAAAGACAAGGCATGCGAGAAGAATGTAAATGTTTCACTGCATGGAAAAAGTAGTATAATTTGTTTTGTTTATTTATTTCTAACATTGGCTGAAAAAACGTTCGTTGAGAGCGGACGTTTTCAGTGCCTGCTGATGATGCTTCTGAAAGCATATCTGTAGGTAGGAATATCTGTGGTGGATATCATATAAGCGAATCCTGCCATCTCCGATGAGGTGACATATTGTTTAAATGATGGGGACGTGAATGTCACAATCTTCGAGGAGACTCATAGCAGTGCGCTGGTAAATATGGATAGGCCAATTTCAAGCAGTGAGGCAACGTCCCAACTGCTGACTGTTGAAAATCAAGTAGACGAGTTATTGTTGTCTAACCAAGGTGCAGTTGTTGACTTTCAAGGGACAAATAATTTTCTTCATCTTCGCTTGAAGATGATGGCCAATCCTCCCAGAAATAATTATTGCGGAACATTTTTATTTATATCTATTTTATTTTTTACTTATTTTCGACATCCGATGTCAAGAGAAATCGAACAACAACTAGAGTGAATAAATAAAAATCAAACAAAATCCCAAATTTGCTCCTTTAACTTATACAATTTTCGGGAGTTGAAAAAATCCAAAGTTGATCAACTTTGGATTTTCCCAACTTTAGAATATCGAAAGTTGAGACAGTCAACTTCGAGTGAATAAAACCAAATTCTCAAATTGAAAAGAAAAATCCTCAAGTTGTCTTCAACTTCGAGTGAACAAAATCGCCCTTAGTTACTTTATTACTGAACTACTGTGAACTACTTTGACCATAGAGTAGAAGTAGTTGACTGCAACCAGAAGTACTTGACAGAATATACTGGAGCCCAAAGGTACACACCTAATGTCGTTTTTTCAACCGAATTCCTGTGGGTTTTGCAAAAAGACAGGACCTCCTATTACACATAACGCCCACGTTATTAGCTAAACCTATTGCCAGCAAAAAGGTTTACACAACAGCGACAACAAAGAAAATACAGCAAAACAGCATTACATTTTTTTGTATAAATATCTTGAACTCGAGAAACTGTTTTAACATGAAGATTTTGACTTTTATAGAATATTTAGTTGCAATTGTCAGTGGAAATCCCTTAAATCGCGTTTTCAATCTATTGACAGCGTGGGACGACCGAAGAATGGTCACAGATTCGCACCGTGCCATTGTGGGTACCTACTCTCATTAATTACCATGTACATTAATTTTGAAAGGCGAAAGTTTCGTTGTCGTTGCTAAGTATTCGCGTTGATTTGGGAGAGCTTTAATCCAACTTGATCTATCGGTCCTTTATTTAAACGTAGAATACAATTCAGGGGCCAAATTACCGCATCAGTGACTGATCCGAGTGAGTGCCATCAGTGATCGAATGAACGAGTAAAACCTATGGGGATGATGACTACATAACATTAGCGGTAATGCCAAACTCACATAATTAAGTCACGTATTACTCGATAACTGATGCGGTAATTCAGCCCCAGATCTTCAGATTTTTGTCATTGATAGTACCCAACATCCTACTATATACCTACATCGGTCGAAGGGGGGCAATGCAGATTTTCGTAACGTAATGTGCTACATCGTAAAGTGTTACCCCGTAACGTATTATGTAAAGACAGAAATAAAATAAATATTTTTTAAGTCCATTCCTTGTTTTGATTTAACACAATGTAAAAATCTTGTGTTGTTAAATAATTAACATGACCATAACCATGTTAAAAATAATAACCTGATAACTGGTTAATTTTTTTTTTTAGTTAAATTTGATGTTTTCCCTGTGGGTGCATTATTTATAGTTCTTTTATAATTTCAAAGTGAAGTTATAAGTTATATGAATTCATTGAAATATGGAACACATCAGCATACCTAACGTATGAATTCTTTGCAGTTTAATGAACATAGCTTGACTTGAAATTCGTGCAAATCATCTTACACGATTGCTTAAACACTCATTAACTGCATTAAATCTTTCAACTATCTAAAGCTTCTTGACACCGATTTATGATATATGATATTTATGTAGGTAGGTATATGTTAATATATAAAATTCATTTTTATACAATCTAATTGCAATTAAATTTATCTTATTGTATATATGCAATATGCTGATGCACTGCTATTATTGTGAAACATACTATTTGCCTGCAAAACAAGTGACAACACAATTGCAAAGTTAATCTTATGTTTGAATATTTGACTGCAGTTGTTATTTGTTTAAAAGTTACTGAACCATGTCTAAATAAAAACCCCAGCCTACATAGAGTATAATTATGGTGACCATATTTTTAAATTCCATATAATGAACAAAAACATAATTAAAACCGGTTTTTAACTATTATTTTTTTATTTAAAAAAATAACTCAATAAAAAAAATACAACACAAACATTCAGTCTTTGCCTTAGTTAAGTTAGTTAAGTCTTTACTTTAATTTAATGTAAGAGTTAAATAAACGCTTAAAACAAAATAAGTATCCTCATTATTTAAAATAAAGTCCTACTGCAGGTAACATTTATTTGTTTACATATTTGAATACTTTCCTGAAGTAGGTAAAGATTTGTTAGATTAAATCTGGTTTTTGTTTTAAATATTCTCTGAAATCTTAACAAGTCATTTTAGAGTTAAATTTAGTATTTAGTAATTCAAATAGGTTTAAAATAGGGACACGTTCGCATTATCATTTTGTTGAAAGAATTTTGATTTGGTTAGTTTTTCGTTTTTGTTTCCACAAAATTGAATAAAATACTCAACAAATAATGAACATTTTTATGTTTTTGAATACAAAATAATTCATAATGAACATCTACTTCAAATAATGAATAGTTCATTATAATAATGAACGGATGGTCACCGTAAGTATAATACATCCAGCCATAAAAAAAATTTATCTTACACCACAGTAGTAGGTAAATATGAGTCCTATATCAATAAAAAAAAAAGAATATAAAATCTCAAACCGTCTCACACTATACTGGGGGAAGAAAAATAAAAAGTTGTTGCTTCATAATCAAATCATAGCATAAAAACCGCATGCCATTAGTGTTGTTGCCCTGCTTGAAGTTTGAATTTAATTGGCGTGATTTTTTTCTTAAAACGACTCCACCTTTTGCTATCGGATACGGATTGTAATTGTAATTTAAAAAGTTTATGGCAAGATTTACCCCTGATCTAAAACAAATTTGACTGGCAGTTATAATCAGTACCTACATCAGTTGTAGTTTTTAACTATTGTCTTAAAAAAACATTGATTTTCCCTACATATTTCGATGATGTAAAAAAACATCGTTGAAAGGCAAGGTTTACAGGTAAGTTCTCATAACACGCCCGCCATAAAAATCTCAGCTGTCATTCATATATCACGCGCTATTTTAGAAACTTTATTACGTGAACTGTCAGTTGCACTGTCAAAATCGATTTGCATTGAAGAATGCAATTACGCGTAACAAAAAGTCTGGTTTAGGGCCAGTTGTGATGGGCATGTTGATTACAACTTTAAGCGGTGCTTTTTTTGGTTAATAACAAAAACTAATTTCACTTTTGTTATGTGAAAGACGCAAGTTTGGGTTTCAGGTATTGGATTTTGTCGATGACACACAAGTAGAAGGTAAAGAAGATGGAAAAAATATAAACATAATTTTTGTTTTTCTTTGAATACAAATGGTATTAGATATTAAACTTTTAGGTACCTATATTTTACTTACAATTAGTTCGATAAAAATTGAAAAAATTGATATTTTAAGGTGACTGATCGCTATAATGCGAATTGAAACAATTTCTCAAGAACGTCGTTTCTATTTTTAGTCGGCATAGTAAGCTCCTGATATTAAACTGTGATCTCCAACACCACGGTGGAATTTTTACAAAACAAAAAGCGAACAAAAATACTAATTGAAAGTGTTACCAATCGCAAAAAAAAACGTCACTTCCGTTTCCGTACACAATTAATGCTCTGAGCGATTGATTCTGTGCGAAAAAAGTGCTGACACTTCTCCAAATAATCTGCTGCAATTAACAATTTCACTCGCTCGTCCAACAGCGTATAAGTAGGTATTTTACATTTACATATGCATGATTTTGTTGTGTCATTTTCACGATATTTCGTTTCGCATTAGCAGCATACTAACCTTAAGTTATGTTCTAGTGAGATATCTGAAATTTAAATAATACCTATGAACATTCTTAACCACAATGCAAAACCAATGATATCTCGATATTAGGTTACAAGAATTGTGTCAGTGTGCTTTTAAGATTTTTAAAACAAGATTCGAACGAATATTGGTAAACAAAGACTTTTGAAAGAGGTGAATGAACGATGGAATCTATAGAAAAAAAACTCCAATATTTCTACTGTAAATTGATCACATACAAAAAAAAAAAACTAACGGAAATTTAAGCTAAAATGATGAATACGAATAAATTTGCATTTTTTTATTTATTCTTCTCCATTTACCATTAAGAAAGAATATGATATATGATATATATTGTTTGGACATAATATATGTACAAATGAAGATAAATTGTCAAAAAAGTAGGCTTTGAAGACTGTGTGACCTTATTTTAAAAAAAATACACGATTGGATGCGACCGAATGTACTAGCTTTTAAACTCTATGTTTCAATAATGCGTTTTTTAATAAAGTCATTTTTTATTACGTTTTGTAAAACATAGGTAGGTACATATGTAGGTACCTATAATTGAAACAAATATAGCCAGCTCAACAAAAATGTTTATACGCAAACAAAACAAATTACTACCAAATCCGGCTAATGCAAGGTATATAGAATACATGATATGATATTGTACATTTTGTTATCCTATCTCTCTCATGCAAATTATCACAGAGTGACGTAATTCACTTCACATTTGTTTTTGTTTCTCATTTTTTGTCTGTATGCAGTTTTGTGGCCCAGTAATGTATAGATGCTCAGAACGAATGAAAAACTCAACGTTGAATATCACACCATGTCTTCTTTAAACTTACCCCATACGGCTTATATTACTATACCTATACCTAAAGCACCACCGGGGTGGTCGGTATCCATATCTTTGCATTGATCTGCAAAACATAAATGTTACCTCAGATCCATATGGTAATTATAAGTTAAAAAATTCTTTTTATTACATATGCACTGCACTGGAAAATGCAAGGTGTTTATCTCGGCGGTTAATGGTATGATGGACCTCTGCCACCAAATGTCAGAAGTGTCAGTGTAAAATTTGTAAAAAAAAAAAACAACAATCTAACAGCGGCTCCCTGGTTGGAAAACAAAAGTCAAAGGTATGAAGGCGTGCCAAAAAAGTCGTGTGGTTAATAATAGTGATTAATATGTAGGTACTAAAATTAGTATTTTCTTTGTCAAACACTTGAAAAAATGTTCACTAAAGTGTTTAGACACTAATTAATAGGTAATTCGATCGCAAATTTAAGTTTTCACTTCCAAATACAAAAAATAATCAAATGACCGGATTTTTAACACTACCAAGAGCAAGTAAATATTTTCCAACCAGGGAATTTTTGTTTTTGTTTTTAGATATCAAATTAGAAAGAGAAAAGACAAAGGCAGATCTTGGAAGAGCTCTATTGCCGAAAAGAACATACCACATGCCCGCCCACACAAGATAATACATGCTGCTCTCCATTTTGCCAGTGCTGTCGAAAAATCCCTTTTTGCCGCACCGCCAGTTGTACTAAATATCCCACAATTCTCCCACGAAAGTATAAATACAAACATTATTGTAATTCAGTCTATTTTATTATTTTATAAGGAACAATTTCATAATTATTAAGTTACAATATTTAGATATGTTTCTATACTTCCTATCCATTTTTATAACATACAAAAAATTAAGGAACATAAAACTGCATTGGTAAAAAATATTAACGTTGAACATTAGCATTGAAGATACATTATGCATGTGGAATATTTATATACATTTCAACATGATATTTGATTAAGTGTTATAAAATAAATAATGAATTATCTTATAGATATATCCCACCTTGAATTGTAATTAAAGTAAATAGATATCTATCATATAATTATTTGTATACATTTTTTTAAGTAATTGTAAAGGGATAAATGCTCTTGTTTCACAACTTAATTGAAGCTTGAAATAAGGTCCTCAATGACGTTAAATTTTTGGAATGAATGTTTGATTTGATCATAATTGATTTTTTTTTTTAAATAAAATGAACAAAGAAAAGATCTGAGCATAACGTAAAATCCCTGTTTTTTTGTTGCGCTATGAGGTTCGATAAATCATAAATCACTTTTTCCCTTTTAGCATATTTTCAGCATTAAATTCCCACAAAAAAAGGATAAATCCCACAATCTGGCAACGCTGGTATAGGGTTACAAATTGGCTGTGTTTGTTGTATGTGGTTTATACAGTAAAACCCTAATCCCAGTTGAAAAACCATAACAAAAAAAAAAACAAACAAATTCAGTTATTCCAGTAAAATTGGACTTTGACTTCTAAAGAATTCCGACAAAACTGTAATTTGTTTGTTTTATGCTACATTTACACGACTGACAAATTGGCATTTTTCTGTCATTATACTGCCAAAAGAATGAATTTTTACATTGTTCTGTAATTTTTTTGACAGTTAAATGCCAGAATACTGCCAATTTGTCAGTCGTGTAAATGCATTAATCATTTCTTAAAATGAACGCTTCGTTTGACATAGCATCATGTTTGTGTAAATGCGTTTCATTTGATGATTGTTGTTGTCCAATAACAAAAAAGTGCCTAGTAAAGAAAGATCATTTTAATTGATCAAAGAAACGCGAGAAAAATTGTGATCGTTGCTGTGGATAAACCTGAAACCTCAAAAATACAAAAACATATAGACTGAAAAGCACGTTGTTCATCTACTAAAATTCACAAATTTGGTGCAGATAGTCGATGAAATGCAACAAGTCGAGACAACAGAGCGTATCTGCATCAGAATCCTCAACGTCATTAAGTAGATTTTTTCAACGGCATGAGGAAGGCGTAACATACTTGCTCTTCGGTCTGTAGAAGGAGTTTGTGATCGATATGGCCTTTCAGTTAGATCTGTTTCTGTAGTTGCCAGTGCAGTGCTGCAGGACGTTGGGATAATATGTATATGACAATAATAATACACTCTCTGTTTGAAGAACTTTCATTTGTAAATTCCAGATTTCCCACGTCACACGCAAACGTAGAAAGCAGGGCTCGTTACACATTGATAGTCTATCGATAGTATCGATGGTAAAAAACTATCGAATAGTTTTAAAAAAAACTAGTTTAGTTTTTCACCCCACAATATCATTAGTGGCGAATTTCATTGAAACGGATTGGTATGTGTACATTTCTCGTTTATATCGCACATTCGTGCATTTTATTAGAATCACCACCAGAAAGCTATAGTATGCGTGTATTTTTGGAATGTTGACAAAAAGTCGCCGTTTATTGCTATGAATATGCATTCTTGATGTTTCTCATTTTTCGTACCGAAACTGTGCCTAGTTTTCTTTTTTTTGTTACTATTGAAGTTTTGTATTGTTTTTTTTCTTTCTATAAAATATGAAGTAATAAATTTATGTAGATTCTTTTTTGTTCCATATTGTATAATTAAAAAGATTAATTGAAGTTTTGTTTTTTTTTTTTTCAAAATAATATAGGTACAAATTTTAAATTTACATATTTAGATTGTTTTTATTTTGTTTTATTTTTTTGTGATAATTTAACTAAGAATGCGTTTGTATTAATCTGGGAATTTTGTCTTTATTTTGCGCATTTTAAAGTCATATATACTAATGGCCGATTTCATAAAGCCCTTTTTAACTGTTTAACATACTTTTAAATATTTAAATGACGTTTGTTCCATACAAAATACGTCATTTAAAAATTTAAAAGCCTTTTAAATATTTGTGAAACCGAACATAAATGTTGTACTTGTATTTGCGGTTTAAATATGGGTTTGGTTTTAAAATAGAAAACTATCGATAGTCTATCGATAGTTTTTCTTTAAACTATCGATACTATCGAAACCTATGACTATAGATGTTTAACGATCCCTAGTAGAAAGATGTATAAAATTAGTGACTCAAGCTAGCCAATGTGTAGTTGGAGCCCCATCAAGAGAGGTGATTATAAGAAATAGTTATATTACACTATTTCAATTCTGGCTATCTGATTAAACAAATATCTAAATATTTTGATTTAGCTTCAAGCATACACACAATCTATACATGTTTCATTTTTACTAATACACTCTCACATGCATGACAAGCATTTGAACAATGTATATTCCGCTTTAAAGCCCTTTCAAATTTTTGTATTTTCAAAGAAACTAAGAAAAATAATTTTGACAATAAATTTACCATAAAACAATCTTATTAAAGAAAATTATATAAAAACATAAAACAATTTGAGAATTGTTCTTAGTTTGTTTTTCTTTTTTTGGAGAACTTCAAACGCCGGTAGAGCCTTAAAAGTTATGTTCAAATTAAAAAGTACATAAGTACATATACGAGATCAATTCGTCAATACGC
The DNA here is from genome assembly GCA_932273885.2 of Leucozona laternaria. NCBI lineage: Eukaryota > Metazoa > Arthropoda > Insecta > Diptera > Syrphidae > Leucozona > Leucozona laternaria. Next base: position 44,718,004 of record OW026367.1, read on the forward strand.
AACTTTTGATACCCCTTTCAATAAAAAAAAAAAAACATCTTCATACAATGACGCGACACTCTCGTACATCCCGTTGTTTTCAGAAGAATTTCAGACGTTTTTCAATCAATTTTGAATCACATAAATGTTGATTTTTAACAATTATTTAGTTTTAATTCTAAGTTTCATGCATGTATTTGTATTCTCCATTGTTGTATGCTCCCATAAAACAATGTGTGGTAAAGAAAGCTGCAGGTGCTTTGAACCAATGAAAACTTAATTTTGAAATTCGTTTTAATCTGTTGTAAAACTTAAACTCATATTCTTCCAAGTGTTTATTTTTGCTTTAAGCGTTGGTATTGTTCCTGCCTATTGATGGATTTAAGCCACCTGAAAACAGTTGCACACCTGCAGTTACAGGTAGGTACATATATGAATATAATACTTGCTTATAGGAAAACAGAATAACAATCTTAATATGACCTGACCATGAACAATAACATTGGCCGATTTAAATTTTTAATTGTTTTTATGTCGCGACAAAATGTATAGGTACATGTGCATGTAAGTATACACAATAGCGCCATCATATAGCATAATACAAAATTATGCAATTTCTTTATATTCTTGAAGAGGCGGCTATGCAATATTGATGTTGCCGACATGATAACAAATTCGAATTCGCTTAATACTACATATGTACATAAATGCTGACACTTACAGACAAAACTGTCTGTCAAATTGTGACATACTTAAAATTTGAAGTAAATGCGGAAGGTAACTGGTCAATTATTATTTATGTAAGTATCATTTCTTTCTTTTATTTATACAACAAATTATTAAATTTTTTTTTTTGTCTTTTTGTTTGTTATTAAACATTATATTGAAATTCAGGTCGTGTCGTTATTATATTATTCTTAAAACGTTGGTTCTTTGAATAAAGTTCTACACGTTCGTTTAAAAATGAACTAATATTTGTATGAAAATTATCAAACAAATATTTTTGGGTTTCATGCCATATGTACCTACTCATTAGCCAAAGTCTCAATGTCATTTTACATAATAATAATTTATTGTTAGCAATATCAAGCTCTGCTAAAATTTCAAGAATCAAATCTTAAGAGATTCTTTCTTACTTATAATATCGACTATACAACCATATATAGTATTTATAAAGGGTGATTTTTTAGCTGGTTTGGTTTTGGCAACACTGGTTTTGACAGCTGACGTGTGTTTAGTACCTTGTGTCACTGTCAAACAGCTTCAGTTTGGTTTGCAATTTAACCATGGATCGTCTTACAAATGAACAACGCTTGCAAATTATTGAATTTTACTATCAAAATTCGTGCTCGGTTCGAAATGTTCATCGGGCGCTGCTTCCATTTTATGATCGGCATTCTCGACCTTCTGAGCAGTCTATTCGGAAGATTGTGACCAAATTTCGCACCAAATTTACTTTGTTGGACATTAAACCACCAACACGTTTACGTACTGTGCGTAGTGAAGAAAATATTGCGGCCGTATCAGCTAGTGTGACAGAAGGCGCGAAATGTCGATTCGGCGCCGTTCCCAGCAGTTAGGCCTTTGTTACAGCACTACGTGGAAAATTTTGACGAAGGATTTGGGCGTAAAGCCTTTTAAGATACAGCTGGTGCAAGAACTAAGGCCAGCCGACCTACCACAACGCCGAATTTTTGGTGAATGGGCTCTTGGAAAGCTGGCCGAGGATCCGCTTTTTTATCGAAAAATTGTGTTCAGCGATGAGGCTCATTTTTGGTTGAATGGGTACGTAAATAAGCAAAATTGCCGCATTTGGAGTGAAGATCAGCCAGAAGCATTGCAACAGCTACCAATGCATCCCGAAAAAGCCACTGTTTGGTGCGGTTTATGGGCCGGCGGCATTATTGGGCCATATTTCTTCAAAGATGATGCGAATCGCAGCGTTACTGTCAATGGTGAACGCTACCGAGCGATGATAACAAACTTTTTTTTGCCCGAAATGGAAGTTCTTGACTTGCATGATATGTGGTTTCAACAAGACGGTGCCACATGTGCCACACAGCATGCGAAACAATGGCGCAATTGCGAGGCGAGTTTGGTGAGCAGTTAATTTCACGTTTCGGGCCGGTCAATTGGCCGCCTAGAACGTGCGATTTGACACCAATAGATTATTTTTTGTGGGGGTATGTCAAGGCTAATGTCTATAGGGACAAGCCCGCTTCGATTGACGCACTGGAAGCCAACATCCATGCATTCATTCGTGAGATACCGGCCGATATGTGTGAAAGAGTATGCCAAAATTGGACTCAGCGGATGGGCTACCTGAGACGCAGCCGCGGTCAACATTTGCATGAAATTTACTTTAAACATTAAATTGCAAGGTTCAAACTATCGATTCAAATAAATATTTCATTCATTTTTTCGAATTTTTTGTGTTTTTTTTTTTTTTTAAAGTTCTAAACCTCTTAAAAAATCACCCATTATATGTATATACGTGCCAGTGCCAGTGGAGTAGATATTGCAAACAAAAAAAAAACTGAGTGTGAAATTGTTGGATTTTCTTTCAACAAAAAAATTATTATTCAGAAGATGAAACCGCGCAACTGAATTATTGCTATGTTAATTTATTAAATATTTATCTCTACACATTTTGCAGGTTAATATCCTTTTGTGTGATTGAAATAGGTTTTTTGTTTGTTTAGTAAAATATAAATGCCTGCATATCACAGAGCGCGGTTTGTTTGACTTTTATAAAGCATTCTTAGTGATCTAGGAAGTCTTTATACGCCAAAAGCAAAATCCAGAAATTATTCTACGACAATATCTTCAAACATAAATCTGTTATCTGTTATGCCTGTGACACACATCTTGTATAGACACCATAGCATGCGAATAACCCAAATGTCTGTCAGCGTATACCACGGTAATACCAGCCGAGCAAGATGGTATGAGCGTGGTATGTATCTATACGAGGGTTTTTTGCTTGGAAGCTGCAAGAACATCACAAGCTGTCAAACTATACTACGTAACTGCAGTGTGTCACCTATCATGGTATTGAGCACAGATTAGCCACATGAAGATGAGAATCCCGGCAGCCATTTTAATTTGCCTACAAGCTTGAACTGGCAGTTATCAGATAATAAATGAGAATGTGTGCATAAAAACCTCACACATAGACAGTAGGGATCTTCACACACCTGGGGCCGAATTACCGCATCAGTTATCGAGTAATACGTGACTGAATTATGTGATTTTGGCATTACCGCTCACGTTATGGAGTCATCATCCCCATAGGTTTTACTCGTTCATTCGATCACTGATGGCACTCACTCGATCAGTCACTGATGCCGTAATTTGGCCCCTGGTTAAATTGTTGTTGCAATTCACATCTATTCATCGACGCCGGAAGAAATTACAAATACAACAATGTAAACAAATGGGTTTTGGAGGGTGAAACGTACGAAACATTCTCATCTTCATATGGCTAATCTGTGGTATTGAGTATGGTATGGTATTGGCCGCGTTCGGGTGCTAATCCGATAGGCTATCCAAGATACCTTAGTATCCGATATGTTTTCGAACGACCAAAACCAGATAGGTTACATTTGCTGTCAAAAGACAAGGCAGCTAATTAAAGGGAAAACTATTGAGTTTTTAACGCGACGATTTGATTTTCATTTTATTGCAAATCCCTTCTGAATCATCAATTAAGTATTCAGTACCATTTACTATCATACTGGTATACATTTTAACCCTTATTTGTTATTTTATTCTTTAAACGAACAAAATCAGATGCGACACCCAAAAGCAAAATAAGTAGTCGCCTGTAGGTGTAATTAGCTGTGATCAGCTGTTCCCCAAATTTCCATCGGATAGTTTAGTATCGCGAAAATTTTAGGATAGCTTGGGATTTGTTTCTGACAAGAGCTGATTGGTTTATCAGCTGAATTTTTCTATACGATTACAACAACACAAACCTATCCGGATAGCTTTGGATAGTTGCCCGAACGCGGCCATTCATACCATGGTATCCATATCCATACTATATGTCTGTCACGGGTATTAGGAAAGATTAGGACAAAAGCTCATATGTACATTGTACATTTATACATGAAAAACAAAATCATTAACTAATCTAGCTGATAACAATTTTTAATGCACATTATTCACTTATAAAGGGTCCGCCATCTAAGGTTTTTTTTTTTTTCAACTAGTGCTTATTTAGTGAGTGGTAACACTTAGCTCATGTCTGATTTGACAGATAATTAGTTTTATCCTTCCGCAGAACGAATATGGTTGTGTATACGCTTCGCTAAGTGGGCCTGCGATCGACTTAGAGAAAATGCCGATTTAGCCAAAAAAAATCATCTTTTCAGATGAAGCTCATTTTGATCTTGGCGGGTAGTAAACAAGCAAAAATGTCGCATTTGGGGCACAGAAAACCCGCACGCATACATTGAAAAGCCGATACACCCAAAACGAGTCACTGTTTGGTGCGGATTTTGGTCCAGAGGCATAATTGGGCCATTTTTCGAAAATGAGCAAGGAGTGACCGTTACAGTCAATGACGATCGTTATCGGGCCATGTTGAACGAATTTTTGTTCACAAAAATTGAAGAGGAGGATATTGGCAACATTTGGTTTCAACAGGACGGCCGGCGCTACGTGCCACACAGCCGAAGCTACACTCGATGTTTTGCGCCATTTCATTTTGTATTGTTATTTGGCGGACCCTTTATATATTAACGATTAATCTTAGCCACAGAGAGCAACAATTTGCGACCGTAAGATTTGCCAACCCAAAAATTGTGTAATTCTATCTTCAACCAACTTTTTTTGTTTTTTTTTGATGTGTAAACATCTATGCTGGCGGTAGAGTGAAAAAAAACGTGAACGTTCGTGTGCAACGTTACGTCGTGCAACGTTACGGTGTGCAACGTTACGATCTGCATACTAGGATGGGTGCGTTCAGTACAAAAAATCTTAAGATCCCATTCAAGCTAAAAAACTAGTCCGTTTTAGATCCGCGCACGTTGATGTTTACACATATTAGCCGTGAGTCCCGGCACTCACACAATTTTTTTATTAAAAATATTTTTAACAATTGTTTGTCAATAGATTTTATTATTTACATTGTTGGTAGCTAGTTTTATAATCCGGTTGTCCTTGCTAATCTATACTGTCTCTGAATTATCATTTATATTTATTATGATTCTAAAAAAAATAAATGTGTGTTCTTGTTGATTTGGACAATTAGGATCACTTTGAATCTAAACACAAATTTTAAAAAGAAATGTGTACGAGTAGGTATATATATAATTTCTGTTTAGTATAGCTCTGTCGAAAACAACTCGTGGTTTAATCATTTGACCTTGTAAGCCAACAGATTAAATCTCGTTTCCCTAATTTAATTCTTTTTGAGTATACAGGGTGTTTAGTGTTTAGTATAAGATCCATCAAAACGCTAAAGAGTGAAGGTTGGGTTAAAACAAGAAAAATCGTAGGGGGCTATAGGGGTTTAAGCCCCCCCCCCCCTTCTCACTGCCAATTGCTAAAATGAGATATAATGCAGTAATTGGAACGTGTAGAGTTTAAAACTCGTGTTCAAACCTAAAATATTTTAAAACCCAGATGAAACTGCTGATTATTCTTAATTCTTAAATGCTAGATATTAGGTGTGTCAAGCCCGAAGTGAATTGGAAGAACAAAAAGAGGTTGGGGCTTAATAATTAACATGATTAATACAGCAACTGATTCTATATGGCTTGGCTTACTAACTTACTCGTACTTACTTACTTCTATGTCGGCGGTAAGGCCCGGATTGGACCAGGGCCTAAACCAACAAAATTCTTCCAGCCAACTCAGTCCCTATAGCCATCTGTCTCCAGTTTTGCAGGCCAAGTTGGATGATGTCCTTTTCCACTTGGGTGCGTCACCTGAGTCACGGTCTTCTTCTACTGCACCTTCCCTCAGGGTTGGATTCAAAGACTATGCGGGCTGGAGCTTTGGTGCCCATATTCGCTCTAAATGTAAATATTCCTTGTACTTTTTCGGTTAGGTCAGTGTTGCTGTACATGTACAGCTCATACAGTTCGCTGTTGTACCTTCTCCTCCACTTGGCTCGTTTATGCAGATGGGAAAAAAAATTACCCGCTGATTCTTCCTCTCAAAACAGACTAAGGCGCCGTTCTCATCAACCTTTGATAAGGGTTATGCCTCTTCACCATACTATAGTAAGACCGGGAACGGGATAATAAGCATTAAGACTGAGTTTATTCCAGAGAATTTTCAGGGCTAAACTCTAAAAACTTGCAAGTCTGAAGGCAATAGAATGAAAAAGCGCGGTCAGCGAGGCAATTTAAATTCCTTCATAAATATTTTCAAAATGTATAATGAGGATGTTTTTAACTTTGACACATCGCGCCTGAAAAAGTTTCAAATTTTTGCACAAGTTTAGTCAAGGCCCTAGAAAGTTTTCAGTCGAGAAAATCTAGACGAGCAAAATATGTCAAATACCCGTGAGGCTCTTGCTAATTTATTTATGTATTTATTTACGTACAACAAAAACCTTATAACAACCATAAAATGGTATGAAAAACTTAATTATAAATGAAACTAACGAGGGCTTAGTCAATTTCGATAACCGCACTCTTGCTAGCACCTTTTCAGCATCTATGTGTAACTTTCTAACGCCTCATTAAAAACTACGAATAAAGATTGTTTTCCAGGCGGGCTATAGTTTATTACTTATATATTTTTTTAACTATTATAAATATATCTCCAGCTACAGGTTCACAAAAGCCCTTTCACCTAGTTTCATTAATTGCATTACATAATTAAAAACTGCATATGGTGTTGCCCTTTTAAAGAAAACTAAATAAAACTGATTGTCCAATTCGAAAACAATGTAAATGTAAATAGAATATCCAATCTTTGTCTGTCCCGATTCTGATCCAATTAATAGATCTTACTTATAGATTACAAGTCTAAAAAATTTGCCATTTAAATTTATCGTATTAATAATTTACATATAAATAGACAGGCGCAGGCGGCATTTAGGGTGTATGTGCCACGGCACACGGCCCGCGCTTCGAGAAGCCCCGCGCTACTTGCAAAATTCTACTCATCTTGATTTAATTTCCTTCTTTGAAGATAATTATGCGGTAAAAAAAAAATTATGTGAGTGTCGGAGCTCACGGTAAATATGTGTATAAATCAGAGTTTGTCCAAGCGCAGTTTTGGATCCGTATGCGAAGTTGTCCATACTGCATGGTTCCAAAACGGACTAGTTTACTTGAATGTGATCTTCAGATTTTTGTCACTGGACGTTCCCATTATCCTACTATGCAGCTTTTCGTAACGTAACGTGCTACATCGTAAAGTGTGTCCTCATAGCGTCGCACGAAGGAAAATCCACGTTTTTATTTCACTCTACCGCTGGCATAGATGTTTACACACTAAAAATTATTTAGAGATAACAATCAAACACGACATTACGATGATTTTGAAAAAAAAATATTTGTTTCAATTTTTTCAATTAATTTTTTAGTGATTTAAGATCTTTAAAATTGTATGCTTGAATCTTTTGTAATAATTGTTGTGAAAAAATAACAACAAATTAATGTAGATTTAAATATTCAGAGCTTTGTTAGACATTGTCAGTCATATAAGATTGATCTTCGGCAGTTGTCCATTCCCTTAATAGTTGGACCTATGCTTACTTATAAACTCATTCCAACAGTTGTGTAAATATGTGCTCATGTATTTACGGATATCATATATTTACGGACATCGCCTTGTTCGTTGAACATACCTACTTTAGAACAGGTTTGGAAAGCCAAAATATCTAAGAAGTTACAAAATCGATGGAAAATGTTTATAGATAAGTTTTTAAGGTTGTTAAAAGTTAGCCATAATTTAGAGTGGCTTTACAAATAAGACTGTGTGTGTCAAGCCCTTGAAGTTTTTTTTTTATAATATGTAATTATTATAATTTGTACTTTGCAAGTATTGGTTTCGTTTAAGTAGAGAAAATTCTTTCATCGGCTACGAACTAAGAAATTGTAAAAAAAAACAGCGTTTCAATTTATAGGCAAAAAGTTCAAATAACGGAAATAGGCATTCTAGGTTTTTTGAAAAAAAAAAATTGTCTTTCTTTTCGGGCATTCCCCCACCCATTTTTTTCTCTTTTTTTTTAGGACCAAAACTAACAGTAGCTGTCATACAAAATTTCTTGGCCAAAAAGGAAAAACTTATTTTTCTCAAATACAGCGCAACCAAATTTGTTTTTAAGAACTCAATAAATTTAAATAGTTATAAGTTGTCGTTTAGTAAAAAAAAATGGTTCCTAAAAATGCTTATTAATGGTACCTCCCAAAGAACCATTTTTTTGATTTTCGCTTTTCTCGAAAACGGTTAAACTGATTCTGATCAATTTTTTTTATGAAAAATTATTGACACATTCTAAAATAATATTGTGTACTAATTTTTTTATTTTAAACAATATAAAAATATATAGATTTTTAAAAAAAGTTTGAATTTTTTTTTTTGAAAACTCAATATTTCAAAAACGACTCTGTCGATTTTTATTAAACTTGGTAAATAGCAGTTTTTTAACTTTATCCAGAATTTTTTTTTGACAAAAAATATTCTAATACCCTACAATAACGGTGCCTCCCATACAAATATTTAAAAACCGTTAAGACAAATATTTTTTTTCTCAAAAACAACTCCTACGATTTTGATAAAAGTTTTTTGGTGTGTTAGTACGATCTACCATTTAAAGTTTTTAAATTTTATATTTTACGTTTATTAACAGTACCTCTCATAGAACGGTTTCTTTGATATTCAACTATCTCAATATTTGATCAACTGAATAAAATCAATTTTTTTATACAGAAGCTTGTAACAAATATAAATAAAAATGCGTATCAAAATTTTCTAAAATATGATTTTTGGATTTTTGAAAAAAAATTCTAAATGTCCGCCTCTGTTAGTCTCACAAATACGAGCCCTTTTGAGCACAATTTTTCATTAACTTCAAAACAAAGTAATATACCTTCCCGGCGGACACCCTGTATATTGTTTGATTGACAAGTTATTTATATGTATAATACAATTAGTAAAATATGCTTACAAATTTTATTGTTATTGAAACAATCTATTATAAACCAAGGGTTGTATTTAATTGAAGAAAACTATTATAGTATATTATTTGCTAGAAAAATCGTAGAAGTAGGGGAGAGTGGGTACGAAAGTAACATTTTTGACATTTCGACCGTAATTTGATAGCCAATTAACATATCAAAATGAAACATAGTGCATATTATTGAATGAAAATTTAGCTATCGTTAAATACTAATTTGGTTTCCAGCTTTGTCTTTGATTTAAATGTATGACTTGAAAATGAAGACAAGGTCAAATGTTACAATCGTCCTTTTCGGTGTGTCGATTGTAACACGCTGAAAGGACGGTCGTAACACCATATAAATATATGAAGAAAAAATCTAAAATGGTGGTTTGACTTAGAATTAAATTCTAAGCCAATACTATAAATTAATTATGTATTATTATAAAATAAATGAATGCCAATAAAAAGGCAGTCTTATTCAGTGCTGATAATAAATGGATTTATGTAGTATAACATTATTTGGAATTTATTTAAAAAAAAAAAACTATTTTGATCTCTATCTCCAGCTGTTGAATAAACAAAGTCACCAAAAACTGTGTGTGGACGGTTGTAACACAAATAATTAAACAGTAATTTGTGCTTGTAACGGGTGATTTTTTAGCTGGTTTGGTTTTGGCAACACTGGTTTTGACAGCTGACGTGTGTTTAGTACCTTGTGTCACTGTCAAACAGCTTCAGTTTGGTTTGCAATTTAACCATGGATCGTCTTACAAATGAACAACGCTTGCAAATTATTGAATTTTACTATCAAAATTCGTGCTCGGTTCGAAATGTTCATCGCGCGCTGCTTGTGTTCAGCGATGAGGCTCATTTTTGGTTGAATGGGTACGTAAATAAGCAAAATTGCCGCATTTGGAGTGAAGATCAGCCAGAAGCATTGCAACAGCTATCAATGCATCCCGAAAAAGCCAATGTTTGGTGCGGTTTATGGGCCGGCGGCATTATTGGGCCATATTTCTTCAAAGATGATGCGAATCGCAGCGTTACTGTCAATGGTGAACGCTACCGAGCGATGATAACAAACTTTTTTTTGCCCGAAATGGAAGTTCTTGACTTGCATGATATGTGGTTTCAACAAGACGGTGCCACATGCCACACAGCACGCGAAACAATGGCGCAATTGCGAGGCGAGTTTGGTGAACAGTTAATTTCACGTTTCGGGCCGGTCAATTGGCCGCCTAGATCGTGCGATTTGACACCATTAGATTATTTTTTGTGGGGGTATGTCAAGGCTAATGTCTATAGGGACAAGCCCGCTTCGATTGACGCACTGGAAGCCAACATCCATGCATTCATTCGTGAGATACCGGCCGATATGTGTGAAAGAGTATGCCAAAATTGGACTCAGCGGATGGGCTACCTGAGACGCAGCCGCGGTCAACATTTGCATGAAATTATCTTTAAACATTAAATTGCAAGGTTCAAACTATCGATTCAAATAAATATTTCATTCATTTTTTTGAAGTTTTTGTGTTTTTTTTTTAAAAAAGTTCTAAACCCCTTAAAAAATCACCCATTATTATGTTACAAACGTCCACACAAAAATTGTTACAACAGTCCACCCCACGCTTTTTTATATTAAAAATCAAAGTAAGATGAAACCGGTATGCCTATCGTAAAAATATTGAATCTATTCGATTTTAGAAATATTGGATCACGGTAACGTCGCATCAATTCAATGAATTGTTTATTTTTTTCGAGAAAAATTATGTAAATTATGTATGTAAATTATGTTTTCACTAAAATTTCACATTTTTGGCTTTTGTTGGTACATTCGACTGTACTGACTTTTGGATTTTTGTGGGTGCATTCAGGGCCTAATTGCAAAGAATTGTGCATTAAAAAATGAACGCAAACGGTTCTAGTTTTTCGTAAAAATTGAATGTTACAACCGACCCACCGTTACGTTCGTACCCACTCTCCCCTATCTAGAAGATATTCGGTCATTATTTTATCGTTTCTTACAAAAAATACAGGTATATTCAATAATCACCTCTAATAACAGTAAACCAACACGAAATAAGTGATACTTAAAGTGACATTTTTTCAACAGTTAGTAATAAGTAGGAGGAACAACAACTTCAAATTATCTTTTGTCTATATACAAGAAAACAATATAAAGATCCGGTCAACTATGATTAAAGCAAGTTGTGGCTTGTGACCAAAAATGTCCAAAAGCTTAAGCGGACGATCGATGGTGCGTATCGTTACGTGCTAATGAACAGCAAGTACATAGGCGTGTTATATTTATTTAAATAAATGATAGATCTTTTCAATGACGGTGTGGGCTGGGCTGGGCTGGGCAGGGTATGTACGAACAATTTGCTCATGTGACCATCATATTTTATGACGAAGGTACCTTCTATCATCAGAAAGTTGGCTAAACATGTCTTCTAGAAGTTCAAATGAGAATTCTTAGCCAGCAATTAAAGTACCTATAACTTAACGACCAACTAGTTTATAATTTAGCATTGTACATATATTAATTGATTTTCAGGGGTTTTTTCTCGAGAAAGTAAATGAAAATGACAGTTAATGACTTTTTAATTGACAACTTAGTTTCTGAACTGGTTTTCTTCCGAGCGACTATGGAAATGTTTAAAGCAAATAACATTTTACTTGTTCTAAAGATTTCGAGATTTTAATCACATGTCAAAAATGGCTAAAAAAAATAGTTTTCATCACACCGCCCTGTGGCTGTGCGTGTGTGCGTTCATCGAACGTTGACCTACAGTCTAAATCTAAATACATATGTACTGTACAAGCGAATACAAGAGTACGTATTATGTACGTACGTACATATGAATGTACTATTCATAGTATAATGGCAAGTTATGGATTCATAAAAAAATCAAACTCGATATTTTGATAAAACTTGACATTATGATGATGGGGAAGACTAAAGAAGTGGGTCTCGCAAAAACATCCGCCTGTCTGTCTGTCAAGAGCAGGTTCATGCGATCCATCGGAAATGTATTTTTTTTAAATTATTTTATATTGAATTTATATTTAATGAGCCCAAAAAGCTATATAGTAACTATAGAGGAAGGTGAAGCACTTGAAATGTACTCCAAGTCCAAATTTTGGCTTGATTTTAACGTGTATTTTAATGTTTGTTTTGAAGGACAATCATAGCAAGAATCAAATAATTTGTATATCTGAATATGTTGCCAATTAAATGCTCCGTTTATTGCGCAAACGTAGCTCGAACATTTTTCTTTTTAATATTCGAGCTTCCGCTAAAATAAGCTTATCTAAAGCTAAAGTTAGCTCTAAAGTGAACTGGTGGAATTGGAAGCTCCTCTTAACTATTCTATAGCACAAACGCCGATTTTAAAGCTCGCATAATATTTTTAGTGTTCAAGTTCCCAGTAAAATAAGACACTATGCTCATACGTAACGGACAAAATTTTCATAAGCAAATTATTTTCAAACTTTTTTTTTTGATCGAATTTGAAGCTTTTTAAATGCTGATTATTTGTGCGAAAATTGAAAATTCAAATTAAAAAAAAAAAAAAAACGCCATAAAAATAATTAAGCATCTAAAAGCTACAAATTCAGGTAAAAAAGGTTTTAAATTGTTCGAAAACTTACAACTATTTTGGCAAAAACCGCAGGTTTTTTTGAATTTCAATTTCAAATAAGAAAATTAACCGTAAAAGCTACAAAATTTCTACTCAATAAACCAGCAAACAAAATGCTTCAAATAAAAAAATGTAATCTACGTTTAAGATTTTGTTTAATATTTTTAACACGAACGTTTCGAAATCAAATTTTGAATTTAAAAAAAAAAACCGGGGTTGCAATTATTTTCAAAAGCTTATTTACCTAAAACTTTGAGGTTTGAAATAATAAAAGGCACTCCAAATATTTATTCATTAACTTAATTTGAAAGTGAGTGTTGCCGTTGTTTTTTATATTTTTAAATTGTTTTTTTTTTTTTTTTTAGAAAATTGCCGACACACCTTAAAGAGAGAGAAATGATTCTCCCTTCCATACGACTTTTTACTGTCTCAACCGACAAAAAGTAACTATTGAATTTTGTTTTTAAAAAATTAGTAAATCCCGAATGAATTCCAGACTTTTTTCATTTTCGGGATTCTGCAATTCGGGATTTTGTAAGTCGGGATTGTGTAATTTTGTTGTATTTTGGGTCATTCGGGATTTCGTAGCGTTCCCCATTTGACGGTGTAACCTCTGTAATGTATAATGCTAACGTACATGCAAATGCAACATGCATGCTCTTTTGTTTAGCACCTTAAGTTGCTTCGAACTTTTGCTACAAAGTACACTTGAACACAAGCAACATGAGTTTTCAACGAAGTGTGGGTGTGGGCCCACTCTTGACGGCATTCTTTTCTATTTAACTTCCTTCTATTCCCCAACTAGGTTGCATTTAAAAGACCTCAGGTCTGAGTCTGACTGCAATCAAAAGTGACTGATACTGACAACCAATTTCCAGATGGGTGGCCGATCTTTGTCAAAACGAATGATGGCATCTCTTCATTGATATATTGGCTGATTCAAACTGTAAGGTATAATTAAAACCTGTCAACAATTATCTATATTTATATTTGAGACAAAGTTCCTGAGCCTAGGCCAAATTTAGAAGTGACACCAGATATTATCTGTTAACTCGATAGTGCACCAGTGTCAATGGTTTTATATGTTGTTTGTAAATAAAATAACTTCGCTCAAACTAGTTTGATTATATTTTTTTTTTCTCTGGATAAATACGCATTTTATTTCGAAATGATTAAAGCATGTCCACATACCTTAACATTATGATACATTTCGTCGTTTTATATGTATATGAAAATAGGCAACAACAAAAATCAAAGCTCAAGCAATTGGCCTACTAACAACATTCACCACACACTGCACTGGCATCAATAATAATGAGCGTGTCGTCAGAGTTGAAAACTCTATATTAATGTATACCTACAGTACAGCTTACAAATTTATACTATCCATCCATCTACCCGCCAAAATACAACATTTTTAGCTTCCACTTTTGCTATATTATCTAGAAGGAGTTGTGTCAGTTTGTCGATTTGCCGTTGCCGGTTTAAGCTTTAGACTTGAGAATGACTGCAATGTACTCGTACATATAATGTAGTCTAATAGTTCAGCACTAAGCACAAACTCCCATCATCTGATTTCCTCCAGCTATTAGCAAATAGAATTGTGAATGGAAAGGCGTTTATGTAACACCTCTCGACCACCGCCGCCGCTGCCGCCGCGCGCGCCGCCGTCGCGTCGTCTCGGTCGTAATGCTGAAGCACTGATCAGACAATAACCGGCTCTTTTTTTGTGTATCTTTGAGTGATGTCTAAAAGCCAGCGAAGATCGCTTCAGGCATGCTTGAATAGCCTGCATAGCTAGTACCTTACCATCCGAAAAGTGGAAGTGCCATACCATATTAATGGTAACATCAAGGAACTTTTTCACATCTTGAAGGTGATAATTTGGAATACCTAGGGGAGCATCCAACCATCATACAGATCGCCGGAAAAAAACAAGGAATCAATGTGGATGTATCAAGTCAGCGTGAAGGACAATCAGGTATTATAAAGTTCATTCGAAGATTCCCTCTCATATTTTGCTTAACCTCTGATTTTTACTTGCTCTAAAGCGACTATAAATAGCCAGTATTGGTTTCGTGTAAAAAAGAGCTTTTAATTCAAAAATATTGGTTTTGGTCATACCATCGTTTGTTAGTCTTTTTGTGCGATTGTGCGTTAAGCTTAACATCGAGCTAAAGCCTTAATGGATTTGCTACATGCATTTTTATTGAATTCACCAATTTTAACTCACTCATCTAGAACTGATAGCTGCCATACAACTATTTAGATTCTAGAGACTTGAAACTTAAGATCGATTTCTAACCTATGTTTAAAATTTTTCAAGTTTTTAGCCCATCGGTAAGGCAAATTTAAAATCGAGTGCAAGATTAGTCCATAACAATAAAAAGAGTGTTCTAGTTTTGCCAATTTTGCTCTAATTATTTTAACTTCTTTTCAATATTATGCAGTGCCTAACCTAGTTTTTAAACATCTACGAAGCTTCTTTATTATTAAAGTTGGCCTTATGTAGGTTATCATAGTGATTTGCAAACATCTACGAAGCTTCTTTTTTATTAAAGTTGGCCTTATGTAGGTTATCATAGTGATTTGCAATCATCAAACCCCATTTCATATTCAAATCTTGACTCAAAAAATAGTTTCCGATAAAAAATGTAAATTATTCAAAGAATTCATAGAATTGCATAAAATTAAAAATAAGTTTAATCAATTTTAGGCCAACCATTTTAGACTTTTAGTTGAGAACGCGCTTAAGCTAAATCGTTTTTATTTTCGATTTAGGTTACTTTGATTTTCTATAATCATTAATAAAAAGTAAAAAGCTTATCGAAAGTTGCTTTTCTATGGACATAATTTTATGATAATGACCCATTTTATCGCTGTTAATATATATTTTCTTGTCAGTGGCTGAAAGGATTTGGGTTAAGTTGTGTATACAAAAGTAAAATTAGCGAGCAAACATTTTCAAAGCAATATTTGAGGTCAGTTTTTTTTCGTTTAATCTATAAAATACGTTTTAGTACCTGTGTAATATTATTAGTTCTATTTAGAAACTTCTATATGGAAAATATTGATGGAAAAACGTTCAGTCGGTTCTTTAGCGATCAAATGAATATTGATTTAGAAAAACGTAGGAACTGTACTACAAGAAAATATCATTATGTACGGTAACGGCTGAACGTATTTCGATAAAATTTTGTATGAAGACGCTGTGTATTTGTATTTACTCTTAAATAGCTGACCCGCCCGGCCTTGCATGAGTAGACAAACCTAAGATTCGCATACAAATTACAAATAAAACATAAATTAATATATTTAAACTAATTTTTGTAATCAAATACCACCAACTACTTAACGGGTTATAATCTACTTCACGTTATGAATGGCGAAGTTCTTAAAAATTTTATCATCTAAGTTCAATTATTATTACTTTCCCAACGCAGAAAGAATTTTTGTAATCAAAAACAATTTTTTTGCGGTACGGTACCATTGGCCACCGAAAATTGATGGATGGACATTTCACCACCGCCGATTGAGTGTTGGATTTTTAAGTGCTGCCGTTTAGTGCTCAATATTTGAGTGCCACCTATTTAAGTGTCAGATTTTTCGTGTTGGAAAAGTAGTGTAGATTTTATTAGAAATGGTTAATTCACAATAAGAATTCATTCATATTGTATTCAATAACAAATCGTATTCTTTTTCAGTTTATTTAATCATTTGCATTTTGTTTAGGAAATTTTGCAGAACAGCGACTTTTGCAAAATAAAATACGAAAATATATAAATAAATGATGCAAATTAATAGAAAATCATTTTTAACACCATTTTTACTGGCAGGAGGCAATTTTTCATGTCAATCGTAGCAAATTGAAATTTGCGTCAAAAATTGAAACAGAATACAGAACTCGCTTGTTTAGCAAGATTTCACTTTACATTGCAATGAATTAAATGTTCTAAAATGTTGCACCATGCAAAAGTTGTCAAAAAAAACATGGCTATAACTGGCAAATCTATATTCTATTGTGACTTACCACATTTTTATTCCAAAGGAAACAATGGCCATATGAATAATAAGCACTTCATTGTTCAGTACCTGTCTGTAGGCAGTGGAAAAAAGTCTAGTGTTGAAAGATCGACAATGAACTGCCCAGTGGCGAAACCGCTGTAACGAAAATTCCAAGCACTAAAAGGCTGTTGGTGAAAATCTGGTGGTGAAGTGTCCAACGGTGAAAGTTCGGCACTGAATTGTCCTGCTTCGATTTTTTTGTGTTTATCCCATTTCACTCTATACCTACATATTTTATTTTTAAAGTAACATTTCCAGCATAAACAGAATATTTGAAATCGGATAACACTTTCCGTTTTTACATCCTTTCACTCTTTAAATACCAAATGTTTGAAAAAAAAAATTCCTTAAGCCATCCACTGAAAAAAAACCATTCAAACACAAAAAGAATTTCTTAAATCGGACCATTTTTTATTTAAACCCCATTTCAACCTACAAATAAGAGAAATTGAAAAAGAATAGCCCTAAAGCAATTTTCTAAAAAAAAAAACCTTTCAAATAAAAAAAGAATTTCTTAAATCGGACGGGTTTTTTTCTTTTTACCTAATTTCACCCTACAAATTGCAAATTAAAAAAAAATTCCTTTTGAAGTCATTTCCTAAGAATAATCTTTCAAACGCAGGTAGAATTTTTTTTATCGGATATGTTTTTTTCATTTCACCTCATTTCACCCTACAAAGTGAATTTTTCCGATATTTTTATAGTTATTCTGGTATCCGGGGCGATTCGGCGAATCCAACGACTCAAAGATCATTAAAATCGGTACAGTAGTTCTTGAGTTATAAGAGTTGTAACAAAAACAACTTTGTTTTATATAATTAAGAATAAGATATCAGAAACTTGATCGTAGCTCTAAAATCCATTCAGTACAAACGGATTCTGAAGTTTAACCTTTTTTAGGTCTTAAACCTCTCCTATTTTTTGAGAAAATTAAAAAATAACTAAATCTACTTTACTATATTGATTGAATTTCATTTCTGTTTTTCTAAAAAAACTAGAAAAGATCTAGGTATAAGTATCTAGTTTTTGGTGTTTGACTATAAATTAATAATACCAAAGTAAAATTTTGAAGAGAAACTCTTTTTTCAAAGTCTTAAGTTTAAAAATTAAATTTTCAATATTCTTTACAACCATTACATTTAAAAAGTAAATTGAAGAATGTATTTCGGGCTTTAAAACATGGCACCTAAAGTATGACATTGTAATATAGAAATTTCCCATCCAACCTAAACAGGGGGAAATAGAACCCTCCTTGTTTGTTTTTGAGATCTACATAAGTGAAATATAAAATACAGATTGTAAAAAGCGCAATCGAAAAAATGCGAATTAATTTAATTATAAATAAATTTGGTGGCGCAGGAGCTCAAAACCATTCCTGTGTGTGTTATCGGCAGGGCCTACAATGTTTTGCCGAAGACGAACGGGTAAGGGGAGAGGCACTAATCAGGGTTTAGACTTCAGATTCAAAATTTCGAAGCAAATGCGAAAAAAAGCGAAGCAAATCCAAAATTTACGAAATAGATTCCGAAATTTAAAAATTAACACAGTTTTTAGATCAAAACGATTTCTATTACGTTTTTAGTAAATTCATTTTGGAAAACTTCCTGCTCAACATATAATCTGACAAATTTTTGTCCATATTATTTATTGTTTTCATTATAGAGTACTAAAATGAAGACAAATAATTTTGATCTGTTTTACTTATATCGTGAATCAGAAATGAAAGATATCAATGGAGCTTTTTTTAAAAGGAAATGCCTCGACCAGTTTTAAAATTGAAATTAAATCCTTCTTGAATTTATTTAAATTAAGTTTATCGTCTTCAAAATCGAATCTTGATTTTGACAATTTGAGTTAATTGGAAACAATAGCGCTGTCTCTTACTAAAACGATCTAGTGCGTGGTGATCAATGCTGTCTTTTCATTTATTGATTGAGGATTTTTTCGATTGAAAAAAAATAGAAGTAGATCTTGAAAAAGCGATGAAAAGTAGGGTTGGTCGGACTGTCACTTTTTCGAAAAAAAACTACATTTTTATGTAGTTAAACGTAGTTAAATGAAGTTAACGTAGTTAAATGTAGTTAACGTAGTTAATGTCAGCTGTCACTTTGACGTTTAAATTTTGAGCTCAAATGTTCAATTGTTTATTTAAGATTTTTTTGGCATCTAAGAGAAGTGAAGTGGAAATTCCCATGATAATGAAGACGGGAAAAGTTGTTGCTGATATTCTTTCTTTTGAAATTGGATAAATATGCTCCTTTCGATTTTATTTTTTTTAATTCTTCTGTTTCTTTATTTTTCTGAATTTACTTTGTATTAAGCTGGCGTAATAAATTGTAGTAAATAGGTAAAGCTTGTAGTCAGAGATGGCAGAGTAGATTACGTTAGGTAATGAAAACGGCATCCGCGTCAAAAATGCGTTTGCAGAATGTTCTTAAACGCAAACTTCGAAAGTCTTCTGTTCGAAAACGCAAATACAAATTCTACTGCATTAGCATTGTGTTCGATAATGCAGTTTGCTAAAGTCACGTGTTCGAAAACATCATCTGCGTTGCAACTGCGCAGTAAAAAAAATGAAGGTGACGAAAGAGACAGACATGGTGGTTCGAGAGATTGTTAGCTAATTAACATTTTTAGATGTCAGACACGCCGCGGCTGAAAATGACGAGCGAAAGTGAATCTGAAAATTCTTATGAAGTTAGCTTGTGTTCGAAAAGTCAACTGCGCTTGCAAAAAAATCATTTGACGATCATCAAAAGACATGTGTGCAAGCAGGACAATTGCATATTTAACGATTGCAACTTTTGCGTCATAAATGACGATCAATTGTCGGTCAAATTGACTTTGATTTGACGTTTCCAAAAACGGCCTCTGACACACACGAATGAGCCAAAATAAGGGATTTGAAAGTCTAAAAAGAAAAAAAGGAAATATAATATCCATCACTTTTATTTTTGGCATCCAATTTAAGAGCATAATGAATGACAATGCCAATTAATTTTTCAAATGCTCATGGTCCTATTGCCATTTTTTGTCAATTTGGCGTTTGAATTAACAACCCAAATTACATTTTGACAGCTAACGCTACGTCTACTACATTTTACTACGTTTAACTACCTCATTTATGTAGCGAACGGAACAAATGCAGTTAATCAAAAAAAAAAATAATTTCTGCCATCTCTGCTAGTAGTTGATTCAAACGCGTAGTTAATGATGTAGAAAATGTAGTGTAGTTAATTTGGCCAACCCTGCTATTACCTCTTTCGAGAAAGTGACAAATGCTCCAAGAGTATCTCTTGCCAATGACAATTAATCATTAAAATTTAAAAAGCAATTACGTCTCATCAAACGTTTTCATAATAATTTTGTTCGTCAATACTTTTAAGTTTAGCCCATATACTGTACGTTTGTATTTCTACGTTCCTTATATTATACTGAGTTTCATTTATTTATTTTATATATTTAACTTAGTTGAAATAAATAACTTTATTTTGTTTTGTTTTGTTTCATTTTATTTTATTTTATTTTATTTTATTTTATTTTATTTTATTTTATTTTATTTTATTTTATTTTAATTTATTTTATTTTATTTTATTTTATTTTATTTTATTTTATTTTATTTTATATTTTGCTCTATTTTATCAATTAAATATTTTTTGATAATTTTGTTTGTAATTTATTTGTATTAATTTCAATGTGTGTTTAGTTTTGAAACAACCTCATATCAACTCCAAATGTAAAATATAATTTATTTTAATAAATTCGCATTATTTAAGAATTAGAATACTCTTTTTAAGCTCAAAATTGTAAAGATCCTTTATAAATTACACCAATTTATTTACTGTGTTGTTCTTTTTTTCCCAATTACGCAGGAGGAAAAGTTATATCGATATTTTTTTAATTTTGTAATTACCAGATTATATTTTTAGTAAATTAATAATTTTTAGATTATTTTTTTTTTTAAATACTTCCTTCATTCACATATTTTTTTCTTGTTACAAAATGCAACAACGGTTTAATTGTCCGTTTCTTACCTTTTTCTTGAATTTCATATTCTTCTTCAGTCTCTTTGTCGGTAAATTTTTCAAATTGCGTCAAATTGGCAACCGAAGTGTAACCAATAATGCGCTCTTCTTCGATCTCATCACTTTGATAGGTCAATTTCAAACTGTAGTTAACTTTATCCTCAAATATCGAAGTGATTTTCTTTTCCAATTTATCACCAACACTAGAATCTTTTGCAATTAATTGCTCGTCCAGATCACAATTATTTTTTAACTGGCATGTCGAACTGTCCAAAGTGCCCGCACTCAATGTGCAAAAAATACTTAGCACAGTAATTAAGACCAAAAATGTAGGATGCATTTTTTGCGAATTTATAAATCCAAATTGATTGATTGATTTAACGTAAATTACAATAAAAATTTTCTCATTCTAGACCTTTTTTCAACTTTTTTTTTATCTCATTGCCAAAGGTGTATAAAAAACATAAAATTAGAACAAAATTCAAAATTGTAACGCTTGCAACCGTTTTTATTTTATCAAGGGCCGACGACGGCGACGACTTGTGTATGTGCAATGTGTTTAAGAGACGTCTCTAAAGTCCCACCTCGAACCGAGGAAAGCTTCGTATAAATCGATGAGACTAGCTTGAAGTCGCGCAGGTAACTAAATTCGCTAATATCATAGTTTATGCCAAAGTCAATTCTTTGGGCCTTACAATCTTACATACGCTTTATTTAGTCCAAAGGGGCAGCTTAACAGGGGTACGACCGACGTCATATCAGTTGAACTTCTACTTCTACTTACATTCAAGCTAAGCCGGTGTTCATGCTTCGTGCCAGGGGTTTTGATGTGTGGTGTTGTTGCTGGTGACTTGTGTTAGTTGCTTGATGGTGCGCTTCTAGATACATTTTCGTGTCTGCTTTGGACTCAGATCGGTAGTTTGTTCGTTCACATTTTGTTTTCGTTGAGTTTTAAATGAATTGTAATTTTTTGTTGCTTGTTAGAATTCGAATGGTAATTGTTACAAAAAAGACAATTTTATTGTTGTAGTTAGCTGATTTTACACATGATGGTAAAAACAAAACTGTTAACACTTTTTTTAACGAGGAGGCAAAAATTACAATATCTACTATTGTGCTGATGATTTTATGATTGCAATGCAATTTGGACTTAAACTTTGAAAAAATGCTGTGGATAAGTGTGGTACAGAGCGTTTAGGGTGACCATTCATAAAAAAATAAAAAAAAAGTAATTTAGTTCAAAGAAGTCGCGTGAGTTTTTTGGTATGAAAATGAAGAAATAGCTTGAAAGTAATTATTTTGTTTTAGCTAAAACTTTTTTTTCTTAAAGCTTAGTATATAGTTCTGCATGAGAAAAAACACCACATGCTGAAAAATTATTTATTTCAGTTTCTACTTTTCTGTTAGAAATAAAGGGCGGCAATAATCTTTTTTACTTTGTCTTATTGTTAGGCGAAAACACGAAAAAAATGTTTTTTGAAACTTTTTTGTCCTCTATAATTTTTGGGTATACAGAGAGTTTAACCTCATAGAAGAAATGTCCAGAATTGCAACTATAATTTCGGCCTATAATGTTGAAACATTTTTGACAAGTTTCAATTAAAGATTAATGAAGTTATTCTTAATATCAAAACATACCAAGACCCCATTTCAGGAGACATTCATCACATACAAAAGGCCCCAGATATTAAATATGATGAGATTAAATTTTGATTTTCTAAAAAAATTAGGCGTTTCCTACTTCGTTTCTTTTTTATTCAAAATTTATTTATTTTTTGAAAAAAACATTAGGTAAGTTTGTTAAAAAAAATGGTATTTTTTCTTATAAAAGAATTATTCATATCTTTTTAATTTATTAATATACTTGTAGATACATTGTCCAACAAATTTTCATTAAATAATTTTTAATGTTTTCTAAATTTTCAAAAAATATTTGATATAATTTTTTAACTTTGTTGGACTTAAACTTTTTTAATAATGACAATATCAAAAAATTGTGTTTAACACAAAAACAGATACTTGAATTCTCCCAACTTTTTTGTAAAACTAACAGGAGCCAAGATAGTCAATGAAAACTGAAAACCAAGATGGCGGTCAAAAAGAATATCACGAGTGCGAAAAATCAGAGTTATGATTTTCAATCAACTCTTCTTCTTTATATAAACAAACCAAATTTGGGGTGTTATTAACTGCTGGGTCAGATAATAAATGCACTGGACTTTTCGGATTTGGCAGAAAATTGAAGGTTCTCTCAATTTCTGCCGAAATGTTACACCACGTAACATTCGAATGATTGAAAGCTGTTTGTAAGTCCTGATTCGCCTGAAGTTGTCGTCTGACTATCTTATGTATTAACCTATTTGTATAATACATAACCAAAACCAAGTCTTTTTCAAAAAAGTTGTGTTCTGTGTAAAAAAGAACCGATGGTCACCTTAATATGTATCTATGGGCGACAAGTAGTGATTTTCCAGTTCAATTAGGCGAGCTTAACAGAATTATTGTTGAAATGAAATTGCTGAGGTTGGATTTACTTTAAATTATAGTGTTTTGAAATGTTGGCTCATTATGTTTTTGCTTATTTGTTTTTTTCTGAAAAAGGTGTTGTTTTGTTGCTTTCCGCTACCAATGCATTTACATTGGGTTTTTTTTTTTACGTCAGATAAAACCATTCAACAAAGAACACATTTGATTTTTTTTGCCGATTCATAACTTTAGTTTATTGCCATTTTAATAAGACTCCGAAGAATTGATTGGTGTATTCAACTTATAATCTTAAAATAGCTCTAATAGGGTAAAGACTTGTATGTAGTTCTCTGGCCAGAGTCGCTTTAAACAAAAAAAAATGCTCGAATCCAAAAGATAAATTCAAACTGTATATGAAACCCTCTTAATACGCTTTTATTTTAATTTCAAATGAATGCATTAGACTCTTATTTGATGTCAAGATATGAAAAAAACCTACTTCAAATAATTTAAGAACGACGCCCAATCAACCAAGAAGATAGGTTTTATTTTATTAAAGGTGATTGATAAAAAAATACATGCTTCCGTTCCTAATTAGTTTATACTCAATTCTCAACCAATCTCACTCAATATAAATGGCTTTGAGTTTGAGACTTAGTTTTGCATTATTATAAAAGAACTTCACAAGATACCACAATAATATAGATTTCACATCTTCCTTCGAAGTTCAATGATCGCTACACGATTATTGAAGGAGGTATTCTTTTCTTTTATTTATTTAAGTCTTGCCGAGGACGGTTTCAATTATCATGCTTTTTTATGAGATGGCAATAATTGATAGAAGAATTCTTTATGGCCATAAACCTATAACAGCTCAAAGAATAAAATTATAGATAATCAAACGTACTAAGTTAACAAAACAGAAAACAAGAACAGGATAACTAAAGCCTCTTCGATCAGGGGAAATAGACTGCAAAATTAATTGGTTGAAGTTGGTGATGTGGTCATAGGATGAGTATAGGATGTTGGAATGCGATTTTCTACCTCACAATTATAATTTGAAGGGAGAATAAGGCCTTAACTACATTCAAGACATTTTGCAAAAAGTGGAAAAGTAGAAAATAAAAATAAGCGCTAGAGATGGCTGTGTTCAAAAGAGCGGTAGAAAATTGTGTTCGATATGTCATTTCAGATTTCACATTGATTTGACAGATCAAACATAATTTGTTCCATCACAGGCATCTCTAGAGCATGTTTTTTTTTTTACTTTTCCACTTTTTGCCACTTACTTGCAAAAAGCGTTGTATAAAGTTAACGCTAAAGTTAGTATTCGCATTTTATTTGTAATGGATGAATGTTTAACATAAAAAGATATAAGAACCGTATAAGTTATAATTATATAGCAGCTTTTATTTCCAAAATCAAAGTTGAGTAAAATACATGTACCTACTCGGCCATCTGATTTTATCCTTTTATTTTTGGTTGAATTATGAAAGATTTTTATGAGGAGCTGAGGTATTAAAGTGGACCCGTCCACCTTTAATTTTAATGTTTTTTTAAAACAATTTTGAGATGTTAAAGAGAGAGTTTTGAAATTAAATAAATTCTTTCCTAAAAAAAATTATATTTCAAACAAAAATTTTTGTTAAAAGTTACTTTTTACTTCCCCTAAATACAAAAAATCATTGGAAAGTCCGATTGTGTTCCAGATCCACTGTCATTATTCCAGAACGGACAAGAATAGAAATATTTGACATTTTTTTAATTATTATTAATTTTTTATAAGTTTATAGTGGCAAAATATATTTCGTTTTGTTAATAATATGTTGTAAAAAGAGGAGACATAAAATGCATTTTTATCTAAAAAAATTGTATCAATAAATTTGTGGTTAAATTTTAAAAGAGGAGACATAAAATGCATTTTTATCTAAAAAAATTGTATCGATAAATTTGTGGTTAAATTTTAAACAAAAGAAACTCTCCTTGCTTGGATTTTAAATTCGGTAAAAAAAATTGAAATAAATTGAAAATATCATGCGAGAAAAAATATAATGCGAGATATATTAGGCGAGAAAAGTATCATGCGAGAAATATATGATGCAAGAAATATATGATGCGAGAAATATATGATGCGAGAAATATTTCAGGCGAGAAAAATATCATGCGAAAAAAAGGGTCTTCCAATATAGGGATTCCGAACTTTGACAGTTGATAGCGCCCATATTTTTGAAGTTACATCTGTCAAATTGGCTATTTATTCAGTCTGTTTTCTGTGAATCACGATGGACGCATATATTATTAACAACACGTGCAAATGATAAATTTTTTCTTATCAAAATGGGTGTTCGGGCAAAGTCGCGCTCCCTTTTCATCGAAAAACCATGTCATGATGACGACATGAGATCACAGAGCGTCCAATGCATCCCGAAAAAGTCACTGTTTGTTGTGGATTTTGGCGGCGTCATCGGTCCTTATTTAATTGAGAACGACGCTGGCCAGGACATCACCGTTAATGGCGAGCGCTATAGGTCGATAACTTCCAACTTCTTTTCTCCTGAATTGGATAATATGAACACCAACGACATGCGGTTTCAAAAGGATGGCCCTACGTGCCACACAGCTCACGCCACATTGGAAATTCTGCACTAGTAATTTGAGGGCATGGTCTTGTTCATCCCACGTGGAGGTCATGTGAGCTTGCCACCAAAATCGTGCGATTTGACCCCGTTAGAATTTTTCCTGTAGAGTTTTCTGAAGTCGCAGGTCTATGCCAATAAGCCACAAACCACAGCAGCCCACGAAGCCAACATAACCCATGTAATCGGTCAAATTCAGCCTGATTTATGAGCCAGAGTCATGGCAAATTGGAGATTTCGGCTAGAGAAGCCGCGGCGGACATTTGAACGATGTTATATTCCATACATAATTGCATCGATAGACCTCTTAAACGAATTTCGATGATATCTCACACACACTTTGTTTTATTTAATGACATGAAGCGTTACTGAAAGACCCTGTATATAATGCGAAAAATATATGATGCATGAAAAAAATCGTGCGAGAAATACAACATGTTATTTTTATCATAAGAGGGAATAGAGAACAATGTCAACCAACTTGAGTTTGTGAGCAACAAGATGCAGCTAGCAACAGACTTGGCTGACTGGAAGTGGAAGAGCTTAGGTTTGTTCAGCGAGGCTGTTCGGAACAGTTTAGAACAGTTTCGAACAGAAAAGTACAATTTTTTGCTGTTCAATGAGGAATTTTCTGTTCTTAACTGTTCTGGTTTGCTGTTCAGTGAGGCTGTCTAGAACACTTTGGAACAGTTTCGAACAGGATTTTCTGTACTAGCTTTTTAGGTAGAACAACTTAGAACAGATTTCCTGTTATAACTTTTTCTGACGTTTACCACGAATCTGTGCTGTTCTGTTCTATTCTATCCTGTTCTGTTCTAATCTAACTATTTTGTCACTGAACAAACCTCTTGTTGGTTTATGGGGTGGATTCTATAAGCGCCATTTTAAGAATAGTAAGTAATAAAACAAAAAAAGTCAAGAATTAAAACAACCATGATCATTCAAAATTTCGTAAATCAATTATAAAACTGTTTCTGATTTATACTCAAAACCTAGATTTCATAAAAAATTCATGACCACGCTTTTTTTCAAGAAAAAAATTATATGTACATTAATTGATGTTTTTTCTTCATCATCAATAATTGTATTTGTCAAAAAAGTATATGGAAAAACCTATAGCCCGCACAAAGGAGTATTATAGCTACGAAATTCTGTACCAAATTTGAGTACTTGTTACTTTCCAGTTTTACTATAAAAATGTGGTGCGCAGATTCTCATTAAATCTTTTATAACATAAATTAAAATAAATTTCGAAAACATATAAAATGCGGAAACGCGAGGTTCAAGGTTGACAATAACAATAATGTCTCATTGCTGTGGGAGTGGTCATACTTCCCAGATTCTTTTTGTTTGTTATGTTGGTCAACATAAGAAATTAGTACTTTGTTTGATATTTTTACACATCAATGAATGTGAAGATTTTTCGTAGCAATGTACTTTACTCTCAGGTTGATGAAAAAGACAAACAAACAAAACTTATCATCGCAAATGGTCAGTTATACATATTTTGTCTGCGTAAATTTTATGTTGTTTTTTTGAGAGTGATATTTAATGACTGCTGACCTTTAGGTTGATTATACTATGGAGCTACATCAAATTCATATTTATGACCAAAATTGTACTTGAAGTGTGTTACTGGTGAAGTTAGATCGTTTTGAAAAAAAATTAAAATATTTTTAAGAGTTTAAATTTAGCTTTAGTATGCTTTTGTAAAGGAAGTGCTTTTGTACTAGGAAGTGTCTTAAAATATACCTAAGTACCTGCCTACATTAAAATGTAAGTACATGTGAAGTACTCGTATCTATATTTATAAGAACACATACAGTGCTTTAACAGCTTAGGAGTTTAATTTCATAATTAACTTTTGAATGTTTGAGTGGATATACTATACAGAAACTTATATGCATTTCAAGGCTTGATGTTTTTAAAAATTTAACGAGCAATTTAAAAAAAAAAAAACAATTATATGCATAATGTTTCAGGCTACAATACAGGAAGACGATTTGACGAATGCATGATAAAAATCAAGCGACAAAACAATCCTTATTTATTAGTTATTTCAATTTAATTATTTCATCTTCGTTCTTTTTTTTTAAATAAATTGTAATAAGTTTCTTGAGATGAAATGATCGTGAAAAAAAGTGTCCTTTTTAAAAAACATGTGTCCCCGGGTCCCCTAAGGAAAAATGAGTCCCCGTGGACACTATAGTGTCCCAGTGGTAACTTTGCCTTTTATTCTAAATTTTCCATTTTTGATAGGAATGGAACAGTTTTGAAATCCAACCGAAAACGACATTAATGATTTCAAAAGGCCAATCTTCTTATCCCTCTTAATATCGCCCAATTGCTCTTACATCAATTCCTTCCAAAGTTATGGACACTAAACGAAACAAAAGGTACGGCTCTCATGTAGCAATAGGTTCATTAGTGATCTGATGATATACATATTTCAGCAAAGAGTCGGTTTTGCGTCTGAAATTCATAAAGTAAATGCTGGTGTGCCCCAGGGCTCTGTTTTGTATCCGACTCTCTTCCTCATAAATATCAACGATCACCTGCCTTGTAACCAAATAAACTGTTTTGCAGATGACGCATGCTACGGAACCATCAGCGTTAGCGTACCATAATAATTTTTTAGATTCACATTCCTTTATTCTTCGGAAGTGGAACTTCCTTCACAGCGTTTGACCTGTAGGGAATTTTAAATCGCGTTCAATACTTTACTTAATGGCCTTTAGGCCACAAATATTGGCGTTAAGTTCCGTTGATCTCCTTGAACTCATTAACTCACTTGTAAGGACCTTTGTCAATACGAATTTTTTGAAAACTTAGGTCAAGTTTTTCAGTGCGAGATTAAAGTTAAACCCGAGTTAACTCATCAAATTTGGTGAGTTAACTCAGCATTTACTGAACAGATTCTTTTGATGTTTTTTATACCGATTTTGTATAGTCGTTCTGCATGCATTTTCCACAAAAAAACTGCTTCCTGAGTTAACTGTGAGTTAATTTACTTCTAAAGTTAGCTAACTCTGGTTTAGCTCGGCAATGAAGAATTGGGCCTTAGAGTTATAAATTTTCTCAAGAAAATGTTGATATCAGTGCTTTTGGGTGTTTTTTTTTTTTAAACTAAATGCTCTTTGTGTACATGTAATGGTTTCCTTTATCTCGACTCTATTAAAACTTAGGACATAGCTACGAGTATATAAAAGGGCTTTGAAACAAAATTTATAAATAATAAAAATGCTGCAAAATGGATTTTTAGACAAAGTTCATCATATCGTTGGCACGAGTACGATAACTACGACGGCGACGGTGAAAATCGTTAACGACTTATTTTTAGATGGTTAAACACAAGCATTTTTTACCATTCCCCTACTTTTAAAGCAGGAGGGACAATTTTCTAGAAAAAAATACTTAAATTGGAAAACAAATATTCAACAACAAAGGAAACACATAAAATAAATGTATGTACGTGTTTTGAAAGCCAGAAGCCATGCTCTTATTTAATTTTTAAATCAAGTTATTGCTATAAAAAATTTTGAAAAATAATAGCTTTCAAAGTTAAAATTTAGATAAAAAAGTAAAAATGATTTCTTCAAATTGATTTTTTTCAAAACTGTGAAACTTTGTACCTACTAAATTGTCTTTCAATATTTACTGCCCCTATTAATTTTTTATCAAAAACTGAAATCTAGACGGCAGGCAGACACCAATGTCAACAGTTTTCTTGAGCAAGAGTACAGAACCAGCTTGGGCTGACCGCTGCGCGGGTTCAAAGAATTTTAACTCCCTCTTGAGATTCTGTCCAGGGTTGTCACTTTGCTGCAATTCCAGTAGATCTACTGCACTATTTTCGAAAAATAAATCTACTGCCTTTGAATCAAATCGACTGCAATTTTGGTTTTTGGAAATTTGAAGACGTAACCCATCAAAATTTGGTTCTTAAAAATATAAATTACTGCAAAAACGTTGAATCTATACTACATGTTTTTTGCAAATCTACTTCAGAATTTTTTTTCAAAAAGTGGCAACCATGATTCTGTTCCGCTGACGTATCCCCGTTGCTTCGCTTATAGAGTATGTTCAGTGGCCAAGAATTTAGCTTTATTATAAAGATACGGGGTTGCCATTATGTTTTAAAAATGATTTCGGGCAAGTGGCCGCCGCGGCTGGCTCGAATAAATTCCAGCCGAGTGGCCCAATTTTCGACCACTTTTTGAGGCAATTGGGGCCGTATGTCAGCAATAACCTGCCGAATATTCTCTTTCAAGGCGTCATTCATCTCGGACTTATCTGCGTAGACAAGCGACTTCACATAACCGCACAAAAAATAGTCCAGCGGTGTTCTGTTAAATCGCACGATCTTGGAGGCCACGCCACAGGCCCACGACGCGAGATAATGCGCTGCTCACCAAAAATTTCCTTCAATAAATTGATTGTTTCGTTGTCTGTATAGCATGTAGCGCCGACTTGTTGGAACCAAATGTCATCCACATCAACATCCTCTAATTCAGGTACGAAAAAGTCATTAATCATGGCTCTATAGCGTTCCCCATTGACTGTTACATTATGGCCGGCTTCATTTTTGAAGAAATATGGACCAATGATTCCCTCTCACCTCTAGCACACCAAACAGTGACTTTTTGAGGATGTAACGGCAAAATTTTCTTGCGATGCGTCACTCGAATCGAACCATTATTTTGGTAATAAATTTGCACGATTTGCAGAAGTTGTTCAGGAGTAAAGCTGGATTTACATCTTCGTTCTTCATTCAGTGAACGTTGGCGTTGTTCGCTGTTCGTTCTTCCTAAAAACAACGAACAACGAAGAAGCATCTAGATTATTCCGTTTTTATATTCAGTTCGTTCTTTACAGCAAAATGGATAACAACACATTGTTGGCAGTGGCGGCGCTTTTAACATTGAACAAAAAAGAAAACATCCTGCTGGACGAAGAGTTGGCTACTTAAATGTACACTAGAATTAATCTTTCGTAACTTAGCTACGGAGAGTAATATTTCTTAAATTGTTTCACAATTTTCTATCTGTAAAATTATAAAGTAATAATAAGATAAACGTGGAGAGTGTCCCAATTCATTGCACGGCACTGAAAAAGAATGTTTGATTAAAAAATGTTCGCATTTACACTCACGTTGTTCGTTGTTCGGGTAACATCGAACACCGAAAATTCAAAGCCACTTTGAATTTATTCGTTCTTCGTTCGGTGTTCATTCGTTGTTCGGTGTTAGCATTTAGACCTACGTTGTTCCGCGTACGACCAACAACGAACAACGTACACGGACGATAAAACCGAAGGTCTAAATCCAGCTTAAGTCTATTTATTATGAAGTGGCAATTGGCAAACCAAACTGAGCATAAATGAAGTGACAGCTTTCAAAAAACCAACTCCGAAAAAAGTATTGCCAGATTGAAAGCCACACTAAAAAAAAAAAAATTTATTAGTGCCGGGACTCACGGTTAAATATGTGTAAACATCAACGTTTGTCCAAGTGCCTGATTTTTGTTACTAAACGTCATCAAAAGAAACATATTAGGTGTGTTTTATTATCTACGGATCTGGATCAGGATCATTTTTTAACACGTAATACAACAACAACTTGGGATCCTGCTCTCTATCTGGATCTTTTTTAAAGATCCGAAAATTAATTCTCACTCTTGCGGGTAGATGGCTTTTGATGGTAAGGTAGTGTGAAATGTTGTGTAAGGAAAAAAGACAAAATATACATGAAAATAAACCAACGTAAGGAAAATAGAGACAGGTATACAACACAATTGTCACTAAGATCCGTTTCGTTTTATTTTCATGCGATGATCTTGATCCAGATCCGTAGATAATAAAACATGGCTATTGAATAATTAACACTACATTACCTATCTGTAGGCAGTGCTTAAAAAGCTTAGTGTTGAAAGGACGGCAGCGAAATACCCAGTGGGGGAACCGCTGTAACGAAATTTCCAAGCACTAAAAGGCTGGTGGTGAAGTGTCCAACGAACGGTGAAGGTTCGGTACTGAAAGGTCTTGCTTCGTAGTTCACTCTCAACTTTAAGATGACTTCACATTACACGTGGTTATTGTTTATGGTAATCACTCTCTGAGCATCGACAAACAACAACTGTCAGCGGAGAGCACTAAAATCGTGGTTTCAATTAAATGACACCGAAGGAACTTAATGGTTATACTGACAGGGGCCAAATTAAAATATCCAGTTAGAACTGTCAACGAACTTGCAACCCTTATGAAACTCCATCTTTCCATCGAGTAAAACTTACAAAAAGTTCAATCTCAATTTTATACTGAACGAACCTCAAATGAATTTCACTATGAGATAGCCGGCGAATTATATGTCTTGAGTTTTTAGAATATTTAGTTGCAGTTGTTGTCAGTGGAAATCACTAAAATCGCAGTTTCAATCGATTGACACCATCAATCGCCTATGGAATTGGACGCTGTGATTTTTAATGAATGTTAACTTTGTGCAAGTACAAAAGTAGCCAATAACTCTGCAATTTGTTCAACCTCAGCTATTTTGTATATCACAGCCACTTACGTCCCTCGCCTACGTGCCTACAAATTGCAAGAAGAAATTGCATCTTTTAAAAGCAGTATAATGTAAACGTAGAATTTAAGCTCAGATTCGATCACTGAACGCACCCGATATCCTACCATACCTACAGCCATTGACCTACCTACCATACCTACAGTCAATTGTCAATCCCTACAGCTGACTATTATTATTTTTGTTTTGATTTTGTTTTCTTTTTAATTACTAGTGTCGCGTTCATTTTGTTCGGGGAATAATTAAAAATTAAAGAAAAATATATAATAATATAAGTGTTAAAATGATAAAATCGTCGTTCGCGCTAAAAACAATTTGCTTTCGTCGTCGGCAAAAACAATATAAATGAGTGGTCGCGATAAAGTATAATCTAATTGTCGGTCGCGTTAAAATCAATTGGTTATGGTCGGAGCAAATCAGATTTCGTAACGTAACGTGCTACAACGTAAAGTGCACGACGTAACGTTGCACACGAACGTTCACGTTTTTTTTCACTCTACCGCCAGGATAGACGTTAACACATCAAAAATGCTTGTAGCTAACCCTTCTACAAGAATCAGTTTTTATTTTTCGTCGCCGCCGTCCGTGGTTATAGTACTCGACCCAAATCGTTTTCTTAGCCCGAAAACCCCCCGTTAACCTGCCCTTAGTTTCATTTAAAAGGCCTAAGGTCTTACAGGCAAACATTTATATCTATAGTTAAATTTAATAACAAAAAACGTTATCATATATTTACCTACAAATGCTTACTTTTGTACAGAATCGTTTTAAATTTTATTATTTTTTCAAGACTTGAATGTTTAGTTTTAATAAATATATAAATCTGAACAGAATGCAGTTTTATGACAACGTCTCGGCTATAAAGGATAACAACCTACTGATTTGAAAGAACTATCTTACAGGTCTTAATGTTTTTTGATATGAGTATATAATAATTTTAACGGGTAATTAAATACCACAAGCAGGTATGCATCGTTTGACCCCCAAATATAAAAGTTGTTTAATTTTTTAAAA
Source organism: Leucozona laternaria (assembly GCA_932273885.2). NCBI lineage: Eukaryota > Metazoa > Arthropoda > Insecta > Diptera > Syrphidae > Leucozona > Leucozona laternaria. Next base: position 44,751,540 of record OW026367.1, read on the forward strand.
TGTGAGTTAATTACAAAGATTTATTATTCCAGAGTGCAGTATGGATTATGATTACACATGTAGACATGAATCACAGAATTTCGCAGTAATGTTTAAATTACGGATGTTTTAATTTCTTCTTTAATAAATGATTAAATATAAACAGCCTAATTTATTAGAATTCGCTAAACACCTCTAAACGGCTGAATAGTTATATAGTGCATAAGCATTTATGAAGCCACTATTCAACGTTGCATAAATCCTAATTCATAAAATATTTCCCTACACATTATAGTTATAATGCGCTTGTGTCAAATAAAGTACCAAGAAGGGAAAATCTATTACGTTTTACTGCCACAATTGATTAACAAAACAAAGCTCTGAAAGTGAAAAGTCAATAAACGAATTCTCCTGCACCGATTGGATTAGTTTAAATTTCATTTAATATTGCATAATGTACCTATTCTTGTTACTGTTTCTTTTGTGAAGTGTTAGAAAATATAGTTTAATATTTAAGAACAAAACATTCATGGTTTTTATTGAAATAATTGTTTCATTCACTGACAGTGCGATCAAATTGAGAAGAATATAGGAACATCTATTAGGGTGGCAATTATTTTTGCAATGTTTTTTTTATTTATTCTGTGTGTCCCACTGAAAATATTCAATAAACCTCAATTTTGGCATACATCTAAGCACATGTATATTATAAATAAAGAATTTCCATCAAATTTTATACTTTCACCGACATTTTAAGTAAAAGTCGGAAAACTGCGTGCATTTTTAATGAAAAGTTTTAACTTCTCGGTGGGATACGTCGCCCTTAGCCGATTTCAAAAAAATTTAACAACATTGTGGTTTGTACAAAGTAGCTTCATAATAAGGCTTGATCACTTTCAGGAGGGGACAAAAAAGATATATAAGCATTCCCAAAATAAGTGCCACCCTTATAACATTGTATTTTATCCTCGTCTGTGTATGAGTCAAAGTGACATTTCGATACTTAAACATCCTTATATATGCACTATTCAACCTCAAAACGCGTTTAGCTTCTAATGCCTCTTTTCAACGTTGCATAAGTTTTATGAATAACATTTTTGCGTTTAGTTGAATTATAAGGAGTGAATAGTTCTATGCACTCGCTATGATGCATTTATAAATTCGGCTGAAAGTGTTTCTAAGAAATGTGTTTTTCAATTTTTACGATTCGCTCGAGTAGTCAAGGCCAATATGTATGTCACAGTTGAACCGGGCTGTTATTTTATTGATTGTCCTATGAACAAAGCTCTAGCTGACCCCAATATGAAAAAGTTCTTGAATGTCGAAGTCTATGAACGTTTCCGAAACTTTGGTGGAATACAGATTGAGGATGATGTTTGGATAAAGCAAGAACCTCCTCAAACTGACGAATCGTCATTCTGCAAAAGTTGCGATATTCTTGACCGTCTTCCCATAAAAGGTCCTTTGACAAATGTTGTTCAAGGCTGTGTAAATCCTTTTTCTCCAAAAAAGGATTGACCCAAAACAAATGCTTTCGTTTTGTTTTATTATTTTTAAAGTCTTGCAATTCTTTTAACTCTTTTAGTGCTTCTAAAGCGAGAATGCACTTCATAAATTTGCCCTGTGACATGTTTGAGGCAAATGAAATAGTAAGCTATGAAAATGCCCAACCAACATTTTATGGCATACTATCGCTCTTTCTTTCTATCAAAAGTGACAGATGGTAATCTATGAAATATTTCAGGTGGAGACCCCGTGTTAAAGGTATGTTAATCTACGATCACTAATTTAACATAATTTATTTCTTATACTTTCAAAAAAAAAAATATTGTAACGCATTTATTGGCACATTTTTCTCGAAATCTATTGTTATTACGAAAAAAGTGTTAAAATATTTTTTTTCGTTAAGTTTTAGATTTTTTACTTCAAATATTGTAATACATTTTTTATTATTATTTATTGGTCAACAAGTAAAAATTAATTTAAAAAACAAATACATATTTGTTTTTTTTTTTTAATTAAAATGTTATTGATGGAGCACTTCTTTTCAGAAGAAGAATTGTCACCTTGTGCCAAACGAACGTTTTCATAAGCATTCGGAATGCTTCCAGACGCTCCGAGACGACCAAACGAAAACCCTATACTTGCATCGCGAGCTGGATACCTATGTGGCAACGTTGCGTGCGTCCTGCTGAAACTACATGTCTGCAACATTGACGCCTTTCCAATTACCACGCACGAAAAGTCAGTAATCATTTCTCTGTACCAATCACCGGTTGACTGCAACATTCTGACCATAACCATTTAACCAAAAGTGCATGCTTCATCACTGAACAAAATCTTCAAATGATGTGTTTCTCGAATTGAACAGTTTTTTTTTTAAATAATTTTGAACAATTTGCAAATGCCGTTGTTCTGGTGCGGGCGGTATGTAATTCCAAACCAAACTTACCTCAAAAACAACCGAGAACTGTCAAATTGGCTGTCACAGAAAATAGTGTTGCCAATTTAAAGTTGTCCGTATTTTAAAAAAATACCCTTTTTTTTTCTTGATTTTAATTTTAACCCACGACCTTCTACTTAAACTATTTTCGATCGAATTTCTTAAATACCAACATTTTCAATTAAATGACTAAGCTCTCCTGGATTAAAAAAAAATCAAGTGACACATTTTACAACAACATTAAAATAAGTTTTTAAGTGCGTGCCGATTTACATTAATATACTTGGGATTCCCCAAGTGTTTCTAGGTTTGTTTTTTTTTTTTTTTGTTTTTAGCTTCCAAAGGTTCGGGTTGGGCTGGTATTTTTTGTTGTTGTCTTAATAATGCGATTGGTGCATTTCATTTTAGACAAGCTGATCAGAAAGTTAAACTTTAAATCCAATGAACTCATTAGGGAAGAACTTGTTGGCCATGAAAACGGTCAATAAATTCGACAGGTTTAAGTGTTCTTAAAGTAGAAACAAAAAGTAAAGTAGAATTATTAACGAGGATCGACTTACCTATATAGGTATCTATTATTACAAAATCATCTAATTATAATTAACGCAACCTCTCCTTTTAAATAAATATTCTATTACTCAGCAGATTTCAGTCTACACCTCAAATGTAGAATGTAAAATGTTTTATTATTTAAATGGTTACAAAGAAAGGGAATGTTTGAGTAGTGACAGTGATTGTTTAAAAAGAGATTTTAAACTTAGGACGTGTGCGTATTGGATTAAGATCGCGTAAAACTAAATCGGGTCTTAACTCAAAATGGACCCTAAAAAATTTGAATCAAAACCTGATTTTTACTTGAAATCATATGGAAATTCAAGATTTAATTTTTGTTTTTTTTTTTTTTTTTTCACCGATATATGTATGTACCTAATATTATTAATTCGGTGTACAAAAACTAGTACTTCATCAGATACATATTATTGACAAAATTGTTCATATTGCAAACACTTGAAAGTTCCAATAAAAAAACAAAATGACGATTGAAGTAAATTCATTCATTGGAAATCTAAAGAGGTGTGTTTTTCATTCTACCATGACGTTTTTTAAGTGCCGATATTTAAGTATTAAGACATTTTGAGTCACGACTCACGATAATCAATCAATTTTCCACATGATCAATGATCATGATTCATATTGTTGAAGGTGCTTTATGGCACCAAACTATACCAGATTCTACAGAAGATTTATATTAACATGGTTATTTGCTTATAAAGGGTTTTCCAATAAGAGGTGTTATTTTGAATAGCCCGCTATTTCGGTAGATGTCACTTTTGAAGCTGTCATTTTTTGACATTTGACAAGTAGAAACTACGCCATTAATAAAAATGGAACGATACACGCTTTAACAACGCATTGAAATTATGAACATTCACTATAAAAATGGTAAAAATTTGGCTGAGACGGTTCGTAAAACTAAAACATTTTTGGGTCGTCGTGAAGCACCTTGTCGGACGGCAATACAGAAATTGGTGGACAAATTCGAGCTGTTGGGACAAGTTAGTGATGTGAAGAATAAAACCCGTGCACGTCGCTCAAGAACAACTGAGAATATTGCTGTTGTAGCCCAAAGTGTTGAAGAAAACCCAGGTTTGTCCATTCCTCGTCGTTCTTTGGAATTAGGCATTCCACAAACGTCATTACACCGTATTTTGCATAAAGACTTGGGTCTTAAGGCTTATATCAGTTAACACAAGAACTCAAGCCGGCTGATCATCAACAACGTCGTGTCTTTGCTGATTGGGTCCTTGAAATGCATGAAAATGATTCGGAATTTCATCGAAAAATCATCTTGACTGATGAGGCCCATTTTCACCTCGGAGGCTACGTCAACAAGCAAAACTGTCGCATATGGGGCTCGGAAAACCCAAGAGTTATTGTTGAAAAGCCTCTCCATCCTCAACGCGTGACTTTTTGGTGCTGTTTATGTTCCGGCGGGGTCATTGGACCTTACTTTTTCGAAAATGAGGCTGGAGCAACAGTTACGAGAGATGATTAATGATTTTTTATGGCCGGAATTGGATGGTATTGATCTGGACAACGTTTACTTTCAACAAGACGGCGCTACGTGCCACACAAGCAATGAAACCATCGATCTTGTACGGGAAAAGTTTCCGGACCGTATTATCTCTCGAAGAGGTGATCACAATTGGCCACCGAGATCTTGTGATTTAACACCTTGCGACTTCTTCCTTTGGGGCCACGTGAAAGATAAGGTCTACGCCAACAGCCCAGCGTCGATTCAAGACCTTAAAGATGGAATTCGTGAGGCTATCGAGGACATAGGGCAGCCACCTTGCGATTTGGTTATGGAAAATTTCATGAAAAGGATATGGTCCTGTAAGCGTGGTCGTGGCGGCCATTTGGCTGATGTTGTATTTTATTATTAACGGCATACCTTCCTCTTTATAATAAAATAAACATCGGATCATTTATCTCAAAAAATGCCATTTTTCTTTGAATATCAAAATAACACCTGTTATTGGAAAACCCTTTATTTGCACATTTGAAAAAGTTTTCCGGATAAACTAATGAACACAAAAAAATAAATTACCAATAACAACATCAAAAAACAACCATTAGAGAGGTTATGCCACTCGTAACTTTACCTCATTGTGCCACTTCCATAAACTTCAAAACCGTTTGCTCAAGATTCTCACCTCATGAATACATAATGACATCTTGATTTCAATTGGTTTTGTCACAACAAAACACTTCAACTTCAACCACGGAAAGTGACAGCGCATTGACAAAAGTCAAAATTGTTTTTCTTTCGATTTTTTTTCTATATACAATTGAACATATACCTAAATAGGTGGAGGGGTTATAAACTATGCCGTCTGGCTATGCCATAAAACAATGCATATTTTATTGATAATATATTTAAGCATTCAAGCCAAATTCGATTACGGCATGAATGCGTGGGTTTGGTACATATTAGACATTGCAAATTCATCGCAAATTGTGTGTGACAAAGTTTGACAGTATAAACTACTTTGTATTAGTATTAGTGTCAAATATTCTTCTTGATTTCTTCCCTCCACTTCTGTTCGATGGCGTCGCGGTCTGGTGAAGGAAAATCGAATCAACCTTGAATTGGGTTCATTGTCGTAATCAAGCTACCTTGTCACGAAATGCATTTTTTTTTTGAATAGCAAGCTTAAAAATTATAATTTCAACTAACGATGACGTTTGCTGATTAGATACCTACACCTGCGCAAAGTGAAATATGCAAATCTTTTAAATTTTAATAATTTTCAAGTACCTACCTACTTATGCTCCACTGGCGGCGAGCGGAGGGCCCTGGCCCTGCGGGGTCTCATAAACAGTACTTCTGTAAAGAAACTATTATAAATTGGCATGTCTACGTGCACTTCCTTTTTTTGTACTTTCAAGTGGAAAAACTAAAAACGTTTCAACGGGTTGGGGTCAAAACCCTGTATGTATGCGAAAAAATCTGCTTCTAAGATCCTGTAAGTTAAAAACCTGTATTCCGAAATTCTGAAAAATGTAAATGTATGTAATATGTACATAATAGTCAATTTAAATAATGGTTACAAAAAAGCTGAAAATTGTGTATTGTTAAAATTAACAGAAGTACATACATAGTTCACAATACCCTATTTTATATTTTTATTTTAATTCCTACAAGTATGCAATGAGTCTGACGTTTCAATTCAGAATTCAAAAATTCACATAAAAGCCTATTTCTAAGCGTAGTACCTAACCAATTTCGATTCAAAGATTATACATAGCTGCACAAAATACGAAATAAAATAAGAATTTTAACATAACGTGATATATAGAGCACAAAAATAAATAAATTGATGAAATATAAAATATAAAAATAAAGACCTAATGGAATTTACCCGTTCTAGATGAGCTAAAACAAAAATTCGAGTTTTTCCTCTAGGGAATCATATAAAAATGCTCTGTACCAAATTTCATGCAAATCAAAGCTCAAATTACAGTGCAGACGCACAGACACACAGACGCACAGACCCAAAGACCCACAAACCCAAATACCCACAGACGCACAGACCGACGCGACTGACGGCATGACGAAACCCACTTTTCGGACTTCTCGATTATATCGTAATGTTAGTTTTGATTATAACCTCGAAATTTTTTTTACACGAAACCAATACAAAAAAATTTACGTATAAAATTTTTACAAGATATAAGTTGGATAGAGAGAGAATATCAAAGTGTAGAAAATCTTGACTAATGAAGATTATATGACATTTAAGTTGAGCGACAACGTTCACATTAACTTTTTTTCCAAAATTTAAATGAGTTACCATCGTACAATCTTTTTAACATTTTACTAAAGTTAAAATCACCAAGTGGCAATTTTATCTTTTTTAGTATCATACCTACTAACTCCATAAAGGCTCTCCCAAACCAACGCGAAACATTCGGCGCGACGACGAAACTTCCGCCTGTCTTAATTTATTTACATGGAGGTTAATGGGAGCACCCACACTGGCGCGATGCGAATCTTCGAACATTATTCAGTCGTCGCATATTCGCGCGAATGTTTCGCGTTGGTTTGGGACAGCCTTAAATCATTCTGACAATACAAAATGTGAAAAAGGTATGTTTGCTTACTTTTTTTTAACGAACTGTCACGGTTTTAGGTGTGTTCAGCTGGAGTTTTCTAAAATAAAAGGGTTAGAACATTTTAGTAAAGTGCTTTAAAGTTAGTAAATTGTTAACTAGTATCTAATAACACCTTAACATCAGTCTGTTTAAAATGTTGCGCCACTATTTTTAACTTTAGTGTCGGACTTAACAATCTGCTCATGTAAACGATGCATAAATGTGTCCCATGCAAGAGAGAGATGTCTTGGCAGATAACTGGAAAATTTAATGGCGAATTCCTTTCAAAAAAGAAATCGAATTTTTTCTAAACAGAATCGAATTTTTTCTGTCACTTGAAAGGAATTCGTATTTCGTAAAAGAATCGATTTTTTTTGGTGTGATTGTGTTTGTGACTTTATAGCTGCAATTGACGCAAAACGTCAAGAAATTATTCACAAAACTATTAAGGTTGTTTGTTTTTGTTGTGAGAAAAATGTTTTACCAATAGAATTAAATTAATAAATAAAAGATATTTGCCAGCTTATACGGTGCACTTTATTTGTTTGAACTTCTATTTGCACATATATTTTTAAAGAAAATTATTATTGAAAAGTTTTCATCACTTGCACTGAAAGTTTTTAACACGTCTTTCACTCGCGAAAGCTATTTTTTTTGTCAAATTTGTGTTTGATAATGAACAACGCACAATAAATTATTTTTATAGCTGTATTGACTGAATATATTGTTGAATATTTTATTTAATTATGTAGAATTCGTTCCAACCAAAAAATAAACAACTCGTCTTCCAAAAACTCCGCGACTTTCAATTTATGACGTATTAGAAATGTCAAGTCTTCATAGTGTGTGTGCAAATCAGTGTGAAATCTTGCTAAAAACGCAAGATTTGTTTTGACAGAAAAGAATCGATTTTGTTTAGAAAAAATTCGATTCGGTTTAGAAAAAATTCGATTTTTTTGTTGAAAGGAATTCGCCATAAGATATTTTAGTGTTTAAAGCCTACCTTGCAGTTGCCGTGCGAAAAAAAAAATTGTGTTAGTGCCGGGACTTACGGTTAATATGTGTAAACATCAGCGTGCGCGGATCCAAAACGGACTTTTTTTTGCTTGAAGGGGATCTTAAGATTTTTTTTCACTGAACGCATCCATCCTAGTATGCAGATCGTAACGTTGCACGACGTAACGTTGCACACGAACGTTACCGTTTTTTTTCACTCTACCGCCAGCATAGATGTTTACACATCAAAAATATATGCAAACATTTTCGCTTGCCAATATTTTTAAGCTTTAATTTTTATTGCTGCTGTCATGGAATGTCATAATTATATCATATGTTTGACATTTAGTTATACTGTTATCTACGTGCGTATTCGTTTTAAAACGACCGAAGCACGTAGGTATACTAAATAAAAGAAAATAAATATGCAAGCTCTATGTTTGTACATACATATATAATTTTTGGTGTTCTATCAACGTTTTCAGCTTTTTAGTGCTTTGGTAACTTTTAACTGCGTATCAATTTTGGTAACAAATTTTATTTCCAATTTTTCCAATTAAATTGCCTGCCACCAATTATTTTAGATTCTTGAAAAAATGTCAACTATAGTCGCGCGTACGCTACTGTGTTTCTGAACGAGAAAGCTTTTGCTAAATTAAAACTTCATAGCTCTAGGCGTTAATGTGATATTCGTGATTCCATATAGATGAGTTGGATTATAGATTTGGTGTTACTCAGTCATAGTGTAGTGTGTAGACAAATTGACAGATTTCATTTGCTTAAACCGTTTTCAATTTAAATACAGTTGAAGAAGAAGAATTCTATTTCTATAAATGTGATAAAATGAGTGTTATTTTAATTTTTCTAGTCGTAGCCATGATTTATTCATTAAAATTTTGGCCACGAATATCGAATTTTCTGCGAATTTTAAAATTCTCAAAATCATTAAAAGGACCCGGTCCCAAAGAGCTGATGAAACAAATTCAAAAAGGAGGAAAGTGAATCAAGATTCAAAATAAAAATTAATTAAAGCAAAAAAAAAAACAATTAAAATAATAAATACTTATAGAAACTTGTGATCTCCCAAATTTAAACTTGGCAAAATGATCTATGTATATATGTAGTTGAAATATTTTGTAGTAATACTTAGGCACAGTGATCTTTAAGTAATTTGAAAATAGTAGTTTCAAACATTCTTCTTCGTTTTAATCGAATCGCGATGTACCTACCCAATTATTTGAATCCATTGAATTTCTTATCTGAATAATATAAAAAGCCACCCCTATGTAACTGGTGCTAATGGCTTTATTACAAGTTTCTTATCGCATTTTATAAATACAATTTATAGGTTTGTTCGCGTTTCTAGGTATACCATGATAAGGCACACGTTTTCACTTATTCTATAGCTATATAAATTCGACTTGTGCGCCTGTGCCTCTGTACATCCATACTGTACGTCGAGCTAATCGTATACTAACTTACAGCCATATTATTGACTTTTTCAAAACTAGTTTCATGACAGAACTAGTTTTATAGATGTTTGGAAGTGGACGAATCGGTTTTATTCAAAAATATTTTGACACCCGAAACTCGAAAACTTGCAAAATTCATAAAACCGTGCAAAGCTTGAGACTCCAAACTTCTATAAAACTAGATTTGCTATTGAACTATAGTTTTGAAACAAGTCAATAATATGGCTGTTAGAAATTTTGTATGTGATTTTATGTAACATGAGAACATTTTTTATCTCATTTTGAACTGGAAGCTGCCATACAAGAATTTTAATATTTCCAAAGTTTCTCAAAAACTCCACTAAGGATTTTGATTAAACTTTGTGCCTGTACTCTGTAAATCAAAAATGATTTTTATAAAACTTAGTTTCAACTTTTCGGCTAATAATTTACAGTACATGGGAGACCGATCATCGCTCAGGATCTTAGGGATTCAACATATGGGAATGTTATAACTTACCGTAGGAAAACGTACCGCTGAATTTGATCGATGGCCTGTGTATTGGTCGATTGTGGTTTGTTCGCATAGACTTGTGCCTTCAAGAAACCATACGTCTAGCCGGGTCTAATCACATGATCTTGGTGGCTAATTCACGTCACTTCTGCGAGAGATAATTTTACCCTCCAATAGTTCATGCAGAATGTCCATTGTGGAGTTCGCTGTGTGGCACGTAGCGCTGTTTTGTTGGAACCACTCATGTCGTTAACATCCATATTATCCAATTGGAGCCAGCAGAAATTCGTTGTCAGCGATCGGTAGCACTATCCGTGGATTCTGATGGCAATGACATCTTCGTTTTCGAAGAACTATTGAGTCTCACAGGCAGTGACAATGTTTTCGGTTGAACTTGCGTTTTGTTGACGCAAGATCATTGGCTGATTGTTCACTGAATCGGTCGACTCGAATTTGGCCACCAAACTTTGGATAATCGACTTGGAAGAACAACCATAGTTGTATCATTTGGACGTGCTGTTCAATCGTGTCACTTGCCATGGTGATTTGACATCAGTAACTGAATAATATACAACAGATTTGACAGATGCCACCAAAACAACAAGGCCGCTGCAGGCCGCCAAAATCTACCCCTGGCATTTAAAAACTCTTTATATAATTTAAGATCGGAAATTTGTGCTGGCCAGTAGCAGAAATATGTCCCCATTCACACGAAGAAACAAGTTGCTGGAGATTTTTACACGTTTTCTTTTAATTTCTTATAAAACCACTTGTACCTTTCACACGAAAAAACAAATTCGTAGAGATTTTCTGAAATTTCCATGTAAAAGTTGAAGAATCAGTCCGATGTCAATAGAAACGGTTTAAACTGTATATACAGGGTGTTCCGAAAATCAACGTCAAGTGGGTACCGGGTGAAAGGGCAGGTTATACCCTAATTGGGAAAAATGTCACAAACAAACAATCTCGCTTGGTCTCAATAATAGCAATATTACTCCAGTACGAGTTTAACCTACCCTACCCTATTACCCTCTTCGGGACACCCTGTATATATAAAAATCTTGTGGTTGATTGCAAAGCTAACAACATTTTTATGATAAAATTTTAAATATGTATACATCTGTACAAAATTAGATTTTGTTAAAAAAGTGTAAATGCTCTCTTGGCTGAGCCATATATATCTTTCATGTAGGCGAGGGAGCAATTTTTAATCAAATTTTCCTTAAAGGCAAACAAATTTTGTATACATAAATGTAAATTTCTCTTTCAATAGAACTTCTATACTGGTTTCGAGAACTCCGCACGAGATACGGTTCAACATTCTGCATTTGGTTTGGCAAGGATTTCTTCGTTTTCTTAACCGATCCCAAAGATGTTAAGCTCATTCTAGGAAGCAACCAAATTTTGAACAAATCGAAAAACTATAACGTCCTAGAACCATGGTTGGGAAAAGCTCTGCTTACCAGTAGCGGTGAACTATGGCACAGAAGGAGAAAAATGTTGACACCAGCTTTTCATTTTAAGATGCTAGCTGAATTTAAACAGCCCATGGAAGACAATTGTAATATACTGATTGAAAAGCTGAAGGGAAAAGCCAACGGTGAAGCGTTTGATATCTGTCCCTTCATAACGCTCCTTGCCTTGGACATTATCTGCGAAACTGCCATGGGTATTAAAAAAAATGCTCAGCTCCATAGTACATCGGAATACGTCACTGCGGTACAAAAGTATCTTAGATTGAGTTTAAAAGTCTAAAAATAGATGTTAATTTTGTATTTCTTTCTTTTTTTGCAAGCATGTGTCGGATATCGCACAAGATATCTTTTTCACCATGGAAGAGAATTGGATGTCTCTTTAGATTCACAAAAGAATTCAAAGAACGACAAGATGCCTTGGTAATGCTGCATGGTGAAACAAATAGGGTAATCGAAATGCGGAGGAGGACCCTTAAGGCGTCAAATACTCAGACCTTGGCCGATGCTGGTAAGAGACTGTGATTTCGATAGCTTAAAACGAAATTCCTATTATAAGTATTTATAGAATTAATCGATGAAAATGGAGTGAAAAAAAGATTAGCTTTTTTGGATATTCTGCTGCTGGCTCAAGCGGAAGGAGCTGACTTGACCGATGTCGACATACGAGAAGAAGTTGACACGTTTATGTTCGCGGTAATAAACTGCTGTTTTCATGAACTAACTGTTAATTGTTTAAAATATTTTAAGGGCCATGATACAACCAGTTCCGCCTTATCGTTTGCCATATATTTACTTTCTCAAAATAAAGCTGAACAACAAAAGGCCTTCGAAGAGTGTGTAGCTCTGAAAGGAAAAGAAAAAGAAACCATGAAGTATCTTGAAGCTGTGATCAAAGAAACTCTCCGGTTATATCCTTCAGTGCCATTCTACAGCCGATTGATGATGGAAGATTTTGCAATTCGAAACCTCCTCCTGCCCAGGGGTGTATCCGTTTCACTTTTGGCTTCTGTAGTGCATAGGGATGAAAAATATTTCCCCGAACCGAACCGATTCAATCCTGGGAGATTTTTAGCTGACGAAAATAAATTACATCCGTATGCGTTTATTGCTTTCAGTGCAGGACCAAGGAATTGTATAGGTAAATTATGAGATTTTTTGTCGCCTAGAAACTTGAAAACGTCTCTTGATTAACTTTAAATTCTAAGTCAAAGTCAACATCAATTTAAAGTATTTAATAATAATGCTGTCATGAGGAGTTTAGACATAAATCGTATCTGATGCAAAGAAAAGAAAACGGTGCAGTAAAATATGCTCTCAAAAGATAGTTTTAAAAAATTACTACTTTAAGATATGTTTTTTTGCGTTTCAAGGGCGACTATAGTTGATACTTTTTCATGAGTTTTTCCTTTTTTTTAATAACATCTTAGGACAAAAGTTTGCAATGTTGGAATTGAAATGTACCTTGGCAAATGTATTAAGAGCCTACGAATTATTGCCTGTGGAAGGCTTTGTTCCACAACCATTGGCTGAATTGGTAATCAAAAGTGGAAATGGAATTCAAGTGAGACTGCGAAAACGTTAAACGAAGCATCTGTTATTTATATGGTTTAAGGGTTGGATTCCTGTCTATGTTTAAGTTTAACATTTTAAGTGCAAAGTATGAATTTAAGCTCAATATGTATTTTATGTATGTACATATGTGTGTGCAGACTTTTATGTAAAACTTGAATACTAAAACGACAATTTTCGGGCTTGTTTTTTAAATGTTTACAGAATTGTATGCATACAAAATTAATTAATTTTAAAACCACTCCTTTGATTTTAAATTTTTCTTTGCCACTAATTAAGATTTAATAAAGAAATCATGGTGTAAGCCACGTTGGGTTCAAGACAGTTTCAGAAGTATTTTAATCAATTAATTTCTAATTCTGTTGATTTTAAACATTTTTTCAATTTAAGTAATATAAAATCCATGCATGCAAGTGTGCCGCATAGGGCTATATTGTTCATTTTCGTATACTCACATAATACAACCTGCAACTAAACGATGTTTTTGGCAAATGGATACACGATAGGCTCCCATAACCAATTTAATTAAAACCATTTGCAAGAGCAAGTTCGTGTGACCCAGTTGTGCATACTTTTTCTGTGGACTTATTACCCTGTGCCATTATTCATGTGTCAGATAACTAATCAGAACTTTACTAGACATTGTGAAACAGAGTTCAATATATTTATGAAAGATTTTTTAGTTATACTCTATGCCACTTGATTACGAATATGTTTTTTTATTTTACATTGAAAATTGTTGGAGGTTTTATTTTAATTTTTTTTTCAATAAAAATGAACATAATGATCTAAACGGGGCCCCATCTGGACGATATGTTACTCCCTTTTCGCTTTAGAGAGTTGCGGGCACAGATTAGACATATGAAGATGAGAATGTTTCGTACCTTTCACCCTCCAAAAAACATTTGTTTACATTGTTGTATTTGTAATTTCTTCCCGCGACGATGAATAGATGTGAATTGCAACAACAATTTTACCAGGAGTGTGAAGATCCCTAATGCCTTTGTGTGAGGTTTTTATACACACATTCTCATTTTTTATCTGAAATCTGACAGCTCAAGCTTGTGTAGGCAAATTAAAATGGCTGCCGGGGATTCTCATCTTCATGTGGTTAATCTGTGGTTGTGGGCTGGAATTAGATTCCTATACCATTACTCTCCTTTTTACTAGAATCTAATACTAAAACAGCTTTGTATTAGAATATGAAATAAATTGTAATGAGCGTTGAAACCAAGCCATGGAACACCACAATCACACAGAAAGAAACAGCACCAAAGCATAACCATGATCCGAGAGGAAAAATCGCTGGACTTCAAATTGGAGGTTTCGCCATTAGGTTTATGTAAAATTAGTCAGGTTAAGCAAGTGACCCACGTATAGAAAAGATTAGGGCTCAGTTGAAATCGGCCAAAGATAGATAGGCTATTCCGTATTCCTCCAGTTCTTATAAAGAATTTAAGCTTATTTTCCAAGCAGCCAGAAAATCCCGCTACCAGTTCCAATTCACATAGCCAGCTTCTTGCAGCAGTAATCATAAGCATACCCCAGTATGCCCCAAAAGGTAATGGATCAGTTCGAATATTATTATCCTATAGAACGTCCGATTTGCTTAATATTTGCTAAAGAACATTATAAATATTTAATGACAGAATTGAAATTTTAATTCGTTTCAGGTTATTGTCTTTAAAATGTAAATATAAATACCAGCTCGGTTTTCAAGCTAACTGCCTCCAGTAACGTTACACACACCAAGTTGAAAAAACAAAACTACATAACGATCAGAACTAATCGCGATAAAACTTAAAAAAATGGCGAACGATATACTATCGATCGATGGTTTGGGCCATTAATTGTACGAAATATTTCTTATAAATGATATTAATTGTGTTCAATCAATAACAACCTTTGATTTGTTTTAATAAAAAATATTTAATATTATTATTTATTGTACTATTCATACTAGAATTTCAGTTTATTAGACTTGACCATTCTTTATTTAATGGTGCCACAATTGGTGGTAGCACCTTTAAGTTGTTGTTGTTGTTCAAAAATTCAATAAAAGTATTTAACTTTTATACATATTTTACTAATCGTATAATTATAACTTATCAATTAACCACATATCTTATTGTTATTCTATGTTTATAAATATGATCTTCCTTCTATTACTTGCTCTACAGGGCATATATTGGTTTCGTGTAACAAAAAATTCGAGGTTGTAATCAAAACTAACACTACGATGATCGAGAAGTCCGAAAAAGTGGGTTTCGTCATGCCGTCCGTAGGTCTGTGCGTCCGTGTGTTTGTGCGTCTGTACGATTTTTATTTGTACTGGAATAACCAAAGTAATTGTAAGAAAACTGCGTTTCTGGTTTTTGGCGAAAAATTCACATAACGGGAATAGGCATTACACAAAATTATTGTGTGGCAGGTACCCATTCTAGATGGGCTAAAACAAAAGATCGAATTTACCCTCTAGATAATGACATAAAAATGATATGTACCAAATTTGAAGATAATCGACTCACCCGTTTATGCTCTAGCTCAATGAACACGGAACGCACATACTGACGCACGTGACGCCACGACGCACGCACTGTCGGTTGACAACTAAACTTTGTCATGTTATATTATTTAAGATGTTTTCTGGCACACATAAAATCTTATCTCACTTAAAAATCATTGTTTAAATCCGAAGATCTGACTTTTTGCGGAATATTAAGTTTGTTCCAGACCTTGACGAAAACTACCAATTGTCACAATTTTTTGCCAAATCCTGTTCCACACTTCACAAAATGCGTAGTTTTGGGTAAGAGATAGCGCTCATGAGAGAGTATAGAACATTTCCCCTTCCTGAGAATTTGTGCCCAAGAAATTTCTTTGGGCAGAAATCAGCAGGTTTGTGTTATGTCAAAAAATGTCAGTTCAAATTTAAATAACATACAGAATAAAAATGAAAATAAAGCTGTTGACTGAGGGTTGCCCAAGTGTTTCTTTTATATTTATTTTAGTTTTAGTATAGATGTGCTACTTTCTATTATTTCAACAATCTTTTAGTAAATGAATCAATTTTTATAAAATTTATGTTTCGTTTTTCTGAAAAAGAAAATGATTTATAACTCATGAACTCCTTGTGCTTTTTGACACCAAAATAAATGTTAATATTTAAGTTTTATAATTAAATGTTAAATAATTATAATAAAATAAAAATCTATATAAATAAAAATGTAAATGTTGGTTTGTTCCTAATCGCTAATCCGATTGCTTTGAAATTTTGTCACACCATTTAATTTGAATACGCGTGTGTTTATATCGGGTTTTTCAATAAAAGCGCTTCAAAAGTTTTTTTTAAATAAAACAAAAACAGTTTTGGATATCAATAAAATTCTTTATTCCTGTGAAAGTACGTTTGATGTCATTATGCATGGAACTCAATTTCTTTTGCATGGCCACCACGGGCACGCTTGCAGAAGTCCAGACGCTGAACCCAATTTTCGACGGCTTTCAAGCATAAATCGGCCGATACTGCTGCAATTTCAAGTTCGATATTCATCAATCGTTCATCAATCGTCGCTGGCTTGTTGGCATAGACCATAGACTTGACGTAACCCCACAGGAAATAGTCTAACGGCGTCAAACCGCACGACCGTGGCGGCCAAGCGACTGGACCATTTCGTGAGATAACACGTTCTCCAAACTTGGTTTCCAATAAATTGATTGTGACATTCGCTGTGTGACTTGTGGCGCCGTCCTGTTAGAACCTCATGCCCTCCAAGTCCATATCATCCAATTGGGGCCAAAAATATATCGGTTATCATTGAACGGTAGCGATCCCCATTCACAGTAACGTGCCGGTCTTGATCATCACGGAAGAAGTACGGCCCAATGACGCCGCCGGCCCATAAACCACACCAAACCGTAATTTTTTCGGGATGCAATGATGACTTATGGCGTACGTGTGGATTGCTGCCTGACCAATACCGCATATTTTGTTTATTGACGAAGCCATTCAGCCAGAAATGAGCCTCATCGCTGAAGATGATTTTTCGATTTTTAGCGCTCTTAACGTTGAGGCCACTGACTCCGAATTTCGGTAGTAAATTTTAATAATTTCGACTCGTTGTTGGCTCGTATATCTTTCCATCATAAAATGGCAAACCTTACTGAAGAGAAATGTCAAAAGAACGGCAAAAAATATGGCGTCGTTTGCTGTCCCTGTTGCTCTACTTTTGTATCGTCCCTGTTGAAAAACCATTTATATACTTCTTTTTTTTCGATAGAAACAGCGGGATATGTTGGGCATAGAACAACACCCGCTATACCGATGTATAAGCAATACAGAAACTTTAAATTTCTTAGTTTTATTGTCAACAAATTGAAGAAATAAAAAAATATATATCTTTTTAAGCGAACCCAAGCGGATTTTTTTCGGGACTTTGTGTTGTTGATTTTTTGCTATGCATATAAAAGGACTTCGCTCATATGGGAACCTTCATGACATTGAATCTTGCTGCGGACCGAATATAAATTACCATCAAACAGAGGTATGAAGTGAGGTATAATTTCATATTTTTGCATTCAAAATTTAAGATCTCCAAAATTTCTTCATTGATTGCTTTCGAATTTTGACTCAACGCAACGTTGCATTTCTATAAGTTTTAAAAACAGCACCATTTGTCGGACGTAAAACCAAAGCACGCTATACTGAGATCTCAGACATTTCAATTAAAAGCGGAACAGGGGCCCGATTCCGCAAGCGTGAGTTTTTTTTGTGTGCACAAAAATCAGTGTACACATTAAATTATGCGATTCCGCAAGAGTGAGGTGCAATCTTTTTGACAGATAAAGCGTACACAGATAGGCAAATTTATCCACGCATATTTTGAGCGTGAATAGAAAGTGTACACGGAAAATTATTCACACTTGCGGAATTGAGCCCCAGGATTCCTCAATAAAATTTCATAATTTTTCTGTCAAAATACTGAAAAAAAAAAAAATATTTACTTAATCTCTTTCTGACGGAGCAAAATACCTGAAATCTCATTTTTGCATTTTGATTTGACATTCGTTATTTAATTGCCTGTCAGTTTATTGTTTGAATTGTTTTCTTTTAAATTAATCAAATTTGGAGTTTTCCATTGGTAAAATAAATCAATTTGTTTTGTTTTGGATCTGGCAAAAAGCAGATTTTGGCCATTTTTGAGTTACATTGGGCAACATAATTTGATTTCTTTTATCATCAGTCAGAATCAGAATAAAAGCAGTGTTTAAGGTGTCTAATGCAAATAATTTTATTTTTCTTTTGTACTCATTTCTCTTTTTATATTTATATGTACAATGTTCAATACTAAATGATTTATCTTGCACTTGTTTGAGTTTCATTGTTGTAATTCTTTCATTGTTATAATGCGTAATTTTTATTTTTTTTCCATTTTTGTTTTCTCATTATAGTTGTACTTGCCAATATATATATTGTACACACATTTTAATATCTACTTTATATCAAAAAATTAACATTTCTGTAAAAAAACTTTATGTTAACATACAGCCTATTACGAGATTTCGTCTCATAAGGCATTTCAAATAAAAAAAAATAAAAAAAAATAAATACAAATTTAAAACCAATTTTGCAGATCTAAATTTGCTGGGAGTTGTATCTTTCCATATAATTATGTACTAACACCAACATAAAATACAGCAGTCAGTTTCCAAATGCGTATTTTGATTTGGTTAATTTATTTTGGGTGTGAAAATTGTGTCAAAAATATGTGAGAAATAATAGTTCATAATAAAGGGAAGTGGTTTCAAATGAATCGGTTACTTTATCAAGCTTATTTTTCTCTTTTAAAAGTGCATCAAAAGATGAAGATTTTTTTAAATATTGACACCAATGCGGAAAACCCCATTACAAGATCACTTTTGTGTCGTGGCTCTTCTTCGAATTCTTCCTTGAGATTTTTGCCTGTGAAATGTGCATATGTCCGATCATTTCATTTTTGCATCGAAACTCACAGAAAGAAGAGCAACGATTAAATTCTCAGTATTCCATACTATCTAATCTGAATGACAAGCTCAGCTCAGAATGACATTTTGCTGAATTGTGAATTTCTGTCCTCAGAAATTGTTTGAGAAGAAAATCACGGATAGGGGAAATTTTCAAGTCTCTCGAGAGGACTCTTTTCTGTGTTAAACAATGAGTTTCTTAAGTATGGCTAAGCAAAATTGTATGACAGGTATTGTTATATTTCCTCCTACAAAAATGTAACAGGGGAATGTACAAAGCTAGCAACCAACTAAAAAATCAACCCAAAAATCAATGAATTGGATGGAAATGAAATTATACCTAATCGCAATTAAATATTGACTACAAAATTTAAAAACTAAATTGTCAAGCCACACAAAACAAAGTATTGCTAAAGAAAAAATTACGCCCAGCGAGAGGGTGGGTAACAGCTAGTTTTAAATAATTAAAGAAAATTGTGTTTCTGTTACAATAAAATCTATTGCTTTGGCTATGATGTATTGATGGTAATTTTTATCATATAGATCCGTGGAAAATCTAGTCGATTCTCGATTCTTGTTTTACGTTTAAAAAGTGGCAACAATTTTTGCCCACACAGCGTTTTTTTTCTCGCTGAGCGGACTCCATCTCCACTCCTCAAAAAGCGACATACTCCCCATTTATGCCCAAAAAAGTCTGGAACAAAATTATTTATTATTATAAAAACTCATACACAAAATGACACAACGAATTCATAAACGAAAACTTTCGTTGTTATTCGTTCTGAAGTCCACTGTTCGATAAGCAAAATGGATAATTGAATTGTAGCAGATTATTTGGAGAATTCTCCAAATTCTCCCGGACCATTAATTATTACATATGCACATACATTCATACATATGTGTAGAAAAATAAAATTGTGTGAGTGCCGGGACTCACGGTTAATATGTGTAAACATCAACGTGCGCGGATCCAAAACGGACTTATTTTTGCTTGAAATGGATTTTAAGATTTTTTTCACTGAACGCACCCATTATAGTATGCAGATGGTAACGTTGCACACCGTAACGTTGCACGACGTAACGTTGCACACGAACTTTCACGTTTTTTTTCACTCTACCGCCAGCATAGATGTTTACACATCAATAAAATTTTTAGTTTCGCTTGATTTTTTTTTCATGGTTATTTTATTATGTGTAATTGGTTTGTGTTTATTTTTTGCGCTGGATTTAATTCTCCACCGATATTTTCGCTGAATTTTCGCAAGCATTTCGATGCCTTGTCAAACACCACAGAAAAATGTCCTTTCACTTTGGCAGCATACTAGGCTTGAAGTACAAATCCTTTAAAAGCTGGTGTAGGTATACAATACAATATACATAATGTTGATACTACAATACTTATGTATACCTATGCATGTCAGAATCAAAAACAAAAAAATTGATAAATTTTACTAAAAAGGTTATTTTTTCACCTCCAATACTTTATCAAGTGAACAATTTTTGTCCGCAAACAGTAACCTTTGCTTTATCAACAATAATTGAAATCAAAGTTCACCTTTTGTTTTCAAGCCGACTTGAGATTGTTTGTGTTTGTTTAAATGTACGTCTGGGTTGCAGGTACTTGCTGTAATAGCTAAAGTGGCTTAGAATTTTGAAGTCATCTTGCCTGCCATTTAACTTATTAATATACATATATGTAAAATATTATTTGTTATGGTCGATGGATGGTGACAAAATCTCATTTTTAATTTTTCTGGACTTGTGCTGTAAAATTGATTTACTCTTACTTAACTTAAATAATATATCTGGCCAAAATCAATAGCGTTTAATGAGAATTTCTGATAGAAATAAAAGGCGTCCCGCAAGGATGAGTTTTGGGTCCTTTTTTATTTTCCATAGAATAAATACACTTCCTATGGTTTTAAATTACCTACTGATGCTATCGTTCTATGTTTGCTAGAGCTATATGCTTATGCAACTCTGTACTTAAGTTGTCCACTCGGTCTCATCAAATTTTCTTTTAATTTACAAACAAATATTTGGCGTGTCCATGCCAATTGATTGAATAACGAAAATTTTCAGGAAGTAAATGTGAAAGTTGCAACACATTCCTCGTGTATAATTAAACAATATTCATTCTTCAGTTTTTGGAAACACGTATGCATGGTGTCTCACGTTTACTCAAGAAAGGTCTCCCTTACCACTTTCGAAGCGCACTTGTAAGCAACAAAACAAGTCGAAGGAAATTTGCATTTTCTCCAACAGTAACGTTTTGTTTTATTGTGTTACATTTTACACAAATTATCTACATACATTTGTATATAACATAATTTTCTTTTATGTTTCCATATGTTTCAATATTGTGTTATAGAACTCTGGAGTTTCGCAACCTACCTGCGTTTTCCGATAGCTTGTTAACCCACAAACAGCGCCATCTTTACCAAAGAATACGAATCCTCGTCGAGTAGATTCAGAGAACTCATTGTGCCTGATTACATGGGTCATTTTACTGAAGAGCGCATCGATGAGACGGGTAGATTTTATGTGCGTAAAAAGAGAAGGTAGATTCCACCCAAATTTCACCGATGCGCCAGTTTCATTTAATATTTTCGGATTCAGCATGAAACGTGCGAGTGAGATATCCTATGGATTTTAAAGGTGTGTGATAGGGAAGGGTAGATTGAAATGAAAGGATTTTTCTTCACCGTGTAATCACGAGTTCAGTGAAACGACCTTCAGTAAAAAGACCCATGTAACCAGGCACATTCATCTTCATAGCCGGCTACAAGCCACACGATGTTCATCCCTAAAGCTACGGTTACACACAACACGATGTTCGTGCATTTTTCATAAAGATTAAACAGCAAAATCGGCTGACTTGTCCTACTAACTCTATGCGATGTTCGTGATTAATGCATGATCATCGTGTGTATCTAGCCAGCTTATGCTGCTGAGCCAAAAATGAGCATCGTATGAGAAGATGATTTTTTGGCCTAGATCCGGATCTGCGGATAACATTTCCAGCGATGAATTGCCGCACACTGAAGCCATGATCACGTCCGACTTTACGACGAATCTCAAGATGCTCATTTACTACTGAACCGGAATTTAAATATTACTTTTTAATAATTTGAATATTTTGACAGCTGGATGTCCTTAGTAACTTTGACAGCTGCTGCAACATAACAATTGGAAAAAAAAAAAAACAATTGTTAACTGCAGGAAACAATCTGTTAATGGAAAAGAAACATGCAATTAATAATTCAATGATTGATTTTGAATTTAAATTATTACCTACAATATAGTATTTTTCTTATAAATTTTGTAATATTAAACTATTAGAAATTATATCTATGTAGATTTGTAATAGCAATCGCTAGGTAAATTAACAAAAAAAATACGTTCTTACATTTTTTGTCATATTTTATTTTAAATATTTTCAAATATACAATTCCCTTAATAATTGACTAAAGTTCAAGACGAGTAGATAATAATACAATAATTATTATAAAATCCAAACATTGACTTCTTTAACACAATAAATATACAGACAGGGTTCGACAGTACAAATGTCAACGAAAGTCGCCCAAAGGTTACTGATGTGAATCTGCAAGAAAAAGCTTTTGCTAAAAAGCTGTATACAAATGAAAGTGAAAGCTTCCTCTACCTCAATGCGTTAATTTCACATTTAAATAAATGCAACTTATGGTGATTAGAATAAATTAGTGTTAAACTCTGTATAGGAGCTAAGAGATGTCATTTGTCATTTACTTAAAAAAAATCGGTTAAAATTTTTTTTAAATCAAAAATAATAATTGGTATATGTGGTATAAGTGATAAAATGATTGTGATTTTTATTTTGTTGACTTTAGCCATCGTTTGTTTATATGAATTGTGGCCAAAAATATCGCTTTTTTTGCGCTTGGTTAAATTTTCAAAAACACTTAAAGGACCTGGTCCCAGGGAGCTATTGAAACAGATACAGAAAGGAGGTCAGTATAAATTAAGAACTGTTTTTTAAGGCAACTTAAAAAAAAAAAAAACTAAAATTAACCAGGCAAACAAAATCTAGATTAGTTAAAGTTTAACATCATGCTCAAACTTGAGCATAAGTATTTGTCTTAATCATCAGTTTATATCTTGGTATAAGTGTTTTATAAGTGCATTAATTAACTAATTTTTTCTTTGCCTTATTTACATTATTATCATTTTACAGTAAATAATTAATTAGAACTAAATTGTAGGTTTACAATATTGAATCACTATCATAAATCCTGATTGATTAGAATATGCAGGGTTATTCATTTAAGATGCAACGAAAAGCTATATCGTCTGTAGGTTAGATCAAGACAAAGAGAATAAATCGAATATGGGAGTGGTGTCTGTTGACTCCTAAAAGCCGGAGAGGAAATTCTTTAAAATATAGACGTTAAAAATAGAAAACAACAAATCAAATTCTTCCAATCGGTAGCTGTTGAAAAAAAAAACTTTTCTTCAACTCGAAATTTGCATACATACTAATTTTTTTTTTAATATTCAACGGTCTTATCTTTTATTTTCTCTAGAATGCCAATAGCCATATATATTGAAGAGGGTATTTTTTTTTTTTTATTTAACGGTCTATTAAAATAAATTTGTCGGAACCTCTCCACCCTCTAATTGTTTGGTCATTGTTCAGTGGCGTAGCTAGCCCTTTGGGTGCCCCGTTTCATATATTTTTTTGCAGACCTATTTCTCCTGACTGACGCACCTCCTTATATGTTTTTTTTTTCTACAAAATAAACTAAAGCAATTGCACCGACATATTTAAGGACCAAAGCTTCTAGTATTAACACTTTTTATTGTTTTTTATTTCGACAAATTTATCAACTAAATCTTCCATAGCTGAACACTTTTACAATTTTCCCAGATTTTTTGCTTCTACTCACAAAATTGATAAGTTCAATAACCGTTTTTGTGCCATAGAACTTCGATAAAATTTTAAATTAATTAATGCTTGGAAAATGTTCTATCAGTTGTTGTAAAAGGAAGCGTCGAAAATAGGAACCATGCAATAGCAGTGATAATTTTTGGAAAACAAGAAGTAAGACTGTTGTCTAATTCACTCACCAACTAACTTTCCCTGTGGTCTCAAATACGCATAATTTAAAAAAAAGACGTTTGTTTTTGAAATTGGTCGAAAAAACAACGTAGGGGCTAAGAAATTTTCATGCTAAACACAACAACAACTAATCGCCTTGGGGCTTAACTATGCGTAGAGAATTCTCGGGGCTTAAGTTAAACACGGAGAAAAACTGTCTTACCGACGTGAATTACCTACTTGTTATCGATCGTTTGTATGGAAATGGCATTTTTTTCTGTAATGGTATCGCCAATCCCCGATGGGTTTTTTTATAGCAAATCCCTTCGGGCTTCAGTAAGGTATCAGTAAAAAAGAATTCCAAAAAATGGTTGTTAATGGTACCTACCTCAAAAAGTATGTACAATTTTTTTTTTGATTTTCACTTTTCTCGAAAACAATTCAACTGATTTCGATCAATTAATGAACAATGATTAATAAATACATTTGAAAAAATAATTATTCCTATTTCGAGACCTTAATTAAGTTATTCAATATTAATATAATACATTAGGAGAAAGTATCAAGAAAGACCTGCAGCCCACTTAGGATTATTATATTAATTTGAAAAAATAGATATTGTGTACTAAAATTTTCTTAAAAATATTTTTTCGATTTTTAAAAAAAGGTTCAAAAATTCCGATAGATTTATATTAAACTTGGCAAAATGTGGTTTATTAATATTATCTAGAAGAATTTAAGCAAATATTCTTCTTATGACCAAAAATAACAGTACCTCCCATACAAATGTTTAAAAACCGTTAGTGGAAAATTTCTTATACGATTTTAATAAATTATTAAATTTTACATTTTATACCATTATTAATAGTACCTCTTATAGAACGTTTTATTTTGATTTTCGACTATATCAGAAGCTTGTTATAACTTTTAATAATAATGCATATCAAAATATTCAAAAAAATTATGTTCAAAAGCGATCAAAAGAATGTTTTTTTTGTTTTTAAATTCAATTTTTAACTCCAAATTATTAAATATATAAAGGGTTTTCCAATAAGAGGTGTTATATCCTTCATGAAATTTTCCATAACCAAATCGCAAGGTGGCTGCCTTATGTCCTCGATAGCCTCACGAATTCCATCTTTGAGGTCTTGAATCGACGCTGGGCTGTTGGCGTAGACCTTATCTTTCACGTGGCCCAAAAGGAAGAAGTCGCAAGGTGTTAAATCACAAGATCTCGGTGGCCAATTGTGATCACCTCTTTGAGAGATAACACGGTCCGGAAACTTTTCCCGTAAAAGATCGATGGTTTCATTGCTTGTGTGGCACGTAGTGCCGTCTTGTTGAAAGTAAACGTTGTCCAGATCAATACCATCCAATTCCGGCCACAAAAAATCATTATTCATCTCTCGATAGCGCAATCCATTGACCGTAACTGTTGCTCCAGCCTCATTTTCGAAAAAGTAAGGTCCAATGACCCCGCCGGACCATAAACCACACCAAACAGTCACGCGTTGAGGATGGAGAGGCTTTTCAACAATAACTCTTGGGTTTTCCGAGCCCCAGATGCGACAGTTTTGCTTGTTGACGTAGCCTCCGAGGTGGAAATGGGCCTCATCAGTCAAGATGATTTTTCGATGAAATTCCGGATCATTTTCATACATTTCAAGGACCCAATCAGCAAAGACACGACGTTGTTGATGATCAGCCGGCTTGAGTTCTTGTGTTAACTGAACTTTATAAGCCTTAAGACCCAAGTCTTTATGCAAAATACGGTGTAATGACGTTTGTGGAATGCCTAATTCCAAAGAACGACGAGGAATGGACAAACCTTGGTTTTCTTCAACACTTTGGGCTACAACAGCAATATTCTCAGTTGTTCTTGAGCGACGTGCACGGGTTTTATTCTTCACATCACTAACTTGTCCCAACAGCTCGAATTTGTCCACCAATTTCTGTATTGCGGTCCGACAAGGTACTTCACGACGACCCAAAAATGTTTTAGTTTTACGAACCATCTCTGCCAAATTTTCACCATTTTTATAGTGAATTTTAATAATTTCAATGCATTGTTGAAGCGTGTATCGTTCCATGGCGTAGTTTCCTCTTGTCAAATGTCAAAAAATGACAGCTTCAAAAGTGACAGCTACCGAAATAGCGGGCTATTCAAAATAACACCTCTTATTGAAAACCCTTTACTTATAAAAGGCATACCAAATTATTTATATTGTCTTAAAAATGTTTACTAGTTTTTGAAATTAACAAAAATAAGTAGGTATTTTAAGTCTTTTTATTTTTATTGCCCGTCCCCTCTCCTCTACGATTTTTTTCTTGTCTTGACCCAACCTTTTAACCCCAGCTTTTTTTCACACCTTATGCGAATCACCCTTTAATAAAAATCAATTATTTTTAAAACCGTTCCTACGGTTTTTAATGTTTTTATAAATCAATTATAAATTAAGATTTATTAAAAAACGGGACCAAACTGTGCAAACCAACGCAATTACTTTTTTGCTTCTAAATAATGTTCTTTTAATTTTGCACAACTATGGAAGGTATAGCAGCAATAAATATGCTTTAAGATTAATAAAATATGAAAGCCAGAAAAAAAGTATTTTTCTTTTTCAAAGAATGGCAAAAATAAAAGTCATTTGTGGATTTTTTGCAATCTACAATGTATGTGGAACTTATAGAATCAAAAACTATTGAACTGATTTCGACGGAATTTCCACTGTTTAATTTTATCATAGCGGTGAAATTAATTTCTATTCATGCAAAGAACTTAATTTAAAAATAAATTAAAAAATAGTAGATTTTTGGCCTAAACGAGCAGAAAAAGACTACCCTCTCACACGAATGTTTTTTATCATAACCTAAAAAATATTCCAAATTATTTTGCGTAAAAGTGTTAACACTGTTAAAAAGATAACAAACACATGTAATACGATATAAATCTAGATTCTCTTTCTTATTCAATATAGAAATTCTATACTGGCTAAGAGACCTCCGCCAGAGATACGGTCCAATATTCTGCATTTGGTTTGGCCGAGATCTATCAGTTTTCTTAACTGATCCTGAGGATGTTAAACAAGTTCTTGGTAGCAGCCAACCCATTTTCACATCGAAAAACTATGACATCTTAGAGCCATGGTTGGGAAAAGGTCTGCTTACTAGTAGCGGTGAACTATGGCACAGAAGGAGAAAAATGTTGACACCAGCTTTTCATTTTAAGATGCTAGCTGAATTTAAACAGCCCATGGAAGACAATTGTAATATACTGATTGAAAAGCTGAAGGGAAAAGCCAACGGTGAAGCGTTTGATATCTATCCCTTCATAACGCTCCTTGCCTTGGACATTATCTGCGAAACTGCCATGGGTATTAAAAAAAATGCTCAGCTCCAGAGTACATCGGAATACGTCACTGCGGTACAAAAGTATCTTAGATTGAGTTTAAAAGTCTAAAAATAGATGTTAATTTTGTGTTTCTTTCTTTTTTTGCAAGCATGTGTCGGATATCGCACAAGATATCTTTTTCACCATGGAAGAGAATTGGATGTCTCTTTAGATTCACAAAAGAATTCAAAGAACGACAAGATGCCTTGGTAATGCTGCATGGTGAAACAAATAGGGTAATCGAAATGCGGAGGAGGGCCCTTAAGGCGTCAAATACTCAGACCTTGGCCGATGCTGGTAAGAGACTGTGATTTCGATAGCTTAAAACGTAGGTCCTATTATAAGTATTTATAGAATCCATCGATGAAAATGGAGTGAAAAAAAGATTAGCTTTTTTGGATATTCTGCTGCTGGCTCAAGCGGAAGGAGCTGACTTGACCGATGTCGACATACGAGAAGAAGTTGACACGTTTATGTTCGAGGTATAAAAAACTGCTGTTTTCATGAAATAACTGTTAATTGTTTAAAATATTTTAAGGGCCATGATACAACCAGTTCAGCCTTATCGTTTGCCATATATTTACTTTCTCAAAATAAAGCTGAACAACAAAAGGCCTTCGAAGAATGTGTAGCTCTGAAAGGAAAAGAAAAAGAAACCATGAAGTATCTTGAAGCTGTGATCAAAGAAACGCTTCGGTTATATCCTTCAGTGCCATTCTACAAACGAATTATGATAGAAGACGCTACCATTCGAGACCTTAAAGTGCCAAGGGGTACATCTATTAATATCCTGGCTTTTGTGGTGCATAGGGATGAAAAACATTTCCCCGAACCGGAGCGATTCAGTCCTGAGAGGTTTCTTGTTGACGAAAATAAATTACATCCATATGCGTTTATTGGTTTCAGTGCAGGTCCAAGAAATTGTATAGGTAATACATATGACACATTTGTTCTCGTCAGCTTAGAGACTAAAAACGTGTGTCTGAGTTGTAACGTTCTAAACACACAAAATTAATATCAAATTGTTCCAGTTGGATCACAGGATCATTAATTTTTTCTATGAGCTTTTATCCCATACACTTTACTTGGGAATTTCAACGAAGTGGGAAATAAGTTCATTGTGAACTTATTTCCCCATTATTTGCTCTCATATGTGTGTGTTTAAGAAATTACTAACTCTAATATACGTTTAACGGTTTTAAGGGCTAACATTTTTAACTTTTCGTGCATGATTTAAGGTACATGCTTTTTTTTGTATACAATTTTTAGGACAAAAGTTTGCCATGTTGGAATTAAAGTGCACCTTAGCAAATGTATTAAGAGCCTACGAATTCTTGCCTGTGGAAGGCTTTGTTCCAATACCATTAGCTGAATTGGTAATCAAGAGTGGAAATGGAATTCAAGTAAGACTGAGAAAACGTTAAAAGAAACTTCTGTTTTGAAGACCTTAAAGTATCTATGTATGTATGTTAAATAGTTTGCAATAAAGATGTGTAAAAGTAATTTTTTTTTTAAATTATATAAAGATGTTTTTTTTTTTTTCAAAGAGGTGGTGTGGCGCTGGACCAAAATGAGATGTGTGCAAAGATCACATTTGTGCGGAGCCCGTCTTTATAATAATTGTGAAAAGAAATATAATAAGCAGCTACAACTATTTTTTTTTTAAGGTTTTACTGTTGCATCTTGTGATACATGCCTGAAAAGGTAGAATTCGAAAAATCAAGGCTGTGCCATTTTTAGGCCGGTAGGAAGCTTTGATTTAGTAGAAAATTACTGTTGAAGAAGAGAAAACTGGGTGAATTTTTTTTTTAAATATTACATCTTCTTTATCGTCCAAAAAATAGGATCCTTTTTTTTGTATTTTTAATACATTGATGGAAAGATAGTACCATCAGAATTAAGGCTGTGTCCTTTTAATTTCGCTAGGATGCTTGGTTTAACAGGAAATCACTGTTAAGAAAATA
The DNA here is from genome assembly GCA_932273885.2 of Leucozona laternaria. Classification (NCBI taxonomy): domain Eukaryota; kingdom Metazoa; phylum Arthropoda; class Insecta; order Diptera; family Syrphidae; genus Leucozona; species Leucozona laternaria. The sequence continues at coordinate 44,781,064 of OW026367.1, forward strand.
AAAAGCATGCAAAAAAACGCTTGTCACAAACCTATCACTTTTTTTACGGACCATACAATTGGATGGTTATCAAATCTTCCAAAAGTCAGTAGAGAAGCCAGTAGTGCGTTTATTTTTAAGCTATAGTCAACTTTCATCGCTCCTTTTATTTGTGCAAAAAATAAATTAAAATAAATTTAGTTTGCAATTTGTATGCATTTTTAAAGTGTTGATAATAATTTTTACAATAAATTTAATGTAATAACAATATTTTTTTTCTTGAATATTCATTCCAAATGTATTTTGATTTTTTTTTTTCAACCCATTTTGTTTGATACATATATCAACCATTATTACCTATAGTTAATTCGCTTTAATAATTTGATAATTTGATGGCTCTTTTGATACTAAAAGGTATGCTGCTTCCTGATTAACCCACAGACGTTGACGTACAGAAACGATCAAGTTAATTTTTTTGCACCTTATACAATCTTACTGAATATTTATTTCGTCGTCGCTAGCTCTTGCACTAAATATTCAAGGTGCTAAGATGAATCTTCTTTGGAAAAAGTTATTTAAATAAAAAATACCTAAATAGAGAAGAGTGTTTGCATGATACAAAAATATAGAACTGATACGATGTCTTATAGAAGCAGAATCATTAATGAAATCTTCAGTTAGGTACCTTTACCTTCTTTTGTTTAGCAAATCTTGTTTTTAATTTATATGAAGCCATTTAAATTATCGTTTTTGTCAATTTAAGTCACGACAATCATTGATTTATTTTTTTGCTTATTTGTATTTATTTGTCATGCGGGCATGCGACATTTTCCGTTATCTTAAAACAACAATTTTTTTTAAATTATCGAATAAAGGTCTTATCTACACTCAAAGAAAAAAGCTCTGCAAAATTGCCACTCCTGAGGTAATATGTTTTATATGAAGTATATTTTATTTGACGCGATTTGCAATTAAAACTAACACTAGGACAAAAAAAGGTTTCGTTATGCCGTCCGTTGGCGTGCGTCGGTCTGTGCCTCTGTACGTCGTGTGTGCTTCCACTGTAATTTGAGCAAGAGCCTAAACGGTTGGGCCGATTCGCTTGAAATTTGGTACAGAGCATTTGATGTGATGTGATCCCCTGGATGAAAATTCGAATTTTTGTTTTAACTCTTCAAGATCGAGTAACAGCTTTGATTTTTTTTTTCAAATTTTCTCAAAAATTTGGCAAAAACTCAACTGAAATAGGAATTTCAGGATTTTTTGAGAAAATATGACTTGGTGGTAGCTCACTCAACTGTTTTTTGTTTCATTCAAAATTTAAATATTAATGTAATAATGCGTATAGGCTTTGCAGCCTAAACTGCTAGTGTGTTATAACAAAAAACCAACTTTCAGTATTATAACTGTTATACATGGCGTGTTTTTATGCACTTTTGTTGCACGAAACCAATACTTGCCTTATAGATCAAGTGAAAAACTATCAACAGATTAAACGCCATAAACTATCAAAAACTACACGTACCTTTTCGGAAATAGAGTCAGGAAAATCCTTTCACATTCGTGTAGTGTGACTAGAGATAGAATCTCTTAGACAGTAAGTCTAAAACTCCAAAGTGCGGGGCTCAATGGTAAATTGAATAGGATTCGTATAGGCACGAGTATTAGGGTTCAATAGTTATAGGGGAGGAATACAACTCGCTTTTTCACTAAAACACTGTTTGTATAAAAATAGCGGTAAAATAAAGAGAGACAAGAGATCGGCGGTGTTCCAGAGTTCAAATCGTTTCTGTTATACTATTTACTATAATCTGTCATTTTTAAAGCTCTATTTTGCATTCTATTCACGAGAGGGGGTGGGGGATATAGAAAATAATGCTGCCTATAGAGTGGGGCTCGAACCCACACCTCTAAGTTAGCAGTCAAGCACTACATCCACTACGCCATTATTGCCACCCTTGTCAGAATTTTTTTGATATTAAAATGGTGTTTTAAAATAATAAAAATTAAATGATCATTTAAATATTAAGAGCCTGTTTCACAATGTCTTAGTAGTTATCCGACATATAAATATTCGCACAGGGTCCTAAGTCCACAGGAGAAAAATTCAAAAATGTCTTTTGACCAACCTGTTTTCTCCTCTGCGATATTCAAGATAAATTTCGTCTCGGAATGTCATTGTTTGATAACATGGTAACAAATACGAAAAAATTTTGTGAGTGCCGGGACTCACGGTTAATATGTGTAAACATCAACGTTTGTCCAAGCGCAGTTTTGAGGAACTGAAAGTACCCAATATCCTACTGTGCAGATTTCGTAACGTAACGTTCTACAACGTAACGTTGCACAGGAAAGTTAACTCCAGCATAGATGTTTACACATCAAAAACAATGAATAAATTTGTCCATTCTTCGGTAAATCAAGCTTTAGGTTTAGGCTCCACTTAAACGTAAGTTTTTTGACAGTTTACTGACAGGAAATACCCAATTGGTCAGTCGTATAGATCAAGCATTAAGTTTATGCTTGACTTTATCGACAGACGTATTGGCATGTTTCTGTCAGTAGACTTCAAAAACAATGAATTGGTCCATTCTTATGCGTTTTTTGACAGTTTGCTGATAGGAAACCGCCCATCAGTCAGTCGTTTAATGCAGCATTAGATTTAAATTTATTCCAAATGTTAATTGTTGATTTTTGTTCAATCGATTTTTTTTTAGAAGGAACACCTACGCCACAGCAAGTACACAGATACGAATTCGATAATATGTAGTTTATGAACCCAATAGTCTAGCCAGTACCGGATCGTGCTACCTTCATTTATCTAACATGCCAAGTGTGCAATTCACGCCGGTAACAAAGTTTTCCTCCGTGGTTAAGTTAAGCCTGGGGAATTTTCCTCTCCTCGCCCGAAGGGAATTAGTTGTTGTTGCATTAAACTTGAAATTTCTTTTGTCCCAACGTCGTTTTTTTCAACCAATTTCCTCGGGACTTGCAAAAAAAACACGGCTAGTATCATCTCACTGCACTCTTTACTCCACTAGAGTTTACGACGAAAGAAAATAAAACACACTCAAACAATAAGGAAATGCAAAAAGAAGAGCGATAACTCTGCAATTTGTTCAACCTCAGCATTTTGTACCCCAGCCAACACATACGTGCCTCGCCAACGTGTTTAAAAAAAGAAAGTGCATCGTTTAAAAGTAGTATACATATGTGAACGTAGAATATCTGCGAACGCGCGTTCTAACGCGCGTCTCTTGTGTTCAGCCAGTAAAGTGATCTTCAGATTTGTATTACTGAACGTACCCTATATCCTACTATATCTAAAGCTATTATTATTTTTGGTTTGTTTTTGTTTATAGTTTTCTATCTAGGCTCTAGTGTCGTGTATCGGGCGAATGTAAAAAAAAATAAAAGAAAAATAATATAAAAAAAGCTAAAATGTATCGGTATTAACATGATAGTTAATAATTATAAACAAGTGATCGTGATAAAATTTAATTTAATCGTCGGTCGAGTTAAAAACAATGTTTCGGTCGGGGCTAAGCATATTTCGTAACGTAACGTGCTACAATGTATTTTGCACGACGTAACGTTGCACAGAAAAGTTCAGGTTTTTTTTCCACTCTACCGCGAGCATAGATGTTTACACATCAACAAGTTGGTGGATGCCGGAAAAGTGCTTGAAGTTCCGCTAATAGCCACGGAGCACTATCCAGCGAGAAGTTGGGAAAAACTATAAAGGAACTGGACGTAAGCCATGCAGATGGAATCATCCCGAAAACAAAGTTCAGTATGATGGTACCACAATTGGAATCAAATATTAAGCAGCTATTTCGGAACGAGAAGTCCAAACACTTAGTTCTCTTGGGATTCATGTTTGTATCGAGCAGACTGTAATTGATTTAATAGAAAACAATTACAAAGTCAATCTCGTCGCAGATTGTTGTTGCTCCCGTCTAATCAAGATCGGGATTAAGCATTGAATCGGTTGATGGAGTTGGGATGTATAATTACGACTAGCGAAAGTGTTATCTTCAATTTGCTACAGGACAAGTATCATACCAAGTTTAACGTGCGCAAATTTATAAATGAACCTTATGCAGACATGCTACTTTCAAGGGCTGCTTCTTCAGTTAAATTGTAAGAACTTAGAACCAATTCAAAAGGTAAGGGTATTTTGATTGCGGGGAGAAATATTTCAATGTTTTTGTTGTTTAATAGTAAAAAAAAGTAAAAATTTCTTTTGGATTGTGGACTTATGATCCTGTGCCATTATTTTTGTGTCGAATAACTACTCAAATATTGTCAAACAGGGCCTAAAGTATTTATTTCCCTTATTCAAAAAAGTATATTTGAATTTCGAACTTCGATTTCGCGAAATTTACGGAATACTAATTTTTCTCTTACAAAATTTGAAAAATTCAATTTTTGTTTTTGAAAAAGATAATTTGAGAAATTTCGCGTGAATTCATATAGACGGTCTTAATCCTTCAATGGATGGGACAGCCATCCACAAGAATTGTAAGTGAACTTGTGGGCTACTAGATGGTTTATTATTTTACAATTTATTTGTGAACTTATAACGCTTTCAAGTTGGACTTTTGGCCCTTCACTGCCGATATTAATCACATAGCAATTAAAGTAAACTCAATTTTTCATTTTTAATTTTTAACTAAAGTTTGTATTTCTCAAATATTTTTCTTTTTTTTTAACAAAAAGGAAAGTCATAATTAAAATATATCTTGAAACAAAAGTAAATATATAAAACAATTTCAATAGTGATTTATTTGTATGCTCATTGCTCATAACAATTATAACAAAAAAAAAATATAACCAATAACTTTGATAATTCAAACTAAAGCTAAGTCTTTCTACCTTTTATCAGCTTTTCTAAACACCACCATATTAGTAATTTTCTTACTTATCTTAAATTCCTCATCCTTTGTTAAACTTAGACTTTATGATGCTAAGTACAAAATACACATTTACAAATTTATAATACAAAAAAGTTAATTTTTTTTATTATTATTAAATTTTTTAACTTTTCTCAATAGACATTTAATTATTTAACAAATATAGTTTTCAGCTTTAAATTTTAAGTATAGGAATTTTTTTGTTTTATCTCTCTTTCTGATATAAAGGTTTTACATTCTTATGTTTTTCATTTGTGTTTGCCATACGATTTGTGTGTTTTTTGCTTGCTGTCTGTTCAATATAATTGCATTATTTTTTTTCATATTTCAACTGTTTTTATATTTGAATTCTATTTAAACACATATTTAATCAAATTGTATTTGCTTTTTTAAAAGTTAAATTTAGTTATTGTTCATTGATTTATATTTATAAGAATTTTCTTATTTGTTTTCTTTTTTGTTCTCTGTGATTTAAACTTAAAAAAAATTACAATACTTCACAACATCTTGAAATAATTTTTCGCTATAGTTAACTTTGTTAATTTTATTTAAATATATATAATTTTTGCTAATTAAAGTTTGCTAATAATTTTCTTTCGAAATTATTCTCTGATGATTTTTACGTTTTACATATATTTAAACACCAATATTGCATTTTATTTTATTTTATAAGTGGGTTTTTGTCTTCCTTTATTTAAGACCAAAAATTTGACCCAATTTAAAGGGTATTTAAAGCTTTTGAGGAAACTATGTATGTATGTATGTTTGTATGTAGGTTATTCGTGGGTATCTGAATTTTGTTTAAATTGATACTTTACTGTTGGTTGATGGTACCAATGGGAGGTTTGTGGGACAAAATATTTGTTCTAAATTCTAGTATTTGAAAAAAAAAACAGCTTGTTATTAAACTCTAACAACTAATATTCTGATTTTTGAAGCGCACATTGATTGCCAAAGTTTATGAATAGACTTTTTAGTATTGGAAAGTTAGTCAAGAATCATCCGATTTTTTCATAAAGACAGACAGGCTTGTTTTTGTCATACCTCAAGGAGGGCTGTGAGAGAAGTTAAATTTCTGGTTTTCCGGACACAATGACTTTGGCAAAATCCGCCATTTTAAAAAAGAAGTATTGAGCTTTATTTCAAAAATTATTGGTTTTAGGCGGAAAGTTTTCAACACCAAAAGTAGTGGGTAGCTAAAACCAATAGTTTTGGAGTTGTGGATCCATTCACGTTTTCCAAAATGGCGGATTTCACCAGGGTCATGGCATTCCGAAAACCTGAAGTTGAGCTTTTCAATTATTATACATATTAATACACAAATCAGCCTTCCTGGTATTTCTCCGAATGAAGGAGCCTAGCTTTCCTGTACTACTCACCTAGACCCATTTGCTAAAGGCTTACATATGTGATATTTTAGCCAGCGAAAAAGTAGCCTTTAAACTTTTAAGTTGAACATAGATATTTAAGTTGTATATCAGCAAACGGGCCTAAATGATTTATCAAATATTTTTTTCACAAAAATTTAAAAAAAATTGTCAATAAATTCATTATTTAATTACAAAATGGATTCACAAAATTTTGAAACACAGTTACAAAAGCTTTCGTTCCTATTCAAAATAATAAAAAAATATGAACCTTTTTTTTTATAGATTAATTATAATTCTTGATTCAAATTCAAATTCAAACAAATTAAAGCCAAGGTAGGCAGTAGGAGGTACAAACTGGATTATCTGAACGTAACTGAAAAATTGAATCTCTCTGTCAGTGTTTTCTATGACCAAATGGAGATCCATGACCATTTCCACCATAACCCCCACCGCCTCCTCCACCACCTCCTCCGCCACCACCACCACCTCCTCCACTATAACTAGATTTCGCCGAACTTCCAGTGCTATTTACGGAACCCTGTCTACTTATCGAACTCCGTCTATGAGGAATGACAAATGGAGGTGGCGGCTGAGGAGTATATTGTGGAGGAATTGAATTAGCAGAAGCCTGTCGAACCAATTTTCGACTAGAGCTCGTTGCAGGTACTTGAACTGATCCACAACGGGACAAATTTCCGGTCCTTGGAGGTATAGCTGGAGGTGGACCTGGTGGTGGACCCGCAGGAGGACCACCACGACCTTTGCCTGACTCAACGGATGCCTGAGAAGGAACTCTTGGTGGAAGTTGTGGAGGGTTCTTTGCATTTGGAGAAATAGGACTTCTCGATGGTAGATGAGTTGGCCGCTGTTGGGCGCCATTTCCCGATGAATTTGATGTAGCAAGTTTTGTTTGCGGCTGAACGGTCGAGGTGGTGACAGTTGGTTTTTGGGGTGGTACACTGTGTTTAATTGTGACTGTTTGAAGCTTGCTTGCTGGCTGTTGAGGTAACGGTTGTTGATGCGTTGGTTTAGGTGATGATTGTGGAGCTGGCATTCGGGGGCTTGTAGTTTGTGGTTGTTGGCCCTGCTGTTGTTGTTGCTGTTGTTGTTGGGAATGAATGTCTTGAATTTGTGGTGTCACAACTACTGGATTTTTCTTTTGATCTTGTCCAGCGGCGACGTAAGAAAATACACAAAGTACCGAGTAACAAATTTGATCGGCCTTAAAAATGTATTAAAAAAATAAGAAAAAAAATAACGAAAACTAATTAGAAGATCAATCGTCAAGTGATTTTCAAAGCAAAAGCAATTATTCAACACTTACATTAAAAGTTAGGTTTAGGTTTAGGTACAATAAACAGAAACAAAGGCGGAAGTTTTGATACTTTTTTGTACTTTTATTTAAACTAAACAATATGTGTATGTGTAGGTATATAAAGATAGCTGCATGCATATACATAAATACATTTATCCACACAAAACATTTTGTGTGTTTTTTGAGTTTTTTTTTTTGTCTAAGTTGGCACTGCTTCGTTGTGAGATTCATCTAGCTCGTTGAGTTTTTGTGGGTTTTCCATTAGCTTACGAGCTAAGTTTATCGAAAACAGCCTGTGCAGACATAGTGCAGCTTCAGATGCCTTATTCGATTTTGATTTGTGTCAAACAGGAGTTTTTGTTTTTGGTTAAACAACAACGTACAACAACACATCAAAAACAGAGAAAATAATAAAAAAAAAATATTTTGTAAATTATAAAAAATATACAAAATAAATACAAAAATAATAACTATAGTTTTGTTAAATAGTTAAGTAGGTATTTGAGATAAGAAATTGGAATCAAAATAAAAAAAAAACTCATGCAAAATTATTTTTATTTTGTTTGCAAATAACTTGAGAACTAAAGCACACTGATTTATTTTAGCAAATTACGGAAAATCAGAAGCAATTTCTACAGCTTTTTGATTAAATTTACAAAAATGCATAATGTAGTTGGTAACACTTACCATCGATGATTTGTATTTTCTTTGAATAAGTTGTCGTGTTTTCGGATCTAATAAATTAGAAAGAACATTATAGGATTATATTTTAAGAGAAATATTATTATCATTTTAAATTTTTGGGGAATATACATACATAATATATTGATATTCAAAGTAATATATTAAAAAATACAAAAATATTATTCCTCACCTGCTTATTTGCGTATATCTTACAGTTTAATGTAACATATTTAAGAACAAGGCTAGAGAAATGCCAATTTATTACAATTATAACAGTTTTTCACCATTATAAGTACATAGGTGTGCTCTAACGCGCTTTGCACGAATTGAAAACAGAAATTCTGGGTGCCTCAAGAACGCCCACCAACGCGGTGGAGTGCCCTGGCCCGGGGGGGCGCATAAAAAGTATAGGTACTCATAAGGCCTGTTTTTTTTAGAGGTATAGAATTTTAAGTTGGCAACACTATTTTAACTGGCGGCTATTTTGTCAGTTGTCAAATGATTTATTTTTAGTTTGGTTTGGCATTTTAACATGAATAGACTGACGCCTGAACAACGCTTCCAAATTGTGCCCAAATGCGGGCCCAAAACAAGATTGCCGTTGATCCCAATTTTCATAAGCGGATTTTGTTTAGCGATGAAGCTCACTTTTGGTTGAATGGATACGTCAATAAACAAAACTGCCGTATTTGGAGTTATGATACTCCTTAAGTGTATATTGAGACACCATTACATCCACAAAAACTGACTGTTTGGTGTATGCTTTATGGTTTGGTGGAATAATTGGTCCGTACTTCTTTAAAAACGATGCTGGCAAGAACGTTACAGTCAATGGTGACAGCTATAAAACCATGATTAATGACTTTTTCGTTTATTAATTGAAGAGCCATGATGTGCAGGAGCTGTGGTTTCAACAAGACGGTGCAACATGTCACACATCAGCTCGTGCCACAATTGATTTTTTTGAACGAAATGTTTGCGGTAACCGCATATAGTTTCACGTTACGGACCTGTGAATTGGCCTCCAAGATCGTGCGATTTAACGCCACTTGATTATTTTCTGTGGGGATATGTGAAGTCACTAGTCTACGCCGATAAGCCCGAAACGATTGACCACTTGGAGGACAACATTCGCCGCGTAATTGCCGATATACGGCCACAAATGTTGAAAAAAGTCATCGAAAATTGAACCTCCAGATTAGACTACGTCCGAGCCAGCCGTGGCGGTCATATGCCAGAAATCATATTTAAATAACAATGCCAGAATATTATCTTTTGAATTAAGTAAATTTCATATCAATTTAAATAAAAATCATCTTTGTTTTATTCCATTTTAAAGTTCTATACCTCTAAAAAAAAAACCCCCTTTATTAAGAGAAGTTCTTAAGTACTCGACTAGCCCTTCAACCTCTTCTAAGTAAATTTAAAAGTTCAAATTCAGTTTAGCATGATAAGTGCATCATCTTCTACATAACCCAAGTTTCACGTTTAATAATTATAAACTGGATTTTTCAGCTTTTATAACAAAATGAATAATTTATTTCTAATAAAATGAATAATTTTATTAGAAACAAGCCACTTTTTCAAATATTAATAATTTTAAAATTAATATTACTCACTATATTCCTCTAGTACGAATATTCCTCCTTTTTGTGTAAAGCACTTTCGAATATGGTCTAATCGGACGAAAAACTGAAATAAATTAAAAAAAAAAATATTATTATTTTGCGGTAAGTTAATAATTTCAGACAAAAATTCAATATTAAAATAATATGTTAGTGTTTTCTGTTTGTTGATGTATTCTTTGATCAGTAAAAAATCGTGTAAAATTGTGTATTTTTTTTTTTCATAATGTGTTTGTGTGTGCAAAGTAATTTCCCAACAAGATTATGTGATTTTATTAGTTTGTTTCTTCTATAAATTATAAATACTTTGTAAATTAATTTAACACATGCAAAGTCAATTTTTTTTTTAATGTTTTAAGTTATACAAAAGTTGTAAAATATAAGCATAACATTTTATATAAAAACACAAATATTCAAAGCACATACAATAAAGTATTTTTGTATTTTAATTATTTTAATATTATTTTCTAACTCCAAGGGGATAAATTTAGCAAAAAAAAAAGAAAATAATCTTAACACCTGCTCTAAGCAATTAAACAAAAACAAAAATAATTCTATGTCTAAGCAAGCAAATTTACAATGGGGGGAGGGATAAACAAATTTCTAATTAGCACTTGTGAGATGGTCTTAAATTTGTTGAAGAAATAAAGTAAATAATAATTAAGTTTATAGAAAATGAAACTGTTGAAATTTTATAATACTATTTTTTTAAGTTTTCCATTTAACTTACATATGAGAAGTGTACATACATTTGTTTTAATTATTATATATTTAAGACTTGCCCTATAGCTGACGTTATTAATTAAAACTTAAATTCAGTTATATTGAAAGCAAAAATAATAATTTTTTTTTTTGTAAATAACTTTACTACCGCTATTTATTTTAAATTTTTCAACTTCATGCTACTCTCAATTTTACATAAAATGAAAAAAAATGCATTTTGTATATAAATGTAACTTCATTTTGAATTTACAGGGTTTTGTAGTCATTTATTTTGTTATGCAATGAAGGAATTTGTTTATTAAATCTTAATAGTGAACTAAAAATTAAAATAGAACTCTTGAGAGGGGATAAGGGATTTTATTTGTTTTGTTAATTGTTTTTTTTTTTTTTTTTATTTTTCAACTAATTTCTTAATTAAAAAAAAAATATATTCAACTACATTCTACTTGCCTTTAGTTTGTTGCTATACAAATAAGTTCTACACAAGCAGAAAAACAATAACAATTCGATTTTTTTTTTAAATTTTAGTTTTACAATTTAATAAAATTGTATTTGAAAGCAATGTAACAGTTATTTCTACTTATAGTGTTGTGTAAGAACAAATCTTTTTGTATTTTTTTTTTTTTTTTTTATGAATGGGTTTCCAAGACTTTGCGTTGTTTAATTGTTGCAAACATAACTAATTTTCTTAATATAAATATATCTATGTGAACAAAACAAAATATATAAGTAACGAAAAGAATAAATATTTTGTGTTAAATGCTGAAGAGAAACATAGAACAAAACTAATACATTTTTTTTATTGTGAAAGTGGTACTGAATGTGAGTTTTTTTAAATTAAATTATGAAAACACGAATTAAGATTTATGCTTAAGAGAAAATAAACAAAATGTTGTTCTTAAATATTCGGTTAAATTTATTGTAAAATGAGGTGGGAAGAGTCTCTTGTGTGTGACTTGTGGTGAATAAATTGTTTTGTTATTTAAAAAAAAAAAAAAAACAAAAATTAAAAAAAAAAAATATAAAATTAAAACTAACAGTGAATTTTTGTTGTATTTAACAATTTTTTTGTGAATTAACTGAACAAAAAAGTTTTAATTGAAATAGTACCTCGAAATCCTTTTATATTATATATATTGTTTTTGAAAAAATATATTTTGTGTGTTAACAACACACACGCACGCACGCGCAGTTAAAGATTTGCAGGATAACAAATAGGATATTTTTTTTCGAAGATCGTAGAAATTGCAGATAGTAGTTGTAGTAGTGGTAGTAGTAGTAGAAGATGAATCCATAAGGAAGCGGCAGCGATCCGCAAAAATAATTATATACAATTTTTGTTTTGTTTTAGTTTTCTAATTTATAATTAAGAGTCTTCTAATTTTTGATTTTAATTTTTTTTTAACTCAAATAAAAGTTTAAAGTAAAAAAAAAAATCCTATTTTGGGTTTTGATGGGTTTTAAATAAAATACAAACCAAAAAAAAACAAAATAAATACCAATGAAGGGATGGGTAAGAAGAAGAAGAAATATTAAGTTTTAAATAAAAATAGATCAAAATTCCTGTTTCGATTTCATATTTAGCGAATGTATTCACAAGGACCATCTCAAAAGATACCAATTAAGAATTTCGATTAAAATAAAAAATTAATTAGAAGATTAAGAAAAATTAAATAAATGAACAAAATATAAATACAAATATATTTATTATTATTTTGAAATTTATAAGAAGAGAAAATAAATATTAAATACAAATTCATTATATCGAGTAATATTTAGAAGAAATGAACCGATTTGTTTTTTTTTTCTTTCGATATTAATATTATTTACATGTTTAAGAAATCTTATAAGAATATTAACGCGATTGCAATACCACTCATCCGATGTACAAAAAATTAATGTTACAAAAAAAAAATATTAAGTAATTTGAAAAAAAGAAATTTGGTACATTAAAAATAAAATGATATAAAAATATATATTTATTTATTTATTAATTTATTATATTTTCGTATACCAAATATTAATAAATATTCGTAAATATATATAGCATTCATTACATTCACTAGCAGATTATATATTAAATATTAATATAATAAGATTATTAAAAATTATGTGTAATACATTAATGTTTGTGTCAATGTAGCGGCATAGATACTTAAGTGTGTTGAACTAAATATACTATTCAAGAAGGTGATAAAATGTGTTTTATTTTAATAAGAAATATTTCAAAAGAGATTAATTTCTCGTGGTGGCATAGAGGTGGTGAAAAAATGTAACTTACCGTAAATGAAAACAAAACAAAAAATTATATTTAAATAAATGAACGTTAAAAAAGATAGAAATCTGAAATAGTTTATCAATTCCTGGTAATCTATATAAATTTTATGTGGTCAATGGTACTTAACGCGTGCGTCAGTTTTTTTTCTTTAAACTTATAACACACTTGGAGTGAGTGGCGAAAAATTGTATTTGAGTAATCCTGAAGTTCTAAGCAATTAAATTGGATGCCTTTTTTGAATAAGAGAAATTTGTAACTATGTATATATGTATTTCGTATCACCCCACTTAAAAGACCTACATTTTAATTACAAATAGGAAGTGTATAACAGTTTTTAGTCCCGCATTAAAAGCTCGGAGAGAATCATCAAAATATAATAAAACGATAGACACATTAACTATGCGTGGTATACTTTGTAAGGTTTATATAACGCAGGAAAGATTTTGCCTCTCACAGATGATACAAATCATGAGGATATGTAGACAAGTTATAATATATAATCACATATACATACATATGTAATATGACTTAATGGATTCAAAATATCTGTAAATCCAAATTGCAGCGAAAAAACAAATGCTTTACGGTGGCATTTGGTTTGAATTACCCTATAAATGTCAAAACATAGTTCTCCCTCTATTTGTCAAGTTATTAACTGTCAAATTCTGTGAAGCAATGGTAACGATGTCGATTGATTGAAAAACCTCTACAAATCCAAAAATTGTAGGATTTTATTAATTTCTATGGAAAAAGGCGATTTTAGGCTTTTTAAATAATATTTGTTTAAAGGATAGACATAAATGTATGTGTATTCAAGAGGACAAAAGTGTTTCTCAAAGCTAACCTCTGTCTTTCAACTCCTAATCTCACCTCCCGGTTGTGAACATCGAGTGCCTATAGTTAATACCTAAACTGAAGATAGGGTTTTAATCCCTATGGACGGTTGAAAGCGGCAGTAAACGAGAGAGGGGGAGGAGTGTTCCCAATAAGGCACTTCTCCTTTTATCCTCGTTGCAGCAGAAGAATTCCCCAGATGGAATTGCTGAATTTCTTAGTGCTACTACGACATATTCGGATTTCAGGCCTTTAAGCTCCTTAAAAGCCTGAAATCCGAATTTATTTAACTCCCCATACTTGGAGTTATACTAAGGGTCTGGTCCTCCAGGTTGGGGATCATGTCGTCACGTGCATTGGGGTAACTTTCGCGCCAACGTCAAGTTATCTAGTTGCTATACAACAACAAGACTCGGATATGGACGGATTAACTGACAACAAACCATCAAGCAAACAAAATAAGGACAACGAACTTCGGATGTGTACGTGGAATGTAAGGTCCCAAAGAACCTGATGCAAAGCAAATACGAGTATAACCACCATCCAAGGAATGCGATGGGATGGGCCGGTTAAAACGAAGATGAAAAACTGTGATACCCAGACTGTGATACCCAGAACAAAGTGAGTGTCTATTTGGATATGGATTTATTGTTGAAGGCAGACTTAGACAAGAAGTCGTGAGTCTTAAATATGTGAACGATCACCTCCCGAAAACACCCATCAAGGCTAAATTCGATAACATAAGCGAGGTGCGTGTTCCCACAGCTAAAAATCCACAGGGGGACTTGGAAATCTCCGTCAACCAGATTGATCACATTGCGATCGACACACGCAAGACACTCCTCGAGTATCACCGATATCCGAACGTTTCGAGGAGCCAACATCGACTTGAACCACTATACCTCGTTGTATACTACTGCGGATAGTATATCCACATCAAAAACAGGTAAATACTGTGAGGAAGTTTCGACTACAGATGACTGTCCTTTTCCAATCGAGTCTCTAATAACCTCTTGAGGAGTCCTATCCCGCCAGCATCAAACATTGAGAATTGAGAAACAGTGGCAACATTTACAAGAAACCATCAGAGATGCTGCCTCTGTCGTGCTGGGTTTCACACGACCACCACAAAGAAACCCCTGGTTTGACGACAAATGCCGGCAAGCACATGCAGCTAAACAAGAAGAATACGTACAAATTGGCGCTATATAGGAGGACCAGAAGCGTACGCGGGCCGAAGAGGAGAAAGAAACACCGGCTTCTCGGAGGAAGAAAGAGGACCATGAGAAGCTTGCGATCGAGGAAATAGAAGGATGTGGTAGAAGGAATGAAGTTTTGCAGTTTTACAAAAAGTTAAACAGAAGAAAAAGAAAAGGCAGCAGCCGGTGGCGTAATGGTTAGTGCGCAGGACTGTTATGCTGGAGGTATATGGGTTCGATTCCCAGCCTTGTCCACCTAAATAAAAAAAAAAAAAACAGGTTATTGCCTCTTGCGAGGAAGTGACAAATCTTCCAACAGTCATGAATAAGTGACTCTCAACTTAGCCGTTCGGATTCGGCAGAAAATTGTAGGTCTTCTTTATTCCTGCAAACAAAGAGTTGAGAGTTGTAAGTCACTAGAGCCTGACTCTCTATGAGCTGCCGCACCACCATATATATTTATTTTTTCTAAAAAGAACCTCGAAAAATTACAAGCCTCGGACCGAAGCCTGCAAGGCAGATCAAAGGAACATCGTAGTAGAAACGTAGTTGAAAGGTACTGAGGATATAGAAAAATCTTTTCTGCAAACTGTATAACGGCGATGATAAATCAAATTCCGCTATCAGGCAGGTAGAGCTATTTAACCGAGACTACGCACGTGTAGATCAACAATTCCGTCCACCCGATCTTGACGAAGTGAAGATAGCTACATTTAAACTGAAGTCCAATAAAGGTGCTGCTGGTGCTCATGGCTCTTCTGCCGAGCTGTTCAAATTGACCGCCTAAAACCACTCGTCAACAACCTGATAGGTCCATATCAGTTAGGCACCTCGATGTCAAAGCCACTACGGAAGCAGCTATGGGGCAATGTCTAGGTTTCATGGCATCTCTGCCAAACCCATCCGATTGCGCAGGATGACAATGGAGAACGCACGCTGGCGCTGTTCCATCAAGGTGAAGTAAGTCCCAACTGAACTTATTCAAAAACTTTATCCACTGAAAAATTGGTGCGAGTAAGTTCATTTCAACTAGTGGGAGTTAGTTCTTTTCGAAGTTAGTTCGTAGGGCAGTTTATGTAATTTAAAAGTGTTGTCATTGGAGAGTCCTCATCATATCAGCTTCACATGCTTTTATATGACTAACTATTTTCTTTCCATATTTTAATTCAGTATTCAATTTTCGCAACGTGGGGCTTAAACATTCTTACACAAAACTTTGTCCAAGCGGTATACCTTCTAAATAATATTATATGCCAATTGCCTTTTAGAATTAAAAAAAAAACTATACCTGCAAACAAACAAAAAATAAACGAATTAAAAATAAAAAAAAATAAACAAAAAATAAACTTAAAAAAATTAAATTAAAATATAAACTGATATCATGCCTTGTAATATATCTATAGTTAATGAAATATGATTTGAGTAAAAAAAATTTATTAAAATACAAAGTGTTATGAAATTTTGAGCTCGAAGATAATTTTTCTTTTAAAAAAAATAAATATTTCCTTATTTTTAAATTAAACGTAAAGATTTTTAAGTTACGAGACACAACAGAAAAAAAATACAGAATATGGCCACGTATGCTTTTGCAAATTAATAAATCGATGATAAGAAGAGTGGTTTTGCACTGAATAAAAGAGATTATTATATTTAAAAAAAAATAATGTTAATTTTTTAAGGCGATAGAAATGAAAGAAAGTAGGAAAAAGTTTTTTTTTTTTTTGTACAAAAGAATGAATACAAAAAGAAGACGAAGAATTGTTTTTGACACTCAGGGAGATAGACAACAAATAAGAAAAAATATTTATTTTAAACAAAATATCAATAGTTTAGTTATGCCTTAAGATTTATACATAATAAATTTATTTTTTTAAGTAAAAAATTTAATATTTTAATAAAAAAAAATCATTGAGAAGGTCCTTGCTATCTGCATGTTTTTTTTTTTTTTTTTTTTTAATTTTAAAAATAAAATTGTATAATTTCTTCACGAGAAACAAAAGTTAACGGAGAGATTTTTTTTTGATTTACGTAATAAACTCACGTAGCCATACAATAAAATTTGATTTGTAATTATATTTTATTTAACAAAACAAATAGCAACAAGAATTGTTTTCTAAAATACCAATTAAATTAATCATTACTGTTGCTTGGATATTATTTAAGAAAAAATTTATAAACTTAGAAACTAGAATTTTAAATAAGATAAAAAAAATATCCTCACCTTACTGTTAGCAAATAACAAACCAACACCCTCAAGGCAGACTTGAAGCAGACCACCCTCGCCAGAATTCATGTCTTGCACTGGGAATTCTCCACCAAGTTCAGGTACATTTGTTGGGGTGCCACCACGTTCCATGGCGTCTTTGATGCAGTTGTACAACTCCTTACACTATAGAATCATGTTCAAACCGTTAGAATTTAAAGAGTTTCCTGCAGAAAGAGTACAGATACAGACCTTTCTTGTGTAGTATTTGTGCAACTGCGTCTGTCCACCGTTACGCCTCCAAAGACACAAAACTTTTGTCTTGGGTGAAAAGGTCATATTGACTAAGCGTTCATACCACCATCGTTCCACAATCGTTCCATTAACTGATCTCAATACTAAACCATCATCACGGACTTCCAAAAATCTTAATGGACCCGTAGCATCGACTCCCTGATGCACTGTGAAGCTTTGACGATGCAAGAGCCTCGAACCCAAAGGTTTCAAATCGATGTCATTGCCGTTCTATTGAGAGAACTCTTTATATTAAACAAAAACACTGCAAAGCAATTTTTTGCAACTAAATAATTACCAAATTGTTGATTTGGTCAACTAAATTATGAACTTCTTGTGAGTATACCAAACCGATGTGACTCTTGCCAAGCAAACGCCGAACTTTTCTCTTGATCTCTTCCTTATTTACATTCAACATGACTAGGATAGCTGTTAGATTGTACAACATTGTCGATAGTAATCTATCTTCGTCGTGTTCTAGCCTCTTTCTCTCTGATTCACTTAAAGATTTGTATCTTTCCATCATTTCTCCAGGTCCCTGATGAGAACAATAGAATCAGGAAATTATTCTAACTGAGCAGATATAAGGTCTTTTTTTTGAGTTACATAAACTCAAGATGTGGTGAGTTAACTGAATTTTAATCTTAATCTTGGGACAGACATTAGTCGCAAACATTGGATAATATCTTCAAGAAAATTTGAAGTTCAGAATTGAAATATTTACCTGATCCATTCCAATCATATCTCGTTCTTGGCTAACTGCATCTAAAAAAGCATCTTCCCAAAATTGCATTTGGTTCCACAACATTAGTCTATCTTTGCCAACTAGGCCTTCAAAAAGATATACCCTTGGACTATCGGGTGATGGTGATGAAGATGTATTTATTAAATGACCACCAGTGTATCGAAAGCCAGCACTTAAAGTCGATTTTCCAGACCACAAATTGCCACCTTTCTTGGAATCCTTTAATATGTTTGTCTGTAAAAGGAAATTTATTTATTTTTTAAGCTAAGTAAAATGCTGTTGTTGTTTTTTTTGTTTTTGTTTTTTTTTTTAAATTATAAACCCCTATACCAAATCTCGTTTTTTTGTCCTTTCAAGATGGAAAATATGTTTGGAATCTCATAAAAATAATAAAGTTTAAGGATTGTACGAGAATGTGGGGTACTTATCGAAAACTGCGAGTATCAATATGCCAGATATGAAGACCCTATAATTTTTTCAATGGAAGATACACCCATGTACTGTACATGTACATATATATTTTAGGCCAACATTGAATTATTAACGATGCGAAAAAAAACAACTAATGCTGATGGACACATGATTATGAAACTGCTTTAAACGAAATGAACAAAATAAAATTCTCAAAGACACCCTTCACTCAAATAATTATTTTCGAATTCAAATAAGACCTATTTGTTGAAACGAAACCTAAAAGGTTTTTAAACATAAGAGCTTATGCGATACAAGACGAACAAAAAGTAGAACATAAATATTTTAGTTTCGTTTCGCAAATTTACCTAAGTCTTCAATTTAACAGAAAGAATATTTAGTTATAACTTAACATTTTGGAAAATAAAAAGGAAAACACGAACCAATTTATGTGATAAAAAGAGAATTTACGCACTGGGTTTTCTCTTTTGTTCTCTCAAAAATGCACCCTGCTGCTGTTTCACACCACAAATCTTACTCAAATTATGGAATGAAAAGGTTAAACATCCTATGTTCACTTAAGATGATTTGTTTTTTTTTTTTACGAACCACATATTACCATTTTACAGGCGCATTCTTCTATATCACTCCTTTTCCTTTTTAAAAAGGGAAACAGTTCCATCTTATATGTCGGAAAATAGCGTGGTGACACAAAGTAAAATATTTTAAGTCCACAAAAGATGTTATGTTCTATCGAATCAACCAAATTTAAGCAGACTTAAGATTATTTTATATTTAGAGCTTGTTATTATTGTAAAAAGGTAAAACATATTGGGGCATATTCATAGTCACTTTTAAACTCTAGTTTATCATACCCCTGGGTTTATCCTATCTAAATAACATTGAATAAACTCCAGTCTAAAATAAACTGGAGTTTAAAAGTGACTATGAATATGCCCCATTAAGTTTGCTTAAGCAAACTAACAAACAAATCACCATAAATTCAACTTAAGATAAAATAGCTCAAACAATTCTGGAAAAGTGTGAAAAGGTAAATCATCTTATGTTGAACATAAAATGTTTTTATGAATTTCAAATCGTTATTTGTCATCTCATGTTATTTTGGGTCGTATGACGTAGAAGTGGCGCAATCTTGTATTCTTTGATTCATGGATATATGGATCATGAAAATAAAACAATACTGATCTTAGTGACAAATGTGTTGTATACCTATCTCTTTTTTCTTTACGTTTGTTTATTTTTCATTTATTCTTTGTCTTTTTTCTTTGCACTACAATTTACACTACTGTAGCGAACTAAATTAGCCACTACCTTTTATTTTTAATAATAAAGTCAGTACAAAACCGTAGTTTACCAAAACTTTATTTAACCAGAAGATAAAATACACTAAATTATTAATCCAAATTGCATTTACTTTTTTTCTCTAAAAACGAGTCTAGTCTGGACGTGACGCTGAAAATCCATTCATCTCGAACTCTTGTGTTTTTGTCGTTAAAACTCAAATCGCCATCTTGTCGCCGTGAACATTCGTGTTGTCAAATCTGGAACTAATATTTTCGCTCAATCTCGAACATCTGATTGTCGGTTGTGTTCACCAAACTACTTTGCCATGAGAAGCCATCTACCCGCAAGAGTGAAAACTAAATTTTTGGTTCATGAAACTTGATCCCGATAGACAGCAGGATCTCGTGTTGTTGTTGTAATGCATATATTTTGATGATCTATGTATATGGATCATCTCTGATAATAAAAAATGGCGATTAATAGACAAATCAACTTTCATTATTCATTATCATGTTGATTATGGAATTCGCAATATTTGACTCCCGGGCTGTTAACTGAATTCGAGCTCGCGTTAATTTTAATTCTTGAATTCGCCGAATAAACTATATTATCGATTCCTGAACTTCCTTACCATTTTCCGGACTTTCCTATCAGCGCTGTGATTTACATTTATTTACATCAATGACATTTACGTCATTAAGAAACAATTTAAAAATGAGAGAGATTGGATACCATGGCATTTTGATTTATATTGTGGGAACATACTTCGAAAAAAAAACTGGATGAATATAAGGTACAAAGCAAACCGTACTTTTTAATATATCTGATTTCTTTTCCTTTCCTTTCTCTACAGAAAATGTTAAATAAGTACTTATCAACAGCAGATTCGTGACAAAATTGTAGCGGATAAGAAAAGTCAGGATTTGTATGGAGTTCGAATGATTTGCCATTTCATTAATACCAATTTTTTTGAACAATTAAGTTACCAACGTTAGTTGCTAATAATAAAAGCTAATTTTTCGAAAATGAGTTAAACCGCCACTCTTGCTCATTCGCCGAATTCTGTAATTGGAGTGAATATTTCATTTGACAAAATGGCCATTCTCCGGCTTATTTTCTTTCGTAACTCTGTTTTAATCTCAAAAATCTTTTTTCCTTTGTTAAATAATTTGTATAATTGTATGATTGGTTTATATGTACGTAGAGTTTTGATGTGCAAACATCTATGCTGGCGGTAGAGTGAAAAAAAAACGTGAACGTTCGTGTGCAACGTTACGTCGTGCAACGTTACGGTGTGCAACGTTACGATCTGCATTCTAGGATGGGTGCGTTCAGTGAACAAAATCTTAAGATCCCCTTCAAATAAAAACAGGTCCGTTTTGGATCCGCGCACGTTGATGTTTACACATATTAACCGTGAGTCCCGGCACTCACACAATTTTTTAGAAACAGAATTAAGTTTATTATATTTTTTTTATTTAACTAGATACAAGAAACACGTATATTTGCACACGCATATAGACTTTTTTTGCCAACAAAAATACAAACGCTTAATAAGTTTAAAAAAAAATATGAGATTTTAATCAATTTCTAGACTTGGTAATAGCGACACTTATTAATTTTTCGATTGAAGCTTACTGCATTTATTGTCAAGGAAAAAAAAAAAAAAAAAAAAAAAAAAAAAAAAAAAAAAAAAAAAAAAACAAGACAGACATAATTAGTTTACTTACATTTTCATATTCAGTATCTGATACGGTCGAGCGGCAACTTATAGAAGGCATACGTTGTCCACCGCCCTTATGACCGGATGGAAGGAGATCACTGACCACAGAGAGTGCCCCCGTAGAACCGGCACCCTAAACCAAAACACATTTATAAAAAAAAAACAATAGCAGCAGGAAAACATCATCATAACATGAAATCATAATTATTTTAAATAAGGTATATAGTAGGTACACATCAGCAAAAGTACATATTACGAGTATGTATATAACACATAGAATTTAGAAAATTATTTGTCAATTGAAAACTTAAAAGTTCAGGTGTCGGAAGTTATTTTGTTTTGCAGGAATAAAGTTACGCGACTTTTATTTAAATACATTTCCAATATTTCCTTAAATTTTCATCTCAAATTAATGTTTATGCTGGTTGAAAGCCCCCAACATTTCTGTTAGGTATTTAACCCGTTGGCAGAATATATGTATTTTGAACTGTCAACACTGCTGTGACAGCAAGTTTGACAGCTGACAGATCATTAGTATATCTGCCATATCAATATGATCTTTTGTTTTAAATTGGCAACACTGTTTCTAGTGGCAATACATATGACAGCTGACAGATCATTTATGCTCAATATATTTGTCATTTCATTATATTTTTTTGTTTTAAATTGGCTCACACTGTGTCTAAAGAAAATACTTTTGACAGCTAATATATCATTAGTGGTCAGTATATCTGTCGTTTTTTTTTAATTGAAATTGGCAGCTCTGTTTCTAGTGCCAGTAAATTTGACAGTTGAAAGAATATTTGTGCTCAGTATTTTTTCCATTTCACCATATTTTTTTCTAAAATTGGCTACACTGTCTATAAAGTGGTCAATTGCCATATTTACCAATTATCAACGTTACCATTTTATGGAAATACAGAAAATACAGAAAAGATTTTGCTAATAAAAGAAGCATCACTTTATTTTTCCAAACTATATAACTTTCAGGACCTGATCTTAACAAAATATATTATGCAAAAAGATGCAAAGAAGCAGAAGATGATGTTCATATTAATATTGAGCTATATATCGACTTTGAAAAAAAAAAAAACTATTTTGAAGAGTTCGACTAAACTTCCTAAATCTAGATTATGTATGAAACTAAAAGCATGATTGAATGAATTTTATAGTAGATACCATCGATGAATAAAAAATTAAGTTATGAAACGAAAACAGCAATAATTATAAGCACTAAGAACTCTTAAAGCCTTCTAAACAAGTAACAATATTTTTATACCGCAGTCATTCTAGCCAACTATACGAATAAATTACCACTTACATCAGAATCAAAAGAAGAGAGTTTGCTCATGAGGACATTTCGCTTCTGAGTCAACATGTCCTTAAACATTTCTGTAGTAGACTGACCATCTTGACTATCAGCCGATGACATTCTCCTTTGGGTTCCACTGCGATCGATGTGTGTAGAGTTTTTGCGAGATTCCTGAGGTGACGCCCATTCACTGCCGGCATGCGAAGGATTCGGACTAGAAGGAGAACGAAGGTTCTCCCGACTGCCCATTGGGCTAGCTGCATGGCTTGAAAGTAAACTGGGACTCATTTCACTGGTGTTCTCGGTGAGTTCCTTGCTCCAATAGTGAGTATGGGCGATTTCCATCATTTGAAAGACCGACGCCATTCCTCCCATGCCGAAGTTTGAGAATGTGCTATCGAGACCAGAAGCTATAGCTTGAAGACATTTGAGGATACCCTTCCATAAGGGTTTTGCAATGCACTGAAAGGAAACACAGAGGTTATCAAAACTTTAAAAGGGATACGCATCAATTTAATAAAACTTACCACATCATCAATATGATCATCAGGGGCGATCTTACGATCCAGTGTCTTATTGAGTTTTCCTAAAACTAGCATACGATAAGACTCATCTTCCATAAGCTTCCTCAGTCGATTTAGCTTCAGCCAGCCAACGCCTTCTCCGGCCATAACCTGGGTAATCACATCCTTCAGGAACGCCTGATTTTCTGAGTTGCTGTGAGATCGTTCTTGATTCTGTTGCCTCTGGATTTCCTCTTGACTTTGTTTCGGACTTGAGTGCTTAATCAATGGAGTCCTCTCGGCCAGTGCCCTTCGTCCTGGGAAGGGATCAAAAGATAGTCCACTTTTCGATTTTTGTGCAGATGCCTGATGACCTTGTTGGTGTTGAGTCGGATGTTGTCTTTGTTGTTGCGGCTTTTGTTGTTGTTGTTGTTCTATAAAATATAATAACCAAAGTTAAAAATATTCCTTTTTAAATTCGCCTTCTTCATACTTTTCCCTCCAAACATCCCCGAAAACATTGCACTGGTCGACGATGTTAGTCCATTTATATCACTACCTATGGAGGAAAAAAAATCTCTGCCAGTATTCTGCATTAGTCCACCTTGTTTCTGGGTAGCAATTTGATTGCCAGGCCCTTGAAGATCCATATCTTGTTGTTCGTAGTTCTTCATGAGACCTTTTTTGGTAGCAGCTTCTTTTGCTGTTTTTGTCAAATCACCCAAAGTTGATTTACCAACATAAGTCAGATCATCTAACGTATTTCGGCTAACACCAGCTGCTTGCTTGGAAACTTCAATAGCTTGTTTGGAAGCTTCACCAGCTGCCTTTTTTGCATGAAGTGTAAGCTGTTTGATGGTAAATATATGAAATACAAAATAGTTCAATAAAATCAAGCAGACAAAATGCTTTTAAAACAAATCTAATTTGGAAATCGAATGTGCAAAAAAGTGCAAAATATGAAAATGAAAATAAAAAAAAAAAAACAAAATATCGATTCAAAATGAGTAAAGCCACAATTTTTTTCCTCAGATGTAAATATAATCTAAAAGCGGAAGAAGCAAATTAAGTACAATTTTTCTTATATCTGAGTTATATTCGACAAACAAAAAATGGAAAGCTAGTAAAAGTTTTCAAAAGAAGACTAATTTTGGTTGTTGACTTATGCATATTGTGTATATTTGAATACATTCGAAAAATGCGAATTTCTATGATTTTTGTATGAACTTTGAAGGATTTTGTACTAAAATTCGTAGAAATTCTCAGTTTTTGATAGTACGCGAATAGACATTTTTTTGTAAATAATTAAAATGTTCGTTCTTGTTCTTAATTTCATTTCTGTAAGTTGTCGCTTGCCACGTAAACTTATTTTTTTTTTATATTTTAAATATACAGTATTCCCCACTTAATTCCACCTTTTGTCTGATTTTTCCAATAACAATTGAAAACCCGTCTAATTGCGTCTAAACGATGTTTGCTTTGTTGAAGATGCTATATTCATCTATAAATAGTAAATAATTTCAGTTTTAGGGTATAAACAGTGAGGCAAAATACAGTTTATTGTAAATACATATCTCGAAAACTAGCAATTCTATTTAATGAAAATCAGGGTAAAAATTGAAGCTATAAATTAATTTCATCACTTTCTTCGCGAGTACATTATATTTTTTTTTTGTTTTTGAGAAAAACGTGGGCTAGACGAATTTCACCTTCTTTCACCCTTCCTAAAAACTAAAGCGTGAAACAGATTGACACAGCAACTTCAACAGCAACTTTGACAACCGCATCACTCATTTTAGAGCTATAGTGGTTTTAAATTGCCTGGAATACATTAACACACCAACATCGACATCAACGTTAGACCTTAACCCTAAATTCGATGTCGCTGTGCAAATGCTGTGAACTTTAAAGCGAAGTTTTTCAGGTTTATCAGCAATAAAAACTGAAAATGTGACAACTTTTATTTATATTTTTATGCTGTCAAAAGCGCTGTTCACGTTTCTATTTCTTTAGAGGATATATAATATGGAGTGCTCGTTTCTATCCCTAATGCATTGTATGGCCTGGGCCATTGATAGGGGGCGCTATTTCGGTTTAAATAAAGTCTTAGAATATCGTACAGCTGCTATCAAGGTCATAATTTGCTTATTTTCTCTCTAAATTGTTCTAATTTGAAGCAATTCTTGAAATTTATATGTGTTTGTTTATTGTTTTAAAGATTTCAATATCTTCTTTTTTAGTATTTTTCTCCAATGTGTAGAAAACTCAGACCGAAACTTCAAACAGCGACCCCTATGAAAGGTACGCATTCGAATAAAAACAAGCACTTCATATTTTATATCCTCTAAGCCGAAACGTATGCAATATGCATGAAGTCAAATAATATATATTTTTCTTGTATTAAGGAATCATTTTTCATAGTTATTATATATGAAGGTGTGAAACGAAAAAAATGCATTAAAGCTCTCGCAAACCAACGCGAATATTTCAGAACGACGCGACGACGAAACTTTCACCTGTCTTAATATATTTACATGGAGATTAATGGGAGCACCCAAACTGGCGCGATGCGAATCTTCGAACATTAAGGCTCTTCCAAACCAACTCGAAACATTCGCGCGAATATGCGACGACTGAATAATGTTCGAAGATTCGCATCGCGCCAGTGTGGTTGCTCCCATTAATCTCCATGTAAATAAATTAAGGCAGGCGAAAGTTTCGTCGTCGTTCTGAAGTATTCGCGTTGGTTTGGGTGAGCCTTTATTCAGTCGTCGCATATTCGCGCGAATGTTTCGCGTTGGTTTGGGACAGCCTTTAAAAAACGATTTATCTCAAAACAACTTTACTAAAAATGGATATGCGCCCCTTCTTCTTAGGACGGTAGAATATGAAATCAGTGCTGCCAAATAGCTACAATTTGTTTATCTTTTGTATGAAATTGTTATTATATCAATCATGACTAATCTGCTCCACAACCGTGGGCACACGCACAATAACAACCAATCACGATCTCCTGTTTTTTTGTTTATAAAAAGTATTTACACAAAATAATTAGAGTTACCATTTTTAACATAACCCACATCAACTTCTCCTTTTTCTATAGTATGTGTGCAAGATCTTACAGAATTAATAATTTTTAATAAGCATTTAAGATTAACGTGTGGCCGTTGTTTAAAGGTGTTTGGTTTTTTTACGGGGTTCAAAAAAACATTTAATGTGAATTTTATGTATACCTATAATACATGTAAGAATGTTTTGTTATTTTATATCGTATTTATTTTTTTTAATTAAAAAGGGATTAGGATGTGAAAAAAGATAAATCAGTTTTTTTCGTCTTTCAAAGTTGTAACTGATGTGCAATTTTACCTATACCAGTGGCCAACCAGTTTCACCAACTTACAAATTGTAATTTACAAGCGATCTCTTACAAATTTTGTTAAAAAATCGATTTATTCTGTTTCAAAAAATGTTTGTATTACAAAATTGTAGTTGTAATTTACAAAGGGAATTTTGTGGGAATATTATTATTTTCGTTTCACCAAGAGTAATTTTTGTTTGTAGTTTACAAGTACAAATTTGTGAAAATTCAGGTGTTTTTATAAGTTTCTCTTTCACCAAATAAAAGAATTTTACAAATTTGTTAAGTTGTAGAAAAATTATCACAGAAGAAAGTTCATGTGTAATTTTATTTACAATTTGAAATTTTTCAATGGAAATATCTTTCCGAACCTAAAAATGTCTTTACGGTGAAGGCATAGTATAGTACCGGTAGTAACACAAGTGAATTTTTATTTTTTTAATTGCACTAATGAGGTGCTATACCAATCTAAGCACACACCGTTTTCACCTCTGAAATAATCTCTCGTTGTACATCCGGTGAGCCTAAGTTGTAAGGACTACAGACTACAACATTCAGCAGTCAGTACAGTAAACTAACATTCCGACTGTGAAGTTTAGTCAGTAGGTCTCTTAACTGAAGTCAATTAACTGTGAGTCATTGAACTTAAATAAAGGGTCATTAATTTTTCAGTTTCGAAAGCAAAGCTAAATAAAACACACACAGCAAAACTTTTTTTGATGAAAATTTAATTTCATTATGAATTTTGGAGTTTTGCATTAAGTGTGAAAAACAGTATCATTCAAATGGCCGCCTAGGGAAGATTCGCAGAATGCGATTCTTTTGAGGATATTTTTAACCACTTTTTCGCACATTTCGGGCGGTATCTCGGCCATAACTTGAGTAATGTTAGTTTTTAATGCGTCTAGAGTTCGGGGATTATTCACGTAAGCACTGTCTTTTACTTAGCCCCACAGAACAAAATCTAACGGTGTCAAATCGCATGATTTGTATTATTTTTTTCATTCTTTCTTTATCTTTTATCTTTACACTTCAGTTTAAAATTCCTAACCATTTGCCAAGCTGCGAAGCAGGAGCCAAAAATAAACTTTTGGTTCATGAAACGTACCCCGATAGAGAGCAGGATCTCGTGTTGTTTTTGTAATGCATGTATTTTCATCATCTCATCTCTGATAATAAAAAAAACGTCAAATGTATGATACGACGACGACGGGACGTCCTAAAATAATGATTCTAAAATCTCTAATGAGCACTACTAAACTACTAAGTATTGTGATCTAATTTCGTTTGAAAGCTTTTGGCCGAATTTAATTGAAAATGCTTATATTGCAATTTTGTATTTTCGAAATGTTCAAAAACATGTAAATATTTTTACAAACCTTTTCGAGAGGATTGAATCTATTTTCCTCTTCGTCCACAGATTCCTTTAAAATTAAATTTTTTCATAAAAAATTAAACACATTTAAACAAAATCAAAATGAAGACTTCTTAGTATAGAAAAAAAAGGCAAACACTCAACACATAGACAGACACCAATATACATACATACATATCATATATAAAGAAGCAAAACAGCAATCTTTCGAAATACAAACAAAAACTTACCTTGTCCACATGAGCTAGTATGCCTTCTTGACTGCTTTGTCGAGTGGTCTCTCTCACCAGATCCTTAGCGTGTGAGGCAAAGTTTTCAAACAATGACCCTTGGGATCCTTGTCGTTGACTACCACCAGGACTTCCTGAACTCGAACCCGAACTGGTTCGAGCTAACATATTCGAAAAACTTGGTTGTCGCACTACAGGCGGTGTTATCGGAAGTGCCTGAATAAGTAAAGAAATAAGTAACGAACTTTGACTTTGGAAGGCTTTAATCAAACCGTAGTTTTCCTTTTATCAGACAAATTTCCTCTTTCAAGATCAGAAGCGTTTCGTTGAAGCTTTTGGGATCCTAGAAAATACAGTTTTTGAAAAAATTTGAAGGTTTTTTTTGTTTTTAATGATTTGGAGTTTTACCTGGTGAAGATTCTTCGTCGTCCATTGATTTCGGTCTAAGTAGAACTTCGGGATCCCCCCCTTTAGGCGGGAAATCAAATTCTGAGTCCCGATTGAAGCTTGGCGAGCTTAAGTCCGATCGACTTGATGATGAGGAATGCGGCGACTCAGGTCGGTCATCATCCTCTTTGGAAGACTGTACGATCACACCTTCGGGATATTGCAATTTACTTGGCGGATGATATACTAAACTAGCATCCAGGTTTGAGGAAAGGGTCTGCAACAAATAAATTTCTTCGTTTAGCCATTGTTCAGGTCATTTTAAATGGTCTTTTTTGTTCATACCTTGGGCACATTATGGTGATGATGATGAGGTCCGAATACATCGTGTAAACTAGGTGAAAGATCTGAAGATACCATTTCCGAGACGAAATCGCTGAGTGAAGAATAAGACGAACTGGTGCTCTCAGCCCCTTCCGAATCAGAGCCACTTTCATCCGTCGGCTGACATTCCAGCTGTTGTAGACTTCTTAGAGCTCCATTCAAAGAACTACCATCATCCCAAACAGAGAAACGAATTGGAGTTAGTCCGTGGGCAAACCATTTGGCCTTGTCACCAACTTGTATCGGATCTAGGACACCTGTTTGAACGCGTAAGAACGCCACATTGGTTGGAGTTAAGGACCATTCTGACAGGAATTCTACTGCTTGAGTTCGAGCGAATTTATTTAAGAATACTGATGCCCTTGGGCGGGATCTTAAAAAGCTGTTAATCTGAAAAGCTACCACGGGTCTTGGATACAGACGTAGTGTTCGAGTATGCTCAGTAAAGTTAGCCAGTGTGTTTTGTGAATTAAAGAAACGAACCTGAGAAAATTTGTTAGTAAAAGAATCGTTGGAATTGTGAGTTTTAATTTAAGTCTTGTTACCATAGCAACTCGTGTTGCAACATCAACCGAATCTACATCAGTTCCAAAGATGATTGGATTTATTGCGGGAGGGGCATTGGGACTGGGCTGGCGTGATGGAACACCCTGAGTTGATATTGAGTTGCGTTGGCTTGACTGTGCTGAAGATGGTGATTGCAGGGGCAACCGAGCTGATGAAACACTTTAAAATAACAAAATACCAGGGTTTAATATAAAAGTAATTTTCACATACCAAAATTTATTGAAAGGAATTGATAGAGCCAAGTAAGTAGCTAATTCCGGAAATGAATTTTTAAACTTTCAATCAGAACCCATGAATTGTATTCATGAATTTGAACTCCAATTCATTAAACAAAACACAAATGTTTACAAAACCAAGTTCATTTTAAGTTTTAAAATTGAAATTAAGTTATATTTTTAATTGATAAATTTGGAGGTACACTTTTAGAATCAGTGAAAGTGGCACTGAAGTGGCCAAATATGTGAGATTAGTAAGCAATATCACAGTATAAACTTGCCTGAATAAGTGGGACTCAATTGTTCCATGTTGGTCACTTAAATTCCACTTACTCAGGCTATAAAAATTCGTCTAAAGTCGCAAAAAGGGCGAACTTAGTGCCACTTATTCCGGTAAGTGTATTGTACACTGTGAAACTGGTCATACATGTATAAAACGTTTCCTTGAATACTTACCCTAATATCGGTGGCTGTTGTAGGCTATCTCTTATCGATGGCATCAGCTGTTGATTTGAAGCTGCTTGATTACTCGCAGACATTGAAGTGAGGGCCTTGAATAAATTAATAATTTACATGAATACAATATTTTTTTTGAATTTATTTTTATAATAATATCAAAACAAATTAGCGTAATGTCAAATCCATGTTCTACATGTTCTAATGCTAAGCACATTTTAAAATTCACACATATGTGTGTTTCACTGATTCTTTGAGCTAAATGAAACTTTTCTTTGTCTTTAAATTAACTTTTCGTTGAACAAAAGAGAAGTATGTGAGAGAGGATAAGAGAATTTTAATCTGTTAGATTTAAACTTCGATAGGAATTACATAAATCTAATTAGCCTTAAAATGGGAACAAAAGCTGATGTGTTCATATTTATGTTTATTCCGTTTCCTGGCTCTTAAAGTTCACATCTATATAGAGATTAAAGAATTTGAATTTAAACAAGTTCTAAACCATACAAAAATTAACATTTAAAAATTACTTTCCAATCAAAAGTACTACTTTTTCTTTACAGCTAGTTTATTCTCCAAATCACAAAATTTATTACAAAAGTCCGCTTTTGTTCGCCAGCTCCTCAATTACATTTTATTTATAAAAGATAACGTAAATAGGCATAAGCTTTGTTTTCAAAATGATGAATTAATGTATACCAACTATGAACTATATCCAAGCAACTCTTAAGAAAGAATAGTAATTTTAAAGTATATGAAAAGATTCATGAATTTGACATTTATTTTTTTGTTTTTGTTTTCAAAAAATTGCACCTCAAACATGCAGCAGTAAAAATTAAATAAAAGTTGAATACACTAAAATTAACTAAAATAATCAAAATTATATAAGAATATTCGCTTTAGTCTTGTAATAATATACTAAATGTATAAATGAGGAGCTAAGACTCATATATTTATTTACTTATGTTAATCTCCACTTAAAAAAATAGAATATAAAGGATGTTTTTTAGAGGTATAGAACATTAAGTTGGCAACATTATTTTAACTGGCAGCCATTTTGTCAGCTGTCAAGTGATTTATTTTTAGTTTGGTTTGGCAATTTGGCATTTTAACATGAATAGACTGACGCCTGAACAACGCTTCGAAATTGTGTCCAAATGGGCCCAAAACAAGATTGCCGTTGATCCCAATTTTCATAAGCGAATTTTGTTTAGCGATGAAGCTTCATCATCGTCGGCTCGACAACCGGGGTCCGGTCCTGGCCTCCTTCAACAAGTCTCTCCACCCATCCCGGTCTCGAGCCGCCACCATCCAGTTGCGCACCCCAAGGCTCCGGGCGTCCTGGTCTACGCCATCTCTCCAGCGCAAGCATGGTCTACCACGCTGTCGTCTACCATAGAATGTACCACAAAGAACTTTCCGAGCAGGTTCCTCTTCGCTCATGCGAGCTAGGTGCCCTGCCCACCGGAGTCTACCGAGCTTAATTTTTGTCACGATATCTGCTTCAAGGTAGATTGCGTACAATTCATGATTGTACCGTCTCCGGAATCGTCCTTCCTCACATATGGGGCCAACAATTCTCCTTAAGACTTTTCTCTCGAACGCGGCTAAGAGGTCGGAGTGCCTTTTGCTAAGCACCCAAGTCTCGGATCCATATGTGAGTACTGGCAGGACCATGGTCCTGTACAGCAGCAGTTTTGAAGTTATGGTGAGATTTCTGGATTTGAAGAGCGATGAAGCTTACTTTTGGTTAAATGGATACGTCAGTAAACAAAACTGATGTATTTGGAGTGATGACAATCCTCAAGTGTATGTTGAGACGCCGTTACATCCACAAAAACTGACTGTTTGGTAAAGAATAAAGGTTTGGTGGAATAATTGGTCCGTACTTCTTTGAGAACGATGCTGGCCAGAACGTTACAGTCAATGGTGACCGCTATAGAGCCATGATTACTGACTTTTTCGTTCGTCAATTGAGCAATCTTGATGTGCAGAAGGTGTGGTTTCAACAAGACGGCGCAAAATGTCACACTGCTCGTGCCACAATTGATTTATTGAAGGGAACGTTTGGTAACCGAATAGTTTCACGTTACGTACCCGTGAATTGGCCTCCAAGATCGTGTGATTTAACGCTGCTTGACTATTTTCTGTGGGGATATATATGAAGTCGCTTGTTTACGCCGATAAGCCCGAAATGATTGACCACTTGGAGCACAACTTTCGCAGCATTATTGCCGATATACGGCCACAAATGTTGAAAAAAGTCATCGAAAATCCAGATTAGACTACGTGCGAGCCAGCCGTGGCGGTCATATTCCAGAAATCATATTTAAATTATAATTCCAAAAGATTATCTTTCGTATAAAGTAAATTTCATATCAATTTAAAAAAAAATCATCTTTTTTTATTCCATTTCAAAGTTCTATATACCTCTAAGAAAAAAACACCCTTTACATAAATAACAATACGAGCGTAATTGGGAAAATTGTTTCAATCGGATATAAATTAATATATTACGTTGCTTATATAATCTGCCCCGGCAGTTTGTATCACCCCCATATTTTTCATTCATTTATACTCTGGAAATACATATTTTGGCCGCCATCTTGGAATTTAGATTTTATTTAATTACACGTATCCTATTACATTTATATTTACTAGTATCGCCTGTGGTCGAAATTCGACCATCTGTGATTAATTTTGTTTTTATTTAAAATACAATTTTTGAGGGTTTTTTCTTTCGTTTTCAAATCTATGTACTCCAGAAATTTCCTATTTACTCCACTGTTTTTACAAA
Source organism: Leucozona laternaria (assembly GCA_932273885.2). Classification (NCBI taxonomy): domain Eukaryota; kingdom Metazoa; phylum Arthropoda; class Insecta; order Diptera; family Syrphidae; genus Leucozona; species Leucozona laternaria. Next base: position 44,814,252 of record OW026367.1, read on the forward strand.
TCTGCTCCGAAATTTTACTACTGAGGTTTTAACCCTGATCCCTACTCATTGTAAGTAGATGTAGAGTACATCATTCAGAACGAAACAACAAATATGGCGTCTAAGCTACACGAAACACGTTGGAAGTGAACTTTTGGTACACTACGCTCGGGTGTTGACAAACAGCCGTGTGTGTCGTGAATTTGTTTTTTTTTTTACACTTTTTGTATGCGGAATCCATTATTTAACATTTTTACATGTAAATAGTCGAAAGATTCACATAATCTCTTCTGATGGCACTTCTAATTTATATTAGCTTTCAAATGGTATATTTTTTATTGTCGGGCGTTCGGTTTAAGTATATTAAAAAGGAAGTACTAAAAAATTGTTAACATATTAATGTATAGATACCTTGAAGAACCATTTTCTTTATTTACTGAAAGCACTGGAAATCACGGACCAGCGACTTCCAAAACTTGTAGCTAAAAATATAATAACTCAAAACCAAGAGTTTTTCAGTGAATAACTGAGATAGGGAAATTATCAAACTATCGAGATTGTTAGATGAATCCCAACTTTGGAAGATGATCGTCAGAAGTTACTGATGAAGGTTGAAGAGTTTACTCATGAAAACTTTAAGATACAAGCTCAACAAAGTCAGTCTAGAATAAATTGCATACATACATTACTTCAACATGAACTTGTGGGAAATAACGATTTGGTTTGAATTATACATACACCACATAGTATTATTTGTAGATGTGACAGGAGTGAGGAATGCAAAATGTGCAACTTAAATGCAAGGGAGGATAGGAAACCCTTCACTTTATCGGAACATGCCCAATATTAATTGCAATTAGAAAAAACTATTGGGGAAAGTATATTTTGTCGAACATAAACAGAAACTGTATCAGTTCTTAACGGGGACATTGGTCGAAAAAAAACGATGGCTGAGTTAAGCAATTTTAATGTTAAATGCAACAACAAATATTCCCCTCCAGGCTTAGCTAAGCGCACATAATTCTCGGGACTTACCTTAAGCACGGAGGAAAACTGTGTTACCGGCGCGGCGGAGTGAATCACATACTTGTTATCTATAGTTCGTATGGAAACTCCATTTTTTGTGAGGCGTCGCTAATCCCCAATGTGGTTATTTTCAACCAAATCCCTCCGGGCTTGCAAAATACACGGCTTTTATGAGAATTATGCTTTATGCGCAACCAAAAGAAAACTGTGGAAGAACAAAATTTCTATGTATAAAGCCCAACTAATCGCGTAGGATAGCAGGTAGTATGAATGAAATTAATTTCTTTCGTATAAGGCTTGTTTCGTGTTGAATTCGGGAAAATAAAATCCACAACAATTCATTTTATAAAGAATAAATTTCGGTTTTTAGAGAAAAAGACAATAAATTTTTTTGTGACTTTGAGGTGAAAAATCTTTCTGCCACATTCTTTTAAAGTTATCGAAAATAATTATTTGTGAGTGATTAGGATAAAAAGTGCAAAATTTTCATCGTTTTTGCAAAAAATATAAATTCAATTGAAGTTGCGTGAAACAATTTGGCTAGAAAGATATTACTTAACGCAATTTATAAAATAAAACAAAAAGTTAAATTCTAAATAAGATATTTGATTATTATTTGAAAACTATTCTAAACGTAGTGCCACCAAGATTGTTCCTGAGGAAAAGTTCTTTTGGATTTGCAATCTTAGGTAACTGTATTGTAAGCACTTTTAGCAGTGGTGTTGATGACATAAGGAATAACATAACAACTTATTCAAAATGGGTACGTTCAGAAGACGTAGGAACTTCAACGCAAGGCAAGTTTCTCGTCTCTCATTGGTCAGCTGTCGAAAAATTGCATTCCAATTAACACAACTTTTATTGGAAAGTGACTAAAAAGCTAGTCAAGAAATTTCTCCCTTCATTTCAAGGCAAGTGTATTTGTGTCAAAATATCAGCTGATTATATTTTGTCACTAAACATCAGCAAGCTGAACTTCATTGTTCTGTGCCTTATTTTTTTTCTACGTTTGTTTAAATGTTTTCAGAAGTAGGTATTAAAAAATTATAATTTACAACTCGTGATTGATTTGAGACTTGTGTTTTAATGACATCTCGAAGAATAACTAATTTCCTTTGTAAAATTTGCGTTCAATGAATGCAGTTGAATGTACCCATTGATAAATGGAATTTATACCGTGCGTTTCTATTTAAATGCAATTTTATGTCCGTTTGAAACAATTTTCAAAATCACGTTCATATTCAGGTACATATAGATACTCAAGTTTTTAGAAGCTAAAAATATTAAATTTGGAAAATTTAGAATAATTTAACTGATATTTTAACCTCTTTTTCTAGCAGCGATATTTTTAGACAAAATGAATTTTGGGTTATTATAATTAGTATTATATTTGTTTGATTAAGCTGTCCAGAAAACGGCGTTACAATAGAATTTTTTGGAAATTACTATATAGGTATCTGTATCTACGTTTAAAATCATTAAATTCAGACGTTCATTATTCTATTTATACATTTGATTTGAAAATAAGCGAATACTCTTTCGATTTGATTTATTTTAAAGCTGAAAAAAAAAATTAACTTGAATCATGAAACTGAAATGAATTTGGTATGATTTGATTATATTTGAATAGTAAAATTTTGAAAGGGATGATAAGTATTAAATGCTATATTTGTTCTGAAATACATTAAGTAGAAACACTTAAAAACATATTACAACAAAAAGGAGAATTGAGTAGATGTATGGAATAAAAAAACACTAATTTATTAAATTTACAATTAACTTACTATTGAAAATTGATTACATTAGTTTTTTTTTCATTATAAATTCTTGGATTTGTAAGACGTTGAAATAAATGAAATTTAATACCTTTTGTATAGATATAATTTAAACTTTAAAATCTTATGTTTGCATATTTTAAAATAGAGTATAATATGATCTATATGTACCTATGTACGTAATATCAAAAACCTCGAAAGTGAAATCGCGAAAGAACCAATTGAAAAGACTCAAAAACAAAAATATCAAATACGTACAAAACAATTTCGAATTACGATACCTATTTTCTTCAGAAATTTTGAAACTCACTTAAAAAAAAAAAACTACGCAAGAAAAGATAAATTATTGCTATTTTTTTCCAAATTTTCGCATTATTTTGACAAGATGAATGATATTCTTTCAGATTTTTGTATCATCGAGATTTTATGAATCCGAGTTAAAAAATATTAAGACATTTTGTTGCTGTAGATAACTTCATTTTTGAAACAATAATATTATTTTAATTTTATCATTTCAAAACCTAAATATATGTAGTAACTGAAACATCAACATACTAAAAACTTATTTCATTTAATTTAAAACAGTTTCGAAAATTACAAATTTAGTAAAAAATAAAGTTATAAAATTTAGTTCGCTAAGAATAATTTTAAGCAATAATACATTTCTGTATCTAAAAAATAAGTATCCTAATTTTTATCATTAAAACATTAAGGCCCAGTTTTTTCAGTGGTGAGTTAAACCGGAGTTAGCTAACTCTAAAAGTAAATTATCCCGAAGTAAACTGAGGAAGCAGTTTTTCGCTGGAGAATGCATGTGGAACGACTAAGCAAACTCGGTGGATAAGCATCTATTTAGTTAACCCTGAGTCAACTCATCAAATTTTATAAGTTACTTCGGGCTTAAACTTAATCTAGCACTGAAAAACTGGACCAAAAAGCCGTTTGCTCATACGAAACGTTAATATTTATGTTCATCTTAAATGCTTATCATCTACTTTTTCCTCACATTGTCACTCTTATGTTGAACTTAAATATTTTAGTTTCGTTTCAGCAAACGGGACCTAATAGACCTATTATTAAGAAAATGCTTAACCCAACTCTATTCCATGAGTTTACTAAATCATGAAAAATAACAAATCTATTGCTTATTCCTCCGCTAAACCACCCTCTTGGGTGAATTAGTTTATACGCATTTAATAACCGTCAATTAGCAGACATTTTATTTTTTTAATGAGATTTTGCACTAAATTCACGACTGAAAGAGAAATCGCCTCTAACTCGCGTTTATTAATAGGGCCGTAAATCCATAAATCAAAACAACTATTGCACGCCTATTTTTCTTAGGTCACATTCTCCTCCCGAGACATTAGTTCTTTCGATACTCAAATCATAGGAGAATTTAATGAATTTTTGAAGAAAAAAAATAATTTTATCGAACTATTACAACCGTTACAAGAACTACCGGAATACTAAAATCCAATGAGTCGTTTGCTTTAAATAAACATTATTATTCAACATCATTGTTTATTTTAAAAATAACAAATATATTTTACGAGAAACCTAAGCTTAAAACTCGAAAAAACTATTTTTAAAATATACTTAAAAAAAACCAACACCATGCTATAAGGAAATTAAGCCATGATTATTATACTAAATACATAATTATAAACTTAACTGAAACTTAAAACAAATATATTACGAGTATAGGTATACATATTATTTTTTTATATTTTTTGCAAAGAAAAGTATGATTGTAAATTAAAATGAAGAATATTTACACCAAGTCCAGCTTGATCCATAAGTTGCATAGCCTGTTCATTTTATTATTGTTTTGTGTGTTAAAAATTTTTTTTGTTGCATTTTAAAATTGTGAAGATGTTATGATTTTTTTTTTGTTTTTATTAGTTTTTTTGTTAAGACAAGCGAGCATCGGAAAAAAATGGAAGTAAAAGTAGAAGTGTGTGTTTAAAATATTTGAAAGTGAATGAAATAAGTAGTATATAAACAAAATCGTTTTTTTTTCAATAATTAATGATGTTTATATTTTTATGAATCAATGTCAATGTTGAGAATAAAGGCACATTGAGATTAAATTTGAAAAAATGTTTAATTAATAATACATATAAGCAAACAACTAATATTTATAAGATTCAGTGTTAGTTGCTTGCATTCAAATGAAATAAAATTTTAAATCATTCCAAATAATATTAGATATTTCGAATATAATTCATTCAGTATTAAATACTTGTTTTATTATAATACAAGTACTGAATTATACTGTCAATAGTAATTTTTGTGTACAATTCTTTTTTGTAAGAAAAATTCAAAGAAATAATAAAATAAAATAAAATAAAATAAAATAAAATAAAATAAAATAAAATAAAATAAAATAAAATATCACATACATACATTTATATGAAGCCATAATTATTATTTTTTTTAGAAAACACTTTTAGTAGGTATATAGTTATTAAAGTTGAAAGTCAATGTTTATATTTACCTGTTTCAGGTGGTTTTTCAATATAGTCCCTTCGGGTTCGGGCAGTCCTGGAATTTCTTCAGCTCCCCCTGTTGGTGCTGATAACTTTGTTGAGTCCAAATCAACTACCCAAATATCATCTGGGAGTCTGTAATCAAGGCTATAGTTTTTAAAAATGAATTATAAAGAAGGTATGAGCAGGTGGAATGGAATATGAAGACTATGATGTATCACTGTTTTAGATTATAGATTTATAGCAAGGAAATATTAAACAAATATTTTACATACATACAAAAATCATATGACAAAAATAAACTGAGTTAACAATAACAATTATGCTGAAAAAAATTACAAATTTCTTTTCCTATTTTTGCACTTCACAAGCTTTGCATTCCGGCAGAAATATCAATTTTGTTAATTTTTTTTTTACCAAAAAAATCAACCAAAAATCGATTTATGTTTGTTAATATCGTATTACAGTGGTGGTCCAGTATAACGAATGATATAATGTCGAGAGTGCATTCGTTATATCGAATAGGTTTTTTTTTACAAATTTTTATTCAAATAGGAAGTATAAAACTGTATTTTGCAAATCCGTTAAAGTTTTGCATTGCGAAAGAAAATTTGAACATCTTTTTACATAAACGAAGACAAATACGTTGGACAAAACTAAAGAAACGAAAAACAACATTTGAAGAATGGAAAATTGTGTATGTATCTTCCAATTTGATCATTAAGATACATAGATATTAGCACATTTACAGTATTACAAATTTGTTTTGTAAGGGTGCGTTTTATGTTCCAGATCGATTTTACTTGGTTGCCATTTTTGATGTGTAAACATCTATGCTGGCGGTAGAGTGAATAAATAACGTGAACGTTCGTGTGCAACGTTACGTCGTGCAACGTTACGGTGTACAACGTTACGATCTGCATACTAGGATGGGTGCGTTCAGTGAAAAAAATCTTAAGATCCCCTTCAAGCAAAACCAAGTCCGTTTTGGATCCGCGCACGTTGTTGTTTAGGTACACATATTAACCGTGAGTCCCGGCACTCACACAATTTTTGATGTGTAAACATCTATGCTGGCGGTAGAGTGAAAAAAAAAAACGTGAACGTTCGTGTGCAACGTTACGTCGTGCAACGTTACGGTGTGCAACGTTACGATCTGCATACTAGGATGGGTGCGTTCAGTGAAAAAAATCTTAAGATCCCCTTCAAGCAAAACCAAGTCCGTTTTGGATCCGCGCACGTTGTTGTTTAGGTACACATATTAACCGTGAGTCCCGGCACTCGCACAATTTTTGATGTGTAAACATCTATGCTGGCGGTAGAGTGAAAAAAAAACGTGAACGTTCGTGTGCAACGTTACGTCGTGCAACGTTACGGTGTGCAACGTTACGATCTGCATACTAGGATGGGTGCGTTCAGTGAAAAAAAATTCTTAAGATCCCAAAAATAAGTCCGTTTTGGATCCGCCCACGTTGATGTTTACACATATTAACCGTGAGTCCCGGCACTCACACAATTTTTTTTTTGTTTGAATGTTGGTATTTGACAGTCGTAGAGAGTGGTCGATAACAATTTACTATGGATATGGAACATCAAACACAGCAACAACGTGTTGCTCGAGTTTTACAGCTTGCTATAGACGACCTCGATTTTTGGCAATAAATCCTTATGAGCGACGAAGCACATTTCTGTTAATAAACATAATAGCCACTATTGAGGTACTGAAAACCCTCGATAGATAGATCAAAGACCACTACACTTTCGTAAAGTAATTTTATGTTGCGCCATTTTCGCTGGCGGCGTCATTGAGCCATATATTTTTGAGGATGCCATAGGCAATGCTGTAACAGTTACTGCTGACCACTATCGGGACATGTTGGAAAACTTTCTTGTGTCCCAATTGGATCCGTGGTACAGTGAGAATTTGACAAAAAAATTTCCCGGCTGGTGATACCGACAGGCCCCCACAATCCTCTGATTTGTCACCTTCCCAATTTCTTCTTAGGGGGGTACTTGAAGGAAATAGTGTACATCAAAAAACTAAACACAACCTCAATTCTTAAGGACAACATAAGAAACGAAATTTCTGAAACTACACCGCAGAAGTCTGCGAAATTGTTATGTAAAATGTGCTTAAAAGAGCTCGCCTTTGCGCCACGGCCACAGGTGACCGACCTCAAATTTGTATACATAATTTTAACGATCATACAATCAATCAATATAATGTAAATTATAAAATTGTATTCCATTTAAAAGTTATGGAAACAAAACATCGACCTAGAATATAAAACGCATCCTTTATATTTTTCATGATTTGGATGTGTATTAAGCATGATTGCATTATTTAAGACTTCAAAACTCAATGGGAATTATTCATTTTGAAGTCGAAGTAAAAATACTTTAAAAAAGTATTTTTATTCAATTAACTGCAGTTCTTTAATTCCATTCTTTTGTATCTCTGCTAGGGCTGGACCAACCATATGTGCCAGATGTGCAAATATACAGGGCGCAAAATTCTGGGGCGCATTACCAGGAGCAAGAAAATGTAATCTAAATTTGCGCAAACAAATATGTACTGCCATTTGCATTTTAACCACAAAACTTGCTCAAGTAAAAAAAAAATAACATCCATCACAACTGTGCTAAGTTATTATTTCTTGCCCACTAACTAACTTCACTTTCATTGTTGCATTCAAGGAGAAATTAACTCAAAATATCGTAAAACTAAAGATCCCACTATACCTACGCATTGAAAGTCTACCTCCTGGGTAATGTGTGTATCAGTGTATGTATGTATGGATCAAATATTAAAAAGGGGCGCTTTCAACAAATCTTGCACAGGGCGCAAGTTTCCCTGGGACCGGCCCTGATTCTCTGCCATGCGTAAATTTTTAATTTGCATTGGAATTTCATTAACAAACCGCATTTTTCCCATTTGAATTCTTCAATATAACTAACTAACATAAATTATGTACCTACAGAAAAATAACTTTCCACAAATAACTTACAATAAATATGAATTTACTTTCGAGCTATATGTATGCATAAATATACATTTTAAAGGTACGCCCAAAAAGTCATCATATTTCAAAAAGTCCATAATCGATTTTAAGGGTAAAAAGTGTGGATAAAATAGAAGGGCATGTTTTGTGCACTTTTTTTTTTAAACGAACAATTGGATACAACAAAACACACGTAATATTATGATACCTAACTTTAAAGAGAAAATTTTAAAAAAGTCAAACGTAACACAAAAATGGATTTGCGATAAGTTTTCAAATGTGATATTGTTTGAACTATTGAGAAGCACTAGATTGCGAAATTATAACAAAATCTGTTTAACCATAGAAAAAATATATACGCGAATAACCCCAAAAATTAGACCATTTTCTCAAAAAAAAAAAAGTGTACTGCCTATTTCCGTTATATGAATTTTTGGCCAAAAACATCAAACGTAGTTTTTTTACAATTATATTTTGGTCATTCCAGGTACGAAGCTTAATCACAATCGTTAGAGCCATTTTTTAGAAAATTTGAAAAATTAAAATAAAATGGAAAGTCTAACCTGTTAGAAATTATAGTTTTCCGTTATTTAATTTGTCTGCAAATACGCTTATATACTTTTTTTTCTTAAGATGTTAAATACAAATTAGCACTTTTTCCCTCAAAATATAAGTTTGAATAGAGAATGGATTAAAATAGAATACAAATACAAAATTCTAATTATAAAAGTATAAAAGAACATCTTTTCGAGGGAATGAACAGCAAAGCTTATATCTGCGTGTTGAACAATTGGAATACATTGGTTCTAAAATAATGGCTGCCGCAGTTTCTTGGCGAAGGCAATTGGCTGCTGCTTGATGTACATTCAGAGTTACCCGTATCCATTTGGTTATTCGTTCAGCTTTTTTTCCTTGAGTTTCTGTTAAGGTGCTTTTGATTTTCAAGCTTTAAGAAAAAGCTTTTAATGATGAATGTTATCGTGTGGGTGATTTTTTAGCTGGTTTGGTTTTGGCAACACTGGTTTTGACAGCTGACGTGTGTTTAGTACCTTGTGTCACTGTCAAACAGCTTCAGTTTGGTTTGTAATTTAACCATGGATCGTCTTACAAATGAACAACGCTTGCAAATTATTGAATTTTACTATCAAAATTCGTGCTCGGTTCGAAATGTTCATCGCGCGCTGCTTGTGTTCAGCGATGAGGCTCATTTTTGGTTGAATGGGTACGTAAATAAGCAAAATTGCCGCATTTGGAGTGAAGATCAGCCAGAAGCATTGCAACAGCTACCAATGCATCCCGAAAAAGCCACTGTTTGGTGCGGTTTATGGGCCGGCGGCATTATTGGGCCTATTTCTTCAAAGATGATGCGAATCGCAGCGTTACTGTCAATGGTGAACGCTACCGAGCGATGATAACAAACTTTTTTTTGCCCGAAATGGAAGTTCTTGACTTGCATGATATGTGGTTTCAACAAGACGGTGCCACATGCCACACAGCACGCGAAACAATGGCGCAATTGCGAGGCGAGTTTGGTGAACAGTTAATTTCACGTTTCGGGCCGGTCAATTGGCCGCCTAGATCGTGCGATTTGACACCATTAGATTATTTTTTGTGGGGGTATGTCAAGGCTAATGTCTATAGGGACAAGCCCGCTTCGATTGACGCACTGGAAGCCAACATCCATGCATTCATTCGTGAGATACCGGCCGATATGTGTGAAAGAGTATGCCAAAATTGGACTCAGCGGATGGGCTACCTGAGACGCAGCCGCGGTCAACATTTGCATGAAATTATCTTTAAACATTAAATTGCAAAGTTTAAACTATCGATTCAAATAAATATTTCATTCATTTTTTCGAATTTTTTGTGTTTTTTTTTTTTTTAAAGTTCTAAGCCTCTTAAAAAATCACCCATTACATACAATTCTTGTTCATTAATCGAACATTCAAAGTAATCAAATAATACGTTACCTCCTAAAAGGACTGTCAATTCAGTTCTTATTGCAAAGCCTTTATCAAAGGCTTGGTATTTATGTATGTGTACTCTGTTTAGCTATTGTTCGTTGATACCTTTTTCATCAATATAATATATATGTATATGTATACATATAGGTACGTATACCTATATACATTTCTCTATAAATAATCAATTTGTGTGCTGGGGAACCTTATTACAATATTCGGTATAGGTAGATATTTCCGTTTTCACCCAAAAATCAATTTCCTCCCAAAATGAACCGAATTAAACACCTTTACCCTCTGAAACCGTTCATGTGTAGAGAGAAGCATATAAGTAAATGTGTTACACATACAAAAGAAATCAACCTTTTTGCTGACGAAAACTTAATTTGATTTACATATATTCGCCCATTTAAACCGATTGTGTGATAGGTATTTTGTTGTGCGCTTGAGTGATAAAACCTAACACTCGTATCATTTTGATGGCTTGTTTGATCCTCGTGAAGGACTAATATAATTTCAAATACAATACGAAATCGTTATAATCACAACCCGTCAAAAAAACTCATCTTTATTATATCTATATTTATATTAACAAACACTAAACAGAGAGAAGGCGAGAACACCTATACAAAATCAATCTCATCTTGCTGTAAGGCTCCTTCTTTTGGAATTGTACCTAATATATGTATATAGGACCTCTTGCCATCATCCTCGATATCTTTACATCAAAATCACCTAAACGAAGGCAAATAACCATAAATTGAACTCACAATCCGCTTTCATATAAAAATAAATCACCAGCCCCTTATTATTTAATATCCATTCAAGCCTCTCAAAAGCGCCACTAACTAACACATAGCACTGCCTATAGGCAACCCTAAATCAATATTTTATATTTGTCCCTATAACTGCGTAGCAGGAAAGGTAGGTACACCTTCTCTAAATCAAAATGTTATGTAAATCTGAAAAACATACACCCACACACTGGAAAACATAAATTCTGTTTGTTTGAAGGGCTTCATACCTGAAATTCTTTTTATACAACAGGAAGGTTGCCGGCACTCCAATGACAAAGGGAGTCGGTGCCAGGAGCAATTGTTCGGCACAGCTCATACAGGTGGGCAACAACGGTATCACCGGAAACATGTACTCCAACGGATAGAGCATTGTCACGAATGCCATAACCGACATGGAGAGGGCATTGTAGTCGCGCGACTGAAACAACACTTTATTTTCGAGTATAATCAAGGTCAGCACTTTTAGGCACGTCTCCACGCCAAGCAGCTCCAGAGGCAGATGCAATGGGAAATCCACCAGGGAAAATCTCGTATGGTCGGGCAGGGCAAAGAGTAAAGGTTCATGTACCGTGGGTGATAGCACTTCCACCTGTCACAAAAAAGAATCCGAGATGTATGTTGTATAGTGTATGCATTTTCAAGTTGATGCATATACGCTAGGGTGCATAATTTAAACTCACCTCAACCCTAGTTGAACCGGGAACTGGTACGGGCGTAGAAAGTAGTCTCAAGATCCAAGTCTCGATTTCCTTCACATCATGAATGACTATAGAGGGTGTAGCATCTGTCGCATTGCCAGTTAGAACCGTCCAAACATTGTCCCTATGAAGAGATGAGGGGAACATCGATATGCCTTTGGAGTTTTGATTTGGCTTTCAAAAAACTTACCTATTAACCTTATTTGATGCACCTACTCGTTTCGGACTGGACGACTCGTTGCAGGCATCGATGAGTTTCTTGAGAATGAACAAACATTCGCGGAATGTCGTAAAGAACGGATGATGTGAAATTATGCAAAGCGACGTCAGCGACTGATTGCGGACTTTTGTGCGTTTTCTTGAAGCCCTCGGCGAGGGCGTATGGCTTCCTCCGGATTCTGAATCGGCACTAGGTGCTATCAAACCCAGCTTCGGTGGTTGCTGGATGGGATGTGGTTGTTGGTGGTGCGGAGGATCAGAATCCCTTCGGCTAGGTACTTCACGGTCTGAATCACTTGGCGCTACATTACTTCTATAGTCGCTAGAAGTAGTTAAAATACCGTAACTGTTAGATAAATGAGAGATTAAGAAAAATAACAAACAAAATCAAAAACAAAAACAAAAATAAGATCACAAAACTGTTGTAAAATCATTTAAACGATGTCTCCTTTATATCTTAACATTTTCTGATATCTGGGAATACAGATTTTTTAAGGACTCCATAGAAGCCTAAAATGTCTTTTTTATTCTAACATATGCCTCCACTCGGATGCTCGGATTATGTACATGTCTAGAAAAAAACGAGTGGAGTCACAAAAATCCATTTCCGCGCAGCCAACATGTTCAAAGTTTGGCCATCAGATTTGACGATTCACGTGTGTGAGAGTTTTTTCTGGTTTTCGTTTAAAGTGGTGGTAAAAGATAAGGAAAAAAGTAGAACTTCATAGTTTATGGTTTAACAGAAAGACAACAAATAATATCTGACGGTTATAGAAAATGTTGATCCAAATTTCACCCAAAAGCTCTAAAAACTCTAAAAATCCATCTACATCGTAGGCATACTTTTATAGAGTTTCATAGTTTGACAGATAGGCAAAAAACTAAATTTTGACATATACAGTTATTTCGATCCAAATTTCAACCAGAATCCCTACAATGGCCCCCTTTCCGGATCAAAAGTTAAATATCGCAAATTTAAGATTTTGTTTAGGATTCAATGGCATTCGACAATAACGCGCTAACACTTGTGTAAGCGTATAAAAACAACGTTGAAACAGATGACATGTCAATGCATTTTGGGACAGCATTGACCCAACTGGCGTCTTCAGCGTGATCGTGAATATTACATGAGTTAACAATATATTGATTTATGTCAAAGAGTCAACGCATAGATCACTCACGTGTAACAATATATTTAAAGCTTATCTGAATTTTCAGAATTCTGAATTTATGGAGCTTCTAATTGCCCAGCTGTCACAAAAAGTTCTGAAAATTCAATTAACATCTAACTTTTTATGACAGCTGGCCAATCAGAAGCTCCAAAAATTCAAAATTCCGAAAATTCAGATACATATGCATTGAACGCGCACACTAATTTGGTTTCTGAAATAACGAAACTTGAACTACCTTTTCTCTTTGGCAAGAGTTGTGGTCGTGGAGCCTTATTTTTTTTTATATATATTTTGCGGGCAGTCAAGGGGTTGTAACTACCCTAATAATGATAATACACGGTGCGAGCGTTTAGGAAAGTTGGAGAGGATTCGAATGGTAGCTTCTTATGCATATTAGTTTTAAATGCCTGAACATCGAATAATGGCAAAATAGAGCCGGGTAAACCACCCCACATTCATGTAGTACGACTAAAGATTGAATCTCTGTACTTAATAGTATACGTCCAAAGTGGCCCTTAAGAATATGTGATCCTTCCACAAAAGGTGGTCTGTAATGCACACACAAGGAATTGAATGTTTTTCAGTTTCCTCAATGCAGGTGTTACTCATGGATTGCGGCATTGGGGGTGGGTTCCGCACATTAACATTGTCATATTGAAGCAATAAATTCTAAGCGTTTTTCATTTCCCATTGCACAATGCTGTCGAGATCAGAATTTAATGAGCTTATCATACGTTGCCGTTGAAGTTCCACATCTGAAAGACAAGGATTTCAAACAAATACGAAAGGCTCAGGACAAGAGAGTCGGGGACAAAATGAAGCCCTGGGGCACTCTAGCATTTATTAGATGAGTGTCAGACTTAAAACCGTCCAATTCAGCTTATATTGATAGGCCTGAAATGTAATTTTTAATCCAACGAAGAATAGACTCTTCGATACTAAATGCACGCATTTTCGATAAGAGAGCTTGATGTCAAACTCTATAAAATGCTTTTAAAATATCAAGTGCAACAATCTTGTTTTCGTCAAGAACGATTTAATATGATTTGTGCCGGTAGAACTACTGCTACGAAAGCTGGTCATTAAAAAGCTTTCTTTGATTAAGATATTTTTTAGGCTATGATGGTAAATCAACATTTTCATGGGAAGCAAGTGCAATTGGACGATAGTTAAAGGGGAAAGAAGATTCACTTTTTTTGGGGACAGGCAGGACAAATGCTGTTTTCCATCCACTTGGAAGAGACCAGTAGAGTAGTACAGATGTAAAATCTCACGGAGTGGTTTTGCCAGCGAAGAAGAACACCTCTTCAGAAAAATAGGAGGGAAACTACCTGAGCCAGCGGATTTGTGTATATCGAGATCTTTCAGCACTCTTGAAACTATACGAGTACAGAAGAAGATTGGTCCAATGAATCGTTTACGTTCTTAAGTACAGGAGGAGTCATATCACTTTCTGACAGCATCGAATTAACACCAAACTGTGCTGCAAGCAAACTGGCATGCCACAGCATCTAAAATGACTTTTTTTTTAACTGTTATTGACAAAGAACCTATCCATAGAGAATGTTATTTTGAATAATCAGTGACCTTGATGAGAAGGCAAGACTGTTGTTCCATATAAACAAGAGTACCTTATTTTAAAAGAATCTTAAGATGAAATAAAGAATTTTAAACTGAAACAAAAATGTCATATTTAGAAACAACAATTTTCTGGTCTACATTCCTATAATAACCATTTCGATTGTTCCGCATCGAGTGACAGTGTTCAGAAGATACAATTTATCTGAATTTCAAAATCGAAGCCAGAAGCATTCACATCTATTGAAAAATGTATCCAGATTTTCTATACCAATCCATGAAAACACCAAAATATTATATAAAGATAGTAAATCAAGATAACTTGCCTGCTAAAAGCTGAATCTGAACTCCGTTCCATGCTCTTGCGCCATGATTCTCGACGAAAAGCCGAACTGCGACGACCTCCACGTGCTGCCATGGGTGCTGCCGCACTCGCAGGAACATGTTTATCCACCGGACGATAGAAGTTCACACAGATACCGTAGCGCGTTTTGCCCGAATCCTTATCGGTTAGGGCAAAAACAAATGATGTAGCATCCCTAACCGCAGATCCAGTCCTTCGGGGACCAACACTTGTGCATCCTTCGGGCTGACAAAAGAACACCATATCCAGAGGTAGTGGAAAGTCAGCATGATCCGAAGGTGGATACCGTCTCAACAACTCTGGCATCTACATTATAGTATGGAATATAAAATAAACATAACAGCACCCCAACGTGTATTTTTTATTTTGTTGTATGAATAAATGACAATCCTCAACCAACCTGAACGGGGGGTGTTTTATTGCCAGCAATTGTCCTAGTTGGCGGACTAGTTCGGGCTCCAACAATGGCCAGATAATCCACCAAACGAGGACAAAGCGACAGTTTTTGTTGTTCTGCCATTTTTTTTTTGTATATATCCAATCGCTCTGGATTCGAGCTACTCCTCCTCCTGCCTTAAAAATGGGACGCAAGCGTTTCCTTGTAGTTGTTCGGCTTTATATTATATGTGTTTCAATCTGAAAAGATACATAGACAAAAAAAATTAGGATGGAAATAAATACATGATATTTTGTTGCTGTAGATGTTGTTTTTGAGTTGGCACCTCGAGGTTAAGGTATTTTTTTTTTTGTTTAAGGAATTTATTTATACAAGGTATTTGCACCTCTAGCCTCCAGGGAAAGATACTTTATACGTGTTATATATGATAAAAAGTTGTTTGTTTATGTCTTCCAGCTAACAATCATGGAAATAAATATAATAATTCAAAAGTTTTGTTCAGTCTTGAATAGCTTTTATGAAATCGAAAGTATATATCTATGTATGTAGATAGGTACATACATATATTTACTTTCAAAACACAGCTGGGCTGGGAAAAGTTAAAGAAACAATCTTCCAGAGAGAATCCGAAATGATAGACCTTGAGGGGCTTTGGGTTTGGTTTCGTTTATTTGCCAATCAAAAACAAGTTGGTGTTGTTTGAAGCATTTAACTTTATTATAAATCTAGATCATAGAATCTTATCTTTCTTTTCTAATATGAGATAAAATTTAAATATGAAACTTTTTGTTATTAACATGCGAAAATAACTCTTGTTTCGTTCTTTTCATTCCAAAAATGTTCACACCTGAATTCACTTAACTTTACCATTTCTGTGGTTTCATTTGTTTGCAACATTTTAGAAATTGAAGTCTGTTTTAGCCCTGATGGTCCCATCCTCTTCATGTTCTATTCAATAAATCTCTAAAATGTTTTTATAACACCAAATCCATAAGAAGATTTCTGTTATTCCGAAACTGTTTGACTTCATTATTTGCGACAGTCAACATAGTTTCGTCCAGAATAAGTCAACTGATAAAAACCTATTTTATTTTACATCCTATTGCCTTGATTCCTTTGAAAATCGGAAACAATAAAATTGTATGTTTACAGATTTCAGTAAAGCCTTTGATAAAATGTGTCATAAAACTTTAACCCATAAACAAAAGGCCTTAGAATTTAATGACAAATTTGTAATGTGGATTTCGTCTTATTTAAACAATAGAAGTTATAGTAGCCGTGCTTAATTGGTAATTTTATAGGTAGTGCAGTCAAATTTTCCTCGATATACAATAGCAAAACCCAAAAATGCCAGTAAATTAGGCAGCAAATTACTGAACATAAAAGTGGACAAAGAGTGTTGCGGTTTGAAAAATATTACATACTTGAACCTTAAATGTCGATAACATAGATTGTTTCCATTTTAAAAGGGATATGATGTTCTAAGATATTTGTAATTTAAAAATACCGAAGCGCGTCTTCACAAGTTATTTTTATGTCTGAATGAAAACCTGCGAATTATTTATACTCGAGAAAAAACTAATTTAACGCAGTAGAACTACCATAAGAATACAGTTGCCTTTTAGTCGAATTTTCAGCGTAACAAATTATGGTGGGAATAGCCCTTTAAATCAATTGATTTGCAGTCTTTAATTAGTATTATTTTAAAAGTAAAAAACTTAAAAAAAAAACTTTTATAAGACTATATTATATTTATTTATATTGTACCTAGGTAAATTAAATTGTATTGAAATCGTATTTGGATAGTTATAAGATCTAACGTTAGTTTATTAAAGCATTAAATTAATAAATAAGAGCTTATATAGGACAAGAGGTGCAATTAAAACGGCCAATTTCCTATTTACTTTAAAATAAAAGTATAAATTTATTATAGGTTAGAACTTTTACTGAATATTTTTTATTGGAAAGTTACTAGGTTTTTGAAATTTATTTTTTTAAATACTTATTTAAATATATGTATACGAGTTGGATTAAGGAAAATTTCACCAAGTAACGAAAACATCGCACGAACTTGCTCTTGAAGTTAACAAATTAATTTATCCACACATTGAAGCTGCATGTTATAATGGTTCAATAATGTAATAACATCTGTAACGAGAAACGGGGTAAGATCGCACAATCTAGTTCGCCAATTTATGTCACTTCCGCGAGAGAAACTCTTTCTTTAAATCTTTCATGCAGCGTTCGCTGTGTGGTACGTAACGCCATTTTGTTAGACCCACATGTTGTTCACATCCATATCATCGAGTTTAGGCGAAAAGCAATTGGTTATCATCGATCGTTAGCAGGGTTGCCATGTCTTGAACTAGTTCGATAGCCCAATTTAAAATTTTTTGTACCCCAAAGTCGGAGCCGAAAAAGTAACCCAAATAGAAGCCCAATACCAATAGAAAACAATCGATTACTTCAATAACAATTTATTAAAAAAAAAAACAACGAAAAATAAAATACATTTTTGTTCATAAGAAAAAGAAGAGTTAACAATATTATTTATTTATTTATTTATTTAATCAATTGACTCGAAGATCTGCTGATTACAAGAAAATAATAATAATAATAATAAGATATATACATACATATTTACAACCAATTATATTGATATTTAATTAAAAAATTTATCTATTACACATTTGAAGAATTTTTTTCATGAAACAATCTCTATTAACACAAAGGTCAATTTCACTATAAACCATATTAAATAGATTTAGAGAACGGGTTATTGGTTCATTTTGACCATAATTAGTTCTATGAAGAGGAGGATAAAATAACTAATTTCTGTTGCGAAAAACTCGTTATGGAACATAGAAAGGAATTAATAAAAGCAGTTCAAGGGAGGTTATTCTAATTATTATCAATAATATCTTTAATGAACAAAATACATTGAACTTGCCTGCGACATTTGAGCGTTTTTAAATCAATAAGAGAACACCTTGATTTGTAGTCTGGTAAAGACTCAGCCCAGTAGTAGTGCATAAAGAGTGAATCTTTTTTGAACTCTTTCAATTCTCAAAATATTATTTTCATAAAATGGAAACCAGACGACACAACAATATTCTAAAATCGGTAGAACTATAGACATAAATAAGGTATAAAGTATAGGCATCCTTAAAATCTTTGGAGTTTCAGAAAACCTAAAAGTGAATTTCGATACAATGTAATCAACATTAGATCTAAAGTCAAGCTTTGAGGCAAAAAACACTCCAAGATCATTAACTTCAATTACCTTCAGAAGACTAAAATTATAGAATTTATATTAAAAATCAATGAGAGATGAAGATTTAGATACACTAAAAATTTTACATTTAGAGTAATTTAGCTGAAGATGATTGTAGTCGCACCTTTTAAGAAAATTGTTGATATCCAACTGCAGAAACAAGCAATCTTCAAGTGAGGATATTGCTGTAAATACTTTCACATCATCAGCATACATCAAGCAGTTATAATATTTAAAAATGGAAGGTAAATCATTTGTGAAGATTATAAAAAGAAGTGGGCCCAAATGACTGCCTTGTGGGAGACCTGACACCACATCTATAAGATATGAGACACATTCATTTATCTTAACAGCTTGTTTTCTGTCAGACAGGTATGAATCTTACCAATGTAAAAATGAAACATCCAATCCCAACATCTTAAGCTTTTGTAGGAGAAGACTATGATGTACGCGGTCAAAAGCTTTAACAAAATCAGTATACAGGACACCAAGTTGTCTACCCTTCTCCACATGATTATTACAATAATTTGCAAATAGACTTAAATTTGTACAAGTTGATCTACCATTTACAAAACCATGTTGTTTTTGAGACAACGAATTCTTGACACCAAAAAAAAGTCTTTGGGTAACCATTTTTTCAAACAGTTTTGGTATAACTGAAAGTTTTGCGATTGGTCTATAGTTCTTCACTAAATGCTTAAGACCACTCTTATAAACGGGATCTATATATGACATTTTCCATTAAAAATAAGGGTCAAAACATTACAAAGTGAATAGGAACATTTTGCCAAAATAATAGGACGAATCATATCAAAGCCAGATTTTTTTGAAACATCAATATCTTTTAAGCTTTCCAAAACATCCTGTTCTGAAAAACTTTGTAGTTTAAAATCTATCAAAGGAGTGATATCAGGGTACAAGCCATCAATATTTGTTAAAATATCACAATTATAAGAGGTTTGCAAGAAACGAGCAAAAAGATCACATGAGGACTGAATATAATTGGATTTAAGATCCTCGTATTCCATACTTTGAGCAAAAGCTGAACATTTTCTTTTAGTATTCAAAAATACCCAGAAAGATTTCGAATTATGTTTGATATTTGATTCAGTATTGATAATATATTGCCTATACAAAAACTTGTTAAGAAAATCAAATTCTTTCCTCAACTGAAACAAAAAAAACTGCAAGATCTTCCGAAAGATTTGTAACTTTAAAACGCTTAAATGCCCTATTCTTAGCATTCTCTAAATTTTGTATTCTTTTGTTAAACCATGGAAGCTTAAACGACTTCTTCCTAGTTAAGGTAGGAACAAATCGTTCTATGCCATCATTAACAATACTTTTAATATTCTACCGTATTTAACTGCGTTGAAAATCAGTCTAATAAATGTGATATACATTCTCATCAGAATCATCGTCATTGTCAAAATCGTGGTCATTGTTATCACATTCGTACATTGTTTCGTTAAATTTACTTATCATTTCAAAAGAGGGTGAAAAGTATTTACAACAAATTTTTTTAACCGTGGACTGCATTAAGGGTATGTTTAGGGGGAGACAATTGCTTTAATATTTCCTTTTTCGTGACCTAAAGTGTTTTATTTATTTGATTTTTTTGTATGAAAAAAAAATATCGCCCAATATTATTGGGCTGTCATACTTAAATTGTTGTCGGCAATTTTGGAAAAAGATAACCCAATTTCCGCCAAATAGCCCAAACTGGCAAGCCTGATCGGTAGCACTATCCGTTGATGGTGATGGCAATGACATTCTCGTCTTCAAAGTAATACTGACTCTCACGGATAGTGGCGATGTTTTCGGTAGATCTTGCGTTTCTTTGGCTCTAATGCGTTGGCTGCTTGTTAACTGAATCGGTGAACTAAAATTTTGCCACCAAACTTTGGATAATCGACTTGGAAGGACAAGTATGTAAACCGTAAAATGGGTGCAACACCACGTATCGTTGCCCCAAAGATTTTTATGTTAAAGTTTTATAATTTTGACGTACTGTTTAATGGTGTTTCTTGCCATGGTGATTTGGCATCAGTAACTCAATAATAAACGGTAGATTTGACAGATGTCACCAAAACATCATGGTCGCCAAAATCTATCCGCACCAATTGCAAAACTCATAAAAGGATGCATAAATGTGTATGTTCGCTTGCTGCCCCATACTGCGAATTTCTACGACTTATTGTCCAAAATCCTTCAAAGTTAATACAAAAAAGTTTTTATTTTTGGACAGTACGCGAAAAGACATAGTTATTTTTACATAAAACGTATATCTATCTTAAAGATAGGATTTTCTCAGACTTCCTTTTTATTAAAAAATAAAAAAAACTGAAATAAATTATAATTTGAATTATTAACACTTAAATTAAAGCAAAACCATGCAGAGAACAAAGTACAAGGCAACGGCATGTTACATGGTTATAATAATAGTTCACAATAATTATACGCGTTCTTAGCTAAGTATTTATAGCGTTGGTTCATCTCTCTATATGCATAATAAATGTGTCTGTTGGAATATAAATACATACCTATGTACATATAATACAGGTATTTATCATGCGGCAAGATAGAAAGACGAGATTTTCAATGTCAATGCTTCTATCCTGTGGCAAAGTTCAAATTAAAATCAAACAAGAACAAAAAAAAAAGTAGCTCCGTCCTGGCACTCATACATACATACTATACAAGTAAGATGCCTGCAATGACCTTACGTCTGATCTCGGGTGTAAGTAACTGAAGAAGAAGGAGTAGAAGAAAATGTCTTGATTTTGTTTGCTAAATATACAAACAAATCCATTTAAAATGTAAATAAATAAAAGTCTCGTGTTTAAATTCATTTTGTTCCTTTTTCCATGTACCTATAGTTGACAGTCCTTTACCTCGACCTTTATAAATCAATACACAAAAGTCACTCAGCTTTCATGTTTGACTCGGTGGTTTAAAAAGTATGTACATAATTACCTATTTTTTTTATTCTTGTCGCGAATGTCCTTTGTTCAAATAAAATATTTCGTTTTGACAGTGGGGATTTGTCGTTTACATAACTCACATTATGATATGTAATAAAGATCCCAAAGCCCAGTTAAATGAGGGTTTTTGTATGATCTTCTTCTATCCCTTGGGAATGAATTTGTGATCCGCCAAACTACGAATATATACATAACATATTTTTTCACATAACATTCCTTACAAGCCTTTGCAGCACTTACTTCGTTTGGAATTTTATTTCATGCACAAGAATGTTAATAATTATTTTATAATAATTTATACGGTGGCAACTCTGAAACTTTGGAAGCTCTTCTAGAGCTTAATTAACTACTCATAAATGATGTATACATGAACTCTTAGTCTTGCAGCTAAGCACGATATACTCAAAATAATAGATAATGCATTTTCTCAAAGGTATAGGTATGTAGGTACATACCTTAAGAAGTTAAGGGCCCTTCGGTCTACCACTTGCAACCCATCATGCATAAGAATGCATGAATTAAAAAATATGCGAAAACCTGCTTCATAAAAGAGATTTATTTTGAACATTTTGTTAACATTTTTAAAAATCTGGATGTAACCCTTGGAACTCATCATGGCAACCCTGCCAGACTATGACTACAATATAATTAACGATATAATTATAACTCCATCCTCAAAATTTATAAGATTTCACATGGCGCCGAACCATTGCAGAATCATTATATGGGAAATTGTTCATCTTTTTCCGATGAACAAATTTTTGGACTCTATTTTCGTCGAAATGACATAAATACTATACAAATATTTTATTTTGTTAATTACCAATAAATGTCTGTCTTTAAGGATAGATATTGCTTAAAGGTGATTATAAAAAGCAATTAAAAAAAAACCTTCTTATAATGAATTTGAAAATTAGTATTTTACCCTGATAAATGTCATGCCCACTGGAAAATGCAACATCGTCGCCTACCAGCTAGACTGACCGAGTCGGGAGAGTACGAGTGTCCAAAAGGTCAAATTTAACCTAATTTTTTTGTTGCTATTCTATAATAACAAACCGGTTAAAAAGTGTCAAATGAAATTACAGTTTGCCCTCTTATATTTCTATAGAATATTTTGATTATTTATTCTAATGACAAATGAAACTTTTTTGCCAAGTATTTTATAAAAGGATCAATTTGTTTCGAAGGGTACCACGTACCACCCACGTATAGTACATGCACACATACACGAGTATAATTAGGCGTATACATTTTTGTCTATGGGTGGTTTTATCGTCTTAGTTTTGTCTTCATTAGACCTAGACCTAGTTAAACAAATATTCGAAATAATCATGTGTCACAGACCAAAAACCATTAAAATAAAATCTTTAGCTTTAAAAGCACACGTTTAAAATTTAAGATTTATGTATATTTAGTTCAATTTCATGGACCTCAAACTAAAAATCTTTATTATTTTTTTAATGTGAAAGCGCAATTTGCCTATGATTCCACCAATTTATCTGATGAAAGTGGTTGTTTTTATGTTTTTTTTTTTCCCTCTGACATCTCTCGTTGGCGTTTGATAAAAACAACCTTCATAGTCATAGAACTTCCAGTCATAGAACTGAACGCACGACTGCTCCTGCATCAAAGGCTGTCACTTCCAGTTAAACCAATCCTGAAATTTTAACTTTTAAAAAATTGAAATTTCCGAATTTCGTTTGTCAGGAATAAATGATACATGATGGCTTTTTGCTGCAAAACAAAAAAAATGCACGACTTGATCGCATGAACTTGCTCTTGTGGTTAAATATTGTGTGTAACCCCACATTGAAGATGCTTGATGTACCTATATATTTAACGAGAAAATATTGAAAGAGTCAAAAGCACTTAAAAATTGATTTGTTGTTTGATTTTTTTTTGTTCATAAAAAATGTTTTTAAAAATTCTTAAATACATTATTGTTTGAACTAACGGGTGATTTTTAAGCTGGTTTGGTTTTGGCAACACTGGTTTTGACAGCTGACGTGTGTTTAGTACCTTGTGTCACTATCAAACAGCTTCAGTTTGGTTTGCAATTTAACCATGGATCGTCTTACAAATGAACAACGCTTGCAAATTATTGAATTTTACTATAAAAATTCGTGCTCGGTTCGAAATGTTCATCGCGCGCTGCTTGTGTTCAGCGATGAGGCTCATTTTCGGTTGAATGGGTACGTAAATAAGCAAAATTGCCGCATTTGGAGTGAAGATCAGCCAGAAACATTGCAACAGCTACCAATGCATCCCGAAAAAGCCACTGTTTGGTGCGGTTTATGGGCCGGCGGCATTATTGGGCCTATTTCTTCAAAGATGATGCGAATCGCAGCGTTACTGTCAATGGTGAACGCTACCGAGCGATGATAACAAACTTTTTTTGCCCGAAATGGAAGTTCTTGACTTGCATGATATGTGGTTTCAACAAGACGGTGCCACATGCCACACAGCACGCGAAACAATGGCGCAATTGCGAGGCGAGTTTGGTGAACAGTTAATTTCACGTTTCGGGCCGGTCAATTGGCCGCCTAGATCGTGCGATTTGACACCATTAGATTATTTTTTGTGGGGGTATGTCAAGGCTAATGTCTATAGGGACAAGCCCGCTTCGATTGACGCACTGGAAGCCAACATCCATGCATTCATTCGTGAGATACCGGCCGATATGTGTGAAAGAGTATGCCGAAATTGGACTCAGCGGATGGGCTACCTGAGACGCAGCCGCGGTCAACATTTGCATGAAATTATCTTTAAACATTAAATTGCAAGGTTCAAACTATCGATTCAAATAAATATTTCATTCATTTTTTCGAATTTTTTGTGTTTTTTTTTTTTAAAAAAGTTCTACACCTCTTAAAAAATCACCCGTTATATGTATATACGTGCCAGTGCCAGTGGAGTAGATATTGCAAACAAAAAAAAAAACTGAGTGTGAAATTGTTGGATTTTCTTTCAACAAAAAAATTATTATTCAGAAGATGAAACCGCGCAACTGAATTATTGCTATGTTAATTTCTTAAATATTTATCTCTACACATTTTGCAGGTTAATATCCTTTTGTGTGATTGAAATAGGTTTTTTGTTTGTTTAGTAAAATATAAATGCCTGCATATCACAGAGCGCGGTTTGTTTGTCTTTTATAAAGCATTCTTAGTGATCTAGGAAGTCTTTATACGCCAAAAGCAAAATCCAGAAATTATTCTACGACAATATCTTCAAACATAAATCTGTTATCTGTTATGCCTGTGACACACATCTTGTATAGACACCATAGCATGCGAATAACCCAAATTTCTGTCAGCGTATACCACGGTAATACCAGCCGAGCAAGATGGTATGAGCGTGGTATCTATACGAGGGTTTTTTGCGTGGTATAGTTATCTCACTACCGAAAACAGCGCCATTCTCCTAAAGTGGATAGTAGTCTTAAGAAATTGTCATTTTGAAGTCCATCAGTATATATTTACTTGTAAATTCAATTCAAAATGGCGAATAGTAAAAGAAGAAAAGTGCTTGGAAACTGCAAGAACATCACAAGCTGTCAAACTATACTACGTAACTGCAGTGTGTCACCTATCATGGTATTGAGTATGGTATGGTATTGGCCGCGTTCGGGTGCTAATCCGATAGGCTATCCAAGATACCTTAGTATCCGATATGTTTTCGAACGACCAAAACCAGATAGGTTACATTTGCTGTCAAAAGACAAGGCAGCTAATTAAAGGGAAAACTATTGAGTTTTTAACGCGACGATTTGATTTTCATTTTATTGCAAATCCCTTCTGAATCATCAATTAAGTATTCAGTACCATTTAATATCATACTGGTATACATTTTAACCCTTATTTGTTATTTTATTCTTTAAACGAACAAAATCAGATGCGACACCCAAAAGCAAAATAAGTAGTCGGCTGTAGGTGTAATCAGCTGTGATCAGCTGTGATCAGCTGTTCCCCAAATTTCCATCGGATAGTTTAGTATCGCGAAAATTTGTTTCTGACAACAGCTGATTGGTTTATCAGCTGAATTTTTCTATACGATTACAACAACACAAACCTATCCGGATAGCTTTGGATAGTTGCCCGAACGCGGCCATTCATACCATGGTATCCATATCCATACTATATGTCTGTCACGGGTATTAGGAAAGATTAGGACAAAAGCTCATATGTACATTGTACATTTATACATGAAAAACAAAATCATTAACTAATCTATAGCTGATAACAATTTTTAATGCACAATATTTACTTATAAAGGGTCCGCCATCTAACGTTTTTTTTGTCAACTAGTGCTTATTTCGTGAATGGTAACACTTAGCTCATGTCTGATTTGACAGATAATTAGTTTTATCCTTCCGCAGAACGAATATGGTTGTGTATACGCTTCGCTAAGTGGGCCTGCGTTCGACTTAGAGAAAATGCCGATTTTGCCAAAAAAAAATCATCTTTTCAGATGAAGCTCATTTTGATCTTGGCGGGTAGTAAACAAGCAAAAATGTCGCATTTGGGGCACAGAAAACCCGCACGCATACATTGAAAAGCCGATACACCCAAAACGAGTCACTGTTTGGTGCGGATTTTGGTCCAGAGGCATAATTGGGCCATTTTTCGAAAATGAGCAAGGAGTGACCGTTACAGTCAATGACGATCGTTATCGGGCCATGTTGAACGAATTTTCGTTCACAAAAATTGAAGAGGAGGATATTGGCAACATTTGGTTTCAACAGGACGGCCGGCGCTACGTGCCACACAGCCGAAGCTACACTCGATGTTTTGCGCCATTTTCAAAAAAAAAGAAAAGGTATTTGGCGTACCCTTTATATATTAACGATTGATCTTAGCCACAGAGAGCAACAATTTGCGACCGTAAGATTTGCCAACCCAAAAATTGTGTAATTCTATCTTCAACCAACTTTTTTTGTTTTTTTTTTATTAAAAATGTTTTTAACAATTGTTTGTCAATAGATTTTATTATTTACATTGTTGGTAGCTAGTTTTAAAATCCGGTTGTCCTTGCTAATCTATACTGTCTCTGAATTATCATTTATATTTATTATGATTCTAAAAAAAATAAATGTGTGTTCTTGTTGATTTGGACAATTAGGATCACTTTGAATTGAAATTGAAGACAAATTTTAAAAAGAAATGTGTACGAGTAGGTATATATATAATTTCTGTTTAGTATAGCTCTGTCAAAAACAACTCGTGGTTTAATCATTTGACCTTGTAAGCCAACAGATTAAATCTCGTTTCCCTAATTTAATTCTTTTTGAGTATACAGGGTGTTTAGTGTTTAGTATAAGATCCATCAAAACGCTAAAGAGTGAAGGTTGGGTTAAAACAAGAAAAATCGTAGGAGCTATAGGGGTTTAAGCCCCCCCCCCTCCTCACTGCCAATTGCTAAAATGAGATATAATGCAGTAATTGGAACGTGTAGAGTTTAAAATTCTAAAATTCGTGTTCAAACCTAAAATATTTTAAAACCCAGAAGAACCGTATGATTATTCTCAATACCAGATATTAGGTGTGTCAAGCCCGAAGGGAATTTGAAGAACAAAAATAGATTGGGGCTTAATAATTAACATGATTAATACAGCAACTGATTCTATATGGCTTGGCTTACTAACTTGTTCGTACTTACTTACTTCTATGTGGGCTGTAATACCCGGATTGGACAAGGGCCTAAACCAACAAAATTCTTCCAGCCAACTCAGTCCCTATAGCCATCTGTCTCCAGTTTTGCAGGCCAAGTTGGATGATGTCCTTTTCCACTTGGTTGCGTCACCTGAGTCACGGTCTTCTTCTACTGCACCTTCCCTCAGGGTTGGATTCAAAGACTATGCGGGCTGGGGCTTTGGTGCCCATATTCGCTCTAAATGTACTTTTTCGGCTAGGTTAGTGTTGCTGTACATGTACAGCTCATATACAGTTCGCTGTTGTACCTTCTCCTCCACTCGGCTCGTTTATGCAGATGGGAACAAAAATTACCCGCTGATTCTTCCTCTCAAAACAGACTAAGGCGCCGTTCTCATCAACCTTTGATAAGGGTCATGCCTCTTTACCATACTATAGTAATACCGGGATAATAAGCATTAAGACTGAGTTTATTCCAGAGAATTTTCAGGGCTAAACTCTAAAAACTTGCAAGTCTGAAGGCAATAGAATGAAAAAGCGCGGTCAGCGAGGCAATTTAAATTCCTTCATAAATATTTTCAAAATGTATAATGAGGATGTTTTTAACCTTGACACATCGCGCCTGAAAAAGTTTCAAATTTTTGCACAAGTTTAGTCAAGGCCCTAGAAAGTTTTCAGTCGAGAAAATCTAGACGAGCAAAATATGTCAAATACCCGTGAGGCTCTTGCTAATTTATTTATGTATTTATTTACGTACAACAAAAACCTTATAACAACCATAAAATGGTATGAAAAACTTAATTATAAATGAAACTAACGAGGGCTTAGTCAATTTCGATAACCGCACTCTTGCTAGCACCTTTTCAGCATCTATGTGTAACTTTCTAACGCCTCATTAAAAACTACGAATAAAGATTGTTTTCCAGGCGGGCTATAGTTTATTACTTATATATTTTTTTAACTATTATAAATATATCTCCAGCTACAGGTTCACAAAAGCCCTTTCACCTAGTTTCATTAATTGCATTACATAATTAAATAACTGCATATGGTGTTGCCCTTTTAAAGAAAACTAAATGAAACTGATTGTCCAATTCGAATACAATGTAAATGTAAATAGAATATCCAATCTTTGTCTGTCCCGATTCTGATCCAATTAATAGATCTTACTTATAGATTACAAGTCTAAAAAATTTGCCATTTAAATTTATCGTATTAATAATTTACATATAAATAGACAGGCGCAGGCGGCATTTAGGGTGTATGTGCCACGGCACACGGCCCGCGCTTCGAGAAGCCCCGCGCTACTTGGAAAATTCTACTCATCTTGATTTAATTTCCTTCTTTGAAGATAATTATGAGGTAAAAAAAAAATTATGTGAGTGTCGGAACTCACGGTAAATATGTGTATAAATCAGAGTTTGTCCAAGCGCAGTTTTGAGGATCCATATTTGGATCCGTATGCGAAGTTGTCCATACTGCATGGATCCAAAACGGACTAGTTTACTTGAATGTGATCTTCAGATTTTTGTCACTGGACGTTCCCATTATCCTACTATGCAGCTTTTCGTAACGTAACGTGCTACATCGTAAAGTGTGTCCTCATAGCGTCGCACGAAGGAAAATCCACGTTTTTATTTCACTCTACCGCTGGCATTGATGTTTACCCACTAAAAATTATTTAGAGATAACAATCAAACACGACATTACGATGATTTTGAAAAAAAAATATTCGTTTCAATTTTTTCAATTAATTTTTTAGTGATTTAAGATCTTTAAAATTGTATGCTTGAATCTTTTGTAATAATTGTTGTGAAAAAATAACAACAAATTAATGTAGATTTAAATATTCAGAGCTTTGTTAGACATTGTCAGTCATATAAGATTGATCTTCGGCAGTTGTCCATTCCCTATAAATAGTTGGACATTTACTTACTTATAAACTCATTCCAACAGTTACGTAAATATGTGCTCATATATTTACCGACATTCCTGTAATGTGTCAATTTCGTTATCTTTTGGATACGTTTAATGAACATTTCATAATTTTAATGAAAATTTTTAATTTGTAACAAGAAACTTACATTACCTTGTTCGTTGAAGATACCTACTTTAGAACAGGTTTGGAAAGCCAACATATCTAAGAACTTACAAAATCGATTTAAAATGTTTATAGATAAGTTTTTAAGGTTGTTAAAAGTTAGACATAATTTGGAGTGGGTTTAGAAATAAGACTGTGTGTGCCAAGGCCTTGAAGTTTTTTTTTTTATAATATGTAATTATTATAATTTGTACTTTGCAAGTATTGGTTTCGTTTAAGTCAAGAAAATTCTTTCATCGGCTACAATGAACAAAGAAATCGTAAAAAAAACAACAGCGTTTCAATTTTTAGGCGAAAAGTTCAAATAACGGAAATAGGCATTCTAGGTTTTTTGAAAAAAAAAAAATTGTCTTATGTTGGGTTATTGCGTATATCTTTTCTTTTTGGACATTCCCCCCACCCATTTTTTTTCTCTTTTTTTTAAGGACCAAAACTAACAGTAGCTGTCATACAAAATTTCTTGGCCAAAAAGGAAAAACTTATTTTTCTCAAATCCAGCGCTACCAAATTTGTTTTTAAGAACTCAATAAATCTAAATAGTTGTAAGTTTTCGTTTAGTAAAAAAAAAAATAGTTCCTAAAAATGCTTATTAATGGTACCTCCCAAAGAACCATTTTTTTGATTTTCGCTTTTCTCGAAAACGGTTGAACTGATTCTGATCAATTTTTTTATGAAAAATTATTGACACATTCTAAATAATATTGTGTACCAAAATTTTCAAAAAAAATATTTTTTAGATTTTTAAAAAAAGTTTGAATTTGTTTTTTTTGAAAACTCAATATTTCAAAAACGACTCTGAATATTTTTGACAAAAATAACGGTGCCTCCCATACAAATATTTAAAAACCGTTAAGACAAATATTTTTTTTTCTCAAAAACAATTCCTACGATTTTGATAAAAGTTTTTTGGTGTGTTAAAATTAGTACGATCTACCATTTAAAGTTTTTAAATTTTATATTTTACGTTTATTAACAGTACCTCTCATAGAACGGTTTCTTTGATTTTCGACTATCTCAATATTTGATCAACCGAATAAAATCAAATTTTTTATACAGAAGCTTGTAACAAATATAAATAAAAATGCGTATCAAAATTTTCTAAAAAATGATTTTTGGATTTGAAAAAATTTTTTTTTGAAAATTCGATATTTCGAAAACGGGTAGCAGATTTTTTTGTAAAGTTCAATTTTTAACTCAAAATTAGCAAATACTTAAACTTGGCGTACCAATTTTTTTTCTCAAAAATGTTAACGAAATTTTATATATAAAAAATTAATTATTCTTAAAACCGCTACTACGATTTTCAAAATTTTCTTCTTATAAATTAAGATTTATAACGGGTGATTTTTTAGCTGGTTTGGTTTTGGCAACACTGGTTTTGACAGCTGACGTGTGTTTAGTACCTTGTGTCACTGTCAAACAGCTTCAGTTTGGTTTGCAATTTAACCATGGATCGTCTTACAAATGAACAACGCTTGCAAATTATTGAATTTTACTATCAAAATTCGTGCTCGGTTCGAAATGTTCATCGCGCGCTGCTTGTGTTCAGCGATGAGGCTCATTTTTGGTTGAATGGGTACGTAAATAAGCAAAATTGCCGCATTTGGAGTGAAGATCAGCCAGAAGCATTGCAACAGCTACCAATGCATCCCGAAAAAGCCACTGTTTGGTGCGATTTATGGGCCGGCGGCATTATTGGGCCATATTTCTTCAAAGATGATGCGAATCGCAGCGTTACTGTCAATGGTGAACGCTACCGAGCGATGATAACAAACTTTTTTTGCCCGAAATGGAAGTTCTTGACTTGCATGATATGTGGTTTCAACAAGACGGTGCCACATGCCACACAGCACGCGAAACAATGGCGCAATTGCGAGGCGAGTTTGGTGAACAGTTAATTTCACGTTTCGGGCCGGTCAATTGGCCGCCTAGATCGTGCGATTTGACACCATTAGATTATTTTTTGTGGGGGTATGTCAAGGCTAATGTCTATAGGGACAAGCCCGCTTCGATTGACGCACTGGAAGCCAACATCCATGCATTCATTCGTGAGATACCGGCCGATATGTGTGAAAGAGTATGCCAAAATTGGACTCAGCGGATGGGCTACCTGAGACGCAGCCGCGGTCAACATTTGCATGAAATTATCTTTAAACATTAAATTGCAAGGTTCAAACTATCGATTCAAATAAATATTTCATTCATTTTTTCGAATTTTTTGTGTTTTTTTTTTTTAAAAAGTTCTAAGCCTCTTAAAAAATCACCCGTTATTAAGAAGCATCAGATTACAAAATTATAACAAAATCGATCCAACCATGACACAGATATACGTGAATAACCCAAAAATAAGACCATTTTCTCAAAAAACCTGGAATTCCCAATTCCGTAATGTGAATTTTTTGAGAGAAACCTGAAATGCAGTTTTTCTACAATTAAATTGGTTATTATAGGTACGAAGTTTAATCAAAATCGTTAGAGCTGTTTTCGAAAAAATTTGAAGAAACCAAAATCTTTGTATGGCAGCTACCCGTTTTAGATGAGCTAAAACTAAATTTCGAATTTACCCTCTAGGGAATCACATAAAAATGCTCTGTAATAAATTTCATGCAAATCGGTCCACCCGTTTAGGCTCTAGCTCAAACTGCAGTGGACGCACCGACAGAGGCGCAGATGCACAGATGCACAGACGCACAGACCGACGGACCGCATGACGAAACCCACTTTTTCGGACTTCTCGATTATCGTAGTGTTCGTTTTGATTATAACCTCGAAATTTTTTTTTTATACGAAACCAATACTTGCCCTATTGAGCAAGTAACAAATCCTTTAAACGAGCGACGGCCGGCGCGGCGCTGGAATGCACTCAATGTTATTTCCCAAAACGATAGGATGTGATGGAGGATAAAATAAAAGAAGATGTATCATCGCTTTTGCGACCATAAAAAATGGTAATGGAAAAAGTTCTTTTCGGAGTAAATAATTATATCGAAAGTGAATCTAAAAGGAATTGAGCGGAATATAACTTTTTTTGGTTCAAAACTATTTAAATTCCATTAGCTGATATTAAAATTTGTATGTAACAAAGAAAGCTGTCAAAGAGAATTTAACAGATTTATATTTAAGAAAATATCCTGGAGGATAAGTCACCTTGAGTTATGGAGCAACAAAATTATGTACATATTTTTGGGTTGATTTAAATTCTGTTGATTTGAAATAAAGTGCATGAATAATGTATGTTAATATTTATTTTATTTTCTTGAATTAAGTCAACGATACTTCTGAATTTTTATTTGCGATGCATAGTAAATATAAATATAATATAAATTGTAAGACAAAATTATCCACGCTGAGGAAACAGTGGGAATCGACGTTTAAATGGTTAGACATTTTTTATTTTATTTAAAAATAGTTAAAAATCGTAGTTGGCAAAGATTTAGCCAATTTCTAGGTATCATGTCCCGTCATTCACATTAAAACTCATATGTTCGACTGAATAGTCTGGCAATCGAAATTACAAGTGCGTTTCTATCCTAAGTGGGTGCCATATCACCCAACTTTACCCTATACCAAATGTGATCATCAGACTGCTTTAGTCCTGCCCCGAAAAACTATGTCAAACTAAATTAAATACCACCCCAAAAAGGTAAATTACCAAAATATGTATATTTTTTCTGGTTTCTTATCATCAGATACCAAAAAAGCCAATCTGTCACTTAATATTTAGGATTCCACTCTCGTAAAAGACGTAGTAATGTATTATACATGAATGATTTAGCAAAAACAAAAATTCAATGTCATAAAAAAAAAAACAAAGATTCAATTTGCCACATGTCATCAGCATAACAAAAGTTCTGTTTTTTAGAAACTTGTTGAGTTTGGTTAAAACAAAACCTCAACACCTATAAAAGACACTTATCTAGAACAAAAAGTATCTTCTCGTGTATTTCGTTTTTTTTTTTTTGTAAATGTTCAAAAAACTCCCCAGGGGTATTAAGAAATTTCAAATGAAAATATATTTATTTTTTGTTTGTGTTCAACAAAGAAACATGCTCTGTTTGATTAAGAGAAATTGAATAAGACATACCTATCAAGGAAAATAATAAGAAAATGACATTGACATGGTTAACAACAAATTGTCATACTTTATGAAAGAATCAAAACGTTTTATTTCACAATATTTTATGAGGAAAAGTTACTACATATTTTTGATACAAGAAAATTAATTCGTTGTAAAAAGCTAACAATATAAAACCTTCCCTGTTCTCTTTGAATTTCATGATAAAGAGTAATGCCTGTATATCTTTTCGTCTGATATAAACAAATAACACAAAGGGACCTTATAAAAGTTGCAATATTTATCGGATTTTCTCTAAGTTATTTTGTATAACTGGAAGAATTTTAAACCTTTACATTTTCAAGCTGTTATAACCACCCACAGAAGAAGTATCCTATAACCTATTCCACGACATAATAGACTTCTGTGGAAAATTTCATTAGAATCCGTGTAGCCATTCAAGCATCATTGAAGGCCAAGTATTTAAATATAAATATGTACTTTTACATTTTTTTACAATATCCGTAGACGCATTAGGTCATCCGCAACCTGAAAAAAAAAAACAATATAAATATAAACGCCTCATCCTCTTTAGGAAAAACAATAACTGCATTATTTCAGGAAATTTATTATAAATGTCAACCTTCAGGAAAAGAAAAAAATCTAGTCTACATTATGAGAATCTAATTGGGACAGCCTCAATAAAATATGTTACCTTGACAGTGACTTAAATGGCATTTGTGCTATAATCACGGAATTATCTGTCAAATGGTAAAATACGGTTGTCAAATTGAAAGCTGCAATTGTCAAATTGAACACAGCAATTGTCAAATAGAAAATCACGGTTATCAATTTCTTATTTGAAATCTGCGGTTTTCAATTTTACCACTGCTATGATCAGAACAGAAGTTGCTACCTTAATAAAAAACCACGATTGGCAATAACAATTATATTTTTGATGATTGCCATTTTTGATGATAGCAGTTTCTGAAAACAATAGTTTAAAATTTAAACATTGCATTTCTGTATGACGCTTCAGAACAAGATTGTATCTTCTGTTTAACAGGCCAAGCTAAACAAAAAGTTAAACTTACTATTCAACTTTTTAAGTCATCATAAATAGTAATTTCCCATTTTGAAATAAAAGCTCTAAGCAAGGTGTTAAAACAAAAACTCTAATTTTAAATATGAGACCATTTTTAATAGATTTGATAAGAGATTTTACATTTGTTTTTTTACTTAAAACGTATAAACTAAGTTTAAGAGAATTGAAACATTTGTTTACTTAAAGCTATATGCTTGCATAAATGAATAGCTATGCACTGCAGGTTTTCTCACCGATATTCATCGCAGATTTTCTCACGGGTATACACCGCAGGTTTTATCCAATACTCACTTATCTGAAAGTAAAAAATGTTTTATTTACTTATTGAGATTGACTTTCGTGTAAAACAAAGTTCATGTTTACCAAATAATGCTTTTTTACATCAGGTATTAACTGCAGGTTTTCTTTAGGAGGTATTCACCGTAAGCTTTCTCCAGCAGGCTACTTATAACAAAAATGTTTTTTTAATTGTAACATCGCATTTTGTTAAGATGTCGATTTGAAATATTTTAAACGCATTTGTGTAAGTTTGCTGTTTTTGCGATGAACCGAATGCAGCGCCCCTACACGAAAAAAAATGATGTTTAATTGTAACTTCACACTTTGTTAAGATAGAGATTTGAAATACTGTACACGTTTTTGTAAAGGTTACTGCTGAATTGAGCGACGTTTTCCTCCTCGCCCCTCTATGTACAATGTATATGTATTAACAATGGTTTTTTGGATGCAACTTTGCACTTTATCAAGCAAAACATAATCGTCAATTTGATGACCGTGGTTATCATATTGAAAATCACAACAGTTTATTTGATGGGCGTGGTTTTCATATTGATAATCACAGTTGTCAATTTGATGAATACTGTTTTCAATGTTAAAATTTTGACAATTGCAATTCCTTGATTAGCAACTTCACATTTATTTTCATGATTTTCATATTGACAATCGCAATAGTCAGTTCGACAATTGGAACTGTCTATTTGATGGAAGCGGTTTTCATGTTGACCACCTCATGTTTATTTTTCCTTTTATTTAACTCGACTTTCATAAATTTACAATCACAAAAGTCACTTCAGTTTGACTTTCATATTAGAAAATCAATTTGAACGTGTTTTTATTTTGATCGTGAAATATTCTTTTATATCAAATTCTATATTAAAAAATAGGATTCAATCAAAATCCCTTTCTAAATCCGAATGAATTCAAATGCGACATAAGACAAAATATTCTATAGATATTTTAAATAAATCCTTTTTTTCCCATGTACGGTACATATGTATGTACATACATACATACAATGTCTATGGATATAATTTATGTACATAGGTTCGGCATCTATGTATATGTACATACATATGTATATGACAAAAAGAATTAATGTTCTATGAAAATTGAATTGTGATCCTTTTTAAATTAACAAATAGCATACTTATACACCCACTGTTTGGTTCTGACATTATTTGACAATATGGCAATAGCAGTAAAAGAAACCTTAAAATTGAATTACGAAAGCAAAGATGAATACAAAGAATTCAATTTAAAAACCTCAACCACAATTCACCATCAGATAAAAAACTGGTTGTCACATTCTTGCATACGATTGACACGTTCGTTCTTTTGCTAAGTGGCTGGATTGAATTTTTTATTTGAATACGACAGGTATTGGATTCGTGTAAGAAAAATGTCGATTTTTTTATAAAATCTAGTATTCTTATGATCTAGTTTTCGCTATACCAACCATCAATGTCCCTTGTCTGTTTTAATTTTTGTTTTAGCTCAAAGCTGTTATACCTACAACGATTTTGACCTTTTCCGCTGTTGTTTTCGAAAACGCCTCTAAGGATTTTGATTAAACTTTGTGGCTCAAATAAAAAAAAAGCCAAGCACACGTTTTTTCTTAAAATCTTTTCTCTCTTACGTAAAATAATTTTATAATTTCTCAAAAATTTGATGGTTTTTGAAGTCATGTATGAACAAAAATTTAATTTTACGGTACTTTTTAGAATATGCTTAAAATCTCAAAACTTTTCTCTCTACCCAAGTTTTGCTATCTCTATTTCCCTGGGCTATTTTAAGATAACTATAGATTATTTTTTAGAACTACCCCACCCGTGCCATCACACTGAGGTAACTCGGCTCGGGATGCCGTTACTCTGTAGTCAACCTTCTCATTAGCTGTTTTGGGTGATTGGCGGTGTTCAGCATCTCTGGCGAGTTTAGCAGGTACTTGTCAAGCAGGATAATCCTTGAGTTTCTTTGTACAGATTCTCGTTCCTCTGGTTTTTTCTTTGCTGTCGGTCAAAGTGGAGTCCGGTGCAGATTCTTAGCATCTTCCTCTCGAAGATTTTTCTAGTTCCTTCATCGCTCTCTTTGATATCGTGAACCAGACTGGGAAGCAGAAGTTGCTTGAAAAGAAGAATCTTCGTCTGTTGGCTAAATCCTAATCTTCTGCTCATCAATGGGTGTAGTCAGTGGAAGGCCCAGTTCGCTCTTCTAAGTAAAGTCTTGGAGTGAGGGTTGAACCTCAGCAACACGTTGAAGTTGATCTTCAGGTATTTGACGTTCCTTTTCCTTTTAAGAGCAGTGCTGGATCCATCAGGTAACTTCAGAACTAAGCTTCTGCAAGTGGCTGCCGAGCGACTTCTTCCGTTGTGGGGTCTCCTGAAGCAAACAAGTTCCGAATCGGATGTGCGAAATCTTCTTGAGAAATCGAACAGTCTGTTGACATGGGCCTCTACTATCCGCACTGCAACTACTGGTGACATTGAGGCAGCATAAGTTAGCGAGTCATCAGCAAACAGCAGGTCTTCGCAGCCAGTTGGGGCCTCTCTTTTGCATCAAAAAATGCCTTTTTAAACTATTTACATAGATATTTGATTCTAAATGAATAATTTTTTGCCATTCTTTAACCTAGCAATACTAAGACTTTTGTGTAAGGCATCATTCATTTATCTAAAAATTAATGTGATGAGATCTTCTACTCTTAGGCCCAGTTTTTCAGTGCGAGATTAAAGTTAAACCCGAGTTAACTCATCAAATTTCGTGAATTAACACAGAATTAACTGAACAGATGCTTTTGATGTTTTATCCACCGAGTTTGTTTAGTCGTTCCACATGCATTCTCTTCTCAGTTTACTGTGGGTTAATTGACTTTCTAAAGATAGCTAAATCTGAACCACTGAAAAACTGGGCCTTATAGTCGACGTACTACCAGACAACAAAACAACTAATACTTTCCAAACTCTTAAGGTATTAACTCCCTTCTGAATATTTAAATAACAGCCCTGATCATTATCAAATTATAAAACAAGAAAATTGCATTTCTTTTGCAGATGTAAATTTGTTTTAATTCTAAATTTTATTTTTATATAACAAAATCTCATGGAGTTGAAAGTTATACTTGACTTGCATTCGTATTGCATTTCGTAACCTAATACTATACATAATAATATCGAAAAGACATCAGGATATCAGAACAATGAACAAATTTGTGCCTTGAATTTACATTCTCTCCACGTCCCACTCTCGACAATCCTCATTTTTCAAACTCTCCTGTCCCTTCCCGCAACAATTGAGACAAATCTAATCAAAACTTTCTATAAATAAATCTTCATGAAGCCAAAAAAAAAAACTTAATCAGAATATATGTATTATGTATATATGTATATGTACCGAAGGACAAAGTGATGAAGCGGTTTTCCATTAACAATCACAATCCATCTAGGTATACCCTACCCTAATATGTATGTATATGTATACTGTACTGTATTTATTTATGTTATATACCTATGGCTTTTGTTAATTGAGTTTCTCTGCTACATGCGTTAATATTATTCCTGTCACAAAAGACTTATTTCAAGAAAAGACCCACAGACAGAGTCATATACTCCGTCCTCCCTCAGGACAATGTCCTTTTTATACGTGTAAGCCCTGCAGGAGCACACAACAGCAATAGGGTATTTGTCGTTTGTGGTTTGGTGTCGCATTCTTTGCCTATTAGCTCATCGGAGAGCAAGAGGACTCCATACCATATTCCATTCTCGGATAAGGAAATAGGTATTTTCCGGAGCAACAAAAAAAGCTACTCTTGGTTTCTTTCGTTTTGTGTTAATGGTGAAGTGATGAAAGTGAGGAGATATCAAAAGGCAAAGAGCAAGAGAAAAATGAATAAATAGATTCACTAGAAGAAAAATCGATAAAAAAAAAAGTCAAAGTGACAGAGCTGCCATCAGGATTGAATGATAGAATTTTCTTATTAATTTTATTTTAGTCAAAAAAAAAATCATCCAGCTACATACATATGTAGTTCCTACATTGACGTGACAGTTTGTGACGTGAAATTTTGTAAATTGAAAGCCAAAAATAACTGTTATTGAGAGAAAAAAAAAAGCTGGTTTTTCCATTATAATTTTATAAGAGTTTAATAGTGTCAGTCATTGAATTATGTGATATTTTTAATGTATGCTTTATTTCACAAACAATGATAGCACAAGTACCGAAGGTCAACTCAAAATCATTTGAAATATTATCGCAATGATGACGTAATTTCTTTTCCAATCAAAAATTACCTACCTACATGCCATGCTCTGAAATTAGTTAAGGTTCCTAGTTCAATTATAAAGCCATTCGGAATTTTGTGTTTCTGAAAGAAATCTATGAAGAAGTTTTTTTTCCAATTCTCAAGTAGCTAAAAGAGATG
Organism: Leucozona laternaria; assembly: GCA_932273885.2. Classification (NCBI taxonomy): domain Eukaryota; kingdom Metazoa; phylum Arthropoda; class Insecta; order Diptera; family Syrphidae; genus Leucozona; species Leucozona laternaria. The sequence continues at coordinate 44,853,580 of OW026367.1, forward strand.
TTCAGTATAAGCCTGGTAGGCCAGGAAAATTACATTAACAAAATGGCCAAACTCCAAAAAAAATTACGAGAAACCTGAATTTTAGTGGAGAGCTTTATTTGTATTGTCTTAAGCATTTTTCAAAAAGTACCGTAAAATTCAGTTTTTTGAAAATTATATAATTTAAACTGAAATAATGTTTCAAATCAACAAAATTAGAAATGTATTGTTTAAAATACTTTTGAAACTGTTGTGAACCCATTAATTATCTCATTAATTTAAAAAATCTAAATTCTTAAGAATACAAATTTAAATATCGCAGGAGCGGCTTTAAAAATAATTGATATTTTATATATTCAATTTTGTAAACATTTTTAAGAAAAAAAATTGCTACGCTAATTTTAAGTATCTATTTATTAATATGGAGTTAAAAATTAATTTTAAATTTTTTTTTCAAAATTTTTAATTTAAAATATGTAATTTTTATTCTAAACTGTTGACTAAAATAACTTGGTTTAACAATAAAATAATAGAATAGGTTTTTTGAATTTTAAAAAAGCTATAGCTATATTGTAAGTACATATTTTCGTTGTTTTTAAATGATTGCTTATCCACTTTAAACATATGTTTTATAACATGATCTCTCCCTTTTAAACGTGGATAAATAGTCCCCCCTCTCATAAGCGGTTTCTTTCTTAGAATGACCCCCTAAATCACTTCACAATATATTGGTCAATAACTTGGAAATACCATGTAAAGTTCTTACCTTTGAAGATACACTGGGGCATATTCACAGTCACTTTTAAACTCCAGTTTATCTTAGACTGTAGTTTATTCAATGTTATTTATATAGGATAAGCCAAGGTCTAAGATAAACTGGAGTTTAAAAGTGATTATGAATATGCCCCACTGTTTTTAATTTGACAATAAACACGGTATCAACTAAATTCAATAAGGATATTTTTAGCCCCACCACCTTCTTTAACTACATCTCCCATCACGTTAATGGAATTATCACGAATTAACATATATTAACTTTTTCTAATATTTCTGGCTTAATTGATCGATAAACATTAAATTTGTAATGCAATAACATAGTTTGCCCCAGCGAAAATATGAATATAATTTTTTGTGTAGAAAATTTAATTTACTTTCATTTTGTGGTGCTATAGGTACCAAGTTTAAAGAAAATCGAATCATCTGTTTAAGGTGTAACCGAACAGAGGATAGATAGATAGTCTGACAGATAGACGGACGTTTTTGCGAGACCCATTTTTGTTTGTCTTCCCTATAATCGTAATGTCAAGTTTGATAAAAATCTCGAGTTCGATTTCGTTTACAATTCCATAACTTGCCACATAATACCTATGTATGTATGGATGTACTGTACATATAATAACGCAAGTAAAAAGTATCTATTTAAACACAAAACGTAATGCCATGAACTCCAAAACCTCCAATCGAGTTTAATGGAATTTCTTTCAAGTAATCTTCAACATTAGCCCAATCTTAGTTTTTCTCTCAAATTTGGTCAAAATCTGAGAGAGACAACGGCAACCCACGCGCGCCTGATACCCGCTATCACGCTTTAGACTCAAAAACTACTGAATCAACTTAGCTAAAATTTGTCGTTTGTTTCTATTAGTGGCTGGTAGGTTTAAATAGTTTTAGAAAAATCCGCCCAAGCTGTGTGTGAGGTATTAACAAAATTCTTTTTTATTAAAAAGGCCGATTTGTATTGAATATTACATCGTTCCAATAGCCGTCTTGGCTTCTTACGATGGCACAGAGTGGTGGAATTTTTAATGACTTTTCCACATAGATCCGACTGAATTTGAGCGATGGGCTGTGTTATGTTCACCTTAAGGGCATCCATAATGAACACTTGCCCGCCATCCTGCTGGACCCACATGTCGTCTAGGTCAATATGGTCCAATTTGGGCTACATAAAATTGGTTATCATCGTTCTGTAGCACTAGCCGTTGACGGTGACCGCCTTACCAACATCGTTTTCGAAATCCACACTAAATGATAACTTTTTGAGGATGCGTTGCCACCTATTGAACCTCGGGTGGGTTGGTGTCGTCCCATATACGGCAATTTTACTTGTTCACATAGCCATTCATCCAAAAATGCGCTTTGTCACTTATGATGATTTTTCGGCCAAAATTGGTGTACTCTTCTTAACGCTCCGAAGCCCAGTCAGCGAACAAGCAGCGTCGTCTATGGTCATGAACTTTGAGCTCCCGAATTAATTCGTTCTTGTACGGGTGTAGCAGGCCCAAGTCCCGAAGCAAAATTTGCAAAGCTGAGTTCTGCAAAAGGCCGAGTTCTTGTGAACGGCGAGAATTCGACTACCTCGGGTTCTGCTGTGCACTTTCACGGACCGTGGCAATGTTCTCGGCTGATCTGCTTATTTAACGTCACTAAAATGTACTTGAACTAGTATCATACTAAACCTATTTTCCTGATAAACTCCATTTGAACACACCTAAAACAGTGACAGTTCATGAAAAAAAGCAAGCAAACATACCCTTTTCACATTTGTAACTGTCAAAGTTCAAAGTGACATGTGGAATTAGTATGATACTAAAAAGTTAAAAAAAAGACATTTGGTGATTCTAACTTAAATAATATGTTAAGGATAGTACGATGCTTTATAGTATATAAATTTGTTTTGTAAAATTAATAATTTTACTGCATCTTTTCATTATAAAAGAATTTTTCCAACTAAACGGAAATGGCACTGAAAAATCAAATAAAACGACAACAATGATTTACATATTTTTTTCCAAATATGAATTTCGTCTGGGATAGACATGTATACGTATAAGCTTCGCAGTGTTGTCAGTATCAATAATAAATGTCACACCGAAGGTCGTGGGATCAAATCGAATCCCAGCGTCTGCCATCTAATTACCCTTGAATAATCTTCTTTGAAATATTATCGTTTAGATTTTCTGTGATGCATTTAGAAAGAGATTTTTCTGTAGTTTCCAGCATCATTAAAACTGCCCTTCTTATGTATAAAGAACAAAACTGACTCCTTGAAACTCTCTGAAATCTTTTTGGTATCGAAGATTTTGTTATACTGTCTTGTAAATTCATAAATAAATTTGTCTGAAGCATAGTAAAGAGTCATGAATTGAGGAGTATCAGCATTAGCATTAAGCAGTCTTTGAAAATACGACTTCAGCACATCCACTCCCAAGTTTGCGTTAGTTTAGAACCAAAACCCCATTGATTTCTCTTACAATTTCCAGAAGTCTTTTGCTTTATTGCAAAACACAAGATTTTGTGCTAAATTTTCGAAGTATATACTTTTTTATTTTACAAAGAGATTTAAATTTTGAATTGGCTTCCAAAAAAAGTTTTTTTTAAATAATTTGGACTGGTTTTTCTGTATAATTTAAGAAGGGGAAAAGGATGTATTCCTTACCCTAGAGGAATCTTTATCAAACCACGCATTTTTACTCGTGTTCTTTTTGTCTGTTCCTCCATTTTTATTTTTATCATTATAAATTATTTTAAAAATTGCCAAAAAATACAAAAAGCTATTAAATCGTACCAATTCTTTTACAGTAACTAAAGAGGGTTGCAAGGAATATTTATATATTTCTGCATTTATTCAAACATTACGAAAACATTTTTTTGTTTGAGTTTTTTTTTTTTTGTTAAAATAGCAAATATGGAGTAAATATAAGATATATTAATATCTTAGGGCCTCTTGCACCAATTAATATTGATTTAAGCACTATTCATCTAATTTTAAAAATTTGGTTGCACCATTACATTTATCAATTTATCCATAGATTAATATTCAAAATAGTTATCCAGTCTTATTTCTCTGGATAACTCGTATTAAGTGTCAATATTAATTTGAAAATAAGTGAAAACTTTGAAAACTGATTTTCGGTAGTAAATTTTAATAATTTCGACTCGTTGTTGGCTCGTATATCTTTCCATCATAAAATGGCAAATCTTACTGAAGAGAAATGTCAAAAGAGCGGCAAGAAATATGGCGTCGTTTGCTGTCCCTGTTGCTCTACTTTTATAGCGTCCCTGTTGAAAAACCCTTTACAAGAGCTGAAGAATTGAACCATAAGAATCACAAATACGTAGCAGAAATGTTATAGAAAGGTCGTTTGGGGTCTCGGAAAGAAGATTTCCAATAATGTTCAGAGGGATAAATTTGAAATTCAAAAAGATCCCTGGATTAATTGTCGCTGCAGCAGTGATGGACAATATTGCGATATTTCAAGGAGATGATATACCCCCTTAGAGTCCAGATTTTCAATTAACAGTCCGATAATCAAAATATTATCAATGAAGAGCCAACTGTTATTCGAAGGAATGCTTCTTTGGAGCGGAAAGATTTAATTGAAACGCCTTTTTCAAGGTAATCTAAGGTCTTTCCAACTATTCGAATTGTTGGGCACATGCTTGAAATGTACATCATACATCATTTATTTACTGGCCGATAGAGAATGAAACTATTTAAAAATAATCAGGAAAATCATGACCCTTATAACTTAATTTTATTTGTTTTTTTTTTTTCTAATGTTGCTCTTTCTGTAAATAAATAAGTATTCTATAGTTACTTATCCTAGTAAGTTTTCTCATTTGTGCAACGTCAAAACAAAAATAATAAACTTATTTTTATATCTAAGGATAGCTATCTCCAATTTTATTAATTTGGTTTCGGGCAAGTAGCCCTTAGGAAACTTCTAATTTCCCGGCTTTTTTGAGAACCGATAAAAATCAAATAAATTCATTTATATTTATTTTTATAGAATAAAATAAAAATTCATGATTTCATAACAAATCAGAGAGTATATATAAATGACTATCATTGAATCATCAATTCAAAATTCTGCTTTTGTACTAGTGATAGATTTTTATATGGTCTTCAACAACCTATATTTTTTTGCTATTTCATAGCAAACCAACAAATTATATCAAAATTTTGTTGAGTGATATTGATTCGGAAAAAAACTACCTACCTATACAGGTAGATATTCAGGTACACCCGCATTTATATTGGGCTCGAGCTTGAGGTTTTAGCATTATCTGAATAAGTCTGTTGAAGAATACACACCTAATACAGGAATCAACAACCAAGGTCACTTAAAAAAAGTGAAAAAATATACAAATTTTTCTATCCGGGTAAGACCTTGCCAATTTTAACATAACTTTTATATTCGATAGAGCGTTATGAAGGTCAATCGAAAACTAAGACTTTCAAATTAAACAAAAAGTATTCGTAACTTCATTTATCTGGCAACTCTAGATACTGCCAGCAGCCAGAATCACACACTTTGGGTGCTGTGTTTGTTTCTCACCACAGTCAAGTTAAGAAAATACAAAAAATAAAAAATAGCCACCTTTTTTTTGAAGAAAAACCCCTTTAACTTGTCTTGCAAAAAGGAATACAATCCCTAGCATCAGTTCAAACTTTTTCCTCCATCATCGTCGTAGTCGCATGCATAGGTATACAGTTATACACTTTCCTCTATATATATGTATATATACAATATTCTAAGTTGTAGAGTATGTGTGTAAGTATTTTAGTTTTTTTTTTTTAGTACGAGTACGCAACAAGGTCATTGGAAAAATCGTTAAAAACCACCACGACGAAGACGACAATGCAAAATCTAATTTCTGTTGGCCCACTGGGGTTATTTTTTTTTTTTTGTTATACACACACAAACTTTCATTGAAATATTGAGAATACGCTGAAATTTTCTGTAGTTGATCCTTTTATTTTTTAGGATGGGTCCCGAAGGAAATAATATATGTACTCACATAATCAAGTAAATTTTCTTTTCTTTGAAAATCCTTGAAATACTCGTACGATATACAATAAAAAATCGTTTGAAAATCCATCAAAATGGCGCTTACCAAGGCATTTTTACAGTTAGTATTGATATTCTTTGCTTCCTTTGCAATTGATGGGGTGAATTACGAGTTGGAAAATGTTACTTTTCGTCGCACCGAAATACACTTTTTTTCAATAGGATATAAGATTCGAAAGAAAATCAATTAAATTCATCACTTTAAAGCAAATATGCACTTTGTAATATGTTTCCACATATTTTTGGGGGAAAATCTACTTCTTTTTTTCTTTTGCTTATTTCACTTTTCCTTTTTCACTCTCCTTGGTTGTGTGAGTGATGTGTATAGAGAAGGAGTTTTCCAATTTTCCGAACTTGTCTACTCCAGAGCTTACCAATAACTGATAAAAATGTTCCCAGTTGGAAAATTCGTAGCCATGAAATTCGAGTTCTGGATTTATGTCAGTTTAAAGCTTTTTCATGGTGAAATGGCAGCAAAGTAATTGATAAGACTATTACTATCTAATATGTTATACACTGTTTGCGTGTGGTGAAGAGTTGTGACACTGACAGGTGTGAGGTGAAGTTTTTTTTTTTGTATGTGGGAGCTTTTTGGCGGACGCACTTTTTTGTATCTTATAAAAAGGTGCATGACAGTGATAAGGAGGAATTATTATTTTTTGTGAAATAGGAAGAAGGGTTTATGTATGGTTAAGAGATAACGGAGAAAGAGTATTTATGCTTAGTTAAAATTTGAGAAATTAAACAACACAGAAGTTTATTTGTTGAACGGGAAAGGTCTTCCGAGTGTTGAGGAATTTTACGTGGGAGGCAACAGGCAAAGGTTGTGCTGGATAATTTATAACTTAGACTTTGAAATTGGTTTCTATTTGTCTTCTGAGGCCCAAGAGTGGGTGGGTCTGTTTATATGAGTAAAAGGCCATCAACAGGTTTCTTTAAATTTAATTATAAAATTTTTGTTTTTTTTTTTTAAAAAGATTCTTGTTTGTTAAGTCTACTTTAAGAAAAGAAATGTAAGGTTCCTACCTTTACACCTATATAACGTTTGAGAGGACTATTGGAAAAATAATAATAAGTATTAATGAAAAAAATTTTCATCAAATTATATTCAATTAATAAAGTTTTTTTTTGGAAAGTTGTTGTGTAAAACCTTTTTAACACAAAGGAACTTAAAATAAGAGGCGGGAGAATAAAGGAGGATTCTTATATTACTGCAGCTATTTTTAGGATTGGAAGGTGAAAAAGCATTAAGACCAATTAAAATACAATTATAAGACAAAATAAAACAAACAGCATGTGTAGCCCATTCCAAGATTTTTCTAAAATTTTTAAGTAAATAATGAAAAGATACAAGAATCCAATAATAAAAGAGCAACAACCTTTGTAAAATTTAAATGTTGAGAAAAAATATTATGAAGGTAGGTACCTAGATATTTCTTAATTTGTTTGTGTTCGCAACCTTTTGTTGACACTTATGAATGTATGTATTTCTTTAATGGGTTCTCTACTTTTAAGAAAACTTGATACAGTCTAGTTTTTTTACCATGTACATATATGTATGTTTTATGGAACTTATAGGGTTGTTATGTGATTATGTGAGAACATGATTTTTATAGCTCAAAAATTAACAGTATTTGCATTCTGCAATTATAAGAAATTAATAAATATAACTGTTAAGAACAGGCTTATTTATTTCACAAGCAGCTTGAACTGTTTTGAACATTACATGCCATTGAATGCTGTTTTTATTTTTGACTTAATCACTTACGGCTGAACCAATTTCGATTGAAGTTTGTGGGAACGTGTTTCTACATAGGTGGTTCTCTTGTCCTAGCGATTTATACTCTCAACTATTTATATATGGATGTATTTAGGCTGTCGAAAGAATGAGAGAAATTTCATCATGACAAAGATATACTATTGTCTTGTCACTTCCTCGCAAGAGGCAGTACCCCTGAAAAAAATGTAGGTGAAATATATTCAATGTGTACTCAGACCTTCAGATGAACATAACTATAAAATGACACAAAGTTGTGCTACGGAACTTCTTCAAACATTTAATTAATAATGCATATCTTAATTATCAGATTGCTGAAATTTTTGAAATTAAGTTATCAAAGTGTACCAATGCCATACAATAAATACAATTTTAAATTGGCGATTTTACAATTTTAATTTGTCTGCCTATTAGGCAAGTATTGGTTTCGTGTAATGAAATTCGAGGTTTTAATTAAAATTTACTCTACGATAATCCAGCCATGAATTGGCCACCAAGTAGGTCATGCGATTTGACCCAGCTAGACCACAATCGACCGATGCCTTAAAGGTGAATATTACACAACCCATTGATGGTCAAATTCAGCCGGATTAATGCGGAAGATTTATTGAAAATTGGACCACTCGGATCCGTGCCACCGAAAGAACCCGAGGCAGGCATTTGAAGGATGTCATATTCCATACACAATGGCATACATGGCCCTTTCAATTAAAAAAATAATTTTGCTTATCCTCACACACAGCTTGCTTTATTCCAATTCAACATCAAGTCGTCATTTTCTTTGGATAGTATAAACAGGGATTTTAGTCAAAAAACGCCTACAAATCTAGGCGTGGTAAACAATATACGGTGGAGTGTTTTGTTCTTCAAGCAAGATTTTGCTAATCTTTGTTTAAAAAAAATTATGAAAAACAACATTTTAGTTAAGAACACCTTAAAAAAGTGGGAGTGGCAAAATATTTTATATGCAAAACTCAACCCACATATTTTCAACATTGAAAAAAAGATGACTCCCCTTTTAAAAAGTCGCTTCAGCAGGCAAAAATGTATGGTTCTGATACCTCATACGTCATACTATCTATCCACTGTTGGGTCTGAAAACATCATTAAATTTGGTAAACTCGTTCAGATTTAAGACAACCTTTCCATACAATTTCACTTCATTTAAATTTCAAATTCAATAAAAAACTAAAAAAAAAAAATAACACTCATACGTCATGGTGACCTTTTCAAAACCATAAGTTCTTAACTAATTTTGTGTTTTTTTTACTTTGACTTTATCAAATGGTTCAACTTCTTTGGGGCAAAAAGGGCTTTCTAAGCGAATCTTGCTTAAGTCAAAACACTTTATAAGCTAATTCCTTTCGGTGTGAAATATGTGTTGTATACGGTAAAAATAAATATGCAACAATTTTAAGATGCTCCCAGAAACAAGATTGAAGACGATTTAAAAGCAATAAACAAGCCGAAGCGATTGTAAGGAGGCCTTAAGTTGGTGAAACATTTTCAAGCATCATATTCACATTTATTATCTATACATAAAAAGCGGCTAGTCAGAAGATTTCAGAATTCTTATCAATTTGGATCTTTTAAAAAAATTCTATTTTATGTTCGACATTTTGTCATTTCACAAATATTATAGTTTTCTGTTGGTATTATTTATCAGTCATGCATGTTGCATCTAGCTTTTCGAACCACTCAAGACTCTAACGATTTTTTTTTTTCAAAGCTTCTGAAAACCCGCTTTCTATATTAAATGTGAATATGATGCTTGAAAATGATACAAGAATTTTTGAACTGACTTACCAAGGAAATTGAAGTTTTTGTAAATTTCGTCAATTGAATTCAAATTTATCCCATTATGATCAGCTTCTGCCACATATTGAACTCAAGACTTAAGTCTATTACAAAAATACATATACTTCTTTAATTTGTCCAGACCAAAATGTTTTTTATTTTAAACAAAATGTACATATATCTATTTCACTAACATTATTAAATCTATTTTGTTCGTATAAAATTAATTAGAAAGAACACATAATCCTTAAACATGTAATAAATGCAAAAGTACAGCCTTTTGGGAAGACATACTCAAATTATTAAATTTTAAACATGCGTTGTAAACATCAACCTAACCCCTTCACAGATTTAGTTCTTTTATCAATTGGCAACTAAAAATAAAGCTGGATTCTCAAGATGCTCCTTCCAGACATTTGAAAAACTTGCCATTGTTACTCCGTCTATAACACGATGATCGGCTGACCAACTTACATTCATAATATATGCCTTGATAATTTCACCTTTTTCATTGAATCGAGGTACCGGTTTAGTTCTGCCCATGGCACCAATGGACACCTGTGGTGCCATAATACACGGATGAGTGTAAGTTCCACCTATCTGAAAATAAAAACAAGACACTGAGTACAGACAGTCTTTTAAATTGTATAGGCTTTCACTCACCACTCCAATGTTTGACAAAGAAAACGTTCCTTCTATGAAGTCTTCCGGTCTAAGTGATCCTGCTCGACCTCTCTGGACTAAAGCATTCAAATCCTTGGCGATTTCTAGAATCGATTTAGATTGGCAATTTTTGATATTTGGCACAACCAACCCCGATGGTGTGTCAATGGCAACACTTATGTTATGAGCAGCCTTATAGGTCACAGCTTCATTCTCAATATCCAAAGAGCTATTGATGATTGGAAATTTTTTCAGAGCAATCGAGGCTGCCTTTATGCAAAATGGCATGAATGTAAGCTTAGGAACACCTTGTTCTGCAGCTACATTTTTCAATTGATCCCGAAATTCAATTAGCTTTGTCATGTCAATTTCATCGCTGTATGCAAAATGGGGGATTTTCTATAGAACAACGGCACAATTCTAGGTTGAAAAAATCTTTTAAACTCAAATTTAACTCACCAATGATTCAGACATTGACTTCAACATGGCTTTGCGAACACCCTTTAAAGGTTCTGTTCGATCGGCTGGTGGAATTATAGAAGCTGTCTCAGTTCTATTGTTAACTAATGTCGGATGAGGAATATTAGTTCCAGGAGGCACCTGTCCCAAATATTCCATTACATCGCCTTTTAAAACACGACCATCCCGACCAGTGCCAGGAACTTTTGTCAAATCAACTTGATATTCTTTTGAGATTCTTCGAACAGCTGGAGTAGCCAAAGTTATCGTTCTACCAACAATAGCAGATTGATCTTTGTTTTCTGATTTTAAGTCATTGACTTTGGCAGCATTTTCATTATCACTGTCAGATGAATCACTAGATGAATCACCTTCATCATCATTTTCAATTTCAAAGTCTACAAGTGGTTTTCCAACCAAGGCAATGTCATCGATCTTGTGATAAAGTTTTGTGATCTTTCCATCGTAGCGACTTGTGATTGTGACCGATGCTTTGTCAGATTGTACTTCGCAAATATTTTGAAACTGTTCAATAGTATCTCCAACTTTTACAAACCTTAAATGAAATGTTATGGGAATTATATTTTTTTTAATATTTTAAAATTAACTTACCATTCTTTGACAACAACCTCTCGGATTCCTTCACCAATATCACTAAGGTGAAATGATATAACTTTCTCCAGACATGGGGATATATGGAATGAACGTACTTGATTGCCCGGTATCTGCATAAGAAAATATTACTAAAGCAATTTTACTTAAAAAACTTTAACACGAATAGTCTTAATGCTTAACGTAAATAAGTTATTTTAACCTTCCTAACCTTCAGAAAACGAAGCTTTGCGTCAATGAAAAACCATTGATGTTTTTTCAATCAACTGCAAACATTTTTGCAGTGTATATGACATTTTAGCAAAATGCTCAACAAAAACTTGAAACTGTACACATAGCGACTGACCTTGTATTAAATATCTCGGTTTCTGTTAGTTCTACAACAAAGTTTGTTTGACAAAAAGTGTTGAAAATTAAAACTCCTATTTATTATGTTAAGCAGATTCTTTCGTTATTGTTAATATTGGAAAGGTAACAGGCCACTAAAATAAATGTCAGGTATTTAGTGAAAATTGAGCACATTTATGCCCAGTTTTTCAGTGGTGAGTTAAACCAGAGTTAGCTAATTCTAGAAGTAAATTAACCCACAATACAAATACCAGACGGGTGGCTAATCTACGTGTGAATGAAACGTATGAACAGCGTTGCATGAAATTAGTGAAAATGTATTGAATTCAATTTATTTCCCAAAGAGTTTCATGCTTTCTATAGAGAGGCTCGTCTTTCGAAAGTGACATTAATAATTTTGTTAAATTTTAGGTAGAACGAAAATCGCCGAGTCAGAGAATTTAAAGCTTAACAAACTTGTCGCATAAGATTTTTTTGATGTGTAAACATCTATGCCAGCGGTAGGGTAAACTAAGCACGTGGGCATCCTCTGTAATACGTTACGATGTCGAACTTTACGATGTAGCACGTTACGTTACAAAAATCTGCATAATAGGATATTGGGTACGTTCAGTGACAAAAACTGAAAGTCCCCTTCAAAGAAACTAGTCCGATTTGGTTCCGTGCACGTAGTCAACAAAGCATGGACACCTTCGCATACGGATCCAAATATGAACACATATTTTTAAATTTTGACAGTTAGGTCCAGTTCTTCAGTGCAAAATGGAAGTTAAACCCAAGTCAACTCATCAAATGTGGTGAGTTAAATCAGGATTAACTGAACAGATGCTTTTGATGTCTTATCGACCAAGTTTGTTTAGTCGTTTTGGATGCATTCTCCACCCCGAAGAACTGCTTCCTCAGTTCACTTTTGGAAATCACAATATTAAGTTAAAAAAACAGCAATAACTAACGCACTATATCGAGGCACAACCGCTTGGTATCAATCGTCAATATGGAAAGATAGCATATACTACTCAGGTGCCAAACATGTTCTGAGAACGTAACGCCATCTCTTGGCTATCCCATTTTCGTCAGGAACAAAATGTGCAATATGAAAGTTTGGAATTTATGGTTTTCACGATTTTCCGTATATATATATGTATATACATATACATACATACATATATATGTATATGAATAAATAATTTTTTATTCAAAAACATCGTTTCATACCAGAATTACATTTCACGCGTCAACACCGAATATCCTCTACTGGAGAGTTTTTTGAACCAATTCGATAACGATGTTTCTCCATCCGTTCACAGATATTAGCAGTTATTATCTTATCTGGAACAGATCCTGATAATAAAACAAACAGGTGCACAACGACAGCACTAATATTTAATTATCTCTTATTTCATTTTGTTTGAATCTTTTGCATGTATTTGTTGTCTCTACACTACAGTCTACACTACCTTACCATATGCAAATCAAAAGAAGCCATCTATATGCCAGAATAAAAATGAATTTTTGGATCATTGAAATAGATCCAGATAGGAAGAATGATTAGGTGTTTTTTTTTTTTGTATTTACGTGTTACAAATTGATCTGGATCAGATCAAGTAGATAATAGAACGCAGCTATTTTCTGAAATTGTTCTGAAATAATGGGAAATGAAACCTTAGCGATCACGTCATCATTTCAACGTGCCTTTATTTTAGCTGTCAGACCAGGATCCCTTGTTTAAAAAAAATCTGCTTCCAAAAAAATAATCGAGGTGTTAAGCAACTTATGATATTCAGGTAGTTACAAGGAATTAAAACAATTAAGACTTTTTGCGTGACTCGTCCATTAAGGCTCAACTACATAAGCCAAAAAAGTGAAAAAGTACAAAAGTACAAAAGTGAAAATTTTCAAACTCATTTTGGAATAGTTTTTCTGACTTGAAAACTTATAACAATGATGCAGAAAGATTAAATTTTGATTTTAAAAAAATTTGTATATTCTTTTTCAGAAAAAAACTACGCTAGCGGGAAAAAAAATATTTTTACTTTTATACTTTTGTACTTTTTGGCTTATGTAGTTAAGCTTTTACGAGTCTTCACCTTTATATTGACATAAAAAAAACACTGAGTTTAGTTTTTAAAGGGATTTTCCATTGGTAAATTAAAATTTAAATTAAGCGTGTTTTTGATTGTCTTTGAATGTGCAGTTTAAGAAATACTCGTATCAAATATTTCAGCAACTTTTAACATGCAAGCGGCTACCATCAACAAGTCAAAAAGATATTGGATTTTTAGTATACATATGGTTAAATGTCGAATATTTCAGAATGTGCAGAGTAAGAAGCTCAAAGAATCACGTCTATAACTACAGTAATAAGTTAAAAGCGTCACAAATCAACATTAATTTTTTTTTTGCCACAAATTTGACCCAGGGATCATTATAAAAAAAAGAAAAACTCATACTAAAGAGAGCCTACAGCAAGTGATTAGCATTATTCTTACATATATTGCCTTAAAATAATCAAAATGCACTTTCAAAAAACACATCCAAGATTAATGTCTACGTATACACATTGCGCCTCTATTAAACATTTCATAAAAAAATATCTATTGATAATAAACACGTGTTAAACATAGTAACATAAACAACAACACAAAACACAAGCCCTCGATCTGCCTCTTCCATTCACTTAAAACAACAAAATTTAGATTGTTTTCGATCGATCGCTAAAAACCAAAATTTTTTAAGAGATCTCAACTCTTATTCTTATCACACGTAAACAAAATTATGTAATCGTATTTTTTGCACACACATACACGTCTTCTTTCATATTATTTGTTTCAACTTTTGCACTGTAGAAACTTTAAAAATCTTTTGTTGTTTTACAACTTACGCTCTTAAAACTGTTGATCGAAATTGGAATGTAGTTCTTTAGCACTGATGCACTATTTTTAAAAATAAAAGATGCCATTTTACATACGATTTTTCACAAAATCAAAACAATAGATCCGGTTTATCACGAAATGCTTAACAAGCGGAGGCGACTGTGGTTAGGAAAAAGACAAGTCCGTCAATTAAGAGAGACAGAAGCTAACTGAAATCGAAATTTCATTGAAAATCGCACCAACAGCCATCATCTTGATCATAAGCAGCAAGGAAGGCAGAGGGAAGTGAAATTTGTATTTTTTTTTTATAACAATATCTGAAAACTTAATGTATAGATAAGACCCATACAAGTGATTAAACAAATTTATTTTTTTTTTTTAATTATTCTTCCTTTTGACATAGGAGATTAAAATTACACTTCGTCTTTATTCCGAAAAAAATATATTTTCCTACGCAGACACGACAGTAATGTAGTATGGTACGACAGGTATTTTGTATAATATTGTTTTTCCATCGAAAAATGTACTTGATGGATTTTAATTCTCTTTGTAAACTGTTAAGAGAAACCGAAAGAGTTTTGGAAGTAATTATAAATTCAATTTGCATTATTAATGATTTAATTGTCAGTGTTGCCACTTTGCCATAACAATGTGAAAAAATTGCTTTAATTTTTTATTTGCGATATCAGGCGTGTTTGGTTGAATAAAAAAACGACATCGTTGATTTAGCGACGCCATTACGGAAATAAAATGGAGTTTCCATACAAACTATAGATAAAAAGTACCTATGTAATTCACGCCAGTAACAGAGTTTTTCTCCTTGCCTAAGTTAAGCCCAGAGAATTCTCTGTGCTCTGCACCAAATTGAAGCAAATCGGTTTCCTCGTTTGGGCTCTAGTTCGAATAACAGTGGACCGACATTGACTTCTCGATCATTAAAGTGTAAGTTCTGATTACGTATACATCCATTAATTTTTTTTTACACTTTAGGAATTCGAGGTAAAAACCCTTGATGACTCGGTTAATAACTATATAATATCATTTAATAAAACGCCAATTTATGGTAAAATTTACGCGGTCTATGAAAAGCCAAGGGGCATCAGTCTTACATAATAATAATAAGTTTATTCATGTAACGGCGGAAAACCAGAATAAACCTCACAAACCAGATAATTTTATCTCCGCAGAAACGAACTGTCAAAATTTGTATGGGAATATTTTTCCGCAGATCTGATAAATTTATCTCATCAATTTGATGCGTAAAGCGCAAAGATAAACCTGGGGTGGAATCGGCTAAGGTGATAGTTGATTATCAATTTTTTGATTGTCGCTTTGACGATAGCTGTCTCTATTCTATTTATAGGGAAAGATAGAGAGAGCAATCGTAAAAACGACAATCACTTAATAAAGCGATCGCTTTAGTCTTACGCGATACGGGCCCTGATAAATTAAGAAATAACATTTCTGATGTGATTAATGTGACATTTTACAAGTATTTCTAAGGGGTGTTCATGCAATCGTCTGGCGAAAAGTAATATTTTTCTGCAAATCGGAAATTTTTATGATATTGCATGAATACCCTTAATATGTTATCGCTGGAAAGGGTTTGTCGCAATATACATTATTTATTGAATTACTTAACCATGAGTACTTAAAAAAACAATAAAATTGAATAATATGTAAATAGCGAGCGAGAATATTTTTTTTTGAATAAGTTGACAGCATTGACATTGACGATTTTTCCAGCGTAGAGTGGACAATCATTGGAAGGAACGTGTCATTTCAGACGGCGTTAAAAATTATTAAAAGAACAAACGCAATGAGTGTTAAGTTCATACCACACAAGTATTTCGTGGCGATTCAGTGCCAAAAATATTGCTTTTGTTTAGTGATTTTTTTCACAAAACCCTTTCTTACGCAAGTTAAAATGGCAACCAAGTGTTTTCACTTAAGTAAATCGCTTGTAAGTTAAAATTTCAAATTTTCAATTTGACATTTGAAATTGCCAACTTAACAATTAAAATTTTTCATTTTGAAAACCAAATATACAAAATAATGAAAATTTGCACATTTATAATTTTATTACAAGAACCAAAGTGTTCACATATTGTTACTTCTTTCATTTTCAACTGACAATCAGAAATTGTCAATTTAACAACATATATTTTTCTTTGAATATTTTATGGAAGAAATGTTCTCAGACTTGCAGTGCATAGATGCTTCTAAATGGCTTAATTCAAATAAGCTCTGAACATCCTCTTAACCATTAATATTCGTTTGTACAAACAATTAGTGTTTCATAATAACGTTCGTAGATAACACTTCGACGATCGAGAAGTCTTAAAAAGTGGGATTCTTCATGCCATTCGTCGGTCAGTGCGTCGGTTGGGCTAGAGCCTAAACGAGTTGGTACAGAGCATTTTCATGTGAGTTCATATAGGAGAAATTTGAATCTATGTTTCAGTGCGATTAATTAATACTAATTTTATATTTATTTTATTAATATATATTTATTTTTTTATTTCAAAATTTAAAAAAAAAACAAACCGTTGAAAAATTTCAAAAGAAATCTATAATTTACAACGCTACCTCCTTTACTACTTCATACTTTTCATTTCATATTTCAACAAAATCTCTTCATCTATAAAACTCTCTTTATCATTGACTAAATTTCATTTAGAAAACTAGAAAAATTACTAAGAGTATAAACAAATGAGTTTTTCCTTCAAGTAGTAGGTATTACAAAACTAAATCTCGAATCATATTCTCATACGCAACCTAAATGTTACTACACTCAAAGACTCAAAAGACAACTTAATAAGGTGGTGAGAGTTTTGTGCCATTATTATAGTTCTCCTATAAATATATCTCCCTCAGTAGTCAGTTGAGAGAGTACCTTCGACTTATTGTCCTCGTGTGTAGAGTCTGTTGTACTTGCTATTTGGTGTTGTAGATCGTTCTAGTGCATTAAATAGAAAGAAAAAAAAAACTCGATAGAAATATATAATTTTGAGTTCATTACAAGTTGACTGCTGGTGAGTTAATTGAACCTTCTGCGAATTTTTACCCGACCTTCCTTCTTTTCAAATAAAAATTAAAGTCCTTTTGTGAGACCATTTCTCTCATAACATCGTGATGGGAATGGGACTGCCCTTTAAAATACTTGTGTGTACTTTTATTCTTGGGATATCGTATACCTGTTTGGATTCAGGTTTATTTATGTGCATGGTACAATGTACACGTTATGCTGCACTTTTAACATCAGCGTATAGAAATCTCCTACATCATCTCTGACATCGTTCATTCTGTTTCTTTTTTTTTTAATTTTATGTTCATCTTAATAAATAATTTGAAGGTTGATGTACGCGTAAAACTCGTGGTTCTACCGGCTGATTTCATAATTCTCTTTGTATCTTTCTATTATGTTAGTACCTATACATATTATTTTTTTTTTTGCTCTCTTATATCTGTCATTCGCAATCAACACGAGGTTTGTTTTCATGTTGATATCATGGTTTCTAGAAATTTAATAACAATTATTTGATTGATGATATTTTCGAAATTTCTAATAAAAAGGTGAATAACAATTGAATAACTTCAGAATTTACCTTCATAGCTCGAACTAAATTTAAATGTTTAGAAATAAATCTGCGAAATGAGTATAGGTGTTAAACAGATAGTTTTCAATGAGTTGTCAATTTCACTTGCTTTACTTGCTGGCTTAGAGCAAACATCGGTTTCGTGTACAAAATTCGAGGATGATCTAACATCTAGTTAGTTCAGCTAGAACATCGTCATAAAAAAAAATTTACTTTAAGGATTGCAATTTAACTTCATATTTGAAAATGATCAAATTACATAGGTACTTGTAAAAAAACTAAATTTCCAGATTGTTGGCTACAAATTCTCACGCCTAAGCTTATTTTTGAAAATGCAGTATTTTACTCTATTTTGGTATCAATTGTGTCCAATTTTTTTAATCAGGTACTTCTCAGAACGTTTGTATGCTATCTAAGTAGACAAATTATCCATTATTCAATGAAGTTTGTAATTTAAAACAAAATAATTACCCATCACTTTGTGTAGTTTGTAAATAATTTTTAATTAACTACCCATTACTCTGTGTAACTTTTAATACAAAGTTTAATCATACCCAATATTTTTGTAATTAATATCTAATTAAAAAATTCGAATTAACCATTATATTCAATGTGACTTGTGTTTCAATGTTTTATACAAACAGTAGTTTTTTATTTGATAATTAGAATGTTTACAATTACTTTCAATGGAAAGTAAATTAAATTACCTAGAGTAATGAGTAGTTAATTTTTTTTTTTAAATTAAATTACAATCGGCTATTATGAGTAATTGAATCATAAATAACAATTTAAAATCCTGCTTCTTAATAACCCAAGCTTTTTTCTAAAACGATTTATTTTTATAAATTCTCCAAGCTTTGAACCATACGAGCAGGTTCATATGACTAAGTGGTGAATTTCATTTTTCTATCATCTTATAAAGTTGTGATTTAAAAAATAAAAAGTTTACGTCACAAATTTTTGAGTATTACCTATTATCTGATAAGACGGAAGTAACCTATGTACTTTTTTTTTATTAATAAACAAGAATATTGTTCTTTGTGTGTTTGATTGAGAACGTTTTCTATTTATTACTTTAAGTGAAAGAATATTTATTAGTGAGGGAGCTGTTGACAACTATTTGAGTTGATTTGATAAATCTTTTTTTTTCAGTTTTCAATGTCATGCCAATACTGATAATGTGGTGATATCGAAAAATCAATAATATTGCTGATTTTTTCAATTAAGATGTCCAAAAATATAGGTAAATTCGTTACAGATTTGGTTTTCACCGAACAAACAGCCGGGGGGAGTTCAAAAGAAACAATTTTCTTCGTTTAAAAATCGAATAGCCGCAGCAGAAATGAAATTTACTTAATTTTTTTGTTTGTATTACTGTACATCTCCTACCTTTAGTTGGTGCCTGTCCTGTATAAGACTTATCCATATAAAACCATTGACATTCCTAAAGAGGAAGGAAATAATTATGTATGAGTTGTTCTTTTAGCTTATGAACTTTTTCACCAAGTTTACTATTTTGAATACTGACAATTCAAAACAACACAATTACCTTTCTAATATAAAATTTTCTGCCTTTCCCCAAAAATTGATAGGTACACAAATCTAGCTTCAAATGTTTAGAACCAACGATATAATTTTTTAGCGAAACTTATTATAACGGTATAATCACCCAATGAAACTCGTCGTTGGCAAATGATCAGAAAGGTATTTTTGTATTGATTTTTTCTAATTTTTAATTAATTTTAATTTAAGATTGAATAATGCGAACGCTCCATTAATTTGAACCCCATTTTTTGTTCGAACACTTTCCAAAATTGGTGCTCTGTAATTTGAATTTTTTTTGTTGTTGTTTTGCTGAGTGCTTTTCTACTTGCAGAGTTAACGGTATTTTACTATAAAAATATTAATGGAAAACATTTAAAAGAAAAAGACTCATCGTCTCTACATAGTTCAGTATGACCTGTGACCTGTGAGATATCATTTCTGTCTCAACTGGCTTTGTGAATGTCATTTGTTATTCTAGTAAAATATGTACGTTTTAAGTTAATTTGAAAGCATTTTTTACAGACAATGAGACAAAAACCTCAAAAGCATCAAAAGTTTTTACTCCTAAGCAGACATGTTTTTCATTCAAAATATTGGCTTGCGAAAAAGTACCTATACAATATTTCGAAATACTCTGTGTTTCGAATTAGAGAATAATACTGTAGTGTTCCTATTCGGTCGGTTTTGTTATTGGAAAAAACATGTGACTTTCCATGTGAATGAAATGAGAAGTTGAGTATTCGATAGACGTGTGTAACTGAGTAAGTTTTTTTTGCACCAAATACCTCGTATTAAAATGTAAACACTACTGCCCATTCGTTCGGGTTTGTATATGGCAAAACACCGGTGGTGTACGTGCAATGCCGTTGTTAGTCGCACGGCACTCAACTTGCTGTTTGCTTTCATTTATAGTAAAATTTCATCGGTCCCTAAATTAATGTCGTTTTCGAGTGGACGTTCGGAGCTACTCCTTTTTCACTCCTTTTACTCCAAATTTCGCATTTTCTATAGGAATGGAACAGTTCCGAAATCCAAACGGAAACGACATTAAGAAAGTAACTTTGAGTAACTTGATGTCGTCATAAAGTCGTTCCTAAACTCAAGGTTGAAGTGTCAGAAAGAAACTTTTATGTCAAATTCGGAATCGATTTTTCCCAAACCAAATCGATTTGTTTCTGTCAATTGAAAGGAATTCGTAAGGGAATCGAATTTTGTTGGTGTGATTGTGTATGTTACTTGACAGCTGCAATAAATTATTTGTTTATCTATACTGAAAGAATATAATATTGTTCAATTATGTAGAATCCGTTGCAAGCAAAAAATTTGATAATAATTTGTCATCCCAGAATTCGCCGATTTTTAATTTGACGTATTAGAAATGTGAACTCTTTATAGCGCGTGTGTGCAAATCGTTACGAAATCTTGCTAATGCAAGATTTGTTTTGACAGAAAAGAATCCATTTTTCTAAGAAAACAATCAGAACAAAATCGTTTGTTTTTCTGAACGGTATTCGATGTTAGTAACTATTTTTCTGCTTGATATGAGTTGAAAAAGTTAATCTGTCAAACACAGCTAAAATTGCAATGTTTTCATTTTTATTTATCTTTTGTTTACTTTACTGAAGTTGCAATCGTCAAATATGCAATCATCCTGCTTCCATGTCAACAACTGCACTGCAGATGATGTTTTTGAACATGTAACTTAAGCAAACTGCATTATCGAACACAATACTAATGCAGTAAAATTTGTATGTATTTGCGTTTTCGAACAAGACTTTAGCAGTTTGCGTTTAAGAATATTCTGCAAATGCATTTTTGACGCAGATGACGTTTTTGAAAACGGTTATATTTTTAAATAAGTTCTTAAATATTAAGTTGTGGAGTCCACAACTATGTCTCTGTTAAATTGGACACAGTGGTTTTTGGGTCGATTTTGCAGTAGAATGTACAACAAATTTTGTTTGGTTAAGGAGCAGTTGCTTTCGATATGAAATTGTATGTAATCGAACAAAATTGTAACATTTTCATCTCAATAACTAACAAAAGCGTTTACTTAGTCAGCAAACAATTTTATAATGATCTATAATCACAACCAATTAACTTATAAACACTAACCTATTGTTCTCATATTTCAAAAGATACAATTCACATACATACGTACATAAGCTACATTGTCAGGAAAAATCTATTTAATCAGCTTCATTATCATTTACCTGACGTTACCAAAACCTTTATTATCATAATGCATGACCCATACAGTATACTATCGTATCTTCTATGCACATACATATGTATATTAAATAAGTTGAAGCCCCTTTTTTAAACTTTTTAAACAGCTGTGAAAGCAGCTGAAGGTCATTTTTGACGTAGCATAAAGTGCAAAATTATTTTTTCCTATCTAACCGCAGCCGCACAGTTCTGTTTTTTTTTTCTATTTTTGTTAATTTTTGGAGGACGTTATATAGTGGGTCAGCTAAAATCACTGATAAGTGCCATGTTTTTGTGAAGCCTATTCCAATGTTTTGTGCCAATTTGTTTGCTTGTATCAACTTAGGTGATAGCTTTTTCAGTTGACTTAATTAGCATTCCCCTTCTTTGCATATTTTGTTTAAGACGTTTTTATTTTGCCTTCGAGAACAAAAAGTAAGTTGCATATCATGGGTTTTCTTTCAAAACCTCTGAAGTCTAAATTCATTGAAAAATGATCTTTACATACATACATTTATGTAGGTATATTTGAGAAGAAAAAAAAATTATTAAGCTCAAATATTTATACTAAGAGTTTTCGAGTATTTTGTTATTATTTTTGCCTCTCTTGGATTTTTTGTCATTTTCGACTTAAAAGGGTTTTGAAATAAAAGGCGACGATAGCAAAGATGACATTTTTAAGAAGGATTTTAATTAATTTTTAAGGCACTTAACTATTTCATTAATTTACTATAAATCATTACTTATATTATTATTATGTTTAACCTGATAATCCATAAAATATTTTATTTATTATGTTTTGTATAGATTTGAAAAACATTTCGTAAAATGCCTGAAAATAAGTCTTATGAAACACCAAAAGATTTCATTAATCCTGGACTACCATCAAAATGTACTTGGCATTTGGGAACTACCGAGAAATCTCCTCACTCACATAAGGAAATGTAAATATAATTTATTATTTTTATTAAATTTAATATTTTTGTATGCGTTTCGAAAGATTTATACAGCGTATATAGCAAACGTAAAAAAATAATGTCCAAAACTATCTGGGTCGCACGTACTTACTCTTGAAAGTATTTATCTCCCAAAGTGCACATATTGTTTACAAAAAAAATAAAACGTTTTGTTTTTTTGTTGGTGAAACAGAGATACAAGAAATGTAAATGTTATTTGTTCCAATCCTAAATGATATTTAACATAAACAATTTAAAATTTCGCTGGAGGAATCCCGTTTATATATTTGTAAGCTTGCCGATATCTCGGAGATCTTAGAAATAAAAATTAACCAATTGTATCAAATTATTTTTAACGATTTGATGGCATTTAATAGTAATTCTTTCAAAATAATAAGAATGGATGTTTGTTACCGATTAGCGCAAGCGGATGGAGGCGATCATATAAGGCGTGTTTTTTGTACGCAAATCTTTGCTTAAAATATAATTACGCAAACAAAAGCGTAAAATGAATTAAGCTTACCTTCCATAAATTTGTAATTGTACACTCGGGCGTATACGTATTTTTTTTTCTTGCTCTATATCTATAGCAGGGCAAGTATTGGTTTTGTTTAAAAAAATAATTTCGAGGTTGTTATCAAAACTAACGCTACGATGATCGAGAAGTACAAAAAAGTAGGTTTCGTCACACCGTCCACAGAGGCCGACGCTACGGTGCTTCTGCGTGCATGCGTCTACTGTAATTTGAGCTAGAACCCTAAACGGATAAACCAATATTTGCTTTAGGTTTGGTACAGAGCATTTGTATGTTATTCTGTGTATGTAAGAGGGTAAATTCGAATTTGTATTTTAGCTTTTCTAGAACGGGTAGCTTCCATTAATGATTTTGTTTTTTTTTCAAATTTTCTCAAAAACGTATCTAACGATTTTGATAAAAATTATTGTACCTCAAATATGAACAAACTAATGTACACAAAATTGATATAGATGTACATATTTACTTATTTTGTTTAGCCCACACCGCACGAAGATCACACCTGATATCCTCAGTGTCATAGGATGTACACCATTAGTCAAATTAAATCACATTCCCAAAGCAGAGGGCATCAAGTGCGAGATGTGTAAGCTAATAGCCTGTTCTAACTTTACTTAATCCATCTTTCAATAGTTAATAAATTCATTTTATTCTTATGTAGATGCCAAATGCGAATTTCTCAACCCCGGTGGTTCCGTCAAGGATCGCATTGGCTACCGAATGGTTCAAGAAGCCGAAGAAAAAGGTCTTCTTAAGCCTGGCTACACTGTGATCGAACCAACTTCAGGAAATACTGGTATTGGTCTTGCGATGGCTTGTGCTGTCAAGGGCTACAAATGCATCATAGTAATGCCTGAGAAAATGTCCAATGAAAAAGTTTACGCCTTGCGTATACTAGGAGCCAAAATCATTCGCACTCCCACGGAAGCACCTTTTGACTCGCCTGAAGGTCTTATCTGCGTCTCTCAGCGTTTGCAAAAGGAAATCAAGAACTCAATTGTATTGGATCAATATCGAAACCCTGGAAATCCTTTGGCTCATTACGATGGAACCGGTGCTGAAATTCTCTGGCAACTTGACAACCAAGTCGATATGGTTGTTTGTGGGTCAGGAACTGGTGGAACAATTGCTGGAATCGGACGCAAAATCAAAGAACAACTACCTTCGTGCCAAATTGTAGGTGTCGATCCATACGGATCTATCCTCGCACGTCCTGAAAAATTGAACGAAAGTGATGTGCAGACGTACGAAGTTGAGGGAATCGGGTATGACTTCATTCCAACAGTTTTGGATCATTCGGTTGTAGACCATTGGGTGAAGTCTCAAGACAAAGAGAGCTTCCAAATGGCACGACGACTAAATAAAGAAGAAGGTATACTTAGTGGTGGTAGCAGTGGCACAGCTTTAGCTGGGGCACTCAAATTTGCGCGAACTCTTGAAGAAGGCCAACGTTGTGTTGTTGTACTTCCCGATAGTATTCGCAACTATATGACAAAATTTGTCTCTGACAACTGGATGGAAGCCAAGGGTTTCAAGGAAGTCGTAAACGAGCACGAGCATTGGTGGTGGAATCATACACTCTCAGCCCTCGAACTTGTTAGCCCCGTGACAATTGATTCATCAGCTACCATTCAAGAGGCTATTGCACTATTGAAGATGCATAACATTCAACAAGTTCCGCTCGTACATAAGGACAATGGGTAAGAAAAATTAACATACTATGTGAACCACAACTTTAACGATGACTTCTTCAAAAATGTTATTTAGGTCAATCTTGGGTGTCGTCAACCAAGAAACCCTCATTAACCAGATAGTAAGCATGAACCGAAAAAATACAGATCCAGTTATGAAGGCTTTGAACAAGAAACCTATCGTTGTAACGTCGAATGCAATCTTGGGTAAAGTTGCACGAGTGCTAGAAGTTGAAAATTCAGTTCTTGTTGTTGACAAAATCGATAGCAAAGATGTGTTGAAAGGGATCGTAACTAAGTTGGATGTCCTAACTTTCATATCAAAAGAACCAATAAAGTCTACCAATGGCACAAATAGTTCTACGGATGTTCTATAAGGATTTAATAAGACTAAAATTATTTTGGAATGCATTTTTAATTTAAATAAATTTAACAATTTATATTTTTGAATATTAACTATTTAATAAAAAAAAACAATATACATACACATGTAGATACATATCTATGTACAGCATAAATATGTTGAATTACAGTTTTACGAATGTGTATTTAAGAGCCGTTTGCTGATACGAAACATAAATATTTATGTTCTACTTAAATGCTTATGTTCTACTTTTTCCTCAGCGTAAACTGTCACATAAGATCTTATGTAGAACATAAACTCTTAAGTTTCGTTTCAGCAAATGGGCCTAAGTGACATATTAAGATGTCTTGCTTGGAGGGTACACAAGCTTCCATGGTGTGGGTAAGTGTTTGTTATTGAGATAAACAATTCAGGCCAGGTAGTGTAGAAAAAGAACTACTTTAGGGTTGCATTTAAAGCTTACTAAACAGTTCCCAAAGGACTTACACCACTGACGAATTATATATTCCGCAAAAAAATCGAAATAATTATTCGGCTTACTCTAGATACAAAAAACACACGTCAACAAGAAACTTTACATTCTCCTAAAGAACGCGGAATAATTGTTTCCATTTTTTGCGGAATAATTCGTCGGTGGTGTTCAACTTTTATACCGGATGAAAACTTTTTTGCGAAATCAGCAGTCGGACCGACTTTTGTTCTTTGTAGACAAACGGCTGCTTCATAAATTACGCGAATAAAGTTTCTCTGTGAACGTTTCCCTCCTTCGAAAATTAGAAACGTGAATAGGGGCGTTCACATTCTCAAATTTGTTTAAAAAGAATTTGTTTGATCTTTGATGATAAACGGTTGTGATAGGATGAAAAGGAAAATCATTTGCGGTCAGTGTTGCCGATTAAAAGAAACAAAAATCATGATTTTTTTTATGAGATTAAAAAAAGAATCATGAGAATGCTTGTTTTTCGTTGAGCATACAAATATCACAAAGTTGTTTTATATTTCGTTTTTCGTCATCGCATTACGCGCTGACTTTCGTTTCCCTGGCCTTCGTTATGTCTGCCGTTCGTTTCGTAATACATAATAAGGGCCCTGACTATAGTTTTCTTGGGTATCGTTTTTTTGCCTTTGGTTTATATATTCGTAATGTGGGCCCAGTGTAATTCACAGAAAGCTTAGAAGTGAAGGTTGAATCAAGATACAGAAAATTAATTTCCCTCATTTAGGTGGGTTGAGCAATTTAAAAAAAAAAATATTCAGATTTCATACGTAGATGATTTTCGCTTTGAGGTATTCTTCCGAACAGCAAAAGTCCTTCGATTCGTATGAAATCGGAGAATTTTCCTCTCCGACGGATACCTCGCCGATTATATACATATATATAGACCCTGGGAAATATTTGTGTAGCGAGATTCACTAATATCCTAGGCCTCATTTTTTAACTTTTTATTTTAAAAATGAAAAAACAGAGAAGTTGCTTTTAATTATGTCTTTTTTAATACTTTTTTATTTTCACTTATGTCCAAATGGCATATTTTTTAGTACAGAAGAAAACCTTAAGAAATCTGGTTGCTTGCATTGTATTTCTTAAAAAATCTAACAAAACAAAGCAGTAGGTATTTTATAATAGTAAAATAAAAATAGGTTACAAATATTTTAGTGGAGATTATCTTTTTAAGTTCGGTTCTTGGAACGTTTTCTGAGAATGGCTTAGAAGCATAAAACATACGTAGACTAAGAGATATAATTTAAAAATGTCGAGACTCCTTTTCCTTCTTCTTCGTATCAGTTATAAAAAAAA
Organism: Leucozona laternaria; assembly: GCA_932273885.2. Lineage (NCBI taxonomy): Eukaryota > Metazoa > Arthropoda > Insecta > Diptera > Syrphidae > Leucozona > Leucozona laternaria. The sequence continues at coordinate 44,880,639 of OW026367.1, forward strand.
ACTATGAATACTATAGAGTGTAGATTAAATACGTAAAAAAATGTTAAATAAAATAATTCTTTGTGTGAAGTATAATGTTGAGTGGTGATTCGAATAGAGGTGGCTCGGGCTCGGGCGGACTAGATTAATTAAACCCCACGGTTTCGTAGATCCTTAACTTTGTAGATCCTAACCAACCAATGTTCTGTGGTGTACGCCTCCTCCAAGACGTCCAACTCAAAGTCTTTATTGCCGATTTCAGCGGCACGCACTCGATCATAGCCAGCCGGCTTTCCGCCTTCCGTATATACTTGACCGAATCGATAGTAGCACATTTTGTACATCAAACAATTCAATAAGGTGGGCGAGCCTTCTTTATCTACTCGGAACTCTCCGTTTGCCGCATAGTAATCTTTCTCCTTGATGTGTGCACCTCGATCAGTACTGCCTCCGATTCGGACCATCCAAAGGAACTTATTTATATCATCCGAAGAGTAGCCCGTCAATCCTCCGAATATGACCAACACATAGTTTACGTCCAGCTCTCGCATAATCTCGTAGGCCTTTTCCTCCGATGACGCCATCGCCTGGCCAACTCGAGATATATGAGTGTTGTTCCACGTGTTGTTATCCACGAGTATAGTGCGATTGGCCATCGCTGTTATTTGATAGCCATAATCCCACCAAGACATTATGCGAGCATCCTATTAAATTAAACAACAAATAAATTAAGTGTGAATACCGACTATTGAAAATTAAGTCTTAAAAACGAAAAGTTAATTTTCAGAATTTAATTGTAAGCATCGTGAATCTTGTTCACTTATACTCTTCCTATCAAGAACTACAGTATCATCACTTATGACATGAGAAAAGAAATCATCTACGTGGAGAAGGCTATCTATACTAACCTCTGGCGTGTTCATTTGTAGCCAATAATATGCCTCTCGGAAATCATCAAAAATAATTCTGCCCCCATCATGAGATCTTGCCGATAGAACAATGCTGGGCGAACTGTATGCCTCCGATGTCACCCATGTGCAATGGAAGGTGTACGTTATCAACATCATGGTTATGATGGCAACAAATCCAATAGCAACTTCTTTCTTAACAGCTGTCTGCTGTTCCAGCTTTTTGTGATGTCGTTTGTTGTGTTCCACTGGTTTACTGGCACCCGAGTCAACACATTTGATGTATTTTGTTAGCAAGTGGGATATGGCAATTCCGGAGAGAACACACATCACTGGAGCCAAAACTAACATCAATCGGACCATTACACCCTGCAAACAGAGAACATTTTAAAATTACAATATTTTGATTAAACAATTTCAGGAAAATAAGTTGAACTTACAGCAAAATAAATACTCGTTACGCCATAAAGAATGATGAAAATATTTGAATCGGTCAACTTGGAGAAACAGAAATACAATCCAGCGGGGAAGAGGAACACGAGAATCTGAAATTAAATAAAGCGAACAAGTTAGTTACCATTTTTGACATTTTTTACAATTATTTGTGCGGTCTTAGTATCAGCGATCAAAGTGTTAAAAATCATTGTGGTAAATGATGAGGACTTGCCGAAGCATTTCAACTCAACATTTATGGACATTAACTCGCACTCTTGTTTGTAAAAAAATTGTCATCAGATTAATATAAATGAGTTGAATGGTTAATGTTAATTATTGGGCATGTATGAATTTCTTGATTTGATTATATGTAGTTGATTCTACGAAACTAGAATTGAATTCCTTTGTGTTGTTTTTAAATGGAATAGTTTTTGAAATAACTGCTTTCAAACTGAACATATTTTTTCCTTTGTTCTACGATTTTTTTTGTCGAGATATGACTGAATTAAAAAATGGAGACTTTGGTCACCAATATCTCAACAATATACGATACCACATGCAAATTTAAGGGCAGTTGCTTATATTTCCTACAAGCAATTGAGATTTCTTCAAAAGCTCTGACTTTATAGATTTGAGATCGATCTCAAAGATTATCGCTTTCGTTTCGTTGTTTAGTTGTGTTTAACTTATAATCGCAGTGAGGAGATATGTAAAAAGCGACGCGTACCTACTGAAAATTATTGGATCCCACGAACTTGCTTCTATGGCTAAGCATTGAAGATGCAAGCTATAAGTAGGCATATTACAGTTAGTAACAAATTTGGAAAATGTTGTCAACCAATGTTACATGGGCTGGTTGGAAATACCTAATGTGCTATCTATACTATTGTGAGTTTCCCCCGAACGAAATTTGACTTGGAACTAAAAGTGACAATTCGAACAAATATTTGGCATATGAGCTGTGATGGTATATGAAAATAAAAAAATATATACCTGACATAAAAAAAATCCCAAATTTTTCCCTACACCTATGAAGTTGAAATAATAATTTTATTTTTATTTATTTAGTACATCTCACACAATTTTTCAATTACAATTTGTTAAGGCAGCCAAACCCATCCAGTTAAAATTTAACACATAATGCAACAACAATAAATGGCTGCCCTTTACATTACGTTTTTTCTCCAGTCAAATGGGACTTTCGATGAATACTTTGGAACAATTTGGAACTATGGAATTCACATACAAAAAAAACTCTATAATCTAATTTGTTCCCCATCGTTTTGTTATAAAGCTTTTACTATGCTGTTTATAATTCTCAAGAAAACGCGGCTAATGTATGCAAAGTTAAGACTAACATTAGAAGGTGTGTCGGGGTATATTTTTGGAATGCACCATGCATATAGATATTGATCATTTCTATGTTCCTGATACATACAGCTATGGCCAAAATAATAGCAACACTCCCTAATTTTTAGTAATATTTTATGTAGTACTTATATTATGCAAATATTCAAAAATGTTTATATTGTATATTTGTGGTAAGTACTTTGTTAATTTTGTTTATGTAATTTTTTTTGAAAACTTAAAGGGGTTTGCAAAATTTCCAAGTCCGTCTGCAGTAGTCTTTCTCACAAGCTGGTCATAAAAATAGCAACACTTGATTTATTTAACAAAAAACAAGAATTTCTGATAACCAATGTCATTTTTCTTTATTTGTTAGCAGAGAAAATTTAATATTTAGTTAAAAAAACCTTTATTTTTTAAAACTGCATGTTTTCGATTCGGCATAGAGCCTACCAACTTCTGGAGCTTTTCCTGGGGGATCGAATACCACATTTCTTGGACTATTCTCCAGAAATCGGCTTTGTTGGAAGGGTTTTGTTTACTAATAACAATCTTTAGCTCATTTCATAGGTTCTCAATAGGATTAAGGTCCGAAGATTGCGAAGGCCACTCAATAACGGCCATTTTGTTTCGTTGAAACCAGAGCTTTGTTGACTTTGTCGATAGCTTGGGGTTGTTGTCCTGTTGGAAACGCCATTTAAGAGGCCTATTTTTATCGTCCCACGGCAGTATAACATTCTTCGGTATGTCCACATACGACATCGTTGTCATTATAACAAATATTAGACCAACGACCCACCAAGAAAAACAACCCGATAGCATTATTAAGCCACCTCCATGCGCGGTTGGTTTTGTGTACCTCGGATTGTAGGTCTCACACTTTGGACGCTGGGCAAACTCTTTACCATCCATTCCGAATAAATTTATTTTAGTTTCATCACTCCAAGTACATTCCTCCACTGTTTCTTGGCCTTAAGGGGATCTTTGTTTATATGGTAAATTTTTGAAAAACAAATCCGCTGATTTGCGTTTCTATTTCACGCTGCAGATCTTTAGAGGACATGAAAGGATTCACCTAAGCTTTTCTTACCAAAGTAACTCTATCTCTTCCAGTCATTTTAGATTAGCGCCCCCTGGTTTCTTTGGTTTTTCTGGAGTTTATAGCATTTAACACTTATCTCCCAGTGCTTCCAATTAATGTTTGCTATTTTTTTAATAGATTGTCCCCTGTTATGCATGGATAAAATGGCTTCACGTTGATCTTCAGTTCAGTGTTTCGCACTACCCATTGCGAAGTGTAATTTAAAAAAAAAAATTACTAAAAAATTCAAAACTATTCTAAGACTAAAATCTCACCAAAATTTTGTCTTTTTCAATCAACAAGCTAACTTTTATAAGTTTTTTGCAATCAACTTAGTGCAGAATATGACTAATGCCTTTTGTTTACTCGGAAGATTATACGTAGAATAGATGGATGATACAATTACCGTTGGTATAATGCAGACATTTTTTCACTCATCCACCTATCTAAAGTGCAACAGACAGTATTACTTAAAAGTAAGAAGTGTTGCTATTATTTTGGCCATGGCTGTATAAGAAAATTCATTTCAAAATTCCCTTGTCCTAGATTTTATTGTTATTCTTTGGTTCGCCTCCAAAAAATATCCCCAGAAATAACTACTCACAATAAGGAGAATTTTTGGAATATTTAACATTTTTCGTTTGAAACAATAGGCGGAAATTAAAATGTCAATTTTTCCGGGCGGAATTTTGTTCGGGTGAAACTAACAATAAGGCTGAATATAAGGAAAACTTACGAATGCAATATTCAGCCTTATTGTGAGTTTCACCCGAAAAGTATTTCACCTTAAATTTGGTTGTTCAGCCTAGTATGCTGCAGATGCGAAACGAAAAATCCCATAAAAAATGACACAACGAAATCATAAACGAAAAATTTCGTCCTCCTTTTCGTTTTGCACTACGCTGTTTGATGAGCGAAATTGATAATTGTAGCAGATTATTTGGAGAGGTCTCCGCTCTTTTTCGCACTCAATTACTTGCCCGGACCATTAATTGTGTGCGGAAAAGTGACATTTGAGGTTTGTTTCGCTCGAACGATATTTTTTTCGCCTTCAAAAAAGAAGTGAAAATCGCATTACATTCCGCCCGAAATTAATGTTCACAATAAGGGGAATTTTTCGATCATGAAATTTCGGGGGAAACTCACAAACAGGCGAAAAGTGGAATATAAAATTTTCCGGGTGGAATGTTATTAGGGTGAAACTCACAATAAGGCTGATTAATTGAGCTACTAAAAAGTAGGTTGTTTTTTAAAAATTGGTTTAACTCTTAAAGAGAACATGATTAACCCAAAAATAAGACAAAAGAGTTTAGTCAAAATTCGTTCGAACGCTCGTCTATTGTATTCAGCCAGCTAATTTTTTATCCTCAAGAAATAGATAGTTAATTTTTTTTTTTTTTTTTTTAAATCGAAAGATATTTTCTATAAGGACTGTGTGGTGTGAACATCAGGTTTCAAACATTGAAAGATGTGATACCTGAAAACCTCACGAAAGTCTTCTGAGGCAACCAAATGTGAAAGATAAAGATTTTTGTAAATGTAACGATGAAAATGAATAATGATGTACATATATAATAAATACTATTCATATCGACCCTTATAAAACATTAATCAATCACCATTAAAATCCCAACATATTCTTACCTGTAAATCGAAATAGAACGACGACCATGATGTAGGTTGATGTTCCGACACCGATGCAATAATAGGAATGTGATTCTTAGCATACGAAGGATCCAACAGTGAATAGAAACGGCCTGTCCATGGCGACACCTTTCCCGTAATTGTGAGTAATGTACCAACAACTATGACAATTGTCAGAACCGAAGACACCAATGCCTTGAATAGAACTTCAAACTGTTCTTTCGACATCCGCGATCGTATGTAATCAACGAAAGCGTGAATCTGACAAAGACCAAAGACTCCAAGGGCCTGCAAAACAAGGAAAAAAACAAAGAAATGTTTGTAAGTGAAAACTGATTGGACAGAGAAAATCAAAATAGGTTTAAAGATTTGTCAGAATTCGGTAGTACTCATTATGTGTCATACTCTTCCTATCAAGAAATATAATATAGATTCATCATGAATATTTTTTGTACGGCAGTGGTTGATAGGCCATCAAGAACTTACCAGCATGTGTTCCGAGCTTTGAATAGGCTGGAAGCCAACAAAGGATATCTGCATGGACAGTATGGTACCAACGCAGTACAAAGTGCTGTATGCAACATAGATCCTGTGGGAGAATCGTCCTGTCATCATCAGCGCCAAAACATGCAGAGGAATTAGATTGATAAGGAACACATAGCCACCCCACGAAGATACCATGTAGAAGTAGGCCAAAGCCGTCATCGCCGACCAAAAGATGGCACCAGATTTCACAGCCTTGATCCAAAGATAGTACGTTAGAAGCATGCAAAAGATGGCAATGCCTTCATTGTCATAGGAACCAGCTACGGAGCGAGATATGTAGCCAGGAACTATTGAGATCATTGCTGCAGCTACTAGACCAGCTCCGGTGCTCTATAAATAATAAAGTTTGATATTTTCCTGCATAAAATAAAGACAAAAAGCAGAACATACGTGAATCTCCTTGGTCAACAGATACGTGACTATCGTCGTGAGCGAGGAGAAGAATGGCGCTAGAAAGACGCACACATTTCGAATGTCCACCGTGATGTTTAGGAGCCACATCATGCGGTAGAGGGCAGCCGATGTGACCATCAAGCCGGGATAGATAGTGCCGCCAATGATACGCCCCAGGGGGTACCACGCTCGGTCATCGAACCAATTATGGAAATTGTAGAAGCCCTGTTCCGCCAGGAACCGCGTGGTGCGGTAGTTGAAATACGGATCGAACTCATGAATAACGCTTTCGAACCGCAGCACTGAGAACAGTCTCGTGGCAAATGCTGTATACAAAAAATGTGCTTATAGAAACCTGATCCAATTTCGAATCCACGTGGTTTTAAGAACTTACAGAGAACTGCTGCAGTCAGGAGAATGGCCAACTTGATGAGATGCTCCTGTTTCTCCAGATTCGTTAAAAATTTTGACTTAACAGCCGATGACGTGTCCATCGCGGAATTTGTATCGTTTCTCTCCCAAAGTCGTCAAATCTAGAAGCCGGTCGGCAAAAAAATATAGATTACTTCTCAGTTCTCCCAACATTGCATAATCTTTCAATTTTCCATGTGATTTAAGAATTTTTTTTCCGATTTTTTAATCAGGACAATTAAACTTACTTTCAACGAATATTATCACAGTAAAACCGGCTTTTAAGCACTCGAAATTAATGCAAAAAACACTAATTTTCTTATCAAAAAAAAGTAACTTCGTGGCAATTCGCAGGCGAACGCCCTTTGCTACCGTTCCGTCCAGATCACATTTCGTTTTTTGATTAGAAATTAAAAATGGATGTCACTCGTCAGCCATGTTGGTTTTATTTCTTGGTAAAAATGGATTCATCGTTGAATTTGCATGTTATTTCGTTGAGTTCCTGAGACAAATTTTGGCGGTGTGAATGTGTTCAGAAAGTAAGGAACAAAATGGTAGACATTTTTTTTAAAACTACGTTGGGTATTCATGCAACGGCGGAAAACCCGGATAAAACTCAGAAACCAGATAATTCTATCACCGCAAAAACGAACTGTCAAAATTTGTATGGGAATTTTTGCAGATCTGATAAATTTATCTCATCAATTTGATGCGGAAAGCGTGAAGATAAACCTGATAAATTAAAGGCTTAACTACATAAGCCAAAAAGTACTTTTGTACAAATTTAAAAATATTTTTTTTCCCGCTAGCGCAGTTGTTTTGTGAAAAAGAATATACAAATTGTTTTTTAAACAAAAATTTAAGCTTTCTGCATCATTTTTATAAGTTTTTCAGTCAGAAAAAGTATTCCAAATTGAGTTTGAAAATGTTCACTTTTGTACTTTTTCACTTTTTGGGCTTATGTAGTTAAGCCTTAAAGGCCTTATGTAGTTAAGCCTTAAGAATTGACATTCGATTCATCTAGATTAAAAATTTAAATCCATATGTAAACATATATTCATAGTCATTTTTAAACTCCAGTTTATCTTAGACTGGGGTTTATTCAATTTTATTTAGATAGGATAAACCCAGTGCCTACGTTCTGTAACTCTCGCATCGATAAAATCAGTCGAGAAACGATGAAAATTGAAACAAATCGTATGAGTTTTGTTCCATTTTGCATCGTTTCTCGACCAATTTTAACCATGCAAGAGTTACAGAACGTAGGCACAGGTCTATATTAAACTGGGAGCTTAAAAGTGACTATGAATATGCCCCAATGTAAATACATCTGGATTTAAGTTTTAATCTGGATGTATCTAGTGAATAATATGGCGTTAAGTGATGTTCATGAAAACCTCTGGCGGAAAGTTATATTTTTCTGCAAAACGGAAATTTATCTCGTTGCATGAATACCCTTATTATCACGCTCTTATTAAAACGTAGTATAAGCCTAGTAAGTAGAACCGCTTAATGTTAGCTCCTTTTAACCTCGAGGGACGTGGGTTCCACAAAAAGTGAATTGTGTTTGATCTGTCATTGCAGATTAATTTGACAGATCAAATGCAATTTATTCCCACACAAGGCGTTTTTATTTTTTTAGCTCGGAGCAGCGGGTCACTACTGGGCTGTCCAAAAAAGAACTATAGGCGTGTTTTTTTGCAAGTCCATATGGATTTGTCGAAAAAAACGACATCGGGACTTAGGAACATCTTACTTACAGTACGTAAGTCCCGCTAATTATCTGGCCTTAGCTAAGTCCATATGGATTTAAGTTGTTGTTGTATTTACGTGTAAAACTGCTATTAGTTCCGATGTTGTGTTTTTCGACAAATCCATATGGACTTGCAAAAAAAAACACGCCTTATGTTACTTTTTTTAAACTCGGAGCGATCCGAGCTCTCAACTTGTATTTTTTTTTAAGCGCAGAGCTCGAACAGGGCAGGGCTCGCTCGATGAGCTTGGAAAAAATGACCGAGCACATCGAGCAAAAAGCCGAGTGCAGCTATGTTCATTAAGCAAGCTCTATTCGCTCGCATCCCGCTCTTGGCCCTCGGAACCAAAAAAGAAAAACGCCTATAGAAATCTGTAGAGCATTTTTTTGTTTTTCACTTTTTGCCACTTTATTGCAAATAGTATTTAATGTATGATGAAATAATCAATTCGCAATTCTGGATTCGCAGTGCAGTGCACTCGTTCCTCTTTACTCATTCGCCATGAAAAGAAAAGAGAACACAGCACTGCGAATCATCGCGAATCCATTATTGCGAATTCCATAATCGGCATGAATAAGTTAAAAAAAATGGAAGATCATTTAATTTTTATTTGAAAAAAAAATTCTTCGTTTAGAAGGAGTCTTAGGCCAGGCGCGCACATGCAACTAAACAGTTTGGTTGCGATTTTGAGCACTATGTCCCCTTTCATACGAGGAAACTGAGTTGCCAGCAACATTCAGTTTGTTGGTGAGAAGGGCAAGAAGTTAGAGGGGAAAATGAAATCTCCCCGGTTAACGATTCGAGGAGATTTTTTTGACATTCCTCTTCACACACACAGTAGAGTATGTTCCACCAAGCTATTTTAAAAGGAAACTACAGAAAGTTTCCACGACTTTGTTTCTTCTTGTGAAAGGTACAAAAGATTTTTAAGGAAATTAAAAGAAAACGTCAAAAAAATCTCCAGAAACTTGTTTCCTCGTGTGAAAGGGGACTATGGGATTATAATGAGAGTCCGCGCACATAAACCGGCGGAGTCTCATATAATCCCGAGTGCTCAAAATCGAAACAAAACTGTTTAGTTGCATGTGCGCGCCTGGCCTTATTGTGACCTAATTTCTACAGCCGATAACTTCCTTTAAAATATAATCGTTATCGAAATTCATATAACATCCCCCAATTGCCATCAGTCGTTGTCAAAAAAGTTTGTTTTCAAATTTCTTGCAAGGATTTGTTGTTGCATTAAAAACTCAACTTAACAGAAAACTGCGCGCTCCGTAATAAATCTGCCTGTTTTCTTAATTTTATTTCCATTTAAGTCTTTAGTATAGTAATTAAAATAAAATAAATAAAACTTAAACATAAATTAGTCCAAGTTCTCCTGAATACTTTCAAATATGTAAATTTATTTCCAACCATAATATACCTGCCGCACTTTTAATTGTATCGAAATTTATGGAAGAAGACTGTTTTTTTTTTTCTTTTTATTTTCGTTGTTTTTTCATTGTGTGTATTTTATAAGCAATTTAATTGTACCAACAAATAACTGAATTAAGAGCCAATTAAGGAAACAAATTGGCATCATGACGAACCGTGCCAACTACAAGGACATCTACGATTTACTGGAGAAACTTTGCAAAAATATTTGCCCCAACAATCACAGTAGGTTTTTGTTTAATGTTTTTTCTTTTTAAAGATTTTCCAAAGTATTTTTTAAGTTAAAACTTCAAAAAACACATAATTCCTATTAGATGCGTTGTTATTTGTTGATTATCTGTTGTGTCATTTGGCTCAGCCCCAGTGGAAACAAGAAAATTACAAGCATTTGGCAACGACTGCTAAACCCAAGAAGTAGCCTTCGATGGGCATTTCAACTATTTATGAATTATTTTTGTTCGTTCTCCATGTTTCCTTGTAATTCACTTGATTATGTATTTTCTCTTTAAGGGCTAGTGCTGGGAAATGTAACACAATACATATCGAATTGTCCGACGGGTTTGGGCGGTTCTTTGCCGTACAATGAGACTTCCCTGGTATCGAAAATTTCAAGCCATTTGACCAATACCAGTGGTTCACAGAGTAGTGCAACATTATTTTTAAATCTCTATGAACAGCTGAAAACCAGTGTGAGTTTTAATTTTTTTGTTTACTTTGTGTCCAAGTTACTTGGCATTCTTTTTTTTTTTTTCTATAGCAAACAGATCAAAGACAAAGAAGCGCTTTGTTAACTTTTTTGTACTTCATGGCCGATTCGCAGAATAATATGTTAACTTTGTCCACAAATGGTTTCAATAATGCAGTCACTAATAATCAGGATACTGGCGGACCAGGAGTTAGTTCAGCCTTGAACTCAATTCGATCAAGTATTATGCAGAAGACTCATCATTTCAATCCTGGGGTGACAATGGGAAGAGGAGCTATGCATGCATTTGCTAATCAAAAGGTAATTTATCTGCGTTATAAAATGTTTTTTTTTTTTGTTCGATGCTGAAAATCTTCATAGACACTGAGCCCGTTGCTAATAGGCTTGTGTGAATCTTAAGTAATAATAAGTCGCAATTCGCTAATAAATACTAGGTTTGAAAATGGAATTTGGGAACTTGGAAAGGCATTAAAATCAAAACTCCTTAGCCTCAGTTCTAAAATCGCATAGTAAAATATCAGAATCATTCAAGCTGAAACAACGAGTTATGAAGTATGAAGTAGTTCCTGAAAACAAAAACCATAGAAAAATAAAAATTGCAGATAGAAATTAGGTATCAGTTCCATTTTCAAATACCTATCTAACCTTATTTGAAAATGGAACTCAGGATAAAGCAAACAGAATACAGAACTTAAAAAAGGAAGTCGTGAACTAATGTTTTGCAGCGACGGACAGTGCTCCGAAACCCAAAAAGTTGTGGCGAGAATCGAAAATCCGATTTTTGTTGGATTATTTTGTTTCCAGTTTCTTATAAGAATAAAACAGCTTCATAAATGGCTACCAAATATTTTTGTGATAAGTCTTTTGCTTTTGAGTTTTCATCTTGGGTTGGATTGAATTATTTGAGTCATTGCATTTCCTAGAAGAGTAAAGAATATGAAATTTTGAACGTAGATTTAGTAATATAATTTTCTATTATCTCATAGATCATTAAAAAAAAATCCGCCTCCATTAAAAAGACAGTTTACGTTTAAAATTAAGATGAAACAACGATGTTTTTTTTTTCGTGAGAACAGTTTTTATTGAACTTCATACCAATAATTTCAAAAGCGAATTTAATAAAACTGCGCTTCAAATTTTTGACGAAAAATCCCCTTATCGAAAATAGGGTTTTGTATACATGTTATTCGTTAATGGCTCCATCAATTGATTCCAGTTTGACACACAGTAGTATAATTTCAAAAATAAATTTATATAGAAAAAAATATTTTTTTTGTTTCAAACAATTTAATTGTATTATTAATAAACTGATTCTTCATGACTCCAATACTACAGTAATAGACTTCGTTGAACCACAAGAGCAAGTTAGTGCGACCCAGTCGTGCATTTTATTTATTTTAAATTGTATGTATTACATACATATTATATATAATATGTATGAACACAAGCGATTTCTTCATGACCTTTATCAAAAGATGTGGTTTACTGATGAGTGAAACAGTTTGGAATTTCTAAACAAACATACAAAAAAAAACAAACTTCAAATAAATTAAAAGCTAAATACAAAAAAAAACAAATGATTCATTTGCACTCAATATAGTGCTATGTTTTCGCCACACGGTCCATAATTGTTATGATTAAAGTTCAATATTTTGCCGTGAAAATTCAAAAAGTAATCAAAGAATATCTTTTTACAGCCTCCAATTATGAAGAATTTCAAAGAAGTTACACATTATTTTTCCTTTAAAAAGTTTTCCTTTCATAATTTATAAATTACAGGCCTTTCCTGTAAGAAGAGAATATTTGAAAAAGCAAACAGTAAATATTTCATATTTTTGTTTTTCTGCAGGCCTCCACAATGCATAGTCCTCCCGTCGATAGCAACCTTAAGATTTCCAATCTCCGAACCACGCACAATTATCACTTACAATCGGACAGTAGCGATACTGGTAGTAAAGATACAAACTTAAATAAACAAGCCATCCTACGTGAAGCTCAAAATGATCTAAACGATGATATTGTTCAGAACGTGATATACGCTTTTACTGGAATACAGGGAAAGTATTTAAAGAAGGACGTGATATCGGGAGCATTTAAATTAGATACAAAAGCTAGAAAACTGAATGTGGTGCAGGCCGGCATGCTTCTGCGGCTATCCGAATTAGGGTGAGAAATCAATTCAAAAATGTCAAAAAACGATAGTTATTGTATATTTAAAATTCTTTTGTATTCTAGTTACTATCATGATCAGGTGCAATCTTATACAGACACAAAGAGCGGTCTCTGTGCCTTAGGTTTGATGGGACAGGGATTTATCTCTGCTCTAAAAACTGAGCTAACAAAGTATTATGGAATGGTTGCCATGTTGCAGGAACAGGTAGAAAAAAATTTCATAAAAAATAAAAGTTAATACTTAACGGGATGTCTTACAGTTAAATAAGCAGAGGAAAGCAGAGAGACAAGAATGGATGACAATATTGGCACCGGTCGAGAAAGTCACATTGATGAAGATTCTAGTGTGGTCGGTGGACCCGTTGCAGCGCTTACAATGGCTTGCCACAATCGCTGAAGCTTGTCAAGAGAAAAAAGGAGGGGCTTTGGCTTCCACAGTTCACAGCTTCCTAAGCAACGGCGATCCAATGGTGAAGTCGGTTGTTAAGGAAATGCTACTTGCTATTTGCGGCCCCCTGCAACAGATGCTATCTCGTTGGCTGCTCGAGGGAGAAATCTGCGATCCGCACGGTGAATTTTTCATTGAGTGCTTATCTGAAGTGAGTCCTGATCGACTGTGGCATGACAAGTACCGAGTTCGATCTTCAATGCTGCCGGATTTCATTTCTACGGACATGGCAAATAAAATTCTCATCACCGGAAAAAGTATTAACTTCTTGCGTGAAATTTGTGAAGATAAAGCTCCAGTCAAGGGACGAGAAGAATTGAGGCAGTGCTTTGAATTAAATGGTAGGCCATTCAAATTCTCTACTCGAACTCTTTGATTCTTATTATTTTATTTAACAGCGGAAAATATATTCTCAAAAGTGGCTGACACTAAACTTCATTCAACAATTGATTCGGTGTACTTAAATACATCGAAGAGGGTATTAGATATTGTAATGGGGCCGCACAAACTACTAGAGCATCTACAAGCAATGAGAAGGTATTTGCTTCTGGGCCAGGGCGATTTTATAGGAATTCTTATGGAGAATCTAAAGCAAGTTTTATTACATCTTTTGAACGATTTAAAATTGATATTAATTTGAAGATCTTTTTGTTTTAGATCAGAGTTAGACAAACCTGCGAAAGAATTATATTCATATGATTTGTCGTCGATTTTGGATGCGGCCATTCGAAACACAAATGCACAATACGATGATCCGGAGATTCTGAATCATCTAGATGTGAGATTACTTCATCCGTATGACGGTGATACAGGTTGGGATATATTGTCTCTGCAGTACACAGTTCGTGGGCCCTTGGCTACAATGTTAGATCCATCGATGGAAAATTATCAAATTTTATTTAAACCTTTATGGCGTATGAAACATATCGAATTTTTGTTGTCCTCCAAGATCTGGAAAGATCAAATGTGCAATGCTAAGGTAAGTGAAATTTTTAAGTTTTCCATTCCATTCGTAAATAATCGAAATTGATATTTTGATCAAACCTGAAATTGGGTCTGTCTGTCTGGGATAAAATATAAACGGGTGAGTTTATTTTCGTCAAACACATCGCCATGCCCATTTTTCCTTTTTTAACATCTCTATAAACTTGGAATGTAAGTAATCTATATTGAACTTTAGGCATGAGATGTGTAAATTTTTTTGAAAATCCACCTGCCACGTCTACTTTTCTTTTTTTCTTATATTTGATTTTATATCCTTTGAAATTCAGTTTTTTAACTCTCTTCAACATGATGTTAGCATCGGAGTTACGGCACAAAATGACTTGAAAATTTGTACAAAAATTCATAATTAATCGTAGGATTAAACAAAAAAAGAGACGGTAGTTCCAACGGCAGTTGAAGTTGGCAATACAATTTATAGCTAGTATCGTCCAGTAGCCGGAATTCGACCATTCAAAGTCTCACAATAGAATTCCAAGAGTTGACACGAACAAAAATTGTAAATACACACTCTCACACATACCACTTATAGTATTCCATAGCTCTCTACCTTACATTACAGACTTCACAGCATATATTCATTACACGATAAGAAAATGGAATACCAATAAAAGTTTGCTAAAAAAGTTATTGATTCAAAATAGCTTTTAACGGCCTTTAGTTCATACAAATTGGTGTTTCGTACCGGCGTTCTAAATTGGACTCATCAGTTGACTAATGCGAGGGCCTTGTCAATACGCGATTTTTGCTAAGTTCAATTGAACATGGATTTTTTGACAAAAAAACTACTACTTATATCCAACACGATTAAAAATTTTAATCATTAAAGCTGGACATTTTTGCCCAGGGCCTGGCATTGTTTTTATAGGAAGGTTTTTGTAATGAAAGTGACTAGACTTGACAATTATAACAGTTTTGGTTTATAAAAGTACTGTTTATGGGGCCCCGCAGCGCCAAGGCCCTTGGCTCACTGGTGGACATACTTCAGGTACCCAGATTTTTTTTTCACGCCCACTTTTAATGGCGATAAACTGTTATAAATTGGCATTTCTATAGTCTCGTACTCTTATAATGAAAATTGTATATTCTACTGAAATAGATCAGACAAGTAAGAGCCGTAACACTATTTAATTAAACACAACATTCAAACGTAAATCGATTTTCTGCACATCGGTTTTTTTTTATAATTTGCGCACGCTAAAGGGATTTGGCTACCCTTTTGATGTCTGTGGACACAGTGCGAGCTTAGGAAAATAGGAGTGGTTTTAAAAGGAGATGGCGATGCACATTGGTTTTAAACTTTTGAACATCATAATGGGAAGGGAAAACAGAGCTAGGCAAAAGATTCCACATTCGAGTTGTACGGCTGAAGAACGAATCTCTTTACTTGACTGTACGACCGAAATTGGGCTCAAGGGTAAATTGGTGGGCATTCCTGGAAGCGCGAGTATTACGGTGAAACTGTTTAAGGGGAGGAATGCAACTGGCTATTTCTCTAGAACATTGACCGTAGAAATAACGGTAGAAAAGAGAGAGACATGAAACATTCCGTCGATGTTCAAGTGACGTGAATGTTCTGATGATGATATCATCTCCAATCAATTTGAAAGCTTTTCTTTGATTACCAAAAGACTCAAGTGAGTTGATGGAGCACCCGCCCAGATATGAGAGTTATATTCTAGTCTTGGACGGATATATGATTTGTAGATTTTGTAGATAGTAGCCAGATCAGAAGGGGAAAAGAATTTCTTACATCTTCTAAGGAAGCCCAAACATCTTGCGCCATTTTTGGCAACATCATAAATATGGTCATTCCACAAGAGGTGATTGGTGATAGTAGCAAGGCACGCCAGTATACGTTTTTTTTTTTTATTCTCAAACATATTTATTAAAACATGCATATTTGGCGCATTGGTTTGTAGGTTTGACTATCAGGCTGGGGGTCTTTGTTCGAGTAAATTAATGGTACTACGTTCTATAAAGCTTGTGTCTTCTTCTTTTGATTTAACCTACAGGCACATCGTAGACTTTATTACATCTAATTCAAATTGCAGTATATATTATGTATGACAGAAATGTTTTCTCGATTTTTCATTTATCATCGACATCGAATTACCTTTTTCAAGACGATAACCCAACCCGTGAACATTCAAAAAGCAATCAGCCTTATTGTGAGTTTCACCCGAACAACATTCCACTCGGAAAATTTGACATTTCACTTTTCGCCTATTGTGAGTTTCACCCGAAATTTCATGATCGAAAAATTCACCTTATTGTGAACATTCATTTCGGGCGGAATGTAATGTCATTTTCACTTCTTTTTTGTAGGCGAACTTAATTTCGTCCGGGCGAAACTCACAATAGCTTTTAAAATTCCGGGCGAACAAAAAATTTTAAGGTGAAATATTTTTCGGGTGAAACTCACAATAAGGCTGAATGTGAAAATTTGTTTCTCATTAATACTATATTGTCTCATTAATACCAAATTCATACTCATCATAGCTAATTTGATAAATCATCCATTCCATGTCATCGCAAAACTGTGAACGTGCGGACGTCAACGAAAACTCAACATTTTAAATTATCAATTACGTTATTAAATTTACGCAGAGTTCATTCTCGTCTTACATACTTTATCATATTTTCATTCGTTCTTGTCAAGGTCCATGCTTCTGGCCCATATAGCTGGACCGGATGATCAAGGTCTTCTATAGGATCTCCTTGGTTCTCTTTAAGGGCTTAACTACTTTCATACCTTCATTAGCCTCCAATGAAACAACGATTGGCAAGAATGATTCTTTGTTTGATCACTGCTTTTATATTATTTTGCGAGGTACTCATTCTCATCTATTAGAACATTAAAAACAAGATTTGCTAAAATTTACATTTTTGCACATCGTGCTTCTGGCATGTATATGCAGCTTAAATCAATTTTTTTGCAAGCAAATTTTCTCTAAAAATTATTACAAAAAATTCTTTAATCCAAAACAAATATTTTAATCTTGCCTATGCACTGTACACTGTAAACTAGGCCTTAATAACTTAAAACAAGAATTTTAAACCACTGCTCTAGTTTCCGAACGAATCATGGTCATTTTTATTCTACTGACATGTTCCTAACTACACCTATAATTGCGTTCAAAGTCTAAGCTACTCACAATCCCCATTATACCAAACAAAATTCAATGAACAAAAAAATAAGTATAAATGTTTTTAATCAAATTAAATTGTGATTCTATATGTGGGACCAGATAAAAAAATAATAAACATTACCGAAATTTAATACTAGCATAATAGATATGACATTATAAAACTGTGTACACCATTATGTTTTAACTGTGTTAATTTTAACTCATTAATTATTCGTATAAAGGCATAGTAACTGCGTGTACTTTGCATTACAATTTGACCTTTGGTCTATGCCCACTTATACATACGCTTCACATTTGAATTACAAATAAAAATATTGAAAATGTGTGCAACGTGGCCTTGGAAACAAAAGGGTATTAGTGATTAAATTCTAATCTCTCTGCCACCCAGCAATTACGATAAGATATGTAAATATTGAGTTTGAAAATAATATTTGAACCAGCACAAATATGGCGAATAAATTCAATAAAAATGTTGTCTACTTTATATTTGTGCTTAATATAAACAAATAGAAACGAAAACCACTTTCCACCACTTAACGACTAATTATTATTTGTGACTGACAAATGCAGACACAAGTTTACAACTTAGAGTCTGTCTTAAGGAGGGGAACTAGCTTCTGAGTTAGCATAATGTTCCCAGCCACCTTTAATTTGCCCTTCAAAAAAGCAGCTTGTGAATTTAGTTTCCCCAAAGCAATGTCAACTAAGTCCTCATCGGATACTGTCAAAGTTGTATCTACTTTGGTGTCCTTTGCTGGCCCCTCGTATACCTTGGCAAGCTTAAGATCCAAAGCTGAAAATGGAAGAAATATATTTGCATCTAGTGACTGGCATTATGGTATTATTAAAACAAAGCCTAACTACTTACTCCACTCTTTCGTAACTTTTCCATCTTTTGTGATTTTGAATAGAAAAACACCATTCACCGATTTGGCTTTAGCTTCATTATCTTTAATTCCATCGATTATTTTTTGGAATACTGCGTCACTGCTGAGAGCCATTGTACTGATTGTTTTTAAAATGCTTAGTGTTTTTCCTAGAATATACATTAATTTCGTTTTAGAATTTTTGTTAAAATGTGCTCACTCACTATTGGAATGCAAAGAGATTTGATGCGTCAGCGAAGGCCCCCTCTTGTACTTTGTTTAAATTTTATAAGAAAATACAAAAATTTGATGTTGAAATTTTGGTGTCCTCTTCGATCGGTCTTGCGCAATAGTGAAACATCTGATATAAATGACAGGACAGGTGACAAATGACAGCTAGTAAGTGGGCACGTTCGGCTAATGGCGAATTCCTTTCAACAAAAAATTCGAATTTTTTCTAAACAGAATCGAATTTTTTCTAAACAAAATCGATTCTTTTCTGTCAAAACAAATCTTGCGTTTTTAGCAAGATTTCACACTGATTTGCACACACACTATAAAGACTTAACATTTCTAATACGTCATAAATTGAAAGTCGCGGAATTTTTGGAAGACGAGTTGTTTATTTTTTGGTTGGAACGAATTCTACATAATTTAATAAAATATTCAACAATATATTCAGTCAATACAGCTATAAAAATAATTTATTGTGCGTTGTTCATTATCAAACACAAATTTGACAAACAAAATAGCTTTCGCGAGTGAAAGACGTGTTAAAACCTTTCAGTGCAACTGATGAAAACTTTTCAATAATAATTTTCTTTAAAAATATATTTGCAAATAGAAGTTCAAACAAATAAAATGCACCGTATAAGCTGGCTAATATCTTTTATTTATTAATTTAATTCTATTGGTAAAACATTTTTCTCACAACAAAAACAAACAACCTTAATAGTTTTGTGAATAATTTCTTGACGTTTTGCGTCAATTGCAGCTATAAAGTCACAAACACAATCACACCAAAAAAAATCGATTCTTTTACGAAATACGAATTCCTTTCAATTGACAGAAAAAATTCGATTCTGTTTAGAAAAAATTCGATTTCTTTTTTGAAAGGAATTCGCCATAACTATCCAAAGCTATCCGGATTGGTTTGTGTTGTTGGCCGTGTTCGTTTGGAGGTGGCGAACATCCAAACGATAATCTAGTACTACCAACTTTCATTTCGAGTAGATTAGATTTGTAGGGTAATTGATTATAATTATGTGCGTTCCATTGAAAATGGCTAGCAAAGTACTCGTGAGTGCTTCAGATAACATGTGTATAAAGAATAAAATATAAAAATAAGGGTTGCAATTTAATGTGGTTTTCGTTTCAACCATTTCAGATTTGGGTGTCAGATCTTAAATTTTACTGGCAAAACGAAAACAAAACGTGATTTTATTTTGTTTTATGATTGTATGAGTGCCGTTTTTAAAACAACACTGGTAAAAGTCACTTTTCTTTGATGTGTGTGCAAGTGCGTGTGGAAATCTTTGTAAATCATGCTAAAAATCGAGATCTGAAAAATCACCTTCAGATCGACAAAAATTCGATTTTTTTGGTCGAAAGGAAAGGAAAAACTTGTCACAAGTCAAAAAAATTAAAAAAAAAAGTCGATTTTTTTTGGTCGAAACGAAAACCTTATCAGATGGGCTATCCGACTACAGCCCGAACGCGGCGAGTGTGGCTGTGTGAGAAAGAACTGTTGGATTAATAAATGTTGTGTTGGTCGCTGGGTTTGATTGATGTCATTTGTTTTGAGCATATGTATTTTTAAACATTCTGTGCCTGATTACATGGGTCAGGCAGTTTGACAGTTTAATTAATGGGTTTTTCCATTAGTAAAATAAATCAATTTATTTTTGATTTGGATCTGTCAAACAGCCGATTTTGACCATCTTTGCGTTCCATTGGGAAAAATAAATCGATTTATTTTTGATTTAAAATCAATTTTGCAGATCTAAATTTTTCGGCAGATTTACCCCCTCATCCCCATAATTTACAGCCGTCAGTTTGCAAATGTATTTTTTTATAATTGGGTAATTTATTTCAGATGTGAAAATTGTGTTCAAAATATGTGAGAAATATTCGCTCATAATAAATGGAACCAGTTTAAAATTAATCAGTGACTTCATGAAGCTAGCTCATCTTTATCTTCTAAAAGTGCATCAAGGGATTAATTTTTTTTTTTTAAATATTAAAACGGAAACGAAACTTCACGAATACAATGACAAAAACAAATCAATTTGAAAAACTGTTTAAAAGGGTAGGTTTAAGGAGAAAATTCCGGATAAACCATTCTGTTATTTTTTTATTTATTCTAGAAAATTTGGAATACATTATTTTCATTCCATCTGAAGAATGGAAAAAAAAGATTATATAGATTTTGTAATGAATTTCTATACAAAAGTTTTAGCTGTCAAAAAATCATTTATGAATCATAATTTTGGTATTCGACATGTCAAACTTTTATGATAAAGGTTTTCAGTAAAAATCAATATTTAGCTTTTATATCGTCACGCATAATATTAAAATAAATATTTTATGAACAAATTCAAAAAATCAAAACAAAATTATTTTTGTAGACGAAAGCACAGAACACTTGACTAAGATTAAAAAGTAGTACTTTTGATTTTCACGATGTGCGTTTACATACAGCTTTTAGATTAGATAAATTAAATGCAAGAATTCTAACGGAAATATTGCAACGCAAGCATCACTCTTAGAGAAAACTCATAACCTTTTCGATTGGAGGCAGAATGACGGGTTCTTCTTCTGAAAAGAAGAGACATTTGCTTCTTATTTTGATTTCAGAATTGTTCCAGAAGGGTTCACACGTCTCAAATCGTTCTCCCGGATTACCAATCGAAAAGGCCATTACAGTTTTGATATGATAATAAGTATTATCCGATAAATTTAAATGAATGGCCCATTATTTTTCAATTTTACGCCCAAGGAAATAAAGCAGCAATTATTTATTACCATCACACGTTACTATATGTGCTCTTTACAAACAACACAATTTTAATTTTTAATCAATCAATAAATGGAAAAAAATCAATCGAAATTGAATGATATGTATAGTATAGGAAGGTACTCAACTTCAATCCACCAACAAATTTGAATTCAAAGACGTTGAAAAAATTGTCCATAAAATTACCCCCCTCTATAGAAACTGGAGTATTTAAATTAAATATTAAACGGCTACACGAATTAAACGGATTCAAATCCAGATCTTTTAAGAACACGTGTATTCGTGTTTTAAATATCTGAGTAATAGGGAGCTCTAGTTTTAACCCACTAATGGCTATATTCGTAAAAATATGATCATCTTAGTCCAACGTTTAAAATTTCCCAACACAGAAAGAATTTTTGTAATCAAAAACTACTTTATTTTGTTTATCGCATTTCACTCTATAAATATCAAAATTTTAAATATAACTGAATTTTTAAAATCGGATATACCTTTTTTGATTTTACCTAACTTTACCCTATAAATAACAATTTTTTGAAAACAAAATTCCTAAAGCCATCCCCTAGAAAAAAACTTAAACTAAAAGAATTTTTGAAATCGAATACAACTTAAATTTTACCACATTTCAACCTATAAGCACCAATTTTTTGAAACAAATAACCCTGAAGCCGTCCATTAAAAATCATAAGATTTTCTAAATCAGAATTTTTTTTAATTTGTACCCCCATTTCACCCTACAAATAACAAAACTTGAAAAAAATGTTCCTAAAGCCATTTTCTAAGAAAAACCCCTTAAACAAAAAAGAATTTCTTAAATCGGGCAACTTTTTTAATGTAATCCCATTTTACCCTACAAATAACAAAATTAAAAAAAAAGAAAAACCTCTTAACAAAATGATTTCTTAAATCTGGCATTTTTTTTTTATTTTTACCCCATTTCATCCTACAATTAATAACAAAATTTAAAAAAATAATTTCCATAAAGCCAATTTCTTAGAAAAACCTATAAAACAAAATAAAAATTTATTAAATTGGACAATTTTTATTTTTACCCATTTCAACCACACATTAAAATTTTGAAAAAGAATATTCCTAGTCATTTCCTAATAAAAACCTTTAAAAAAAAAATTGTTTAATTGGACATTTTTTTATTTTTACCCCATTTCACTCTACAAATAGCACAATTTTGAAAAAAAAAAATATTCCTAAAGATATCTTCTAAAAATAACCTTTCATCGGCCAAGTGGTTTCTGAGATTAGCAACAAAAACTAGCCGTTACCAGTGCGCTCCGTTGCCATTTTTTTGATTTTCGCTTTTCTCGAAAACAGTTCAATTGACTGATCAATTCTTATGGAGCAGGTGTTAAAAAAAGTTAGTAGTATTATATACCGAAATTATATATTTTCTGGATTTTTAAAACAAGGTTAAAATTCTCTTTTCTATTTTGAAAATGTATATTTAGTCGATTTTTTCAAAACGTAATGGTAATGGAGGAATAAAAAATTATTGGACTTGAATGAATGATTAATGTTTTTTTGATGTTAAGTCAATTTTTAACAAATTCTTAATAATTTTTTGAAAATTCTATACATAAATATCTATATATCTATTTGAAATTTAATTTTTAACTGCACATTAGTAAAAAGTTAAAATTGGCGACCCAACAAATAAACCGCTCCTTTGGTTTTAAAAGTTTTAATTCGCACAAAACACTGGTAATTTAAAATATGTACGTGAGGTTGGTCCTTATTTTGAATTGGTATGCTCCTATAGAGACTCAAAACGTTAGAAATAAATACAAATTTGTTTCAAGTCCCTTTCTTTATTTTAACCCATTTCGCCTTCTTATTTGTTCATACAAAATACGTAGTTTTTGCAGTCCCGGGACTACTACCTAATTTAAAAAAAAAAAAAATTGAATTCTAAAAAAATTAAAATCCCTTTGACGCCTGCTAAATTTCGAACCTATGGGGCACTGAAGTGCTCCGACTGTGACATAGTGTTCGAATATTCATAATTTTAGCCCAGATTATAGTTACAATCTGATTTGATCTACAAAACAGAATAGAAAGTGGCATAGTTGGAAGGTCTAAATGCCAAATAAATTCAGTTTTTGTTTAAATATTTGTCAACTCGTTTCAAAAAAAAAAATTCTTTTCATTTCAGCCTCTCCGCACATTAAAGACCCAACTCAATCCAATCATGTACCGCTTGCATTTATTTACCTCCGAGATGATACACTTTATTCACCAAATGCAGTATTACATCCTTTTCGAGGTAATCGAGTGTTCTTGGGCTGAATTTCAGGAAAAAATTCAACAAGCCAAAACACTAGACGACATACTTCACGCACACGATGAATTTCTAACGACCATCAAGAGTGGTGCTTTCCTTGATACAAAGTCAGAAGCCCTATCGTCCCTAATGGAAGAAGTCTACCTCGGTATCACCCGCCTAGAAATATGGCAAGATAAGTTCTTTGAAATTTGCTTTAAAGAATTGAAAGCCACAAAAGAATTCGAAGAAGCTGTTCGTGAATCTGAAAAACTTGGAAAATTTGGAGTTGATGCGGAACAGCAGCTTCAGCGAGATGAAGATCACAAAATATTTGAACAAAATCTCAACAGTTGCCACAAGAATCTCGAAAAAATCGGCTTTGACTACGAAGTAATCGTTCGACAGTTTTTACTCGAGCTAAATTCCAATAACGATCACAACCTGCAGTTATTTGGCATTCGCTTGGATTTCAATGAGTATTACAAAAAACGAGATCAACGCCTTAACAAACCCCTTACATTTGAAAGTATGCGTGTGAGCAACGTGTTTGGTAAAAGTCGCTACAGCATCAACTGACCCCCGCCCTCAACAAACGAATTGGTGTATTATTTTAGTCAAAACCGCAGTGAGATCACAAAATGTCATCGTGCCATTTTTTGCCATTATAATGGTGATATTAGCACAAAGTGCCATCTTCCGCCATTGCTTGTGCCGAGCAGTAGGAATCTTCTGTATGTTTCCTGTTGCGAAATTCTCTAAATTCCATGGATAAAATCGAATATCTAAATTAAAGTATTTTTCTCTTCTTGTAGCACTTACTATTTGCGCGTGTATTGTTCTTGAACAAAAAATATCATAATCTTTAAAATACAATCAATATTAAATTAAATTATTTTTTTTTAAAGCACGCTAGAGCACTGTTCTATTTTTAAACTAAATAAAAAAGAAATTATAACAACAAAAAAAGAGAAACAAAATTATCTTAAATAAAATGCCCATATTTTAGAATACCTTGAAATAATACTGTAGTTTTAATCTTTAAATTGAATCAAGTTTTAAAGTCACGCGTTTAAAAATATGTTATCCTCTTTAATGCCCGTTTGAAAAAAACAGTGTACTTACTAAATACTAAAACTTTTTAATTCAAACATATATATAAGTTTTTAAGCCGACTGCGTGTCCTGAATCAGCTGGAGAGAAGATACTATATACTGATGCTCGGAACTTGGAAGTAGAATTCTGCGGTAAATGTCTTGACACATATGTACATACTATACATTCAATTTTCTTCAGAGCACCTTAACCTAGACGGAATGAAAAGCCTAAAAGTTGATTACCGAGTAAATACCACATTTTGACGATTATTGGTGAAAAAAAAAAAAAATAATACTGACTTCTGCTAGTATTGCTAGTCTAAAGCACGCAAAAAATGTTCACGATGAAAATCCATACGAATCGGAACTTTATTTCAATCTCAACGTAAATACAAGCTTATTTTGTGTCAAAAATGTGTATGATATTTTACACTACGATAAATTGTTCTTTCGGGATTCGTAAAAAGTTTCCATTTATGATGGAATTCCTGATATGGCTCAGTATTTAGAGGATTGACTTAGGTCCTAATTGCGCATGTCAATGCAGCAAGAAAAGAGAACAATATCAAAGCCGTATGATGTCCATTTGAACCTAAAATAACCCTTTACGAAACATAAATATTTAAGTTCCACTTACATGGTTATGTTCTACTTTTTCCCTTAGAGGATATATAATATGGAGTGCTCCTTTCTATCCGTAATGCATTGTAGTGCCTGGGGCCATGACCGGGGGCGCTATTTCACTTTCGGTTAAGATAAAGTCTTAGAAGATCGTACAGCTGCTATCAATTATTGTAAGTCATAATTTTCTTATTTTCATTCTAAATTGTTCTACTTTGAAGTAGTTCTTGAAATTAATAAGTGTTTGTTTATTATTTTAAAGATTCCAATATCTTCTTTTTTAGTTTTTTTCTCCAATGTGCAGAAAACTCAGTGAACGAAACTTGAACAGCGAATGAAAGCTCCGCATTCGAATAAAAACAAGTACTCCATATTATACATCCTCCAAGCTTTAAAGCTTAAATAATTAAAAATGAAATAAATAAAATATAAATTTATTATTAAAATAATTATTTTATTCAAGGACTGTTATTGAATAAAATAATTATTTTAATAATAAATTTACATTTTATATTTTATTCATTTCATTTTTATAAACTCACAACTGGAGACGAAAACTAACAATCAATGGTTTACTCACTTGTATTTCAGTGATAAGTTAAGCGATTTGTATTAATGCCTCCGATTACAATTATACTAGCTGTAATAATATTTTTTGATATATGTATGTTTCCAAATGTTTGTCAAGTTGCGATCAAACGGTATGACTCCAGCAAGACATTTCCAAATATCATGAAGGATCGTATTCAAAACCTATTTTTGACGTGAGTTCTATTGGTTAATCTTTAAAATTGAATTCTTTTAGCATTTCCATTTTAATGTGATCCATTTGACGTGAATGATTTAACTCAAAAATGATAAAAAATAAAAGATTTTATTTAAAAATTTTAACACGATTCTCTCTTTTCTTTTTATTTCGTTATTTTTTGTTGGAATAATGGAGCATTTTTATATGCATATTACATATATAGATATTTGTATATATATATATTGTATGTATATAAGAGTAATAATATATTTATATATATAATTTCTATCTTTCTAAGTTGCATTTTTAAGTAAGTTATTAATTTACAGTTGCTAAGTAATAATAATTTTTTTGATAGAGATGTGGTATTTCATTTATTGTTTTAGCTAGTCTGCATTTTATTTTTTTTTTTTTCGTACAAGCTTAAAATCTCTTAGTAAGTGAGTAACAAATGATAAAAATACATCGCTTTTTATTTATATTTTATTTGAGATAATTAAAAATGTTGTTCAATGCTTTATTTAATCAAATGATGATCTATGAATATTATTATATAACAATTTGTTCTTGTTTCTTATGTTAGTTTTTTTCTTAATGTGCTTTTTTACTGAAACAGACAACAACAAAAAAAAACAAAAATAAAATAAAAATGTAATTATAAAAAAAAATAGTTTTTCCTACGATACTTGACGCTATTACATTAAATGATACATAGCTCGATTTGTAACACGACGCGTTCCCCCGTTAAATCTCTTTTGGTTTAACCTTAGAAGATTGGATGGGGACTTTATTCGATTGCCGGATCTAGTGGTTTTCTAAGGATGTATCTTTGTTAGGCGTTGATGGTTCTTCAAAATCCCCTAATAACAGGGGTTCTTCTTTCTTCTCTTTATGGTGGCTGCGATGGTGATGCTTTTCCTTTTTCTCTTTCTTCTTTTCACTGGATTCGTCCTTATTGGTAGAGGATGTTTTTGATTTTTCTTTCTTTATTTTAATTGGGGTGCCAATGAGATTTGGGCTTTCTATTTCGTTCCCTTTACTTTTGGATTTTGATTTGTGTTCCCTGTGTTCTTTATCCTTTTTCTTCTCTTTTTTAGTCGCACCGGTGGTGGTTGACGTTGGACCGTCGGTTGTTGTGGAGGATTCTTTTGATTTTTTTGATTTCGATTTCTTCGATGGTTCCAAATTTTCATTCGAAGTTGAGTTGTTTTCAAGTGCGGGTTTTTTGGACTTACGAGGCTTCTCGAAGTCGGGACTAAAAGAAAGATATAAATTAGAATGTGTATATTTGTTTTTTCTTTAAATTTGATTGATTTACATATCCAGATCAATGTTTAAGGCTCGATGTGGATCATCGGGATCAAATTTGTCCTTATCTTCACTGTCAGAAAGAGCTACACCCTCCGGCATGTCCACTGTTTTGTTAACCATGGGCATAGGTTTTGTGTCTGTGTCGAGAAAAGAATGTTCACAACATGAAATCTTGATAAAAAAAAAAAAACATTATTTACCATCTTCCGATTCCGAAGTAGTGTAGGCAACTTTATTTTTTGACTTTTTGCTTTTTTTTGACTTTTTATGTTTTTTCTTTTCCTTGATTGGCGTGTTGTCTTCTTCTAAGTACCTATCAGAACGTTTAATAGCTGAAATTAAGTTACAAAACAATAATACGATTAGTTTTTTTTTTTAAATTGTTTCTATTTTCTTTCCAAACTTACAAAGCACTTGCAGTGGAACTTCCAGGGACAATTCAGTAATTGGAATTTCATCAATATTAACATAAGCATCTGCATCATTGTTGGGACTATTTAAATCGGTCTTCTTGATATCATTGGATTTTAAATAATGCGGATTATTACTTTGTTCCAAAAGCCGTTGTTGGCGATATTTTTCAAGCTGTTCAGGAGTCAAATCATCACTTTTACGACGCTTGCTACTTTCATCATGATTTTTTGTTATTGCTGCAAAAAGTTCTTCTTTCTCTTCATCACTCGATGAACTACTTTCCTTTTCGGAAGGTGGATTTATCCATTCATCCAAATCAAGTCCATCGGGAAGGGGAACTTTACGTTGTGCTTTTGGTGCCACTGGTATTAATTCACCAGCAAATAACAATGTCATTTCTTGAACTATTTCTATAGCTAATGTGGGAATGATAGGAACTGCAGGCTTTTTCGCTAAATTATCGTCCACACAATCGTCGGTGACTGTTTCAAGACCACTTATAATTTCCTTGGTAGTGGTGGTGCTGGTCGTGGAGTGATTGTGATTTGTGTTAGTTTTGCTGGAAGGATGTGTCGTTTCGAATTGGGAACGCAGCATTCGGATGAGAACGCATGCGGAGTTTGCACGTTCTTGGACTTCAATATCATTTGAGCTGGAAAATTCTTGAAGTTTGGCAAGAACATGATCACAAAGCTGGAAAATAAAGACAGGTGTACTTATTTAAATATGAACATTTTTCGAACAATCAATATTTCAACATACAAAATCCCTCTTTCAAGAAAATAAACAATTTTTGTAAGAACTTACTCTAACAATTCCATCAACGTCTTGGTTCTCCAAACATGTTGTAACCAGCCTGGTGAATATTTTGATGACATTTTGCACAAAAACGCTCTTTATGTGGCCTGGTACTTGTCGTGGTCGCAGCAAAATATTAAGTGTACTTTCTGCATCATTGAGTTCACTGTATGACAAATAAAAAATTAAAGATAAATTAACTATGCACATTTGTGAATAAATGAATGATGTGCATTATTTGGTATAAGTTTCAGAGTCGAAAGGTTTGAAATTTGGCAACAGTTTTTAAGTATTTTGGCAAGTTTTCGTAAAACTTATCAACAAGCTAGTTTTTGAATACCTTCATTTCAGTTTGTTATAATATTGATTGAAAATCTATAGGTTCTACCCTTATGGTCTAAAAGCAGACAGCAAATTTTGAGACTGTATATATGACCAAAATGTGGGTATGAGGGTTTGTAGTTGCATGCGCTGTGATATCGAGTACGAAAGTCTGGCAGGTTTTCTTCTCAGATACCTATCTTTCGCGGCTGTTGAAAAAGAGAATCCAACCGATAACTTAAGTCTAAACATTTCAGGTTGCTTTGGTTAGAAAATTCACTTTTCTGGTTGCATTTTGTTCAGTTGTCGGACAGACTTTTGCTGCTTGTTGACGCGAGCCCATCCACTTTTAAAAAAGAAACAATTTGTTTTTAATATTGCATTTTGCACTTGAAAAACTATGTAAAACCATATCAAATAGCTTATAAAGGGGGCATTACCACTTTTATTTCATTTTAGATAGTTTCAAACTTATTAAAGCAAAAGGCTGTGATACCACTGGACTTGAGACCAAAATTTAATTTGATAACATTTTTATAGAAGACCTATAGGACAGGTATACTTTGCCCAAAGTGCATTTTCTAACAGAAGCAACCTGGAAAGGGAAATCGCGATGAGATAGATATATGCCCTTATTGCTGGTGTCGTTTGTTTATCGATGAACGAATTTTGTCGAAAATCAGACAGCGAAAATTTAAGATATCTGAAGTTTTTGTTGCATCAGATTCAGACGCCATCAGCTGTGTTTTCACAAGTGGTTACAACCACATTAAAATATCCAGATAGCTTTAGATACAAATTTTAGCGTCCCAACGTTTTGGTACGATTGACTTTTATCCAATCGAACGTTGAACGACACTGGCAATAAGGGCCATAGTCCTTAAAAATCTAGAGTTTGGCTTATCATGTTATTCCAATATACATATAATATTCAATTATAATAACAGTAAGTCTGGAATTCACCTTGAAAATTCACCAACAATAAATGCGGCAGCATACAGCACTTCATACATTGATTCGCTTTGCGATGAAACCGCAAAAATGTCTAACAGACTACTCATTTCATTAACTGCAAATTGTCTAACTATTGGTACACGAATGGCCACATCTAAAAGCTGTTCAGCAATAAGACCACCTGCAGACAAAAAAAAATATTTTAAATTTATTAAAATAAAGAACTATCAAACAAATAATAAAACATTCTCACCATGCTTTGAACCGGCTTCCAGTGTTATTAACTCAACCAAAACAGTAAGATACCATTCGAAATTCGTCACATAGAGGTACGAACTCTGCGAACAAATTTCAATCACCTTAAAGAGCAGCTCATCTCGATACACTGAGCCTTCTGCTCGTTCCATATGGCCAAGAAGTCTTTTTACAATTTCCATGAGATTCTTTTTTGAGACCATGCCATACAAAAGATCCAGAGCTCGCAATCTAATTGACTCGTCTTTATCGTCCAAGCACGCCAAAATCAAATCCTTATGCGATTGAACACTCTTTGGATGTGTTTTGAGGATCTTCGACATCGCCAGCAGTCCTAAGTATTTTACTAAGCAAAACAACAAATTCGAACGCACACATAAACACTCAAAATCGGCAACATACTATATAGTATATTGTCGTTGTTGAATGGAAACTCCAAACCAAAAATCAAAATTTAGATTCCATAAAAGACGCCAATAAAATCAAATGTTTTCAAATTCTAGGCAAATTCAAATTTTTCAAAATCCATAAAATGGATTTAGGGAGTTCCCATTGAAGGACGACGATATATGTTTTTTTAAAGATTTACTTACAATTTTGATCAGAATCTTCGATTAGGATGCGTAGTTTTTGGACACACAATTGTATTGAGGCACTATGATTTGGCATACCGCTGCTTATGCTTATTAAAACAGCGATTACCGTATTTATACATTCATAAAGCAAACTCATCGCCGACGTACTAAAGGAACACAAGCGAGAAAGTTAAATTTGTTTCTTAGAGCTAGCTTATAGCAAAAAGCAGTTAGAATAAAACAACAAATAGAAACAATTAAAATCACATCTACATTGAGCGCTTTAAATAATAACACACAATTAATTGATTACTATAAAGAACAAAATAAACTTAAAACTTTACAACACTTTAATAATTAACAAAAATCAAAATTACCATAAAAAAAAAAAAACATAAAATAAAAAAGTATGAGAGTTCACAAAACTTGCCTATGAATTAGATTTGTGAGAGGTTCTATTAATTTCTTTCCTAGCCGGGGTTCTAAAGGAGTTAAAGCGCCAAACTGCAAATGCAAGAGAAAAAGAAACAAGCAAAATAAAATCATACATTTTTACATATTGTTCATTTTCTTTCTTTCTTTTTTTTTAATTTTTTTTAATGGAATGTGTGTGAGAGAAAGATAGGAGCAAAGATAAATATAATTGAAGGTTTTATATAGTTTAGAAAATTGTGATTAGGACCCCTACTGTTTTAAAATGAAGAAAAAAACCTATTTTTATAACCTCTCTAATCTTCCGTTCATGTTCATTTAATTTGTGGTGTGATTGGTGATCTTTTCAGGTGGCTTAAATAAAACTCAAATGTTTTCGGTTTGTGGAAGTATTGGAATAAGAATATGTTAGCAGCATTTTTCGATTGAACCGCCTATGCTCGATTGCTTCGACTAAATGAGATTTGGTTTTTCTGACATGAAAATGATGTCTTAAGGTGGTCTTCGCTTTTAACGCATTGAATTGAAATCCTATTGTTCGTTAATTTCAAACAACGTTTTTTTCAATGTTATGTTACATAACGAACATAACTTTTCCCTCATAACTCGATGTCATCTGAAACACTGGACGTTATTTGAGGTTTACACATGTTTACCGTGAGTCCTCCCGGCATTCAATGTTTTTTTTTTTCATAACAGTGAAGGTATTTGGGAAGTCGAAGAGTTACAATAAAATAAAGATTTCTCAAAGAGGAAGGAAAAGATTGATTAGTTGAGGTTAATAATTTAAGATGTAAATATTCTTATCCAAAATTCTGAAATGTATCATCAACTTTTGAATTTAGAATGGAAAAAATCAAATTAGTTCTTCCTCTACTCACCCCTCTAGTATAATTTTTTTTTAAATTTAGGTCCGACATTCTTAATCTGTAAGATGGGCTATGAAAATGAAGTTATAAGCATAATGCAATCATATCGGCGTTTCTTTCATTAATCCCTCTCCTGTTGCTACTGATATTGTTGTAGAGGTGGTTTGAGGCAATACCAATGTAAAATATTCTGAAAATTTTCCCGAATCCCGGAAAGAATGGACAATAAATACATACATATAATATAATTTGTATAATAATTGTAGTACGTAGAGAGAAAATAGTCAAATCGGAATAAAGCCGATTAGAAACGAGGCTGGCCGAAATCGGAACACAAATTCACTCGTGCTTCAAGATGTTTCAAATTATTCAGTCGCTATGAATTTTTATATAATATGAATGAACGCACATGACAATAAGAAATCATGCGCTATGAAGACTTTTCTTAATCGCAACGACAGAAAGTGAAAAGTGTGTTCCTAACCTTATATGGTTTTATTTAATAATGCGACATTTTAAAACTAAAAAGAACCGCAAATATTACTTCAGATATAACAATAACTCTAGTCCAACGCAAGGTATGCATGAATTGAATATACCATTTCAGCTCTGTGCGGGCCAATTTAAAAATGCAGTTTGAGCAAAATACTCCTAATAGTCGAGGTTATGACAATACCATAAAATAAAATTTCTCTTCGTAGATATCATTCTATAGATGCGATTCGGCGAGAAAAAAAAAACTATTTAATTTTGCTGCCCCATATGTGACAAGCATCCATATATAGAGGGTTGACATTAATTCACGGTGATATGGGAATTCTTACTTCCTTTCCACAATTATTCCATAAATTTAATACATTTTGTGGTGCGACAGCTCGTGGAAAACCAGGGTCTAGTGACTTCCAACTCTTAACCAATCTTGTGTGCGTGCTTTTGACAGGAATGGAGAAGACGCTACTTTAAAGAGGCACTTTTCTATGACAAGAGATTCTCAGGAGAATTTTCAAGAAATAGTAGCCATGAAAATACATTTTCTCTGTGAGATAGGGTAAGATTCGATCCCCAGACCTTAGACTCGCCCAAGAGTTTGAATTTAGCTTTTTGAAACAGTTTAATGTCCTTCTGTTAAAAAAGAATAATAAATTCAATACAGTCGCAATTAAAAAGAAACAAATTGTCACCCCTATTTTTTATTTATTTGTATCAATGATTTTATATGATTAAGCACTCAACGATCCAAATGTTCTCGTTATCAGTTGGAAAATTTGAAAAAAAAAACTTGTCAATTCATTATTTCAAGTACAATGCCCACATAAACTATTCGCATACTTCCATAGACGAATTGAGTAAAACAAATAAATATTTGCTAACAAAATTGAGGAAGCACTAATTGAAATCATAATAGAACTAAAGAAAAATATAGACAACTAAACATTACTGCTCGAATTATTTTTGTTGGTAAAAAAAAAGGTGTTCAAATTTAAAAATGGTGAATTAAGACAAACGAATAAAAAAATTTAAAAGAGGATTAAAAAAAATAGAAATGGATAAACAGGTATTTTTTTTTTAATTTTTAAAAATTATATTTAAAGAAGAAGATAGATAATAAACCTGGAAATAATTTCGATCAAGGGTTGCGTTAGTTTTCTTCCCAGCGCCGGTTCGATGGCAGTTAAACTGGCAAACTGTTTATATATTTTGTCCGTTTGATTTTTTTTTAAATAAGGTTACAATATTTGTTTATTAAACAGATAGTTAAAACAATAAAGGACAATAGGAGAGGAAAAAGTATACAGAAAAGAAAGAAAGATAAAAAGAAGAAAAACAAGGAAAGAATTGTCAGGTTTACAACGAAAACAGTGTACAGATTTTCTCAATGTTGAGAATAGAATGATAAAGTTTATGAATTCGTGAGATTTAAGATTAAATGCAAACAGTTCAAACTTACCAACTTAATAATTTTAATAAGCATCCAATTGTTAGTGGATGTTGTCATGAGTTTAAAAAATATCGGTGCAAGAGGAAGATAATTTTTCGGATTTTTGCGGGCTAGTTCACAAATAACGTTAACTGCGGCCGATTGAACACCTGAAACATTTTTTGTTTTTTTTTTTCAAATTAAACACAAAATTTTGCGATTTACTTATTTCATACCTGGATCAGGATCTTCTAGTTTCTCTTTAAGTTTCGGAAATGCTGGTCGCAGAGCTTCTGGATAGCGTAGAAAAACTTTATACATCATAAGGACGGCTTTCATTCGTAGATAGGGTTTCGTTGAACTCATCTAAAAAATAATTAATTCGTAAATTTTATTCAATAATTCATGATCTCCTTTATAATTATGTATGCTTACCAAAGTCATTATGTCATTGGCTAAATCCCTTGATAAGTCAGGCGAAATAAAACAGCTTAAACTACTTAAAGCAACACCTGCGTCGTATTGATTTTGAGAATTCAAATCCTTGCGAATCATGTTAGTTGTTAGCATAAGGAGCTAATAAAGTAGATTTATTAATTGTATTGCCTTACTTTTGTGGTTTTTAAAAACTTACCTCACTATCTGGATGAAAACTTTGACTTGCCGCTAGATAGCCAATTCTCTTGCAAGTAAATCTTGGGGAACTCATAACTTCAATGATGTTAAAGCCTGCCCATGATATATCATAGCCAAGCATTTGAATCTGAAAAATAAATGTATAATCCAGTGGAAGCAATAAGGAACCCACGTTTGTTTAAATAAAGCAAATTTTAAAACCATATTTTTTAGGGCGTCAGTAATAGCTTTCATTGAAAACCAGCATTTAATCACAAATCAGTGGAATAATGGAATTTTATTTGACAAGTCGTTTATATTCGTGTTTTTGCAAGAATTTTTTTAAAGCATAGTTACAGGTTTACACCAAAACAAGTGAACAGAATCGGGTTATAAAGCTATTTTCTTATATGTGTTTAATAGATCCAAAGTATTTTTCGCAACCAACTTTTGACAGAAGCATAAAAGTTAAGTCTTTGAAAGTAATTGATTATTATTGTTGCCGACTGTGCTTGATTTTAACTAGAGCCTACGATTCGGTACGTGTATTTGTATCCGTATAGTTATCACACGCCATTTAAAATCCGTACTCTTAATCCACGGGTATTTATATGCTTATTATCCGTGTATCCGGATCTTAAGAATACAGGGATTCCTAATACACGGAATCGTTTTTGATTTTTACCTATTAAGACTAAGATAGGCTTAGAAGCTTGAAATTTTAAGTGATGGTGGACTTTATTGATTTAGTTTTTTTGTGAAAAATTTGATCTTATAATTTAACGTTATGTGGATAAAATCACAGTTTCACAATGCTTAAAGTAATCAGTTAATAAATCTTTAGTGTGTGATTTAGTTTTTCCCTTAACGCATAAGTAAATAAAAGGTTTGTTGGTTGAGCCCTGAAGTCGCCCCAAAGCGTTTTTTGAAAAACCTGAAGTCACCCTGGTGAAACAATTCTGTGTTTTTTGAGAGAAGGGCCGCCCTGAACTCGACCTGAAGTAGAACTAGGTATTTTGCTGTGGCGAGTTGAGGTAAAGCAAAAACTGCCAAAGTGACATGAGTTGTTATGTATTATGTTTTGTTGTGGATTCACGTGCTGCAGGTTATTGTTTATTTTTTGAAAACAAATAGAAAGAATAAACAAATTTAATTTAAAGCTAATAAATAGCAATAGAAAATGGAAACGGTAGAAGTTGTTTTTATTCATTTTGAAAACATATTTGAAACAAATTTCAAGTTTTAATTATCTAAGCACAGAACTTTTTTTTTCTTGCTATAAATCTTAACAGCCCTTGAGCGTTTTTAGAAAATCGAAAACCCCAGTTTTTTTTTGACAATTCTCGGGGTTGTCAAGAAAACCTGGATCAACCCTGGGAAAAGTTCAACGAACGAAGCTTAGTTAAAACTATTTTGAACCCCAACATTTGTCAAAAAACAAATTGGTTTTTAGGGCTGTTAAGCTAATGTTAAGCAAGAAACAACAAGTTCTGTGTTCTGATTATTAAAACTTGAAATTTGTTTTAAATTAACTTATAATTGATTAAAAACAATTTAGGATTTAACAAAACAAATTATTTAATTAAGCTTAACCATTTTAGTTTTGTCAATACAAAACTTTATATAAATTATTTGTTAGATTTATTGAGTTTTATCTTTCTTTCACATACATTTTTTTTGCATACATGTGCACAAATCTATGTTTTTATTATAATTATATGCATACATAGGTATAATATATGTATGTATATAAATTTAAGCCCAATGGTATGTGCATTCATGTTTTTCCTTGTTTTATAAAGATCCTCTGAAGAAGATGGCAACCCCTGCCAAAAATTTGGGAATAATGTGATGTGACTTTGTTTCATTGCCACTACCAGTGACCAAAAAAGCCAAAAGAAGAACTTATGTGGATCTCATCCACCAACAATAAATAAACAAATAAGATAAGACTGTTGGTATTTTTTTTTTTTTAATCAAGTTCCTACATTGTTTTCATTTTGTTTAAATTATTTTGACATTGTTATTACCTAATGATTTAAAAGGTCACATTGATAAGAACTTCTATGACAAGCTTAAAAAATATATTCTGATAAGAATAGCCTATGTAAAAGAACGAAAACTTAACACAAATCATAATTTGTACTTCTTACTCATGATGCGAACTTTAAATCAAATCATAAAAAAGGCGTTTAGGTTGTTTGTTCTTCAAACTTTGAGATTGAATAAACAATTTATTTAAATTGTTTGATTTGAAACCAAAACAAAATTATAGAATATCTATGGCTTTAAAAAAAAAAAAAACAAGGTATAGCATAATATTTTTAGTGCTGCTCCCGGTGATTTTTAATAATTTTGTTCAGTGTCATTTTGTTTTTAGAAAATTGCCGCTGCCCCCCTTTCAATACGATTTTGTTGTTGTCTTCTCCTACCTATTCACTCTGTATACAGGGTGATTCGCATTTGTGTAACAAAAAGCTAGAGCGTGTAGGTTGGGTCAAGACAAGAAAAAAATCGTATAGGTGGGGGTCTATTCCCTTCCGTTTAGCCGGGTGGGGCAATTTTCTATGTATCATGTTTTTCAAAAATATAGCTAAAAAGATTCTACACACGAGATGTTATGACGATATTCTTTTTAATGAGCGATATGTAGAAACGAGTATAAAAAGACTTATTTTAATTTTTTTTTTACTTCACCATAGTACTGCAACTTGAAAACCTAAATCGCATTCAGTTTTGAAGTCTTTAATAATGTAATCATTTTAAGCACTTGAAAATTAAAAGAATTCAATACAGTTTGAATTATTTGACGTCTTTTACTTTCTTTGGATTCGTGTAGTCTTTTGACTGCGGCTAAAAGACTGCTTGAAGTAAAAAAGACTTCATTGTAGTCAAAAGACTGCAATACTTTTAATGCATTCCAAAGCCTTCAAGAATGCAAAGATTGTAAAAGACTTATAAAAGACTTCAAAGATTTCAAGCAGACTTTTGTAATTCAATCTTTTCATCATCATCATCATCGGCTCGACAACCGGGGTCCGGTCCTGGCCTCCTTCAACAAGTCTCTCCACCCATCCCGGTCTCGAGCCGCCGCCATCCAGTTGCGCAACCCAAGGCTCTGGGCGTCCTGGTCTACGCCATCTCTCCACCGCAAGCATGGTCTAGCACGCTTTCGTCTATCATAGAATGTACCACAAAGAACTTTCCGAGCAGGTGGTTCCTCTTCGCTCATGCGAGCTAGGTGCCCTGCCCACCGGAGTCTACCGAGCTTAATTTTTGTCACGATATCTGCTTCAAGGTAGATTGCGTACAATTCATGATTGTACCGTCTCCGGAATCGTCCTTCCTCACATATGGGGCCAACAATTCTTCTTAAGACTTTTCTCTCGAACGCGGCTAAAAAGTCGGAGTGCCTTTTGTTAAGCACCCAAGTCTCGGATCCATATGTGAGTACTGGCAGGACCATGGACCTGTACAGCAGCAGTTTTGAAGTTATGGTGAGATTTCTGGATTTGAAGAGCTTTGACAGACTATAGTAGGCTCTGTTGGATTTGAGAAACCGCCCGCGTATTTCTTCTTCTATATTGTTATCGGCTGCTACCATTGACCCAAGGTATTTAAAGGATTGCACCACTTCAAATTCATGCTCCGCTACCTTGATTGTTTGACCAGCTGTTCCTCTCGCATTCGACGCCACCATGTACTTTGTTTTACCTTCACTAATGTGCAGGCCCAGATTTTGTGCCGCCTGCTCGATCTGGATGAAGGAATCATGTACAGATTGGTGTGTTTTGCGTCATGTTTTATTTCAATCTTTTAACTGCTTAAAATGATTGCATTATAAAAGACTTCAAAATAAACTGGAAATTAAATGTTTGTAGTAAAAATACTTATTTCACTACATTCTTAAAGATAGTTAATTGAAATAAAAAAGTAGTGCATTCTTTTAATTGCTAAAACAACGTCTAAAAATGTTTAAATCTCAAAATGAAGAACGCCGTCTGAATTATTGAAAAAAAAAAAATAATTTATGGGAAAAACTATTAACAAATCGTGATATGTTGGGGGTTAATCTAAGAAACCACAGTTAATTAAAAGTACTTATGCCAACAAGACTTGATTTATATTGATATAATGTATTAGGTGTTTTCATTGACTTTATATCAATATAAGAAACCACAAGTCCGATTTAAATATTCATTTTGTTTTTAAAAAGTTATTCAGAGGTTGGATTCATAATTTAGCTACTTTGAGTGCCTTGCAATTCATGTTGCATTTAAAAGACCTTAGGCATATATTATGTATAAACTTAAAATTGTTATTTTTTTTGTGTTGAAACGGTTGTATTTAGGGGATATAGCCTGCTAGATATTTTCAAAAGTACCTATTTATGGGGTGATATGGAGTAAACACCAATTTTGTCTGATAAATTTCAAGAGCTACAATTTTCTTATCAAAATTTAACTATCACAAATTAGTTGGGAATGTTCAGTGAAATAGAATAAAATTTGCTTTTTTTTTTAGCAAATTATGTTTGTGATTTTTAAGTTTCTAAAATAACCCTGATTACCGAATTTATGAATCCCCGGCCCAACCGTGCTGTATATAGTTATTTTGCGTACTTTTGCAATGTCGAATGTATGGTAAAAGTACAATTGTATCAACTAGTTAAAATGAAAAAGAGGATTGGTTTCCTGATATATCGACTGTGGCGGAAGGTAGTTGAAAACGCAATGTTACATATTGACCTCCCACAGACTCACTTATCATACAAATTTTATAATTTTAATATCTTCTTTAAAATCTGAGAAGTTAAGCTTCATTTCCTACTGTTGTACTTCAAATCTAAAAAAAAATTAATTTACGGAAGAGGACGATAAATATATACATACATACATACATACTCTATGGGAGCCACCACCAGTTATTGTAATAAAATTGTGTTTTAGGTTTTAATTTTTAAAATCACATAACCGAAATATGGTGTTGACGATTTGGATAAACTCAATAAATTCTCTTCTTTCTGAATAGAAAATATGATATACTGTAAGCTTATTAAAATGTTTCCTAAGTCAAGAAATGTGCTTGGTATTATCCCGCTACATGCTAAAATGATTCCTCTGACTAATGTTATTCTAAAAAAGAATTTATTTTTATAACCACATTGCCTAATTGTTTCGGATTTCAAGAAAGGTACATATTACCTATATATACATGATTTCCCTCCAAGTCAGAAACATTTCTATACTTACATAGGTGAGCTTAGCGACGGCATTGCACTTAACATTGGTATTGTCTTGGCGTAGCTCCTGTTTGATCTCCTCAATACACTGTGCGATGTACTTGGCCTGAGAGGAAGAAGAAGAAAAAAACAAACGTTGAACAAAAATTTATTTTTACAATTTGCAATGTTTGGCGAGGGTGGTGTCATTTAAGTGGCAAATAGAGATAGTGGAAGTCCGCCCATAGGGCATTCGACAATGGCAGCTGGGAAGCAACCAATTAGTTTCCGTAAGGCTATATTTAAAGAAGAGTAGATACTTCCACAATGAGTGCCTTGAGAGAGCTTCGATGGATGCATCAATGTAAACTATTGATTTTTTATTTTAATATGAATAAAAAAGTCACCTTCGTAAAGGATCAGAAGAAAGACTCCCGTGGCATATTGTTGAAAATAACAGCAATGCAATACAAGATATTTTCTTCAATTACCTCATTATCTTTGTTATTTCGGATTCCACGTACTAGGTCTGTTAGATTTTTATCAAACATTCGTTCGAAGTTTCCTTTAACCTTTTTTAGAGCCATTTTTTGAGAAAAAAGAAAACTTTAACGCACTACAGCACTTCAGGGATTTTTCTTAACTTTCCCTGGCCAAAGATTTTCTCCTTGGTTTTTCTTTTATCACAAGATTTCGCAAATTCTACACATTTGCTGATTGATTAATTCTTCTGATCAGAGCCAGGGACACAAATTTAACAAATATTGGAGTTGTTTTGGAGATAGTTTACTTTATTAACTTCGAGGCGAAAGTTAGGCTAAACCAAAAATAAAATATTTTTTTTAGTATTCTATTCTTCTTGCGTTTTTTTGGGTTCTGCTTCACTCAGAAGACACTTTTCATTTTTTCACACCAAGAAACACAAAAATCAAAATCAGAAACGAAGCGATAAATGTCAAAAAATGAATCGGCCATTTGTTATTTTTTTTTTTTTTGGTCTGTCAGCCGGCCACGTAACGAGTTTGTTAAAAAGTGAAGCCAAAATAGTTGTTCTAGACGTTACGTTGTGTTGGCGATACGTTTTATAATTATAGAATCGATTACAATTTAAGTACCCCTTTTCAGACGAGAAGATTTTTTCTCAATTTGCAAAAAGAATTTCAATTGAATTGAATTTTTTGATTTAATCATGCCGATTATGGAATTGGCAATAATGGATTCGCGGTGATTCGCAGTGCTGTGTTCTCTTTTCTTTTCATGGCGAATGAGTAGAGAGGAACGAGTGCACTGCACTGCGAATCTAGAATTGCGAATTCCATAATCGGCATGAATATAATAGGTATTTTTTTCAATCCCAGATGGAATTGGTTGAAAAAAAATCGACATAAGAAATTAACGACGCCATTACAGAAAAATTTGACGTTTCCATATAAATTATCTAAATAGGTCTGTTTGGTATCTTTTTAAAATGTGAAAAACCTGTCAAAATACCAAAGCGAGAACCAATTTCTCAAAAATGGAGAAACTTGCAAGAAATTTAACAAACACATTGAACCACTTTCGTGAACAACACGTCAAAATTTTACTCCTCACATCAACAATCACATATCAGAAACCACAATTTCAAATTAAAAGCAAAAGATGCTAACAGTAGGGTGTTTTGACAGTTTTTACTCTTCTTGTACACAGAAATGTATGTACT
Organism: Leucozona laternaria; assembly: GCA_932273885.2. Classification (NCBI taxonomy): domain Eukaryota; kingdom Metazoa; phylum Arthropoda; class Insecta; order Diptera; family Syrphidae; genus Leucozona; species Leucozona laternaria. The sequence continues at coordinate 44,922,059 of OW026367.1, forward strand.
ATAAATTCGCAAGATATCCAATGGAGGGGAAATTGTTTGCTATCTCGATGTGCTCTCTCGTTGCAACTTTTTCCAGCTAACAAACAGGATTTTGTGACAAAATATTAAGACCAGGAACCCCTTTTTTTTAACTAGTGTTTTTGATAATTGGTTTTACATACAGCCATATTATTCTGCTATCCGATTCGATCGAAACTTTCGATTCACACGAATGTTTCATTCAATTTGCCACAAATGATTTATTTAAAACGTATGTCTTTCCAATGCAAATCTTAACCAGTACTTGTTTTTGAATTTATAAAGAGGATCGTATTGTTTTGATTATATTTTTATCGTATTATATATTTTTATCGTATATATATTTTATTTTATGATTATAATTTACCAGCATTATGGAACAATCATTTCCTTCCCGCGGATAACAGAATCTAAATGTTCGCGAGCTGATAGATAAAGAGAAGCCTAGTTTTGAATTAATGGCACAGATTTTGCTTTAGGCCAGGCGCGCACATGCAACTAAACAGTTTGGTTGCGATTTTGAGCACTATGGGATTATATTAGAGTCCGCGCACATAAACCGGTGGACTCTCATATAATCCCGAGTGCTCAAAATCGAAACCAAACTGTTTAGTTGCATGTGCGCGCCTGGCCTTAGTATTTATTTAGATTTTTTTCTTAGTATTTTAGTAACTTTCTACAGAAAAGCAGCTTTCTTTTGGTTTATAAATCTACACCACAATCTACAAAAAACCATGGGGCATATTCATAGTCACTGTACATAAACTGTAGTTTAAAAGTGACTGAATATGCCCCAATGTTATTTACATAGGATAAACCCAGGTTTTTCTTAGCAACGGCTTGGACAATGTCTATGAATATTCCCCCATGTGTTCTACTTATGCTGCATTTACACGACTGACAAATTGGCATTTTTCTGTCATTATACTGCCAAAAGAATGAATTTTTCCATTGTTCTGTCATTTTTTTGACAGTTAAATGCCAGAATAATGCCAATTTGTCAGTCGTGTAAATGCAGGATTATGTTCAAATGGAATTGACTTGTTATGTACATAGCGACTATTTTAAAAGTGTACGCTTGCCACTTTTTAGTTTTCAGTTCAATTTCAATTTCTATTTGACAACAATTTAAACCTTTATTTAACTCGATTTAACAACAACGGCTATTAGCCGTATTTTATTAGGTTCGTTCGTGTACTCCCCAAAACTCTGAATTTTTACGAATTTCCACAAATTTAAGTCAAATCGTGTTCTTCTACGTAGAAAATTTGTACTTTTTCGCAGAAGAGAGCGCTCACGAGAGAGCAAATTATTTCCCCTTCCTGTAAATTTCAGCCCAAAGAAATTCTTCGGGCAGAAATATGAGTTCTGTCAAAAGTCAGTTTAAATGTTTAAGCCTAGTACGCAGATCGAGACAAAATTTATCTCCCATATAAAGTTTTTCCCAGCGCAAATTTTATCTCCAACTTTTTTGCCAAGCAGAACGCAGCTCCAGCGCTGACTAGCCCTAACCACTGTACGCGAAAAGGTATAAAAAAGTCTCCACTTCATTTTGCGTGGAAAAACAATGCGCTAACCATTATTTAGCTGGACAAATTTTGACAGCTGTACCTAACTGGCTGAACACAATAGAAGCGCGTTCGAAGGCGCGTTCGCGTTAAAGCCTAGTACGCTGCTGATGCGAAACGAAATTTTTCGGTGGTCTCCAAAACGACAGCGAAATGCTTACGAAAACCTCAGCGAAAAAATGACAATTGAAAGCGTCACCATTAGCAAAAAAAAAAAAAACAAACACAAGCGCAAGCGCAAACAAATCACAGAAAGCCATGTTGTATTAAAAGAAACAACAAATACAAACACGAACCAACCTCAAATGTCACTTTTCCGCACACAATTAATGTTCCGGGCAATTAATTGAGTGCGAAAAAGAGCGGAGACCTCTCCAAATAATCTGCTACAATTATCGATTTCGCTCATCGAACAGCGTACTGCAAAACGAAAAGGAGGACGAAATTTTTCGTTTATGATTTCGTTGTGTCATTTTTTTATGGGATTTTTCGTTTCGCATCAGCAGCGTACTAGGCTTAAGGAAAAAAAAGAAAACGAATACATAAATTAAAATAGTCGCTGGCTTTCTGTGATTTTTTTTGCGCTTGTCTTTGTTATTTTTTTGCTAATGGTGACGCTTTTAATTGTCATTTTTTCGCTGAGGTTTTCGTAAGAATTTTGCTGTCGTGTTGGAGACCACCGAAAAATTTCGTTTCGCATCAGCAGCGTACTAGGCTTTAAGAGGGATACATTGTTCAAATGCATGTGAGTGTATAAATAATTTTTTTTGACGTTGCATATAAACACTTCATGCATGAGTCTTCAATCATTCATTTTTACTGGCTGAACACAATAGACGCGCGTTCGATCGCGCGTTCGCACGCGCGTGATTATTAAAACTTATTTAACTCCCAGAGTCGCGTTCGCGGCTGCGTCTCCATTGTATTCACTTTTAACTTTGACAGGTGCGAACGCGCGTTCGAACGCGCTTCTATTCTGTTCAGCCAGTTAACTAAATTTCTATGCGAAAATGTGCCTATGCTTGATCAAGCAATCATTCTCAAATATACATTATTTCAATTCTGGCTATTTGATTGAACAAAAATCAAATCTTTTTAATGTTGCTTCAAGCATACACACAATGTATACGTGTTTCATTTTTATTAATACACTCCCTATGCATGACAAGCATTTGAACAATATATATCCCACTTTTCACTACAATTCACACTACCTTACCGTGAGAAGCCATCTGCCCGATATAGAGCAGGGGATATCGTGTTATTGTTGTAGTGCATGTATTTTGATAATCTTTATGGATAATCTCAGATATAAAACCGGTTGGTTTTTAATAGGGTTGCCAAGCCCATGATACCATTTTAAATAAGGTAACCCTATAATTTGCGATCCATCTAGTTTAGCTCTAGAGTTCCAGAATTCACCAGAAATTACTCAATTTACACCTCATGGGAAAATAGTATAAATTGTAAAATAGATTTGGCTGTTTTCTATTTTTTCATGTTTTATTTAGGTAAGAAAGGGTGGGTTCTAGATGAGATCTCAAGACGAAGCATGCACGTATTACGAAACCAAAAGCAAAAAAAAAAACGATACCCAAGAAAACGATAGTCATGACATAAACCGATTAGGATTTACGAGAATTGATGTCTGAAAATAATGCCGATAAAATAAAAAAAACAGTAGAACCAAGCAAACATATAAATAAAGTGTCAACTGCATAAAGTCACGATCCAAAATTATAAAAAACGACCGCAAAAAGCAGTCGCAAACGAAAAGGAGTATCGTTTTTAAAAAAAGACTATCGTAAATCGTAATCGGAAAATAACGATAACGACCGATTTTGAACGATAATCGTAATTCGTAATAAATCGTAATAATGATTTGGGAGAGTTGATCTGAATTCACCCACACATGTAAAGATTCAGTAAATTCAGTCTGTTTTGTGTGTATTGTATCACCGATACTACTGCAATATAGGCCCATCTTAAAAGATGAAATATTTCTATTTCACAATGCAATGAAATCTTGAACCAGCAAATGAGATGCCATGTATTAACCAGTTTTTGTTCTAGTACCGATTGAAATAATTACAAAACAGTACCGGCTAAACTCTAAATAAACGTTGCAATTTATAGCTTTCTGCTTCAAAAATCCGATCAACATTCATCAACATCACACCTACCTACTATTCTAAAAATTAAGAAATTGAAAAAGAGAACTTAAACACATGAAAAGTATTTGGTAAACTTTTTCCTTTATTGAAATTATGTATAGTTTCCTCTTTTGTAGACAATAGTTTTTTTTTTTGTGTAAATTGGAAAATGTTTTTCTTCGGCTTCTTAACAAATATTTAAAAATAGCAAACTATGCTATTAAGTTTATTTTATTATTTTGTTTTATTATTGAATGTTAACAAGTAGTTTTTGTTATTCTGCTAGCATTCATTTAAATTTGTTTTCGTCTTCTTGTACAAAAATTCATCTTTCGACACAAAATTGCATAATGTACATAAAAAGTACCTATTTAACTTTTAAGTGTTTATTCCCATGCCGTTTATTTTCTTAATCTTCTTTAAATTATGATTTAAAGGTAATACTTATAAATATGTGTTTGCATATAAGTTATGAATGTTTTAACAGAACTCACAACAAAAATGAAAATAATTTGTTTAAACGATGATTTCATGTGTCGAGGTTGGTGAAAATGGTTATTTTGTTTTATAACAAACAGTTTTTGTTTTTTTTTATTATTTTTAAATGCTGTTATTTTAAGTATTTTGCTTTAATGAACCATTTAAAATTTAACACTTACAAAGTATTTTGCTATAGAGTATATATAAATCAATTCTCCCGTTATATGAGAGATCTTTTCGTGTTTTATTATTTTTTTTTTGATTGTGTTGTTAAACATTAGTTTTAAATATAGTGCATTGCTGATAAGTTAAACAATTTTTGTTTTATAAAAGATTTATGATTATTTGTTTTTTTTTTTTAAACACACATATGAAAGTATTAGAAATTATCTTGAACAAACAAAATATAAATAATAAATAGAAGTAAATCAGCTTTTTTTCATTCTTATATGTTTTCTTTTCTCTTAAGAAAGTCTTATATTAAATTTTAATAATACATACCCTGTAACCATGAGTTAAGTTTAAGTTTGTTTTTTGTGAACTTAAATATTTATAAAACAAAAAAGTGAATACAGAGAAAATAAAGTTCAATAAATTAAATTTTATTAATAAGAACTGAAGAATATCCATAAAATCAAAGCGTTCCTTTAAGTTGCACATTTAATTTAAAACCCAGGACAAAAATCGGGCTTTGTTTGATCTATTTGGAGTAAACCGTTATTTTTAAGATTCTTCTACTTACGAAATGTAAGTTAAGAAGGGTCACAGCATGATAAGAAATATTTTAAAATACCATAACATTATGACCACAATTCAAAATCGATCTATCTGTGTTTGGAAACCTATGTGTTCTCAATAAGAATTCGGGAAAGAATATACGGTCCTTTTTACTAGGTTCCAAGATAAACGGCGATGAGTTTAAATAAGAAATGTTTTCACGCCATTTAATTATTTTCTAATTTATTGCCTTTCTTACCCACAACTTCATAATATATGTATGTAAAAGTTTAAAATCTGGGTTTATTTTAAACTCATGCCCTGCCAAGGTTTATAAGATTTTTACCAACTGTTACAACAGGGCGGACAGCCAATTGTCCGGTGCAAAACACGACAAATCCCATCAACTTGCGCGATTATGGAAAAGATCGAAATCTACGGGAGATGAATTGGGAAAGAGCGCACACACCAACTTATCTGTCAAATTTGTTCTATCTATGAAAGTACCTCACTCTCAAAAAAGGAGGTGTTCTGCCTGGTGCTCTGGAGGTGAGCCAACCAGAGGGAGATAAGTCTTCTAAAGGATGGATATCAAATTTTGTCGGCTAGACAGTATAAAAATATTTTTCCAAAAACCGATCATACCATATTAGTGTGGTTTTAGGCGAAGAATTGAACTGAAAATTGAAATTTTTACATTCTTATAGAATCAGGAAAAAAAAACACTGATATTTACAGATATTTGATTCCTCCCAATCTCGTTCGTAAGTTAACATGAAGAAATCTCGCTGCGCTCTCAACGTCGGAAACCAAATCACTAAACTTTTCGATGCCAAGAAAATTGTATGGCAAGGGGACGAGCTAACAAGCAAGATAGTTAAAGAACATAGCTTTTAATGAGAACAAAACTGTCAATATCATCGACTCGGACTTATGCAGTATGGTGAATGGGAACACTGATAACTGGTGCACCATTTTTTCGATATTTTTTGTTTACGAAACCTAAAAAATGGTTACAAATCCTAAAAAAAATTTCAATTTCCCAATCATTTTGTTTTTGTTCTGGTTTTTCATTCAAGGAAATAAATAAGTCATTGCATTGAGCATCAAGACTTTTGTATGGAAATTAACTCAAATTTTAACTTAAACTTCTGGTAAAAGAAAACTATCAAAATAAAAACAAATTTTTAATACTAATTGACAAAAAAAAATACTTTTTTATTCAAGATTGCATGTGTTAATATAAGTTTCGTTTTTCGCATCAATTTTCTTATAAAATAGAACAAAAGAAAAAAATCTTTAGATAAAAATTTGAATACATCTAAAACATAATGTATAATAATGATTAAAATATGAAATATATAAATGTTTTTTTTTCTTTATTTTATAATTTTAATGTTTCTCTGTCTGTTTTTGTTTAATTTATTTTTTTTAATTCAACAATCAGTGTCGTACCAAGCAGCCAAATTGTTGTTGTCATTTGGTGGAGTTGGCATAGCGTCCAAATCAAAGTTCAACTCTCCAGCTCCAATCTCGCCAACGTCCATGTCCATTGAATAGGGCGAGGTGGGTGCACCACCAGGTGTAGCTCCGACTGGGCTGCTTATCTCCAGACCTTGCATCGAATCTATTGGTAGAGTATCATATCCTGTTGTAATTAAATTTTCATACACAGAGAGAAGAAGAAAAGAAAAAGGAGTCAGAAAAAGAACAGAAATATTTATTTACAGTTGATTATTTTTTGCAATTAAATGTTTGTCTCTTAGAACAAGTACCCAACAGTTTTCGTTCACATGAGAAAGGAGGCGTTGGCGTAGAAGAATGATAGCCTTGGGCAGGAAATATGTTATTTTTTTTTTTTGTTAAACAAAGCATTTTTGTCGTTACTTCTACAGGGTATTGAACTTTAGGTTATTACTCCAACGCCATCTCCAACTTGGGAACGAATTTCTCTGAGTTACGAGTACAATGAAAAATTCCATTTTTCACAATCAAAACAAATATAGCTCACACAATTATTTATAAGAACAAATTAAGACGATTGCATAAATATTTATGTAAATTAATATCATTCATGAAATTAATGGAAAAGATAAATAAAATACACACACATGAGCAACTGAAGTTTGTATAAATATAAAACATTTACATTCATATAAGTTGAAAGAAATATTTGAGTTCAAAAATATACATGCATGTTTTTGAATTTATATTAAATTAATTCTTGTAATTACCGTTGCACTAAGCTGTTTTTTTTTTTATTTTATAAATAGTAAGGAAGACGAAAAATATTAATTATATGAAGAGTTATTGATGATTTGATAATTAATTCAACTTGCATCCCCAAGATGAACACTTTGGATCAAATCAAACAAGAGAAACTGTTCTTTCACGTTTGGATAGATTTTTTCATGTTTAGCACAGTGCCACAAAAAGGAATATACAACTTTGACATTTTTTTTTAATAAAATGCGAAACAGAAGTTCTGAAAGATTATGGTACTTTCAATTAAGTTTTAGAGGAATTATATTGCGTAAATTATCTACTTGGAAGACAATAACACGGATATTACTAAGAAAAAAAAAGAAAATTAAGAAATTTTATAAAAACATATCTATTTTTAAGGCGGCTTTAAATGTGAAGTGTTCAAATCAACATTAAATGTCGAAATATGTACTTTAGAAATACATAAATGCCAATATCTGTTTTTAATTTTATGAAAAAGCCGATCTGCAGATATTTATGTATTTCTGTTGTAAAAGCTAAGGTGGAAGAATTGGCTGAAGCTATGAGAATGGCGAAGATGCCCGAACCCCTGAGGTATGCACCTGGATATTTCGTCCCCTGATATAGACGGTTAAGGGGTAGCTCGCTTTATTTCCGAGCAACTAGTATAATCAAATATTTCGGACCATTTTATATTTTGACTTTTGATTATTTCTTACGAAATGGTATCCCCGTGGACATATGAGTTTTTTTTTTTGTAACCAGAGAATCATGGTTACCAAATCTTTTTTGTAATTTTGAAATGACAACACAATACCAAAAAGTGCTAAGCAAATAAAAATGTCACATAAGTGAGTAAAATGTACGGACAAAATGGGAAGTTTTTAAAAATTCATTTTTATTTTGCTGCAGTCGAGAAATATGGCAGAGTATTTTTTAATGCTGGATCTTAATACAGCAAAATAATCTACCTCGGTTGCATACAAATACAATTTTAACTCCCACCGGCGAAGAGAGCCCTGGCCCTGCGGGGCCGCATAAACAGTAATTTTATAAACCAAAACTGTTATAATTGGCATGTCTAGAGAGACTTCCTTTGGATATGCTTTAAGCCTAGTTAACAGTTTCCATGTGAGAATATTATAAAAATTGTCAACTATTCTGTGTATTAGATTGTGTAAAATCCAAGGCGAAATATGTTTGTCTTAGGATAAGTAACCCGTTTATGGTAGCAATAACCTTTTGCATAGAAATAATATTGTGAGGTGAAAATAATTTTTTTTTCGGTCAGTTTGAAATGGCTCTGAAATGGCTCTCCACCGCCGATGGGCATACTTCGGGCACCCGGTTTTCTTTAAGTCGCGCGATTTAAACATTTACATTTATAACAAGCTTCGCGCAACTTGAATAAAAAAAAAAAAAACTCTGGGAGCCCGAAGTATCCCCATCGGCAGGGCCGCATATACAGTACTTTTATATACAAAACAAAGCATATCTGGAGTCACTTCCTATAATAATACCTTTACAAGATCACAGCAAAAGAAGTTTATACAAAAATTTTGATTAAAATTGGGTTTTTACTTCAGAGATGTTTCGTTCTGCGAAATTCTCAAAAAAAGTTTTTTAGTTAATTTTTGAATGTAATATTTTATCAAAGAAATGATTTATTATTAAACAAAACTTACTTTTAAATAAGGGTGTCTGATGTCTTAATGTAGCAAATTTCAATATTTATCAATATTATTGAGGTTATGCAATATTTATTGCGAAATAACTTTTTCTTCAAAAACTCCTCACGCAATCCGAATGTTTTAAACGAAATTGAGACCATGATAAGCAGAGTCGCCTAACTGTTTTTTCGCACTTATGTATATATATATTTAAAAAGGTTAAAACTAATATTAATTGGAAGAAAAATATGCCCTTTTTAAGCAATTATATCGGTTCATTAAAGAAAAGCTGATTTTTGTTCTAATAAATACATTAGGTGTCAAAAACAGTTAGTTAGGCCACTATGATCCTCATGGTCTGAATGTTCCCTTTCAAAATTAATTTTTCAACCTTTCCTTTTTTAAGCGTTGTCATTAAACATAATATTTGAAACAAAAGAATGCGGTATCAACCAAACAAATATTAATTCGATTGATCATGGCTAAGTAAAAGTGTTCGAAAACTGGGCTCTAATTATTTGATTATGTTACGTCTTCTCAAATTTAAACTTTTTGTCACAAGAATTTATCTATGTATACATTGTTTCTGTTAAGTGCGAGAGTAAACGCTTGAAACCACTTAGCAGTTATAAAATAAAACTAATTATTTTAAAAAATTAAAAAAGTTTCTCAAATAAAAACACACTAAAATCATGCAGAATGCGTTTAAAAAGCTCACTATAACCATACATAGCAAGTTTGTTCATTGTTCAATCTACAAATAAAAACAATATAAAGCAACACTTTTACATAATTAGCAATTGGGAGGTAAAAACAGAAGAAAAAAAAAATAAATAATTTTTTACTGACTCAATAAATTAAATTATAATCCGTTAAGGATAATTTAAAAAAAAATAAATATACAATTTAAAAATAAATCTAGCTTCAAAAATATAAAACTGAAAGTTTGATGATCTAAGCAAAACAAAGTAAAATTATATAATAAGAATATAACAAATTTTGTACAAGATAAATAGATTTTTTGGTAATCACCTATTGTTCGCCGATTTGCTTTGCTTGTCATTCTTTTCAAAATGATAGAAGTCGAGAAGGAGGAGATCGGTGAAGTTCATGTCGTAAGTGCTGTTTTTTTTTTTTTTCATTTTTTTTTTCTCTTAAGCTAAGATAAATACTGTTTTCATCAATTATATTATCTTTAAGACGATAATATTATTATTTTTTTTTTTTTCATTTATCTCCTACACAAAATTAAAATTATATAATTTTTGTATGCTTTTTCTTTTCTTTTTTTTTTAATTTTTATTTTTGTTTTAAAATATTACTAAAAATTCGGTTTTTGTTTATTTTTTTTTTTTTGTCCAAAAATTCATTTAATCAGTTGAACAAACTTTTGAATTATGTTTTAGTGATGATATATGTTAGGCTGGCTTAGCTATAATTATAATTAGAAAATAAATTAAAACGAAAAATCCAATGGAGAGACAGAAAAAAGAAGATAAAAACGTATTTATTAGTTAAATTCGTTCGTTTTGGTTGCAGATTAGACTGGAAGAATTTTAATAATATTTTTTTTTATTACAAAAGAAAGAATAAATTCAGCTAAATGACTTTGGTGACATATTTTTCACTACTTCAATAAATGGTTTAATATTTTTTTGTTTGGTTTGAATGATGAAAAGGGGTGGTCTTTGAGATGATGATTCTGCGAGAGTAAAGCATAACACATAAAAAATCACCTACGTTTGATAAAAAATTATTATGATTTTTAAACAAAAATAACACTAAACAAATTAAATTAATATTGCAATGAAACATAAAGTAAAAAATAATTAATTAAGATGAATTTATAATGTCAAAGTAATGATAATGAAAATTTCAACGATTTTTAATAATACAGAGGGGCATCTGCAAATTTTGTAATACTGGAGGGGTGAGCTACTTAATAATTTATTTATTTAAGTGGGTTGAACTAGCTTTGTACTGTGCAGTGTGTTTGTGTTAATTATTTTTTTTTTAACGAAAATCAATGGAAATTGGAACATTTAAGTTGATGTTTTATTGTCATCCTAATTTTTCAAGGAAAATTCTATTCAGAATAGATCTGAGTATTCACTTTGTTACCCAAAAAAATTTTAGCAAAGAGAATCAATAAGACAAAAGAAAAAATGTCTCATCCAGCAACAAAGAAAAACAACAATTTTTATCACTATGTACATTTACTAGGGCGTGAAGGTTGGGTCAGGTAGGGAGGTTTATATCCCCCTGCTAGGCGAAAGGGGCAATTTTCTAAAAAAAATCCACTTGAAATCTTTTATTTTCAATTTGTTCAACAATTAGAAAACATTTAAAAAATGTAATAAATAAAGTAAAATTTTGAACAAAGTTTTTTTTTCAAAATTTTGAGTTAAAAAATTGATTTTTCAAAAATTGTTTGATTTAAAAACAGAATAAAAAAAAAATGGATTTCTGACCCCCTCCATCGGTATGTTCGGTAGAGAATGATTTAATATCGTTAAATCACAAAAAAACGACACCTTCGAATCCAAAGACAAAACAAACTGAAGTTTACATTAATATTGTTTTAACTCTCCATTCTATGGCATTTTCGCTTGGTAATCTCGAAGAAGAATTCAATATATGTGAACGCTTTTGGCTTCAATTCTGATTTCAAATCCCTAAGCATTTTCTCCCTATTTCAAAACGTAAATATCATTGCGACACCAATCTAAAAAGCCATTAATTATGTGAAGAAAAAGAATAAACGACGAGCTTTATGGGCTTTACAGCGACGTCAAACTGTTCAAAAAGCTGAAAATACAACAACTGCTGAGATGGCTGGGACACGGATGGCGTATTTACGCCACCTGAGGTGGAGTGCACTAGTAGAGAACGACCGTTAACCATCTTGGTGTGCGTAACTGGCGGCAAGGAGCTGGCTGGAAGGGTTTGTTGGTTGAGAACGTAGTCCATCCTGGACTGTAAGCGTTAATTTAAAGTGAAGTAAGTAAGAAGAGAGTCTCGTCGAGGATATTCACTACAATCGAAATACTTTATGGTTAATTTTATATCTCATAAAACTTTATCTATCTTAAACGTTCACACTCATCGCAATTGAGTTTTGGCTATGTGAATCAAAAAATAACTTATCATTCTTTTAAACAGATGGAGAAGCGCAATTTAGCCGACAAGAAGACTTGGTAAGCTGGGGTAATTGCTTTATTTTCAATTGTGAAATCCATTTAGATAAAAATAAATAAAATAGATTTTCTTTGGCAAATAAACAAGGACAAAACATTTTATTGTATTACTTAAAAAAATTACTCAAAAAAAAAATCTTCTTTCGTGTTCCAATTTCCAGATTCATAGTTTTCCATGTCTTTTTCAAACCCAACCCAAAGTCTACACAAATATGCTATCAGTAACGAATCTTCAAATTACATGATGTGTGCACTTTCGTGTTTAGGTGGTTTTAACTTTTTGAGATACTCGTAATTTGTTTAGACTTTCTGGAATACCTGTCAGCAAAAAGACAATTTTATTTTCGGCCAATCGAGAGAATTTCTGTATTTTCAAATCTTCTCTCGCTCTCTCTCTCTCTCTCTCTCTCTCTCTGAAGTGAGTTGTGTTCCAAAAAGTGTTTGTGTTAATTAATTGTCTTTTTTATTTATTTTTAGTAGTTTGCTATTCAACCATACGATAATAATATTCATCGTAGTTGTTCATCGTGTCGTCGCCAATAATAATAACAGGTAGTTCTTTTGTGATAAATTTCGATGAAGTGTTTTTGATATAAAATAAAGAAGAGGGAAATATTTATTGGTATTATGCTAACAACACTCATTATTAAACGCAATGTCAATTCTGCACAAAATATCCTACATTAACGTGTGGAAATATAATTAATATTAATTATGGGGTGGGTGATTATAAAGTGGGGTGAACAACAAAAATAAATGCTAAACTTTTGTTTTGACTGCATTTTGATTTAGTATGTGCAGTAAAGTTTTGATTTTGTTTTTTAGATCAACTTACGTTTAGTACTTTGTTTTTGTCTAAAAAATGTTGTTATTGTTCTCTCATAAACAGTAGTGCAATGTGTGTGTGGTAATTTAACTATATTTCTTTATGTGCATCGTTTGATTGTTTTTATTATATTAGTAAAAATAGTTAATGGTTAGAGAATAGTGGTAATTATGTGAAAATGTTTTTATTTTTTATAAATGATTTTATTTTGAAACATTTTTGTTTAGTTTTTTTTTATGTATGTTAATTTTATGATTAATATTCAAACTAGTGAGATGACATGCAACTCGTTTCTTTGGTACGTACCTTGTTGAAATGCTCGACCTCCATGTGAGCTGTGTACGCTCGGAGGGCCTTGCCCATACAAGCCCTCATATGCTTGTTCTGGTCCAAGCATATCCTATTTTATGTATTTTAATTGAATTAGTCAGTAGAAGTGATAGTTTTTCCCGTCAACAACAATAACGAATTAGTTATTATATTTATTTTGTGTTTTGCATTTTATAGTTTGTTGTTGTTGTGAATTTTGAGTCAAAGCCCGAATAATACAGGTGCAGAGAGAAGGGAGATTATTTTTTGTATATATATAATTTGTGGTAGTTGTTAAAAATCGTGGAGAAAATTTTGTTCCAACATAAAAATAAAATAAAAAGAAGAAAACAAAAAAAAAACATTTATAAATAAAAAATAATAAACAAATAGAAATATTTAAACAGAAATATTGAAAACAAAACTTATTTGCTAGTTATTTAAATTTACTATGAACAGTTGTGACTACTGTGAAAAGCTTTTCCTTGGTTGTACACATTATTGGCTTTGACAAATGTAATTTCTTAGATCGATCTTTAACACTTCCGGCGACTTATTTGTTTTGTAAGCCGATCGAAGCGCGTTTAATATTTCATACTTTGGATGCCGAAAAACTGTACTAATTGTTATAAAATGACATGTCTCTATATTTTTTTCAAAACAGTGGTGCTTGTTTGCACTATAAGAGCAAAAACACTCGGATACGATTGCTTATGTTGGTGTTTTTTTATGATTCTTCCTCCTTGTCACACTCGTTACGTTTGTTATTCCGTTTCACATAAACACTCATTGATGCGAAATTAAATTACATAAGGAACAATGTAAACAAATGGGTTTTGGAGGGTGAGCAAATCGACGATTTGGGGTAATCTATCAACCCTGTGCGATCTTTAAAGAGGGGCAGTTTTATGCAAGCCAATGCAACTGGACTGACAGGTAAACGTCCTATTTTTCCTGTACTGAAATTTTTTTGTTGAACAGAGTAAAGTCTCGTACTGCGTTCAAATCCGGAAATGATAAAAAAGTTGTCCAATTAAAATGAACATACTTCTACTAAGCACCACAAAAAAAGGATTTTGATGACCGGAATGGAATGAAATAGATATAACTCAAGCCTATAAATGGTAGCACACTGGAGTTGTTGTTTGATTCAAACTTTTTTTTTTCAAAATTGCAAGAAAGTGCATATTCGGTTATAACATGGTATATTCGGACATGTGTCTTATAAGCTCGTTTTCTTAAATGAGATTTTCTCATATCCGTCATCTACTGTATTAGGAAAAATAAAAGGATTAGGCACGAACTTTGGCGTTAGCTCACACAGATTTGTCTTCTGAATGAGCCAGACACACTTAGAAGGAATTAAAATAATGTATATTTTTAAGGATTTATTCGCAATTACATTTGTCAAATTGAGCTGATTAAAAATTGGAAGTGACTGAGGACATGTCAACAGTACTGTTTGTTAAATCATTCTCTTAATTTTTTCCAAGCCGTACGCAAATTTTTAATTGCGATAAACTGCTCGTCGTTAAAAATTAAGGACGAGACACGCATTTTCGAAATGTTCAACGCAGCGCGCAGAGGCCCTTGAACTTTTAGAAACAAAACTGACATTTCTTTAGTCACTTCCAAAAACTATACCCTGTGAAGCCTCGAAAAGTGATATAATAAAATAAGCTCAATAAGTGCCACCACATTAAATTTTTCATTTGTGTTCATCCAATTGTGACATAAAAAACGAGAGTGGTTGATGTGCACTTGTGTGTGGGCTAAAAATGGAGTTAAAGATGAGACCCTGCTAATAAAAATAAAAACTTTTAAACAAATATTTAAACTACCGACCCACGTTTTATGATGATCATGAATGTTTGCTTCTGTGTTTACAGGGAGTAAACAAACCAATATAAAGATACAATCTAGCCACGAGGAGGGGATATAGTTTCCTACTTTTCTAATGCACTGACATTTTTCTATTTATGTATTTTATATTTTTTCTATACTATTTCCTAATAAGTGTAGTTCTGTTATTTTGATTAAGACAACAATTAATATACCTGTAAGTCTGGTCCCATTCCGAGATCAGCATTGCCCCATATGTTGTTATCTTCCCTTAGAAGAGAATTTGTTAGCTCAATAGACAAACGTTTCTTGTAATCTTGTGGCTTGTCTTCACTCATCCGGAATAGAACGGCTGCAGCGTATGTGGCTACGCCTTCGTTTCTTGAATGCAATAAATCGGTTAGAGGGCCAGTGGCACCTTCTTGTTCGATTATCTCTGCTCCTTCTTTATCAGCAGCCAACTCACAAAGTACTCCAGCAGCAACGCGCTTTCGATGTTAAACAAAAAAATCATATTTTAAGAAGGGTTATCTTTTATTTTATCATAACTCACCTGAATATTTTCAATTTCGTTGAATAACAAGCGAACAAAAATCGGAATAACCGCTTGCTGGCGAATAAGTGCTCTATTATGTGATTCTCTAGCGAGAATATGTAATGCACCAACAGTGCCTTCAACAATCTCCTCCATGCGAACACCATCAGCATATGCACTCGGCTGCTGAGAACCTGTGCTGGCAACCGAAGAACGTTGCTGCAAAGAGAAAAAGTGAAAAAAAAAAATAAAATTGTTCAATGAAAAATAACATTTATCTATTTACCCTTTCTGTGTCTTGGAAAGCCCTCATTAGGAGCCTAACCAAGTGATGTATAGCACCGTGCTCACGCAACGGTGCATGGTTTGCTGGACAAAGTGCCAGGTTACGAATTAAACCAATAACTGCCTTAATCAACGGCCAACGGGATGGTGGATGCAACAGCTTAACAATAACTGATAATCCATAATTCAAACGAACTGCATTCTGTGCTAGCTCGGAGTCAACGTGGCGCGAAGTCAAATGACGTAGAGCACATACTGCAGGCTCGGTGATTTCTTCACGGTCACCGGCATTGATGATCGTACGAACAAGTGCATCGACTCCACCCACTTGGCAAACGGTTGCCTTGTTACGTTGGTTGTTGCAAGTTAAGTTGGAGAGAATGCCAGCTGCGCAAGTAACAACATTAACATCTGTGGAAGCCAAAACTTGAACCAAGCTCTGCAGAAGCGCCTCTAGCCCCTCAACTTTGGTTGCTGCGTCCGACAAATTTCGCAGAGTCCAGAGACAATTCTGCACCAATCGCTGTGATGGATTGCCCAAATGCATGGCCAGAGCTTGCATGCCGCCAGCATCAACAATAGCCGGTTTATTGCTTGAACAGACAGACAATACCTTCAACACCCGCGATGTTGTCCACAAGAGCTTCTCGTAATCATACGAACGCATTATGCGAACTAACTCGTTGGGTCCACCGGAAGCCAAAATTATCAACTTGCTCTCTTGATTGCCATAAGCCAGAATTTGCAAGCAATCAGTGACAATGGCTAAGAATTTCACATTGTTACGCTGCAACAGGGTGACCATCTTCTGGAGTCCTCCAGCCAGACGCACGGCCATTTTTGAGCCGTCCTGGTGCAGAAGCAAATTGTGCAAAGTGGTAATGGCATAAAAGAGAACAGATTCAACAGGCGAAGAGAGTAACTTAACCAGTGCTGGAATGCCACCGCTCTTGAAGATGGCCAAAAGACCTTGCCGATGGTGTGACAAATTGTGTAGGGTTCCTACGGCTCCCTTGGTTGTCTCCAGATCGTTGCTGTTCGAAATGGCGCGAACTAGAGCAGCCACCATTTGGGGACTGTTCATGATGGCGTGACGAGAAGCTTCCTTCTTCGACAATTGATGGACCATCATAGCTGCCTGCGAGACAACAACTTGATCTTCATCATTCAAAAGTTTGATGAGTTCGGGAATTGCTCGGGTAGCAAGTTCAGCGTCATCCTGATAATTAATTAGATTGACCACGGCATGTTTAAGCATTTGCGACGGTTCAGATAAACGCTGAACAGCTGTGGGTTGTTGCGGATCGAACTGGGTCGATGGGATCTCAATACCTTCCTCGAGTGTCTCAGGGAACATTGCGGCCCGCACACGCTGGGAACGTGTCTGGCTCAATTGCTGATTCATATCGTCAACTTGATCTTGGGTGAAGTTTTGAGGAAAACCCTGGTCCAGATCAAACATCAATGGGTCACCTTCCATTTCTTCATCTTCCTTGCCACTCAATGAGGGCACTTGCGTCACTGCACCCGAATGGATACCGGAATCACTCAAATAGGAGTTTTGTTGCCACATAAGCGTTTGCTCCTTAGACGATACCATTGGTAAGTCCGGTGGATTGTATTGATTATGCGGCACTGAAAGACGAAAAAAACCAAAAACCATCATTAAAGGAAAGTCTACAATATAAGACGATACTTTAGCAATAAAAAAATAAAAGAAACACGACAACAATAAATCGATGAGAGGTTGTAGAGTAGGAAATGTATTCGACTGTGAATCGTACCACTTGAGAATATTACTCTTCTAAAGATGGCTTCCATTAAAAGTGCAAAGCTACCGCTAGTATACGCCGATAGAGGAAGGGGTTAGGGGTTCTCTTTTTTTTTGTCAGACGCATTACAATAATTACAGTTTTATATACTGTTGAGCTTCTCTGCACATACATATGTTTATATAATATACATACTCGTATATGAAAGTAATGCAGTTTGAAATAATTTTGTAACCACATTGGGGATTGTTTTTCTTTATTTTTATTGGAATCGTATGTTGATGTCGGTGAGTATTTCATGAGTGAGTGCATTTTGCTTTCATGTGAACATGATACTTCAATGTAGTGCGTAAGAGTACTGTACTGGATGTTGTACCTTGGGTAGTAAATATTTGTACACTTTTTGGAGTTGTTGGATGTTTTTACAAGCTTCAGCGCTTAAATAACATTCACTCTGCTTCACAAACTTATTTAAAATTAAATCGGCGCCAGTGACCGCCCAATGGGGCGAATTACAATGATGTATCTAGCCAAAATTATTTTTCAAGTATCGCCTTTACCCTATAAAGCTTACGACCGTGGCACAATTGGAAAGTAATATTCGGTTGGAAATGTCCGCTTGGATTGCGAGTTTTCCCAGATTTAAAGTTCATATTTGAAGTGTTTAGATTGAGAGTCCGGAAAAATTGCAATTTATGTCCATTGGTGGTATAGCTTGAAATACCCGGTATGCAACTAATAATAATAAAATTCAGGGGGTCATTCCGTAATTTTTAAAACGATAATCGTGCACGTTATCGTCATCAATTTGCTTCACGTAACACAATCACTATCGTCTCGTCAATCGTTTATTATAAATCACAGTTTGAGGAGGAACGTGAAGTCGCCTAAACAAATCGGTTATCCACCTATCCTTCAAACTACATATAATTAATTATAGGGTTTTTAATTGCTGCGGGCAGATTTTGACTGTGACATCTATTAAATCTTTTGTTTATTTTTTACTGATGCCAAATCACCATGGCAAGTTAAACGATTGAACGACACGTCCAATTGAAAGAACTTTAATATGAAAATCATTTTACGGTTTCCATGGTTGTCTTTCAATGTTTATTATCGAAAGTTTCTTGCCCAAATTTGCGTTAACGAAACCCAGGATCAACCGAAAACATCTACCCGCCCTTATTGAAAAACCCTACCTATGATAAAATGCATAAATTGCTTACAAAAACAAAAAAGACGACACAAGACGATAGCTTAATAGGTATCGTTCAAATGCTAACGATTTAACGATCACGTTTTGACGATTTTTGAGTTACGGAGAGCAAATTTTCGTCGATAGTGATTATTGCTTTTACGTGATTCAAAGCTGTCGTCAAAACGATATCGTGTGACGATAATCGAATTACGGAATGACCCCCAGTGTAGTTCTAATAGCAGGCAGATTTTACTTTACTTTTGTAAAATATAAAGTTACATATTCATTTTCAACATCGCCCTTCAGTTTTGTTTGTTTTATCATTATCATCTTACGTATTTGTGGATTTCTCACTTCACAAGTCATTTATGCGAGTCTAACCCAAAATATGCATGTGCCACTGCTAACTGAGCCAAGTAGACTGAGATGTGGTTCAGTGTTTCCTCATGATCGACTTAGAACCTGCATGTGGCACTGATACTAACTAGGCCAAGAAAACTGAGATGCTTACTCAGAGATCCTGATTATTTCAAGAATGTAAACGTTCTTGGTTATAACTCTCAAGTTATACCTTGGCCTGCCTCAGTTTCGGGTGTTCTTTACAAGCTTTTATTCGTTTGGCCTCCTTTTGTGTTTTGGTTTTGTTTCTAATTATATTTTCTCCTATTACGCAATACGACACCAGTTACGTTTAGGGCTTTTTGTCCCTTTTTTTATCTAAGAGTATGCCTCCTTATTTCCCTGAACATGGATGTGGCTTTCCGCTTGGAAAATCTTGGTGGACAGTCCCATCAGGGGTTCTCGATGATGACCAGCATTGCATTTGATCATATTAGCTTTGAGAGTGTGGTTCATCGGATCACTTACCCAATCTTTTTCGCTACTAACCTCCGTTTGAAAGTTTTTCTCGAAATTATACTTTTTCACCTTGCAATATCAAAGCACATTATGTTACTGTGGACCTAGAAATAGAGTCTTTTTCCTTAGAACTATATATTTTTCTGTTCCAGTTTCTACTTATATTTTCGCGTACAAAATGGACAACATATTCCCATGTCCTGTGCGCTAAACTGAAAATATTGCAGCTAGTTTTGTTTTTTGGAGTGGCGGCTTTATTGGACCATTTTTTCTTCCAACACGACGATGGAAGAGAAACGTGACACATGACAACCGATTTTTTATCGCCAGAATTATAGGATTTGGACTTGGACGAGCTATGGTTCCAGCAAGATGGGACTACGTGCCACAAATGCCGTTAAACAATCGATTTATTGCACACTTAGGCCGAGTTTTTCAATTGTGAGTTAAAACCTGAGTTAGCTAACTCTAGAAGTAAATTAACCCACAATTTACTGAAGAAGAAGTTTTTCTGTGTGGAATGCATGTCACATTTGTCAGAGTTCATACGAAAACCCAAGAACATACCACCAAGTCGACTACAGGTGTCTTCTGTATTTATTTTAATTATTTTGTTTGAAACAATTACCCGACATCTCTTAAGCATATTTGGTTCACATAAGGATTATTTTATATGCTTCATTTAAATTCATCTGGATGTGAAATAAAAACAAAAATAACGTTAGCAAGCAACAATAACAACAAAGAGACCAATCAAATGTAAATTTGAAATGGCGCAAAAATACCGCAAGCAATGCATTATGCAAGCATTGCGAATGTATGTACATAGAGATTTCCTTTTCATAATACACATAAATGTAATATAAACGTACCTAAAGGTGATGGGAAGTATTCATTCCACTTCGGATTTATATATTTCTGTAAACACTGCGGAACGCAACAGAAAGGCGCAGCCGAAGGACTAAACTTACGTAAACTTTTTCCACCTCCTCGCCACCCAATTTTTCCCATTTTTTTTTTTTTTTTACTTTTTTCGAATTTATAGAAAGCAGAAAAATCCCTGTTGACAATCAAAATCCCTTTGACACATGCGACGACAGAATTAATGGGAAGCGGGAAAAGTAGGTGGAGATTTTCATAACCTCCCCCTTGGGTTGTTGCTGGTGGTGTTCTCATAAGAACTCTTTCCCGCATTGCTCAATGCACAAACTCAGATATCGTATCGTAAGGAATAATACACAAACGCCGAGAGAGAAGGATAAAGGATGCAGAAAAAACAATATAAAAAAAAAAACAGAAAAATTATGATGACGATGACGACAAGGACTGTGACGAGACGCGACAGTGTTAGATGAATTAATTCAACCAAGTGCACGACTGCAGTGTAAGCTACATACATAGCACTTAGTTTCTATTACAGCACAAGCAGTTTAATTCTTTTTTTCTGTGTTTTAGGGGCTTTACTTTGTTTTATTTTTTTCACAATTTTTCTCTTTTTTTTATTCATCTTTCTGCAGCAAGTTTATTCAGCCAAAAGGATTTTTTCCCATCCCTCCGTTTGTTCGCCCATTTTTCGCAGAATGAGTACATGATTGAAAAAAAGAACGAACAGAATGGGGCTTAATCTTTTATGGCGGGAACATTTTCACAAGTTGGCATAATTTTTGCCTTTTTGTGTTAGAAAGCAAATAGATTCCATGCACAGGCACATACATAAATGTAAAATAAAATAAAGACCAGGGAACGACGGCAAGCTCGGGATACATTGAGGCGTGTGCAATTGCTCAAGAGACCCAAATTTGCATCATTTTTTTCTCTGAATTTTTTTTACAAGGCTTTAGCCTCAAGTTAGAACTCTCAAAACACCAATTGGGTGAGATTTTTTTTAATTTTTAAAAAAATCCAATGGATTTTCATGATAAAATAAAGAAAAAGGAATCAATTAATTATGCAACGATGAGAAAAATTCTTAACACAAAGAGAATGTACACTACGTCGTCGTCGGATCGGATGGAGTGTTTGTTTTAGGTTGAATCAAAAAGCATGCAGCAGTTGTTGAGTATGTATGTATGTACTTACTGGTTCGATTTTGGGGAGGCAAATAACTCATGGTGATTTAGGCGTTTCACACCACACCTGAAAAGAAATATAAAAGAAATTAATGTTATATATAAGATTTATTTATGAAAATAAAGTTGTTTAATGAAATGGAAAATTGATTTTGACATTGACTTTAGTTTCAGAGAAAAGACAATGCCTACATACATATGTATATGCATTTGGGACACAAACGAAAATTTACTCGTATTCAAAGGTAAGTTGTTGAAAACTAAAATTCTTCTTCTTGCAATATGTATATGTTAAGTTTATACTTCTATACAGGATATTATAAAAGAAGGTACAAAACTGCAGTAGACCTATTGTTAATAAATAACTGTGAGGGCACGAAAAATTGAATCGTTAATTTTTGGGAAACCAAGCTAAAATGTAAAACGATAGATTAGGCTGAGAAAACTACTGTTAATAATCGTTAAAAATCAAATAGCATACAAAAAATTATAATAAGATAAGAACCTTATGAAAGGTACAGATATTTGGAGATAATTGCAAGAAAAGTGATTGGCTTAGGGACCACTTCCAATTGATTGATGGAAATTAAACATTTATCAAGGTCAGGTGACTTCTTTCGCATTGTTTTGATTGAAATGCGCCTAGTGCTAGGATCCTTAATGCCAAAATCCGAAATGGCATAGCGATACTTTATGTACTTTAATATATAGGAACAGTGTGATTCGCATAATATGCGACAAAAGCTTAGAGTGCGTAGGTTCAGTTGAGATAAAACAAAAATCCTATGAGGGTGGGTCTATTTGACCCCTTTTAGATGGGAAGGGCAATTTTATAAAAAAAACTGACTTAAATTAATTGTTAAAAAACAACGGCGATTCTTAAAATATAATGCTATGGCTTTTTTTTTTAAAACAATTCTGTCATTTAATTTTGAAATTAAGTTGTTTTCATCGATATTGTTGTCTCTGAAAAATTAATTTTAAAACTCAAACCTAGAAAGAATTAGTTGAAATTTTTTTTTTTTAATTTTACGTAGACTTAGTGCCGAGCAAAATAATAGCAGTGTAATCTGTTAAAAATATAATTTTTCATATCTTTATAATGCAGCCACTTTTTCTAACTTCTACTGTAGTGTGGTGCTCATGGATATTAAATTAACCATTTGAAGTCATAGTTTAACGGTTTATTCTTAATGCTTTGATTAAATTTCACTTTGTCTGGTGTCCTTCCGTATTTTAAGCGAGCAAAATAATAGCAGTTTTATTGTCAAGTTTAATTTAAAATATTGTGAATAAAAAGTAAGCCCTATTCCTTTACACTATAATATTTCAACCGAATTTGTTTAAAAAGCTTAATAATTTGTGGGTCGTGGTAAACACTGGACACCACAAAGGCGCCAACTCATTAAAAACCTAATTACGGACGGCAACACCTATGAGGAAGTTCAGGAACTTGTTGGGTGTTCGGCGAATATGGCAAGAAATAACATAACATTTGAGGGAAAGGAGAAATACCGTAGCGTAAAAAAGTTCTTACGCCATCTTACATAAATCGTGTTGTCACAACTTGAATGCTCGCAGTCCAAGAAGAAAATACCAAATGAATAAAGTTTGCATTTGGGAGGAGATTAAAGTTGTAATTTATGGTGGTAAAGGATCTCGGCAATATGTAAGACGATCACCAATAACCGAATATGATCCTAGATACACCACCAAGACGATAAAACAAGGAGGATCTCGTATCATGGTATGGGGAAACTTTGCATACTATGGAGTTGGTCCAATATATTGGATTAAAAGTATAATTAATCAAC
Source organism: Leucozona laternaria (assembly GCA_932273885.2). NCBI lineage: Eukaryota > Metazoa > Arthropoda > Insecta > Diptera > Syrphidae > Leucozona > Leucozona laternaria. The sequence continues at coordinate 44,945,596 of OW026367.1, forward strand.
ACTCGTATGTGGATATTTTGCATAACATTATGCTACCATATGCAGACTTTAAAATGCCGCTTAAATGGGTCTTTTAGCAGAATAATGAACCAAAGCACACCAGCACAACAGCTAAGCAATAGTTTCTGGACTAGAATATTGAGGTCTATGAGTGGCCTGCTCAGTCTCCGTACCTCAATCCCATTGAAAATCTTTGGGCGGACATAAAAAAAGAAGTCTCGAATGCCAAACCAAAAAATAACAAAGTGACATTGACCGTAGTTCAGCAGGTTTGGAGATAAATATCACTGCAAAGATGTGAGGGGGTTTTCGACTCAATGGAACAATAAATTGAACTTTTTGAACCATTATTTGGACTTAATTATACACAATCAGACAAGCACTGCTATTATTTTGCTCCCTTTATTTTAGAACACATTTTGTTTTTGTATAGTTACTACATTAATGATCAATAAATTATCATTCAATTTATAAAAAAAACATTTCAGTAAAACGTACAAAGTTTTACCAACAATGATTTCTAAAATCAGACTTCGTTCGATTTTTCATTTTTGTCTAAACTTATTTTTCGTTGCACTGCTATTTTTTTTGCTCGCAGCTGTATGTGGTTTTCGTTTCAACCACTTCAGATTTGGGTGTGAGATCTCAAATCTTTTACAGAAAACGTGATTTTATTTTGTTTTGTAGTTGCGTGAGTGCCACTTTTGAAACAACACTGATAAATGTCATTTTTGTTTAATGTGTTTGCAAGTGCGTGTGAAAATCTGTGTAAATCTTGCTAAAAATCGAGATCTGAAAAATGGACTGCAGGTCGACAAAAAATTCTAAAAAAACTTGTCTCAGATCAATAAAATCAAAAAAAAAAAAAAACGAAAACCACATTTGATTCTGATTTATTACATCAATGCATTTAAATTGTATGTATGTACATAATGTACATACATATGTATTCGTTTATTTAGTATGATTTACTATTTTACAACAATTTTGAATATAAATTATATATACGGTGTGACAAAAAGCTATAGCGTGTAGGTTGGGTTGAGACAAGAAAAAAATCTATTAGGAGGGCGGTCTATTAACCTCCGTTTAGCCAGGAGGGGCAATTTTCTAAAAAAAATTGACTTAAAACAGAAAAAAATATATTAAAAAACAACAGTTACACATACAATGCCATGATACACCTTTTTGTAAAGCCAGAAATCTCTTCTTTTATTGTGTTTTTAAATAAAGTTGTTTTAGAGAATAGTTTTTAAAAAAATTAATTTTCAAAAAAAAAATGAAAATTTAGTTATTGTTATTAAGTAGTATTTTTGTTTTTAATATTCAATGCTTTTATTAATTTTAAGTCAAACACCAAACACTGGATGCTTAATCTCTTCTATTTCTTTAGAAAATTGAATAAGTCAGGAGGGGCCATTTTCTAAAAAAAAAAATTACTTAAAACAGAAGAAAAAAATATTAAAAAACAACGGTTATACTTGCAATGCCATGATATACCTTTTTGTAAAGCCAGAAATAATTTTTTTATTATGTTTTTAAATAAAGTTATTTAAAAGAATATTTTTTAAAAAATAAAATTATATTAAATATTATTGGTCAAAAAATCATTAAATTACCATATTAATGTCATAATTGTCATCTGTGTTGCATGTCTTTAGGAGATAATGTCCAATAATAACAATCATAGACGATTGTAATTATTGGACATTATAAAAGAGAACTAATAGGGCAATTAAAATGTTCAGTAAAGTTTGCCTATTTATCGGGCATAGTTTCACGCTTGCCGAACGTGTGGACATCGGAAGAGTCAACTCCGCTTATTTTGCGGTTGGATTTCGGCCTACATCCGTATAAAATTGTGCTGTCACAAGAATTGAAGCCGGACGACAGTAGACAACACCGTTGGGCAATGCTATTTGGGCTCTGGCGCTGGAAATATTTATTGGCCGGAGATCCCGATTTTTGACCAGAAATTATCTTCTCGGACGAAGCCCATTTTCGGCTCAGCGGCTTTGTCAACAAACAAAATTGCCGTTATTGGAGCGAACACAATCCACAAGTGTTCGACCAAGCGTCCCCAAAGAATCGACTGTTTGGTGCGGATTAAGACATGGCGGCATCATCGAAACTTATTTCTCATCAAAAATTGGACCGACCGCTTAAAGGACTACCATCGAGGCCGAGGCAGCCATTTGAATGAACTGCTGTTCCATACACAATGGCATAAATGTAGCTTCAAAATAAAGCCCGCATCAATTTTATATTTCACACCCTTGCTGTTTTATTTAAATTTACTTTTCTTATCGTTCTTATCTGGTCACCCTTTATATTTCGTATTTTCTTGACTTTTTGACAGTAGGTGTAAAGCGAATTAATACCTCACGTTCTTAGAAATATATAGGTTCTTCTTATTGAAAATAGAGTATTTAGTAATTAATTGTTTGTTTTTGATTGCGGTCTTGTATGTACTGATAATATTGTCTCGGGTTGAACTCCACGATCATTTCATCTGATCTTAGCATAAGGTTTTTAGACGTGGCCGTCGCAGTGTTGTCCGGTAAACAAAAAGCTTCCTTAATTTCAGAAATGTTACCTTCCGAATTTAAGTGTTTGTTTAGTTTTTTTTTCACTTTTGTTTTTAGACTCAATTAGCAGTTCAGTTTGTCGAGAAATTTCTGAAGAATATTACGCCATGTACATATATGTATATTCCAATAATAATTAGAAATTCTTCATTAAATGTATGTAGGTAAATCGATTTATTGAAAACTTGACTAAAATCTGTCAGTAGGTATACAGAAATTACTTACTTCTATGATGATTTTTGTCAATTGAAATTTAAATGCCTCACAATGAAATTGTTGATTGGTACTACCTATTTCAAAAAAAAAAAACCTATCATAATTTTTGTTTACTCATTCTCTTTGAGTCACTTTATTCATCCCTATGGTCTAGTAGGTGATGAAGCTGATTACTATTTCAAAGTTATTTTTTTTTTAATTTTTCTACTACAAAACAAAGAAAAAACAAGGCAAGAAAAAGTGCGAACTAATATTAAATCAAACAAATAATAAATTCAATTTGTAATATCACATCTGATGGATATGCAATTATCAACTCCATGAAACGCTGCACTTATATTTTCTATCTTGTTCAGGTAGTATTCATACACTGGTGCTGCTGTGGTCTGTTTTGATCTAATTTTTCTTTAGAAAAACAACTATTTCTTCCCCAAAAATATTCCTCGGAAAGAAATTCACAAATACTAAAAATTATTATTTTTTCTTTTATGATGACTACGACTAAAGTAATCGCTGTTTATCATAGATTCGCGGTTACTTTAGTCGATTCTATTTCTTGACCTTTCCATCCAGCAGCTTACTTTTCTTCAAAATGTAGGGAACGCACTTCACTTTTATGTAAATTTTTCACATCTGGGCTTTAAATGAAAATATTAAGAATTTAATTTTCAATTAAAGAAGAAATCGGAAAAATTATCGTGGGGGTAAATTGCACCAAAATGCATAATGCGAGAACTGAAAAGGAATAATTAAAAAAAAAAAAAATGGAATTTAAACTCAATTTTACTTCACATACATTGTAAATATGTGATGTACCTATGTTTCGTAAAATAGGGCTCAACAGCAATTATCTTAACAGTTACTGTATGCGAGTTGTTAGTCGAGGGAATAGAAGGGACCTACAATTTCCTGTAGAATCCGAAGCTTTAGCACTATCAAAGTTGAAAGATACAAAATATGTATTGTGCAGTTGAGCACAAACTTCAATTTTCTGCTATGTACAGCTACCTTCATTGTGTGCAAGGGGTCAGAAGAGAGGCACTTTATCATGACAAGAGATACCTACTCCTGAAGGATACGAAAGAATCAGAAGGTAACACAGACAAAATATTTGTTTCATTTTAGACGGATAAGGGTGAAATTCGATCCTCTGTCGTGGTAGTCCAATGCACTAACCATAGCGTCTTAATAGTTAAACTCTTTTTAAAATCATGAGTTCTTCCATGTAAAATGTATGTATATACATATGTAAATAAGTGCGACGGACGTCTTATTTATAAGTAGGTTTGCTATGGACAAATTATAATTTATACCAAAATAGGGTCTTAGTATCTGCTTATCAGAGAGTTAAGAATTTTATTAGAATATAATGTACCTACATTTACATAAGTACATAGGTACCTACAAGGAATTATCCTAATACTTTTTTAATAACTGTTTTATTTTTTCTCAACTTAGTAGATACCTATTGCAGAAAAATTGTTCAATCAAGACAAAGGCGCAGGTATACTACGTTTGCATCAATTTAATTCCCTACTTAGGTATATCCCAGACTCACTCAATTTTACAAAGAGGGACTCATGTTACACAAGTGTGTTGTAAACGGCAAGACATTTTTTTGTCTTCTTGTTAGCCGGGCTTAGGCACGGGCAGCCATGCAGGCACTATACTATTACAACCTCCCTCAATAAGGTGAGCATACTTCGTAAATTAGTCACGGTCTTTCCAAGAATACTGCCAAAGTGCCAACCAACAACAACGAATCTATTGCAAGAAAAAAAAAACTATGCAGCTACCACGCTACAAAATAATAATAAAAAAAAAGGAAAAACAAACATGGACAGCAGATAAAATTTATAATGAAAAATACAAACATAATTATGCAGTTCCAAGATACTAACTATAAAAACTTTGCAAGCCATTCTCAAGACAAGATAAAGAGGTCAACAAGAGAAGCACCACAATAGAATACAAAAAATCACTCGTAACAAACACAAAAACTTGGCATTTCCGGACTTTCATCAAAGCTCAAACTTATTTTTCAAAACAAAAATTTCTATTTTAAAAAGACAATTTTCATAAGAAAAACATAAAATAAAAACTATTTGAGGGCTAGTACAGCTATTTTCTATATTTTTCCATTCAAAGGAAAAAATCCAAGAAATCTCAAAAGAAAAATTTCAATTCCATGTACCTACACCCGCAATAAAAAAAAAAAAAATTGTATGCAAGGTACGCGCTACGCCGATCCAGAGCCAGCCATTGCACTTGTGATGAACTGATGAGATACCACACCCCCAGAATATTTTGTTCAATTTGATTTTTCAGTGTTTTTCAATGAGATTTTCACAAATATTTCATTCACTTACCGTTCGCAAGTAGTTAATTAATGTTTTTATGCACAATACAATTAAATAAACGCACTTATTTTGTTAAAAAAATTGATTTTTCACTGTTGAAAAAAAATATTCGAGACACACAATATGGTGGAATGAAAAATTCCCCACACAACTATTCACTTGCAGATGAAAATTCACTTTGCGTTTGCTTTGAAAACTTTACACAAAAATTTACACCAACTTTCGTTTGGCGGATGAACATGTACACAATGGATGAACATATTCAGCGGCGGCCATTTTTTTGTATCAATTTTTTTCTTTGATTCAGCGATAAATGAATGTTTGCTTTTTACAGGGTTGTTGGATGAAATATTATAGAAGTGCTGCCAAGAATTTCAATTTTTGTGATTTTGGTTCCTAAACAATGCAATTACAACTTGCAACTTTAAAGCACTATGGTGCGACGTATTTGTTGATGCTGATATTCAGAATTGCTGAAGTGTAGGTGAGATGTCATCAGAAGAAGATCCAGTTGATTTTCTAAAGTAATATCAGCTGAAAAAGAGACATTTGTGCATGCTAGATGTTTGGACGTGTATTAAGGCTGTCCCAAACCAACGCGAAACATTCGCGCGAATATGCGACGACTGAAAATTGTTCGAAGATTCGCATCGCGCCAGTGTGGGTGCTCCCATTAATCTCCATGTAAATAAATTAAGACAGGCGGAAGTTTCGTTGTCGCGCCGAATGTTTCGCGTTGGTTTGGGAGAGCCTTTATTCTCGTTTATACCAACAGCAAACCAATTACGGATAAGAATTGAACAAGAAAACATAAACTTGGTTTACAACAGTAAAGTTAAGTCATTTGGCATATATGAAATCAGCTGCAAAGACTGCTTTTAACTTATACATAGGCCGCGTTCGGGCAACTATCCAAAGCTATCCGGATAGGTTTGTATTGTTGTAATCGCATAGAAAAATTCACCTGATGAACCAATCAGCTGTTGTCAGAAACAAATCCCGAGCTATCCTAAAATTTTCGCGATACTAAACTATCCGATGGAAATTTGGGGAACAGCTAATCACAGCTGATTATACCCACAGCCGACTACTTATTTTTCTTTTTGATGTCGCGTCTGGTTTTGTTCGTTTAAGCCTAGTACGCAGATCACGCTAAATTTTAGCTTCCACTTTTCTCTCCAAACATCAGCTAAACCCCTAGCTAAATTTTGACATGAGAGCGTTGTGGAGAATATGTCAAAGAGAACAGCTGTTATCTGAAAAAATTTATATTTAACAATTTCAAAGAATTTTTTTTTTCATTATTCCAAGTAATTTCAACCAAATAAAATGGATTCTTTTCTTTGTCTGAGATAAATAATTTGTTTCCAAATATTAACCACGTCGCTTTTTATTTTCACAAAGCAAAATTCACACAAAATTCAAGAGTTAAAGAAACCTTCAAAATTTAGCTCGAAAATTAATGTGCCGAACAATTATTTCATGCGCTAAATTTTGACAGATAGTTATGTACAGTATGAAACAAAAATATGATTTTTTTAGCTGGAGCTGCGTACCACTCGGCTAAAATGCTTGGCTAAATTTTAGCTTGGCTAAACTTTGGAGAGAATTTTGTATGAAAACGAAAATTTAGCGCGATGTGCGTACTAGGCTTTAAAGAATAAAATAATAAATAAGGGCTAAAATCTATACTAGTGAGATATTAAATGGTACTGAATACTTAATTGATGATTCAGAAGGGATTTGCAATAAAATGGGAATGAAATCGTCGCGTTGAAAACTCAATAGTTTTCCTTTTTATTAGCTGCCTACTGCCTTGTCTTTTGACAGCAAATGTAGCCTATCTGATTTTGGTCGTTCAAAAACATATCGGATACCAAGGTATCTTGGATAGCCTATCGGATTGGCACCCGAACGCGGCCAATTTCTTCTTGTGGTTTTTGAGCACGTTGGAGAAGTATGTGGTGACAGGCACAGAAGATGAGAATCCCCGGCAGCCATTTTAATTTGCCTACAAATTTGAACTGGCAGTTATCAGATAAAAAATGAGAATGTGTGTAAAAAAACCTCACACATAGACAGTAGGGATCTTCACATACCTGGTTAAATTGTTGGTACAATTCACATCTATTCATCGACGCGGGAAAAAATTACAAATACAACAATGTAAACAAATGGGTTTTGGAGGGTGAAACGTACGAAACATTCTCATCTTCATATGGCTAATCTGTGGTGACAGGGGTAGAAAAAATTAATAAGGTTGAACAAATTGTAGAGTTACCATCTATTCGTCGTTCACTCAGATAACTTTGCTTATTCAAGTAGAGTAAAGAGTGGAGAGATGATACTTTTTCACTTGCACAAAGTTCGCAGCGTTTAAAAGCTATTTGCAATTAGACCGAAAGAGAAACGAAGATTAAATATCGCTCTCGTCTAAAAGCAGTCAAACAAAATATATAGGACAGGCGAAACGGAACATCTACGCGCGATACAAAGAACACATGATGCCTGATGGATCTCTGCCAATAAATGTCAGAAGTGTCAGTGTGAAATTAAAAAAAAAAAAAAAAAACAATCTGACAGCACTCCCTGGTTGGAAAACAAAACCAAATGCCGAAGGCACGAAGGCGAGCGAAAAAAGTCGGGTGTTTAATAATAGTGATTAATATGTAATAAAATTAGTTTTTCTGTATCAAACACTTGAAAAAATGTTTAAACACTAATTAATAGGTAATTCGATCGCAAATTTAAGTTTTCAGTTCCAAACACAATAAATAATCAAATGACCGGATTTTTAACACTGCCAAGAGCATGTAAATATTTTCCAACCAGGGACTTTTTTTGTTGTTGTTTTTAGATGTCAAATTAGAAAGAGAAAAGACAAAGACAAATCTTGGAAGACCTCTATTCACAATGCGACGAGGAAACGGGTCGTGAGCGTGACGAGAACCGCTGTCATTTTTTTCTAGTTACATAATCTTCGCCCAATTCACAATGCAGCGAGTGCTTTTACGACAAAAATCCATATAAACAAAATAATTTACAAAACAATAGATTTATCAATAACTTTATTTATTAGACACAAGTTGATAACATCTTTTGTGAAAAATCTGTAAATTACTTAGGAACAATAAAAATCATCGTCACGTCGCGTCTTTTTTTTCAATTTTTCGAATTCTTGGCGTGACGTGATGACGAGAAACACCGCATTGTGTATGTAGGTATGCTTACATTGTTTGAAATTGGTTTGACAACTACAACGAGTTCCTATCACGCTCACGTCTCGTTTCCTCGCCGCATTGTGAATCAGCAATCAGGCAAGTCGCTGCGCTGCTGATTGGATTTTAAGGTGAATTTAACGAGTGAATAACTTTAATTTGGATTTAATGTTTAGATTTATATTAGTTTAAATCTGGATTTAATTTTCAATCTGGATTTAACTGAATCTGAGGAAAGTTGAAGAAGCCTGCCTAGAACTTAATTTAATCTTTTAAGCGCTTTCGAAAAAAATAAAAATTATATTCATCTCACAAAATTATTTGCATGCAAAAATTATCACATCCAAAACAATTGATTTCCATTAATTTATTTGCGCAGGGTTAGTAAAATACTATTGCGATTGCATAGATTGAGTAGAGAATTTTTTTGAAAATATTGTATTTTTTTCCTACGAGTTATATGTTCTTCAGCTTATATTTTCAATCAACTAGAATAAAACGAAATGCTTGTATTTGTTAGAATAAAGGCTTAACTACATAAGCCCAAAAAGTGAAAAAGTACAAAAGTGAAAATTTTCAAACTCATTTTGGAATAGTTTTCCTGACTGGAAAACTTTTAAAAATGATGCAGAAAGATTAAATTTTGGTTAAAGAAAAAAATTGTATATTCTTTTTCAGAAAACAACTGCGGTAGCGGGAAAAAAAATATTTTTACTTTTGTACAAAAGTACTTTTTGGCTTATGTAGTTAAGCCTTTATGGTCTTTATTTCTCCAAAACTTAATTCCAACTGCCTGATGTCTAATGCCTATACAATAGATAGACACCTCGCATTGACAAATTATGGATTGCGAAGCAACACAAATGTTCCATCGTCAAGTTTGCTGACCTGCATTTGTGTAACTTACGCGAACTGTAAAATAGGGTTAACGAGCGCGACTCCACTGTAGCGATGTCCTTCATCGCAACCACAATTCAATCAACAAGTTTTCAATTTCATTGTACTTTTTCCAGACAGGTTCATAATCCGACCATCGTTCATGCCCATTAGAGGATGCATGTAAAGAGGACGAAGGGTGATTCTAGCAACTGCTCCCAATTTACAACTCTTTTTAGTACAGTAAAATGACTTTTTACCGCATAGGACCGTATATATTGCTCGAAACTGAATGGTCACGGTGAAACGAAGGAGTAGAAAAAAAAAGAGATTATCCAAGATGAGTTTTTGTTGTGGCTACTTAGGAGTTTCTGGGCTTCTTGGGGGCTATCGTGAATAAAATTTCCCTGGGAATGTTTCCCATCTTAGAAAATTTGAAACGCCAATACTTTTCAACTCCACTTCATAAGCTCAAATTTGGCTTATTGAAATGATAGCCAAGTTCACCTGGAAAATGTCTTCCCAATGCCCTTAGATTCCGATGGATAATGGTTGAATTATTCAAGTTCCAAATTTTCGAATTAGGGAAACATTCCCAGGGAAATTTTAATTTTTAATAAAAGAATGAAAATAAGAACATCATAAGTTGAGGTGGGAGGTGTGAAAATTTGTGTTCGGATTGCAAATTGCAATGATGTTATTTTATTTCTTACGAAAATTCAATACAAAAAAAAAACAATTTTGCTGTCTAACTTAATTTCCTCAAATAGCTTTAGTTCTAACCATACAAATGGAACTTAACTTTTCGTGCTTGAAAGAAGAACGAATTCTTAAAGACCTATCTGAGATTAAAATAAATACAAATTGCAAATCAATATTATCCTATGGTAGTAATTATCAATAATTTCTCCTTAAAACTTAATTTGACTTAAAATGAAATAAAATACTTTTAACTTATGAGTCCATATCCCTAGCTAAAAAGTGAGCAAGACCCAAGAAATGAGTGATGTAAGTTATTCGAGATGTATGTTGCAAGATTTGGCGCAGCCTTAGTTTAGTAGTTTACTGAGACGATTCGGTTTGTGTACGTTCACGGCGCAAAAACTGCCTAAGAGCACTTCGATCGTTAGATTTATTGTACAAGTCGTAGATGTGAACAAAGCCGAAATACCCGGCCAACGTAAGGATGCCGAAGAACAAGAAAACCAACAGAATAGCTCCTAAACAACCAAATAGAAGTATTGATGCTATCGTGAGAAGAGATCCTTCAAAAAAATAATGTGCCAATAATTGAAATTGAAAAACAGTAACAACGATTTACCTTCAAGAAGCATGAACCCTGTAAATGTAATGGCCAATGTCGACAAGCCGAAGGCCAGCAGAATTGTAAATGGAAGAAAAATGACAAGAAATCCTAGCATAACACTCAATGCCACAAAAGGGTACTTGACTGCAAGTTGGGCGCTTTTTTCAATCAAATCATAGCCTCCCCAGTCGATGAGTAGTTTGTTCCCTGCTGCCTTGAACTGTCTCCCTATATGAATATTAGGAAAATGATCAAATGGTAATCAGGTTCAGTAGCTACGAACATAATCTGTTAGCGCTGTCGCTTAGCATCTGAGCTAATTCTTCTCTTGTGTATTCCTGTTCGGTATTCATACTGTTAGTAAATTATCCGGGTTGATGAAATCTGAAACCAGAAAAAGAAATACCTTGTTAAGGTCTAAATAAATTTGAATGGACAACAATTGATTTGGTCTTTATTACTAATACACAAGTTCGAAGTACAATCAATCATAATGTAATTTCTCACGTTAGGATTTAACAAAATTAATAAATAAATACATTTTTTGTTCCAATAAGAAATAACCTTTTACCTGAAATAGGAGATGTTTTAATAACAAAAAAACAAGATAAGATATTCGCGTTTTTGAAACGATTAAATAAATTAACTTTTGTTTGCTTGCGACTGCGATAGCGATTCCAAAATGAAATTGTTCACTTCACATAAACAAATTTCAATGATGCCAATTTCTCAATTTTTTAATTTTGTTTTAGATCTGTTTATTGTATAGGTCTGTTCAAATTTCTGTTTGTTATTTCCCAATACTATGTTTTCACCAAGCACTAAATCGCGATTTAAGTGGATTAACTACCAATTGCTACGTTCTCGTGCCTATCCAAATTTATCCGGATAAGTTTATGTTGTTGTTAACCCTTGTGAAAAAACAACTGATGCCTGTAGTGCATTCCTTTTCTATACAATATTCAGCTATTATTGTGTCAAACAAAGATGTAGAAGTGACATTGTTAAAAATGTTATAGTGCGTTTTCATTGGAGCTGAAATAAGGTATTTTCTCTAATAACAGAAAAAAGTGTTTTCATTTCAAATTAGCTAATTTCATTTGACAGCTAATTTCATTATGACTTTAATTGGCTTGATTTTGTTGTTTTCAATAAATACCACATTGAAAGTATTCCATTTGGGTATGTTTATAAAGTGTTCACGTAATTTCCAACCGAATTTCGTGCAAATTTAGTTGAAATTACACCATTTCGAAATATGGATTTGTATGGGAAATGAGATAATTTTGAATCGAATTTTGAAATTTTCAACGAAATTACCTCATTTGAACTAATGAAAACGAAGTATTACACTGAGTTATATTTCATGCCGCCTCCACTGTGCATCAACGATGCCCAACATCATAACCACAATCCAATCCACAATCTGACTTGTATGGATAATGTCACCACATGACATGGATTTTTGTGCCTCCATGACGGTTTTAACATTGGACTCACTCTGCGTGACTCATATTGACATTTCTTTGTTGTATCTCACTATCCACATCATGATGAGAAAGAGATAGTCTAGTCAGGCAGGATTTTTCAAAAAAAAAATAAAAATCCTGCCTCACTTGACTATATATATTTTTCATAGTGAGGTGGAGTGAGATAAAAGAAAGAGATGTCAAAAAGAGTCGCGCGGAGTGAATCAAATGTGAACACCGTCCATAAAACTCTTCCAAGATTTGTCTTTTCTCTTTCTAATTTGACGTCTAAAAACAAAAAAAGTCCCTGGTTGGAAAATATTTACATGCACTTTTGGCAGTGTAAAAAACCCGGTCATATTTGATTATTTTTTGTGTTTGGAAGTGAAAACGTAAATTTGCGATCGATGACACTTTAGTGAACATTTTTTCAAGTATTTGACAAAAAAAAAAACTAATTTTAGTACATATTAAGGCTTAACTACACAAGCCAAAAAGTACTTTTGTACAAAAGTAAAAATATTTTTTTCCCGCTAGAGCAGTTGTTTTGTGAAAAAGAATATAAATACAAATTTTTTTTTAGACCAAAATTCAATCTTTCTGCATCATTTTTATAAGTTTTCCAGTCAGAAAAACTATTCCAAAATGAGTTTGAAAATTTTCACTTTTGTACTTTTTCACTTTTTGGTTTTATGCAGTTAAGCCTTTAATCACTATTATTGAACCCACTACTTTCTTGGCTCTCCTGCGTACCTTTGATATTTGGTTTTGTTTTCCACCCAGGGAGTGCTGTCAGTTTGTTATTTTTTTTTTTACACTGACACTTCTGGTATTTGGTGGCAGACGTCCATTGTATTTTTTCTAGACATGTTCAATATCCACGCATCGTTCATGCCCAGTGGAGGTGGCATGTTAAGGAACGATCAAGAACTGTTTTTAATAGCCGTGTTCCATTGGGCCTTGCAAAGTACTTTTTAGTACTTCCCAGTAGATGATGAATGAAATGCTTTTATTTTGCCAAAAGTAAAATCTAACCTCAATATCAATTTAATTTCGGTTTTGTTTTCTTATTTTACTTTAAAATGTGAAAAATGTCAACAACAATAATCTATTACGTAATTTCTGTTGATTGGTGATGTCTTTTTCTTGTTTGGAAACATTCTGTTACTAGATTTATGAACTACTTTGAACTACTTCGACCACAGAGTAGAAGTAGTGGACTGCAGCCAGAAGTACTTGGCAGTAGATACTGGAACCCAAAGGAACACATCTATTATCAGAGATGATCCATATAGATCATCCAAATAGATGTATTACAACAACAACACGAGATCCTTCTATCTATCGCGATCACGTTTCATGAACCCAAAGTTTAGTTTTCGCTCTTGCTTCTCAGCTTTCCAAATGGTGGAATTGTGAACAGTTGTTTAAAAAAAAAGAAAACGAATAAATGAAAAATAAATAAACGTATGTATAAAAGAGATAGGTACACAACACAGTTGTTGTCACTAAAGCGTGGTATGGCGCAATCGGAACAAGATGGATTCCGACACAACTCACCACTCGTCTGATGGACGAGACAAATATGGTTCAACGCATTGACATATAATAGGTCAATGGTTCTACGCGTACGAACTACATTGGAGCAATAGCGACACATCACTCCACAACACAACACGAGAAAAATCTGGTTCCGGCTTAAAGCTTATGCCGTTTTCGTTTGGATTTCGGAACTGTTCCATTCCTATGGAAAATGGGAAATTTGGAGTAAAAGGAGTGAAAAAGGAGTAGCTCCGAACGTCCACTCGAAAACGACATTAGTATACAGTTCTTTTGAACGAAAAAAAATTGATGGTGAGAAAGAAATTTTTTTCCGTAAGAAAAACATATTTGTGGTACGCAAACTATATTTGTTAGCACAATGTCACTGACATTGTTTTGCGCGAAAAAAAAATCGTGGTGAGTATAATTTTTTTTCCCAGGGGGGTCATTCCGTAATTCGATTATCGCCACACGATATCGTTTTGATGACAGGTTTGAATCACGTAAAAGCAATAATCACTATCGACTTAAAGACCTGGGTTTCGTTGACGCAAAATCGTTGGCTGATTGTCCACTGAACTGGTCGACTCAAATTTGGGCACCAAACTTAGAATTTAAGACATTTAAGGGTATTCATGTAACGGCGGAAAACCCGAATAAACCTCAGAATACAGATAATTTTATCTCCGCAGAAACGAACTGTCAAAATTTGTATGGGAATATTTTTCCGCAGATCTGATAAATTTATCTCATCAACTTGATGCGGAAAGCGCAAAGATTAAAGGCTTCCCGCTAGCGCAGTTGTTTTGTGAAAAAGAATATACAAATTTTTTTTTAGACCAAAATTTAAGCTTTCTGCATCATTTTTATAAGTTTTCCAGTCAGAAAAACTATTCCAAAATGAGTTTGAAAATTTTCACTTTTGTACTTTTTGGGCTTATGTAGTTAAGCCTTTAACCTGATAAATTTAGAAATGACATTTCTGATGTGATTTATGTGACATTTCACAAGTATTTCTAAGGGGTGTTCATGCAATCGTCTGGCGGAAAGTTATATTTTTCTGCAAAGCGGAAATTTATCTCGTTGCGTGAATACCCTTATTGAAAGACAACCATGTAAACCGTAAAATGATTTTCATATTAAAGTTCTTTCAATTGAACGTGTCGTTCAATCGTTTAACTTGCCATGGTGATTTTGCATCATTAAATAATAAACAAAAGATTTTATAGATATCACCGTCAAAATCTGCCCGCTGCAATTGAAAACCTTATAATTAATTATATTTAGTTTGAAGGATAGGTGGATAACCGATATGTTTAGGCGACTTCACGTTTTACCCGCACTTTTATTCGCTTCTTCTAAATAAAAATTGATATTTTTTGGTTGTTACTGACAAAAATAAATTACAGAATTGTCATTTATGCCAATGATTAAAAAGTGAATCCTTCTCAAACTGTGATTTATAATAAACGATTGACGAGACGATAGTGATTGTGTTACGTGAAGCAAATTGATGAGGATGACGATAACGTGCACGATTATCGTTTTAAAAATTACGGAATGACCCCCCAGGGTTAAGTTCACAGTCACAGATTAGGCACATGAAGATGAGAATGTTTCGTACGTTTTACCCTCCAAAACCCATTTGTTTACATTGTTGTATTTGTAAAATTTTCCCGCGTCGATGAATAGATGTGAATTGCAACAACAATTTAACCAGGTGTGTGAAGATCCCTACTGTCTATGTGTGAGATTTTTATACACACATTCTCATTTTTTATCTGATAACTGCCAGTTCAAGCTTGTAGGCAAATTAAAATGGCTGCCGGGGATTCTCATCTTCATGTGACTAATCTGTGTTCACAGTTCGATACAAATATTTTTCAGCAGATTTTTTTTTTTAACGAAAATCACTCCCATAAGAATTGCATGCAGTTTTTTTTTTCGTTGAAGAATTGTATACTTAGCTTAAGTGACAAGTGTTTTTTCCTTACGTTTGTTTATTTTTGATTTATTCGTTGTCTTTTTTCTTTTACAATAATGAACAATTCATAACCATTTGCAAAGCTGAGAAGCTTGTTGACGTTTAAAAAGTGGACAACATTTTTGTTTCAAAGCGTTCGTGTGCTTTTACACAGTTTCATTTCCCTGTGAGAGAATTTTACCCCGGCTCTTAAGAATTTGGCAGATTACCATTTTTAGTCCGGAGAGTGAGTACCCGAACAAACCTTAAATAAAGCTGAAACTGTCCAGTTGACCCGATCCTGTCGAGTCGATTCAACTTCATCTCGACTCGATCCACGAGGCCACATCAGTTGAAGTTCGTTTCAACAGCATGCAAAGTACAAAAAGAACCGATAATTTTCATGTCATGAAAAATACTCATCCACCATTAAATTTTTTCCAACATTCACTATTCAATATTCACTTCTCAAATCGCGAGTTTAGAATTCACAAATCACATTCATTTTAGTGTTCAAGTAAGTAAGAAAGTACGTTTCTCGTTGCAGATCCCATCCCATCCCATCCCAACCCCACCTCAAATCGGATGATAATTTAACAATTTTTTTCGTTGTTAAGTCTTTTTAATAGTTATAAATCGTTAAAATATTTTAATATAAAATTATAACAAAATGATGTTCCTACCATCGATTTGTTCCCAATTAAAAGCAATACATACATGTGTATCAATTGATACGATCAAATTGGACTAAAATTACTAATTCGTACACGTTTACAGGGTTTTCTTCAATCTTAATAAAATATTAAAATCAACCTACAATCATGTCCACCAAGGAAGTAAGTACATTCTTCAAAATAAGCTAAAAAAAAAATTTATTGGTATTTTGTTAGCAATTCGACAAAGCCGCCGAAGATGTCAAGAACTTGAAAACAACACCAGCCGATAATGACCTTCTGGAATTATACGGTCTGTACAAACAAGCAACTGTTGGCGATTGCAATACCGGTAAGAAAGAAAAAAACCTCAACTTTTCATAGGTTATCTGTACCTTTGTTGCATTGATGACTAATTTTATTTGTTTTCTCACTTCGAATCAACAGATAAACCGGGTTTCTTGGACTTTAAAGGCAAGGCCAAGTGGGAGGCATGGAACAAACTCAAGGGCAAATCATCGGATGATGCCCAGAAGGAATACGTCGACAAAGTCAACGCACTTGTCGAATCCATTGGAATTAAGGCATAGATTGGATCCTTATGTGTGTCTCTTGTTCAAAAACGCACAATTTTATTAAAAACTATATCTATGAAAGTCTTTACTCTAAGCACAAATTAGCGCATTTTGTTAGTTCACTACAAGCTTAAAACAAAAAAAAAAAAAAAAAACAAACAAACTGGCTGCATTAGCTATATTGTAATGTATTTTGTTGTAATTTGCACAAAGCTTCTTTTTCTACATTTACACGAGTAATATATATTAATTTAATTTATAGGGTGAATGCAATAAAAAATTTACTCTTAAATAACATGGTTGTAATACAATTTTCTTTTAGTATTGTAATTGTAATCCTTATTCTCTGGTTATGGTGTTGCTGGTGGTGTTATTTGATCCTTGATGTTGCATATAGAATTCTCTTTGTAATTCACGCAAGTTCAGTTCCAGAGTGGCAACTTCATCGAAACGCATAGCAGTACGTGCTTGTTTGATGTAGCCCTTGATGATGTTGATTTGTTCAACCAGCGGATCGTTGCTGGCTGCGCCAGATGTTGACATTTGATAAGCACTCCAATTGTCCAACGTACGCAGAGCCGACTAAGGAAATATTAATAAAAGAATAATTTGACTTAAATGAATGGAAGAGTTATTTAATATAATTATAAGAAAGAAGAAGAACGAAAACAATAGAAAAAATAGAAAACAAATAATATAATTATAACCAAAAATAAAGCACCATTTACCCAGAATACTGATAGATATTTTTTTAATTGATTCTGATCACTTCCCTAGCTCACGGCCATGGTAAAAAGAATTCTTGATTCTGTTTTGTTTGAACTTTGAAGGTTCAAAATTTTTTTGTTATATACAAGCAGCGAAGGTAAGGTAAATAAGGATTAAAACAAGATACAAATTCACATTGGGTTTTAGTGGAAGGGAAAACTGGGTTAAAGTAAAGCATTCTATACGGCCTAGGATGGAATGTACTTCAAGGTTGGTGTTTTGTTTTAGTTTTTTAAAAACAGTTGGATAAGACAAAAAAACCACTGGTGAAAGAACAATTTTAACATTTCAAATGATTTTTTATGATTTTTTAATTCCTAAAAATAAATAAAACAAATTTCATAACGACAATTTATGGGTTTATGTTCATTTTACCCGAGTGTCATAAATGGTCGGATATCTGTCTCCAGAAACATATTCATAATTTATATTGAGTATTTTTTTTTCAATGTACGGGTATGCCTATAGTAAACTTCAAAATTATATTGTTGTTTTACATTTAAATAATTAGTTGGTATACACTAAATAGTGCAAGCGCTAATGTTTTTAAATTTCATAAAAATAATCTCAATTTCAAGATGGAGATATAAATTTTTAAGTGGTGATAGGAAGTTAAAATTAAGTAGTAGATAAGGTAAATACTTAAGTTAGTATTAATCGTGGATTTTTTATTCCCATATAATACTTATACAGAACATATGCGACTAGAAGGTATTGAGGAATGCAAAAAAATTTCAAGTCTTTATTATGCTTATCTGTTCGGCTACAAGATCACTGCTAGTGGGGGTGGGTGGCGACGACCTTTTATCTTTCGTCGAGGATCGCTGACTTAATAAAATATTTACCTTAGGTGTACAGACTAGACAGTACGGTAATCGCCTAAAACATTTGTTATATGAAACACGCTGAGGTGTGCAGAATGGTTTTGAACGGATTTAATCATTTCTTTGTTGGGCAGTCTACAGACATAAATTATTATAGATATTTCTTATCAACTTACATCTAAAATAAACCTACATAGAAGTCATAGGTACTTGTTTTTATTTACATATCTTGTTTTTGTTGCTACATTTTATTTTAGGAAAATTATCGGGGATCGTTAGATCACAATTTACAGATAAAACATTTGAGTTGCGAATGACCGCTACAACCGGAGAAATAAATAATTGGGTATTCATGTAACGTCGGAAACTTTCCATGATCGTAAAGTCATAAAGTTTCCGACACACGTTTCATGTAACGTCGGAAAACAATCGTAAACGTCGGAAAGTTTACGACATCGTGAACGAACTGTGAAAATTTGTATGGGAAATCCTTTCTAACAATTCTTAAACTTTCCGACAAGAATCTGTGTCATAAACGTTGTAAATGAAGATGGTAAACATGAACAATTTTTGTAATGGTATTATGAAAGTACGGCTTAATGTCTTAAGATATATGTAGGTACATGAAACGTGTGTCGGAAACTTTACGATTTTACGATGTCGGAAAGTTTCCGACGTAGGGTATTTATGACCCTTTAATGTCTTGTAAACAGAAGTACATCACGTTTTCAAAAAAAAAAAAAAAAAAACAACAGTTAAGATTAGATGTTTTTAAAAGAGGTCGATTTAAGTTAAACTTTATTGAGATTAAACGGCTAATTTTAAGTTTTTTAATATTGTATTGCAACCAATCTATATAACAATTCTAAATGATAAACAGCCAACATTAAAATTAGATTAAATAACTATTTTTTGGTTAGATCATATTATAATGATGATAAAGACGAAAAAAGTTTCTGCCGTAATTTTGAATATCTGTCTGTATAAAGTACGTAGTCAGCCTTATTGTTAGTTTCACCCGAAAAATATTTAACCTTAAAATTTTTTAATCGCCCGGAATGTTAAAAGCTATTGTGAGTTTCGCCCGAACGAAATTTTGTTCGCCTCAAAAAAAAAGTGAAAATTGCATTACATTCCGCCCGAAATGAATGTTCACGATAGGGGGAATTTTTCGATCATGAAATTTCGGCTGAAACTCACAATAGGCGAAAAGTAAAATGTCAAAATTTCCGGGTGGAATGTTGTTCCGGTGAAACTCACAATAAGGCCGAGTATGTACGTATTTATAAGCAGATAGCGGATACATACAGGCTGAGCTGCTAGGTCGACTTACTTTTAACTTGGTCCCTAGTTTTTTTTTAACATTCTCCAGAATGGTTTTTATACTCCTGCTATATGGGCCCCCATGTTTAAAAGATGAAATATTTCGATGCTGAGATGTTTTATTCAAAAGAGGAATTCTTGATTTAAAGAGCAGATTTTTCACATTGCAGTGAAAAACGACAAAGTCAAAAATAATTAAATCTATTAGGAGCTCAGGCTCCCAACCCAATATTAAGGTTCTGGTCCTCAAGGATGGGGATTGTGCTTCGTTGTAACTTCTTTAACACTGAAAAACTATCGGTCCCGAAACAACAACCACGGATATGGATGTTCAAATGTTGACGACTCCAGCCAATGAAAAAAGTTCAAAGCATTTCACATCACGCGCAGCCGAAAAATTAGTGGAGAACCTGAATAGGCTAAAGGCTGTCATAACAGCCATTCACAAAGTGCGATGGGATGGAGATATAGAACCGCCATCATAGCTTGCATTCGATTCCAACATATCAAAATACACAAGGGGACCTGGCGGATTAAGATCTTTAGTTTAGCGCCAACCAAATTAATCATCAAGTACCCAGTCCTGCATGTCCGAAGGTTCTGAATGGCCCACATAGACTCGGGCTATTACTTGGTTGTAATTCAAGTGCATATGCGGATATCCATGACGTCACAACGCCGAGCGGATACTGTGAAAAGATTTCAAGTCCCGATGAATTTCAAGAGGCGTTCAGAACTTTTGCTGACCAGGCCTCTCTTAATGAATCTTTCAGTAAGCACGCCACCAGCATCTAGAGCAGAGCACCAGCGGAAACACTGCCAACACGCCACTAGAAGTGGCGACCACAACGACAACCCTAATTCAATAAATAGTGCTGGCTGGCACAAAGCAAGGTATAAGAACGAGGCCGACGAGTTAATACTGCAGAATAGACGAGAGCTGGTGGGAGTCGGTCGGATTAAAGTATACCCGATCCTCCGAAATGTGCCAAATAAGTAGGAATAACTATTCTAAACATCGTATATAAATCTTGCACTTTATACTGTGTGATCGCTTTTAACGTTTTGTCAACAATCTGACCGACTAGGGTAGTTTTAGCCCAGGAAAATATCCTGTTGATTAAATGTTTAAATTCCGACAGATTTTGATAAAACCCAGTAATTTCAGACAGACACACACTTTATTTTGGAAGAGAAATCGCCCTAAGCCCTCTTTAACATTGTTCTTGAAGCAATTGTACGCAAACAGCAAGTCAATAACAGTGGTACGATGTTTTAAGTCAGTTTAACTACTTGCTTATGCAGATGTTTTGTCATTTTCTGGAGAATCGAGCTATGACTGGTGCATTTGAAAGTTTTGAACCGGAGGCAGCGAAAATGAGCTGGCTGTTACTGAGGACAACACGAAGTATATGTCATTGTTGAAAATATTATCAAAAGCGAGGCGTTGGTATCCAAGTTATCAAAATAAGCTTTTTTCCAAGGAATTGTGGGCAATTATTTTGAAAGTGTGTCCTTCAATTCCGTTGTAAATATTAGAAAGCAGTTAGTTTATTACACGCTCATAATTCCATCATACTATCGATTTAAATAGTACCGATTGAAATGCAGCATGCTTAGCTTACTCCAGCTTAGTTTCTAGCTATTTTCCTAATACTCTTTTCCAATAACGGTGTAGACTAGTATGCAATTCTATAGAATAACCATAAATATTCATCAACAGGACACTCACCCCTGATGCATATGATTCACCGCTACCAGCACCATCGCTACCTTCTGCCAAACCATATTTTTCATACGCCTCCAATGCCAATCTACGTTCAGTTTCTATCCTCTGCTCGGTTTCCATTCGCTTTTTGTCTTGAATTTTTTTTATTTCAGCTTCAACCGGCAACGGTGGAATGGATAACATTCTCTCTTTTATAAATTGCACGCACGACAGCCGAATGGACTTCTTCATAGCTTCTTCTCGACTTCCCTCCTGACACGGCTGTATCAGTATCTTCTTGCTCTTTAAATCCACTACTTCCGCAATTTGTCCAATTTTTCCTCGCAATGCACTAGCATCGGAAATTGTGAAAATCGAATCACCCGAATACAAACTATCGATGATCTTTAGATACATTGCGATGTCAG
Organism: Leucozona laternaria; assembly: GCA_932273885.2. Classification (NCBI taxonomy): domain Eukaryota; kingdom Metazoa; phylum Arthropoda; class Insecta; order Diptera; family Syrphidae; genus Leucozona; species Leucozona laternaria. The sequence goes on from OW026367.1 coordinate 44,967,413, forward strand.
GCAGGATGTTCTTTTTTAGTTGTTGGATTTCGTCATAGATGACAGAGGTCGGGGGGCGACATGTCCGACTGTCGTGCATTTCTTTGCGAGTCTCCAACAACCAGAGACAGTGATCACAGGTGCGAATGCTATTCAGACGTTCATCTTTGAATTTTGGAATCGGGTCAGTCTTTGACATGGCCAAACTAGCCAGTTCCACTGGAAGGAAATGAAATCAGAAGACATTACATGAAGCGAGAAGGAGACAGAATTTACATGCATCATCGAGAGGTAGGAACTTGGAACAGTCATTGCACATAATGCTGCCACAGAGTCGGCAGTGATGTTGTCTTCGAGCGATGTGAAAGCTCTTGGCACAATTGGGACAGAGTTTAACTGAACTCCCATCCAGCCATGGAACTATCTGAAAGAGATTCTTTTCTATGAAGTGCTTTCGCTCAAATCTTACAATATTCTTCGTACATTTTGTTCGTGTTGTTTCCTTTGCATTGGCTCGGCGGGCATGTCTTTAAGCAATTTATGCAGTCGGATTATCAATTTATTTGTTTCACTGGCATAACGCTCTAATCTGGGATTCCTATAAAAACAAACAATGAGTCACTATTTCTTGGTCTTCAAGTATTTTAACAAGATAACGAACCTTACTGATGCGAAATATGAAAAATGTGAACGTTCCGCTCCTAGGTTTTGGACCATAAAATTGAAAACATTGCCACGCGTTGTTGTATTGCTGCTGATGGCCCGAGAATCACGGTCCAAACTTCTCGCCAGATCAATAGAATCATCAAAGTTTGATTTTAATTTACGTTTAGCTTTGCTAAATATGTCTTTGAAGATGGATTTAAGTACGTCTTGTTCTTCTGCATGGAAGTTTTCAACATGGTCGGTAAGGAACTCGATGGATCGAAGATCTTCTCGGCAAATAGGACATAGGAAGCCCTCGAGAATTTCACCATTATCATCATCAAATGGATTAGACATAACTTTTCTTTACATTCAAAATTTCACGTGTATAATTTTCAGTTAAATGAAGAAAGGAGGAGGAAACTAATTAAAGAAGATTTTGAACTAATTTGTTTTATAAGAAAAACAACAAAAAAAACCTTCAATACAGCTAAAAAATGATGTCAACAAAAACACCCTTTTGACAGGCAAACTGTCATAATATAGGTTTGTTTGATTTTAATATTTGGTATGGACAGTTACCATAAATTTATAAAAACAAAATTGTAACGCACATCTTGTTCTCAAGTATATTTTGACAGCAGAAGTTTAAATATACAGATAAAATGCGAATAGGTATAAATAGAAAGTTTAAAGTAAGAACAATAATAATCGTGATCAAAACTAGGCGTGTTTTTTTGCAAGTCCATATGGATTTGTCGAAAAAAACGACATCGGGACTTAGGAACTTCTTACTTACAGTACGTAAGTCCCAATAATTATCTGGACTTAGCTAAGTCTATATGGATTTAAGTTGTTGTTGTATTTACGTGTAAAACTATTAGTCCCGATGTCGTTTTTTTCGACAAATCCATATGGACTTGCAAAAAAAACACGGCTACTATCGATTTATAATAATATTAATGAGCCGTATTACCTTGGAGGTGATGAAGTGACCCAGCAGCTCCTTTGCCAATTAATTTCTTCGTGCATTGCCATTGCCTTGAATATTACCAATGGAGACGGTTTGACAATAGCAATGGGAACATTGCCTGGTAGATACAAGGAAATTATATCTTTCCACAGCTGATGCAATAAATTTTGACCTGGGATTTTTAGTGACTTCTCCTTTGTTTTGAAATTAAAGGTGAAAATATGAGAATGCACTGTAAAAATTAAGTAAATTAAAATGTTATGTCATCAAATACAGTTAATTTAAACAACACAAGAACATTTGCTTTTGGTCGCATTTTCTCTGGGGGCATTTGATAATTGAAATTGCCTAGCATGGAAATGGCCACCCAAGCAATAAATTGCCATTGCCATTAAATTGACACTACTTCCAATATCGCCAACGGAGCCACAGCGTGAGTACTTTGCTTTTTTCCTAGACGGTGTTCACATTGGATTGACTCATCCGATTTTTTTTGACGTGAATCCAAGTGGGTTTGTTCAGACACAAACTAATGTGAACACATCGGACTTACTTTGACGTTTAGCAGTCGTTAAAACAAACCAGAAATGTGTGCAGTTTGAAAGATTAATTAAATTTTTTTCACTTGCAAAATGTAAATCTTCTTTAATAAATATGTTTCCAATTGAAAAAAATTGGATTCTGTAAGATTTAAGTGTCAAAGATAAATCACAGACAGAGAAAACAGATGTCACAAAAGAAGACGTCAAAAAAAATCCACTGATTTTTAAATAATTTAAAAAATCCTGCCTTTGCTGGCCATCTCTTTCTAACCATGAAGTGGAAGTGAGCAAAAGCACAGAGACGTCAAAAAAAATCGGAGGAGTCAGTCCAATGTGAACACCATCCTATGGGATTGACAGCAAATTGTGAAAATTTGTAAGAAATGAATGGTTATAAAACAGACCTAATATGAAAACCAACATCGTGTCGTGTGTAGCCACCTTAAAAGTTCTGTTCCTCCCCTCGTTTTTTTTTTTTTGGAATTTCTAGATTTAACAGTCAGCTGTCAGTTGTCTATTCAACTTTGTCATAACTGCAAAATCTACTCGCCAAATAATTTCCGAAACGGGTGGTGACTGGTGAAACTTTAACACACGAATAAACCTCGAAACCTAAGGAAAATGCCAACAACGAAAAAGAATGTGATATTTTCGGTAAATACAATGCAGTAAATTAAAAAAATATATATTAAAACAAATAATCCATTAGAATACAGAGAAAAAGCCACTTGAAGAACTCATCCTAGTTGTAGATGAGGATGGAGTTAATATTAAAGTTCCTGCTTTGGTATGAAGAATCTTTAATGATTTTAGCTTAATGAAGTATTTTATGAATAGATAAATGTACTTTCTTAGCACAAACGATGGGCTACCCGTGAAATCTTTACAAATTACCTTCCACTCGTTTTGTCAGGTGGTAAACTAAAAACTGATGCTGATTTGGATGAGTGGATCTACGAAGCGGATTGGTTTCTTAAAGACATGTTGTTTCTACTCGAATTAGAGCACTATCAGTAAAATTATATTATTCATTTGTATTCCGATACTTTACTATACTTGAACTAAATTCCAGATTCTGGTCATATATGGTTTACCAGGAGGCCGCTATGACGGCGGTTGTTTCATTTCTAAAAAAGGCAACCCCTTTCTACATAGACATGTCATCTCTTCCTTCAGACAAACGTGTTCTCATCCTATACGCGGATATTCTATCCGCCGTGGTTCGTGTCATCTGTCGCATCATCACCAACAAAGAAAGCGACCAAGAATGGATTTCTAAAGATAAACTAAAATCTCTTATCTACTCCAACTTTCTAATATCCATACCGATGCTGTTCGATCTTATCACCGCCCTCGGTTATTCCAATTCCAATATTTTGCGAAAAATCTTTGACACTGTCTTTCGAATCGAACCCCAGTATAAAAACGACCTGACGGTTGGTCTGCGGTTCCTCAGTGCTACCTTTGATACTATCCAACAACATGCAGAGAACGAAGGTGCAATGGGTGAAGAAGACACTGATAATCTAGAGACACCATACGATGACTTGGTGCTGTTCGCACTCGATTGTGTATTTACATTGAGCATTCTTCTTGAAGTATTTCCAGATGCTCGAAGAATTTGCTGTGACATCAATTTAGGACAGAGGTTGGCCTTTCAATTTAATCTTTTTATCTAAAATCATATGTATTTTTCTTCTAGATTAACAAACTTCTATGACAACACTGTTCCATATCTCTACAAAAATATTTACCTTATTAATGCCAATGCCTCGAGTTTGAAATGGCTCAACGAAATAAGAGTGCAGCTAATAAAGGCTTTTCGGAATATTGTTTACCTGCATATTGAAACTGTTTTGAGAGATCCGTAAATTGTTTCTTTAGAATTTTTGTGAATAAACCAATAATAACTATCTTATATTTTTTAGAGAGAATAGTTTAATGCCATCAGAAGAATTCGTTGGAATTATGACTGAATGTTTGGCAGATCGCGCTTTTGTTATTGACTATCAGCGAGAATATCCCATTGAACTAGATGTGGATATCTTGAAGCAAGCCTGCAAAGATTTGTATCCTTCCAAGAAATTATTTTTATTATGTATTTTTATTTTTAGGCGTCCATTTCATATTCATGTTCTACTGAAATGTTTTATTTTCGCAAAGGTTTTTGTTCGTTCAATATTTTACTAAATTTGACCCACTGCAAATTGTTAATTTTTTTTCTGTCACACTAAAAGTTATATCCTTAACTAATTTGTTATAAAGAGATGAATTCAAAACAGATTTTGTAGCCAAAGGTTATAAGGATGAGGCTGATTCGGAAACTTCTGGAACTATTGAACAAATCGCAAAAATGCAACTGGATGAACCTGCAACCAAACCAAGTGAGCTACTTATATCAAATAATCATAAATACAATAATTTTAACTGCTCGTATTCTGGCAGGTTCATCAAAATCTATTATGCCAGAAAGACCACAACCAGAAGGAGCAGCTGCTGCACAAATAGATTACGATGCTGATAAGCCGTCCACAAGTAAAGCAGCCAAATCATTTGCGACCACTGCCAACAAAACAAATAATGAACCTATGACGAGAGATATAGATGTGGAAGTGACTAGTGTTTTAGATGTTCTGCCACATTTGGGGGATGGTTTCGTGCGACGTGTTTTGAGTCGATACGATAACTCTGAAGAAGCGATAGCAGCTATACTTGAACAAAATCTCCCACCCGATCTTATGCATGCGGACCAAAGTGAGGTGTACATCCCAATAGATCCACAAGACATTCTCTATCAACAAACTGGCATAAAACGATACAATGTGTTCGATGGTGATAAGTACGACATTATGACTCAGGATAATCCCGACTGTATTATAAAAATTGAAAAAGGTTTTCCAAATGCACCACAGAGTTTAGGGGAAATGCTTGACGATAAGAAGGAACTGAATGCAGTTAGACATCGGTACCAAGAATATACATTGGTGGAAGAAGGAAATGAGTACGATGATGAATATGATGACAGCTATGAAGCCATTTTGGAGAGCGAATCTCGTGCTGTGAGGACGCGTCAGTTCAAAACCACTCTTGCTGAAATTGAAGACACAAGTGATGAAGAAGCGGATGAATCAGAACAAGAAGAACAACAACATCAACAACACCAGACCCAGCAACAGCCTAACGATACAACAAAGAATCATTACGATAAACGAATGAATTTCTGTGAAAATCCTGAAGATATACGTGCAAGATATGAAGCGAAACGGGCAGCAAAGTTCGGTCAAAGTTCAGTTAAAGTGCCAGCTCCACAAGTACCGCGCGATGTTGTGGGTGAATCGAAAGGCAAAGGTCAGACCAAAGAAGTTCTTGTAAATCGCCACAAAAAAGATGTAAACAAATCCAGTCGGGCAAATCACAACCGCAAAGCTGGCGCGGCCTTTAAACGCAGCAAAGGAATGATGGGTTAGATTAGAGAGAAGTTTATTTACTTATGTACACAACCTTTGATTGCTTATTTATTCGAAAATAGGTGTTGTTCAAATTATTTTTGCCAAGCGAAAAAAAAAATTAAATTAATTTTGTATACCTACCTAAGAAACCAATAATAATTGAAATATATGTATACATAAATACCTATATATAATAAAATTTGAATGTACAAACTGAATCAATTCATTTTCTTTTTATTATCTAAACTGAAATAAGGAAGAAAATATCTTGTAGTGAATTTCAGAAAATAGACAGTGGGAGCCACCGAGAGAATCGAAAATGACAGTTAAAAAGTAAATACAACGATATGTATGCTAGACATAAATAAACGCTTAAAATAAAAGAGTCCCGGAGCCACCAAAAACACACAAACATTTCATGAAGAGGTCAAAAGAAAGTCCTTGTTGGGTAACATGTGGGCGTTAAAAAATATATATGAAACCAAACCGAAACATGCCGTGATAAAATGCCAAACAAATATTGGAATTTGGAATGCTTCAAAGTGTTGAGTTTGAGTACTACGGAATGATGAAAGGTAGATGAGGTGGAATGAGACAAGATATCCTTTCAGTTCTGGAAAATTATGGTGGGTCTCGAGTTCAGATGACTCAGGATCATGATTATCGTCTCCAAGCTTGAAGTTATGGAAATCTTAATCGGTAGAAAGTGAATAATAAAAAGTAGGTACAATTAATTAAACCAATGTTCAAGAGACGACAGAGTTAAACTCTCAGCTCCAAAACGTCGAAAAATGTCCCATAACAATCTGTGCTCTACTCGTATTTCAGGTAAATCACCGGATTCCAAAGAGCGTCTTTTTTTGTAAATGTATAAATAAATAAAGTTGCGTAGGCGACCTATGTAAGTCTGTTACGACATTCAGATCATAGGGCCAACAAGCTAACTAGTTATCACGATGGAATGGTGATCAGCCACTTTCACAAAATAATCAGTACCTTTATTCTCTCTAACTAATTAGTATGAAGCTACTAAACAAGTTCATAATTACAATCCGCACTCATTCCATTCATAATTATTTGAGTTATAACTACATAATACATATATATGTATTGTTTATTAATTATTTAAAAGCATTGAGATGCATATACATAATGTATATTAAAAATCTCGGGATTAAATAACTTTTGATATTTATGATAATTATCTACAGTTATTATAAACGCCATGCAACCGTAAAACCCCAACCCGTAGGGAATTAGTTCATTTGTTGAAACTACATGAAGGTATCAGTTTTCAAATATTATTGCATCACACATCCATTTGACAACTATTGCTAGTTTCATTCATTTAAGTCCACAGATCAACCAGTTCGAAATGGATCGTTGGCAAGGTAAAGTCGCTGTAGTTACTGGTGCAAGTTCAGGAATTGGAGAGGCAATAGCCAGGGATCTTCATCGTGAAGGAATGATTGTTGTTGCGTTGGCGCGTCGCGAAGATCGATTAGTGGACATTCGGTCAAGCTTGCCTATAGAAAAACGGTCGCGCTTTCATATAATGCCTTGTGATGTAACTGACGAGGAACAAGTCAAAACGGTTTTTGAATCTGTCGACGGAGAATTTGGAGGGGTAGATGTGCTTGTGAATAATGCTGGGGTTGTAAAAACAACTGAATTGCTTCAGGCTAATAATACAGCAGAAATTAAAGCAACTTTGGATACGAATATAATGGGAGTTGTTCTTTGTACGAGGGAGGCCTTCAAATCCATGAAAGCAAGAGGAATTGATGGACATGTAGTGATAATAAATAGCATTGCAGGCCATAGAACACCGAATTTGGGAAATGAAATACCATCTTTAAATATTTATCCAGCTTCCAAGCATGCAATCACATCTATGGTCGAGACTTACAGGCAGGAACTTAATAGACATGGCACAAAAATTCGAATTACGGTATGTGGATAAAGTTTTAAATCGAAGTTTAAATATTTTATTTGGAAGTGGATAACATATATCGGTATAATATTTAAGAATATTTCAATTGGTGCCTAATCATTTAAGATTTTTTCAATCAGTTCCATATATCCCCTTATTTTTCACTAATCCTTATAACATATGTACATTATTATGTAGACATAAGGTTTTGCTAAATAAAATAAACTCTTTTCTCCTTCTTGATATCATGAGAAATTTGTTGCGGTGGGTCTTAAGAAAAGCCTATAAGAGCAAGCTTTAATTATTAACTGTATGACGGTCTGTCGATTGTCTTTAAACTTTTAACCAAGTGTATATAGGACAGAAAATAATGGTCATGCCTCTTTAAAACGGTTTCTATAATTTTAATAAAAATAAAATGCACAACTGGGTCGCAAGAACTTGCTCATTTGGTTCAAAGCTTTATACTTGTATTAAATATGTATGGACATTATGAAGATTATTGTTCATTAATAAAATGATATTTGTAATTTCTATGTACTTTTGGAATGCAATATTATTGAAACTATACTTAGAAGTATATTTTTGTACAATTGTAAAAAACTCAGTTAAGTCACATACATATTAACAAAAAAACATTTTGTTCATAAAAACTTCAAAACTAGAGAATCACTTACAAATGTTCTACTTTTTTCCAAAAAAAAATCTAATAACGTTGCCTCAATAGAACAATTTTTTTTTTTATTTTCTGATTTCCCCTAAGAAGGAAACCCACTTTTTCGGACTTCTCGCTCATCGTGGTGATAGATTTGATTACATCCTCGATATTTTTACACAAAACAAATACTTGCGCTACCAGAGCATAACTAACAGCCCTATTCTGCTATCCGATTCGATCGAATCTTTCGATTCACGTGAATGTTTCATTCCATTTGCCTCAAATTATTTATTTAAAACTTATTCCTTTCCAATGCAAATCTTAACCAGTACCTGTTTTTGATATTGTAAAAAGGATCTTATGGTCTTAATTATATTTTTATCGTAATTTGTACGCATTATGGCCCAATCATTTCTTTCCCGCGGATAGCAGAATGCAAATGTTCACGCGAACGTTTAGCAGAATAGGGCTGTAAGATTTAAAGACAATATTAAAAAAGAAATTAATATTTTGAAAACGACTTCGTCGATTTTATTAAGTCGACACCTTGTCGGTTTTTTTTTTTTTTTTAATGTAATACATAGAACTAAATATAATGATGACTGTTGACTGTTTGAAACGGCCAAGGTAAATCTTAGTTTTCTCGAAAACGGATCCATAAATTATTTTGATTAGTTGTGTACTTAAATAAGAACGGTTAAGCTTTTGGTAGAACACAATTTTACCAAAAACTTATATAAACACTATACTATCAATAACGGCGCAAACTACATATTTTGTTCAAATGCATATTCTTAGAAATTGTTATTAAAGATCAAAGCATTCAATATTTTCTGATGTCAAGAAGACTAAACAAATGTTTTTATTTGACTCACCCTATTGTATATTAACACGTTAATGGTTCTTTTAGAGCATTAGTCCGGGAGCAGTTGATACGGAAATATTTCCAGATCATTTGATTGACTTTATTCGATCAACAATGCCATTACTTGCTGCTGGAGATGTATCAAATGCTGTATTGTTTGCACTAGCTGCCCCACCGCACGTTCAGGTAAGACAAGTTTTCGATAATCGTTTGTATCTGTATTTATACACAGGTGTTGATTAAAAAAAATATATTTTTTACATAGATTCACGAAGTAATTTTGAAGCCTGTTGGGGAAAAATTCTAAACTGATGCCTCCAAATTTTAATTTCTGGAATGCTAATGAAATTGAAATTTGTTTTGTTGTATTTTATGAATAAAATATAAATAATACTTATACCTACCAGTTTTGTTTTAAATTTTTGTTAAGCTATGTACATACTTTTTGGCTGATCAGTGATAGATTCTATTTTTTTCTCAAACCCGAATTACATCTACTTCGATTGTAGTGAAGTACGAATCCTACTTGAATACTTCTTCCAAATAATAGGTACCTTAATGTAAATGTGACAAGAATTATGACTTTCTAACAAAATTGATTAAGAGTTCATTACCGCCAGCGTCACGGCAGCACCTGCACTGCATCGGTGTGTATGTCTATTTATGTACATAAGTATTCAATTATTGCAGCGTCAAACATGAATCCGCTTCAAGTTCATTGGCAAGCAAAACCAGGACCGTCTTCGTTTAGACCACTATAACCAGTTGAATAGAAAAACTTTCCCTGCAGAAGCAGATGCACTCTCACTTTACGCTGGCCGTTGGGCAAAAATCTGCATTGCACAGCACAGTCTGAAATGAACCGTTGGCAAGGCAAAGTCGCTGTAGTTACTGGTGCAAGTTGTGGAATTGGAGAGGCAATAGCCAGAGACCTTCATCGTGAAGGAATGATTGTTGTTGCGTTGGCTCGCCGTGAAAATCGTTTAGAGAATATTCTTAATAGTATACCTCCTGAAGAAAGGTCCCGATTTTATATCAAATGCTGTGATATCAGAGACGAGGAACAAGTTAAGGCTGCATTTGCTTTTGTGGAAAGTGAATTGGGAGGTGTTGATGTGCTTGTCAATAATGCTGGGATTGTTAAACCCACCGAGTTGTTAAAACCAGACAACACAGCTGATATAAAAATGACTCTGGATACCAATGTCCTGGGAGTAGTTTTCTGTACAAGAGAAGCTTTTAGGTCGATGAAAGATAACATGATATGTTATGATCATAAATAGCATCGCTGGCCATATTACCCCGAATATACCCGAATTACCCTCAATGAATATTTATCCTGCTACAAAACATGCACTTACTTCAATGACTGAGGTTTACAGACAGGAATTCATGAGAAATGGCACGAAAATTCGCATTACGGTAAGATCATTTTGTGTATTTATAGAAACATGATCTTATAAAAATCATTGTTAATCATCAGAGTGTGAGCCCAGGTGCAGTGGATACGGAGATTTTTCCAGATAATCTAAGAGAAATAATACGAGCCAGCATGTCAATGTTGTCTGCAAAGGATGTATCAAGTGCCGTGCTTTATGCTCTAGCAGCACCACCACATGTGCAGGTAAAACAAATGGCATTCTAGTTAGCTATAATGTTTTGAAATATTTTAATTTTTATTTTCAACAATCCAGGTCCACGAGATTATCCTGAAACCAGTTGGTGAACAATTTTGATATAAAATGGTGTTTTTCTGCTGGTTTTTTTCATGCGATAAAAAAATATAATAAAATGTGCAAATATCAATTCAAAATATTTATTCCTTTGCATTAATCATCATAGATCAATATTGTCCTACAATTAAATTTAGTTTTTGAATTTAATAATGTTGCCGCTAACCCACCATCTGTGCTTGTAGTGTTTAATGGGGTTTCTGATGTGGGTGGCGAAAAAAATGCATACATTATAATGTTTGGTTACAGTTTTTGTTTTTAAATAAATTAATGATCTGAATTATTGATTGAAGTTTATTCTTAAACTAAATATTAAACAATATCCTGTACAATATTTAGTTTTTAAAACTGGTTTTACAATTTTATTCACTTTTTTCAAAGGCAGTAAATTTACCCCTGCTAATCTTAGATCGAAACTTATAAGCATTTGAACGCAAATAAATTAAAAAAAACTAAAAACAAATATTCACGCCAAACACCACATAAGACCTTTAAATTTATTTCTGGACATATTAAGACATTGACTCTATAAACATTTTGGGGAGCACTGAATTTTTGTGTAGTTTTCTTTAAATGTCTCTAAGACATTGTACAAAATTCGAATCGATATGATCGGTGCTTACACTGGGGGTCAAAAGCCCCTTAAACAGAAATTGAACCCAGACGTCCGAGACCTCCTCCATAACAATCCTATACGCTCTAACCATTACGCCACCGGTGACTACAACTGTACGATTTGATACCTTTTTAGGCATTTTTTTTTTAAATAATTTACAGATAATGATAAAAAATAAAGGTGGAGTTGGCAGATTTTCACTCTAAGCTCTAAATAATAAACATTCAGTTGACAATAACTGAGGAGATAAACAAAATTCTAAGGAAAATGTTAAAAAATATATAAAATAAAAAAAAATAAGCTTACGCCCGAGTGAACTTTGGAGTTATGCTCCTTGGTTTTAAGAATTGTTTATCTGTAAACCTGTAATACTTATTCATAAAAATGTTTAATTACATTTAACATAATTATAATAAGGAGCAGATAATTTAAGCTTGCCAAATATGGCATTTAAATAAATAAGTTATTTTTTATCTACTTCTACAATCAGTAGTTCAATGTGACCAGCGTTGCCGCCGACCTACAAGAAAGTGTAACAAGTAAAAAATATCAAAGCAGAAGCACACAAATTGGAGCAAACACAACAAACAAAATTCTTCAATGAAAAATACATAAATTGCTGTAATTTCTGTTCGGTAATTTTGTTTGTAAAGGCTTTTCCAATAAGAGGTGTTATTTTGATATTCAAAGAAAAATGGCATTTTTTGAGATAAATGATCGGATGTTTATTTCATCATAAAGAGGAAGGTATGCCGTTAATAATGGAACACAACATCAGCCAAATGGCCGCCACAACCACGCTTACAGGACCATATCCTTTTCATGAAATTCCATAACCAAATCGCAAAGTGGCTGCCCTATGTCCTCGATAGCCTCACGAATTCCATCTTTGAGGTCTTGAATCGACGGTGGGCTGTTGGCGTAGACCTTATCTTTCACGTGGCCCCAAAGGAAGAAGTCGCAAGGTGTTAAATCACAAGATCTCGGTGGCCAATTGTGATCACCTCTTCGAGAGATAACACGGTCCGGAAACTTTTCCCGTAAAATATCGATGGTTTCATTGCTTGTGTGGCACGTAGCGCCGTCTTGTTGAAAGTAAACGTTGTCCAGATCAATACCATCCAATTCCGGCCATAAAAAATCATTAATCATCTCTCGATAGCGCAATCCATTGACCGTAACTGTTGCTCCAGCCTCATTTCCGAAAAGTAAGGTCCAATGACCCCGCCGGACCATAAACCACACCAAACAGTCACGCGTTGAGGATGGAGAGGCTTTTCAACAATAACTCTTGGGTTTTCCGGGCCCCAGATGCGACAGTTTTGCTTGTTGACGTAGCCTCCGAGGTGGAAATGGGCCTCATCAGTCAAGATGATTTTTCGATGAAATTCCGGATCATTTTCATGCATTTCAAGGACCCAATCAGCAAAGACACGACGTTGTTGATGATCAGCCGGAGTTGAGTGTTAACTGAACTTTATAAGCCTTAAGACCCAAGTCTATATGCAAAATACGGTGTAATGACGTTTGTGGAATGCCTAAATCCAAAGAACGACGAGGAATGGACAAACCTGGGTTTTCTTCAACACTTTGGGCTACAACAGCAATATTCTCAGTTGTTCTTGAGCGACGTGCACGGGTTTTATTCTTCACATCACTAGCTTGTCCCAACAGTTCGAATTTGTCCACCAATTTCTGTATTGCGGTCCGACAAGGTGCTTCACGACGACCCAAAAATGTTTTAGTTTTACGAACCGTCTCTGCCAAATTTTCACCATTTTTATAGTGAATTTTAATAAGTTCAATGCGTTGTTGAAGCGTGTATCGTTCCATTTTTATTAATGGCGTAGTTTCTACTTGTCAAATGTCAAAAAATGACAGCTTCAAAAGTGACAGCTACCGAAATAGCGGGCTATTCAAAATAACACCTCTTATTGGAAAACCCTTTATTTGTAGCTTTCTGAATTCTGTGCATATATTTTTCTTTTTTGTCGGGTTATACAAATTCGGAAATTTATTCAGTAAAGTTATATTGGGAAAACTTTTAAAAACTATTTTTCTGAATTTATCAGCAAAATTGTTTGTAATATGTTAGGTTAGGTTGGAAGGGGTGATGCGGCCAGATGTGTCATGATACGGCTAGCCGCATCACCTCACTCAGATCTCAATGGATCCCTTGTACTCCTCAGGGTCATGGTATGGTAAGTATAAGGAGGGGTAGAGAAGGAGTTATAGAGTGGAGTGAGATGACTCTTAGGTACGTTGTGCCTCCTTTAAGAATATTTAGTGTACATAATACATAAAAAATGATCGTATAAATAGTTGTTAATATTCAGGGTGTGAGCCCAGGTGCAGTTTACACGGAGATTTTTCCAGATAATCTAAGAGAAAGGATACGAGCCAGCATGTCAATGTTGTCTGTCAAGTGCCGTGCTATATGCTCTAGCAGCACCACCACCACCACATGTTCAGGTAAAACAAAAAAAATTGTTTGAAATTATGTTATTTATATATTTTAACTTTTAAATTTAATAATCCAGGTTTACGAAATTATCCTGAAACCAATTGGTAAATGTTGTGTCTAGCTGGTTTTCTCCATGCGGTACTTTTTCTTAGAACTTCTCTCCCATGGGTTTGATTATTATGTTGTGAACCTAAAATCAATTTATTTTTTATTCATATCAAAAGTTACATATAATAAAAGTAAAAATGAAAAAACAATAAAGAAGAAAAATTATTGTAATTTTAAGTTATCAATTTTATTTTCCGATGTGGACGTTATTTAAACGTGATCTTGATTCCATTTTTGTATGCATAGTTTATTTTTCCGTTATTTAATCTGCGGAGAAATACAGAAGGTAGACAAATTGTAGGAATTTGGAAGCATTGATTTCATATTGACAACCATATGCACAAGAAATGTCAGCAATCTGTAGTTTTCCCTTAGAGGATATATAATATTGAGTGCTTGTTTTTATTCGAATGCGAACCTTTCATAGGGGTCCCTTCTCAAGGTTCGGTCACTGAGTTTTCTGCACATTGGAGAAAAAAACTAAAAAAAAAGATGTTGAAATCTTTAAAATAATAAACAAACACTTATTAATTTCAGGAATTACTTCAAATTATGACTTACAATTGATAGCAGCTGTGCGATATCTTCTAAGACTTTATCTTAACCGAAAGTGAAATAGCGCCCCCTATCATGAGCCAGGCACTACAATGCATTAGGGATAGAAACGAGCACTCCATATTATATATCCTCTAAGAGTTTTCCATTCAAACTATTACTGATGAATAGTAGGGGTATTCATGCAATGTCGTATTTACTTCGTAAACTGCATAAATTTATCTCTTCGTTAATCAAATGTCAAAATTTGTGTGGAAAATTATATACGCAGGTCAACGTAATAAGGATAAACACACATTGCTTTATAGGTGCGTTCGTGAAAAATGAAGCATACATTTACGCAAATACGAAGTTCGTAAATATATCTGATTGCATGAATACCCCTAGTATGTTGGGGAGACATAACAAAAAGTTTTGTTCGCTATTCCAAAATTCACGCCAAATAATGACACGTTTTGGATGCAATTATTTCTCAATAATCATTCGTGAATTTTCCGAACCCTACATGCTAAATTTTTTACGATGAACGAAGCAAAAATGTTGTTGTTCGAAAAATCACTGCCAAAAACCTACACTATTTTTAAAATGTTACTTTACAATGAAAAAGCACTTTTCTTTCAGCCTATCATGAATTCCATCGTAATCGGAAACTTGTTACGAATCCCGAAAAAAGTATCACAGAATCCGTCGTATCGAAATATCTCATACATAATTTCCATTACGAACGGATTCTGTGATAGTTTTTCTTTCGGGATTCGCCGATTACGATGGAATTCGTGATAGGGGTGAATAACAATCAACTGTCAGCTGTCATGATGTCTTTTTTTTGTTTGGCAACACCTTACTAGAGAAATGGCGCGAAATAAAAATTTTGCGTTAATATTTCGAAACCCCTTAAATAAATTCTTAAGTCGGAGTTAACCCACCAAACTGTATTAACTGAAAAGATATTTTCAAGGGGGGGGGGGGGGGGGGTCATAATTATGTATGTTCCAAAATTCTGTATTCCAAAATTGCGAAAATCCAAAATTCTGCATTTCAAGATTCTGGAAATCCATACAGAGTAATAGAACACAGAAGTTTCAATTCATTTATAGAATTTTGTTTATACTGATTTTTGGAATACAAAATAATGACCCGTTCCCATTTTTGAAATATACAGTGGCTCACAGCTTATTTGATACGGTGCCTGGCTTAAAATATAATTTGCAATAACTTGTAAACTAGAAAGATTATAGACAAAATTTAAATTCTAGTAGTGAGAGAAACAAATGCAATTCAACAATATTTAACAATATAAAAATGAAAAACTTAAAACACCGTTAAATTTGATACACAACGACCAGTCTTAAAAATAACCAAAAGTTATTAGGTTTTCGTGGTACTTTTAATATTTCGTGTGGTACACTTTGGCCTTTTCAAGAGCTTGTAGTCGTTTTGGCATGGAATCAACAAGCTTCTTTGTAATGTCTGGGGTAATTTTCTGCCATTCTTCCAGAAGTGCCTTTTTGAGGTCATTTTTGTTGGATATTTTATGTTTTCTTATATATTGTTCTCCAACAAAGCCCACAAATTTTCAATGACATTCATATCAGGTGACTGCGCCGGAGGTGTCATCAAGTGAGGGCAATTCCAAATAAGCCAGTTTTGCACAATTCCTGACTTGTGTGCTTCGGGTCATTGTCCTGGTAGAACCGGAAACTCCGACGAATACAAAACTTCTTGGCACTTTGAATTAAAGAAGCTCTGTATTTGGCTTCTGCCATACGTAACACATCCCGGTCAGAGCCAAAAATTTTGAATTTCGATTCGTCCGCAAAAATTACAGTGTCCCAGAAGTTGGAGTCCTTGAGAACATGCTCCTTGGCAAAGGTAAGTCGGGTTTTTTTTTTTTGTTTTTAAGGGGCTTTTTTCGAGCAACTCTCCCATTAAAATCATGCTCACGAAGGACTCGGCGAATGGTCTCAGCACAACATGTCTTCCCTTATTCTTACTGAACCTCAGCAGCAAGTTCGGGGCTGATAACTTGTGATTCATTTTAATTTTTCGAACAATATAACGTTCATCAGATTGGTTGAAAATTTTGTTCGGTGCGTTTTTTCCCTTGTTTTCAATACGATTTTCGTGAACAAACCGCTCCACAATATGCTGCACTGTACAGGCACTCAAGCCAACACATTTTCCGATTTGCCAAATAGACTGTCCACTTTTGTAGTGGTGATTAACCAGTTCGCGAACTTCAATTGTTGTGCGACGACCTATTTTAAAAAAAGACAGGAATTGCTATTTTTTCTTACAAAATCACACTCGAAATTATGAAAAATTTAAAGGAAACAAACCGAAAGTGACAACAAAAACATTAATTAAAATCGATTGCATGAAAATAAGGAGCCTAAGTGCACTGCCTTAGCTGTCACAAATAAGCTGTGAGGTGATTTTTTTGGTACAAAATAAATATTTCCTATTTCCAGGGTGAATAGGTAAACTTGTGAACCATAAATTTGACTACATGCTCTTTGAACATAGGCCTATACAAGTCTTCATTTCAATTTCGAACATATACCTTTTACCTTTGTAGATACACTGTTTTTATTTTGGAAAAAACACTCTATCAAATAAGCTGTGAGCCACGATACCTACATAAATATGCTGAATTGCGAATTATTATTAATTAATTTATATGCATGGTAAGTGAACTTTGGATGAATTCAGGGTTAAGTCAGTTCTGAAAAACTGGGCAAACAATTACAAAACAGCTCCCTATTTATTTTACCAAATATATAAACTAAAAATTAGGTGAACCACCAACTCGAACTCTTTTTTTAGATGTGCGTTATTCTTATTTTTAAAATTAAATAATTCGTATCGTTTTTAATTTAGTTGGTGCATTTTATAGACATAAGACCAAGTGGAAATGACATTTTCAGTGGTTATGTCCATATTCCGGTTATAATTATCTTTTTTTAATAATTTTTGTAAACGCTGGTTTGGTGAATTGAACCCTCTAAGCGTTTTAAAATATTCTTGTTCTTAACATTAAAACAAATTTTCCGAGCAAGTGGAGTCTCCTTGGTAGTTCATTACTTCTTATTCGAAAAAAAAAAAGAAATTTCTTAGATGCGTGGTGAGACAGAAAGTTCTTTAGAAGTTTCTATCCAAGAAAAACAAATAGATTCAGATAGTTACCTGCACATTATCCGGAGTGGAAATTGCATACAAGACTGCATCGGCGACATCGTCAGAGCTCAACATTGGCATAAATTGCTTAACAACGGTTTGAATCTCTGTCGGCAGAATGTCTGTATTCACAATACCAGGGCTTATGCTCTTAAAATAAAATTAAACTCCAATCTTTAAAATTAAACCATTTTTTAAAACTTACCGTTATCCGAACTTTAGACTTATTTCTCAGAAATTCCTGTCGATAAATTTCTGTCATAGCTCTAAGTGCGAACTTTGTAGCAGGATAGACATTCAGAGATGGCAAATCAGGTCCCAGATTAGGCACCTGATGTCCAGCCACACTATTCACAATCACAATGTGACCCTCGACATTCCTATCCAACATAGAATTGAAGGCTTCTCTCGTACAATACACCACACCCATAAGATTCGTCTCAATTGTTTGTCGAATTTCTTTGGTATTATTGCGTTTGCTAAGTTGAGTGGTTTCAATGACTCCAGCATTATTCACCAAGACATCTACACCTCCAAAATTCTTCTCAGTCCACTCAAAAGCCTTCATGACTTCATCTTCTTTGGTTAGATCACATTTGATAGCGTGTAGATTTCCCTGCACAGCTCCAGGAAGATCTACGACTAGTTGTCGCACCCGTTCATTCCTTCTAGCCAAACCAACAACAATTAGACCTGCTGCTGTGAGGGCCTTGGCACAAGCAGCTCCAATTCCAGCACTAGCACCGGTCACAACGGCGACTTTCTTCTGCCAACGTTCCATTATAAATGATGATATTCGAAACCAAAGTGCAGCCCATATCATTGAAGTCTAATACATAGGTAATTGAATAATCCAATTAAAAATTCCTCCACATAAATATAGAACAACCCCTAATTGGCAGTAAACACAATCAGCCCTATTGGAATTTTGTCTTTACCCATCATCAGTTTCATTTTTCATTCGAACATTAGAATGGAAAGGTGGCAGAACAAGTTGGCGATAGTAACTGGGGCCAGCGGAGGTATTGGAGCAGCATGTGCTAAGGCATTAGTTGGAGCTGGACTGAGAGTTGTTGCCTTAGCTAGAAGGGAACAAAAACTTAAAGAACTCAAGGAAAGTCTACCCTTAAATCTTCAGTCAAATTTTATCCCAAGGAAATGTGATGTCTCAAAGGAGGATCAGGTCATCGATGCTATCGACTGGACTGAGAAGCAGTTGGGTGGAGCAAATGTATTACTCAATAATGCCGGGATCACACGAGAAACCGAACTTGTAACACCCGGGAATACGCAGAAAATTCGTGAAGTCATCGACACTAATGTGATGGGTGTGCTTTGGTGCACTCGGGAAGTATTCAATCGGATTAAGGCTCGTGGTGACGAGGGACATATATTGATAATCAATAGCATAGCTGGACAGCAAGTATTGAATTTTATCGATGTCCTGCCATCATTCAATATCTATCCATCGACGAAATTCGCCATAACTGCCATGACAGAGACATATCGACAGGAATTTCAGTTGCATAAAGCTAATGTCAAAATAACTGTAAGTGCTTTTTTGATTGACAAATTTGGAACACATGAATAATATGTAATTTGTTTTAAGGGTATCTGTCCGGGCGCAGTTAACACAAATATATTTCCAGAGGAGATACATTTTTTCGTAAAAGATATGGCTAGACTTAAACCAGAAGATATTGCCGATGCTGTTTTGTATGCATTAAGGACGCCACCTAATGTGCAGGTTTATAGCCAATTTATCATGCCGATTATGGAATTCGCAATTCTGGATTCGCAGTGCAGTGCACTCGTTCCTCTCTACTCATTCGTAGCACTGCGAATCACCGTGAATCCATTATTGCGAATTCCATAATCGGCTTGTTTATTTCTTTTTATTTTAGAGCTACATATAATATTTAAACAAAAACTCCTTTTTAATTTCAGGTTCATGAAATCACTGTCAAACCAATGGGTGAAATATTTTGAACAAATATCTGGTTAAAGCGATTTTAAGTGTAAAATGCATAGCGGTTAAAATAAAGTTTTAAGAAAACAACTGAATTGTGAATGTCTTTTTAATTATTATGAAGTTCGATTTTGGGTGTGGAAGGTAGCAATATATTTCATAGCTTTAATGTTTACACATAAAAATATAAGTAGCTTTTCTTGAGTTTCTAAAATAAATATTTCTTCAAGTTTTTAATATTATTTAAATTAAAAAAATAATAAATTCTAAGGGCCAGTTTCACAGTCGACACTTACCGGAATAAGTGGCACTTAAGTTTCCCATATTAGGAATTTAAGCTAAATTTCATAGCTAGCGTAAGTGGAACACCAACATCGGAGACTTAAGTGCCACTTATTCAGGTAAGAGTGAACGGTGATATTGGCAATTAATCTTTCAAATTCCCCACTTAAGTGTCACTTTTCTGACTGTGAAACTGGCCCTAAATTCCTCAAATAAAAGCAAAAAAAAAAGACTTTTTCTGACACAAAACGATAAAAGAAATCCGATTTCACCTTTGCTGTTAGCAGGCACGTTCAGAGATTTCGTTCCGTCAAAAAGTGAGCAAGCGAATCCAAAACATTTTACCCTCCGGATTTTGACAGCAAAACTGAGAAATTTAGCTGAGGTGAGGACTCCTGTTTTCGTAACTGAGATTTCTGAGGTCTCGATGAGATCTCATTTTCTTGAACATGCCTATTTAATTTAGAAAAGTGTCAAGACTCAAGAGGCACCGTTTAAAAGCCGACTTACCTTCTGCTACAATTGAATAAAAAAAAAAAATTGTGTGAGTGGCGGGACTCACGGTTAATATGTTTAAACATCAACGTGCGCGGATCCAAAACGGACTTGTTTTTACTTGAAGGGGATCTTAAGATTTTTTTCACGGAACGCACCCATCCTAGCATGCAGATCGTAACGTTGCACACCGTAACGTTGCACGACGTAACGTTGAACATCACGAACTTTCACGTTTTTTTTTCACTCTACCGCCAGGCGCCAGCATAGATGTTTACACCACAGATTAGCTACATGAAGATGAGAATCCCCGGCAGCCATTTTAATTTGCCTACAAGCTTGAACTGGCAGTTATCACATACAAAATGAGAATGTGTGTATAAAAATCTCACACATAGACAGTAGGGATCTTCACACACCTGGTTAAATTGTTGTTGCAATTCACATCTATTCATCGACGCGGGAAGAAATTACAAATACAACAATGTAAACAAATGGGTTTTGGAGGATGAAACGTACGAAACATTTTCATCTTCATATGGCTAATCTGTGGTTTACACATCAAACATTTTTGGAAATCGGGAGATTACCACATAAAAAATCGGTGTTAATCGGCCATATCACTTCGCCGTAAAAACTACATTCTTGGTAAATTCAAGGTATTATTTAGATCTTTCAGAAATGCTTATAACAAAAAATATAGCTCTGCACCAAAATTTTGGTTTTTCGGAGTTTTTTTTTCGAATTTGGCTTTTTTTTCAAAATTATTTTTTGTCATTAAATATTTGTTTTTCTATAATTTCAATTTTAAAATTATGTGCTATGTATGTTTGTATTGTTTGAACAGAGAATAGATAGATAAAGCCTTATTAAAAACAAATACTTATTTGATTTTATCTATAGCTGTCTTTCGAATGGGTCCATTTGCTTTTAAACAGCACGTTTATCTGGGAAAAGTTCTCTCAACATTGGCTGAAGAATTTGGTTAAGTTAACATCATTGCAATAATTGACGTTAAATAAAAATATTTATCTCTTTCTGAATATGAGCATGAGGAAAATATAGAAAATTTAAAATCAGGAGAAAATGTCATATTTACATTAAATATCGGGTAATCGGAAATAGCTTTAAACATCGGGAGAAAAACAATAAAGCGTTGTTTCTGGCAACACTGATTGAATATCCAAAAAAAAACAATTTTTCCTCAGGAACATCCTGCCACCCTGTATTCAAAATCAAATTTAAATACCTAATCAAATACAAATCTTCATAATTTAAAATTTAATTTTTTTACTTGCTCTATATGGCAAGTAATGGTTTCGTGTTAAAAAAAAAAAATTGTGTGAGTGCCGGGACTCACGGTTAATATGTGTAAACATCAACGTGCGCGGATCCAAAACGGACTTCTTTTTGCTTGAAGTGGATCTTAAGATTTTTTTTCACTGAACGCACCCATCCTAGAATGCAGATCGTAACGTTGCACACCGTAACGTTGCACGACGTAACGTTGCACACGAACGTTCACTTTTTTTTTCACTCTACCGCCAGCATACATAGATGTTTACATATCAAGAATTTCAAGGTTGTAAATTGTAATCAAAACGATGATCGAGAAGTTCGAAAAAGTGGGTTTCGTCCGTCGCGTGTTGGCCTCTGTGTCCGTGCGTGTGTGCGTCTCTATGCGTCCATTGTAATTGTAATTTGAAACCTAAACGAGTGGTTCGATTTGCATGACATTTTTTTGAATGGGTAGCTTCCTTAAAGGGAAAATTCGAATCTTGAATGGGTAGCTACCGTACAAAATTTTTATAAAACTTCGCTCCTGAAATAACTAAGGTAATTGTAATAAAATTGTGTTTCAGGTTTTTGGCGAAAAATTCACATGACAGAAATAGGAGTTATACACGTTTTTTGACAAAATTGTTTTTTTTTTTGGGTTATTCACGTATATCTTTGCAATGATTTGACCGATTTTTGTATAATTTACCAATGTGGTGCTTCTCAATAGTTCACACAATATTGCATTTAAAATTTTTGAAACAAAATCAAACAAAAAGATCCATTTCTTTATGTTACTTTTGGCTTTGTTACATTTTCTCGTTAAAGAGAGGTATCATAATATTAGGTGTGTTTTGTTGTACTCACTTTTTCACTTTAAATAAAAGTGCACAAAAATACGATAAAAATTGGTCTTGCAAAAACATCCGTCTGTCTGTCTGTTCGACTACAGTTTAAACAGATATGTAGGTCGATTTTCTATAAACTTGGTATCTAGGGTTTTTTGAACATCCCCCGACACGTTCTTTTCACTTTTTTTTAGGAGCAAAAATAAAGGTACATGCTATACAAAATTTGTTGGGCAAAAAGGAAAATCTTATTTTTCTCAAAATCGGCTCTCACAGATTAAAAAAAAAAAATAATAAGCTGCCGGCCGTTTAGTAAAAAAAAGGCTCAGAAAAATGGTTATTAATGGCACCTCCCAAAGAATTAACTTTTTTTAATTTTCGCTTTTCTCGAAAATGGTTCAACTATTTTGATAGTTTTTTTTTTATAAAGAATGATTAATAGATTCTAAATAATATTCTGTATCAAAATTTCAAAAGGATATATTTTTAATAATTTATTTAAAAAAAAGTTTAAAAATTTTTTTTCAAAACTCGATATGACCTTGTCGATTTCTATTAAACTTGGTAAAAAACATTCTTTTAACATTATCTAGAAGATTCCAGACAAAAATTATTCTTATAACCAAACATAACGGTAACTCCCATACAAATCCCAAAAAAAACGTTAAGGAAAATCTTTTTTTGCTCCAAAATGACGCCTACAATTTTGACAAATTTTTGTTTTGTATCGAAATGAGTATGGTCTAGCATTTAAAATAATTAAATTTTACATTGAACTATTATTAACAGTACCTTTCATTGAACGACTTGTCAGTCGTGTAAATCCAGCATAATCCATTACTTGCCATATCGCAAGTAAGAAAATAAAAAATAAAAATTGCCCTTCCGCCTTCCCCCTCCTGAGCGAAATACCACTGCCGTTCCTGTCTAATTTAACAAAACAAACAAAAAAAAACAGAACAGACACAAAAAAGAACATTGAACAAAAAACCATTGACCAGTAATGGAATTACTGAATCTCATTGAATCCCATCACGTTATTCCATTTCAAGAATCACAAAAAGTGAATAAATGCACAGAAGAGTCATCTGCTCACTGTTTAAGCCCAATGAAATACACCCCTCTTCTGCCTACTCTATAACTAGTGTCCATCACCAGCTTAGTACCTGACGTGTAAGTAACATGATTAAAGATGCTACCAATAACTTTTGATGTGTCCAACAATCCGATTAGAAGTAAAACTTACACCACGCAACGAACCTATACATAAGAAGAGTCGTATAATTGGGAGAGTCGGAAAATGAAGTTGAAATTTCTTCTAATCTCCATTCTCCACTTGGCCAAGCTGAAGTTGTGTTTATATGCTCATAAGTATCTAAGCCAACATGTTCGATGTTGAGACATTTCCCCAGCCAAAAGAAACAAATGCTCTAAAGCCCAAGAAGAGGTCTGATCTGTCGGAACGCACAGATGGTGAAAAGTCATGTCTCTCTTTTTCTTTTTTTTTTTTTTTTTAATTTAACCAAGCTAGACTTGGAAATGTGTTCAAGTATCTTTGGTAAGACAGTTCAATTGGAACTTCGTTCGGTGGTAGACGCAGATTCAGATACATTATTTTAACGATATTTGTCTAGAGAAATGCGAAGAAAGCAGAACTTGACTCAAATCGAAAGTTGCATTGCGTTTGTTACGTGCGAGTCTTAGGTTTATTGAGTGTCAAAGAAGTCCGGTTCCTTGTGACACTGATGTAAACGGATTAATTGCGTGGAGAAAATCATATTAAGAAACGCTCGTGTAAGCTATAGCGTGACAGTGATGATTTTATGTCAACAATAGCAACAGTTTTTGGTAACTTAATCCCATTCAAATTCCGTAACTGAGTGCAAACACGGAATGCCGAGTCGAATGAATGTTTTTTACGTATGCTTCTAAAACGTGAATTTTTTAATTGTCTGGCACTTGAATCCAGAAGTAGGGCCTTTCCCCGTGAGTTAAACAAAATTAATTACCAAAAGAAGTGCTGAAAAATCGGTATACAAGTGTTAATACTCGTTAAGTGAAATTTAAGCTTAATCCCCCCCCTCCCCCCAAAAAAAACCTATTTTTAAGTCAAGGAGTTTTGTACTTATTTTAAGTGGAGCGCGCAGTCGCAAAGATTTTTAAATAATTTTTTTTTGTTGTTGTCAACGAAAACACATTTTTGTTTGTTTTATAAAAAAATTGTTTTCTTTTTGGATACAAAATAGAGTTTAACACGCAGCGAAATGTCGGATATTTACTACTGCAGTAATAATAAGGTTAGTAAGTTTTTGTGAATGGGCATATTTTTTTTGTTTTGATTTTTGTGTTTTATTTTGACTTGAAAATGAAATTCGTTTTGGTATTTTTGTTTTTTTTTTTTTTTTTTTTGTTTTGTTGGGGAACCTTCTGTTGAAAGAGAAGGTGATTTCGTTGTGTGATGGTTGATGTTATTTGAAGGCAGACAAAATTATGAGAAAGTGATACAAAAGTTAATGAGGCAATTATCTTGCATCTTTTGATGATACTTCTGAATTTTTTTTTATGGATGGGTTGAATGTGAAACTTGTAATAAGTTAAAAAAAAAAAGTTAAAGTGAGAATGGGAGAAATGTTAAGTTTATCTAACAAAATTGTCGGTCATGTTTCTACGATTTTAATCTTGATTTAATTAATTAAAAAGAAAGGATGTCAGTTGTTATTAAATTTATTCTCAACTCGCTTGTTTTGAATTATTTTTATGACGAAAAAAGATTAAAGATTATTAAAAAAGGCTTGTTGTAAAAATAGTTTTAACCATATACCTACTCTGGCTCGTGAACAACTTTTAATAGTGCACAATACTTTCTTAATTTTCCGAAATAATTATATATGTAAATTAACAGATTGAATCAAAACATAAAGTTGGCTTTAATTTTCCAGGATTAAAAACAGATTGAAGTCTATTATGTAACTGGATTTATTTAATTCGTGTTTGTAGTAGCATTTATTTCCAGTTAAGCCATAAATCTAATCTATAAATTCCTTGGTACTTTTTTATTCTTTTGAAATACACTCATGTGGTTATTTTATTCTTTTGGACTCTTAAAATGTGAATATTGATTCATGTTGTTTTAAATTTAACAGCCCTTGTACATGACCTTAAAAGGAAGGCTAATTTGAACAGTTCTTAAATATATTTAACGGAAAAACTATTCAGCTTTTCATATTCTCATTTTCTTAAGCTGCGATTAGACGCTCAATATGTCATCAAATTCCGTCTTAAAGTTGACAAGTCGTGTGATCCTCAACGTAAAATATTGTCCATGCGTTGACACTCGGGTTGATACGAATATTACCCTGAGGCCACACGAGCGAGTACTCGCTAGCGAGTTGCAATAAGTTAAAATTTTTTTACAGACACACAGAAACTAAAGGAACTCGGTAGCTACTCGCTCCTCAACTGGCTTGCTTTTTTCGAAGTCAAGTCAGTTGAAAAGCGAGTGGAGCATCGAGTGTGGTAAATGCAAACAGGAATTTGACAGATAATGTATGTAACCAACTTGTTAGATAGTACTCGCTCATGTGGCCTCAGGGTTAGGGTTGATTATTTTATGTTATCAGAGCTTAACAGAGTCGCAGCCTTGAAAACAAAACAAAAATCTGTGCTCGTTGAAGGATTAATTTGAAATTTTCTTTCCAATTGTACAAAATTGGATTCTGTAGGATTTAAGGGCCAACGATAAAGTACAGACTACAACAAAAATCCACTAGTTTTCAATTTTTTTATTTAATTCTGCCTTTTTTGCCATCTCTTTCTCACCATGAAGTAGGAGTAGGATAAAGTACAGAGATGTCAAACAAATTCGGAGGAGGCAGTACAAGGTGAACACCGTCATTATATACATGATTTCCCCAAGGGTTATTTGTAATTTGTTTTGGCTCTAACGCTTTTTTGATGAATCGAAAACTGAAAAAAACATCATAAACGAAAAAAGAAGTAAAAAATACAACTGGCGCAAAATTTTAAACATTTAAAACCTACTCTAAATCATTTTTAAATTGGACGCCGACTCTTAAAATGAGTTTTAGAATGAGAGTCGAATCTTTGATAATTTTAAACGATATAAAGTATACTTTAGCGCTAAAGCACTCGTCTAACTTTAAAAGTAGCAAAATGCTTCTCTATCTTTTTTAAAGTATACTTTATCCATTCAACGTTTGTAATTTCATAACAAAAATTTAAAGAAAAATGTTTTCTGAAGAAGAAGATTTTGAGCTTGTAAATTAACAATCACGAAAGCTGTCTTAGCTTTAATTTGTGGTGCATGCACCCAGTAACCATAAACAGTACAAAACAACACAGTCTCCACCAAACAATATACAATACAAACTTGTATTCGGTCGACCGCCCCAACAAAAACAAAAAAGAATGTGGTACATAGTGTTGGATTACCATATCGCGGCAAATCATTTTCTACTCACAAAATCGCCCGTCATCTTAGCTGAAAAGGTGAAATAGCTAAAGGGCAGGTAAAAAAAAAGAAAAAAATTACCAAAAAAATTAATTTTCAAAGGGGACAGTCGGATTTGAACCGGGGGCCTCTCGATCTGCAGTCGAATGCTCTACCACAATGCGCTAAAAACCCTACAAATGCGCTAAAAGCCCTACAAATGCGCTTAAAACACTTCATTAGTTAGAAGAGTTGTTTAAAAAGTGTTTGAATTTAAGAAAAGGTTAGACAAGGGCTCGCAACTAAACGACTGCGTTTACTAGAGTCGGTTTTAATCCTTAAACGAGGACTGTTTAAAAATTTGCGCCACTGTCTCTGAAAGTTAAAGTCAAAGAGATATTTGTTTTGTTTATTTAGCTATTTTCACTTGTCTTTCAAATTTGTTTGTCAGTGTAAAATGTGTACTTTGGACTTATTTCTACTTGTCATTTTGTGAATTGCCGTAATTTTTTTTATTTTTCAAAAATTGATTTATTGCGTTTAAAATCAGTTTTGTCATGTTTTGACCTTAAAAGATTAAAACTTTCTGTCAAACTATCAAAAAACAAAATCAAACTAAAACATAAAAAAATGTTCAAAATTTAATCAGTCTAACATCAGTTATTAGCATAATAATAACTAAAATTAACATAATTTAAAAAAGACTTAAACCAGTTTTAATAAACTTCAGCTGAGCACGCCTTAAACAGTGACAGTTCATGCTAAGACTAACCTGTATGAATTAGTATAATACTAAAAATATAAAATAGTTGTTTAATAATTTACATTAATTAAATATCAAAAAGATAACCACGATGCTTGACTTGTTTAAAATCCTCATTTTAGCTAGTATCATACTAAAAATGCTTTAACTTTGTCAAACCAATGAAAAAATAAAATAAAATCTTATAAATAAGACAAATGCCCGATTTCATAAAGGACTATTAAATATTTAAAAGCCCATTTAGAGTTAAAATGGGATTTTTTGGTTTCAGTGCTTTTAAATTTAAAATCCTTTTAAATGCCCTTATTAACTAAAAGCCAATTTTCGTCTCTATAAATTTTAAAAGTGTGATTTGTGAAGTCTAATATGTCAGATTATAGATGATATTTTTCAGTCACTTTTTTATTTAATTTCTTGCAAATATAAATTGAGAATAGGTCGAAACAAAAATATAGTTTGTGTGAAGATAATAATCTTTTAAGGCTCTCACAAGCCAACGCGAATACTTCCGAACGACGACAAGACTTTCGCCTCTCTTAATTTATTTGCATGGAGATAAATGAGAGCACCCACATTGGCGCGATGTGAATCTTCAAACATATTGTTCAGTCATCGCATATTCACTCCGAATGTTTCGCGTTGGTTTCGGAAAGCCTTCATAATTTGTTTGTTTTTAGAATAATTGATTGTTCATCTGCAACATAAAGTAAGACGTCCAAGAATATTCCGAGTTCATATTGGGATCCGTTCTCCAAATATTTTTATTTCGTAGGATTTTTTCTACATATAATGCTTTTTCACGTGCATTTTGAATGTGAGAGGGAAACAACCTATTTCCATATCCAGGGATGTGAGGCAAACCCAATTTTAACTAAAATTTCCCTAAAATTTCCTTTTTTTAAATGTTGAAACTGGAAATATTTAAAGGTCTGATAAAATTTAAGAGGACTTTAGATAAAAGGGAATTTAGTGTATTTTTATGAAATCGGGCATAAGAGTTTGGTTACGTAAAAAATGAAAATTTAATGAAAAATCTAAGTTTCTTATTTTTTTTAATTTTAAATGTTGCTTAAACGGCCAACAAAATTTTGGAAGAATATTCACTTTTTTGATTTGAAGGGTTTCTAAAAGTGCAGTGCCCTGAGGCAACTGACTCATCTGCTTCCAAGTTAACTCCTCACTCGTCTATATGTCTGTTTGTATCCCTCCCTAACTTCAGTCTTAACCGCATTAAAGTTATTTTAGAAATAAATAACTGTGCCTGGCTGTACTCTCACAAAATCACCTTCTCATCTGGGCTTTGAATAATAGTATGAAGGTTTAAATTAAGCCTTGAATTTGGATTCTAGGTAAATAGGCAAAGGTTCAGTGAAAGAATAAGAAACGAAATTTTTGTATATACAATTTTATAGAGTATATTTCTTAATAAAAAAAAAATTGGCAAAATAGCTCAAACAATAGGCACGTTTCGAAAAAACAGATCTCATAGATTTTGCTTCGTCAAAATGTAAAAATTTGTTTTCCTCAGTATTTTGACAGAAAAACTAGGAAGTTTAGTTGAGGAATCCTTTTCATGCAACTAATATTTTTGTCATCAGTTTGCCTAATGGGCAGAGGAATAAAATTTGAAAAATTTTAACTTAAAAAAATACTTCGAAGCTGAAAGGAAACTTAAGTTAATTTCTTTTCGCCTCTGATATTCTAGTATGTAGATTATAAAATTTCTATTTGTTCTTTATTTATATCATACCTTTATTAGTCTAATAAACACTTCAAGTTTTTAATTGGAATTCCTTATTTTTATAAACATTCAACAAGTGCTTACTTTTTTGTTTACTCCTTTGTCTAAAACATCTGTATATTTTGTAAACTTAAGCACAAAATTAAAATAAAAAAAAAAAAACATTTTGAAACGATTGTTGCCAATTCAATACAACAAAAGAGAAAAGAAGAAAATGTGGCTTTGTTTATTTTCTTTATAAAATCAATGAACCCAGACGTTTAGTTGAGATGGATAGTTGAAATGAAAATATTCACCCGCTTACTCATAAATTAGGCTGAACATTTAACTTTAAGATAAAAAAAAAATCATGTTGACAATGATTAACAGATTGCAAGACAACTTTCATAACACACGCTACACTACGCGTATATTGTTCATAATATTTGTATAATATACACAAACACATACATGCATATTAACGTAGATATGTGTAGTGTATCTACATATACATCTACTGGTTATAGTTTTTTCAAGGTCTTACTGAATTCAGATCACTCTATAAGCCCACAAATGCATACTAAATAAACCATGTTATGTATTTACTCAGCCTCTCGATGTCGTAAATTTTGTTTCCAAACAGTTTATGTTGAATTATTGTCAATTTTGATCTTGCAATCGGTTTAAAAAAAAAAAATATTAAAATAAAGAACAACAACAACAAAATTGCAAGAATTTGAAAATGGTAGAATATTTTTGATTTGAAATTGAAACTATATAGCTTTAAAAAAAATTAGCATATTCACTAATAATTATGGTAGGCTTAGTTTCATATCTTGTAAAATTGATTTATTAGACCCAAATGAATTTTACCAAAAACTATTAAAATTATTACAATAACAATTTTCACAGTTTTAGTATCCGATACTTAGTAGGTACAGTTTTACTTGGATTTTACGTTTTGAGCTTTCGAAATGTAAGATTTCGTTAAAGTGAAAACACGGATACAATCTTTAATGGGAGTGGTGATATATTCACAATCAAAAATTGTTCCTCGTTGGATTGGATACGATCCCTCCATTTCCGTTCAGCTTCATGGCTTCAGTAATTCTTCTGAGCGTGCCTTCTGTGCTACATTATATATCCGTGTAAAGAAAACAGTTTTTCTTCCTATCTTCTTTGCACCAAAACAAATGTCGCCCCTGTTAAGCAAATAACACTGCTAGAAGACTAGAGCTTTGCGTGACCGTATTGCTTTCTAAAATCATAAACTAGTTCCTTAGCTCAAGTATCCTATTGAAAATTAATTTCGACTCGCTTCCTCTACTTTAGCATTCACCGAAAATGTCCGATAATGTTGCCCTATTATCTAACTAATACGAAACTCTATGTGGATTTCGTTCATCACGTCCCATTGCACGGAGGAAACCAACTCGTTGTTCGAATAATTCGTTCTGAGATTTGGATACCTAAAGTCAAAAAATTATTAAAAAATCTAATTAGTAAATATAAAGTATGTAAAATTTTGAAGGAAAAAATGGATAACCAAATAATGGCAGAACTTCCCAAAGAATAAACTAATCTCTCACTTCATTTTGCAAATACCAGCATCGATTTCGCTGGCCCGTTTATAATTAAAAGCTTTTCTCCACGGAACTGTCGTATCTCAAAAGGTTTTGTTTGTTTTGCCACTGATGAGGCAATCCACTTAGAACCCACAAGTGACCATTCTACAGCCTTATTTCTAGCTGCCTTTTACCGTTTTGTTGCTCATCGTGGCCTCCCAAGTACGATATTGTCCGATAATGGAACAAGTTTGCTAATGATTGATTTAAAACTCTTTATAACCTCATTTGCCACAGATGTTTTTGATATAGATATCAACTTCAAGGTCTTACTTGGAAGCTTATACGCCCTGGTGCCCCACATAATGAGCGGTTTGTGAGAAACAACGCAAAGTTTCCGGAGACAATAAATTTTCAACGCTCCTCGGAAGAATTGGATCATGGCTAATCTCTCGAACTTTGATACCTTTAAGTGATAACTCCGATGATATTATGGCTAATGACCCCAGGTCATTTCCTTCGAGGAGCACCGTTTTTGGCTCCAGCGGAAGCGGACATGAACTCAAACCCTTTAATTATTGGCGATAGATGGACAAAAATAACAAATTCTTCACCACAACTTCTGTCTTCGATGGAAGGAAGAGTATCTTAAGGAGCTCCAGAAACGATACAAATGGAAATATTCAAATCGTGATATATTTATGTTGCTCTTTACGATCTTGTAGTTATCCGCCAATTACACGTATCACTGAATGAAGAGCGTTTAGGGCGCATTGTGAAACTTTATCCGGGTTCTGATGGCATAGGGTTAGGATCGCAGATTTTAAAACTCAAAACAGTATTTTAAAACGCCCTATCGTTAAACTTTGTATTTTTCGACAAGATGAAATGGAAAACACACTTTGGTCCATGAAATAATTTTGATTTTAATTATATGTATTACTTAAACAAGAAAAATGATTTATTTTGCAATGCACAACTCTTCATAAATTGTATGTATTTGAAAAAAAATATACTCGACATTTTATTTAATTGTAAAGGGTTTTCCAATAAGAGGTGTTATTTTGATATTCAAAGAAAAATGGCATTTTTTGAGATAAATGATCGGATGTTTATTTCATTATAAAGAAGAAGGTATGCCGTTAATAATGGAACACAACATTAGCCAAACGGCCGCCACGACCACGCTTACAGGACCATATCCTTTTCATGAAATTTTCCATAACCAAATCGCAAAGTGGCTGCCCTATGTCCTCGATAGCCTCACGAATTCCATCTTTGAGGTCTTGAATCGACGCTGGGCTGTTGGCGTAGACCTTATCTTTCACGTGGCCCCAAAGGAAGAAGTCGCAAGGTGTTAAATCACAAGATCTCGGTGGCCAATTGTGATCATCTCTTCGAGAAAACACGGTCCGGAAACTTTTCCCGTAAAAGATCGATGGTTTCATTGCTTGTGTGGCACGTAGCACCGTCTTGTTGAAAATAAACGTTGTCCAGATCAATACCATCCAATTCCGGCCATAAAAAATCATTTATCATCTCTCGATAGCGCAATCCATTGACCGTAACTGTTGCTCCAGCCTCATTTTCGAAAAAGTAAGGTCCAATGACCCCGCCGGACCATAAACCGCAACAAACAGTCACGCGTTGAGGATGGAGAGGCTTTTCAACAATAACTCTTGGGTTTTCCGAGCCCCAGATGCGACAGTTTTGCTTGTTGACGTAGCCTCCGAGGTGGAAATGGGCCTCATCAGTCAAGATGATTTTTCGATGAAATTCCGGATCATTTTCATACATTTCAAGGACCCAATCAGCAAAGACACGACGTTGTTGATGATCAGCCGGCTTGAGTTCTTGTGTTAACTGAACTTTATAAGCCTTAAGACCCAAGTCTTTATGCAAAATACGGTGTAATGACGTTTGTGGAATGCCTAATTCCAAAGAACGACGAGGAATGGACAAACCTGGGTTTTCTTCAACACTTTGGGCTACAACAGCAATATTCTCAATTGTTCTTGAGCGATCTGCACGGGTTTTATTCTTCACATCACTAACTTGTCCCAACAGCTCGAATTTGTCCACCAATTTCTGTATTGCGGTCCGACAAGGTGCTTCACGACGACCCAAAAATGTTTAGTTTTACGAACCGTCTCTGCCAAAATTTCACCATTTTTATAGTGAATTTTAATAATTTCAATGCGTTTTTGAAGCGTGTATCGTTCCATTTTTATTAATGGCGTAGTTTCTACTTGTCAAATGTCAAAAAATGACAGCTTCAAAAGTGACAGCTACCGAAATAGCGGGCTATTCAAAATAACAGCTCTTATTGGAAAACCCTTTATTATACAAATTTTATTTTTAAATTTTAATATTTATAAACATTTATACTAAAATTTCCCTCCTAAGGAGTGAGTAGAAACCTTCTAGCCTCTACAGAACAGGTTCCAACCCAAATTATGAATTTTTAAAAGATACTTTTATATGAAGTACTGTTTTGCAGGAATTCCGCAAGGTGGCCAGCAATGTTTAAGTGAGGAACTAAATGGCGCTGAATCAGTTTCCCTTTTACGTCTTTTAAGGTTTCCCATTAAAAATATCACAAAAATCTTCAGTGAACTTATTTACTTTTTCACTAACCTAATGTAAGTTACTTTTATACAACCTATCCTAAAGTAAGACATACAAAAATGACTCATTATACTCTACTCAACACTAACTCATTTTTTCAACTTGATTTTTTTCTACCGAACCACATTTATCTATCATTTCTTGTCAAACTTTCTGTCTGCCAATATTTCTTCGTTCCTTGCATTTAGTTCTTAGTAGCACCTTATCACATGGTTTGATTCTAAGAAATGTATTCAAAGCAGTACAAATTTTAATTTCTATAAGATTTTTGTTTAACAAAACGAAACAAAATCAAATTAAAATCCAACCGAATTGGGGTCTGTTAGGCAGTTAGAGACGATCCATAACTAATTTATGTATGTACATTTATGTAGTTATGACTTTTATAATTTGTGAAATTCAAAATTGATAATTGTATAAATTTCTGAAATTTAGTAATGAGTAGGTATGCATATGTTGCTTGGAATTGTTAATTTTGTGAAATATACTAAATTGACATGAAATGTGAGAAACTGCACGATCTCCTATTTCTCATTTTCAAGATACAAACATATGTGAACGTGTTACATATGTACATATATTCAAATCCCAGATTGTAATTAATTTATTTTTTTTTGAACTGAACATTTGAGCATGTGATTTTTTTTTCTTAATCTAAGCGAAACGTCAGAAGTCATTCCGGTCATGTGACAAAATAATTTTAAAGCTTATCATTAAATTATTTGTTTCATAATTTATTTAACATAAAATGCTTATAAAACCACTTCACGAGGCGGAAATTAAAAACTTAAATTTCCTTGATTTCCCACCTGACCATGATCAATTCCCATTCTTATAATGTTGTTCCACAACTATGCCAGACGCGTTTTCAAACCAAATAACTTTACCAACACCGCCCATTCCACAAGTCGGCAATTTTCTCTTAACTTGAAGTCTTAACATTTGAAAATAGCCCGACATACATTCGTTGATACAAACAGTATTTTTTTTTTAATTATCCATTGTTTAAACGCGTGGAAAAATTAAATTAAATTTATGCCATATGCTTGTATGCTGATGGAGTGTATAGAATATAACTTTGACGTTAGCTAAAGTTTCTGTTACCAAAAATGGTTGGCACAAAAAAAAACCACATAACTATGGGAGAATCTCCGATTAAGACATTATTATAGCTGAAGGCAAACAATTGTCAAAAAGGTCTCATATACATACATATGTATATAGTTAACAAAAACAAAACAAAATACAAAACAAAAGAATTTGGGACAATACGAGTATAATACAAAATAAGCCCAAAATCGAAAGTAAGAATTTTTTTAAAGAATAATAAAACCATTTGATTAATTATTCTTTTCAATCTTAATGTCATATGGAATTTTCTGCGATCATATGTCAAGAACATGCGCCATGTTAATTTATTCATAATTCCATTTGACACACTGACAGGTTTCACTTTGAGCATAGAAAAATATGACATGTCCCTCACGTAGGTACTACATATACAATATACATACATATTTCGATTTGCTCAACGTGTTCTAGACCTACATATGACGGTCTACAGGGCGAGGCTTAACCCAAAATTATGTCTAACAACGTTCATGAATTTATCTATAAATCTTATTCACTTTTCACTCACTTTCCCGTCAAAAATGTATCAATTGAAGTGTGGATGGAGTGCGTTCATGTGTCTATTTGAAATGTAATATTTGACACTTGAATCGTTTCCTGGCTTTACCGACTTAAACAACTTCATGGCCACAGCCAAGTTAAGGTTGGGGTTATCTAATTTTATATACGAAAGAGTGTAGAAGCGAGCAGATGGTTTAGAGGTAGATCTTTATGAATCGATCAAATATCTTCTCGTTATGCAGCTGCAGTATTGTGGTCAAGAATAAAAAAAAAACGCGGAACAAGATTAATGTAACAATTGAATTGGTAAAATTGCAATCGGAGTATTTTTCTGTGGTTTTCTTTTAAGAAAGAGTGCATTAGTTAAAGGAGATCCATAATGTTGTTTTTAAGTTGTGTAAGGGTAAATAATAAACTCTTCCGAGTCTCTGTCTATTCAAAATCCCAAGTACCTACTAAAACAATTTGATTTGACGCTCTGGTACATTGATAAATGATTGTGTCAAATGTGTTCATTGTAGTTACTTCATTTAAAAACATTTGAAAAGAAAACTTGAAAAAACACGATGTGTATTGCGGGCAGTAGGCATTTATGTATGTATGTTTATATTTCTGAGATCTCAAATAAATGTCTCCACTTCCTCAGTTCAGTGGGAACGAGATAAAGTTATAGACAAGTCAAAAAAAGTCGTGGGAGTTAGTCCAATATGAAAACCGTCTTGAAATTTTCATTCCTGCTATCATTGTTACTTCAATCCCCCTACATTTCTACACCCCTCACAATATCGGTCAAAAAGGTGAAAGACAAAAAAAAAACGAAAAAAGGAATTAGATTCTTTTCTTTCTTCTCACGGCAGTTATTGGCGCGGGCAGGAAAAAGAGTCTCAGAGATTTATTTTTTCCTCAGGTTTTTGACATCA
Source organism: Leucozona laternaria (assembly GCA_932273885.2). Classification (NCBI taxonomy): domain Eukaryota; kingdom Metazoa; phylum Arthropoda; class Insecta; order Diptera; family Syrphidae; genus Leucozona; species Leucozona laternaria. Next base: position 45,003,660 of record OW026367.1, read on the forward strand.
AAACCTAGGCCGGCCATTCACCACACAAAAAAACTGCGCAAATTGACATTTTCAGTTTTAGCAAAACACGATACAAGCAAACGGCACAATTCTCAGTTTTAAAGAGTTTTCATTCTTCAAAATTTACTCTCTTTATACTGCTTGCTATAACAGTGAAGAGAAACATGTTTTTGATGAACTTCTGTCTAAAGTGACACCCTTTATCCAGAGAAGATAGTTGTGAATAATACCATAAAGATGGTTCATATATATCATCGGCTCTGGCACTGAATTTTTCTCTGCATTTGACTTTTTAAGTTCTTTTCGGTAATTTTTAACAGCAGTGTCCCGGTCGGATTTTGGGTTTTTTCTTTCAGTTTTTGAATTTTGTTTTTCATTATTCTGTTGCTATACACCGGGCTTTTAATTTTTCAGAGAGCCGACTGTTCGAGAAACCCACCCCAAAATTTTTCGTTCATCAGCCATTCCTATATAAAAAACAATATACATACACTCTGTGAATAAAATTTTTCAACTGAGCTGAGCGGTTGTACAGTTTCTGACATTCACGACACAAAATAACTGAACAAATTTGAAAACTTGAGCAAAAATCAAAATTGTTTTGATTTTTACACAGTTAACTGCGCAAAATGTACAAACAACCCCATTCACAACACAAGTAAACTGCGCAAACCCCAATTTGCGCAGTTTTTTTTTGTCTCGTGAATGGCCGGCCTTAGAAATTTTGTTGGGGAATCCTGTTCTGTAACTGAGTTTGTTGAGATCTCTGGTTAATCGCCTTTTATTATAAATAATTTTGTTGATATCAGAATGATGATGGTTTTGCCTATTTTTTCTCGAGTAAATATATGATAACGATGATGATTTTGTCCATAAATATACTGTAATTTTGTCAAGAATATCTGCCTTGGTATTTTGTACTTGTTTGGTGTTTCTTCTTTAAGTTTTTCCGTCCTTGGTGACGAGTTTCATCGATGTTGGATATTGAGTCTTTTTGACGACTTTATCGCCGAACAGTTTTATTTTCATCAAATAAATGTTGATCCTTACGGTCGTAATAGTATTTTTGTGGCAATCTTGATTTGTCTAAGCTTTCTGATGATGTGTGAATGAAATCCACTTCTGACACCATGTAAACACGCAAACATGCCATAATTCAGTAATGTTATAATAGTGATGTAACTAATATTAGTATATATATAATTATTTAATATAATTGCTACAATCGTTTTAATTCTTATGTATCAAGTATCATTGCAGCCCATAACCTATGTAACTATTATAACTGTTATACATAGAGAAACAAGTCATTGTACAGTTTATATCATAAACAAATTTATAATGAGTTTTGAACATAGGCTCTGGGCTCATTGTCAACAATATTTTATTTTCAGAACTAAGCTCCCTCTCCTGTCAATTTATATTTGAAAAACAAGTTTAAACACTCTTACTATACTTCTGCAGTTCTAAGAATTTCCCACTCATAATTTGCACAAGATCATTGGATGATTACCTCCACCAACAATAGAAGTCAAAGTCAATTTCAAGTCCGTAAGTTGCCATTGAATAATGAATTCACTTTGGCTCTCCAACAGACCGCATCGAATAAATTTGTTTTAACACATAAATGCAAGTAATTCCTGAAACCAGCAGATGTCGACTCCAAATAGAATATATGTATCTTTTCTTCTTATCAAAGAAAAAAATCTCTGAAATTCAAGCAATAAGGGAGCAATGCAATTAAAACAAAACAAACATATCCAGATCCAGTGCAGGTTCGAGTTCCCAGTTTCGAAGAACAAAACTTATTTCAGTAGATATAAAAATTAAATACTTCAGGAAGAGACAAAATACGTTTTATTGCTTCTCTTAAAGTGATTCGAATAACCAAACTAACGGGTGATTTTTTAGCTGGTTTGGTTTTGGCAACACTGGTTTTGACAGCTGACGTGTGTTTAGTACCTTGTGTAACTGTCAAACAGCTTCAGTTTGGTTTGCAATTTAACCATGGATCGTCTTACAAATGAACAACGCTTGCAAATTATTGAATTTTACTATCAAAATTCGTGCTCGGTTCGAAATGTTCATCGCGCGCTGCTTCCATTTTATGATCGGCATTCTCGACCTTCTGAGCAGTCTATTCGGAAGATTGTGACCAAATTTCGCACCAAATTTACTTTGTTGGACATTAAACCACCAACACGTTTACGTACTGTGCGTAGTGAAGAAAATATTGCGGCCGTATCAGCTAGTGTGACAGAAGACCGCGAAATGTCGATTCGGCGCCGTTCCCAGCAGTTAGGCCTTTGTTACAGCACTACGTGGAAAATTTTGCGGAAGGATTTGGGCGTAAAGCCTTTTAAGATACAGCTGGTGCAAGAACTAAAGCCAGCCGACCTACCACAACGCCGAATTTTTGGTGAATGGGCTCTTGGAAAGCTGGCCGAGGATCCGCTTTTTTATCGAAAAATTGTGTTCAGCGATGAGGCTCATTTTTGGTTGAATGGGTACGTAAATAAGCAAAATTGCCGCATTTGGAGTGAAGATCAGCCAGAAGCATTGCAACAGCTACCAATGCATCCCGAAAAAGCCACTGTTTGGTGCGGTTTATGGGCCGGCGGCATTATTGGGCCTATTTCTTCAAAGATGATGCGAATCGCAGCGTTACTGTCAATGGTGAACGCTGCCGAGCGATGATAACAAACTTTTTTTTGCCCGAAATGGAAGTTCTTGACTTGCATGATATGTGGTTTCAACAAGACGGTGCCACATGCCACACAGCACGCGAAACAATGGCGCAATTGCGAGGCGAGTTTGGTGAACAGTTAATTTCACGTTTCGGGCCGGTCAATTAGCCGCCTAGATCGTGCGATTTGACACCATTAGATTATTTTTTGTGGGGGTATGTCAAGGCTAATGTCTATAGGGACAAGCCCGCTTCGATTGACGCACTGGAGGCCAACATCCATGCATTCATTCGTGAGATACCGGCCGATATGTGTGAAAGAGTATGCCAAAATTGGACTCAGCGGATGGGCTACCTGAGACGCAGCCGCGGTCAACATTTGCATGAAATTATCTTTAAACATTAAATTGCAAGGTTCAAACTATCGATTCAAATAAATATTTCATTCATTTTTTCGAATTTTTTGTGTTTTTTTTTTTTTTTTAAGTTCTAAACCTCTTAAAAAATCACCCATTATAAGTAAGGAAACTTTAGACAACAAAAAAGAAGCTTAACAACATAATAGGTATAGAGCCTCGAGTAAGGGAAAGGCTCTTTGGAACACCCAGTTCTTGAACAACCCGTTTATTATCTCGTTTCTTGTTGGATGTTTTTTTTTTGTTTTTTGTTTAAATGCCTGCCGATCAATATTATCCGATAACAGTGAATTGTGGTATTGGTTTCTTGAAGTTGCAGCAGTTCTTACTACTGCAACCCACTTGTAGAGCCGGGACTCAAGAAGGTTATGTAATCGAATACCACCAGCAAAAACTAACTAACTTGTTGCCAACATTAAATGTCAGAGACCTTCTTAATGTTAAGTCGTTACTCTGACACTACTCTGGAACCGACTGGTGGTGGTGGCGACGCGAAGTAAGCAGCACCTTATGCAGCAGGCTCAGTTTTAGAATTTTTGTTCATAGACTTTGCCTTTTATGATTAGATAAAATTATGTTTTCCTAGGGTTACCATAAGGCAGGGATTATTTTTCTAATTTAAAGGTAGAAATCAAAATACATACTCGTGTGATTTGAACTTTTGGCGCTTAAAAACTGTTTCAAACAGTTCAATGAAATTGTCGATTAAGTCACACAACTGTGATGGAAAATTGACGGAAATAGAAGATTTTTAAAGCTCATGGGAACGTATGGGCATGAGAACATTTTGTTATAAGAACTATTTGAATAGGGGCAAACTGGGTAATTTTGATCGATTTTCCATTTGGTGTTTTTTTTAATCTATGTATAATTTGGCCTCTAGCAAGACTATGGGATATTATACCTAAAACAATTCATTTTTATTTAAAAAAATGTTAAGATAGTCAAAATATTAAATATAAAATTTAATTTAAGGTTATCAAAAAAAAATACAATTAAGCGTATGGTAACCCCAGCACTTGTTATTTTGGTTTTGCGTCAAATAAATGTAAAATGATTTTGTAAGTCTTTGTGGTTTAATCCATACGCTTACCTTTATGAATCAAACTTTGTCGCTTTTATAAGTTGATAGCCCAAATATATAGCTTAAGGCTTTTATTGTTTAATTTCATGTGAAGTGTGACTTTTTATATCTGTAAAAAGGCAAACCAGAGAGATAAGTCGAGAAGTGAAACTAAATTCTTTTTGGCTTCTTCTACTGTTTCTATAGGTATAGTAAATGGTGACGGTTGTTTTATATCGTGCTGATGTTAACCGAGTTTATAGCAATAGGCCCAACCAAACCAGGGATCAGCGAAGTAAAACAGTTTTGGTCAACTGCGTCACAATACAAAGCGACGACGACGACGACGACGACAACCGAAGAGGATGTGGACAGTTGAGAAGGCTCTCCTAACTTGGAAATACTATGCGCAGCATTTGCCTTGTCCACGTCCATGTCGTCTCGTAGTCGGCGCGACGCGACGCGACGCAATGGTCGTGATGTGTTCAATTAAAGGAAAGGGGGCCCATTCTCATAAGATCCAGAGTCAGAAAGAAGCAGGTGGATGGTCTGAAATAAAATGCATGTGCATTGAGTGTATGATGTGGTTAACGGGGCCTTCGGTTGCGCTTACGTCGGTCGTGTCACGTTGTATACATTCTTTTACTGAAAATGTTTTATTTAGTTTTAAGTCTCTGTCATGTGTTTCTTTTTTTCAGGTATATATGTACCTGATCCAAGGACGCAGACAAATTTACTTTAACTAAACTCATATTTAAACGTAAATTAAAATTGGAGGAGATAATATATGTATATAATGCCTTAATGAAGTATGTACATTGTACATACCTACATTGCACTATCATTGAATATAGTATAGTCATGTTGTTTTTCAGTATGGAATCGAATGCCCATGCATAGTACATTTTTTTATAATTTGCATATCAAACTGGAGTAAGAACATTTTTTTGCTGTCATAATTTATTCATTTAATAGCAGGAATTATTTCTTTTTCATAGCGATATGTTTTATATAAAACGAACAGGGTGTTACCATAGCTTCAAGTCTAAATCCTTAATTTCTGCCATACAAAATCGATTATAATGCTTCGATAGCGCTCTAGAGTAGTTGGGAAATTAAATAGTCCAATAATGCCCCACTTTTACACAAAACAGTCAGAAGTTCCAAATGCATTAGATATAACAGTGTCACGCCCGTCACATTGTCGCTCATTTAAACAAATATACCCACCACTTTCACACTATTACACTTCTACGTAGTCACACTTTTATACTGTCAGTTTGCAAAATTGTCACAGGGTTACACTGTCACTTTGTAATACTGCCAAATTTAAAATTGTTATACATTCATACCATAGCCTTATAAACTGAATGGGTGTATCCAACGGAAGTGTTTCTAATCATGCCAATTATAAAAATTTTGGCTTATAAAAGTAATTTTTATGCGTCCTCGCAGAGCCAGGGTCCTCCGCCGGTTAGTATAATTCAGGCACCCGCGAAGCTCGTTAACGCACGCCAACATTTACTGATAATAAACTGTTATAACTGTTATAAATTGTCATGTCTCTAAGATCATCTATACGGTGAAAAGTAGAAAAATACAAATGTACAAAATAAACCTTATACTTTTGAACTCCTTAAAAATATATCAAGCACCTAAGTGTTGCCCTTTTCAGATACTTTTAGCAGGAATGAAAGAGATTTTTTTTAAAGTAGTCTTCACATGAATACAGAAAATAATTTTTAAATATATGTTTATATTATTTATTAGAACATGTCATAAAATATGTTGAATTTAGTTATATCTCCAATTTTTAATAAAGAAAAATTGAGCATAAAACTACCGTTTTGTAGAAGAAAATATAAAAACACTGATTAAGTCATACTTGCAAGAGGGCTATTAAAAATAAAAATGGTGGTGCGACAGCTTGTGTAGAACAAAGGCAGAGTGACTTAAAACTCTCAATTATACATACATGTATCGGCAGGAATGGAGGGGACCTACAATTTTCTGCCTAAACCGAACTGCTAAAATGAAAGGCATTTATTAATGAGAAAAGAAAGTGATACTCTTGGATGATATGTCACTTCCTCGCAAGAGGCAGTAGCTGTGCAAGAAAAAATTTGGTCTTTAGGTGGAAGAGGCTGGGAATCGAACCCAGACCTCTGGTATGACAGTCAGTCGTACGCACTTACCATTATGCCACGGGATTCTACTAAGAAAAGGCTAAGTTCAGGTTTTTAAGTAGCCATGACTCTGCCGAAATATCCACCATTTTAGAAAACACAAATTGATCAATATCTCCGCAACTCTAGCTGTGGGTTACACGTGGGAAATTTGTCAAGACCAAAGTTGTAATTAAAAAAAAATTATTTTTTATTTGTATATATATTTTTTTCGGCATGGGCAATTTTGTTCACTGAGAAGATAAGGCAAATTGTTTCTACCATAACATTTTTGGGCAAGGAATTTCCCTCTTTTGATATATTTTTAAAGATGATGTGATGTCACAATCCAAAGTTATGTAGCAATGTAAAGTTGACCAGGATAGCCATACCCTATCCTTTTCAGCATGAAATTTTGAACATTTCATGTCATCTCAAAGGTTCGATTCTGTGTAGTTAGTGTCCGAAAATTTAGATGATAGAAAAGTTCCCCAACAACTATTTTGTCCATGTTTCGAGGATCAGGTTCTCCTCTAAGTAATTGATAAAATATTGCATTTCTACTAAAATTTTCTATTTGGTTTTTATTTAATTAAACCTTGCGATATCTTATATTAATAAACCCATTCTTACATTTTTAATGCTGATATATTGTATAACCCTGACCACCTGCGTGAGTACGTATACTTCTGACATGTTTGTACAATTAATTTAAACCGTACTTGAAAAACAGCACCCATGGCAATGTATAGTAGGTTTTTTCCACGTTTAAATTTTTTTTGTAACGTAAAATTGTAAACTTTAAAGCTCTTTACTAAAATAGTCTTAGTTTCAAACACTTTTTAACTAGTAGGTATCATATACTAAACCTATTTTCTTACGAAACTCGCAAGCTGAACTCACCTAAAACAGTGACATTTCGTGCAAATAAGTAGGCAAACATACCTTTTTCACAGTTGTCATTGTCAGAGTGACATATGGAGTTAGTATGATACTAAAAAGGTAAAATAGGCATTTGGTTATTTAACTTTAGTAAAATGATAAAAAGATAGTACGATAGTGCTACATCATTTAAAATTTGGAAAACCGTCTGTGTAACCTAGCATCATACAAAAAATGCTTCAACATCGTAATAAATCGTTAAAAAATTTTGCGCCAATGACATTGTAAATATTTATACAGAATTATGGCATCAAATTTTATCAACTAGATTAAGGTCCAGTTTTTCAGTGCGAGATTATCCTAGTTTCGGGGTTAAGCCCGAGTTAACTCTTAAAATATGTTTTTCAGTCAATTTAGATCACTAGTTTTCTCAACAAATTTGAAGATCAAACTTATCTGGATTAGCTGAATAGGTATTTCTGAAAGATGCGTGTCAAAAATCTTTTCAAATCGAGGTATGCGACACTATGGAAAAGGGGGATTTTCATAGTGGCGCCATCTTGAATTCGATAGCAAAACATTTATTTCTTAACTGTCGCCCTTTTTATTCGATAGATTTTTTTGAAAACTATAGGAGTTAAATTTAACTCCACTAAAAAACTACTTTTGAGTTAACTCCGGATTAAAGTATTTCCAGGATTATAACTAACTCTGATCTAACTCGGGGTTAACTCATGTACTGATAAACTGGCCCTAAATTGTATTTAATTTATTGAATTCGACTAGTCTGGGTTATTATTATTAACTTACCAAAAAGTTAAAACGAAAAGAGTGTTAACCAACCAAAGATAAAATTGGTGATAAGGATGACTGAGTTACCTGACGTTTAAACTTTCTATAAGCATAAATAGCTATAACTTACTGTCAATCCAACCATGTTGATCCGTCCAACAAAAAAACCTATAATTAGTTCACCTAAACTGATTCGATTCATTAATTTCAACCTACATTACCGTTTTATGATTTCACTCCAAGATACAAATTCCTTATATACAAGTCGTTGAATTCAGCAGGTTGAAATGCAAAACAATCATCATGAAATGCAGGGAAAATAAAAGAAACAAAAACTTTACCTTCAAGACATTTCACTTTTCTCCCTAAGAAAAAAAAAAAAAATGAAATGCACTGCACTTCGCTGCAGCAATCTCAAAAAATATATCGGCTTAAGGTGAAGACTTTTGTACTGCGTACCTACATATAGTGCTATACTGACTTTTTTTTGCTTAATTTATAGATGCAACAATAAAGCTATAGAAAAAGAAAGCAGCTCTGTCTTGGAACGCGCAATCACCAAAGGTGATAATTTCACAACACAAAGCAACACCCTCTATTTATCTATGCGGACTATAATCAGATCTTTGAGGGTTTCAATCTAATCACTATACTTGGCAAAAATGTCTCGAAGTATGAAGACAAATGTAGGCGTAAATAGAAGGCTCAATTTCCATCGTTTCACCACGATGTGGTTGTTTTGTGTACTAATTTTCAATTTAGCTTTGAGCTTATGTCAATAAGCCATCAAATTTGTGAAAGAAACTAACTGAATAATTGGCCCTTATGGAAATGATTTGAGAAAGTTAACACAATATTAAGCGAAATTCAATGAAAGTTGAGCATTGTTTATCATCATACACGTACACTTCAGCTAGCTGCGCTGGAAGCTGGTGTTATTGGTTGTCAAAGTTTAATAAAAGAATTCAATTAAAACTCAACAATGACCTTAACAGTCTTTTGTGCTGAATTTGTGCTGAATTAAATCAATGATGCTCGGTTTATTGTTCTAAATCTAATCTACTTGGATCATAAAAAAAAAAATTGGACTCCAGTGATGGTAGATAAGCTAGCACACCTCAATAACTAATCATCGCAACCGCAGTAGCACTCAGTAGGTATATATGTATGTATACATATATGGTAGTCTGGGTCTGGTTTGTCCCACTTTCACGTTCTATTGAGAAAAGAACTAAAAGATGGGTATAACACGCAATCTTGGTGAGTGAACACCTCTTGATGAAGACCATGATCATGTTGATGATGATGATAGTGTTCTGTAAGAGGAGTATGTTTTGTTTTTAATCGTAATTCTTTTGAACGTTTGTTGAAACTTTATTCTTTACTGAACGAAGTCATCATCATCGACAAGATTGTAAAACTAGAGACATGAAAATGGTATAGTTGTCGCAGTTGAGTGTTTCGCAGCTATGATGGAAGATTGTTCAGAGGTGCAGGTGCTAATGGTGATTAGATTCATGAAACTTGATAATTTGTTGTGAGTATCACATTGAAAGGTTTTGTTTAAGGCAAAAGGGGGATTTTTTGCTCAGGGGTATTCGTATTATTTGAAAATGAGAGAAAGCATTAATTTTGTCTGCATCAATTTTTTAAGGGGAATAAGCTAAAGGCCTTTCCTTTAAACAACAACCAAAATATAAATTATATAAGAAAATTTTATTTATTTATTGAAATTAATCTTTAATTTAAACAGTGGTTCACTGTGACGTATACGTAATGTTTTATTCGTAAATTTTCCTGTTTGTAGATATCGAATACTTTCACATGCAATTTATTTATTCGATATAAGCGGGTGATTGGTAGATCAAAGGGATATAATTCTATCTCATCTATGAACAGGGCCATATTATTGCTGTTTCCTGTCATGTAAACTAAAAAAGGCCTAACTATACATCTTTACTTGCGAATATAGGTACTATATGGCAAGTAATGAATTCGTACAAAAAATCGAACTCGAGACTTTGATCAAACTTTACATTAAGATGATAGCGAAGACGAAAAAAGTGGGTCTCGCAAGAACGTCCATCTGTCTGTCTCTCTACAGCCTAAATGGATGGGTCGATTTTCTTTAAACTTGGTACCTAGCATTTTTTGGACATTCCCCTCACCCGTTTTATTCTCTTTTTGTTTAAGGACCAATACTAACAGTAGCTGTCATATAAAATTTCTTGGCCAAAAAGGAAAAACTTATTTTTCTCAAAATCGGCGCTACAGAATTTTTTTTTAAGAACTCAATAAATTTAAATAGTTATAAGTTGCCGTTTAATAAAAGAAAAATGGTTCCGAAAAATGGTTACTAATGGTACCTCCCAAAGAACCATTGTTGTTGATGTTCGCTTTTCTCGAAAACGGTTAAACTAATTCTGATCAATTTTTTATGAAGAACTATTGACACATTTTAAATAATATTGTGTACCAAAATTTTCAAAAAAAAAATTTTCGGATTTTAAAAAAAAAGTTTGAATTTTTTTTTTTTTGAAAACTCAATATTTCAAAAACGACTGTGTCGATTTTTATTAAACTTGGGAAGTAGAAGTTTTTTAACTTTATCTAGAAGATTTTTGACAAAAATTATTCTAATACCCAAAAATAACGGTGCTTCCCATACAAATGTTTAAAAACCGTTAAGAAAAAATATTTTTTTTTCTCAAAACAACTTCTACGATTTTGATACAAGTTTTTTTATGTGTTAAAATTTTATATTTTACGTTTATTAACAGTACCTCTCATAGAAGGGTTTCTTTGATTTTCGACTATCTCAATATCTGATCAACCAAATGAAATAAGATTTTTTATACAGAAGCTTGTAACAAATATAAGTAAAAGTGCGTAGCAAAATTTTATAAAAAAATGATTTTTGGACTCAAAAAAATTCAAAGTTATTTTGTGAAAATTCGATATTTCGAAAACGAGAAGCAGATTTTTTTATGAAGTTCAATTTTTAACTTAAAATGAACAAATACCTTAAATTGACCTACCAATTTTTTTTTCTCAAAAATGTTAACGAAATTTTTTATATAAAAAATTATTTATTTTCAAAACCGCTCCTACGATTTTCAATTTTTTTTTTCTCATGAATTAAGATTTATATAAGAAATCAGAAGGTGTACATCGCGTTGGGTTAAAACAGATTTAAAGTATTTGAATCAATTTCTTAATAATTTTGTTGATTTAAAACAATTTACCGGTTTAAATAATGTAATTTCCTTTCATGCATATTGCATATGTGCAACACTATAGGCTATATTGTTAAATTTTGTATACCCACATAATACCACCTGCAACTAAACTAAGTTTTGGCAAATGGAAACAAAAAAATAGACTCCCATAGCTAATTTATTTCAGACTCAATGTGGTCGCGCATAAGAGCAAGTTCGTGCGACCCAGTCGTGCATATTTTTTTTAATAGTTTTAGTACTTTTTTTATAAAAACAATTATTTCAAATGTTAAACCGTTTAAAAAAATGTGAGATACAGCTTATATTGTTAATAAAACCATCTCAAAGATTTAAAACTTTGGTCTAACTAAATAAAATCCACAAATGTTAAATTCGACTTTTTAATTTCATATGACAATCACAATGTTTATACCCCATCGTGTTTGGCCACTCACTACCGCTGTAATCGCCAAATTTTATCCAAATCTTTACAGCCAATTCAGAGAAACGATGCAGTGGCTATTTAAATCTTTTTTTCGCTAATAAAAATGAACTCCGAAAATTTCATCCAAATTGCTACAGTCTTTTCCAAGAAACTAATAACATAATAATGTAAATATGTACATAATTATATAAATACTTGCTTATACAAGCACTAAAGTTATATTTAATTGAAATCAAACGGAGACATTTTTCCAAGTATTTAATGGTAAGTCTGGTTATAGTTCCCAACGATCATATTTAAAAAAAAATACAAAGACTTGGAAACATTTCATAATTGCAAGAGTGAATCACAAAGCCCAACCAACTCATATCATCATACAACGGAAATGCAACCCAACAATAACAAATTGATGCGTAGGCAATCAATTTAAAAAGAAGAAGTTTCTAATTAAAATTCGAATTCACAATAAAACGCAAAACCCACTTCAAACAAGAAGCACACTTTCATGGCCAATACAATAGGTAAAATAACTCTTAACTACGCAAAATCTGTATACACCTCACCTCACCTCAACGATGGATGCGTCGTCGCTTATTCACGATTTATGTTGATGACTCTGATGACTTAATTTGGACATTTTTATTATTAAAATCATTAGTTTCCGTTTGTTGAAGATAACATTATTATCGGTATGGTTGAAATTGACTGTGAGTTTATAGTTCGAGAAAAGGCGTTGGTTAATTAATTGATTATAGGTACCTACAACAGATGAAGGAAATAAGGATTCACCGAAATAATACAGGGTGTTTCACATAAGGTGTGACAAAAATTGTGTGTAGGCTGGGTCGAGACAAGAAATAAATCTTATGGAAGGGGTCTTCTCCCCCCGTTTAGCCAGGAGGGGTAATTTTCTAAAAAACATTGACTTAGAACAGAAGCAAAATTATTAAAAAACAACTCTAACACCTTTTTGTAAAGCCAGAAATCAGTTCTTTTATTTCTTTTTTAAATAAAGGTAATTTTTTGAACAGTTTTTGAAAAACTAATTTCCAAACTCAAAATTTTGAAAACAAATTTGAAAGACCCACTTTTTTCGTCTCCCCTAAATTCGTAATGTCAAGTTTGATCAAAATCTCGAGTTCAATTTTTTTACGAATCCATACACAAAAATTGTATAAAACTGTTTTTGAAATAAAATGAAATATATCATAAGTAGCATAGCTAAAATCATAGACGTGGTGTTTTTGTATTTATTTTGTTTTTAACTGTTAGGTCCTTTACTAAAGAGTGGTCCAACGAAAACGCACGATGTTAATTGTAAACAAAAAATGAAAAGTTTTCAGAGAATGATCTTAATATTTTTTATTCTGATAGAAGGATTTATGACAATTATTTGTGAAACAAAATATCGGCCAAATGCTAGCCACGGCTTTGGTGGCATACCTCTATCCGATAGTCCATATTTTCAATGACTCTGAGACATAATTGAGGTTCAATGTCGTTAATGTACCAAATTATCTCATCTTTTAGCTCTTGAATTGTTCTTGGCTTATTGACGTACACTTTTTCTTTTAAATAACCCCAAAGAAAGAAGTCCAACGGTGTCAAATCTCATGATCGTGGCGGCCAATTAACATTGCCATGACGCGAGATAACACGGCCATTGAATTTCACCCGCAAAAGAGCCATTGTGTCGTTGACTGTGTGGCAAGTGACACCATCCTGTTGAAAGCACATACCGTTCAGGTCAATATGCTCAATTTCTGGCCACAAGAAGTCCGTTATCATCTCGCGATAGCGAACACACCATTCAAGGTAACTGCTTGGCCGACCTCATTTTCGAAGAAGTACGGCCCCAGCCCATAATCCGCACCAAACAGTCACAAAGAGCATGCACAGGTGTTTTCACATTTCCTACAGATCAGGTTTGCTGAAATTTGCGCACAATTCTACCGATTGCGGACACATTTGGTCGATTATGCTGACCAAAAAAATCACGAAGTGCACGAAATGCATTTTGATTTGATCGCGCCCATTTTCGTAAAAAGCTTCACTAATCTTAACGCGCTGCTCAATCGTGTACCTCTCCATTGTTGAGTTTGTCAAACACTGAAACAAAGAAATGTCAAATTAAGTTGGGCAAAAAACTTGACGTTAAGGTGCTTGACTCACAATTAATATCGTGCATTATGGTTGGACCCGAACTATTTCAACACGGTGGGTGAGATTATAGTGCACGTGTGGGGGCATGAAGAAATTCCAGAAGACTGGCGAAAAGGTATCATTTGCCCCATACATAAGAAGGGAGATGTCACAACGTGCAGCAATTATAGAGGTATCACGTTGTTGAGTACCGCCTATAAGATACTCTCCTCTATCCTACAAGACCGGATAACCCCATACGCTAAAACCATCATCGGACAATATCAGTGTGGTTTCATTCCAGGCAAATCAACAACTGATCAGATCTTTACCCTCAGGCAGGCGATGGAAAAATGTCTAGAATTTAACATCCCAACATACCACCTGTTTATAGACTTTAAGGCCGCCTACGATAGCATAGCCAGGGTAGAACTTTACAAAGCCATGAGAGAATTCGGCATCCCCAATAAATTGACACGACTATGTAGGTTGACCATGACCAACGTAACAAGCCAAGTAAAAATAGCCGGATTGCTATCCAAACCAATCAACATCTTTAATGGACTCCGACAAGGGGATGGTTTGGCCTGCCTCCTCTTCAACCTGGCGTTGGAGAAAGCAATTCGTGACTCTGGCACGGCAACAAGAGGGACCATCGTCAACAGGTCCAGCCAGATACTGGCTTACGCAGACGACATCGACATCATCGGAAGAACTGAGCAAGCTGTACATGATTCCTTCATCCAGATCGAGCAGGCGGCACAAAATCTGGGGATGCACATTAGTGAAGGTAAAACAAAGTACATGGTGGCGTCGAATGCGAGAGGAACAGTTGGTCAAACAATCAAGGTAGTGGAGCACGAATTTGAAGTGGTGCAATCCTTCAAATACCTTGGGTCAATAGTAGCAGCCGATAACAATATAGAAGAAGAAATACGCGGGCGGCTTCTCAAATCCAACAGAGCCTACTATAGTCTGTCAAAGCTCTTCAAATCCAGAAATCTCACCATAACTTCAAAACTGCTGCTGTACAGGACCATGGCCCTGCCAGTACTCACATATGGATCCGAGACTTGGGTGCTTAGCAAAAGGCACTCCGACCTCTTAGCCGCGTTCGAGAGAAAAGTCTTAAGGAGAATTGTTGGCCCCATTTGTGAGGAAGGACGATTCCGGAGACGGTACAGTCATGAATTGTACGCAATCTACCTTGAAGCAGATATCGTGACAAAAATTAAGCTCGGTAGACTCCGGTGGGCAGGGCACCTAGCTCGCATGAGCGAAGAGGAACCTGCTCGGAAAGTTCTTTGTGGTACATTCTATGGTAGACGACAGCGTGGTAGACCATGCTTGCGCTGGAGAGATGGCGTAGACCAGGACGCCCGGAGCCTTGGGGTGCGCAACTGGATGGCGGCGGCTCGAAACCGGGATGGGTGGAGAGACTTGTTGAAGGAGGCCAGGACCGGACCCCGGTTGTCGAGCCGACGATGATGATGATTATGGTTGGACCACCCTTTATATTATCTGAAAAAAATTGCTGAAAGATTGGGCCTTAACGATGAAGATGAAAGCGAAGCAGTTGTGTATTAAATTTTTTTAAGTTTTTTTAGGGAAAAGCTAGAAAAACTTTATTTAATAAAGATTTTTTGTTTGGAAACCCGTGTATACAATTTCAAGGTATTTTGTAATATTTTTTTCATAAATTTAAACTATCCAACACAACATCCCAGACTGTTGAGTAAATACGAGTTAAGTCAAATGCTTTTCGTTTTGATAACAGTCAACCCAGGTATTAAAATAATGATACGCATTTTAAATGGGTTGTTCTCTTCCCATCACTCTCAAGATGCTTTTTGCCAAAACTAACTTTTTATAATGGGATCGCAATAGATTATGTGAGAATTTAGCTATGGAATTATTATTTGGGTGGGTAACCCAATCATTGATTAGGGGCAATCAAATGTAAATCTGTTTTTTATTTTTAGCTGAGAATATTTTTACCCAACAGTCACACAATGATGTAGGTACATAAACCTGGGAGTTTTATTTAATTTTGTCTGTTTTTTTTTTATTCAATTTTACTTTTACGTGATGGATGGTTCAAGTTATCCATATAACAAAGGGTATTTATTGGGGTATCACGCAGCTTTTGAATGACAATTTTTATTTAAGTTTCGGGGTCAGAAAACGATGACTGGGTGTGTTGCAACGGGTGAATAGTAATTCGCTTAATAAACAAAGCCATTTGCTCGTGAATTTTGCGGCGCGGCGGTGTCGGTGTCGGTGGACGTGTAGAGTGAAAGTTATTGAAGCCTTTTATTTTTTTTTATTTTTCATTGATGATGATAATGTGCTTGTGGGGTGTATTTATGTTGTTAAACAGTTATTATCTCTCAGAATAAATATAATCTAAAAATTAGCAATATGCGGGCAAGAAACGGATTTCTCTTTTGGTCGAGATATTCGTATATATTGGTTAGCACATTTTCGTGATGTGTGAAACTTGCGTTGGGCTACAATTACAAAAACAATAAAAAAATACTTTTTACCCAATAGAGCAAGTATAAATCTGGGTATGGTATGTTAAGTTTCAAGAAAATATAATTAAAAACAGATTTGATACAAGAAGCTAATACTATGACAGGCATTTTGGCATATATGTATTTCAGTAAATGTAGCGCAAATGCACTTTTTTCATGAAAAATAAATCCACCTACCAAGAGGTCTCTATTTAAAAGGTTATCTGTGAGAAGATGTAGATTATAATATATGTGCATAGTTATAGTTATATAGGTGACAATTTCTTATCTGCTGTGGAATCAGATGATTTACAGATATATATAGATTAATATGGACAGATCGTGGAGAACCCAGCCGTTAGTCAATACCGCCCAAACTGGCTTGGAAATATAGCCCAAATTTTTATTTTCCCAAATCTCAAGTTGGAAATATCGCCCAGATATTTTCAATGTAAATTGTTTTTGTAAAATTTGGGTGTTATTTCCTCAATTTTGGGAGATGTTTCGCGGTGCAACTATAGGATTGGGGGTAGGTGCGAGGCGGGGTTTATGCAAAGTCTCTTTTGCATTTAAAGAATCTGGATTTAAAGAAACTTTGCATACACTCAGCCTCCCCTTGGGTGTTATTTCCTAAGATTTGGGTAATGTTTCCAATTTGAATCTTAAAATTTTTATTTGGGCAGTCTTTTCCTTAAAAATAATTAATAAAATGCTAATAACGCACAAATCGAGAGATAAAAAACAAAAACAATTGTTCAGAATAATTTTTGGTGATATTTTTAAATCGATTTGGGCGTTATTGCCTAACGCCGGAGAACAAGGACCACAGTGACTGAATCAATTCTCATCGAGTGTTGTTAGTTTGCAAGAATACATATACATACATATATAAAGCATATAAACATGAGGTTCAATAAAAACCATAAGAATCTTCGTCTATAAAAGCCAAAAAAAAAAAATAAAGAAACTACCAGTTATATGGGAATTTCAAAGCAAATCTGTTGAAGCACATTCAAAGCCTCAAGTTTTACCTTAAGAAAATCTATTAATAAATTATTATTCCGTGATGGTAATTACTTCAGAAAAATTTAAAACAATTTGCACAAATTGTCAGTTATTAAAAAAAAACTCTTAGTTTTGTTCATATTAAAAAAAACGGAAATAAACGAGTTTGTGTGTCAGTTCTTTCGTTTAGTAACATATTTTTCTCTTGTTAACACCTCGTGAGCAAAATAAATAATAATAATTGATATTAACCTTAATTACTGCAATTAAAAAACAACCCATAAAAAAGTTCCAGCACTATACTCAACTGACAATATTATACGAAATCATTTTTAACGGTAAAAACAATCAACACTTAATCGAAGTAAATAGATAAAAGTAGTTCAACAACAGCGAAAAGAAATAATAAATAGTTGGCAAGTTAGTGGTAATTTAAAATATACTTATAAATATTTTGTTCTCTATAAATATACATTTGTCAATTAAATTAGCAGCTCTTGACTTTGTGAAAAGTTCCATGACTTAAAAGCTTCCAAATATAGCTATTTGAAAACTTTTATAAGAAAAAAATCATTGCCTTAGTTACGGTCAAGCACCTTTTATGTAAACGCAACACCTTAAATTGCTCTATTTCCTTGTATTTTTTGGTTTTTAAATCTGTATCTCTTACTAAATAATTAATTAGCCATTCTGATCACGACATTTATATACACACACACACAATTGTTTTTTTTTTTTTTTTTTATGTTAGCTGCGGGGCTGGTGCATTTATATTTTTGTGTGGATTGTTTCGACGTGGTTTATTCGGACTCCAAATCTAAATTAAAATCCCAATTTTTGTTCACTTCTATAGTTGATTTGTATTGGATTATGTAAGACTCGTAAAATGCACTTAAGTTCATACCTTCACTATAGTTGCGCTTTAGATCTTAGTTATTGTTGTTGTTCATTGGTCTTATACTTCTTCTGCTGGTTCATTTTGTTGCACTTTAAAGATAGAAAAAAAAAAAAACTATATAATCACAGTTATACGCGAGGGATCAGCTATCACACTGAAAGCAATGAACCACAAACAAATATTAGGGAACTAGTGGCAGTAATTTCTGTATGTGAATTTTTCTATGATTTGATTCTGGATTTCTTCTTTACTGTTGTAGGTTTTACAACAGATTTATGGCGAGAGCCTAGACAATTTCGATAGTCAACCTTGCTAATCCTTTGTCAGTATCTATGCAAAACTTTCTAGGGCCTCATAAAAATTTAGGTTGTTTTTCCAGTCGTGTAGTAATTAAACATATATTTTCGCTTTTCTTGGAATCAACCTGAGCGGACTTAAGCCGTTTTCGCCTGGACCCTTAATTTATACCTATACGACCAATTATTGAAGAATAACTTCACTCTTTTTGTATTTATAAGGAAATGGAAATTCCCTTTGTGATAAAATTGAAGTAAGAATAGTGGAACAGTTTTAGAAAAAAGTTTTTCCAAAAATAATGTCTATTAAATTTATGTGAATTTTTCGTTAAAACAACAAAGACACAGTTTTATTAAAATCACTTTGAACTTTGTAAAGTTTAATCAAAATCGTTAAAGTCGTTTTCGAGAAAACTTGACTAAACAAATATATAGGAGCTTCCCGATGAACTGAGACAAAAACTCGAATTTGGCTTAGAAGGAATCACAAAAAATTTTAAGTCCATCGATTTCTTCTTGTTATAGAAAAACACATACAAAAATCGATTGTCATATTTTCTGTTACTTCGTTTTAATTCAAATACTTTAAAACAATTTTATTATTTTAATGACAATTCAAATTTATTTGTTATTTTTGTTACTTATTTTGTTCTTTTTCTTCTTCTTTTTTAATTGCAGGTAACTGACAATCAAAATAAACAACAACAACATACATCTCTACCAACCAGTACCAATGATTATAATAAATTATGTATAACTAAATTGCCACCATCTCCCTATAACCCAAACAAATCTGTGAGTGGAATTATAATGGCCAAATGAAAAATTCCTTCATGCGAAGACTAAAGTGTGGTTTTGGAATCAAATTTTCCGTTACAAGTTGTAACGAGATGGTGAAAATGCTCTGAATTTAAATTGCTTACTGCAAAGTGTTAACCATAGGAAAAAGGTCTGTCTAAACTAAAGAGTGTTAGAGCTTAAAAGTATTTTTATTTTATTTTTTTAATTCTGTTCCACTGAAAATATGGGTTAAGCAAAAGCATATAAAAATGCTGCACGTTTCCATGTCTTCTTGGAACTGTGTACCTATTGATCATAAATAGTTTTGCGTGTTTGCTTGCAGGTTTTAATCGCTGATAACTTTGTGGATTAGTTTTAAATCCCCCTTAGCAAGTTTTCAAATACAATAAATGTATAAGTATACATACCTTCACTCTTGTTTATAAATATTAATGTATATTTTTAAATTGATTCTTATTTATAAAGATTTATTTATAACGTATAACGCTAAAGGGGATGGAATTTCTGAAAAAAAAAAAAAATTGGAATCAAATGGTTCTTTTGTTGAGCAAAACAAAATGAAAAGCTATTCTTACATTGAATTAGGTCAGCGTTGAAATGAAAAAGCTACTAAACAATTAGTTTAGATTGGAATTTGGCAATCAAAGTGAGGTTGTCATGAAAGATGAGATCAATTAAATGTTCTATGTCAGGAGGTGGTGTCTCTTTTGTGGAATCACAGATCTTCTTTGCAATTTATATTATTGTCTGTAATTAAAAATTTTATTATGTTTTCGGAATTGACGTATCAACTAAATGTACATGTATAGAGACTTAAAATATGGATAGCAAAATAAAAACTATTTCTAAAGAAAAGAACATTTTAACTTGAATTACATAAATCCTTAAGACAAAATAGAAAGCAATTAAGAGCAAACTAAACTGGTGTGAGTGCCGGGACTCAAGTTTAATGCGTGTAAACATCAACGTTTGTCTTAGCGCAATTTTGAGGATCCATATTTGGATCCGTATGTGAAGTCGGTCATACGTTGTTGACTATACCTGCACGGATCCAAGACGGACTAGTTTGCTTTGTCATTGAACGTACCCAATATCCCTAAATCTGAATCGTAAAGTGTGACCTAGTTACATCGCTCAGAGGAAAGTCCACGTTTTTATTTCACTCTACCGCGCCGGCATAGAAGTTTACACATCAAAAATATTAAGAAATGAGTTGAAATAATTGATTGGTAATTTTTTTGTTTTATTACAACTGATAGCTACCTATAAATGGTTAGTTTTTTAGTTGTATTTTGGAGTTAATCTCGAGTTAACGTACCAAACTTGGTTAGTTAATCCCGAATCTTGAATGATTTTGAACTGAAAAACCAAGCATAAAGCCAGGCGCGCACATGCAACTGAACAGTTTGGTTTTAATTTTGAGCACAATGGGCTTATATGGGAGTGCGCACCGGTTTATGTGCGCGGACTCTCATATAAGGTCGGTTTGGTAACGTGAAATTTCTTGCGAGTTGGTACAAATTTTCCCAAAATTGCACAATTTGTTACGAATTCCTGTTTGTTAACTCGAAAAAGTTGCAACGAGAGAGCACATCGAGAGAGAAAAAAGTTTCCCCTCCATTGCATAACTTGCGAATTTGTGCTACATAAATTTCTGTGTGCAAGAAGAGTAAAGTCTGTCAAAACGCCCAGCTGTTAGCATCTTTTGCTTTTAATTTGAAATTGTGGTTTCTGGTATGTGAAAATTAACTTTATAAATAATAAGTAACTTGATAAATTTATATTTTATGTGATTTTTTTTTTTAAATTAAACTCAAATTGTTAAAAAAACCAGACTTTTGGCATGTGATTGTTGATGTGAGTAATAAAATTCTGACATTTTGTACACAAAAGTGGTTCAATGCGTTTGTTAACTTTCTTGTAAAGTTCTCCATTTTTGAGAAATTCGTTCTCTCTTTGGTTTTTTGACAGGTTTTACACATTTTGCTGAAAAAAGATACCAAACAGACCTATAATCTCATATTGCTCAAAATCGAAACCAAACTGTTTAGTTGAATGTGTGCGCCTGGCTTAAGAGTGACACATCAAAATGTCTTGGACTATAACACTACAATTTTATATTTTGGGCACAAACAAATAATATGGTCAATGGGTTTTTATACGAATTTGAAAAAAGGTTAATTTCGTCGGTGGGCTTAGCTGAGCAGCTCGTATTATTCAAACGGAGAATTTACATCTCAAAACAGCTAAAATCTTTGTCGTCCATAATACCATTGTCAAGGTTCATTCCTCTGTACCTTTGTCTTATAGGCATTACTAGGGCTTTGCTTATAAGTTGCCTGCTTAGACCAAAGGAGCAGCGATTGGCAAGAACTATTCTTCGATTGATATCAGCGTTGGCTATCATATTGTCTGAGCTTATAGCCGAACTCAGGTCCTTAAATATACCTCAAAGTTACAGCCACCTGGTAACATTCTGTTCAAGTCGTCACGTCGGCTAAGGTGTCCTTTCCTTATGACAGTATATAAACTTGATCTGTCATTCATTGAATGTTGAGCTAATCTTCTTTGCTTCCGTGTCGTAAAACTAAAAAATAAATGCCACTACATATGTATATGTATAACATCAGGTTGTGTTTTTCTGGATTATTTCAATAATCGGCCAAGGTGCGTAGTTGGACGGACCTTTGAAAGATTGTGCCTATCGTGTTGATGCCAGAGTTTTGCACTATTTTTTTTCAAGAACGTTGTTAAAGAAGCGCATCCTCTTGTCTAAAATAAAACCTTTTTGGACATCAAAGGTACATCAGTGTGGACCAAGATGGAGTAGCGTGCGTTCTCCATTGTCATCCTGGACAAGGATGTCAAAACAAGACATTCTTCAATAACAGTCCTTCTCCATAGAGAGAAGGTAGGTGCCGATTTGAAGTTCCTGTTTTTTGTTCCAAGATCTGCCGTAATATAAATACTTGGTAGATTGTGGACTTTCCATACACACAGGTTATTGACGAACGGCTGAAGGTGTTCACTTTAAACGGGAGAAAAGATCTTGAAGGCGTTGTTAAGTATGTAGATTGATGAATCTGTAGTTGGCGAAGTTCACAGAATCTCCTTTCTCTAGGACCAGTCAAGAAATGCTGATAGGTCTTGCTTTCTTCCAACCACGTTTTACAGTTGAGCTGGTGCATTCTTCTAACTGAGTCATCCTTAGCCATTTTGAATAGTTTATCAGCTCCAGCAGCTTTATTGGACTTGGGGTTACTTACTTTGCTCTGATGGGCCAAAGGGATTTGTTGGTCTGCGTCGTCTATGTTGAATGCTTTGCCATCGTCATTAATTTAAATGTATTCTTTTTACTGATTCAGTACATTGGAAACTATTTGCTTTAAATTTATTTGTTAAAGTAAATACGTATAGAAAGGTGTACTTTAACCAAGTCACTGGTCCTAGACGGATATTCTAAAATTTCAAACATTCATACTATTCAGTTAGACATCATACTCCTCCCAACTTGAAGTTTGTCCAAGGGCGTATGCAGAGAGAAGGGTCATTAAAGTTAATTTATTTTCAATTTGACAAGAAATTTTGGTTTGAATGTTTAAACAAACATTAGAGGTGTGTGTAATGTGGGGTTAACCACTTGTAATACACAAATATTATTGTTTTTAGATCTACAACATTAAAATTTTTAGTTCATTGTTTTAATTTGTTGAAATCAAAATACTGAAACACTTATTTTATGGAATAAATGACCAAAATGTTCAGAATTTCAAGCTGAATATTATTGCCTTCTTCTTGGATTTTACTGTGAACAAATTGGTAGACCTTGGGCCCTTGAATTTTTAATATCTCATCTTTTTTAAACAGAGCAGCTGTTACACACATGGGTTTGCTGTGTTGTTTGTTCCTTTCAGGTTTTTTTCTCAAGTTAAAAGTTGTCTCTGCTGGCAACTGGCAACGGTGGGCAATCGCATCTATTCCGCAACATTTATTAACATAATTAATTTTCTTTTCGTTTATAAATTGTTGACTTGAACATACATATGTACCTACATATGAATCTGATTTTAAAACAAAAACCAGTCAGGGTACAGTAGGTATATTGTAAGTCTTGAGATCATTTAAATAAAATTAGTATTTCCTGAGTCCTGACAACCAACTCTTACTACTACATATTACACAATTGTGTTCCAAACGAATCGTTTCTTATTTTGTCAACTAAATACCATAAATGACATTGTTTTCCCCAAAACAAACGACCATGACCTTTAAAAAGTGAAATTGGCTATAAGAAAAAAAAAAAAACATGCATCTATAAATTTGTAATCTTTTTTTGTGGTTGAAATTGAAACTTAATCCGTTAAAATTGACCTTAATCAGAATAAAATCAATAAAGAGTTTTAGTCAAATTCTAAAACCAGAATGTCAAGACATTTAAAATCCCAGAAAAAAATAAATAAAAGAAACATAAGAAAAAGTAAAAGTAACAAGATAAACGATCAACGTTTTGTGTTGGTGGAACTTTAACAAAGTAAAAGTCTTCTAGCGGTGCGATTAGAAAATATAAATCACATTTTATTATAGCCTAAGGGGTAGCGTTGCAAAAATGATAGTGTCAACTTTTGTATGATTTTAATGTCGATGAACAGTTTTATCGGGCTCTTTAGAATTCACTTACAAAAGAAGGCATAATATACACTATTTCTAGGTTTTAATCAAAATAAATAATGGTGCCTTAATTATTGTGCACTCGCTAGTAATCATTGAAAATTAACACTTGTATAGCTGTCTATTCAAGATTAATATTTTTAATAGTTTTACAGAATACCATGAGTTCTCAAGTAGAAATTTGAGATATAAATTCCTGAGAGTTCTTCTATAATTGTTCCCAATTTATATCATTCCTATTATAAAGGGTGTTTTTTTTAAACGTGTAGTTTTCAGTAAGAAATAAAACGCATATAATTTAATATTGTGGCCAAGAATTTAGGTTTATTATTATAAAGATAAGGAATTGCCGTTATGTTTGAAAAATGATTTCGGGCAAGTGGCCGCCGCAGCTGGCTCGAATAAATTCCAGCCGAGAGGCCCAATTTTTGACAGCTCCAATTGTTGCGCGCGATGGCGGGTCTTCGGTGCGCACTGTACGGCGCGCGTCTCTGAGGATGCGCATTATCCACTAGAGTAAACGTGGTGTGAAACCGATCCATGGTTGCTCGAATTACCGACTCCGCTGGGCGATTATGTCGACCGAATATTGGACGCAGTGCGCGATGCGTCGCGCGAACCGAACCATTATTTTGGTAATAAATTTGCACGATTTTCAAACGTTGTTCAGGAGTAAATCTATCTATTAATTATAAAATGGCAAACCAAATTGAGCATAAATCAAGCGACAGCTGTCAAAAAGACCAACTCCGAAAAAAGTATTGCCAGATTGAAAACGACAAGTCTAAAAAAAAAACACCCTTTACATATTTAATCGATATTCAATAACCAAAATGCACCATCAAATCGCGGACTATATTACGACACAATACGCGCAGTTCAGCCCAGACGTTCTTGTCGCAGAGATTGAATAGTGAAATTGAATTTTTAAATATAAACAGATAAAGGCACTAGGCAGCCTCGATCCACAGTCCCACAGAACCAGTTCTAAGTCATACTTACATATCTACTCACGCTCTTTCAAGCGGCTTTGTTTTGACCATATTTTCATAAAACCGACTCTTAAATACTCACAGTTACCCTGGTAAGCCTCGCTGTCTTGAGAGAATATATGGTAATTTATTGTTTGCAGTAATGAATGTTTGGTATTGGTATACTATACTCGTAGCTATTAAGTTTGATATTTTCACCGCTATACCCTACTGCCAGACGCTAGCATATTTGGTTAAAGGGGTTGCATATGCCAACTTAAAGGTCAACTTAAATGTTGGGTGTCTTGTCTGCTTGCTGTATAGAGCCGATCGTTTACCTGAAAAATGATATATTATATGACATTTGTCTGGTTTGGGGATTCTCACAAGCTCACAAAGTTATTGATCAATTTATTGAACTTTAGAAAATAAACTTTTAATGAAAACACTTTTTTTTTTTGTACATATTGCGTTTTAGCATGATGGGAAAGAAAGTGAAACTGTTAACATTTTTAGCAGGAAGGTGAGAGTTAAAATGTTGATTTATGCATTTTTTTTTTGTTTTTTTTTTTTTTTGATGAAAGCTTGTCGCGAGATCTTATTTGGTAGGTTAATTTGAATTCACATTACCATAATGGGTTCAGAGAACCATAAAGGCGTAGCTAACTAATTAGTTAACAGAGAATGGATGCTTGCGAATTTGAAAATGTGATATAGAGGTACTTATTTATGTAGATAGTTTCGGAAATCCAGTTATTGTTAAAGGTTTTTGTAAGTTAATTAATTCAGGAAATCATTTGAAATTAATTCAGATTTATGTAATTGGAAAATTGGAAATGATGCTCTGTCATTTTACTTAAGATCAAACTTCTTGATCTTGGTGATCTGATATAATTTTTGAAATTCACTTATTCGCAACTTTTCTGTGGTATTTAACAATAAATGTAATGGCGTGTCAGCTCGTGGAGAACCTATAGTTCCTATGTGCCTAAGTTTCTAGCAAGGCTCAAACAGTATATTGTCAGAACGGGCTATTTATCTTTTATCGCCAGTTGGGTTAGGTATAAGAACTCCAACTTTTCATTCACTCCAAAAAATTGAGATTGCCAATTCAATTTTTAAATTGGGTAATTTTAGGCTGATTAAAAATTGATGGTATTTCAACAAGGACGGGTAGATGTTGAAGTGGGATAAATCAAGCTATGTGTGAGGCATTCTTTTTTATTTGAATACCATGTATGCTATTATGTTTGGAATATGACATCGTAAAAATGCCCGTTTTGGCTTTTTATGCTGGATTAACACGACTGACAAATTGGCAGTATTTAGGCATTTAACTGTCAGCAAAAATGACAGAACAATGGAAAAATTCATTTTTTTGGCAGTATAGTGACAGAAAAATGACAATTTGTCAGTGGTGGCACGGATCCGAGTGGTCCAATTTATTCAATGTTCAATTTATTCTCTTTCGCATATATCCGGCGAGAGATAACCTTACCCTCAAATCTTTCATGCAGAATGTCCATTGTGGCATTCGCTGTCTGGCACGAAGTGCCGTTCTGTTGGAACCACATGTCGTTCACTTCCATATTATCAAATTGGAGCCAGCAAAAATTGGTTATCATCGATCTGTATAGCGTTATCCATTGATGCTGACGGTAATTACATCGTCGTTTTCGAAAAACTACGGACTCTCACAGACAGCGACGATGTTTTCGGTTGATCTTGAGTTTTGCTGACGCAACGGGGTTAGCTGACCCAACTAACAATTTAACTTGTATAAGTTTCTAAAGAAGCTATTTTCAGACTGCTATAGCAACAGTGAAACCCCTTATGCAAGTCATTTTGGCGCACATTACGCAAGCTGTTTAACTTCTATAAGACTTTTGTTGACAGGTGTTATAACAGCAAATAGGTTGTCATTAAATGCAATTAGCTTGGCTCAGCAGGGTATTTTATGACAGCTAATGCTAATAGCTTGCTTTGGATGTTATAAAAAGGCCCTACAAAAGCCATTTGATGACAGTTATTGCTAAAAGCTTGCTTAAGATGTTATAAAAGGGCTTTAACCAAGCCCTTTAATGACAGCTATTTGCTAGTAGCTTGCCGCAAGTGTTTATATAAAGGTTAAAGTAAAACAAATTTGGAAATAAAAAAAAAATATATTATTTTTGTATTGTTTAAGTATTTGTGTTTTCATTGCATTATTTTTATTTGTATTGTATTTTTAAATATATTCCTCTTCGCAGTCAGCTCCCGAAACCTTTTCCATTGCATTCTGTTATGATTGAAGTCATATTTTAATTATAAAATTTTTTATTTACCTGGGTTTGAACTCGAGACCTTCCGCGTACCACACTCTAGCACTCTACCACTACGCCACTTCGTTGTTGTCAATGTCATCAAATGGGAACTACTTGATGATCAAATGGGAACTACTTGATAGCATATTAATTTAGTTTGCATAAGGCCTTTAGTGGCAAGCCTTACACAAGTTGTTTGCTTTGACTTGTCGTGGAGAGCCTTATAGCAGCTATCATAGCTTTAATTTTCAGTAAACAACTTCGGAAGGCCTTATACAGGCAATTTTTAAACTTTATCTACAAGCCTTGTATAGAACCTGCCAAACTCACTTTAAAAGGCCTTAAAGCAGCTATTTCCTAATTTTCAAAGTGTGAAATATGTAGCTTGTGAAAATATGCTTTATGTAAGCTCTATACAAGCTATTACTTGCCAAATTCGAAAAATTGGACCTTATACAGGCTAAATTGTTAGTTGGGGATTTTTCACTGAATCGGTCGACTCAAATTTGGCAATCAAACTTTGGATAATCAACTTCGAAGGACACAACGCAAAACGCTCCAAAAGATTTTGATAATAAAGTTTTATCATTTGGACGTGCTGTTCAACCGTGTAACTTGCATTAAGTGATTTTGCATCAGTAACTGAATAACAGATTTACAGATGTCACAAAAACAACATGGCCCCAAAAATAAACCCACGTCTATTGAAAAATCCCTTTACTAATTGCATTTTGATCGGAATTTACTTCAATTTCGATATTACCTACTTGTAAATCACACACTTTCAGAAAATAATTCAATTTGTTAACAAAATATTCACTAAAATTGTGGTGTAGGCATCAATACCCATTTTTTCAAGTATTTAAGAGTATGATCCTTTATTCATTTAGAATTAGAATATATTCATTCTAGAATATTGAGAATGCATTCTTTTCATTCAATTTGAAGAATGAAATAAAAAGAATATTGTGCGCGTTCAGTGCAATTGACGTTCGTGCTTTCTTTCTATTATGACATAAATTCTCTTTGGTGTTAATAATTCAAAAACAGCAACACAACACGAATTAAGGTCCCACGCTGGCGCTGTCGGTGCAAAGCATTTAATGTACAATTTCATTCATTTGCGTTTGTTCTAGTTTTATTTCTTTATTCATTTAATTCAGAATATTCTGGATAAACATTTTGTCTTTTCTATCAATTTTTTTCCCTAGCTGGACAAAATTAACAATAAATTAATATGATTTCATTAAAAAAAAAAAAAAAAAACAAACAAAATGAAAAGATGAAAAATTGTAAAAAGTTAACTTAAAACACCACGAGGAAATATTTGGATGAATAATCTGGTGCGAGTCAATTTTTTAATTAAAAAAAAATGAATCAGATCGAAACTACTTATATAGGTATATATGTACCTATGTTTTCACCTTCAATCCAACAGGTATTTCAACTACATTCAATTTAAAAAAAAATTTAATCTCCCTACTCGAATTATTGCAATGCATTTCATTTCACTTCATTACTTAACCCAGAATCTCTGAATAAAATGTGCGTGTCGTCGGATATCTGGTTTGTTTTTATGGAGTAAAACAACATTTGTGTGCAGGCAGATAGACATACCTACATATAACATTATTTTATAAGTAATGCATTCTCGAGGTTCATCATCTAAAAGTCTAATATATATAGTAAAAACTGGTTCAACTCATTCATCTCACAAGAAATCCGACTTCTATTTGTAAAACTTTCGGCGGGAATCAAATCTATGCAAATGTATCTGATGGTAGAAGATACATTTTATAAATAAATTGCTCTGGCTGTGGGAGCAATTTACCCACTTTCCATTTTTTTTCAGTTCAGTTCAGCTCAGCTCAATGAATGCACATTTCCCTCCAATTGCAATGAAGACCTTGACATTAGCCGACGACGCAGGCGAGAGGATGGATTGGCTGGTTTATAAAACCATGGAAAGTAAGTTGCAATGTTGAATTGCATCAAAAACTTGTAGTTCACACAAGCAAAAAAAAAAAAAAAAATAAATAAATACAAAAAAAAGCGAATAAAAACGAGTGTCGCTGTCGTGTCGTGTTGGTCGTTAAATTCGCTTTCACTGACAACGATGACGATTTTGTTCAAATCTGTTTGTCGGTTATTTCCAGTAGGTATATGAATGTAGTATACCGGTGGAAAGTGAAGTGCTGCTCAATTCGCACAAATGCGGTGGCAACCTTAAGGTGGATTTATTTGCTGATGATACGCTTGACATTGCTTCTTCTTTGCTGAACACACCACTCCGCCGCCAAGTGGGATAGAAGAAACAAACCGTCTTTTACGGTAATAAGTTTTTAGTTTTTGGAGTTCATGGTGCTCAATCAATGGTCGACCGTCAGAAGTGGGTAACGATGGCGATGTTTTGTGTTTCGGCTATTTGCTCAGGCCTTCTTGTTACTTTTTTGTTTTGACAAAAAATGCAAGATTTCACTTTTTTCGCCAGAGCCAATGTTATGATGGGAAATGCTAAGGCCTTTTGGCTGATTTTATTGTATCGCGCATGCACAGCATGGAAAACCAATTTCCTAAGCAGACCAGGATGGAGCATCATTTAAAAAAAAAGCCAAAGCCATATGTTAGCTAACTCGCGTCGTGATGGTGACATCTTTTGTACTTTGTTAAAGAAGACTATGTGCATATAGACATAGGAGTTGTTGTTGATTTGATATCGTGGGATGATTTGACTTCTGAAAGGCACATCTGTGTATTTATTTATTGATGGTGGAAAGTTTTCTTATCGCGCAAATAAAATTTATTGATAGAAATTTTTCTTACAATTTTACTACACATATACATATGTATATGTATGTATTTACAATTAATATTGAATCCCAGGTGACGATATAGTCGATAAGTAGGTATTGTGGAAAGTCTTAAGAAAATGGGATACGAAGGTGTTGGCTTCAGAGCGAAAGTGGAAGGATTGGATTATTTTGAATGAAAGTTTTTGTGTTATGAAAGTGGAAACGAAGGATATGTTAGTTCTAGAATGTAAAAATTTAACCATACGCATAAAATAAATCATAGAAAGTAGTTCTGAAATTATTCCTATTTGTTTGAAAAAGAGTTTCAGACATTATTGAGAAATAGGTACTGTCTAATCAAGCAAAGCATTACCTAATGAGTTTTGAGAATCGAGCTTAAAATTTGTTTGCTAGTAATTGGTTTCAAGAATGAATAAAAAATCGTAGAAGTGATATTTTAGGAAGTGAAGAAAAGGTGCGTATGTACTTCGCCAGATTGGGTTTTTACGTTATATACCGGGAAAGGGAATACGTTTTTTTTTTGATATAATTAAGACAACGATTAAGTTTCTTACTTGAGGAATTATTTAAAGATGTTTTCATCGTACTTAAAAAGCAAGGACTTTATGTTTGTTTTTTTTTTAAAATGTATCTGAAATTGCTTTAAATGTACAAAGTGATTGCGATAAAAGTATGTGTCATTATTTTGTCAAACAATTCACATAACCGATAATTCAAGTGGGATTTTATTCAGAAATGTCCATTTCATTCTTTTTTCTCATATACACATCTCGGTAATGGCTGACCAACTTTGCTCTAATTGTGTAACAAAGTAGAGGAAGTAAGGTGTAGTAATTTTTCGTATGGAAATATTAAATTTTAATTGTTTTTTTTTTAGTGTGGTTTTCAATCTGGCAATACTTTTTTCGAAGTTGGACTTTTTGACAGCTGTCACTTGATTTATTCTCAGTTTGGTTTGCCATTTCATAAATAATAGAACAACGTTTGCGAATAGTGCAAATTTATTAATAAAATAATGGTTCGGTTCGCGCTGCGTCCAATATTCGGTCGACATAATCGCCCAGCAGAGTCGGTAATTCGAGCAACCATGGATCGGTTTCGCACCACGTTTACTCTAGTGGATAATGCGCATCCTCAGAGACGCCGTACAGTGCGCACCGAAGACGCTATTGCTGCTGTGGAGCAGAGTATCGAAGTATCGATGGACCCGAATGAGTCCATCCGCCATTGCGCGCAACAATTGGTGCTGTCGAAAATTGGGCCTCTCGACTGGAATTTATTCGAGCCAGTCGCGGCGGCCACTTGCCCGAAATTATTTTTAAAACACAATGGCAAAGCTTTATCTTTATAATAAAGCTTATTTCTTGGCCATTACATTAAATTATATGCGTTTTATTTCTTCTTGAAAACAACACGTCTAAAAAAAAACACCCTTTAGTTACTATAGGTATAGGGCAAGTTTTTGATTCTTGAACGAATGTGACTTCCGGATTTTAATCAAACCTGATCTTACGATAAACGAGAACATCAAAAAAGTGGCTCCAGTGACTCTGTCTGTCCTAACCTCAACCTACAACTTAATAGCCTTTTCACACCAAACCCAAAACGAGGTTTTCGGCAAAAAGTTTACGAAAACTCATAAAACGTTCACACCCATGATACAACTAAACAACATTGCACATCTTGACATAGAATGACGTCATCGACGCACACAATTTTTGTTTTCTAAGATTAATAAAACAAATATTTTTCAAGTCAAATTTAT
The DNA here is from genome assembly GCA_932273885.2 of Leucozona laternaria. NCBI lineage: Eukaryota > Metazoa > Arthropoda > Insecta > Diptera > Syrphidae > Leucozona > Leucozona laternaria. Next base: position 45,035,505 of record OW026367.1, read on the forward strand.
TAGTTAAATAGTAAAAAATCGTTTCTTAAAAGCAATTCACTTGTTATTTGGATTCTAAACAAACATTTATATTATTAAAAGTACTAAAATGTGCGCCGATGACGTAGATGCGCAGAACAAAGTCAAAATAAAAGCAGGAAAGCGCTATCTGTTTAGTTGTATCATACAATTACCCATTTTTGTTTGACACTTCAATTGTTTTTAAATGAGCTGCTATATGATTACTTAAACACAATGGCCGCAAGAAGGGCCGCTAACCGCGATACTTTGAAAAGCATCGAAAATCGAATGTTAAAACAAAATAAACTAAACAAACTCATTTAAGTGTGGTTTGAGTGAATAAATTTCAACTAAAGCAGAATAGAGCTCTGACGCTAAATCCATAATAAAAGAAAGTAAATCATACAAAATCGGAAAAGTTGACCTAGTTGAAACAATTTTTTATAAGATATCAAATATATATAATTTAATTTTATTACATAAATAAAGGGTCCGCCATCTAACGTTTTTTTTTCAACTAGTGCTTATTTCGTGAATGGTAACACTTAGCTCATGTCTGATTTGACAGATAATTAGTTTTATCCTTCCGCTGAACGAATATGGTTGTGTATACGCTTCGCTAAGTGGGCCTGCGATCGACTTAGAGAAGATGCCGATTTTGCCAAAAAAAATAATTTTTTCAGATGAAGCTCATTTTGATCTTGGCGGGTAGTAAAGAAGCAAAATTGTCGCATTTGGGGCACAGGAAACCCGCACGCATACATTGAAAAGCCGATACACCCAAAACGAGTCACTGTTTGGTGCGGATTTTGGTCCAGAATCATAATTGGGCCATTTTTCGAAAATGAGCAAGGAGTGGCCGTTACAGTCAATGGCGATCGTTATCGGGCCATGTTGAACGAATATTTGTTCACAAAAATTGAAGAGGAGGTTATTGGCAACATTTGGTTTCAACAGGACGGCGCTACGTGCCACACAGCCGAAGCTACATTCGATGTTTTGCGCCATTTTCAAAAAAAAAAGAAAGTTATTTGGCGGACGCTTTATAATCGAAAATGCAAAAAACAAGATATCATCAATCAAACGAAATCGTAAGCAACTACAGGCTCGTGTTTCATTGCCATCAGAAGCGATACAATTCGATTTTTAGTTTCGACACATCCAAATTCTCTTGCAGTTTCGCATCAAACATTTTCATCTTCCGATGTTTGACTTACAATATCCCTCTTTTTATTCAATTTTGTTGCATACAAGATACAAATTTTTGGTTGTATTCATTGTTTGTTTCACGTATTTGTAATTATCACATTGAATTTATTAAAATAATTCTGCAGAGAAGCCCACAGAATAAATCAAGTGCAGAATAGTATCAAACAAGCACAAGAGATTACGATAATCGGATGAAAATTTGTCGCATGTTCCGAAGATGTGTATTTCCCACAAGTTTGACCACCTTTGACCACATTTGCTCGTGTCGTAAGCAAATAACTGAACATGGAAACCCTGGCTTTTTAATTCAATTTGTAAGCAAACTGCCACGTTAATTAATTAAGACGCGGGTCCCATCGCGTCTACTGTGTTTAATTTAATTTCTCGTGACAGCATCCCGTCGCCTTTGTGTTGATGTCTGATTGAGCGCTGAATGTATCGAAAGGTGTGTTTGTTTAGTTCAATTTTTGAGCTTAAGGTTTTATTAATATATAACGGATCCTACCATACAACCTTTACGAAAGAGATCATTTGTCTCGGAAACGTCTAAAACTGTTTACCAATTTTTGTGTGTATATTCTGCATTCTATGGTTAGCAAAAATGTTGGCAAAAACTTTTATTACAGGACCTGTCATATAACGATTTTTTTATATTCGATTTTCTCATTTTTTTTTTTAAATTGAATTAATTTTGCATATACAATTTTTTTCAACAAATATTTTGTATCTATGTATGTATACCTTGAAAACAGGACAGTGAATTTGATTGAAATTGGGGTTTTTCAGTTTTTAAATTAAAAAAAAAATCAATATCTTGAAAACAGGACAATGAATTTGTTTTAAATTTGAATTAAAAAAAAAATGTTTTATACATTAAATTTTATATAAATATGAAGTATTTTTTAAGAAAACTGCAACGATTTTTGAAATTCTGACGTTCTTTATTTAAGCTCAAAACTTTTCGTTGGGATTTGTTTTAACAATTAAAATAATGCTTTTTTGCTCACTACTTACTATATATTTAATTACCAGCTGACCCGGCCAACTTCATTCCGCCGAAAATTGATTAAATTATAATAATGTCCCTTTCGAAAACGAACTTCTCTGTTTGAATGAATGATATTTTTTTGGAATTAAATTGATTACGTTTTCTACTAAATGAGTGAATAATTTAAATTATGAAACTATAGAAAATTAGTGGATAAACAGCAATAAATCGAGACAAAACCAATCCGTATCAATCGTCAATGTTAAAAGATCGAATATACTGTATACTCGCAGCTGTCAAACGTGAGTCTGAGACCGTAATGCCATCTGTTATCCATCCCATTTTCGTTAGGGACAAAATTAGCCAACTGTGAATTTCGACGTGTTCGTATCTCCTTAAAAGCAATATTTTCTTCTCATGCAATTTCAGTTTTACTTTTTAATATGTCTGAAGATGAAAAAGTTACACTTTGGCAACCCTTAGAGTTAACAGATTTATTTGAATTTAATTTTTGTTATGTGAATTCAAACTGACATTTCTTAATCTTCCAATTTCAGCCTATAGAAATTTCTTGGGGAAAAATTAGGCAGATATTTTCAGGGAGGGGAAATTTTTTACTCTCTCATGACCGCTTACTTCGGCTTATAACAGAATTTGACAATAATTCTTGACTATTGGCAGTTTTGATCAATTTCTGGTACAAAAGTATTGGTAATATTATAATAAAGACTGTATTCCATTCCTATGATATAAGGTTAGACAAATTACAGAAGTATTTCCTATATTTAAAGTATACATTATGTATGTACATAAATACTGACGTATATAAAATAATTTGCAAAGACATTGACATTGCAAAATAGAGCAAGAACAACTTGAATAAATTCCTTTTGTTCATTGTATGTTTTTTTTTTTTAACTTTTAAAAGCAGTCTGAATTGACAGGCAGCTCCATTAAAAATCAAAATGAAACATATGTACATATACATTCATTATGTATATATACCTTTACACTTAATGGCCAGTTCCCGTTGTGATCAAAATTAATTATATTATACCCGCTCTGTGCAAGCTGTCAACTTCAGTTAGGTCCGAAAAATCATACCCAAGGTCTGAACTAATATGAATCATAGATTGGTTTACTCGATTGAACTTTAAAACAGAGGTTTGAAAAAACTTGTTTACATATACCGGCTTTTTCTATGTCTATCTACCTAATTGAATCCAAAAATAAAAGTATACCTACATCTGTGTGTCACAGTTTATGCCGTGAAGACAAAAACAATGTAGGTAAATAAACTTGAGTCTTCATTGTGCTTGATATACGCGAAGCATGACCTAGTTTACTAATATGGCTTCTTCTATGTAATATGCCAATGTTCTGTCAATAAAAAGTGAAGTGATTCTACATCTATAAGAGAGACGAGTAGTCAATGAGGCGAAGCCTACTTTAAGACCTCAAGTGCTTGGGGGATTCTTGACCAAAAACCATTTAATCTTAAGAGCCATCTCCTACATAAAAATGATTTGATTAAAAATTAAAGACAGAGGAACCATCACTTAAGTTTTTGAAGTTGATGTAAAAAAATAAAACTTTGTTTATTTTAGTTAATTGATTTGCCAAAAGAGGCTAATGAAAAATATTTGTACTAGTGTGTTGCCAAATTAAAAAAATAAATAAAGGGTGTTTTTTAGGAGGTATAAAATTTTAAGTTGGCAACACTATTTTAACTGGCAGCCATTTTGTCAGCTGTCAAACGATTTATTTTTGGTTTGGCATTTCAATTTCAACATGAATAGGCTGAGGCTTGAACTACGCTTCCAAATTGTGCCCAAATGAGACCAAAACAAGATTTCCGTTGATCCCAATTTTCATAAGCGAATTTCGTTCAGCGATGAAGCTCACTTTTAGTTGAATGGATACGTCAATAGAAAAACTGCCGTATTTGAAGTGATGATAATCCTCAAGTGTATGTTGAGACATCGTTACATCCACAAAAAATGACTGTTCGGTGTGCTTTGGGTTTGGTGGAATAATTGGTGCGTACTTCTTTAAAAACGGTGCTGGCCAGAACGTTACAGTCAATGGTAAACGCTATAGAGCCATGATTACCGATTTTTCTTTAATCAATTCAACAATCATGATGTGCAGGAGCTGTGGTTTCAACTAGACGGCGCAACATGTCACACAGCTCGTGCCACAATTGACTTATTGAAGGAAACGTTTGGTAACCGCACAACTTCACGTTACGGACCCGTGAATTGGCCTCCAAGATCGTGCGATTTAGCGCCGCTTGACTTTTTCTGTGGGGACACGTGAAGTCGCTAGTCTACGCCGGCCGATAAGCCCGAAACGATTGACCACTTATAGGACAACATTCGCCGCGTTATTGCCGATATACGCCCACAAATGTTGGAAAAAGTCATCGAAAATTAGACCTCCATATTAGACTACGTCCGAGCCAGCCGTAGTGGTCATATTCCAAAAACCATATTTCAATTATAATGCCAAAAGTTTATCTTTCGAATAAAGTAAATTTCATGTCAATTTAAAAAAATCATCTTTGTTTTATTCCATTTCAAAGTTCTATACTTAAAAACACCCACTAAAAATATGCATTGTTGTTTTACACTTTTCTACCTTTACTTCTACACTGATGTTTAAAAAATAAAAGAAACAGCGTAACCAAAATTATGGAACGCTCTCTTTCCATTTAAGAACCGTTAAGACAATAACTGAAAAATTCAATCATTAAATTAAAAGAAAATGGTTAATGGACAATATTTACTCAAAAGAAAAAAATTTTTTTTTATTTATAAATTAAGTGAAGAATTTTGTCCTAATAAATTATTTTATGAATACGTTCCACACCAATTATTACATTTATTATTGTAGGAACTCGCTTCGTGTAAAATATACAATCGTATGGAAAGAAGTAGGAGGTAACTTTTGGCCCCAGTGCTTTAACTAATGATGTTGGTATCAAATGAAAGGTGATATTAAGAACATTATGCTAGCCAAATATTTTTAAGATCGTAATTGGGAGTTTTGAGATATTTAAGCTTGAAATTGGCTAATTCAGAAATACAATTTCACTAATTTTTCCGAAAAACTGCTTATAAAGGGTGTTTCTTTTAGACGTGTGGTTTTCAAGAAGAAAGAAAACGCATATATTATTATTTATTGTACTATTCATTTTTCCGTCAATTTCATTGAATTTTGAAAGTTGTTGTTGTTGTTCAAAAATTCAATGAAATTGACGGAATAAAGAATGGTCAAGTCTTATAAACTGATATTCTCGTATGAATAGTACAATAAATAATAATAATAACTTAATAGTCTGGTGTGTTACCGATCTTCCAACCTCTCCCCTTTTGATACGTTCTACGAATTGTAGACTATCGAAACAAGGTATGACGAAAATGGAGGCGGAATAAGACAGCATACTTAAAGCCGCTTAGAAAAATGCTGATGCTCCAAATGCATTTTTAATAAACAAAAACAACCCATTTTCGATCTGTGACGTCAGTGGTCTCAGGCGGCGGAATGCGTAGTGCATACGGCTTCTAAGACTGAGCAAATCTGACATCGTGGGTTCGATCCCTATGGTGGGCATGTAGAAAGTTTTTCATAATACAATTGGATTAAAGCTCAGCACCACTAATAAGAGGAGACTGATGATAGGTGGCTTGGCACCCCTTGAAACAGCTGTATCTTTAGCCAAAATAAACGAATTATAAATTAATTCGTAAACAATTGGTGGTAGGACCTTTAAGTTGTTGTTCAAAAATAAAACGCATATAATTTAATGTTATGACCAAGAATTTAGTTTTATTATAAAGATAAGGGTTTGCCATTATGTTTTAAAAATGATTTTGGGTAAGTGGCTCGAATAAATTCCAGTCGAGAGGCCCAATTTTCGACAGCTCCATTGTTGCGCGAGTTACGATGTTGATTCCCGCTTTATTAAAAAAAAACAATTTTTTATTCGGGCAGAGCTTCGCCCATTGACTTTTATTTAAATTGAAAGACACTTAGAACTAAAGTACATTCGTTTTTATATCTTTTCACTGCTTAGGTAGCAGTTCACTGAAAATTGAATATGTTTATTGTGCAAAAGTAAATGTGGGAAAAGAATTGGAATTTGATATTTGAATTTATGACATAGTTAAAAAATAAAATGATGTTATTTGATATTGAATAGAAAAGAAGAATATGCATTAAGCGTTGGCTGGTTGAGGGGTCAACGTAACTCGCGCAATGGCGAATGGACTCATTCGGGTCTTCTTCGATACTCTGCTCCACAGCAGCAATAGCGTCTTCGGTGCGCACTGTACGACGCGGCGTCTCTGAGGATGCGATTTATCCACTAGAGTAAACGTGGTGCGAAACCGATCCATGGTTGCTCGAATTTATGCGATTTTGGACGACTGGACGCATCGCGCGATGCGTAGCGCGAACCGAACCATTATTTTGATAATAAATTTGCACGATTTACAAACGTTGTTCAGGAATAAGTCTATTAATTATGAAATGGCAAACCAAACTGAGTATAAATCAAGTGACAGCTGTCAAAAAGACCTTCTCTGAAAAAAGTGTTGCCAGATTGAAAAACACGCTTCTACAAAAAAACACCCTTTATCTTGCGCTATAAATCACGTAGGAAATTGATATTGGCATGGAATTGACAAGTATTTACTTTATCTTTTTTAATATAATCAAAATTATTTTGCTAAATACAGTATATTTTCAAAAATTTAGGGATAGCTTTACAAAAGGAGTTAAATTCAGATTTTCTGTTTTTTTTTTAAATCTAAAAATGAATTTTATATACATTCGAATCACACATCACTTTAATTTTTACATTTTTTTTAAGCTGTGAATTTAATACTGTATGGCTTAAGGGATAAATAACTACGGACATCAGCAAAGTCGAATATTAAGGAAGCTTTCATTCCATTTGTTTGTGTCTGAAAATATTTTCAATAAGTTCAAATTGTGTGTAACACTCATATGACCTAAAATAAAGTTTTCTCCCCAATCGAGTACATAATTTTCAATAAAAATAATTAAAAAAAAAAAAAACAGGAAACTGACGTGCTATCACATTAGTCAGGCAATTAGACACACAAGCATATTAGCAAACCAACCAATTTGCCACTTTGATGAGCTAACACTGGCTATACAGCATCGAGTGGAGTGGAGTGGAAGGCTTTTAAAATTATTATTTTATGTTTTACACTTTGGAAAAGAGAAATATATACTTTCACTTCATTTCTTCGTTTTTACCATCATACTTATTTTTACCGACACTATCTGACTATTTGTCGAATGCTTTGTATTGCGGATTGATTACCTCGAGAGGAAATTTCAAAACATCTCTACGCATCAAGGAAGATGCAAAGTTATCTATCCATCCACCATCCAACATCCATCCGCATTATGTCTTCCTAATACCTACTGATGATGATGGAGTTTGCTGACCTTTTGCGTAATGATAATTTGTTTTTTTGTACTGAAGTTGGAGATATTAGCTGACTTATGAAAAAATTAATGTTTGTTTAGAAATGCTTTTATTTGATATTTTGTTTTTTTTTTCATTTTAATTTCCGCTTTTATTGCGTATTGACCGTATATATATGTAAATATTACCGGTTTTTCATTTAATAATCTTTTTACAACGTTTTATGAGAAATTTTAAAGTTTTGAAGCGCTCTATAGGGCAAGTATTGGTTTCGTGTAGAAAAAAATATTTTAATCAAATGAATGTTAGTGCCATCCGTTGTCCTTTGCGTCTATAATTTATCTATACATCAACCTGCTGCTAAAAACAACTTTTGTACGAGAAGTTATCAGATATTTGCGGAACTTCAAATATTATGACTGATTAAAGAAATGCTTTTTGGTTTTTATTTCGGTTTTTCTTCATTTTGATTGAACTTAAAATCTGTAATACACTGTTTTTTTTTTTAAGTTTTTTTCCTAAACATTGTATGACAGTAAGTCTGTGTTGACAGTTTTTTTTTGGAAAGGCTTTATCTCATACAGTATAATTTTTTTCAAAAATGTTCTAAACATGTAGCTTCTATTAGAGAAGCCATGGAAATATTGCATGATACCTAAAGAGTTTTTATAAACACATTTTATTTTTTCAATCTGGCAATTATTTTTTCCGAGTTGGTGTTTTTGGCAGCTGTCACTTGATTTGTGCTCAGTTTCGTTTGCCATTTCATAATAAATAGACTTACTCGTGAACAACGTTTGCAAATCGTGCAAATTTATTACCAACATAATGGTTCAGTTCGGGTGACGAAGCGATGAAGCTCATTTTTGGTTGAATGGGTACGTTAATATGCAAAATTTTCGTATTTTGAGTGATCATAATTCACAAGCCATTGTTGAAACGCCGCTCCGTTACATCCTCAAAAAGTCAGAGTTTGGTGTGCTCTATGGGCAGTGTGAATCATTGGTCCATATTTCTTCAAAAATTAAGCCGGCCATAATGTTACAGTCAATGGGGAATACTATAGAGCCATATATGATTAATGACTTTTTCGTATCTGAATTGGCGTGGCCTCCAAGATTGTGCGATTTAACACCACTGGACTATTTTTTGTGGGTTTATGTGAAGTCGCTTGTATACGCAGATAATCTCGAGACGATTGACGCCTTGGAAGAGAATATTCGGCGCGTTATTGCTGACATACGGCCCCAATTGCTGCAAAAGGTGGAAAATTGGGCCTCTCGGCTGGGATTTATTCGAGCCAGCCGCGGCGGCCACTTGCCCGAAATCATTTTTAAAACATAATGGCAAACCCTTATCTTTATAATAAATTCTTGGCCATAACATTAAATTATATGCGTTTTATTTCTTCTTGAAACCCACACGTCTAAAAAAAAACTCCCTTTATATACCTATAAATATATTATCTCTTTTACTATTTACGTACATCGTACATATTTATACAATCCATTCATCATATAAATAATCGAATTCCAATACTCAACAACTTTGAATCATCATAAGAGCAAGTACGTACGATCCAGTAGTGCATTTTATTTCAGTCTAACTAAAGACGACACCATTTTATTCCCGTAGTAATTCTCATTAAGATTTTTATTGTCATATAAAATGATTTGCAAGTCGATAGATTTATGATGTCATTGTTTAGATTTTGTAAGATTTTTTAAGAATTAATAAAATATATAATTGACAATAATTAAACTGTACCTATGACATAATTTAAAAATGTTCCCATAACATATACAAACCACATTATATTTTTTGCTAAAGTTTCTAATGCTCTAATATTACAGGGTGGGTTTAATGTTCCACAAGTCGGTAATGTTTTTTCCATTACTTTTAAATGAAATACAATTTTACAATTAATATTTAATTGATTGATTAAAATGGTGTTTAACATTGTGTATAGAATATGATGTCTGTCAAGTCTCTAAGTAGAAATCGGGACGCGTCGAATAAGGGGATCGTGAGGGCCAGTCGATATAACCACTTTTTGACGTATTTACAATTGAACAATTATTTAAATAAAATGTTTTAGCAACAACGTTGTTGGTGATTCTTCATAGTAGATTATTAGCGACCATTCTCTACGACTGTGAAATGCCAACTGACAAATTTCATTCACACAAAAATGGCAACGAAATAAAATCGACCCGGAACATCAAACGCACCCTGTATTATTATGTCAATATACAGGGTCTATAATTAAGCGCTTCCTATCGTTAAATTTAAATGTAACAACGTATTTGTGAGATATCATCGACATTTTTTTTTCATTATGTACGGAATATAACATCGTTTATATATCTGTCGCGGCTTCTCTGGGTGGCGAGCATACGAAATGTTCAATTTTCGATGACTCTGGCGCATAAATCAGGATGAATTTGCCCGATGCCATGGGTTGTGTTGGCTTTGAGGGCCGCTGTGGTTTGTGGCGTATTCGGATAGAACTGCGACTTCAGAAAACCCCACAAGAAAAAGTCTAACGGGGTCAAATCGCACGATTTCGGTGGTCAGTTCACATCACCTCCACGTGAGATTACCATATGCCCTCGAATCGTTCGTGCAGAATTTCCAATATGGTGTGAGCTGTGTGGCACGAAGCACCGCCGCGCCGTCCTATTGAAACTACATGTCGTTGGTGTTTATACCATCCAATTCAGGCCGAACGAATTCATAGATCTATAGCACTCGCCGTTAACGATGATGGCCTGGCCAACGTTGGTCACCGTCAAAGAAACAGGTCCGATGACCCCATCATCCCAAAATTCACACCAAACAGTGACTTCTTCGGAACGCATTGGACGCTCTTGGATCTCATGTGAATTGCTATCGTCCCAAATTCGACAATTTTGTTTGTTGACGTACCCATTCATCCACAAATGGGCCTCATCGCTGAAGATGAACCTAAATGACGCGGAAGGTTGCCCAAATAGAACACATATTTTGATAAAACAATTTTATCATTTGCAAGTGCTGTTGAACGCTATATCCAATCCATCCATGGTGGTGATTTGGCAAAAGAGAATGAACAAATGACAGATGTGTACTTCAAAATATGGCCGCTATCAACTGCATCAAAGTTCGGAAGCCCATATTGGAAGACCATTCACATGATCTTTTAATTCGATTTGTGGAAAACCTTGCTGGTATTCTTCTGACAAGTCTTCAGCATTCTAATTGGTAACTCGGGCTAAGAACTCACTCCAATTTTGGAAATCAAATACAAATAAATGACAAAATCGGCAACATTAAAGAATTAGTGTGTACTCTTGGTCGTAGCACCACTACACTCTGCAAAAGAATTTTAATCATTTAGTGACTTATGCCATTCTTCCGTACAGTGTTTTGGACTAAGGTCGTTTTTCCGCAGCACGGCATTTCGGTTTAATAATTTTTTCTGGGAGAATAACATTTTTTTTGATGTTTAAACATCTATGCTAGCGTGAACGTTCGTGTGCAACGTTACGTCGTGCAACGTTACGGTGTGCAATGTTACGATCTGCATAATAGGATGGGTGCGTTCAGTGAAAAACATCTTAAGATCCCCTTAAAGCAAAAACAAGTCCGTTTTGGATCCGCGCACGATGATGTTTACACATATTAACCGTGAGTCCCGGCACTCACACAAGTTTTTTTTTTAAATAGTAAATAGCAAATCATATAGTGCTCACAAATGGGCATAGTAATCAATGGTTTAATTTTGAAAAAATGGAGTATTGTCGTTTTTCCCGTGGACCCTTCATTTATATTTTCTTCAAACTGTAGCTAAACAAAGAAAGCTCAAATAAAAATAGGACAATAATTTAATAACTCACTTGGATTCTTGTTAAATGAGATATTTATCTGGACTCTTAGACCAATTAAGGAACAAACGCTTTCTAAAAGTTGTACAGAGTTCTAGCAACTGTCACAATTAGTCAATGTCCCACAATTGGACAATAACAAATGGTTGCAGCATCTAATATCACACTCTCATACGAAACACAAAACAAACATCTCGAATGCCTTATTTTCCACCCAAACACTGCGGTTGTCGTGTTGTATATATGATTGCTGCAATTTGCATCTATCATTCATCACCAGCACAGCACATCTGTGCCATGCAACTTTCTCAATCTGGCATCACGAAGACAAAGATTTTCTGCGAATAAGTTCGCAGGGAGCTCATCGCAATCCAACATCTGTTAGATTTTACCTTCTTTGGTAGAATGGTGTAAGCTCTATGCTGACGGTCGGTCGTGAGAATAACATTTTTTCAATAAGTTACACCTCATTGATCTTACTATGTTTTTTTTTGAAGGAACCGGAATAAGAAATCCGTTGCACTTCTATTTATTTGTTTAAAATATTTTGTGTAATGGATTTTTTTTTATTTATTTTTATTTTAATTTTAGAAAAAATCGGAAAAAATGACATCAGCTGAGAAAGGAACTAAAAGTACTAGCACAAATTCAAACAACAACATCAATAACAATAACAATAATGTAATCAACCGGGACAGCAATAATATTTGCGGGAAGCATTCAAATGGAAAGACGAATTGGAACACGAAGGTAAGTTCATGGTGAATGTGAATGAATATCAGACTTTTTGGTTTTCGTGTGCAACGTTACGTCGGGCAACGTCACGGTGTGCAACGTTACGATCTGCATACTAGGATGGGTGCGTTCAGTGAAAAAAATCTTAAGATCGCCTTCAAGCTAAAACAAGTCCATTTTGGATCCGCGCACGTTGATGTTTACACATATTAACCGTGAGTTCCGCGACTCACACAATTTTTTTTTGTTTAAATCGATTGTATACACAATGATAATTTTTGATTAAATTATCGCCCAAGAGAAATATAAAAAAGAGCGTAATTTGCATCTTCTTCTTTGATTGGATAGATGTGTTTTTTAATCTTATGCCTTATATCATAGATAAGAATAGGAATAATTTTTGTCAGTGTTGTCACGGCAAAATAAATGTAAAGGGTGTTTTTTCTTAAAAGGTATAGAACTTTGAAATGGAATAAAACAAAGATAATTTTCTTAAATTGACATGAAATTTACTTGATTTGAAAGATAATCTTCTGGCATTATAATTTAAATATGAATTCTGGCATATAACCGCCACGGCTGGCTCGGACGTAGTCTAATCTGGAGGTCCAAATTTCGATGACTTTTTCCAACATTTGTGGCCATATATGGGCAATAACGCGGTGAATGTTGTCCTCCAAGTTGTCAATCGTTTCGGACTTATCGGCGTAGACTATTGATTTCATATATTCCCACAGAAAATAGTCAAGCAGCGTTAAATCGCACGATCTTGGAGGCCAATTCACGGGTCCGTAACGTGAAATTATGCGGTTACCAAACGTTTCCTTCAATAAATCAATTGTGGCACAAGCTGTGTGACATGTTGCGCCGTCTTGTTGAAACAACAGCTCCTGCACATCATGGTTGTTCAATTGATGAACGAAAAAGTCAGTAATCATGGCTCTAAAGCAAACACTATTGACTGTAACGTTCTGGCCAACATCGTTGTTAAAAAAAGTAGGGACCAATTATTCCACCAAACCATAAAGCACACCAAACAGTCAGTTTTTGTGGATGTAACGGTGTCTCAACATACACTTGAGGATTATCATCACTCCAAATGCGGCAGTTTTGTTTACTGACGTATCCATTAACCAAAAGTGAGCTTGATCGCTAAACAAAATTCGCTTATGAAAATTGTTATCAACGGCAATCTTGTTTTGGGCTCATATGGGTACAATTTGGAAGCGTTGTTCAGACGTCAGTCTATTCATGTTGAAATGCCAAACCAAACTAAAAGTAAATCACCTGTCAGCTGTCAAAATGGCCGCCAGTTAAAATAGTGTTGCCAATTAAAGGTTCTATACCTCTAAAAAAAAACACCCGTTATAAAAGAACAGGAAATGTTGATTTATATAAAAAAAATATTTGCGAGTGCCGGAACTCACGGTTAATATGTATAAACATCAACGTCTGATTGCCGGATTTTTGTTACTGAGCGTACTCATTTAACATATCTTTACCGTATTATAACGTATTACACGTAACGTGCTAAACGTAACATGCTACACTGAACGTATTACAGGTAAGACCAACGTGTAAGATTAAGATATTACGCGGGTGTGGTGGAAAGGTTAACTAAAACCTGGGCCTTACGTATAAATAGTTCCGTAAAGCATGTCACGTATAGCACGTTACATTTTATATGGGTTTTTCAATTTGAGCGGGTAGATTTTGGCAGCCTGTGGCGGCCATGTTGTTTTGTTGACATCTTTCAAATCTGATGTATATTATTCAGTTACTGATGCCAAATCACCATGGCAAGTTACACGATTGAACAGCACGTTCAAATGATAAAACTTTAATACCAAAATATTTTGAGGCAACGATAAGTGCGTTGCGTCCATTTTACATGTTTGTCCTTTCAAGTCGATTATCCAGGGTTTGGTGACCAAATTTGAGTCAACCGATGCAGAGAACATATTAGCCAACGCCCTTGCATCAACGTAACGTAAAATCAACCGAAAATATCGTCGCTGTCTGTGAGAGTCCGTATAGAGTTTTTCGGAAACGACGATGTCAACGGATAGCGCTACCGATTGATGATAACCAATTTCTTCTGGCTCCAATTGGATAATATGGATGTAAAAGAAATGTGATTTCAACAGAACGGCGCTACGTGCCACACAGCAAACAGATGTAGCAAGAAATGTTCAGTGTAGTAGAAGTTGAACAAACTTCAACTTTCTGCTAGAGCTACATCTAAATAGTTGCTTATTGCCTTATTGCTGCATGAAGTGTTGACTTTTTTAAGAGAGTGTTGCTAATGTTAATAATAATTAAAAATTTGTTCTGCTAAATAATTATGTACATACATATGTATCTTTTTTACTTCGTCAAAAGAGCCATTAAATATAATATGTACCTATGTATGCTGAAATTGATGTAATGTAACCAGTTCTTTTTATGAATTTGGATCAGCATCTTCTTTTTCATATTTTTGTAATGTCACAACTCATTAAAGAAATTTAACTCTTTCGAAATAACAACAAAAAAACAAATTTAAAATGAGTGTCTAATGGAAAATATAAAATTTCACAACCGTATCACATATAAGTTCTAGTTAACATACTGCACAATTATTTTTATAAAAAAAAAAAAAAAACAATTCTTGAGGCCTACTTTCAGTTCGTATAGCACAAACCATAAGAAAACTTTAGCCACAATAACGAACAGTATAACTTGTAACTAAAGCAAAAAAAGAGAAAACGGCCTCCAAGTATAAGCCGAAGAAGATTTACCCTAAAACAGGTAGAACATACTCAGTACGTGCCCAGTTAAAAAGTTTCCGCCATCTATCGCTATTAAACAGGCTAGGTATAGCTATTATGACCGCACATACCCTGCCCATGATTAATTTAATAATCATTGGACATCGTAAAAATTACGTCTCATGTGCTGTGCATTGTGTTGTGTATGTGCATTGACAATGAATATGATTGTTGCGTTGGAATACACAATCATTGGCAAAAACTCATATGATGGGAAAAGAAATTTATATCATTTGATAGGATATAAAGGTGATAAATATGAAACGCATGCATTCAATCATCGATTAAAAATGTGGAATTTTAAATACTGAATAAAATACGTTTTGAACTACCTTGCTAAGGAACTTACAGATCCATATACATAAACCGATTATTCCTATTTCGTGACACTTAGGATTACTACATTTATATAAACTGTTTAACGAAAAAAAAAATGATTGAATCGTACGAACTTGCTCTTGTGGTTCAATTTTTAGAACATGCATATAATAAATTGATACAAAATAGTAGAGAAGCATGAAACTCGTTTTTTAAATGTATAAAACAACTCCCAACGCCGCCGCCGCGCCGCTGCCGGCCGGCAGTCTGTAAAATATGAATTTATATACAAACACAATTTCAAAAATCGTTGGAGCGGTTTTCATTATATGAAATTAAAACAGGTCACAAAGTTTAATCAAAATTGCTATAGTCGTTTTCGAGAAAATTTGAAAAAAAAAAAACAAAACTACCCGAGTGCGACTGCCACGTCGCATTCGTGACGAATATTTTTGTAAAATTTGGTACACTTATATCTTCCGGAATAATGAATTCAGGGGTTCTGCTTATTTTTTCGAAATAGGAGCTTGAGAAATTAGGTCAGAAAATGGTACGAAATTTTAAAATGAAAAATTATAAAAATCAGAAATTTAGTAAAATATATGTTTGAAATGGCTCAAAATATGCATATTCTTGTATGTGTGAGGACGCCCAAATCGATTTGGAAATATCGCACAAAAAAAAAAAAAAAAACAAAAAAATTGTAAATATATAACCCAAATGATTTCAATGTAAATTGTTGTTGTACAATTTGGGCGTTATTTCCTAAATTTTGGGCGATATTTTCGAAGTGAAATTTCAATGAAACTTGCGGTGCATAAACAAACATACATACGTATGCTTAAGCATCCTAGAATTTAGGCGTTATTTCCCTTTTCTTGTTTTTTTTTGGGTGCGATATTTCCAATTTTGGCCGTTATTTCCCATTTAACTTTTAAAATTTTTATTTTAAGCGTTTTTTCCTTTAAAAAAAATAAAAAAAGGAAAATAACGCCCAAATCGATATAAAAAACAACAACAATATTTTTCAGATTTTTTTTTGGGCGATAATTCCAAATCGATTTGGTCTTATTTGTGTTATTTCCAAAAACCGTTATTGCCTAACTCCTTCAAATCT
Organism: Leucozona laternaria; assembly: GCA_932273885.2. Taxonomy (NCBI): domain Eukaryota; kingdom Metazoa; phylum Arthropoda; class Insecta; order Diptera; family Syrphidae; genus Leucozona; species Leucozona laternaria. Next base: position 45,052,012 of record OW026367.1, read on the forward strand.
CACGGCAGAATACAAATTCGTACAAATCAATTGATAATAATTGATGATGATAATAATTTAAAATTTATGTAATGTATGTACCTCTCCCATATAATATACATATGTATATTGTTACAGTTTTTTTTTTTTTCATATATTCACGAAAACCTGACATATCTATCAAAAAAACGAAGAAGATCGTGTGAAGATGAAATCGCATATTTTTGTTCTCCTGCGCACTAATTAATTTTAAAAAGTGTCAGGAACAAAAAGTCATCGCGTAATAGAGCAGAAAGCGGGTAATCATCAGTTTTGTGCAATGTTAAATTTCCACGTATTGGAATTCCGCATTTAGATAAGACATGTTAAAGCATAGCTCATAGCAAAATAAGTGCAGAGTAGCTCTTTATTTTTTTTACAGTCCTGTCTTCTCAAAATGTTCTATTCAAAGGCAAATGGAAATCTTGTAATTTAATTAGTTTTTGTAGATATTTATCTATGTGCTTAACTGAAAAATAGCACAACAAGTCAAGCGATAAGATTATTTTAAAAAATAAGAAAAATTGGTGCTGTGAAAGGTGATGATATTGGAAATTCTACACCATTAATTTTCTTATATACTGCACTTTCGCTCTTATTTTGTATTATACCAAACTGTTAAATTATCTGGCCTACTTTTTAACTGACTAAAATTAAATCAACTTCCATGCAATATTAGTCTTTTGTAATTTCTCTAGTTTAAAATATAAAATGTGTGGGTACGGTAGGATAGGGTAGAATGGGATGATTTTAGTTTGAAAGCAAATAAATGTTCTATAATTTCAAAAATTAACATTAACCCTGAGGCTAGGCGAGTGGTTATTATATAGCTCATTATGGCTACATTATTTGCATTAACTGTCAAATTCCTCAGTGTGAAAAATTTAGCTGAATTCAAGTGTCACTTCATAAGAGATTTTGACATTGATTTAATTAATTGTTTCATCAGTTCATAGTTTTATCACATTTCCTGCTTTGCACTAGGGAAGCATTTCGAAACAACCCCTTCTTTTACTTGGGACAAAAAATTCAACTGATGAGTTCAATGCTGAATTGAAAGTTGCTATTTTAAGAAAGAATTGACAAAAATGTAACGCATAAGTTCATCAGTTCCTAATCCACTCGTCTGCTTTACAAAGGATTTTTTCCGAGAGAAAGAAAAAATAAAATTCGCGAGTGCAACACTATTGAGAAACGTTGGGAAAAAGAATGAATTAGTTTTTTAATTGATTGCATTTTTTACATATCGATCATTAAGCCCAATTTGAAATTATCAATAAGTGATTTCGTTGTTGAATTTTCATCTAGAAAATGGCATGTGCTTACTACCAATGACATGCCCATGTTAAATTCGTCAGATAATATAGCATAAAAGCAGCGGGTGCAGCTTCTTTTCCTCAAGAAAAAAGCAGATTATTCAGCACTGAATTTTTAGAAATTTCCTACTGGGAATTTATGAATAAACAAGTTAAACTTACTTAGTGATTTCATTTTTGAATATTTACCAATAAAGTCACTTGGTGAACGCCAATGACATCCCCATGTTAATTTTATCGACTGATTCACCTCAAATTCCTCGGGTGTAGCTTCCGTTCCTTGATGAAAAAGCTGGGGATTCCTCTGTGAATTTTTGGAAAGGAGTAGAATTGACCGAAAATCCAATCGAAAACGAAATATAAGTTTTTCGAGTTTGAGCTTAAGTTGGTATGGATAGGATATGCTTCAATAGAATGAGTCTTGAAGACTTTTCCATCCAAAAACAAACAAGTAAAGAGTTTTTTTTTTCAGACGTGTGGTTTTCAATCTGGCAGTACTTTTTTCGGAGTTGGTCTTTTTGACAGCTGTCACTTGATTTATGCTCAGTTTGGTTTGCCATTTCATAATAAATAGACTTAGATATTCCTGAACAACGTTTGCAAATCGCTCAAATTTATTAACAACATAATGGTTTGGTTCGCGCGACGCATCGCGCGCTGCGTCCAATATTCGATGAAGCTCATTTTTGGTTGAATGGGTGCCGTAATAAGCAAAATTGTCGTATTTGGAATCCTCAAAAAATCACTGTTTGGTGTGCTCTATGGGCAGAGGGAATCATTGGTCCATATTTCTTCAAAAATGAAGCAGGCCATAATGTTACAGTCAATGGGGAACGCTATAGAGCCATGATTAATGACTTTTTCGTGCCTGAATTGGAGGATGACCTTTGGTTCCAACAAGATGGTGCTACATGTCATACAGCCAATCAAACAATCAATTTATTTAGATTAATTAAGGAAACTTTTGGTGAGCGCATTATCTCGCGTCGTGGGCCTGTGGGGTGGCCTCCAAGATCTTGCGATTTAACACCGCTGGACTATTCTTTGTGGGGTTATGTGAAGTCGATTGTCTACGCAGATAAGCCCGAGACGATTAATGCCTTGGAAGAGAATATTCGGCGCGTTGTTGCTGACATACGGCCCCAATTTCTGCAAAAAGTGAACGAAAATTGGGCCTCTCGGATGGAATTTATACGCGCCAGCCGTGGCACCACTTGCCCGAAATCATTTTTAAAACTTATTGGCAAACCCTTATCTTTATAATAAAGCTAAATTCTTTTCCATAACATTAAATTATATGCGTTTTATTTCTTTTTGAAAGCCACACACCCTTTACCCTATCGGCTCCGCCACATCTCTTAAGTTTCTTTTTGAATTTATAGTGTAATTTGAGACATTTTTTTGGATATAAAATTATTGTTTTTGAAATACAAATTTGGGGCAGAGCGTTAGTAACTTAGTTAACTGCTTTTTCGAACCAATTATACACTTCTACAATTATTATTAGATGTTACTGCTTCAAAAAACCTATGTTGTAATAAATATTAGTTTCAGCCTTATTAAAAAGAAATGCAAAAATCACCTAGGAGAATCTGCTTCTCATGCGTTCATATGTTCTTTTTATTCAATTATAGCCCGATGCATTGGCTTAAAAAAAAGTAATCAACTGATGTCATGATCAACTTATTTGAGTTTAACCAACGCAAATAATACCTACAAACAAATAACCAACTACCTATCTATATTAACAAAGCAAGTCTTTTGCAAGGAAAACAATTACTTCAGAGGCCTTAAAATAAAAAAAAAAAACAACAGATATTAGAAATCTCCTGATAAACAACCGGTTCATTAAACATGAATAGCTAAATAGCTAGCCAACGGTTACTTCCAAAAGCGTTTCTTTTGGAAGTTCCCAGACTGGAACTACTAAGAGATGTTAATTATGTATCAAAATGACTGATACCTACTTCTAAGACAAGTGTTATCGATGTTAAATAATATATTTTAACGATTTTGAAACAAAAGAAAATCCTCTAACTGTCCACAGCGGCATCTTTCTGAAAAGCTAAACACCAATCCTTAAACTGTTTGCAGCACCATCTTGTGATTCAGCTAAATAACAGTTCCAGTATGCCATCTGTCAACAACTGGAATGGAAACTAATAGAAAGAGATATACTCGAATATTCTAGTGGATAATAGTAGAGACTAGAACCATATAATTCCCTATATAAGGGGATGTTGTCGAGCGAATGGACACAGTTTAATTTTGAAAATGCCAGTATAAAGTTCGAACTTCGAAGTAAACGTATCCGGAAGTGATTTTAAATTGCATACTTTTGAGATTAATGAATAATAAAAACGTTTTGAGTTGAAATAAAATCCGTGTTTTATTATCTTCTATCGGGATCCGGATCTGGATCTGGATTTACTTTTAACACGTAATGTACAAACAAAATACTGGGAAATTTTCAAAATTGTTTTTGTAACACGTGTTAAAAGTTAATCCAGATCCAGATCCGGATCCCGATAGAAGATAATGAAACACGGCAAAAGTGTGTTTATTTTGTAAAGTAAATAAGTGGAAGTTATTATTTAAATAATTAAGTTTTACCATCAAACATTACAATTTCTATGAAGTTATTGGCTCTTTTCCATTCTGCCCTTTTAATAATTCCGCTCCTAATTCCCCTACCTATATGGTCTACAACAAAATTATCCATAATAAATAAAAAAAAATAACAGAGCATGCAAAACGGTTATAATTTACAAGTGTACTAAAACCTTGTTGAGTTAAAACATGCTAAAAAGTTAAAAATTATTATTATCATGCAAGCGTTCGTTATCATGATTTCAAACCGTTCACCAAAAACAAATTTAATTAAAGTATCAACATCTGAGGAAGATAATTTTCTTGCGGTGGGTTTGGTTTTTTTTTTTGTTGTTGTTGTAGCAACATACGAAAAAAAAAATTAAGATCCAAAATTGATGTAGCATGCAAAAAATTACTTAATCAAATCGAATTTTGTATGCATTTGGTTTTTGTTCCTTGTTCGAATGGTGACTGACTGCTATGGTATTTATAATTGCCGGGAGACATTGAACTTTAAAAAAAATTATGCCCATATATAACCACAAGAGTGCACTTGACTAGCGTTATGGAACGTAATAATTTTAACCAATTTTTATAGGAAAAAAAAAGAATACAGGGTGATTCGTAAATAAGAAGAGACTATATTGAAGTATTATGTATTTTATACATATTATGTGTTGTTGGATCATAATTGCAATCAACCTTTAAAAGTTTTATTGATGAGTTTAACTCACGAAAGCTTCACGAATGGTTTTAAAATGTAAATATTTGCAGGTAATAGTTTTATAAATATTGATTTTTGAAAGAATAAACAATTGCGGGCCGAATGGTTTGCTTTTCATACTCTACATGACATCAGTGCAAAGCACAATATAGTTTTTTGCTTCAATTAAGCATTTTTTTAAACTACTAAACATTGCGACTTTCTTTGTTTTTAAAAAAAAAACCACAAGTTCGATTGTACGTTTTTTGTGACCTTTAGTCCAAATGCGCTTCGCCCAGGCACGACAGTTGGGCTCATCAGTTAGATGCTGTGGCTGTCTTTACTTTCTAAGACGTGTCGGTAGGTATTATCGAGTATCTAACTTGGCCAAAAAGGAATTGAACCGTTAACATTTGATTGCAATGATTTTCGACGTGCATTAAACTGAGAACAGTGAGCCGATCAACTCGCTTCGACTTTTGGTAATGAAGCACCACCTCGCGCCACGGTGTGTCGCTGGTTCTCTGAATTAAATCGTGGTCGCACTTTGCTACAGGACGAATTTCGTAAAGGTCATCCAAAATGTGTTGTTCCAGAAAAAAAAAATTGATGCTGTGAGTGAACTGATATTGCAAGATCGTCATGTGACATAACGTAGGATTGAGGATTTATTTGACAATCAATCGCGGTTCTTCAAAAGACGTCTATAAAATCGTGGCAGGGGAAGAAATATGGATCTATGTATATGAAGCCGAAGCTAAACAACAATCGACTGTATGGGTCGTTGAAGACGAGCCAAATCCAAAAAAAGTTGTTGGACGCACAAGGCAGTTCGAAAGAAATGGTCACCTGTTTTTTTTCGGAATAATTGGACATGTCGCCACCGTGCCATTAGAACAATGTAGAATGGTCAATTCTGAAATGCACAGCACACCATTGGTTTGCCAGAAGTGTTCAGAAAAATAAGGAAAACCAATCGCAGAAGACGAATCATTCTTCACCATGATAATATGGTGAAAGAAGTGCATTTTTGAGCTTTCAAAACATCGCATTGATGGGTCATTCATCCGCCGTACAGCGTTCAATCCTCATTGGCACCCAATGTTTTCTTCTAATTCCCACACATCAAATATAAAATGCAAGTTCAATGTTTTTCGACGCCTGGAGAAGCTGTTGATCCATTAAAAATGCATGCTTTGGAGATACATCAATTAGAGTGGGAAAAGTGCTTCGAAAATTATTTCAAACACATGCAAAAGGATGAGTGTCAACTTAGCGAAACAACATCCATGGATCGGAAAGTGGTTAGGTGGATAATTTTCCGTTAATTATTTGTGATAATTTCGAATTGGTTGTTCCATGTTTTCTATGTTTTTTTTTTGCTGCTTCGCTAATTTGATATCAACCTCTCAAAAATGGGTAAAAGCTTCTTAAATTGAATTGTTTTCTGCTTAATAATTTGCCATTTGGTGGTTTTTGAATATTTGTTACAAAATAAATTTTGTCGTGCTATGTTTTCTATGTTTTATTTTTGCGGCTTTGCTAGCTTGGTGTCAACTAAGCGAAGCACCCTCTCAAAAACGTGTAAAAACTTCTTGTATTGAATGGGTTACTGCTAAATAATTTGCCGTTAATTAGTCGTGAATTAGTTGTGACAATTTCAATTTTGTCATGCTATGTTTTCTATGTTTCTTTTGCTAATTTGCTAAATTCATATGAAGTAACTGAAGCAACGATATCAATTTTTTCCACGCTTCGACAAAAAATCAATCATCGATTGACAAGTAGTCTTGTCACTTACTCCAGATCCATTTATTAACTGTGAGCCCGCTCTTTGGCACACCTATATAGCATTCACTTTTGCATCATCCATGCACCTCTACTATATTGTTTATGCAAATCGTTTTGTATGTTAGATTCCATAGAATTCAATAAAGTTCCACCCATTCGAATGAAATTCTTCATTCGTAAGATGGAATGCATTGTCCAAATCTTCATCCACTTAACATGCCTTTTGAAAACATTCTCTATGTTTTCTTGCGCTGCTGCGCTGGCTGTTGAAACGCCATTCTCCCCTGAGGCTGCAGACGTCATAGCAATTCGCGCTTGTAAGTCGAAGAAGATCAAAGTTACCTACCGTAGCGACTGACTGCACCTTACCGGCTCGGAATAAAGTAAGTTGCATCTACAAAACACAATGAAACAATGGCAACTTGTGCACTTTAGAGTCTCAACTCAAATAGCGATGATGGTGGTCGTCACTGCGCCGCGCGCCGGTCGATGTGATAGACCGGACTTATATTTATAAGCTCACAGGCTTTCAAGCTGATCTCCAGGCATGAGGCACATGTATCGAATTCCCTAAGAGACTGCAACGAATGTAGAACTTGTTTTGTTTTTAAGACTGTTCTTATACAAGGTATATTTAGAAGGAACAAGCACATTATATTGTTCGTGTCCACTTTGATACTTTGGTGGTGTAAGAAGTGCCAACAGTGAAATGTTGCAGCAAGGTCAACAAGTGTTACACGATCAATGCAATCTTAAGTGTTAAGTTGATTTACTAATATTGCAGTAATTTATGATTTTATACGGTTGGGCAAGGCGAAGATTGAGGAAAGAAGTTCAGCAGTGAATACTTGACCATGGCTTGGAGGGAGACTGATTGTGAGTTTAAAAGCTATGATTTGCTACTGTGATAAAGACAGCCTTGAACTGTGTCAGAAGTCAGATGTGGATATAGTTAAATGTCGCAGTCACAATAAAGCAGAACAATTTCTGTTGTTTTGTTTAAGCTTTTATTGTTTTTTTTTTTTTAAGTTGATTGGGTGTGTTTGGAGGTGAAGGCTTAGCTAACTTATAGCTGAAGCGTGACGGTTTATTCGAAAACTATAACGGTGATTGATATATTATTTTGTTTGGTTTACATATATAGATGACATATATTGTGAATATTTTAAATGTTGTCGGTATATTTGTTTTTAAATTATTTTTGTTTTTGTTTTTTTCAGTGTTAAGATTTTAAAATTAAGCTTAAAGAACTCGCTTAGAGGCCATCAGGGAAGTCACCGGGTTTGAGGGTCTTATAACATTATTAAAAACCACATATAGGTAAACAGCTTCCTCGCTCATTCGTAATTGAAATTTTCGTGCTTATGAAATGAGTGACGAATGGTTCTTGTTAAAGGATCGTTGATGGATGATGAGACTGTTCGTGATTTGACAATAAATAGCCCTTTGTGAGACGTGGTCACTGGTCAGTGCATGGCATTGGCATGGCTGGTTGGATGAATGAGTGAGCGGAATTTTGATGAAGCAAGGATGAGTTTGTGTGTTGAAAGCGACACTGAGACGTGATGGCTGGTTATTCACGTGGCGTCCATGCTTGCGTACGCCGGTTGTTTTTATTTTACAGAATAACTCTTCCTTTCAAATCTTACACTAATCAATTCAATCTTTTTACAATCAAAAACAAAATGTCGACTTCCTCTTTTCCTTTCTGCATTCATCGATGTCTTTAATTGCGCCATCTGGGATTCGTCTCTACAAACTATTGAATTTGTTGCTTTTATTTTTTAAATTTCAACACGTATGTAGATATGTACAGACCATCAGGATCTTCCTCAGTAGGTACGTTCAATTAATTTAAACCATACCTTAGACGAGTGAGCCAAAATGGATCGTGTGATTGGGAGCGGCTGGCTTATATTTGCATTTTGGATTGAAATCAGAAATTTAATGTGGTTTTCCAGTCAACCATTTCAGATTTGGGGGTCAGATTCCAGATCAATCGTGGTAACTAGAACGAATCGCGATTGATCCTTTTTTTTGTAAAGGTGTAGGTGATCTGTCTGTGTTTACTGATGTAAGTAGTGATAGTATATGTAGGGAAAAATTCCTACAAGTATTTTTTTCCTAGGGAACAGTTTTTTCTTTAATACAAAAATATTATATATTTGGCTTGATGAAACTGGTGAAAAAATGCGTAAGAAAAAATTCTTACAAAACGTTTTTTTTTCAAATTATAAAAGAACATTTTTGTGTTTAAATTATAATTAATTTCAACTACGCGAATACTTTCACCTGTCTTAATTTATTGAAATGGAGATTAATGAGAGAACCCACACTGGCGCTATGCAAATCTTTGAACATTCTTCAGTCGTCGCATATTCGCGCGAAGGTTCAGCGCCGGTTCGGGAGCCTTTATTGATTTGTTTCATAAGAAAAACTCAAAAGTGGGACTGACTTTTAATCTTGAAATTATTAATATCCTGAGGCCATTTTGAAATTATGACAAAATATAAGAAAGAAAAGATTTACGCATTCTTTTCTTGACTTCATTTAAATGAATGTGATATTGTACATTATTTTGTCCAATCAAATTGAAATCAAAAAATAGAATAAAAATTAGGGAATTTTTTGTTCCCTAGCAGGAATTTTATTTTGTTGGTATACTATCACTGCTTTATAACATGATTTGGCCATCGGTCGGATCCATATATCCACAGGAATCCCGTCCATCCAAAATCCAAATCAAAGGAGAATCCATCGGTCGATGGTGAGGAAGAAGACAATGAACATGAAACAAGGTCACTACATAAGGATTTCTATGGAATTTTAATAAAAATAATTTTATTTTCACAAAAAACAATGGACTAACCCACATGTTTCCACAATGCCTTTCATTCCATATGAAACATTTATCCAATTTAATCACTAATTGACTCCGAACTCAAGAAGTCAATGGTTAACGGTAATGAGGACAGTAAAGACAAAAATGTCACTAATTAAACTTCATTATTTGTATTTATTTTATTAAACAAATGCCTTATCAAAAGTAAACAATGCTAGCGAAAGGCCAAAACGAATTTAAACTGACGAGGAGAGGACGACGTTTAGAAATGTCAATTTGGTTTGTGTGCAAGTGTGTGTGAAAGTATGTGTAAATCTGCCAATAAATCGAGATTTGAAAGATCAATCGGGAAAAAAAAACAGACCACAAAAAAATCAATTTTTTTGGTTGTTAGGAACGTAAATTCTGAAAAAGATCAAGTTGACCCCCATAAAAATCAATTTTTTTGGTTGTTTGGAAAACCACATAAGAGAATTGTTTTTTTTTTTCAAATCCCATTAAAATATATTTTTTTGGAAAACGTGGGTACATTTATTACGTATATTTAGTTAGAACAAAATTTTAATAAGAATTCTGAGAAAAATATATATTGTAAAAGTTTAAACGAAAGTTCAAAAACATTTTAAAAATATTGAGTTTTTAAAAATAAAGTTTTTTAGAATTTTTCATCATTTTTTTAATTTTAATTATTAGTTCCATACACAAATTAATTAAATCAGATCAATCGCATTCGAAAAATTAAAAACCGGTTTAACGGAAACTATCTACCGATATTATTTGTTGAAACTAAAATTTCTAGAAGTAGGCCATGCACCGCAAGAAAAATGCACTCAGAAATTTGAATCCAATAGGTATGCCGCCAACTACAGTGTACGCTACGACAATTTTTGTTCATAACTACATCTCGAATATTTAAAACTTACAAACATAAGCTCTAAAAAAAATTACAAACGCTTGTAGAGTTTACCATCAGTGTAGCACTGGAAGTAATTATATAAACAACAAATGTTCTCATCTTATTCTTATATTTATCTTAACTTTTTCTCCTCTTCCTCTTAAAAAAAAAATAAGCACAGTAGGTACATATGTCATCATCATCGTCGGCTCGACAACCGGGGTCCGGTCCTGGCCTCCTTCAACAAGTCTCTCCACCCATCCCGGTCTCGAGCCGCCGCCATCCAGTTGCGTACATATGTACCTACTGCAAAAAATTATCAGGTATTTCAAGAATTCAGCTTATTGTCACTCTCTATTATGGTGCTGTGCGTAATTTGTATTCCTTATTTTTTTTTAAATATTAAGTCAATGAAGTAGCAGGTGCTAACACACATCGTTATTTCAAAAACTTTATTTCATAACACTGTTCATGCAAATTTTAGTAACCTAATAAATTGTTACACAGACGAATTTTCGTTTAAAATACTTTTTACAGATTTAGGTATGAATTAAAACCCATAAGGAGTTATTTTTTCGCTTTTTCGTTAAGAAATCTAATGCCTCTCTTTCCTGTTGAGTTTTTTTCTATAAATTGTCTGAAAATATTTGAGAGGAGGATTGTGCATTTAGTTTTTTTGTTTTCAAAATTCTTAAATTTTTGTATCAACTTTTTTTTGATTTAAAAAAATTTAAATCGAAATATTTTTTTCGTCCAAACACAATTTTAACACTTACAATAGTATTTATAATCGCATTCTAAAGCCTTGCTAATTTTAGCACACCATCCAACTGCGATTTAATTTATAAATATTTTCATTTGTTCATCTTAGGCACTGAAATTGGTGTTCTAAACCTATTCTAAAGTGGGAACGTTCAATGTCTACAAAGTCAATCCAAAATTAATGTAATGTGTGTTGAACGTACCCAGTGACATTTGATTGACAGTTCGATTTTAAAAACTAAAAAAAAATTAAAAATTAAAAATGCCTTTTGCTGCAATTGATTTTTTTAACAATATTAACATGATAAATTCGTTTAATTTCACCTTATCATGCTATCCCAATTCTCAGACCTTTTTCTCTTTGATTGATTTTGGATTTTAATTTTTGATTTGGATGCTTGAATTGAAAATGTTTGTAATAGTTGAAACAGCTGTTTTACAAAGTTCACTCAAATTCATTAGTTCATGCCAGATTGACATATCACAGATATGTCAGAAAATATATGAGGGCGTATTTTGATAACAACTCTGGATAGTTAGACAACTTATGGAAACCGTTTATAAATAGCCAATGACTAGATGTGGACAACTGTCTAAGCATGTTCTAAAGAAATCCAATAAATACGACTGTTATAATGTTTCTTCAGGTGCGAACTGAAAACATATAATGTACATACATTTTAAAATCTTTGTTTCCACATTTTCTGTTTTAGGACTAGAAATGAAAATAATAATTTTGCATGCAAACACTTGTGTACGCTCATAAAGCTGTTCACATAACTTTGGATTTACATTTTAACGTGCCCAACTTTTTGACGACACTCACAATCAGAGCCATAGGCTCTTCCATTGGCTCTGCAGCTTACTTCTTACCCTCTCACCCTTTCTTCTCGCGCAAAGAAGTATAACTTAAAAAAATGTAAATTTCCTATATAATTGTGTAGTGCAAGTGCATATCACATCAGTTTATCGCAATAATAAACATTTTAAATGGACAGGATATCCATTTCATATTTTATTTATAATCAAAAATCACACAGCCAACTCAATTCACGCTCTCGTCAATTATTTTACCCATAATGATGCATCTTTGGGAAATAGACTTCTTGCATCTATAAAATAATAATTTACTCAAAGACTTCCAGTCAATTAAATTTTGTATTTAAATTACATCCATATGCATTTATAAGCCTTTTCACTTTTGTGCAAACGAAATTATCTCCTTTCTTCGTCTTCTGTATACGTTATCGATTATTTTTTTTTTTTTATAATATTTATTACTTTCACTTGTCATGTGATCGGTAGTCATAAAACAACTTGGCTGTATCGTATTATGCAAATTGTGTTTTGATTCCGTTTCTGATATTCAAATTAAATAAATTCAGATAATGATGCCTTTGAACTCAATACCATCCTATTGAGTCATCATTAAATAATTAAATCAATCTTATGCATCGTGAATAGGTTCCAAGAAATGAGCATATATTAAAGAAACTGCTTCAGTATTTCTAAAGAAAGTGAAATTTTAGGGAATCTGGAGCAGTTATTGTTTATTACAGTACAACTGTTCTAATCGGGTATTTTCAAATTAATATAAGCCGTGTTTTATTATGTACGGATCTATTTATTTATTGTGGCGGGTAGATGGCTTTTCATGGTAAGGTAGTTTAAACTGTAGTGTAAAGAAAAAAGACAACAAATATATGAAAACTATACAAACGAAATCGATATATTAGCCGTGTTTTATTTTCGCTAATGATCGATATAGATCATCCCATCAAAATAAAACGATACGGATATTAATGACATTTGTTTAGTGACGTTGGTATTTATATTTTTGATGTATTTGTTGTTTTTTTTCTTTACACTACATTTTACACTACCTTATCATGAGAAGCCATCTACCCGCAAGAGTGGGAACTAATTTTCGGATCTTTAAAACATATCCAGAAAAGAGAGCAGGATCCCAAGTTGTTGTTGTATCACGCGTTTATAAATGATCCTGATCCAGATCCGTAGATAACAGAAATGTTCTTTTTTATGTTCCTCCGCCTAGAACAAATTATGGATTAAATGAGCCATTAACGCGTTCTTTGAATTTATGTAATTCATGAAATTTTCCATAACCAAATCGAAAAGTGGCTGCCCTATGTCCTCGATAGCCTCACGAATTCCATCTTTGAGGTCTTGAATCGACGCTGGGCTGTTGGCGTAGACCTTATCTTTCACGTGGCTCCAAAGGAAGAAGTCGCAAGGTGTTAAATCACAAGATCTCGGTGGCCAATTGTGATCACCTCTTCGAGAGATAACACGGTCCGGAAACTTTTCCCGTAAAAGATCGATGGTTTCAGTGCTTGTGTGGCACGTAGCGCCGTCTTGTTGAAAGTAAACGTTGTCCAGATCAATACCATCCAATTCCGGCCATAAAAAATCATTAATCATCTCTCGATAGCGCAATCCATTGACCGTAACTTTTGCTCCAGCCTCATTTTCGAAAAAGTAAGGTCCAATGACCCCGCCGGACCATAAACCGCACCAAACAGTCACGCGTTGAGGATGGAGAGGCTTTTCAACAATAACTCTTGGGTTTTCCGAGCCCCAGATGCGACAGTTTTGCTTGTTGACGTAGCCTCCGAGGTGGAAATGGGCCTCATCAGTCAAGATGATTTTTCGATGAAATTCCGGATCATTTTCATGCATTTCAAGGACCCAATCAGCAAAGACACGACGTTGTTGATGATCAGCCGGCTTGAGTTCTTGTGTTAACTGAACTTTATAAGCCTTAAGACCCAAGTCTTTATGCAAAATACGGTGTAATGACGTTTGTGGAATGCCTAATTCCAAAGAACGACGAGGAATGGACAAACCTGGGTTTTCTTCAACACTTTGGGCTACAATAGCAATATTCTCAGTTGTTCTTGAGCGACGTGCACGGGTTTTATTCTTCACATCACTAACTTGTCCCAACAGCTCGAATTTGTCCACCAATTTCTGTATTGCGGTCCGACAAGGTGCTTCACGACGACCCAAAAATGTTTTAGTTTTACGAACCGTCTCTGCCAAATTGTCACCATTTTTCTAGTGAATTTTAATAATTTTAATGCGTTGTTGAAGCGTGTATCGTTACATTTTTATTAATGGCGTAGTTTCTACTTGTCAAATGTCAAAAAATGACAGCTTCAAAAGTGACAGCTACCGAAATAGCGGGCTATTCAAAATTAATTTTAAGAAATTAATGAGTAACAACTATTTTTTGTAATCAATAGATTTAAAATAAATAAAACACGGCTAATGTTGCACAGAAGGCCTGACTGATATGTGATTCAAAGAAGGACTGCACATTGTTAAAGGTGTATGCGAACGTTTAAGGTTGTTGTGAGGGGAAAACTCTCCTGTGATTGTTGTGATTAGGAAGAGTAAAAAACTAACAGCATATTAGCATTTTTCATTGAAAATTATGTTTTGTTTGTATAATTAAGATTAAATAGTCTTTAAGATTCCAATGTGATCTTTAAGTTCATGTGAAAAAAAACTGTTAGTGCGACAGTTGCGGTGTTTTGTTCCCCAGCTCCTAAAATATTGATTAGCCATGCTAAAAGAAGTTGAAGCTACCAAATTCATTTATTATTAATATTACTGTGCGGAGTAACGAGGTTCTACTTTATTTGGTGAATACAGATATAAATTAATGACCGTGTAGTATCTACTCGTAAATTTTGGTTAAGATTTTTACCTAATTAAGTTTCTGCAAATAATAAAGGCTGTACTAGATTATATAATTGAGTTATGAAATCGGAATCAACAAAAAAAAACATAAAAAACCAACTTAGTCAATTGATACTATGATTTAATATTTCTTAAAGCAGCACTGGCTTTTGAACAGAAAAATAGAGTTGCCTTTATGGTTCTAAAGTGTATAGTCTATTAAATTGTTATGTTTTATTGTTGTATACCTTTAACTTTTAGACGTTAATGAGTAGCTACCAGTACCGACAAAAAATTTCTATTATTACTATAGGTTGGGGATATACCTAGTGTAAGTGTATATAATTTTAGAACTTTCATTAAGTTTTAACCACGACGACATTTTATGCGCTGAAAAATTTTATTTCGAGACGTCGAGACTTAGAAATTTACATGTTAAATGCAACAACAACTAATTCGCTTCGGACTTAGCTAAGCGCGCAGAAATTCTCGGAGCTTAACTTAAGCACGGAGAAAATCTGTGTTACCGACGTGAATTACATACTTGTTATCAATAGTAAGTTTGGAAACTCCATTTCGTTTCTGTAATGGCATCGCTAATCCCCGATGTTGTTTTTTTCAACCAAATCCATCTACGGGCTTGGATAAAAACACGGATAATATAACCTTAAAGTAAATTTTAAAGGTTTTTTTTCGGTATGTTACCACTATACGAAAAAGGTTTTATCAAAAAAAAAATTATTTACGGAATCTGAAACTACCAATCTTCCTTTAAATTCAGGGCACCCAAAAACCTTCCAGTTAAAAACAAGCCCCTTCCCAGTTAGTGGTAGATATGCCTAGTTAAGTTAGTTATATGTTGATATTGCGTTTCGTTGACGCAAGGCCGTTGGCTGTTTGTTCACTTCATCGGTAGACTCAAATTTGGCAACCAAACTTTGGATAATCGACTTGTAGGGAAAACCATATGTACACCGTAAAATGGACGCAACGCATGTATTTTTCCCACAAAAGATTTTTATATTGAAATTTTATCATTTGGACGTGCTGTTCAATCGTTCAACTTGCCATGGTGATTTGGCATCAGTAACTGTGAATAATCAACAATAGATTTGACAGATGTCACCAAAACAACATGGCCGCCAAAATCTACCCGTGCCAATTGAAAAACGCTTATTTAGTAAAAAATATAGTAATCACCCAGGTACTTAGACCTCAGATAAATTTGAAAGTTTGAAATTTGTTGAGTAGGTAATGTTAATGCTTAAAAATAAATAATTTAAAAACCGCATTAAATTGCGCTAAATATGTATTTAAGATTTATCAGAGTATTAACAGAATTAATACGAAAGTTGTTACCATCAAAAATTTAGTAACCACCATATTGTGTAGGTATATATATGTATTTGTACAGGTGTTAAAATGATACTCACGCTTTTTGCATTTTATGAACTTCAAGTGCCTAACTAATTTTGTTATTTTAAATAATTTCATTTACATACTTTATCGATAGCACACATTATTTGTGTTTTGATATTATCAAATGTCATAATTCTTAACGAATTTCCAGTATATATTTGGCACTCCAAGCTTTTCTTATTCTTTTCCTATAATTCAGCAACACAAATTGAGCTTACCATGAACTTGCAAAAAATAGAACTTTTAAGCTTATTTTTTTCCAAATAAAATTTTACCCGCATATGGAATCTCTCAACCAAGAATAGAAAACCAAATAATGGATAATGGACCTACCTATACAGTGAGTCACCCTTATAGGATGGAAGTATACAAAACAAACATAGTAAACATGTCTGTTCATATAGACATAATAGAACATTGGGTGGTGTCGTTGGAATCTTCAACATTTTTGGCCAGCCCCCCTCTCAGCGCTCCAGTGGCGCAATTGGTTAGCGCACGGTACTTATAATCAGTAACTTGTGTGTGAGAAATGCCGGGGTTGTGAGTTCGAGCCTCACCTGGAGCAGTGCTATTTTTTTTATGAAAAAAATCTTGTTTTCAGGTTTTTGTTCTTTTGATTTTTTTTTTAAATTATTTAATTCATTGACTTTTTTCAGAGTTCTACGGTTAAAAGAAATATGTTAGGAGTATTGTGAGCGAAAAAGTTGAGAACAAACTTCAAAAAAATTCTGACAAAGCGCTTTACCTTTGCGACGTAAGCACTGCCTCAAAAGTAGGAACTCTAAATTTTGATAGTGGTAAAAGTTTTTAGGGAGGTGAACACATTTTCACCACCAGCCTTTTAGCGAAGCAGGACTATTTAGTGTCGAACTTTCACCGTTAGACACTTCACCACCAGATTTTCACCAGCAGCCTTTAAGTGCTTGGAATTTTCATTACAGCGGTTCCACCACTGGGTAGTTCGCTATCTTTCTTTCAACACTAGACTTTTAAACACTGCCTATATACAGACAAATAATATAGCCATTATTTCTTTTGGAATAAAAATTTGGTTTGTCACAATAGAACACAGATTTGAAAGTAATACCCGTGTTTTTTTTTGGCAACTTTTACATTGTGCAACATTTTAGAACAATGTAAAGTGAAATCTTGCTAAACAATTGAATTTCTATGTATGTTTCAATTTTTGACGCCAATTTAAATTTCCTATTATTGAAAAAAAAACATGAAAAAATGCCTCCCGCCAGTAAAAATAGTGTTATTAAATGATTTTCTATTAATGTGCATCATTTATTTTAAATTTTCGTGTTTGTTTTGCAAAAGTAGCTGTTCTGTAAAATTTCCTAAATAAAATGAAAATGTTTAAAAAAGTTGAAAAAGAACAGGATTTCTTTTTGAAAACAATATTAATGTATTCTTATTTTGAATTAACCATCATTGTCAACACGAAATCAAAATATATAGACTCGAGAAATATGACACTTAGGGCCAGTTTCACAGTCAGAAAAGAGACACTTAAGTGACGAATGTGAAAGATTAATTCCGAATATCACAGCGCACTGCTACCTGAATAAGTGGCACTTAGGTCTCCGTTGTTGGTGACTTAAGTTCCACTTACGCCCGCTATGAAATTTAGCTTAAATTCCTAATATGGGAAACTTAAGTGCCACTTATTCCGGTAAGTATCGACTGTGAAACTGGCCCTTAAACTGGCGGCACTCAAATATATAGCACTTAAATGGCAGCACTTAAAGATCCAACACTCAATCGGCGGTGGTGAAGTGTCCGTCTAGTTAACTCAGTTAACTCAGAAACAGTTTTTCAGTGGAGTCTTAACTTTTACTACTATAGTTGTAAAAAATCAAAGTGCTGTATACAAATCCATGTTTCGCTATCGAAACAAAGTCAAGATGAAATCACCCTTTCCATAGTGTCGTACATTGATTTTGAGAAATTTTTGACACGCATCTGTCAGATATATCCATTAAGTTAATCAAGAGATAACTCACTAAATTTGTTGAGTTCACTCGAGATCTTAATTTGGCTTACTATTTTTGATGAATGCCATTTTTTTAGCAACTGCCCAAGCTATATTTTTAAACAAGGCTCAAATTTTGCAGTCAAAGTAAAGGCTTGGTCAAGTCTTCATTTTGCACCGCTGACTTTTCAATGTGAAGTTGGCATGACAACCATTTTCCCAACAACCGAGCAAAGTATTAATGTGCAATAAAGCTGCAAAGAATCGGTCCTTCAAAACCCGGACCAAAACTTCTCTGGAAGTGCAAGAAAAACTGCAAATATGCAGCGTTAATTCGAATTCATAGCTTGAACGTTTTGCTAAGAAAAGTACATAGGTACTCTGTCACACACCTAACTTCAAAGTGAAGTTAGGAATGAAATGTGACATTTTTTTTAATAAGGACTTAAACATTTGGACAGTAGGTATTTCTTGAACTGCTAAGAAAGTCTTGATTCCTTTTTTTTTTAAATTTTGATTTCTAATATTATTTCCATTTTTTAGAAAAATTTCATCAAAATCAGTGAAGCTGTTAACAAGATATGTAATTGAAAACTTAAAAAAAAACGCTTTTATTGCAGGTTTTTTTTTGCAGCCCAAAATCTTCAACATAGTGACTAAACATACCTATAATGCTAGTAAAAAAACGCGCATTTTGCTTACGTTGGGCCTTACCAATAACCAAACGCCAAACACGCGTTTTGATAAATGCCAGGTTAAACTTTAAAGACGAGTTAATTTGTGTGTTCACCAATAACCAAATTAAACACACCTTTTGCTAATTATCGCTCTATTACAAAATCTAGTACAGTACTTGTCAAATAGACAGCTGTTGAATGACATTTGTGTTATTTTGCAAAATAAACAAACAATTTTTCTGGTTCCAAATAGATTTAAGCTTTTTTCACTTATGAAATTAAAAAATGAGTTCCGATATAATAAGGATATAATTGAGGACATTAGTATTTTGGAGGATGTGGCATAATCTCGCCGAACAAAAATATATAAGAAAATAATAGATCCTTTCGAAGAATATGATGATGGGCTTTACTGTTTCCATTAGCAACTCCTTCATAGCTGATGGAGTCCAATTAGTTCTTTTTGACGATTTTCAGTCATTTAAAATAATTCAATCTGAAATTGGAATTTACAATCAATTAAACAAAAGGAATCGATTAAATTGGATATTTTACTTACATTTTGCAATTAAAAGCCCACAAACTCGAGTGAGAATAACATAGACGCGACAGATAGGAAAATTGTTTTTTTTATATATTGCCTTTTGCTGTCAGATTGACAGCACAAACAAGGTGTTTACACAATTAAACATGAGTTTCTTCAATTTAAATTTAAAGGCACGTTTAGCGTTAAGCTGACTATTAAATTCATTATTGGTATGGTTAATTTTTTAGAGTCCATTTAAATATTTAAGTGATCTCTAAATTTGATTATTGGTAAGGCCCATTATCAACACAATTAACTTTGGAAACAAAATGTCCGCACATACCTACATCACCTTTACCCATTTATGATTTGAAAATAAGCCTTCATTCTGTTCTGGCGGTAATCTTTAAAACCTTTAGTTGTTCAAAGCTTAGAATAATAATAATTCTCATATCTTGAAAGGTGCTCCTCTCCTATAACGTTCTCAAGTTTCTACGATAGAATTTTAAACAGGGCTTTTAAAATTATAGACGACAAAATAATTTATGATGAAAACGTTTAAAAAACATGAGCAACGTCGCGCTGCGGCTATTTTTATAAGTAGTGTTTCATTTACTCACCTTTAACAACTGCACCTAACCCTTAAGCCTAACTTCCCACGTACTGTCAATTACAGAGATTCTATCTCTAACCGTACTTCACGAATGTACAATACCTTACTCGTATTTTTCAATTTAATATTAAAAGACACAAAAAACGTCATAATGGTCAAAGCAATTACATTCAATACCAATATTCTTTAAAAACTTCTCAAACTTTTTGCATAGATACTGTCCTATTAAAATATATGCACACTTCCTGACTTGCTTGAAGTTGCCTTAACCATTTGAGTAAAATTAATAATTATGAGAGTTTTTACGGCCTGATTATGAATTATTCAAAGAAGTGCGATGCGAAGAGCGAAGCGCAGCGTTGAAGATAAAATTATGATTATGAACTCATTCTTGCTGTTTAAATGGCGCGCAGGTGGCGATGGTGAGGTGCTGCGGCACCGACATAGCCGTTGTTTGGTTGAACGTCTGCAGTATTTTTTTTTTTTTTATAATTTAACACGGATAAATGGTGCAAAAACCAACCTGAGTAGCTAAGAAATCTATCTCCTATCCGATTAATAATAATTATAATGATTGTAAGTGTGGCTAAATCGCTTATAAAATTGTTCTCTATTATATTCTATTTTCCAACTAAAGTTAAAGATACTGTTATGCAATAGTAAGAAGAATATAATACATATTTAGTTTATACCTATATACCCAAACAATAGGTTGGTTTCTTAAGTCTCAATTTAGAATCAACAAAAAATAATGATGCAAATTATTATAAAAGAGTTTCGGTGTTCCGCGTTATTAAGACGTTATTTCATTTTCAATAAAAATATGAGCTAATCGTTTAACATAATATATATTCTTAGATAGAATAAAATCTTTTAATACAGGTTATTAAAAACAGAAAAAAAAGTGGAAATACATAATAATAATAAAAATACTTCTTTGACTATGTATATTTGAAATAGAGTGCACGACTGGATCGCAGGTACTTGCTCTTACTGTCTATAAGGTTATACACCTCTTTTAGTACAAAATGTTTGATATCAACAAAAGCGTTTTTAAAAAATTAACCCACGTATTAAAATATCTTATTAATAAAAATTGCACCGCTAATTCACGTTTAGTACCAAATCTTAACGGAAATCTACTACTTACAATCCACAAAAACTCTGATATCACCAGAGAGTATCTTTTTTTTAGTGTGAACGTACACATACACTTTCTTATAAAATGTGAGTTTTGGCACTTCAAGCCAACTCTCCTGTGATGTGTTTTGTCGAAATCTATGAAATACATTGGAATGACAGCGACACACACGCACACGAGAGTAATGTGGTTCGGGCTTAATTCTTCTCATTTGAGCTTATAAATAACAAACTAGCGTTTGTTTTTTTTTTTTTAAACTCGGTGCTTATTTCGAAATTTAGTAGATAATGAAATATGGATTCAAATATAAGCGAAATTGTTATTCACTAATAGCTTAATTCTGGCAAACTTCACTGCACCATCTATCAAACATTTATTAAACTACAAGGTATAAATTTCCAAAGAAAATTTTATGTGTATGTAAAAGGTTTTTTTTTTAGAGGGATAGAACTTTAAGTTGGCAACACTATTTTAACTGGCAGCCATTTTGTCAGCTGTAAAACGATTTATTTTTAGTTTGGTTTGGCATTTCAACATGAATTGACTGACGCCTGAACAACGCTTCCAAATTGTGCCCAACTGGGCCCAAAACAAGATTGCCGTTGATCCCAATTTTCATAAGCGAATTTTGTTTAGCGATGAAGCTCACTTTTGGTTTAATGGATACGTGAATAAACAAAACTGCCATATTTGCAGTGATGATAATCCTCAAGTGTATGTTGAGACACCGTTACATCCACAAAAACTGACTGTTTGGTGTGCTTTATGGTTTGTTGGAATAAATGGTCCGTACTTCTTTAAAAACGATGCTGGCAAGAACGTTACAGTCAATGGTGTCTGCTTTAGAGCCGCATGATTACTGACTTTTTCGTTCATCAATTGAACAACCATGATGTGCAGGAGCTGTGGTTTCAACAAAACGGCGCAACTTGTCGCACAGCTCGTACCACAATTGATTTATTGAAGGAAATGTTAGGTAACTGCAAATAAAGGGTTTTCCAATAAGAGTTGTTATTTTGAATAGCCCGCTATTTGGGTAGTTGTCACTTTTGAAGCTGTCATTTTGTGACATTTGACAAGTAGAAACTACGCCATTAATAAAAATGGAACGATACACACTTCAACAACGCATTAAAATTATTAAAATTCACTATAAAAATGGTGAAAATTTGGCAGAGACGGTTCGTAAAACTAAAACATTTTTGGGTCGTCGTGAAGCACCTTGTCGGACCGCAATACAGAAATTGGTGGACAAATTCGAGCTGTTGGGACAAGTTAGTGATGTGAAGAATAAAACCCGTGCACGTCGCTCAAGAACAACTGAGAATATTGCTATTGTAGCCCAAAGTGTTGAAGAAAACCCAGGTTTGTCCATTCCTCGTCGTTCTTTGGAATTAGGCATTCCACAAACGTCATTACACCGTATTTTGCATAAAGACTTGGGTCTTAAGGCTTATTAAGTTCAGTTAACACAAGAACTCAAGCCGGCTGATCATCAACAACGTCGTATCTTTGCTGATTGGGTCCTTGAAATGCATGAAAATGATCCGGAATTTCATTGAAAAATCATCTTGACTGATGAGGCCCATTTCCACCTCGGAGGCTACGTCAACAAGCAAAACTGTCGCATCTGGGGCTCGGAAAACCCAAGAATTATTGTTGAAAAACCTCTCCATCCTCAACGCGTGACTGTTTGGTGCGGTTTATGGTCCGGCGGGGTCATTGGACCTTACTTTTTCGAAAATGAGGCTAGAGCAACAGTTACGGTCAATGGATTGCGCTATCGAGAGATGATTAATGATTTTTTATGGCCGGAATGGGATGGTATTGATCTGGACAACGTTTACTTTCACCAAGACGGCGCTACGTGCCACACAAGCAATGAAACCATCGATCTTTTACGGGAAAAGTTTCCGGACCGTGTTATCTCTCGAAGAGGTGATCACAATTGGCCACCGAGATCTTGTGATTTAATACCTTGTGACTTCTTCCTTTGGGGCCACGTGAAAGATAAGGTCTACGCCAACAGCCCAGCGTCGATTCAAGACCTCAAAGATGGAATTCGTGAGGCTATCGAGGACATAGGGCAGCCACTTTGCGATTTGGTTATGGAAAATTTCATGAAAAGGATATGGTCCTGTAAGCGTGGTCGTGGCGGCCATTTGGCTGATGTTGTGTTCCATTATTAACGGCATACCTTCCTCTTTATAATGAAATAAACATCCGATCATTTATCTCAAAAAATGCCATTTTTCTTTGAATATCAAAATAACACCTCTTATTAGAAAACCCTTTAGTTTCACGTTACGGACCCGTGAATTGGCCTCCAAGATCGCGCGATTTAATGCCGCTTGACTATTTTCAGTGGGGATATGTGAAGTTGCTAGTTAGTCTACGCCGATAAGCCCCAAACGATTGACCACTTGGAGGACAACATTCGCCGCGTTATTGCCCATATACGGCCACGAATGTTGGAAAAAGTCATCGAAAATTGGACCTCCAGATTAGACTACGTCCGAGCCAGCCGTGGCGGTCATATGCCAGAAATCATATTTAAATTATAATGCTAGAAGATTATCTTTCGAATAAAGTAAATTCCATGTCAATTTAAAAAAATTATCTTTATTTTGTTTCATAAAGTTCTATACCTCTAAAAAAAAAACAGCATTTACCTAAATCACTCATTGCCGTAACTGTGCGAACCAGCAGGAAGAGGAAACATTAGTTCACTTCCTCTGCAAATGCCCTGCTCTAGCCCGTTTAAGGGTGCAATAACTAGGATAGGCTTTCTTTGACGACCTTGACGAACTTTCCGAACTGAAGATATCTCTTCTATACGCGACGAAATGGCTCTGAGACGAATTTTGGTAGCCTCTACACCGTTGCCTCCTTCTATTTTTCTAAGACTGCTATCCAGCGGACTTCGGATCTTTAAGAGGGCTCGAATATTTTGGATAGCTTGCCCTTCAGTGGCAGCCAAAAACACGCCTAGCATGGCGCAGTGATGATGGTTCTGGTGCAGATGGTGATCTCCTTTTGGCGAGTGCCTGTGTCATTCTAATTATGATTTAACTTTTTCAAATCACATACCACAACCTTTTATAACTACCCCCCTGAGGGATAAACCGTATGCGTCTTTGGGTCTGACATTAAAGTGCCTAGTCTGGCATTTAGCTGTCTGACTCGGGGCTTTAGATATAATAGTTCCACCATCAGAGGGTATTCCCACAAATCAATTCCTCATCCATAGATTCAAAAGAGTTAGTTTGCTCGTTGGCCGCCATTTCTACCTACCTATACATATGACAGGTGCCAAATAAATGTTTTCTTATGTTTTCAATAATAAAAGTTTAAAGTTTTAATTTTTTTTTTATTTGGCAGGTGATACAAACCAACACAACGGCACACACAAATGGCCATGTTCCATCACAGAAAACCTTTCACAACACACGTTGCACACGACATCACAAGCCCCACCAACATCACAGTCATGGCCGTAAATCAGAATCAGTCCTTTCTACAGATTCAGATATCCGATTTACGAGACGAAAAATCGGTGATAGCCAAAAATGTGGTTGCGTTGTGATAACAGGTTTTCTAGTCGCTCTGCTTGTAGCTGGGGCGTTTGTTTATATTGGATGTAAGTTAAACTAAAAAAAATTTCCCTTCGAATTTCAATCAGAGAACTAAACCTATTAATTTATTTTATATATAGATACCTACTTCAGACCAGAACCCCTGCCTGATCGAACATTTCGAGGGAGGTTTCGAGTGGAGAATGACAAATGGTCTATGGATCTGGCGGATCAAATGTCAATAAGGTTTCAACACAAGTCAAGAGATTACAGAGAAAGAATAAATCTGCTATTGCGGAGATCCGATTTACGGGAGCCTTTTGAGGGAACTGAAATTTTGGCACTTGATGGGTAAGTTCTATACAATTCATCGTTTTTCATTTTTGGTTTTTATGACATCCTTTTTATAGAACCGATGACACCAATGACATTTTGGTTCACTTCAATGTAATCTTTGATCCGTATATCGGACTTGTGTCGACTGCTGATCTTCTAGCCATCTTCACAGAAGAGATTACAGCTCAAGACCGAAGGTACTTTGCCAATATGACAGTTGATCCTGAGAGTTTGATGATCAAAGAAGTCACTGGACTGATTGAAGAGCCTATAATGTCGTCGTCACCTCTAGAAAAAGACGATGAGATTCCGATTATAGTAACAACCACTCCCAGGCCGCCAAGACACTGCGAACCTCTCAAACTAAACTATTGTCGTTCTATAGGCTACAATTCTACTACCTACCCGAATCTTTTAGGTCACACTTCTATTACGGAAGTGGAGGCTGATGTAATTGCTTTTCGTGAAATGGTCGATGCTGAGTGTTTTCGCGAAGCTTTCGACTTTGTTTGTCGACTTTTGCAACCGCCTTGTGAGTCGCACGGCTTGTTAGAGCCAACACCTGGAGTAATGTGCCGGGAATACTGTCAAATTTTCATGAAGGGTTGTGGCAATCGGTTGCTGCACAGGTTTAAGAAGTTCTTCGATTGTGAGGCATTCCCCGAATCTACCGGAATGCAATCTTGCCACCACAAACCCCGATGCTCCGAAGATTTGCAGAGCAATGCTCTATCCCCAAGATTATGTGATGGAATCGGAGATTGTCCGGATCTTTCAGATGAACGATCGTGTTCATTTTGTCCACCGAACTCATTGTATTGTGGGCGTGGAAGGGCTTGTATATCAAAGAAGGCTCGATGTGACGGAAAAGCTGACTGTCCCGATGGATCGGATGAAAAAGACTGTCGTAAGTAGGCGGATAGTATGAAAGGGGGTGGGGGGAGGGGTAAAATTTATTTCAATTCCCATTCCAATGATTGTTTGTGTGGTTTTAGTATCAATAGCCCCTTTGGCATCAGCTTTAATTAAACCAGAACCGTTGGTGCCATTTCAACCAAGATTTCATTCGGAAGGATTCGCAGTCTTCTCAGAGAAAGGAACTGTTGGAAAACTTTGTGCTGAAGGCCTGGACGGTGGAGAAAAAGACACAGTCAGGCAAACTGTTGCCGAGTCCTTGTGCAAGTCTCTAGGCTATGAGTGAGTATTGCAATGGAGGTTTCGATATAGGGATGTGTTTAAGGGTTTAAAATAGGAAACACTAAATCTTCTGTATACAAAACAATATATTGATACCTAATTTTTGTACACTCTTATAGATCGGTTCAGCTGTTTGAAATCCGCAATGATACAGAAAGTATTAAGGACTACGTTCGAGTTCTGGATCCACATGCTCCAGAAATATCCTTTATTCGGACATCATGTCAAGACAAGAGAGTACTCTATGTTAGCTGTGGGGAATTGCAGTGTGGAGTTCAGTCGGTGTTGTCGCCAAAACATACATCCCTACCAAAGATGTCATCGCCAGGAGATTGGCCATGGCTTGTAGCCCTGTACAGAGAAGATACCCATGTTTGTGATGGTACTTTGGTGAGAATTTTATATTATTTCAAGTTTTGACGTATATGTGAATAGCCCCGTTTTTATTTATGTTCAAATTTTCAGGTCTCTCGTGATTGGGTCCTCACAACAGAGTCCTGTTTCCAAGGACAACCTCGAGCTACCTGGATGGCAATTTTCGGTTCTGTACGACTGAATGCCAACGCTCCATGGACACAACGTCGACGGGTAATAGGTTTGATTAAAAGTCCTGTTGAAGGTTCAACAGCCGCTTTAATCCGCCTCGAGACACCGGTGGTATTTTCTGACTTCGTTCGACCTGTTTGCTTGCCCGATGAGTTGGATAAGAAACTGCGTCCGGATTACCAAAGAAGAATACTGACTCCCAAAGCTGAGAAGCTGGAAGGTGAACGCCATCAATTGCGTGACATATCCGCTGCCAAAGCACAAATATCAGCACGAGAAATGCAACAGTTTTTCGTTGCTCCATCTCTAGAAAAACCTGTTCTCAGTACTGACTCATCTGATATTGATAGTTCAGAAATCACCAGTTCACGACTGCGGCGGGCAGTTGAACCAAGCCCATTCCAATCATATCCCCTGCCAGAGAGTGTACCTCAAATGCAATATTACTCACAGAAGGCGCGTTCTTTGGGCCAGCAGAAGTTACCTGTAAATTATGTGACAACAGCTCGATCCGCTGAACAGACACCGTGGACCAATTGCAACACATTGGGTTGGTCCAGGCAGCGGGATCATCTCCAGAGGGTCCAATTGAAAATCGGTGATATGTCCGCATGCGAGAATGTCTCGATTGCGACGGTGAATAGCATGTGCACGGAAGCCACATTCCAAAAACACGATTGTACGGTGAGTTAATTTTGATAACGATAAAATCTTATAGCACACTTTGTATTTGAATTGAACTATAAGAGCAGCATAAGGAATGTATATGTTTCTTATCGGAGGTGTTTTTTTTTTAAGTTATTCTTTTCTTACGATAAAACTCTTATTTCAAGCGAAAAAAAATAATTAAATTTAAAAGGGAAGTACCATTGATTATGTGATTTTTCAGTGCCGTGTATTTAGGTATAGAAGCGTGCTCGCAAAAATTATGTAGATAGTTGTAGGTAGTGATTTTTTACTTGCGGTAACTATAGGGTAAGCTTTCCATTCGAAAAACAACTATAACTTATATGGTTTTATGATGATAATAAAGAACACAAGAAATGTGGGTCCTGAGATTCTGACAGTCTGATTCTGTTCGCATCCTTAACTTAATCTTAGATTTTTGCAATAGTTATTTGCACACTTTGTGGTCTTTCAGAACTTTAAGGATTTTTCTGGATTTAAATCTTTACGAAATTTAGGGATGTTCTCAAAAAATTAAAAAAAATATACAGCCCAGGAGGAGTTAAAACCCCTTAAAACATCTTGCGTAAAAGACGTGGTATACCAATCAACTGATTCAGCCATTGTTATAATAACATTAAAAAAAAACTTTCTAAGTTTAACATCTTCATTTACGACGTTTACGACAAAAAAAATTATCGGAAAGCTTACGATATGTTATGAAAAGATTTCTCACATACCTACGATGTTTACGATGGTTTTAAGATGTTGCATGAATTCCTTTACTAGAAAAGTGATTTTGCGTTCACATTTCACCACATAAACTACCACTTTTGAAAATCTAGCAGCTAGCACATCAAATATGTATGTACCTGCTTATTAAACAATTTAGTTCGTTTTGTATCTAAATTACCTCATTTTTACACAGGGATTTACTTGGATTTTAAAAAGTGGTGGGAATATGTTGTAAAATGTGAAATAAAATTGATTTTCCAAACAAAAAACAAAGAAAAGTTCTTGTATTCAATATTATATGAATTTAGAAGGACTTTCTGTATAAAAATTTTGATCACAATCGAGAAAGTAGAAAATAAAAAAAATGGTTCTATGACAGGTACCGTTTATATCAGTTATTGGTGTTCATTTTTTTGTTACGCAAATGGATATTATAGCAACATTATATCAACAACAAAATTTGTATCAATAATGGAGGAGAGGCGCTTCAGTAATAAATTATGTTTTTCATAAGAGTTGTATAGCAGGTAGATACCGTTATTTTTGGAGTTAAAAATAAATTCAACCCCCCTCTCAAATCACTGAACACTAACCTTAAGTTTAAAATTTCAAGAAAATTTCTTTAGTCGTTTGGGCCGAGGTTTAGACACCCATTTTGTTTTGGTTTACCAGAAACAAAATTTCTATAAAATCTTAGGAGTAGTTCCAAAATTTTTATGAATAACATTTTGTAAATATTTTTGAGAAAAAAAATTGGTACCCCAATTATAAGTATTTATAAATGCAAAGTTAAAAATTGAATTTCACAAAAATTCTTTCACCCGTTTTCGAAGTTTCGAATTTTAAAAAAAAATTATTTAATTTCTTTTTTTTGAAATCCAAAAACAATTTTTTTAATCCAAAAACAATTTTTTGGAAATTTTGATATGAAGTATTATTTAAACTTATTACAAGCGTGTGTATACAAATTTTTATGGATCGGATATTAATATAGGATAAAATAAAAAAAAAAAAAAAAACGTTTTAAGAGAGGTAGGTACCTACTGTTAATAATAGTAAAATGTTAAATTTAATAAAGTTAAATGGTAATATCGTACTTATTTTGACATACAAACTTTTTTTTTATTAAAATCGTAGGAGTTGTTTTTAAGCAAAATATATTTTTCCTTCACGGTTTTTAAATATTTGTAAGAGAGGTACCCTTATTTTTAGTTATAAGAAAAATGTTTGCTTACAATCTTTCAGAAAGTGTAAGAAGAGCTTTTTGCAAAGTTGAATAAAAATCGATTTTTACCTTTTTTGAAATAGGTATGTATTTATATACATATATTGAGTTTTCCAAAAAATCCAAAAAATGTTTTTTAAAAAATTTCGGAACACAATATCATTTAAAATGTATCAATAATTCTGTATAAAAAAAATTGATCAAAATCAGTTAAAACGTTTTCAAGAGACCCACTTTTTTCGTCTTCCCTATCACTTAACTTCAATTTCGATCTAAGCCTCGAGTTCAATTTTACGAATAGAAAAATTTACATACATGTATGTATGTGGGTCAATATTTCAAATTATTAATATTTTGCACCTCGAAATAGGCATTTACTAATATAATTGTTTAGCTATTCTGCAGTCAAAAAACATTAATAAATATTTTAAGCCAGTGGGCCACCCAATTTCACTATTTTTAACTATTTTTATTTTTCACGGGAATGACAGAACTAACACAGAAATGACTAAATTTTATCACGTAAATGATAATAACGAAACACCATGGAAATAACCCTAATTACATTTGAAGTTTTTTTTTATATAAAAAAATAATTTTATTTAAAATAAGTTATAAAAAACGAACATAAGAAATTTCATACATAGTCTTGTGCTGTAAAAATAAGGAATAAGAATTTTATAGGTATGTTTTGAATTATTCAAAGACAAAATTATTTTTTTGTAAGAATCTATAAAGCATACTTTTTCTCGCAAAGCCATGATTGGTTTCGGCAAAATAGTTAAAATTCGATTGAGTTTATATGCGATACATCATCATGGTTAAATAGGAAATGCTAATTTTTGATGTGTAAACATCTATGCTGGCGGTAGAGTGAAAAAAAAACGTGAACGTTCGTGTGCAACGTTACGTCGTGCACTTTACGCTGTAGCACGTCACGTTACGAAATCTGATTTGCCCCGACCAAAACAAATTGATTTTAACGCGACCGACAATTAGATTATACTTTATCGCGACCACTCATTTATATTGTTTTTGCCAACGACGAAATCAAATTTTTTTTAGCGCGACCGACGATTTTATCATTTTAACACTTATATTTATATATTTTTTTTCTTCAATTTTTAATTATTCCCCGAACAAAATGGACGCGACACTAGTAATTAAAAAGAAAACAAAATCAAAACAAAAATAAAAATAGTCAGCTGTAGGGATTGACAATTGACTGTTGGTATGGTAAGTCAATGGCTGTAGGCACAGATTAGCCATATGAAGATGAGAATGTTTCGTACGTTTCACCCTCCAAAACCCATTTGTTTACATTGTTGTATTTGTAATTTTTTCTCGCGTCGATGAATATATGTGAATTGCAACAACAATTTAACTAGGTGTGTGAAGATCCCTACTGTCTATGTGTGAGATTTTTATACACACATTCTCATTTTTTATCTGATAACTGCCAGTTCAAGCTTGTAGGCAAATTAAAATGGCTGCCGGGGATTCTCATCTTCATGTGGCTAATCTGTGGCTGTAGGTATGGTAGGATATCGGGTGCATTCAGTGATACAAATCTGAACTTAAATTCTTCGTTTACATTATACTGATGCTTTTAAACGATGCAATTTCTTCTTGCAATTTTTAGGCACGTAGGCGAGGGACGTAGGTGGCTGGGATATACAAAATAGCTGAGGTTGAACAAATTGCAGAGTTATCGGCTACTTTTGTACTTGCACAAAGTTAACATTCATTAAAAATCACAGCGTCCAATTCCATAGGCGATTGATGGTGTCAATCGATTGAAACTGCGATTTTAGTGATTTCCACTGACAACAACTGTAACTAAATATTCTAAAAACTCAAGATATATAATTCGCCGGCTATCTCATAGTGACATCCATTTGAGGTTCGTTCAGTATAAAATTAAGACTGAACTTTTTGTAAGTTTATGGAAAGATGGAGTTTCATAAGGGTTGCAAGTTCGTTGTCAGTTCTAACTGGATACTTCAATTCGGCCCCTGTCAGTCAAACCATTAAGTTCCTTTGGAATTTTGGTACGGTGTCATTTAATTGAAACAACGATTTTAGTGCTCTCCGCTTCAGTTGGATGCTCAGAGAGTGATTACCATAAAGAATAACCATGTGTAATGTGAAGTCATCTTAAAGTTGAGAGTGAACTACGAAGCAGGACCTTTCAGTATCGAACCTTCACCGTTCGTTAGACACTTCACCACCAGCCTTTTATTGCTTGGAAATTTCGTTACAGCGGTTCCCCCACTGGGTATTTCGCTGCCGTTCTTTCAACGCTAAGCTTTTTAAGCACTGCCTACAGATAGGTAATGTAGTGTTAATTATTCAATATTTATATAACAAACATTAAGCACTTGGACAAACGTTGATGTTTACACATATTTAACCGTGAGTCCCGGCACTCACATATTTTTTCTTTAACTTGCAGCTTTAACAAAAAGAACCTCAACGTTTTTGTGCATATCTAAATTGACAAACTACAGCAATCTTTTTTGACATTTTTAATTTTAGTGAGTAATTCAGGTTTCTACAAATTTTATACTGGTGAGAAACTTGGTCTTTAATGGCTTTGCAGAAAACAAGTTTCCTTACCACTTCTGGGTTTGGCGATAAAGGGTAATCAGTACAAAGGTGTTGAACACAAGAATTTGAAGTTGCATTGCTCAGATCTTTCTTACTTTTAGCCGGACTTTTGAAGATTGAAGCGCTTTTGAAAATTGTGCAGCTTTGACTTCAATGACTTAATGAGTTCTTCCTACTTTGAGATTATTAGTCTTTAAATTTGAAAATCTTCCATCTAAGCTGACACTTGGGCCTGGATGAGCAGCCTATTCATTGACCTACCTCTAGAATGAAGACATTCTCATTCATCATGATAGGGGATCCAGGTAGAGTCCTTCCAGGGTTACTAGTTTGGGTTTCCCTCCTCAGATTTATTGTACTTTTTTATCGTTGGGGATTGATCTTTGTGACGAGATATTCTGGGGGAAATCTGGGGGGATTAATTTAGAGCTAAAAGGTTTAGGAATCATATGGGTATTGAAACAGCTGACAGAATTCTACATGTTAGATATTCCTTACATTCTGGATTCACGTTCTTTTTCCGCAAGAAGTCAGGAGCCATGATAAATGTTGATGACTTTTTATACCAAATTAAAATATAAAACTGAAAATATTTGACAAATTCATGAAATTTAATTCAAATTGTCATTTCCGTTACCAAAATGTCATTACCATAAGGGTATATCACGGGAAATCATAGACTTGGTAGGACTTGGGACATGCCATGGTAATGACATTTTTAGTGTTCAAGTTAAAATTTCGAAAGTAATGTACATTTTTATTTTTATTTTTTTATGAGTAGAGTAGGTGCTGCAAATATGGCCCATGTTGGTAATATGGCCCACCGTAATATTTCCCTACTGGAAGAGCATAGGTTACCCGCTGTGCATTTATTTCGAAGATAATCTTAGTGGTTTTGATATATTAAAAAGTGGAGACTCAGGAGCAGGAAATGTGCGCGGAATTTGAAGTTTGAATTTTTTACATTGGCCATATAATTTTTTGGTAAATTTTTGTGTAAGTGTTTTTATACTAACTTTTGCGCAAATATTTTAATGTTTTTTGGAGACTTAGTTGTGCTTAGATTTATATTTCATTATGTGAAACCAAAATTTTAAATATATTTTTTAAAGTTGGTTTAAATTAAAAGTACAACGAAAAGGCTATATGCATGTAATAT
The DNA here is from genome assembly GCA_932273885.2 of Leucozona laternaria. Classification (NCBI taxonomy): domain Eukaryota; kingdom Metazoa; phylum Arthropoda; class Insecta; order Diptera; family Syrphidae; genus Leucozona; species Leucozona laternaria. Next base: position 45,085,039 of record OW026367.1, read on the forward strand.
GGCCCACCTCATGCACCATGTACACCACCCTGGTCCATATTTAACACCGGGAGAAAAAACAAAGTGTCGGTAATATGGACCATCACATTTATCATATACACCAACCTGGTCCATATTTAACACAAGGCGGTCCATATTAGCAGCACTTTTTCGAAAAATGTTAAAATGAGTTTTTTTAGGTTTTTATTTATATAATTTTAGTAAAGTTGTTTTTTATGCTTTTTGTTATGAAGGCTGATTATAATTTCTTTAAGTATTAAAAAAAGAAACAAGTCAATTACCGAAAAGCTGACTGTTTTATTTACAAAAAAGTTAAGGGTGGGCCATATTTGCGACACTTACTCTATTGGCAGAATCGTTTAAAAAAACAATATTTTTTTTTAACTTTTAACACCTGACCGTAGAATATTAATATTTTGGACATGTATGTATGTATGTATGATATAATAGTTAACCACCCGACTTCTGTATCGTATAACTATGGTTAATCATTTAAAAGTATGTAATTTATACCACTGACTGTGCAATACTTTTTAAATGAAGATATCTGTATTTTCCCTAAAACTGGTAAAATACTATCAACTTAAAAAAAACACCTTTGCTCCATAGTTATTACAGTTTTTTTTATGAAAAAACAAAACGTTCAGTCAAACTTCACCAAAAGGCTATTATTTTCAAAGGGTATTCTGTAATACATACATGATTAGCATCATAGTCAGCTATATAAGGTTTGTCTATGTCTAAGAATGTCTTATATGAGCTTATAGAGCAAATATACAAATTTCTCAATCATTAGATTTTGTACTTGAGAATCTGGGGGCTTATAGGATTTGGTTTATGTATTTGGTTTTGACGAATAATGTCACCAACCCCAGTGCGAGGTGTGGCAAACGTCTGTGAGGCGCTGGTCTTAGTCACAAAAAGTAAAAACAAATTATTGCGAAATCAAAAAAAAAACAAGAACTACAGCACATACGTATGTAATTCCATTATACGAAGCGAAAAAGCCAATAAAAAATGTCTGCTAATAACAAAATTCTGTTATGGTTTTTTTTTCTCGGGATTCAGGTTAAAAGAAAAACAACAAAACAATATTAATTGTTAAAAAATATATATGTATATTTTGTTTGAGAGTCTCTTGTGTTTCAAATACTAAAAAATAAAATATATGTATGTACTTCAATATTCAATCATAATTTATAAAGGAACGTGTCTTAGTTATAAAGTACATTAATAAACCTAGATACGCTAATGCTAGGTGATACATATTATTTAATGTGGTTTTAAAAAAAAGTCTTAGGTTGGGAAAATAGCTAACAAAAATCAGTTCAATAGTTTTTCTTAAAAAAAAAAATAAAACAAAAATAAAAAATATGTTAATAAATATAATAAATAACGAAAGTAAGTAGGTGGGTATTGCTTAGATACGAATTGACTTCCTCGAAGATATCTTCTTTACAGCACTTCTCGATTTGGTAATGATCATTTTTTGCTTCTTTGGTTGTGGCTCCTGTGGGGTATCTGCCAAATCATTTCCAGCTATTGATCCTATGAAACAGTTTTGCCTTGTAACCGGAACTCCTTCATGTTCGTCATCGTCGCTATTTCTCCTTTTGTTATTTAATTTAGTGAATGGTGTACGTTCTTCTGATTCCAAAGTTCCCAAAAGTCCATTGTAGTCCAACTTGATGTAGAATGTAATTTCTGGACTTGGGAATAACAAGTTGAAGTACTCGAATGTGTACTTCCCAAATACATATCTTGATCCATTTGAGATTTGAATGTAATTTTTAAATTCTGCAGGAATTTCAAAACGTTCACAAGCTAAAATGAAGAGAAAAAAAAAAAAAAAAGTTACAAAAATGTTTATAGACAGAGAAAAAGTTAATGAAACTTACCAATTTCAATACACTCTTCGTATTTGGCTTTGATTGGACAGGATATGTGTTCCAAATTTCCACTGTACATCATCTTTAAGGTCTTGGTTTGTTGTTGTGTCATTTTCACAATGTATTGTTCGATAGAAAAAATTAGCAAATTTTATAAACTTCCGCTCAGATGTTTTCTGTTCAACGATGTGATCAAGAATGTAAAGAGGACACACACAACTGGTTGCTTTTATTCTGAATTCACAATTAATACCTAGCTAATCCACAAACAAATCCTTGTTTACACTTTTCGAAGAAAATAACAAAATTTTATTTTATTGTGATGAAGAGGATGACACCCTTTTTTTAAAATTTATATTTATGTAAATATCACAGAGTAGAGAACATCCCTTATTTCAGGTTGGTATAGGAGATGATTTATCGAACACACGACACAACCGCACTTTACCATAGAATGGAAACGAATAAAAACAAAATAATAATAAAATCAAACACAAGCTAAAAACAAACTGAAACTATTTCACACTGAGTCTGAGTCAGAGTCAGATTCACGTTCGGTCTCGTTTGAGCGTTTGTTGAACCGAAAAAATAAGGAAACCAGAACCATCAGGCAACACTCAAAACACAACGACTGAGTGGAATAATAGTTTTCTAGCGCGAGACGAAGGGAGGATTACAAAATTATCATGTTCGGACGTGTCATACAAAGCGACCGTTTTATTATTTTTTTTTAAATAAATTTACTCGATCAGCTGCTTTAAAAAAAAAAATATGCATGCCATATGAATTTTCAGCGTGTGCCACTGTTCTAGTTTTGTATTCAATTAACAGTCAGCTATATGCTCAATTATGCAACAACAAAATAGATTAAACTGATCGTGGTTTATAGAAAATAACAAATAATAAACTAAATGGAGTTTGAAAAAAAAATAAAAAAATAATGACTCACGACTGACAAGATTATGGATTCATTCAACTTTAAGAATTTTGTATTTGCATTTGTTAGGTATACCTACCCGATGTTAAGCTAGGAGCACGGGTACAGCTCTTAAACTTGTAGATTATAAATTAATAAACAAAATAATGTAAACAAACAAAAAGGTACCTACAGACAGGGATGGATCATATGAATATGTTTTTATGTACTTGCACTTAGTGTTCAAGTGGCTTTCAATTGTCAGATTAATAGGTAGGTAGGTACATATTATGTTATGTACGTGTAGATACACCCAATAAAATATGTATATAGGTATGTAGGTATTAAAATGAGATTTTTTAAAATGAAGAAAAAAAAAAAAACATTCTTAAGTATGTAGATTTGCGCTGAAGGTTTTCCTGCATTAAAAAAAAATATAAATTATAAAAAAATCAATTTTTTTTAATAGGTTAATAAGAACTAATTTTAAGTATTAAAGATTCTCATTCATACAAATTTATTCATATGTTTTTAATTTTTAAAATATTAACTACATATCGTTGGTTTACAAGCCAAAAACACTAAGTCAAAAAACATAGTTTTGAGTAATCAATTATTTAAAATTTGTTTTCTTGTGAAAATTCAATAATAACTTTTATATGTCCATGAATCCCATTAAATACAAAATTGACATTATGACATTTATTTCCAATATATCTCGTTTTCGTTTTTGACAAACTAATACCATAATTATTGGAGCAAAAGCAAAAAATGAGCTGACTTAGTGCGTTTTGCCTGCAATCATTTGCAAGTATTTGTTCGTATTTAATACACTTTTTTGGAACACAAAACAACATGAATATAGCCCAAAAGTAAACACAAAAACTTTATTTTAGGTATATAAAGGGTTTTTCAATAAGAGCGCTACAAAAGTTTTTTTTTCAAATAAAACAAAAACGGTTTTGGATATCAATAAAATTCTTTATTCCTGTGAAAGAACGTTTGATGCCACTATGTATGGAACTCGATTTCTTTTGCATGGCCACTACGGGCACGCTTGCAGAAGTCCAGACGCTGAACCCAATTTTCGACGGTTTTCAAGCATAAATCGGCCGATACTGCTGCAATTTCACGTTCGATATTCGTACGAAGTTCATCAATCGTCGCTGGCTTGTTGGCATAGACCATAGACTTGACGTAGCCCCACAGGAAATAGTCTAACGGCGTCAAATCGCACTACCGAGGCGGCCAAGCGACTGGACCATTTCGTAAGATAACACGTTCTCCATACTTGGTTTCCAATAAATTGATTGTGACATTCGCTGTGTGGCTTGTGGCACCGTCCTGTTGGAACCACATGTCCTCCAAGTCCATATCATCCAATGGGGGCCAAAAATATTCGGTTATCATTGAACGGTAGCGATCCCCATTCACAGTAACGTGCCGGTCTTGATCATCACGGAAGAAGTACAGTCCAATGACGCCGCGCCGCCGGCCCATAAACCACACCAAACCGTAATTTTTTTCAGGATGCAATGATGACTCATGGAGTACGTGTGGATTGCTGCCTGACCAATACCGCATATTTTGTTTATTGACGAAGCCATTCAGCCAGAAATGAGCCTCATCGCTGAAGATGACTTAGCGCTCTTAACGTTGAGGCCACTGACTCCGAATTTCAGTAGTAAATTTTAATAATTTCGACTCGTTGTTGGCTCGTATATCTTTCCATCATGAAATGACAAACCTTACTGAAGAGAAATGTCAAAAGAGCGGCAAGAAATATGGCTTCGTTTGCTGTCCCTGTTGCTCTACTTTTGTAGCGTCCCTGTTGAAAAACACTTTACATATGGAAAATAACAAACGTGAAACTGGTAACGTAAACGTGAATATGGTAATAAAAAAATTGTTAAGAATAATTGCGTTTCAAAAACAGATATTATTCAATATCACTTTCATCTAAAACATCTGTTTCTGGTAGGTAATCTTTTGCGTTAGATTGTAATGGTAATGATGAAAACCAAGAATGGAAAATTTCGGGAGTTACTTCTTTTTTACAAATTTCCATAAGGTCTTTCTTCTTGGCTGTGCTTATATTTTAAGAGGTTCGGTATAAAGTTTTTGCCATTCTTTTACCGGGAGATAATTAAGGAACAGAGTTTCTTCCTCTTCGAAAACTCTTAACAACGGTCAAGCTGCGAAAATGTTTTTCCATATTCGTATATAATAAAATTGAAGTATTCCCGGTTTATTTTTTTCGCATCGAAAACATTTAATTTTAAGCCAGTTAACTTTTTGGCCTTCGATGTCCACTGTCTTATTTTTCATTCAATTTTCGGGTAGTGACTTTAAGTTATAAAAATTTTCAAATTTCATTTCCAAAGCTTCTTAAGGAATTTTTTGGGCACTCGAACTCTTGCAGCATGAAATATATTCAGCCAGTCATTGATGCAATAAATTCACATATGAACTTTTTTTGTTTTTCTATGGCACTGTGCATAGAATCATGTTCCATGTAAGAATGACCGTTTTCTACAAATTTTTGTTCAACAACGTGTAAATTAGATGTTTGTATCTACTAAATTTAAAAAGTGTGTCATAATATTTGCGTTCCTGTTTTGTCCAGCACAAGTATCCGAAATTATTAAAAGCTTTTTAACGTGTTCAGGTAATTAGTCGATATACTTCATAAAACAAGAAACCACTTCGCACCTCCCACATTTACCATTTACCTCTGATCAAGCAAAACAAAACCATTATTTGTCAAACCCTTCTTCTTATAGTATGTAGTTTTGATAACAGGCAAAAGGCATTAATGTTCGGTTTCACAAATATTTAACAGGCTTTTAAATTTAAAAATGACGTGTTATGTATGGAACAAACGTCATTTTAAGATTTAAAAGTCTTTTAAATAATTAAAGGGGCTTACTGAAATCGGCCATAAGTCTTGTTAATGCTTTCTTCCTTTAAAAACATAGTAATTTGATTTGTCTTGCGTTACTGGTAAATCGCACTAACTCCACTTAGTGCGTTCTTCCAGTATTAAGAATGTTTTTTCTGACTTCGTGCAAAGTGATACCTTAGGTTAGGTTAGGTTATAAGGGGTGTGCACAGCATGAAGCTGTTGCGTACACGGGGGCCTATTGGTCCATTGTGATCCCATGTAAGAGTAAAAATTTAGCATCGATGCTCCTCAATTCTGTCGATTAGCGTAGACTGGCTCGTTAACGAACCAGCCTGTGCTATCTATAAATTTCCTCATGCTTGCCATTGAGACCTGTGCTAGATCATCCAGTTCTCCAACAAACCTGTTTCCGAAATGACGGAGTCGGCTGGTTTGGAGGTTCGGACAGTCGCAGAGCAGGTGTTTAATGGTCTCCATTACCTCCTCATCCTGACAGCTCCTACAAAAATCGGGTGCAAATGCCCCTATTCTGTTAGCCATTGTGCCAATGGCGCAATGACCTGTTAGTACGCCTATCAAGATTTTAATGTTCTTTTTACTCAAAGATAGAATATACCGAGTTTCCTTTTCATTTGTGTTAGGCCATAAACTTCTAGAGATTACACAGTCGTTCCTGGATTTCCAGGAGATATTGATTTTCTCTTTTAGTTTAAGGTCTATCTTCCTCTTGAGTACCCCAATCGGGACGAGTGGTCCCCTAACTGAATGGTCGCTACTACTTGTGTCTGCTTCTGACCCTTTCCTGGCTGGTTCATCTACTATATCATTCCCTTCTATATTGCTATGTCCGGGAACCCAGCAGAGCTTTACCTGGTTAGTGTGGCAGATTTTGTTTAATTCCTTCCTACAGTTTAAAACTGCTTTTGATCTTATGGTCTCACTGGCTAAGGCTTTGATAGCAGCCTGGCTGTCCACGAAAAAAGTAATCTCCGAAGAGCTTAGCTTTTCGTGATGTGCCAATTCAGCTGCTTTTCTAATGGCAAAGATCTCGGCCTGAAAGACACAAAGTGATACCTTAAATAATACATTAAGGGCGTCCTACATGACTTATGGCCAATTTCATAAAGCCCATTTAACTGTTTAACAGGCTTTTAAATATTGAAATGCCGTTTGTTCCATACAAAATACGTCATTTAAAAAATTTAAAAGCCTGTTAAATATTTGTGAAACCGGACATTAGTATGTTATGACAGTACATAGATATCATCGTTCTGAACCGTTTTGCATTTAAATCTAAAATTCTTAAAAATATGCATTTGGCTTGTAAGCCAACGAAACAAACATTTTTATTTAAATCTATTGAGCCGTTAACTAGAAATTTTAAAATAAAAAAAATGTGTGAGTGCCGGGACTCAAGGTTAATATGTGTAAACATCAACGTGCGCGGATCCAAAACGGACTTGTTTTTGCTTGAAGGGGATCTTAAGATTTTTTTCACTGAACGCACCCATCCTAGTATGCAGATCGTAACGTTGCACACCGTAACGTTGCACGACGTAACGTTGCACACGAACATTCACTTTTTTTTTCACTCTACCGCCAGCATAGATGTTTACACATCAAAAAAACGGGAGATAGGTATATAATAACTTACTAATGTAATATGTATGTATATGAATATGGCGTAATTTGAATTCTCAAAAAAAAAATCGAATTCAAGATTTTAAACAAACCAATTGCCCTTAAGTTCCAAGTTTGAAATAAATCGGTCAGCAGTTTAAGTTAAAGGTCGGTGTACCATGTCCGATAAACAGATAGACAGACAGGCAGAATTGAAGGATTCATCTTTTCGTGTTTTCTATTATTACGGGAAATGTTTATTTTTTTTTTTTTAACGAATGCAATATTTGTCTCATAGTAAACGACTATAGGTATCGTAATGAATAATAACAAGAATGCCTGTTGGCATTGTGTTAGTTAATGATGTCGTCTTGTTTATGGAAATTTAAGTAATTTTCAAAGCAACTTCTAGCATGTTTCTCTTGAATAATAGATTATTAATTGCGAGGATATTGATTTCAGTGAGTTTTTTTTTTTTTTTGCTCTTGTGGACAGTGAAATTTTGCTATCAAACAATTAAGATAGGTATCTAGTATTTTCAAATCTAAATATGGGATAGGAATTCTTAAAAATATTTATTCTACTCAATACTTTATATAACAGACATGTAATACTTTTTTAATTGTGACCAGTCATTTATATGTAGATATTGATTATTTTTTAATTAAGTTTAAGTTATATAGATAACAACTCATTCATCTTTACCACAATAGGTCTAGCTAGTAGCGGATCTAAAACTTGGCTGTGGGGGCTGATGACTGGAGTTTCAGACAATCATTTTACATGACTAAATATACTTTTGTTCTTAAATGTATTGCTTTTTTTTAAATATTAATAATCACCCCAATTATGAAAATCAAACTTCGCATCGTATCTAAAAAAGTATTTGTATCGTCTAAAAGGTATTTGATACGGAAAAGTCGTATGCAATGACAACTACTCCTTTTAAAGCCAACGGCTATAAACACATGAGCTTAGAGGATTCCTAATGGGAAGTATGGCGTCTTTTTTTTAGTAAAAAGAGTTAACTGTAGATTCGAGGGCGCAAGTATAGTTCGCTATCGAACGATATAGGCCGATTTTTATTTTGTTCAATCGAATCAAATATTGGGTGATTTTTTAGCTGGTTTGGTTTTGGCAACCCTGGTTTTGACAGCTGACGTGTGTTTAGTACCTTGTGTCACTGTCAAACAGCTTCAGTTTGGTTTGCAATTTAACCATGGATCGTCTTACAAATGAACAACGCTTGCAAATTATTGAATTTTACTATCAAAATTCGTGCTCGGTTCGAAATGTTCATCGCGCGCTGCTTCCATTTTATGATCGGCATTCTCGACCTTCTGAGCAGTCTATTCGGAAGATTGTGACCAAATTTCGCACCAAATTTACTTTGTTGGACATTAAACCACCAACACGTTTACGTACTGTGCGTAGTGAAGAAAATATTGCGGCCGCATCAGCTAGTGTGACAGAAGACCGCGAAATGTCGATTCGGCGCCGTTCCCAGCAGTTAGGCCTTTGTTACAGCACTACGTGGAAAATTTTGCGGAAGGATTTGGGCGTAAAGCCTTTTAAGATACAGCTGGTGCAAGAACTAAAGCCAGCCGACCTACCACAACGCCGAATTTTTGGTGAATGGGCTCTTGGAAAGCTGGCCGAGGATCAGCTTTTTTATCGAAAAATTGTGTTCAGCGATGAGGCTCATTTTTGGTTGAATGGGTACGTAAATAAGCAAAATTGCCGCATTTGGAGTGAAGATCAGCCAGAAGCATTGCAACAGCTACCAATGCATCCCGAAAAAGCCACTGTTTGGTGCGGTTTATGGGCCGGCGGCATTATTGGGCCTATTTCTTCAAAGATGATGCGAATCGCAGCGTTACTGTCAATGGTGAACGCTACCGAGCGATGATAACAAACTTTTTTTTGCCCGAAATGGAAGTTCTTGACTTGCATGATATGTGGTTTCAACAAGACGGTGCCACATGCCACACAGCACGCGAAACAATGGCGCAATTGCGAGGCGAGTTTGGTGAACAGTTAATTTCACGTTTCGGGCCGGTCAATGGGCCGCCTAGATCGTGCGATTTGACACCATTAGATTATTTTTTGTGGGGGTATGTCAAGGCTAATGTCTATAGGGACAAGCCCGCTTCGATTGACGCACTGGAAGCCAACATCCATGCATTCATTCGTGAGATACCGGCCGATATGTGTGAAAGAGTATGCCAAAATTGGACTCAGCGGATGGGCTACCTGAGACGCAGCCGCGGTCAACATTTGCATGAAAATATCTTTAAACATTAAATTGCAAGGTTCAAACTATCGATTCAAATAAATATTTCATTCATTTTTTCGAATTTTTTGTGTTTTTTTTTTTTAAAAAGTTCTAAACCTCTTAAAAAATCACCCATTACAATCGGCTGAGCCAAATAAGGAATATTGCCTATACTCGATTGTATATCGACTGAACTCGATAGTATCATGGAACATGCATATAACGTGTTAGGCCCCCAGCTTTATTTGGTTCATTTTCCACAGCTCGTACCCAAAATATCAAACGAGGAAAGTGACAATTTTTACCAAGAAAATACGACTGTCGGCGAATTTCGAAATAAAACTATAAACTGTCATGGATATGCGATGAAATGCGTTCGCCGAATTTAAAAATCATGACTTAAATTACTACGACTAAATTTAAGGGAGGTGATTCAGAATGACTTTCACAATAATGATGTTGGAGAAAAGTCCTATGTATATTTTTGCTAAATACAAATTTCATAATCGGGGTGAATGCTTCAATCACATCAACTTTTTGATAAAATGTTAGTAGAATTACAAAATACAGTAGATGCCCGATTTAGTGAACTAATTAAAACCAGACATGTTCACTATATCGAAATTGTTCCCTATATTTCGAGAGAGAAGCTTAAAAAATTTTCCAAAGTAGAATTTGATACAAAATTAGGTAAAGAAAAACTTTTTATTTTATCTTTTTACTCATATAAAAAATAAGTATACTCCACGTAGACATTTTTTTTTTAAAGACTTAAATTTTAGAAAAAAAAATAGTCATTTTTGTTTGTGTCTGTAAAAACAATCGTCAGCATTTGAATGAATTTCTTTTCAAAATTACAATAGGTATGTCATACGAGTTAGAATACGCCATTAACTTGTATGATATACTGGGTCTAGTGTATACCTACTTTCGTGACTGAATGAACCATCGACATGCTTTATGCATGAATGGTAAAATTTCTTAAAAGTCAGTCGACAAAACTGTTCACGCATTGCAGCTGGAAAATTCTTGTTAAGTTCTGATGAAAAAAATGCGTGTTCACTATATCGAGATTTTTTTGTTCACTATTTTGATTAGTCTGTATAAAATTTTGTGTGTTAACTATATTGGATAGTTCACTCTACCGAGATTTGTATGCAGCGCAAATGATTCATGGATTCACAGATTAGTTAATCGGAAAAATGAAAAATTGAGTCTGATTTCTGATTTAAATAAAGATAGAAAATAGTTTGTCATTGATGCCAGACATCATAATGCTCCTAATTTTATAAATTTTTATACAAATTTGTATTATAATTGGTCACCATCACTAGCCTCATGAGTTTCTTTATATTCTTCAATTTCCTAACGAGAGACTGGTGGGGGAATGTTATGTTTTCCTCGTCTAGATTTTCTCTACTAAAAAACTAACACGTGCCTTGTATAGACTTGCCATTTTTCCAGGCGATGACTTAATTATTAATTTTATTATTATTGTCAAAAAAATATGATGTGAACCCAACCTTTCTGACAAGATGACTTTTGAAATTTCAATGAGCTTTGGTATGGAAGTTCAATCATTGAAATAATCAGTGATTTTAATTTCTAACCTTCTCAATATTAAGAATTATATTTTTTAATGATGGTTATCAATGATAGCTATATTACCTACTGACGCCTTATATATTATTTGCATATTTAAATTCCAGAAAGTCGGAACACAACAAGATTTCTTTGAACTTTAGTCGTCATTTAAACGACTTTACGTCAGTCAGCGGTGATAGAGATAAGCTATTTCATAATTTGTTGAACTATAGAGAAAAATAATTAATTAAAATAATGCCTATAATTAGTGAAATCAAATTATGTATTAACCTCCGAAATAATGAATACACAGCTCTTATCTACGCTTATATTTCTATTCTATTAAGCTTGGCACATATGGACCTATTTTATTTGTAACTTTTCTATAACACGAGAACTTATTTTATCAGCTAAAATTTTGATCTTTGATGTTTCAATTTCAAATCAAATCAAACGATTATGGAATATTTAAAACACAAACGCGAACAAAAAATATTTTAAAACGTATTCAGATTAATTATTGATAACTTTAATTAAAATTTTATAAATTAAATTTCCAAATTTCATTCCAAATCACCTAGTTTCCCAATTTCCAATACAAATTCACATTTCGGAATAGATAATTTCAACCAAATTTACACAAAATTCGGTAGAAAATTACGTGAAAACCTTACGAACCCACCCGAGTGGAATCCATTCAAAGTAGAATCCATTAAAAGTGAACAAAATTCAATGCATCGAAAACAGAATAAGAAGGAAGAAACAACAAAACAATCGATTAACTGCCATATGATATGAACTGTCAAACGAAATTAGCAAGTTTGTGATGAAAACACTTTTTCTGTAGTTCCCGAAATAACCTCATTTTTGTTCTAACGAAAAGGTAGCATTATACTACGTTCTCATCACCTAAAAACTTTATGAACACACCCAAGTGGAATCCATTCAATGTGGAATCCATTGGAAACAACAAAAACAAGCCACATCAAAGTCAAAATGAAATGAGCTGTCAAACAAAATTAGCAAATTTGCATTGAAAACACTTTTTCTGAAATTTGCGTCATTACCTCATTTTAGCTCTAATGAAAACGTATGTATTAAAAAGTGTTTTCATCTCAAATTTGCTAATTTCGTTTGACACCTCATTTCATTTGGACTTTGATCTGGCTTGTTTTTGTTGTTTTGAATGAATTCCACATTGAATGGATTCCACTTGGGTTTGTTCATAAAGTGTTCACGTAATTTCCTACCGAATTTCGTGCAAATTTGGTTGCAATTACCTCATTTCGAAATGTGAATTTGCATGGGAAATGAGGTAATTTGGAATCGAATATGGAAATTTTCAGCGAAATTACCTTATTTGCTCTAATGAAAACGTAGTATTAGACTCGATTCAAATTTTATAAATTTTTTTTTTGGTTTATACCGATTTGAAAACTTAGAGGATATATAATATGGAGTGCTTGTTTTTATTCGAATGCGTACCTTTAGCTGTTTGAAGTTTCGGTCTGAGTTTTCTGCACATTGGAGAAAAAAACTAAAAAAAAAGACATTGAGATCTTTAAAATAATAAAGAAACACTGATTAATTTCAAGAATTACTTCAAATTAGAACAATTTAGAGAGAAAATAGGCAAATTATGACTTTGATAGCAGCTGTACGATATTCTATGACTTTATCTTAACCGAAATAGCGCCCTCTATCAAGGGCTCAGGCGTAACAATGCATTAGGAATAGAAACTAGCACTCCAAATTATATATCTTCTAAGTTTGAAAATGTGTTTCATCTTCTTCAACTTTGATCTTTGTATTAAAAATTGTCAAAACATTCACTTAAAGGCTTCTATCACCTTTTCGGATTCTCGTTTTAAAGAAGCAAAAAACAGCGACATTCTCCTGTTGAAAATAAAGTCAGAGCAACTGAAAATGTTTGTTAAAAATAACTGTTAGGTCTATATGAGCCAGTGTTACCGCTGAAGATTTTGAAAAAAGTCGCAAAAAATGGACCACGAGGGAAATATTAGGAAAATTTCTTATAAATTGCAAAAAATAAAAAAATGTCTGCAATATTTTTTATTAAAAAAAATTGACTAGCAAAAAAAATCAGCTTAATGGGTACATTGTTTTAATAATTTGATATTATCAAAATTTGATAGACAGTGATTTGTAAAAGACTCCTAAAAACGTACTTTTAAAAAAATCATTAACCTGTTTTCAGAATAATGGTTTTTCAAAAAGAAATTTTCGTTTTAGTCGAAAATAAAAAAAAAAAGGTTCTATTGCCAGGCCCCGTAAACAAAGGTAATTTTTTTTTACCGAAATGCAGTCCATATAATAGTAGATATTATTAACATTTTTATCAAATTTTCTAGTTATTCAGAGATCAGTAACAATTTTCATAATTTAGAGAGCGAATTTTTTGCAGTTCTCCTTTAAGCCTATAGTACGCAGATCGCGCTTAATTTTAGCTCCCACTTTTTTCTCTAAACATCAGCTAAAAAACCCTAGCTAAACTATGACATGAGAGCGTTGTTGAGAATATGTCACAGAGAACAGCTGTTTTTTTTTTGAAAAAAGTTATATTTTCCAATTTCAAAGAATTTTGTTTTCATTATTTCAAGTAATTTTAAGCAAATAAAATAGATTCTTCCCTTTGACTGCGATAAATAGCTTGTTTCCAAATATTATTCACAGAGCAAAATTCACAAAAAAAAATTCAAGAGTTATAGAAACCATCAAAATTTAGCTCGAGAATTAATGTGCCCAACAATTATTTCGTGCGCTAAGTTTTGACAGATAGTGGTGTACAGTAAGAAACAAAAATTTGATTTCGATAAATTCATCGGCTAAATTTTAGCTTGGCTAAATGTTGGAAAGAATTTTATATGAAAACGAAAATTTAGCCCGATCTGCGTACTAGACCTTAGCTTTAAAATCCCTCAATATAATTGATTGCCATTGGGCAATCTTTTGGCTGACTTTTTTGTAAAACAACTGTTAACTAAAAACATGTATGTATATAAGCAAAAACAAAGAATTCTGTCCTTTTGGACAATTCTCTGAGTTTTGCTGTGTGACCATTGCTTGCTATTATGAAAATGGATATTTTAATGGGAAGTTTTGATTTTGTTAAAATAAGAGAATAATAATTAATCATGACCTTGTTATTTTCTAGCGATGGGGTCAGAAAAGTCGCAAGACTTTTAAAAAGGGTCAAAAACTCAAGTTTTTTTAAAAAGTCGTCTCATCGTAGCATGATGCAAAATAGGGGTCAAAATGCAACTAAAGTCGCACAACGGCAACCTTGATTTGAGTCCCATTCTAAACATTTCGATTGACATGAATTTTTCATTCAATTTGCCTCAAATTATGTTTTTAAATTTTCTATATTTTGAGTAAAAACGTTAAATAAAGTGAATAAATTGGTGGTGACATCGCACGGATCACAGGTCGTGGAGAACAATATAGGGCTATAAGTGACTAAAAACACTCCATCATTTCTGTGTGCCAGTGCTGTCTGTTTGCAGAAATTAAGAAGACCTACAATTTTTGCTGAATTCTAATTTTAGGTGGAACAGGCAGGGATTCGATCTTCAGACCTCCAGTACGGTGCACGTGTTAGTCTAACGCTCTAACCATTACGGAGTAGGTACTACCAAAGGGGGAACGGCAAATAATAGTCTTATCTTGTCTTATCTATAATGTAAGAGCCAAGAGAAAATTTTTGAGTTAACCAAAAAATAAGATTATTTTGGAGATTTTGCAGAAAATAACGGGACTTTCCCAACAACGTTTGATGGTTGGAACTTGCCAAACGACCAAGCAGGCAATTTAGATTTATTTTTTGATTGACTTCTTCAAATTTAGAAGATTTACATACAAATTTATTTCGTAAATCTAGTAGATTTCAAATAATGTCGCGGTGCACGCATTCATTGGAAAATGCAACCTTTTTTGCTCCAACTTCATACGAAAAAATAAAACAACATACATTTTTTCTTATTTTATTTAACTAATTAAATTTAATATTTGTTCGTCCTTACAGCAGGAAGAATTTTCCGGTGCTCCAGTTCAGTGTACTCTTCCTGGAACAAATCAATGGGCCTTAGTTGGTATTTCATCATGGAGAATAGCTTGTGGTCCAACTGGTGTAGAAAGACCACGAATGTATGATAAAATTACGTCGAACGCAGCTTGGATAAGAGAAACAATAAATTCAGAATAGTTGTCTACTATATAAAAACTATTAAACTAACCATGTACATTTTAAAAACAAAAAAATATATCAAATATATAAGATTATTAAATTTATCAGCATTTCGAATGAATGTGTATGTATGAAGACAACAAAAAAATATGTTAAATAAATCTATACTAAAACTGATCTTAATAACTATATTTCTATTTAAAACAAATTATATCTAACATTTGTTTATTAAAGAAAAATAAGTAATTCAGTAAAAAAAAAAAAAAATTAATCATTTTATTGAGTATGAATGAATGTGCTGCCATTAAAGTTTAAACTTAAATTAAGTTGAAAAAATAAAGAAAATTTTTTAAAGTTAATTATTTATTCATAATTCTATATAAAAGTTATTTCTATTGTTTTTGTTTATAAAATTTGTTATAAGTTAAAAATTGTAAATTAAACAATACTATATGTTTACAAAATTCTTTTTTTTTAAATAAATACAATTATTTATAAAATTTATTGAGAAAAATGTTTAAAAATACAAACACGTAAGTGTTAAAATTATATACCTACACCCAGTATACCTATTTTTTGTTAAAAAGGTTTTTTTTTTTTAATGGAGAGAATTTTAAACTGGCAACAATGTTCGCTGTGACAGCTAATTTGACAGTTCTCGGTTGTTTTGAGGTTTGAAATCATGAATGAGACCCATGACGCGACAGAGTAAAATTTGAAAATTGTTCAAATTTATTTTGAAAAACATGGTTCAATTCGATAAACTCATAAAAAAATACAACATGCATTGTATTATTGTCCTCATAATGAAGCCACACTATTAGTTGAAAATGGCTATGTCAGTAAATAGAATTGTCGCATTTGGAGCGATGATAGGCACTGTCGAACAAACATTACACTCAGAAAAAGTCACCGTATGGTGGGTTTTAGGGGCATTTGACGATTAATTTTACGAAATTAACATGTTAACTGGCCACCTCATTCTTGCGATTTGACGCCATTAGATTCTTTTCTCTAGGGATATGTAAGAGCCTGTTTAGATTGGGAAGATTATAAGTAAGGACAAGTCAGTCTCATCGTGTTTACATTAGAAACTTTGAGGCACCTCAAAATGCATTGAAACAAAAACAATTTCAACATTTCGCACATTGAAACAACAACAAATGACACTTATGAGTCCGGTTCTTATGTTTTCTTCGTTCCTCACGAGAACCCTCACTCCACACTTCTTTAGGCAGCAAAATTCCGTGATACACCGTACTCAATCTGCGCCGTTGTTGTGGGGAGCAGCAAGAAAAGGAAACAGTCGTTCCTTTCCTCTGTAAATGCCCAGCTTTGACCAGAATGAGAGTAAAATCATTTTGAAAGGCTTTCATTGACGACCTCAATGATATTTCTTAGCTTAAAGTCAAAGATTTGATCTCTTTCCTCAACGCGAGGAAGTCGCTTTAAGACAAACTTCGGTTGAACTTCTGTACTGTGTCCTTCGTTGGACTTCTAACACCGCGTAAACAAAGGTTTTATGAGACTTTCACCTTTAAGACCTGTAAAGCGGTTTTTTTTCAAAAATCCTGTTTATAAAATAACTTTTCATTCACAGATCATTACGAGTTATGATATCAAAATGGTGGCGCCAGAGCTGGGCGGCCATCAGGGCCGGACCAGCCATATGTTGCAAAGGGCGCAAAATTTTGGGCGCGCATTACAAGGAGCAAGAAATCGTAATCTGGTCTTGCGCAAACAAATATGTACTGTCATTTGCATTTTAACCACAAAACTTGTTCAAATGATCCAACTGTGCTAAGTTATTTCTTGCACACTAACTAACTTCACTTTCACTGTTGCATTTAAGGAGAATTTAACTCAAAATACCGTAAAATTAAAGATCCCACTAGACCTTCGCATTTGAAAGTCTACCTCCTGGGTATTGTGAAAAGTCGTATGCATATGTGTGAGAGTATGTAGGTATGTATGTAAACAAATAACGGGTGATTTTTTAAGAGGTTTAGAACTTTTAAAAAAAAAAAAACACAAAAAATGAATGAAATATTTATTTGAATCGATAGTTTGAACCTTGCAATTTAATGTTTAAAGATAATTTCATGCAAATGTTGACCGCGGCTGCGTCTCAGGTAGCCCATCCGCTGAGTCCAATTTTGGCATACTCTTTCACACATATCGGCCGGTATCTCACGAATGAATGCATGGATGTTGGCTTCCAGTGCGTCAATCGAAGCGGGCTTGTCCCTATAGACATTAGCCTTGACATACCCCCACAAAAAATAATCTAATGGTGTCAAATCGCACGATCTAGGCGGCCAATTGACCGGCCCGAAACGTGAAATTAACTGTTCACCAAACTCGCCTCGCAATTGCGCCATTGTTTCGCGTGCTGTGTGGCATGTGGCACCGTCTTGTTGAAACCACATATCATGCAAGTCAAGAACTTCCATTTCGGGCAAAAAAAAGTTTGTTATCATCGCTCGGTAGCGTTCACCATTGACAGTAACGCTGCGATTCCCATCATCTTTGAAGAAATAGGCCCAATAATGCCGCCGGCCCATAAACCGCACCAAACAGTGGCTTTTTCGGGATGGATTGGTAGCTGTTGCAATGCTTCTTGCTGATCTTCACTCCAAATGCGGCAATTTTGCTTATTTACGTACCCATTCAACCAAAAATGAGCCTCATCGCTGAACACAATTTTTCGATAAAAAAGCGGATCCTCGGCCAGCTTTCCAAGAGCCCATTCACCAAAAATTCGGCGTTGTGGTAGGTCGGCTGGCTTTAGTTCTTGCACCAGCTGTATCTTAAAAGGCTTTACGCCCAAATCCTTCCGCAAAATTTTCCACGTAGTGCTGTAACAAAGGCCTAACTGCTGGGAACGGCGCCGAATCGACTTTCGCGGTCTTCTGTCACACTAGCTGATACGGCCGCAATATTTTCTTCACTACGCACAGTACGTAAACGTGTTGGTGGTTTAATGTCCAACAAAGTAAATTTGGTGCGAAATTTGGTCACAATCTTCCGAATAGACTGCTCAGAAGGTCGAGAATGCCGATCATAAAATGGAAGCAGCGCGCGATGAAAATTTCGAACCGAGCACGAATTTTGATAGTAAAATTCAATAATTTGCAAGCGTTGTTCATTTGTAAGACGATCCATGGTTAAATTGCAAACCAAACTGAAGCTGTTTGACAGTGACACAAGGTACTAAACACACGTCAGCTGTCAAAACCAGTGTTGCCAAAACCAAACCAGCTAAAAAAGAGGCGATCTCTACAAATCTTGCGCAGGGAGTTTGGTTGGGGCCGGCCCTGGCGGCCATATGCCCGAAATCGTGAAATCATATTCAAACATTAATGCCATAAAATTATCTGTCAATTTCATGGACATTAAAACATTTCAATCTATGTGTTTTACCCTAAATTAAAGTTAACATTTTAGTAATAAACATTTTAAAACTGATAGGAGAAAGACAAAATGTAGATATATACCTAGCCATGGTAAAAGTGTAGGCCTGTTTAAAACTGCTTAAATATATCTTTTTAACGATCGCTAAGGAATTATGTTCAAAACAAAGTGCAAAAATGAGCAGGCTCTCATCTAGAATCCAAGTAACACACATCCCTTTTTTTGCATCATCTGTCATAAGCATAACTGTAACAGCTGTTAATAATACACCGACTAAAGTGCAGTTTTATTTTGCTTAAATCTCAAAGCAAGAGTTTATCCCTTACTCACTCAATATATCACTCACTCGAATGATACCACAAATGACTCACAAACAGTGGAATTTGTTATTTTATGGTGTTTATTTCAGGTCTCAGGTACGATTGTAAATACTTTCAATGATTATAGTTATTTTTTGACACAACTACAATAAGGGTTGGATTAGTGTTGATTCAAAACAACAATAATAAGCAAAAGGTGTGCATGACTTTGTTATTGTTGTGAAATTATTACAATTTGTATGACCCGTTTTTTGGGCGCCACTTTGATTCTCTAGGTATAAATACAGCTTGTCTCGGTGTTAATTGTACATACTTCAAAAACTCATTCAACAGCGAACATCAGAGAAAATAATTATTTATCGTACCTCCTCCTTTGAATTTGAATTTAAAAAAAATGGCTCAATATCAAAATAAAATATTGAAAATGATGTACAATGATCAACTGGAGTACATAGACTGTCCAAAGAACGCCAAGTACGAAGAGTGTATTGAAATTGGTAAGTTAGCCATTTTAGATTCATGTCAATTGTATAATTAAATAAATACTTTTTAATTTTTTTAACAGCTCTGGAACGCTTCGAGATCCCATCCAAATTTAAGGAATCAATACAAATCTCCAACGAATGTAGTGAAATTTTTGAAAAATCTACTTTCGAATATTACAATTTGCTCTTTCCAAGTCCGGCTATAATTTTTTTCATCAAATTTGACAATGAAGAAATAAAGAATGAACATTCAAAAGAAGAGGAAAGAGAACCTTTGGCTAAATTAAGTAACAAGAGGAAATATTGCAATGAAAACCTTGGAGTACCTGTACCAGTAACAAGGCAAAATTGTTTTCTTGGTTCATTAAATGGAATTGGAATTGGAATCGGAATGATAGAACAATCAGAGGAATCATCAAGTAAGAAACATAAATCATCTTTAAGGGAATTGGGTGTTGTAAGAAAAACAATTTCAAGGAGATCTATTCGAATTTAGAAATTTTCATGTGCATAAATTTACATATTTTTTTTTTGTAGTATTAAAATTTTGTAAATAATTTATAATTGAATATTTTATAAAATAAGATTTAAGAATAAATAATAATAATTTAGTAAAATAATACATTTTTTTGGAATTTATTTCTTCAAAATCATTGTGGAATTTGGTGAGCCAGTAATATGGAAACTTGGAAAAAGTTAGCTCAAAGATTGGAACCTAAAGTAAGTTTGATTTTATAATTGACCGGCTTTATATCGAAATAAGCCATATTTGTTTCTTTTTTAATCTGTCAGAGGATATTCATAACAATCGACTGTCATACTGCATATAAAGTCCAAACGGATGGATAGATTCAATTTATGATGGTCGATATTCCTTAGAGGAAAAATCTTGGACCGAATTGGCGGAATTGGAAAGTATAGGTACTTCTTATCTTCCCTTTCAATATTATATTCAATCTTAAGATCCTATGTTAGCTGTAACTTGTTAGATGCTAACCTGTATCCGACCCTAATTTATTTCATGTTTAGTTCATTGTTAATAGTAATTCAATAATCCTGAGACCATACTGCCTAGTACTTTAACAGTTACCTTTTGTCTTTGCTTATAAAAGGTGTCTTTTTAGAGGTATAGAACTTTGAAATGGAATGGAAAACAAAGATGATTTTTTTAAATTAACATTAAATTCACTTTATTCAAAAGATAATCTTCTGGCATTATAATTTATATATGATTTCTGGCATATGACCGCCACGGCTGGCTCGGACGTAGTCTAATCTGGAGGTCCAATTATCGATGACTTTTTCCAACATTTGTGTCCGTATATCGGAAATAACGCGGGCGGTGAATGTTGTCCTCCAAGTGGTCAATCGTTTCGGACTTATTGGCTTAGACTAGCGACTTCACATATCCTCGCAGAAAATAGTCAAGCGGCGTTAAATCGCACGATCTTGAAGGCCAATTCACGGATCTGTAACATGAAACTATGCGGTTACCTTCAATAAATCAATTGTGGCACGAGCTGTGTGACATATTGCGCCGTCTTGTTGAAACCACAGCTCCTGAACATCATGGTTGTTCAATTGATGAATGGAAAAGTCAATGATCATGGCTTTAAAGCGGTCAGCATTGACTGTAACATTCTGGCCAGCACGGTTTTTAAAGAAGTATACGGACCAATTATTCCACCAAACCATAAAGCACACCAAACAGTCAGTTTTTGTGGATGTAACGGTGTCTCAACATACACTTGAGGATTATCATCACTCCAATCACGGCAGTTTTGTTTATTGACGTATCCATCCAACCAAAAGTGAGCTTCATCGCTAAACAAAATTCGCTTATAAAAATTGGGATCAACGGCAATCTTGTGTTGGTCCCATTCACCGAATCTACGCCTTGCTAGGTGATCCTGTGGCTTCAATTCTTGCAATGCCAAGCCACACTTAAAATAAATCACTTAACAGCTGACAAAATGGCCGTCAGTTAAAATAGTGTTGCCAACTTAAAGTTCTATACCTTTAAAAAAACACCCGTTACATACAATCAAAACGTTAAAAGAACAATATGCTTTTCTGTTGTAAAATAAATGATTATCATCTTTAGAAGTGACTTTTTTAACATCGACGAAAAATATGACGCCAGAGGGAATCCTGTTTTTGTCTGGAAGTGCATCTTGGATTTTTCGACTTGCTGAGTTGACATTTTTAAAGAAATTCATTTAAGACGTAAGGTTTCCTCAAGAATATTAAAAATTTCTTAAAAACCATTCGAAAAGGTTGATTTAGCCATCGATCGGTTAATCATAGTCCTCACTAAACTAAAAAATCTCAAACAAGCTACAACAAAGCATCTAATCGGGCAGCTGTTGTAACTTTTTTTTTTCAATTTCTTGTAACACGTATTCAAATGCAACTTTGTTGAAGGGAGATTTTTTTTTTGTAGCTCGAAATTAAATTATGAAATAACTCATTTTTTGTTTAGTTGAACTTGAACTGCATCTGAAAGTTTGGAGATATTCGAGGTATTTCGAAATCTTCTCCTTTTTTCTTTACTTTAAGCTTTTTACTGTTTGCTCAAATCTCTGTGATTCCACTTTTAATGAAGTGTCTTTTTTTTGCACTGAATTAATTGCCCGGCCGGACCACTAATTGTGTGCGAAAAAGTGACATTTGAGGTATTTCGTGTTTGTCTTTGTTGTTTTCTTTAGAACGGGTAGCTGTCATACAAAAATATAGTTTTTTTTACAACTTTTCACAAAAACAGCTTTAATGATTTTGATTAAACTTCGTACGTAGAAGAGTAACTATACTCTACGATCGTGGGTATTTCCGAACGTATACCTACGATGATAGACCTGAATAAGAAAAACCTCTGCATTGTTTAGTCATCCGATTGTGTAGAAATTCAACTCTAGGCTCTGAAACGCGGCTTTCAAAAAATATTTACTAGAAAGTATATGCAGGTATGTTTTTACAATATTAAAGAATTGAGCATGTGAAAATTAAAATATTTCTTGTTTTGTACCCAGGCTTTATTTACTGCAAAAATTCACCTTTAAAAAAGTATGATGCTTACTAGTAAAACCTTATTTATTAAGCATTTACTATAATTTTAAATGGAAAAAAATAGTGTTTGCTCAAAAATTTTCTTATAAATCATTTAATGATAAGAGTAATAACTACTTTTTCGGCAAAGTCATGATTAAGTGTGCTTATTAGAGAGGTACTAGACGTTATAAACATTAAAAATCTATTTAAAGTTGTTGAAGAAAAAATTGTAATCCCTTGAAACTTATATTGTTCGATCTCTAAGCCTTAGATAAATGCGCTAATTATTTACAAAATTGTTTGTTCTCTGAAGATTAACTTGACGACAGGTAGTATTTACATATAGAAAGCAATATAGTGTGAGGTAGTTGAGAAACCACAAAATGATTACTGAACTGTTGACTTAAAAAATCTATTAAAAAGGGGTGTGTCATTGGATATGGGTTGTTTTTGCTTTAGTTTTTGTATTATGACATTATTTATTGCTTTGTTTTCCGGGCGCCATCGCCGTTTGGTTTTTGAAGGTATATAAATGCCGCTTGTAATGATGATGTTTCTCCATACTTTAAAAACTCATTGAACAGAGAAGATCAGAGGAATTATTTGTATCTTCTCTTTTAATTTGTATTCAATTTATTCATAAAACATGACTCAATTTCAAATTAAAACTTTAAAGATGATATACAAAAATCGATTGAAATACATAGATTGTCCAAAAAATGCCAAGTACGAAGAGTGTATTGAAATTGGTAAGTTTGCTTCGTGATTTTATTTATATTGACAAAATTATTACCGAAATATCTTTCATAAATTCCACCCACAGCTCTTGAACACTTTAATATCGCATCAAAATTCAGTGAATTTATAAAGGTGACAAATGATTATGGAAAGGTATTTGACAAAAATACATTCGAATATTACAACCAGATTTTTCCAAACCCAGAAATTATATTTTTCATCAAAATTGACAATGAAAAATTTAAAAAACAGCACTCGAAAAAAGAAAGAAAACCTTTAGCTGAGTTAAATATCAAAAGGAAGCGCTGCAATGAAAATGAAGAAGATTCAACAATGAGCAAAAACTCTTCTCCAGAATCATTGTATGAAATTGAAAGGAACAAATCATGGGAGCCAGCAGCTAAGAAACTTAAACCTTCTTGCAGTAAACCATCAAAGACAAGCTGGTGGCATTTACTTTTTAATAAATTATTTGATTAGTCATACCTTACCTTTATGTTATGTTTTTTTAATTGCACTGTAAGAAATGTACTATATTGACTTAACATAGAATAATAAATATTACGTAATAAAGTCCGTTAGTATCTGTTTCCATCTGTAATTAAATTAATACATACAATAAATAGAAACTTGTTAATCTAATTTTGTTTTTAGATGAAGAAATAAATGAAGATAAATACCTACATAATGAAAAAGTATAATATTTCTATTTTCTTTCATTTGCATTGTTGTTAACATTTAAGCCGTTCAATCATCCGTCTTAAATGAGTGGAGCAAAATTTTTAGCAGCCTGACGTTAACATGAAGAAAAATAGTAATAGAGAAACAACCAGAGCTATAAAATTGAAAAGCATGAGCATGAAAAAAAATAAGAAAAAGGAAACAGAAAAATCTAATCTTGATGAAAAAAAGTACTGGCATTATAATAAAGGGTCCGCCAAATAACTTCTTTTTTTTTTTGAAAATGGCGCAAAACATCAAGTGTAGCTTCGGCTGTGTGGCACGTAGCGCCGTCCTGTTGAAACCAAATGTTGCCAATATCCTCCTCTTCAATTTTTGTGAACAAAAATTCGTTCAACATGGCCCGATAACGATCGCCATTGACTGTAACGGCCTCTCCTTGCTCATTTTCGAAAAATGGCCCAATTATGCCTCTGGACCAAAATCCACACCAAACAGTGACTCGTTTTGGGTGTATCGGCTTTTCAATGTATGCGTGCGGGTTTTCTGTGCCCCAAATGTGACAATTTTGCTTGTTTACTACCCGCCAAGATCAAAATGAGTTTAATCTGAAAAGATGATTTTTTTGGCAAAATCGGCATCTTCTCTAAGTCGATCGCAGGCCCACCTAGCGAAGCGTATACACAACCATATTCGTTCAGCGGAAGGATGAAACTAATTATCTGTCAAATCAGACATGAGCTAAGTGTTACCATTCACGAAATAAGCACCAGTTGAAAAAAAAAACATTAGATGGCGGACCCTTTATTTAAATATGTAAACAAATCAATGTTACTTGCATTAGGTCCTTATTTTAAATAATGAAGATACTTATTTAGTTTTTTAGCGTTTATTTTATTCTAACATTTAGGTATTTAAAGTAAAGACTGGATTTTATTTATTTATTTATTTTGCCCAACATACATATTAAGAGTTCCTTCTGTAATATTAATTTTAATTAACTAAAGCAAAGACTGAATCTTTGTGTTGTATTTTTTTAAGTGAGTTATTTTTTAAAATAGAAAAATAATAATTAAAAACCGGGTTTAATTTTTTTTCGTTCATTATTAGGAATTTAAAAATATGGTAACCGTATCTATAGGGCAGAATATTGGTTTTGTGTTTAAAAAAATTCGAATAATGGTAGCTTCTCGTTTTAGGTGAGCTAAAACAAAAATTTCAATTGGATTTTCTCTGTACCGAATTTGAAATTTGGTGCACAGACGCACCGACGCGACGCACGCACAGACCGATGAGATGGCCAGCATGACGATACCTACTTCTTTTTGGAACTTCTCGATCGTGGTAGTGTTTGTTTTGATAACAACCTCGATTTTTTTTTCACACGAAACCAATAGAATAAGTATCTAAAAATATAACCATCTACCAAAACGAAAAATAAAATATGTATAATCAACACTTGGGAAACCCTTAAGACAAAGGCCGAGTTCAACGCACATCTGAATATTCAGAATTCTGAATTTTTGAAGCTCTTGATTGGCCAGCTGTCAGAAGTCATCTGAATTTTCAGAACTTTTTCTGACAGCTGGCCAATCAAGAGCTTCAAAAATTCAGAATTCTGAATATTCAGATGATCGGCCAAAATCTTTGTGTACTTTTTGTTTGTTATTTGACGTTATACACATTGGATTAACTCAACCGACTTATTTTGACGTGAATCTGTCTTTAATTATTGTTCAAACACAAAAAGGCTGACTATACACGTTTCCTTTTTTGACAGATTTGGTGAGAGGTGTAGGAATGAAAGGGGATGACGCTACGTTTCTACATCCTTAACCTTATCTGGCAAAATAAAAAAGACGAAAGGAATCTTGTAATCAGGATTCTAATCAGCCTTATTGTGAGTTTCCACTGAAATTCAATGTTCGAAAAATTCCCCTGTGAGCATTTATTTCGGGCGGAATGCAATGTCATTCTCACTTCTTTTTTGTAGGCGAACAAAATTGTGTTCGGGAGAAACTCACAATAGCTTTTAAAATTCCGGGCGAAGAAAAAATTTTTTTCTGGTGAAATTCACAATAAAGCTGAATGTGAAAACATCCAACTCACTCTGATGTTCAGCAGTCGTTGAGACACCATTTGTACAATTTAAAAATTAAATGTAAAAGAAAGCATAAATATTCAACATTAAGTGACAGAAGTATACTTTTTGGCAAGAAGTGCCAGTATCAAGTGTATAGTTAAATAATAAAGTCAAGATGCTTCGTTAGACCCGTTCTTCGTTGATGAGTTTCAGTAATAAGCCATCAAAATCATCTGCCTTGTTCACCTTTGTTTTTTGTTTTTTGTACAACTAAATCTATAGATGGTGATGGTACAATGTTACTATAGTTCTTCAGGAAGTGGATTCTTCTCTTGACCTATCACTCACTCGACATCATGCCTATTTGCAAATTCTGCTTATACACACATCCACAGTATTCCTGGGGCTACAATAATAATAACTGGGGCTCCCTTGGTTTCGGTCTTAAAATCAACACCCAGTTGCTAATGCTCTTTCGACTGTTGAGACTATTCAATATTTTTGAGCTGGGAGACTACGTTGTACGGTAAGCTGAAGAAATCTGACAAAAACGTTCCGAAAAATTGAAATTCAAGATAAATAGCAAGTTGTCCACTGTTTAACGTAGAACCTTAAAACTCAAATTCAAGCTCACTTTTGCAATACAAGTAAATATACCAAATTTTTTTTTCAATCATCATGATTTAGTACTTTATTTATGTTTCAAAAATCCAGGATAGGTGTTACCATATCTGAAGCCACTGTTGAATCCGTATGAAAGAGCTGGAGCACCAGCAGCACCAACAAATGGAGAAGAATGGTAGATGGAAGCTGGACCAGCAGCAATTAATGGAACAGAGTGTTGGTAGATAGCGGGATTATTGTAGATTGATGCAGGAGCAGCATAAACTGATGGTGCGCCAGAGTGGTACACTGGTTGAATAGCTGGTGCGGCGTATGATGCTACTGGGGCAGAAATGTAACCTCCAGCACCATATAATCCATTGCCATACAATCCATTGCTGCGCAAATAACCAGCATTGGCGACAGCCAAAACAGCAAACAAGCAAATAAGGACCTGCAATTAAAAAAAAAACACCATAATTTAAAGCCCTAAGAATTCTCAATCCAAACCAATATTACCTTCATGATGATTATTGTATTTTCTTAGTTCGAGACAAGCAAAGAGAATGATCTTATTCCAAAATCGGACAAGCATTTATACAAAAATTACCAACCGAAAATTGGAAATCCAAAATCAGCTTGACTCGTTAAAGTTGAACAAAAATGGACCTTGGTTCATCTAAAAGTTAAATTAGTTAAAATATATGTGTTTGAAAGTAAAGTAATTGTTGATACTATACAGCTAATAGGCACTCATCTCCGTGTGTATGTTTTTTTTTTTGTTAAAAGTTTATAAATTACATCTAAAAAGCGCTATTAAATCCATCACATTATGTGGATACTTGACGTCAACCGGCAACCAATTTCTGATCTAATTTCAGGTTTAATTTGCATATTTTTACAATTATGTGTGTATCATGGAAATGAATCATGTGTAGACGAAACCGATTATTTCGGTTTAAAGAGTTCAAATTAATGTTAAGTTAAGCACCAAATTTTCCTCTCAACAGGATGTAAGTATAGAGAAAAATGTGCACGACTGGATTGCACGAACTGGCTCTTGTGGTTATCAACTGTAAGATAAATGTTAATGGTTCAATACTAGGTGTGTTTGTGCAGTCCTTCCATAATAGATATCCTGCAATAAAATATTAACAATTTTACTCGTTAAATAGATCTCGTTCAAATTTTTGAATAATGTTTTGTTTTTCTGTATTTACTACGTATATCTAGTAAGTTAGAGGTATAGAACTTTGAAACGGAATGGAAAACAAAGATGATTTTTTTGAATTGCATAAAATTTACTTTATTCGAAAGACAATCTTCTGGCACTATAATTTAAAAATGATTTCTGGCATAATAAATACTCCCACGGCTGGCTCGGACGTATTCTAATCTGGAGGACCAATTTTCGATGACTTTTTCAAACATTTGTGGCCGTATATCGGCAATAATGTGGCGAATGTTGTCCTCACAGTGGTCAATCGCTTCGGACTTATCGGCTTAGACTAGCGACTTCACATATCCTCGCAGAAAATAGTCAAGCGGCGTTTAAGCGCACGATCTTGGAGGCCAATTCACGGATCTGTAACATGAAACTATGCGGTTACCAGACGTTTCCTTCAATAAATCAATTGTGGCACGAGCTGTGTGACGTATTGCGCCGTCTTGTTGAAACTACAGCTCCTGCACATGATGGTTGTTCAATTGATGAAAGAAAAAATCAGTGATCATGGCTTTAAAGCGGTCAGCATTGACTGTAACATTCTGGCCAGCATCGTTGTTAAAAAAGTACGGACCAATTATTCCACCAAACCATAAAGCACACCAAACAGTCAGTTTTTGTGGATGTAACGGTGTCTCAACATATACTTGAGGATTATCATCACTCCAAATACGGCAGTTTTTTTTGTTTATTGACGTATCCATTCAACCAAAAGTGAGCTTCATCGCTGAACGAAATTCGCTTATGAAAATTGGGATCAACTGCAATCTTGTTTTAGGCCCATTTGGGCACAATTTGGAAGCGTTTTTCAGGCGTCATGCTATTCCTGTTGAAATGCCAAATCAAACTAATGTGGTTTTCCAAACAACCAAAAAAATTGATTTTTATGGGGGTCAACTTGATCTTTTTCAGATTTTACGTTCCTAACAACCAAAAAAATTGATTTTTTTCGTGGTCTGTTTTTTTTCTCGATTGATCTTTTAAATCTCGATTTATTGGCAGATTTACACATACTTTCACACACACTTGCACACAAACCAAATTGACATTTCTAAACGTCGTCCTCTCCTCGTCAGTTTAAATTCGTTTTGGCCTTTCGCTAGCATTGTTTACTTTTGATAAGGCATTTGTTTAATAAAATAAATACAAATAATGAAGTTTAATTAGTGAAATTTTTGTCTTTATTGTCCTCATTACCGTTAACCATTGACTTCTTGAGTTCGGAGTCAATTAGTGATTAAATTGGATAAATATTTCATATGGAATGAAAGGCATTGTGGAAACATGTGGGTTAGTCCATTGTTTTTTGTGAAAAGTAAAATTATTTTTATTAAAATTCCATAGTAATCCTTATGTAGTGACCTTGTTTCATGTTCATTGTCTTCTTCCTCACCATCGACCGATAGCTTCTCCTTTGATTTGGATTTTGGATGGACGGGATTCCTGTGGATATATGGATCCGACCGATGGCCAAATCATGTTATAAAGCAGTGATAGTATACCAAAAAAATAAAATTCCTGCTAGGGAACAAAAAATTCCCTAATTTGTGTTCTATTTTTTGTTTTCAATTTGATTGAACAAAATAATAGCCGTGTTTTTTTTGCAAGTCCATATGGATTTGTCGAAAAAAAACGACATTGGGACTAATAGTTTTACACGTAAATACAACAACAACTTAAATCCATATAGACTTAGCTAAGTCCAGATAATTATCGGGACTTACGTACTGTAAGTAAGAAGTTCCTAAGTCCCGATGTCGTTTTTTTCGACAAATCCATATGGACTTGCAAAAATACACGCCTAATGTACAATATCACATTCATTTAAATGAAGTCAAGAAAAAAATGCGTAAATCTTTTCTTTCTTATATTTTGTCATAATTTCAAAATGGCCTCAGGATATTAATAATTTCAAGATTAAAAGTCAGTCCCACTTTTGAGTATTTTCTTATGAAACAAATCAATAAACGCTCCCAAACCGGGGCTAAACCTTCGCGCGAATATGCGACGACTGAAGAATGTTCAAAGATTTGCATAGCGCCAGTGTGGCTTCTCTCATCAATCTCCATTTCAATAAATTAAGACAGGTGAAAGTATTCGCGTAGTTGAAATTAATTATAATTTAAACACAAAAATGTTCTTTTATAATTTGAAAAAAAAAAACGTTTTGTAAGAATTTTTTCTTACGCATTTTTTCACCAGTTTCATCAAGAAAATAAAGCCAAATACATAATATTTTTGTATTACAGAAAAAACTGTTCCCTAGAAAAAAAATACTTGTAGGAATTTTTCCCTACATATACTATCACTACTTACATCAGTAAACACAGACAAATCACCTACACCTTTACAAAAAAAAGGATCAATCGCGATTCGTTCTAGTTACCACGATTGATCTGGAATCTGACCCCCAAATCTGAAATGGTTGACTGGAAAACCACATAAAAATAAATCACTTGACAGCTGACAAAATGGCCGCCAGTTAAAATGGTGTTGCCAACTTAAAGTTCCATACCTAACTCTAAAAAAACACCCTATAGTTTATTCAATTAACTACGCGTAGTTAATTATGTAGAAAATGTAGTGCACGTAGTGTACCTAGTCGGTCCTTAATGCAGCTGGTAGTCGATGAAAAATGGGTTTCAAGGCTGCCCTTATTTGCATCTATTTATTCATTTAATGTCGTTTTCGAGTGGACGTCCGGAGCTACTCCTTTTTCACTCCTTTTACTCCAAATTTCCCATTTTAGATAGGAATGGAACAGTTCCGAAATTCAAACGAAAACGACATAAGAGTGGAATTACATTAAGAGTGGTAAAAACTTGGCTAAGGTCAATAATGACCGATGAAATGTGTTGTGTATGATGAACATTCACTAAAATCTAGTAAAAGAAGTTAGGATTTTTATAATAAAAAAAACTAAAGACCGCTTAAACCACAAAAACTGAAATTCCTGTTTTCAAAACAATACAAACACAATTTTTTTCTTTTTGTTCTGTATTTATTACTATAGTATTTATTATTAACAGGATAGTAAATGCTTTACAACAAAACGATGGGGAACAAATTGGGTTATAAAGCTCTTTTTGTATGCGAGTTATTCCATTGTTCCAAATTGTTCCAAAGTATTTATCGAAAGTCACATTTGACTGGAGAAAAAACGTAATGCAATTGGCAGCCATTTATTGTTGTTGCATTATGTTTTAACTCGATGGGTTTGGCTGCCTCAACAAAACACGGCTATTATCTACCATCATAAAAGAATAATAAAATTAAATCAATTTACAATGAAATATAACATCGCCTTGATAATTTTATCAAAATATTTTATTTTCATTATTTAATTTATTTTTTATTTTCTTAAAATTTTCTGACCTAAGTACCAATTTATATAAAGTCTTTAAAAATACCAAATAAAATGTTTGTTTTTTTTTTTAATTGAAAGACAAATAAATTAACTAACTGGCAACATGCATTATAGACCACTTTTCTTCTACTGCTTGTTCTTTCCGATACTGAACTCTATCAGCCACACAGTTTGGTTCGGATTTATAAAAATCCCAAATTGTTGGTAAAATTTTGAATGCAGTGCTAAAATAGAAAACAAAAAAATAAAAAATATATAAAAAATTGATTTCATAACTAATATAGAATTATAGGAAACTCACTAAGTGTTTGTTTGTGGCAGAGAATCTTTTCCGTTTTCATATTCTTTTAGAAGTTTATCAAAATCATCTTTATGCTTAGCAAAATCCACCGGCTGACCACAGACACTTATTCGACTACGAATTTTAGCAAAAACTGGTTCTTCAGTCCAAAGTTTTGATACTTGATTTGGTGAGAGCTCTGCAGCTTTTCCAATTAGGCGGACCTGCAATTATGCAGAGGCATAGAAATAACATATTTTGTATTCTTCTCTTATTAATTGATTAATTAAATTAATCAAAGCAATAATTATTATCTATAGATAAATCATAATTGAAACAATCAAATACCTGCCATATTGAATTTACTCCACTGTCTTGCGGTACTTTTAAAAGAAAACTAACTGACGTCCTGGGATCTTTCATTAAATTTTCATACTTGACACTGTTTTTCTCAGTAACGAAAATAATATGACCATCTTCAAGGCCTCGATAGACAACAGTACGATTCAGAACACCAAATTTTCTAAAATTAAACGAAAACGGAAAATTATATGATATAGTTGGCCTACATAGCTTAACTGAAACGACATTTTTCACAATTACTTCCTTTCACTTTCAAATGGACAAATAACTTCAACTATAATTTTTCTCAAGATGCATTAGGCTATGCAGACAGTAGTTGTGCAAAGAAAGACATGCAGCGACATTTATTTTTAGACTGCGCAACACAAATTTATAAATATTAGCTGTGTTCCTTTGGAGTTGGCAAACTAGTCATGAGTAGATCCAAACGATAATCTCGTACCCTCCAAAACCCATTTGTTACATTGTTATCACAATTTAACGAGGTATGTGAAGATCCCTACTGTCTATGCGAGAGGTTTATACAGATAGTTCCTGATTACATGGGGCTTTTTACTGAAGGTCATTTTACTGAACTCGTGATTACACGGTGAAGAAAAATCCTTTCATTTCAATCTACACTTCCCTGTCTCACACCCTTAAAATCCACATGTATCTCACTCACACGTTTCATGCTGAATCCGAAAATATTTAATGAAACTGGCGCATCGGTGAAATTTGAGCAAATTTTAAGTATTTGTTAATGTTAAGTTAAAAATTGAACTTCACAACAAAATCTGCTACTTGTTTTCGAAATATCGAATTTTCAAAAAATAATTTTGATTTTTTTTTAAATCCAAAAATCATTTTTTATAAAATTTTGCTACGCAATTTTATTTATATTTGTTACAAGCTTCTTTATAAAAAATCTAATTTTATTCGGTTGATCAGTTATTGGGTAGTCGAAAATCAAAGAAACCGTTCTATGAAAGGTACTGTTAATAAACGTAAAATATAAAATGGTAGATAGTACAAATTTTAACACACGGAAAAACTTGCATCAAAATCGTAGGAGTCGTTTTTCAGAAAAAAAATTCTTAACGGTTTTTAAACATTTGTATGGGGGGCACCGTTATTTTTGGGTATTAGAATAATTTTTGTCAAAAATCTTCTAGATAAAATTAAAAAACTGCTATGAACAAAGTTTAATATAAATCGACAGAGTCGTTTTTGAAATATTGAGTTTTCAAAAAAAAAATTTCAAACTTTTTTTTAAAAATCCAAAAAATATTTTTTTGAAAATTTTGGTACACAATATTATTTAAAATGTGTCAATAATTCTTTATAAAAAATTGATCAGAATCAATTGAACCGTTTTCGAGAAAAGCGAAAATCAATAAAATGGTTCTTTGGGAGGTATCATAAATATCCATTTTTCGGAACCATTTTTTTATTAAACGGCAAATTATAACTATTTAAATTTATTGAGTTCTTAAAAAAGAAACTATGTAGCGCCGATTTTGAGAAAAATAAGTTTTTCCTTTTTGGCCAAGAAATTTTGTATGACAGCTACTGTTAGTTTTGGTCCGAAAAAAAGAGATCGCTATCATCGTAATGTCAAGTTCGAGTTCGATTTTGTGTACGAATTCATAACTTCCCATATAGTACCTATAATCGCAAGTAAAAATAGATGTGTATAGAAACACTGATCCGGGTCAGATCTGGTGGATAATAATGTTGTTTTCCATTCGTATTTGGTAAATTCAGATTTCAATTTAAAAATTAACTTTTTTTCGTTGCAAAATGAACACGATTTCAAATTGATTTATATTTGTCATTTTTTTTTGTGTAGTTTCATTTTTCAGTCAATATTTCAATAAAAATTTCGTCCCTTTTAGAAGAGAAAGATAAGCTTGATGATTGCTTTTAAACTTAACCATTTATAATAGAATATTTCTCATATATTTTCAACACAAATTTCATTCCTGAAATACCTACATTAATCCAATAAAATAGCACATTTACCAACTGACAGCTGTAAATTATGTTGGTGTTAGTACAAGGAGGAGTTAATCTGCCGAAAAATTTAGATCTGCAAAATTGATTTTAAATCAAAAATAAATAAATTTATTTTGCCTAATGGAACGCAAAAACGGTCAAAATCGGCTTTTTGACAGATCCAAATCAAAAATAAATCGATTTATTTTACCAATGGAAACCCCATAAAATGCAGCTTTTGTATTTTTAAAAAGTGACAGACCAATCAAATAATTTCAAAGCAGTCAATTCAGTTCTAAAAACATTTTTTAAGTTATTCGGAGCTCGTTTTTGTTCTAATTGTTTTGTTGGTTCCTCCGGATTTCGAATGAGCAGATGTTTTAGCTTTAAGATAAGTGATGTAAATTATTTGCAAATTGTGAACAAATATGGTTTGAACCGATCGACTTATTCGATAAAGTGTGATTCACACAAGACGCAACAAAAAGCTAGATACTTACATATATCGTAAAAAATTGAAAGAGTTGTATATCTTGATGGCAAAACAAAATTGTTTCCACATTTCCATATTGAATTCCCATATATGTAATTATGTACGATAAATATATACTGGATACTTTGCAGAAAACTATATTTTGAAATAATTTTTTTCAAAAATATTAAAATAGAAAAATGGTTTAAAAACTAAAGCATAATTGAATTTTGTTTGCCATTTAGTGTTTTTTTTTTTTCAAAAATCGTTGTAAAATAGAAATAATTTTATTCTTTTCTTAACCCAATTTACACGGCTAGACTTTTGTCGCATTTTATGCGAATCACTTTGTACACCTATTCAAAAATGTAGAATAATAAAATCAAATAAAAATATATCTATCTCAAATTACTCATCAATTGTAGCAATATCCATAGGAATAAATGGTTTGTTAGGATTTGCTGTTTTATATGCTGTTATTATATTAGAAAACATCTCGACAGGATCTTTTGGTGCATTATCGATAAAAACCATGCTCAAGGGTCGCTAAGATAAAAGATTTTTTTTTTTC
Source organism: Leucozona laternaria (assembly GCA_932273885.2). Classification (NCBI taxonomy): domain Eukaryota; kingdom Metazoa; phylum Arthropoda; class Insecta; order Diptera; family Syrphidae; genus Leucozona; species Leucozona laternaria. The sequence goes on from OW026367.1 coordinate 45,120,062, forward strand.
ATTGGGTTTCTATTGTCGATAGTTTATTATTTATGACTTACGTTCATTGTTGTAAAGTTTCTTGAGTAAATACCCGTTTTGGTCCAAATTGATATCTAAATAAAAGAAACAAAAAAATATTTATCTTTGCAAGAGTTAATTATTGAAAATATAATACAGTTATGTCACTTGAATTACTATATGATAAAAAATTTAATGTTTGAAGCTTAGAATATCCAAAGTTTTATAAAAATCAAGAAATATTTTAAAAACAAAACAAAACTAAAATTATTTACTGTATTATTTCATTAATTTCAGTTGAATTTCCAAACCGGGCAAATTTTTTCACTGCTAGATCATCCGACTTTCAGGGTTAAACTCGAGTTTTAAAATTTAAACTCTAACAGCCAAATTAATAAACGTGAAATAGCGAAGGGTAAACCTTATTCCGTGGACTAGGTGCAAAATGTTATTAATAAAACCGAATTTCTAGTAACTGACGTTTACTAAGCTAAACCAAGGAGGAAGGCTTCTAACATTTTCACCGAATGGCTATTTTATCTTTTTAGTATCATAGTCTTAAACCCAGTTTTTAAATTAGCTAACTCTAGAAGTAAATTAACCCACAGTAAATTGAGGAAGCAGTTTTTTTCTGTGGGGAATGCATGCGGAACGATTAAACAAACTCGGTGGATGAAACATCTAAAGCATCTGTAAAGTTTATCCTGCGTTAACTCACCGAATTTGATGAGCTAACTCGGTCTTAACTTGAATTTCGCACTGAAAAACTGGACCTTAGCAGATGAAATATGAGAAAGCGACCTTCCATGAAAAAGCTGTGACCTTTTTTTAATAATGTGAATTGCCACAAATACAAATGTATTCAAACAGGGACGAAACGCTTCTGATGATAAATGAAGAGGCGCTGATACCAACCTTATAAAGTCCGTACATACTTTTTTCTGAGTGATCTTTTTCAGTCGAATATATCGAAAATATAAGGAAAGCTTTGAATAAGACAAGAGGATAGCAACAATATATTGCCTTATTACCTCTACATGCATAAGGTTTATCCCTGTTTAACAAATGTGTAGTTTGACATTTCAAATATTTGTTTTTTTTCTCTCTCTTGAATATATATCTTTCTTACTCTCACCCACAGTTGGGTCAGTTGACGTTACAGAGATATTGTTTAATAGGTTTGGTGCCACAATCATTTACACTTTATGTGAGGCAAACACCATTAATTCCATTCATCTCATTTGACAAATGTGAAAAAGGCTTATGGCGAATTCCTTTCAACAAAGAAATGGATTTTTTTCTAAACAGAATCGATTTTTTTCTAAACCCAATCGAATTGTTTCTGTAAATTGAAAGGAATTCGTAAAAGAATCGATTTTTGTTCGTGTGATTGTGTGTGTTACTAGATATAGCTGCTATTAATTATTTTTCAAGTTATATTCACTGAAAATATTGTTGAATATTTTGTTTAATTATGTAGTATTCGTTGCAACCAAAAAATAAACAACTCGTCTTTCAAAAATTCCGCGACTTTCAATTTGACGTAATAAAAATGTCAAGTCTTCATAGCGTGTGCGCAAATCGGTGTGAAATCTTGCTAAAAACGCAAGATCTGTTTTGACAGAAAAGAATCTATTTTGTTTAGAAAAAAATCTGAACAGAATCGATTCTTTTGTTGAAAGGAATTCGGTATTACTTTTTTGAACTAAATGTCAATTTGTTAGGCGTGTTCAGCTTGAGTTTATTACTAAAATAGGTTTTGTGTGATACTACTTAAAAATTGTTTAAAACTAAGAACATTTTAGTAAAGACTTTGAAAGTTGGTAAATTGTTAAGTAGTATCATATCTTAACATCAGGGTGTTTAAAATTTGTTGTCGATATTTTTACAAATTTACAACTAAAAAGTTGCTGATGAACTTAAAGGCTTATGTTCGACATCTTCGTCAGCCTAAACTTACACATAAGCTGTTATGTTGAACTAAAATATTTAAGTATTATTAATTACACATGTATCATGAGAAACAAATATGTATAAGCAAATTTTAAAATGATCATTTTTTTGTATTTTTAGAATCCAGGAAATTAATGGAAACGCAAGCATGGGGTCGCTGCTTGGTTTTTAAGCTTGCCAACAGGTTTGGTTTATATTTATATCGATGTTAGCGATATTTTCGATAGCTCAATTTCTTCCGCAACTATTAAAGAGTTATTTTGGTTCTTATTTTTAAAGAGTTTTCTTCCGGAGAAATCAATAGTTTAATTCAAAGTATGCAAAATAAGAACTCTTGTACCAGTGATGGCTTATCTACTGTAATGCTAAAAAAAAATTGTGTAAGTGCCCGGGATTCACGGTTAATATGTGTAAACATCAACGTGCGCGGATCCAAAACGGACTTGTTTTAGCTTTAAGGGGATATTAAAATTTTTTTCACTGAACCCACCCATCCTAGTATGCAGATCGTTACGTTGCACACCGTAACGTTGCACGACGTAACGTTGCACACGAACGTTCACGTTTTTTTTTTCACTCTACCGCCAGCATAGATGTTTACACATCAAAAATATTTTGGGAAATTGTGGATGTTTTATGTTATATATTAAACTTAAGTGTTAATCTCGGTAAGTTCCCTAGTTCCTTCAAAATTGCTGAAGTCATCCCACTTTTAAAAAAAAAAAAAACAACCGTAAAAGTATAGCTGATTACCAGCCTATCTCGTTGCTTCCTACATTTTTTTTGAAAAACTTGTCAAAACACGAATGCTTTTATTTCTTAAAAAGACGAACTTTTTTTTCCGATGACTAATTTGGTTTCAGATCAGGTCGATCTACCGACGATGCAATCTTAAAAGTGTGTTGTGATCTATATAAGGGTATTAATGAAAGTCAATCTACGATGGCAATATATAAATTGACATGACTAAGGCGTTTGATATGGTCGACCATGAAATTATCTTAAGGAAGCTTTATGATGCTTGTTTTCAGGGGTTTCATATATTATAATTGGTTAAAATCGTATTTGATTCGAAGGGAACAAAAAGTATTAGTAAATGGGATCTTGAGTAGTTTACTCAAATTAAAAAATGGTGTTCCTCAGGTTTCTGTTCTGGGTCCATTTTTTTTTTTTGATTTACATTGATACACTATTCCACCAGAACTTTTCTGGAAATCGAAGAGCTTTCGCAGATGACATACCCTTCACCTATAATGAACCTTCATTTTTCAAACATGTTATGTTAACATTAATAAGGATTTATATTTGCCAAGAGCTTGGTTTGCGCACCATAGACTTGTTATTAGCGATAAAACTAAGATTATGTGCTTTAAGCTATCAAATGTTTTTAATATGGATTTTGAGTTGTTTTACCACTCGTATGACTAAGTTTGTTCTACCTTTCCGTACTTGCGGTAGACAAATTTTTTTAAGTCATACTCAGTGTTCTCCAAACTGCTTTAAAATTGAACGTGTTGATTCATTTAAGTACTGAGGAGTCCTCTTCGATTGTAACCTTAACTGGAAAATTCATGCACAATCATTACAAACATATATGAATCTCATTACTCGTAAAATGTATCTATTAAAACAATATTGCTCAAAAATAGTTCTATAACCATGATTTACTACAGACTTGCTCAGTCTAAATTACAATACTGTATAGTGAGCTGGGGAAGTCGAGGTACTTATAAATATGAATACTTTTGGTCCTCTTTTGATATCTCAAAAGCATATAATTCGTTTAATTTGTGGGAAAAATAAACGTACGGAAAGCTGGCCTCTTTTTTGTGAGTTAGAAATACTACCATTGCGCCATCTGTATATTTTTAAAGTTTTAAAAGAGTTCTTCAAACAAAGTGGTAATATTCCAAGCAGAAACTCCTTAATTCACAATTTACGGGTTAATAATTTAGCACTTGTCAACACTCCAACCGCGCACACAAAACACATTTTATGAATTTTTTTTAATGACTTCATCAATTACATTCAATAATCTTCCCATTTCAATTAAAAAAAAAACTACAATTTTCATTCTTTCATAAAAAAATGAAAACATTGGCTTTTTACTATGAACTTGCTAGAAATAGAATTAGTTTATAAAGTATTAGGTATATTAAAATCGTTACTTTTTGTTTTTTTTTTTAAGGATGTTTGCTACAAAGTTTTCATATACTTAAACAGAAAAAAAAAATCTATTGAATTGAAAAAGAAAAATTAATCATAAGGGCAACTGAAAGTACCCCACGTCAGTTATTCTTATAGCTTGTAAATTTTTCATTCAGTCATTTAACACTAACATTATTGCAACTGAAAGTACCCCACGTCAGTTATTCTTATAGCTTGAAAATTTCTCATTCAGTCATTTAACACTAACATTATCTTTACTAATGGCGAATTCCTTTCAAAAAAGAAATCGATTTTTTTCTAAACAGAATCGAATTTTTTCTGTCAATTAAAAGGAATTCGTATTTCGTAAAAGAATCGATTTTTTTTGGTGTGATTGTGTTTGTGACTTTATAGCTGCAATTGACGCCAATCGTCAAGAAATTATTCACAAAACTATTAAGGTTGTTTGTTTTTGTTGTGAGAAAAATGTTTTACCAATAGAATTAAATTAATAAACAAAAGATATTAGCCAGCTTATACGGTGCATTTTATTTGTTTGAACTTCTATTTGCACATATATTTTTAAAGAAAATTATTATTGAAAAGTTTTCATCACTTGCACTGAAAGTTTTTAACACGTCTTTCACTCGCGAAAGCTATTTTTTTTGTCAAATTTGTGTTTGATAATGAACAACGCACAATAAATTATTTTTATAGCTGTATTGACTCAATATATTGTTGAATATTTATTATTAAATTATGTAGAATTCGTTCCAACCAAAAAATAAACAACTCGTCTTCCAAAAATTCAGCAACATTCAATTTATGACGTATTAGAAATGTCAAGTCTTGTGTGTGTGTAAATCAGTGTGAAATCTTGCTAAGAACGCAAGATTTGTTTTGACAGAAAAGAATCGATTTTGTTTAGAAAAAATTCGATTCTGTTTAGAAAAAATTCGAATTTTTTGTTGAAAGGAATTCGCCATAAATGGTCATGATAAGTTCTCTTCCGCTTATCTTTATTTTACGTTATAGCTACTTTTAATATAATATTGTATTAGTAACGGGTGATTTTTTAGCTGGTTTGGTTTTGGCAACACTGGTTTTGACAGCTGACGTGTGTTTAGTACCTTGTGTCACTGTCAAACAGCTTCAGTTTGGTTTGCAATTTAACCATGGATCGTCTTACAAATGAACAACGCTTGCAAATTATTGAATTTTACTATCAAAACTCGTGCTCGGTTCGAGATGTTCATCGCGCGCTGCTTGTGTTCAGCGATGAGGCTCATTTTTGGTTGAATGGGTACGTAAATAAGCAAAATTGCCGCATTTGGAGTTAAGATCAGCCAGAAGCATTGCAACAGCTACCAATGCATCCCGAAAAAGCCACTGTTTGGTGCGGTTTATGGGCCGGCGGCATTATTGGGCCTATTTCTTCAAAGATGATGCGAATCGCAGCGTTACTGTCAATGGTGAACGCTACCGAGCGATGATAACAAACTTTTTTTTGCCCGAAATGGAAGTTCTTGACTTGCATGATATGTGGTTTCAACAAGACGGTGCCACATGCCACACAGCACGCGAAACAATGGCGCAATTGCGAGGCGAGTTTGGTGAACAGTTAATTTCACGTTTCGGGCCGGTCAATTGGCCGCCTAGATCGTGCGATTTGACACCATTAGATTATTTTGTGTGGGGGTATGTCAAGGCTAATGTCTATAGGGACAAGCCCGCTTCGATTGACGCACTGGAAGCCAACATCCATGCATTCATTCGTGAGATACCGGCCGATATGTGTGAAAGAGTATGCCAAAATTGGACTCAGCGGATGAGCTACCTGAGACGCAGCCGCGGTCAACATTTGCATGAAATTATCTTTAAACATTAAATTGCAAGGTTCAAACTATCGAGTCAAATAAATATTTCATTCATTTTTTCGAATTTTTTGTGTTTTTTAAAAAAAAAAAAGTTCTAAACCTCTTAAAAAATCACCCATTATTTAAGAGAAAGATGAATAAAAAAAAAAAACTAAAAGAACTAAGAAAGAAGTCAACTATAGTTGACACTCACGAGTCACGACTCACGACACGAGTTCGAACAATTTGTTTGATTTAATTTGTGATTTTTTTTACTTGTGTATCACCCAATCAATTATAGGTAAGTCAGAACGATCGAGTATGAACGAGGATAAAGAAAAATTGCAACTGATTCGAACAAATTTATTTGAAACTCTTATAAATGTACTTTTCAGTATTGGTGTACAGCAATAACTGTATTAATGCAAGTATGCAAGCTATTTATCAAAACTTCGACCACAATTGCGGGGAATGAAAATAACTTAATATGAAAAGAGATTATAAATTGGAATAATGATAATAATTTTTGTATGTAAGTATTATAAATGTCTTTTGTATTTCATTCAATTAATAACTGTTATCAAACAAATTCATACCTACATTGATATTATTTTATGGTATTATTTTAACTGTGAGTTATTCTAATTGTGGTTTTGGAACACTTGAAACTGATAAAACTGTCGAAATTTGAAAATAACCAAAATTAAAAATAAGGTAGGGTCGTTGAGAAACTTGCATATAAATGTAGTACAATTGTAATGTACTAAATTAGAGAAAATGACAAAGAAGCCTAATAATCGTTGTTTGAATTGCTAAAACAAGTTCTATAAAAATTATAGATCAAAATATAGAGTGACGTCTGATTTCTTGAAATAAAAAATTTCCACGAACTTGTTCTTGTGTTTAATAATTATCTAAATGCATACCACACATAGTGAAGATGCATGTAAATGGGTTGACATTTTTAACGAGAAAATTGAAAAGAAGTCAAAAGTACTAAAAAGTGGAAATTTTTTTTTATTTTTTTTCGGGAGCGGGTCGAAATTTTGCTCATAAAATTCAGCTTTGCAAAACTCTGCCTATACTCACTGAAAAACTCTGCTTTTTTATTACTCTGCTGAACAAAATTCTACTTAACTGGAAATAAATATTTCTTAAAGTAAAATTCTGCTTATTCTGTTTTTAGGTAGATAGGATAGGTAGAAATGGCGGCCAACCCGACTAGCTCGCTGGCCAAATTAACGCAAAAGTGCCGTTTTGATACCAAAACTCGTTTTGAACCTACGGTTGAGGAATGGGTTTGTGGAACAACAATCTAAAGCTCCGAGTTAGACAAACAAAAAGCCGAATATCGTCTCAGAGCCATTTTGTCACTTTTAAGAAAGAGATCAAGTCTTTGATATTCAGTTCGGAAAGCTTATCAAGGACGTCAAAGAAAGCCTTTCCAAGTGATTGTATCCTAAAACGTGCTATGGCAGGGCATTTACAGAGGAAGTGAACTAAAGTTTAGTATTCCTGCTGGTTCGCACAGCTACGACATTGAGTATTGTAAGGAATACCAAGTTTCGCCGCATGCTCTCCTATTGGCCAGTGCCCGGTGCGTTTTGCAACGACCCTGGCAATGTCTTGGCTTGGTCTACACTCTACACATTAGATCTTTTGTTCGGGCTTTATTGTAGGCGGGCCACATCTTCCTAGATATAACGCAGTTGATTAGACTGCTCCACCTATGATTGGATTTTGTGAAAAAAATTGAAGCCTGATTCACAATGCAGCGAGGAAACGAGACGTGAGCGTGACGAGAACTCGTTGTAGTTGTCAAATCAATTTCAAACAATGAAAACATACCTTTATATACACAATGCGGCGTTTCTCGTCGTCACGTCACGCCAAGAATTCGAAAATTTGAAAAAAAGACGCTAAGTAATTTACAGATTTTTCACAATAGATTTAATCAAATTGTGTCTAACAAATAAAGTTATTGATAAATCTATTGTTTTGTAAGTAGTTATTTTGTTTATATTTTATTGATTTTTTTTTAACAAAAATAATTTTTTGTCGTAAAAACGCTTGCTTCATTGTGAATTGGGCGACGATTTTGTAACTAGAAAAAGATGACAGCGGTTCTCGTAACACTCACGTCCCTTAATTTCCTCTTCGCATTGTGAATCAGGCATGAAAGTAAATTGCCCTTCATAACTCCGAGAGGAATGTAAACGCTTTCCGCTAGTGAGCTATGAAGGGCTGATCCTTGCCTTGCTAGCTCATGTCCCTCAATGCCACAGTGACCTGGTACCCAGATAAGAGTGACACTAAGATTGATATTCAGGCTTGCGAGCTCATCCCGGCATTGCTGGACCAATTTGGAGGATGATGTGGCCGCAGCAATGGCCTTAACAGCCGCTTGACTGTCTGTCAGAATTGCGGTATTTCGATTTTGGTTTGGATTTTGTTTGAGTATTTTACATGCTTCCCTTATAGCCAGTAATTCTGCCTGAAAAACGCTAGCATAGTCAGGAATGCGAAAATATTTGGAGATATTTAAGGACTCAGAGAAGATTCCTGAACCCACACCACACTCCATCTTTGAGCCGTCAGCGTAGATAGTTTTGTCGAAGTCTCTCATCACTATGTCATCATTCCAATACTCTCTAGATGGAATTTTAACGTTAAAAACCCTCCCGATGGTGTCAAAGTAGGGTTGCAGTAGTCGGTAAGAGTTTTTAACCTAAACTTTTTTTCTGAACACAAAATATAAATTTTAAGATCGAAAAAAGAAAGCAAAAAAAAAATTGTGTGAGTGCCGTGACGAACGGTTCATATGTGTAGACATCAACGCTTGTCCAAGCGCAGTATTGAGGATCCATATTTGGATCCGTATGCGAAGTCGTCCATACGTTGTTGACTACGTGCACGGATCCAAAAAGGACTAGTTTATGTAGAAGGTCCTTTTAAGTCCTGCATTTATTATTTTAGGAGTCAGTTGAAGAATGATTTTCATGCTTCTTTTTCAGTGTCTCATATGAATAAATATATAAAATTATTATTGTTATTAATTAAATATGTACCTACATAACTGTATGTATTAAACAATCTTTAAAAAGAAACTTGAACTACAAGATTACGTGCGATCCAGCACTGCATTTAATTTATAATCACTTTTAATTATTATGGGACGATTACAATTTTTTGTCTCTCTAATTTTAATCACTCTCAATGTGAGAGTACATGTGTACATATAAATCAATATTGTAGCAAACAATTGTTTTCAATTATATTGTCCCATACCAAACGTATACTAATTTGTTAATTAGGTTTTTATTTTTACACAGTCATAAAGGTATAGAGTTTCTATTTTTTTCGGACTTAGGTGGTGTCTTAATTTACATAAAGCTTATTTAATTTCTCACCACTTTTCTCACTTTGTATCGCCAATTTTATATAGCACGGGCCAACCGATCAAAGTAAACCTCACAATGCTTAGATTACGACTAACTTTATTTAAAAAAAGTTATGATAGCTTAATACTAAGAGATAACAATGATTTTATTGCATTACAAGGTAGGCTAAAAGTATTCATACTTATCTTATCAGTAACTTCCTCTCCATTGGATAGTATGGCGGCGCCAAACCTAAAATTTAAACTTAAATGTACATACTACAAACAAATTATTTGTATTAAAACTTAGATACGGAACATTCTTTTAAATACAAAAAAACATAAAATCCCTACGTGCTATATTAATCCCATAATCCAATATGGACACGGTCACGTCATACAAAGTATCTCGCTTCATATTTTGCTTTCAACTTCGGAGTTGAGTTGGCTACAAAATTTGCGCCACCAAATCTCATACAAACTACACTATTATTCCCGATGTGCTGTCTCATTCTTTCTTTAAGTACAGACCGAAAAAAGATCCACAAAGGTTGGCTCTAATAAAAGAGCCAAACTGGGTAGAGAAATGCGAGACAAAATGTAAAGGCTTTTCCAATAAGAGGTGTTATTTTGAATAGCCCGCTATTTCGGTAGCTGTCACTTTTGAAGCTGTCATTTTTTGACGTTTGACAAGTAGAAACTACGCCATTAATAAAAATGGAACGATACACGCTTCAACAACGCATTGAAATTATTAAAATTCACTATAAAAATGGTGAAAATTTGGCAGAGACGGTTCGTAAAACTAAAACATTTTTGGGTCGTCGTGAAGCACCTTGTCGGACCGCAATGCAGAAATTGGTGGACAAATTCGAGCTGTTGGGACAAGTTAGTGATGTGAAGAATAAAACCCGTGCACGTCGCTCAAGAACAACTGAGAATATTGCTGTTGTAGCCCAAAGTGTTGAAGAAAACCCAGGTTTGTCCATTCCTCGTCGTTCTTTGGAATTAGGCATTCCACAAACGTCATTACACCGTATTTTGCATAAAGACTTAGGTCTTTAGGCTTATAAAGTTCAGTTAACACAAGAACTCAAGCCGGCTGATCATCAACAACGTCGTGTCTTTGCTGATTGGGTCCTTGAAATGCATGAAAATGGTCCGGAATTTCATCGAAAAATCATCTTGACTGATGAGGCCCATTTCCACCTCGGAGGCTACGTCAACAAGCAAAACTGTCGCATCTGGGGCTCGGAAAACCCAAGAGTTATTGTTGAAAAGCCTCTCCATCCTCAACGCGTGACTGTTTGGTGCGGTTTATGGTCCGGCGGGGTCATTGGACCTTACTTTTTCGAAAATGAGGCTGGAGCAACAGTTACGGTCAATGGATTGCGCTATCGAGAGATTATTAATGATTGTTTATGGCCGGAATTGGATGGTATTGATCTGGACAACGTTTACTTTCAACAAGACGGCGCTACGTGCCACACAAGCAATGAAACCATCGATCTTTTACGGGAAAAGTTTCCGGACCGAGTTATCTCTCGAAGAGGTGATCACAATTGGCCACCGAGATCTTGTGATTTTTAACACCTTGCGACTTCTTCCTTTGGGGCCACGTGAAAGATAAGGTCTACGCCAACAGCCCAGCGTCGATTCAAGACCTCAAAGATGGAATTCGTGAGGCTATCGAGGACATAGGGCAGCCACTTTGCGATTTGGTTATGGAAAATTTCATGAACAGGATATGGTCCTGTAAGCGTGGTCGTGGCGGCCATTTGGCTGATGTTGTGTTTCATTATTAACGGCATACCTTCCTCTTTATAATGAAATAAACATCCGATCATTTATCTCAAAAAATGCCATTTTTCTTTGAATATCAAAATAACACCTCTTATTGGAAAACCCTTTAGTATTTAATTTTTATAAGGCTGAAATTTTGGCAGATGGTAGAAATTACTGATCTAAATATAAATACAAGAAATTATAATCCTAGAATACCCTTGAACAGTGATAACGGCTATTTTTGAGCGCTTTCACATATGAACTCATATCTCTTGAGTGCATAAATCGATAACTTTGCACATAAATAAAATTACGGTTATTTATTATCCTACGTGGAATATAATCATAACAATCTTGATTTTAAATTGATCGAAAAATCAAAAAATTTCATTGAAATTACCTGGTTGGACCATTACCGACTAGAACCCACCAGTGGAGAAGGAGAAACACGTTATCTGAATCGAATGTTATAATTCGAATTTGATATGGTTGGCTTGAAAAAATCATAACTCTCGTTCTACTAATTGGATCTTCAATTTTAAGGCATTTGAGTAAAGCCAACATAACACGCTACATTATGTTAAAAACTCATTGCATGCATTTTTATACTAAAAGGGTGAAAAAGTCACCCCTCAATTCGATTTGCAGTATTCTAAATTCAAAAGTTGATGAAAAAATTCACAATTTGAAAAATCAAAAAATGCATATTTATTACTTAACCATTCTTCTAAAATTATTTTTTACAATGTTTTACCATCAAGCCCACACGAGAGGTGCTAGAATTATTTCAAAATGCATTTTAATTAAAAAACAGATCGACATAGCTTCATTAATAAATTGATAACTTAAAAAGTTCTGCATTAATCTTTCTGATTAAGGTCTTAAAATACTATCATTAAGGCATTTGTTCGATTTGTGAAAAAAATTATCAGTTCTTATATTGAAACTTTGAAAAAAAAATCTAAAAACAATTTGATTTAAAGTTGCGTGTATGCAAATTGGCTTAGAGTGAAAAAATCTTTAATTTCGAGCCTAGAAAATCAATAAAAAAACTTGAATATTAAGAAATAAAACGCATCTATAATACACAGTTATGACTCCTAATTTATGCTTCAAATATCCAATAGATAGCATTTTAACTGAAAAATAACTTTACTCGATACAAAGAGATGTTATTTATCATTTGGGAATATATACCTACTCCTAGAATCGGACGCTTTTTTCGTGGGTCGTTTTGGAGTATACTTAAAAAAATTGAGTGGCGTTAAGTGCTGTGCATCAGCTAATATCTCATGTATTTTGTAGCCAACCCAGAACTCAAGACCAGAAATCGCCCCTGCCATTCATGTGTGCGTGTTATAGGAAGGAATGGAGGGGACCTATAATTTTCTGCCAAAATCAAACGACTAGGGTTTATTACGCATTTTCTGGAGCAAATTTACCTGAAAGTTAAAAACTAGCACGGCCAAACTAAATGGAACAGGCTAAGGAATTGGATAGGTATCTAGATATTCAAACAAGATATCAATTTTAATTAAGACGCAGATACAAAGGCTAGTATTTCTTCTAAAAATAAAATGTCCTAAATGAAGTTTCTACCATTAGTATTAACTAAGGGAATTAATTAAGAGAACACCAAAGTAAACCTTTTCTTCAATCCCCCAAAAAACGATGTCAACAATGGGGATCTAGTCTTACGCCTCTATTAATAAACGGCGGACAACGGCGTGATACAACTTATAAGTCTGTCAAATTGTAGTTCATAATATTAAATATGGAATGACCTGTACATGTTATAGCGATTGGATAACTTCAACTAGCCAAATTTGACGTTTAAGAGACGGATAACTTCTTAACACACGCCCATGCATACACCTCATCGAATAGTTTACTACTATTAACATTTACATTCATATAGATTTCATAAATCAGTGCATGTATGTAACACGCGTATTGCATTGTTGCTGCATGTTGATGAAGTGTTGCCGTGTTCCCGTTAGTTATTAAAATTGGAGCGTTTCATAAAATAACAATATGTTTATTGATAAGAAAAGTTATCAATCAGACAAGTTCTCTATTCAGTGTTCTCATAATAGCTTTTTTCAGCACCTTGTTTCAGACCGACAGGTTTGGTCATTTTTAGTCCCAACCAGCGTTGCCACCCTATAGATATGAAAGAGCGCAGTATATATCAGAAAAAAAACCCAGTAGATTGCAATATACCGCATAGTAGATCTTACAATATACAAAAATTCTTTTCATTTAAAATACATTTTATTTCCAAATAAAAACATTAGAATCTGACAACTTAACAATTATTACTTCAAAAGCGAACTCTACAACAAAAAAAAACGATTTCTTAAACTAAATTAACAAAAAATAACATTCCATTTGGAGAATTCATAACCTTCATATTTCAAATTTTGGATGGACGCGTTTAGAGCTAACTTTGGATAACGATCAAAATTCTTAAAAGGGGAGTAGATTTGTTTTGCTGCGTAGTAGATTTTCGTTTGGGACTAAGCGCAGTAGATCTACTGCTAAAGGAGTAGGGTGGCAACACTGGTCACAACCTGTTCTACTAATACAAAATTGTGCTATTTCTTCCCAAAGAGGGCTCTCAAGTGAGAGTTTTCATTGCCCCTTCTTTCCAGCTTTAGTTCGACAAATTTCGTCGTACTCTCTTTCAAGAAAAGTTGTCCGTACAGGGAAGATAGTACGTTTACCTCTCAGTTAGTCTGGTACTGGTTGCATTAGCTTGCATAAACCTGTCCCTTAAAGCTCTAACAGGGTTTCCATTGTTTGCATAATTATAATGGCCCCAAATCGTCGAACAATGTGTAGGTATATGTAATTACATAATTAGGTATATGGTTACCATTATGCTGATTAAAAAAGAAAGGCCAACATTTTGTCCAGAAAACAAAGAAATTTAAAGTGTAATTTAATTTATTGATGTGTAAACATCTATGCTGGCGGTAGAGTGAAAAAAAAACGTGATCGTTCGTGTGCAACGTTACGTCGTGCAACGTTACGGTGTGCAACGTTACGATCTGCATACTAGGATGGGTGCGTTCAGTGAAAAAAATCTTAAGATCCCCTTCAAGCTAAAACAAGTCCTTTTTGGATCCGCGCAAGTTGATGTTTACACATATTAACCGTGAGTCCCGGCACTCACACAATTTTTTTTATAAATATTTAAGATCTCATTAATTATCAAACACAACAAAATAATACTACTCCACACTTTTAACCCGATAAATTGTTTAAAATTTTTCAAAACCCAATCTTTTTTCTTTCAAAGGCGAGAAGAGAGAAACACAAAAAAAACAACTGGATTTCTCTAGATATATAAAAACAAATAAAAATAAGAAAAAAGCAACCTACTACATACACTACACTTACCGAAGGTCATAAATTTGTTCTCAAAAGCTTAAAAGAAGCAACAAAACCTGCAAGCTCTGTGCGATAAAACCGACAGGGAAAGCTGTAATGATTTGCTTCCACTTGGTATGATAACACTTTTTTTCATGTATTTAATTTGCAAAACACAGTTAGAGTAGATTTTAGATTTGGACGAGACCGGAGACATGCCAATTTATAACAGTTATAACAGTTTTTCGCCATTAAAAGTGGGTGTGCGTAACAGCGCTTCGAGCGGGCCCTCGCCCTGCGAGGCCACATAAACAGTACTTTTATAAACCAAAACTGTTATAATTGGCATGTCTGGAGTCACCTCTCAGTCGTCAGGTCTCAGCTGCGTAGCCGACAGGTCATAATGGAATGCAGGTATGGCTTGGTAATTTTTTTGTTGGTTCAGTGTTGTCAACTTGTGATATAGTGCATACAAGCACCACTGTTTTGGTAGATGGGTATGTCTTGTTTATTATTGATAAAAAAATTGTTATAACATCAATATTGTTCGGTCATCAACGGATGACCTAGAAATTGTCGCTTTACCATCACCGCTGACATCGCACTTTGTGCACACCGAATGCCTAGCGCATCCCTCTACCCACCTCCACCCCCAGTCAAATCATCATATAGCACATTCCATACTTCCTTAGAACTATGCACAGTCTATGGTCATCGAATTGCGACACATTTTGATGCTACTGGCAGATACCCAGCACACTCTGGGTAGAGATAGAGAGTCATCGTATCGTCACAAGGTACACACTCCCACACACCCCATATAATAATATAAGCTTTCGTCATCCAGTTGACGAACGAAGAAGTACCGTAGCATAGGAGCGTGGATAGATTGACTTTTTACCCACTCATCGGCCTAGATCATGGACACCCAATACCTTGCGTCGTCAATGAATTGTCGCTGGTCAATATTTATGATGGATAAATACGGCAGCTCTTGCGATCGAGGGTTATAGTTCTCTGGAAAAATAAATAAACACCGTGAGATGAAACCACGACGAATCCTCATAATAGCTGCTGCATCCCAATACCCAAGGCATGGGATTGGTACCAACTACTGGACTCCCTACACTTGTGGAAGTTATGGTGACGCTGCACTTTCTGACTGGTGCGGAAGTGCGACGCGACGCTGGACTTGGTCTGATGAAGAAACTTCAGTTTAACAAAACAATTCACGATCGTCGGTTAGACTTTGTCTTAATTTAAATTAGTCTTAAATTAAATAAATATATTTAAAAGAAATTATTCTGTGTTCGGTGTAGTACCCTTTGTATCTGGACCTTTTAGATTTGATTCGCCCCCCTCAAGCCGGAAGACATTCCCTATCATTTTTGTGCCTCCTGCATTTATGTGTTGTTCTGGATTTGGCGATCCAAGTTTCTTTGAATGCGTTGTCTTTTTATTAGCTATCGGAGTTTTGGTTTGTGCGCTCGGGACATTGCTAGCGGGATAGCTTCAACATCACGAAGACCGTTTGATTGAAAAATGGTCCATCTGTCCCGTCATTCTGCCGCGTGTGGCGCTATCAAGCGGCTGCACACTGACATAACCACGACGGATCTCAGTTCCTGGGATCTGGTTAGGGTCTATTTGGAGCAGAAGTCATTGGACTTGCAATACGAGCGTTTCCAAGTGGCACACGAGGAGTCGCTGTCGGGGTTAAAGGGCGCAGACTTCAGTGTTCACGACGCACTGCAGCAGGCCGTCCATACGCAATACAATGAGGCCACCACAGCGGCTCTTGAACGCAGAGGGTTTAAACTGGAACACTCAGCCAAGATGGCTGCCCCTCCAGCTGAGCCTGCCCCTGTGGCCGCCGCTTCCAAACTGGAGATGAAGTTAGAGTCGATCAAAATCCCCAGTTTCTCAGGGGAACTGCATACTTGGTTGCAGTTTAAGGTTGTATTTGAGAGCCTCATCCACAACACTGATGCACATTGTCATTGCTAAGCGCCCAAAGAAGACGCAAAACAAATTACAATTCGTGGAATTGCGAGGTTATAGCTTGGGAGCAGAAATCCTCCGAGGATCATTTGCAGCTGTTCAGGAGACTGCTGGACATTCATCTATGCCGCCAGCCACGGCCGCAGGAACCCAGCCTGACTCATGCAAAGCATTAAGCAAAAGTGTTTGTGAGGTTGATAAACTGTTGCGTATTTTTTTCTTTGTATATTGACATATATTTTGAATAAAAAATACTCTGAGCTTTATAATTTAATTAATCTTTCGTCTTATCTTCTATATATATAAAAATGGATCGTGGTGTGTTCGGATGCTTAAAACTTGTAAGCGACTGGGCCAAATTTTATACTTCTTTTTGCGTGCTTGTTCGTTCCGTGAAGGTTTAGGAAAATAGAAAAGTCGGAAAATTCTCAACAGGTGGCGCTGTAGGTGCACATTTCGTTTTTCAGTTCAATTCAATTACCGTTCAACAATTTGCGCTGTAGACGTTTAGGAAGTGGATAAAATTTTTCTAATTTTGTTATTTTTGTAAGGTGAAATGGGACAAAAATAAAAATTGTTAAATTTTTATAATTGTAGGATGAAATGGGGCAAACTTGAAAAAAAAAAAAATTGTCCGATTTAAGAAATTGTTCTTTGGTTTCAAAGGTTTTTCTTAGGAAATTGCCTTAGGGATATTATTTTCAAAATTTTAATATTTGTAGGGTGAAATGGGGTTAGAAAAAAATACGATTTAAGAAATTCATTTGGTGTTTACAAGGTTGTTTTTGAGTGGATAGCCTGAGGGTTTTTTTTTTTTCTTAAATTGGCATTTACAGGGTGGCATCTAATTTCAAAAATTCTGTTTGTGTTTAAAAGCTTATTTACAAAAAAATTGATATTTATAGATAAAATGGGATAAACACAAAAAAGTGGTTTTTGATTACAAAAATTCTTTCTGTATTGGGAAAGTAATAAAGGTTGGACTAAGAGGATCATGTTTTTGCATATTTAGCCACTCATAACGTTAAGTTAGGTTAAAACCCATAAAGTATAGTATAAAATTGTAATCAAAACTAACACTATGATAATCGAGAGGTCCAAAAAAGTGGTTTCGTCATGCCGTCTGTCGGTCTGAGCGTAGGTGCGTCATCGTCAGTGCGTCGGTCGGTGCGTCCAATATAATTTGAGCTAGAGCCTAAACGGGTGGACCGATTTCCTTCAAGTTTGGTACAGATCATTTTCATGTGATTCCTTAGGGGAGAAATTCGAATTTTCGTTTTAGCTCATCTAGGACAGGTAGCTGCCATGCAAAATATTTTTTTTTCAAATTTTCTCAAAAACGACTCGAACGATTTTGATTAAGTTTCTTACCCGTAATAACAAAGTCAATTTTAAGAAAACTGCGTTTCAGGATTTTTCTCAAAAAATTCATATAACAGAATAAAGTATTACACATTTTTTTTGAGAAAACGGTCTTATTTTTGGGCTATTCGCGTATATCCTTGCCATGGTTAAAAAGTACTGAATTAAAAATTATTTAAAAACATTGTCTTATAAACAACAAACAAAATTTAACAAAAAATCAATTTTGTAGTAATTACTTTTGACTCTTTAAATATTTTTTTTTGTTAAATATATACGTCATGAATCTTCAATGTGGGGTTACGCACAGTTTTTAAAAACAAGAGCAAGTTCGTGCGATCAAGTCGTGCATGTTTTTTTTTTTACAAGAAGCCAATACTTGCCCTATAGAGCAAGAAAAAAATAAAATGCGTCTTCACGTCTACTACGTACATAATAATGTAGTTAGGTACCTGCGTAGAGCTATAACGTAATCTGGTGCAACGATTTGATTCAAATATGCACATGAATACGTATTTAAATAAATGATTCTAATGTTTTTGAAACAACCAAGGTCATAATAAATAAAATTCAAATTCATTTACTGAAAAAATTTATTTTTGGAGTTGGGTTTTATGTTTTTTCCAAAAAACCACGCATAATTATAATTTAAAATATTCACCAAAAGCTACTTACTTTCTTGAAATGGATTACTATAGGCTACTTAGCTATTTATGTAAACAATCTCGGTTAATACTGTTTAGCTATAGATACCGTTGCCTGATCAAAGTTTGAACAAAAATTAAAATATTTTCGATGAAATAATTTATAGTAGGTACCTGAGTGGTTATAGTTATTGAGTGGTTCAGCACAACTCGAAAAGTCTTTGTATTCTATTAAAAATACAACAAAAATCTTCTTAAAATACGATAATAGCCGTGTTCCATTGGGCCTTGCAAAGTACTTTTTAGTACTTCCCAGTAGATGATGAATGGAATGCTTTCATTTTGCGAAAGGTAATATCTAACCTCAATATCAATTTTTTTGGTTGTTTGTTTTCTTATTTTAATTTAAAATTAGAAAAATGTCAACAACAATAATCTATTACGTTATTTCTTTTGATTGGTGATGTCTTTTTCTTGTTTGGAAACATTCTGTTACTAGATTAATGAACTAGTTTGAACTTCTTCGACCACAGAGTAGAAGTAGTTGACTGCAGCCAGAAGTACTTGGCAGTAGATACTGGAGCCCAAAGGAACACACCTAATATGTATATCTAGCTTTATGTAAGGCTCCCCCTGCATCGCGTTCTTTGGGTTGGGTAGAATTATACAGTGTCGTTCAAACTGAAAGGGAGCATTTAAAGCTGCCCAGAAGAGAACGCAACGGGCAAATTCAAGTTGTATTGTATTTAGATTGTTACAAAGAACGCGAAGGGCACTCTGTAAAAGGTGTGTGTGTCGGAAAATTAATCTATGAATACAAGGAAAAGTAAAGACATAAGAGAAGATGAGCTGCCAGAATTAATGAAACAAAATGTAGGTTTTTCATTTCTTATGTCAATTTTAGGTGCAGAGCAACCCTTGTGTTCCCGCAGAAATTATGGGAAAAACTATAGAACGCCGAATGATGCAACTAGAGTTCTCCCCGGACCTTAGTGACCTACATTTATATTCCACGTCTTTTTTATTGAAATTATTATTAGGATTTGTCTGGTTTTTGAATTTTGCACAAAGTAGTTTTGTTATTAAAATGTGAAAGTTTTTGGGCTGACTATTTTTCATGCTTTCTGGGTTGGTTTCCCCCTTTTCACTTTTAGTGTCAAAAATCCCGAAAAAACGGGAAAAATCCTGCAATCTGGCATCCCTGGATGTCGGAACCGAATGTATATGTAAACCCACAAACTGACAGACACGATACTGCACCTTTCAAGTATTATATTAAATAATTAAACAAGTAAACGTAGTTTCGGTTGATGAAACCAAACTGCTTACTTACAGATGAGACTTCTATTTTTTACGATTAAATATTGAAAAAAAAAAAACAAAATTTTAAACTCGAAGTCACGAAAAATATCGTGACATGCAGTAAGGTCTATTCAATATTCCGGCATCGATGGTAAATACTTCCAAAAGTTGGAACTGCCTTGTTGAAATAATGCCATCTTGAATTCCGGTAATAAACCCTCCCTTCGCGTCGTCAGAGGACCAGTTCTCTCTTCAACCACAAAATTTAAGGCTCCTTTAAGAATGTCTTTGAATCTTAGCTGCTTCACTGCTTGCTCGAACCTCCTCGGCCATTAGTTGGAAATCAAGATTACAGAGGTTCAATCGTGTAAGGCTAATGTTAAAAAGGCCAAAAATATTGTATATCTTCTATCGCGATTGCCGCAATCATAATAGGAACCCCTCAGGTTTTCATATTGACATCTAAATATATAGGTAAGTATAGAACTGCCAGTTCCAGAGCTCAACGATATTATTGACAGTTTTCCACTAGGGAACCATGCAGGAGTTCTTGATTTGGTGATCAATTGTCCCAGACCAAAACTGAAGCTCCATAACTGTCAGAAAGATTTACTAAGCATAATATACCTAACTAGCTATATAGAAATTCACCGTTTCGATAAGTCATCAAGACTTGCAGTTCTGGTAAAATAAAAAGACCATACGATTTAATGCTGCCTTCCTGATATTGAGATTTTCGAACTATTAATCGGACCGTGGTGATATCGAAGTTCTTTTTTCACGATTCTGCTTAAAAAATTGAAAAGTTTGAAATGGCCACTTATAAGCCTTGAACCACAGGAAAGGTAAAAGTAATCTAGTCGTGTATTTAATTATTTTTTTTATTTTTGAAACTAAATTTTCTGAGCTATGTACCAAGTAATATAACGTTAGTCTTTGAAATGACTGAACAAAATGTGTTTTTTTTTTCAATTGAAAGACAAATCATTAGAAATTTAACTAACTGGCAACATGCATCATAGACCATTTTTCTTCTTCCAATTGTCCTTTTCGATACTGAAGTCTATCAGCCACACAGTTTGGTTCAGATTTATAAAAGTCCCAAATTGTTGGTAAAATTTTGAATGCAGTGCTTAAATTTAAATAAAATTAGAAAATAGTAAAAATTGATTTAATTTTTATTGAATTATAGAAAACTCACTAAGTTTTTGTTTGTGGCAGAGAATCTTCTTTGTTTTCATATTCCTTTAGAAGTTTGTTGAAAGTCTCAAGATGTTTAGCCATATCCACCGGCTCACCACATACATTATGTAGGCTTCGAATTTTACAATATAACGGTTCTTCAGTCCAAAGATTTGATAACTGATTTTCTGAGAGCTCTGCAGCTTTGCCCATGAGACGGACCTACAATTTTGGATTCACAGAAATATCAAAAATATTTTATTCTTCTCTTATTTATTTATTATATACAAATCAAAGGAATATAGGTAGGTTATAGATAGTTTAATCAATATTGAGAAATTCACATACCTGCCACATTGAACTAACTCCATTCTCTTGCATTATTTCAAACAGAAAACTAACTGAAGTCCTTGGATCCTTCATTAAATTTTCATACTTGATACTGTTTTTCTCAGTTACGAAAATAATGTGACCATCTTCAAGACCTCGATAGTCAACAGTACGATTTAGAACGCCAAATTCACTAAAGTTATACAAAACAAAAAATATGATACAGTTGATCCCTAACATAGCTTAAAGATAACTGAAACGGTATTTTTTCACAATTTCCTTGCACTTTAAAGAACTGCTGCTATCTAATTGAAAACAAAATTTAATTTAGATTTACTGTGCAAAATCTGAATCTAGAACTGCTGCTCGCACTAATATGAGCGCAGGCTAAGGCCTTCTGCACATGACTTGTCCCCTCATAGAAGCGACCCACTGTATACAAATCTAATGTCAAGTTCTTTTCAACAAAATAATCGATTTTGTAGGCTTGTGTGTAGTTCGTACGTTTGCTTGAATAGACAACCACACACAAGACGCAAATTGCACGTTTTTGCGAAAGCACATAAGATGCAAATCGCCGGGTGTACGTCAGTGTCAGCATTGCCAGGCGTATAGAATGAACTTTTTCCTGAACATTTTGGTGAAAATGTCATCTACATTGCAAAAATGTTTGAAATTGATTAAAAATTGACAGTTTGTTTTGTCTATGACGAGATGCTTCGTGTGCAGAAGGTCTTACGAATACAAAAAAAAAAAAAAATAAAATTATAATTTGATATTAAGGTTTAGTTTTTAAGTGTGAGATTAAAGTTAAACCAGAGTTAACTCATCAAATTATTTAACTGAACAGATGCTTCTGATGTTTTATCCACCGAGTTTGTTTAGTCGTTCCCCATGCATTCTCCACCGAAAAAAAACTGCTTCCGTAGTTCACTTTGGGTCAATTTTAATTCTAGAGTTAGTTAACTCTAGTTTAACTCACCACTGAAAAACTGGGCCTTAGTGCATTGTTAAAGCATTGTTAGTATGATGCTAGGTTATCGTTTTAATATCAAAATAAATCCATACGTCACTTTGACAATTACAAAGTGTTAAAGGGTATATTTGCTTAGTTTTTGCCCGAACTGTCACTATTATAAGGTTGTTCAGCTTGAGTTTATTAAAAAAAAATAGATTTAATATGAACTAGTTACAAATTATTTAAAACTAAGAACATTTAGTAAAGAGCCTCAGACCCATTTGCTGAAACGAAACTTAAGAATTTAGGTTCAACATAAGAGCTTATGTGACCGAACATAAGCGTTTAAGTAGAACATAAATATTTATGTTTCATATCAGCAAACGGCTCTTATAGTTAGAAAATTCATATCAGGCTGTTTAAAATTGTGCACGATTATGTTTAATCGAAAAATTATGAAGTATATGTTTGAAAGCTAACAATTACGTAATCTATCTTCAGTAACACAGATATCTTTGAAACATTCGAAGCAAAACAAAATCCTACTTCTTACAAAATAGAACCCCCTTCAAAACGATTTTTTCTTGTTTTTGTCGTATAAATTTAAAAAAAATGTAAAATATTAAAATCAAAAAAAAAAAATATATCTCAAATTACTCATCAATTGTAGCAATATTCATAAGAATAAATTCTTTGTCAGGATTTGTTGTTTTATATTTTGCTATTATATCAGAAAACATCTCGACAGGATCTTTTGGTGCATTTTCAATACAAATCAATCTGGAGGGTAACTAAATTAAAGAAATTTATTTCATTGGATGATTTGTCGATAAGTTCATAATTTATAACTTACTGCCATTATTTTTGTGAAGTTTTTTATATATCGGTATAGGTACTCGTATTTGTCCAAAATGGTTTCTAAATAAAATTTAAACAAATTTTTAAAATAATTTATTTAAAAGTAAATATCAGTTATGTGAATCATAATGTTTATGTAAATAAAATCCTAAAATATGTTTTTTTTTTTTTAAATAATGTACACTTGTATTTATGATTTTATATTTATTTCTATAGTGTATTTTTTGTTATTGTTAAGAAATAACTTTTATTTTTTGAATCCAACGTAGGTACCATTTTTCCTTTAGGTATTTGAATTTGACGTAAGATTTTTTAATCTCAGACCAAACATTGTATAAAATACCCTATGTAGTTTTCTTGCATTTGCATATACCATATAGATTTCTATTCTTCCTAATTTTTCTGTTTGGTTATCTTTCAAAGCACGGCACGACCGCACCTATCTTCTTGATGTGCAAGTGCTTCCACTGTACACAGAGCAGAGTAAATGGGATAATGGCAATGGCGCATGGAATTTTCCTAAATTTTACTAAAAACTATTATTTGACCTCCCTTGATAACCACCGCGGAGTTAAGATAATCTCGCTCATTGTAATAGCCTTTTTGCTTGATAGTTGATAACGATTTGAATTGTAAAATAAAATTGAATAATTTGAAGCTCCAGTAATATTTTCATTTAAATCTTAACCAGGGCCCACGTTCTGTAACACTCACATCGTAAAAAATTAGTCGAGAAACGATGAAAATTTAAACAAGTCTTATGAGCTTTGTTCTATTTAATGAAGTTTTTCATTACATTAAAGATTTGATCTTTTTGCAAAAAGATTTGGCGTTTTTTCATTTTTGCATGTTTTATTCTAGATGCTTTCTAGATGAGATCTCAAGATTGACAGTTTGTATAATGTGTATTGTATCTTCACCGATATTACTGCAATATGGGCCCATATAAATATATTTAAAAATTTAAAAGATGAATTTATCGATCGAGAAGATCTTTCACATTGCAATGAAAAACCACACTAGATTTAGGATTAGAGAGTTAAAGAACGTAGGCACAGTTACATTATTAAGTTTTTTTTGGTTTACCTTTCAATTTTATGTTTCATAACCATTTTTTAAGAGAATTAATTCAAAAATTTTTCCGCCTGGACAAATTGCGAGATTTTGCCAAGTTTAGTCAAGGCCTTGAAAAGTTTTCAGTAGGGAAAATCCTTGCTAAAAACTGCGGTTGTACAGGTTTTTTTATATCTCCTCAAAAATTGTCCGTAAAAATAAAATGTTTAATCACCATACAAACCCGCCGAGAAGAATTTAAAGTTTTTGCCAAATTTATTCAAGACCCCGGAAAGTTTAAAGTAGGGAGAATCTAGACAAGCTAAACATGTCGAATCCGCCGAAAGCAGTGAGTTATAATTGCTGAACCACAGTTTAAATATTTCTACATCTGGCTCTTAGAAGCGAAAGTATAATTTTTTTTTCAAGCGAGAATGTCGGTCGATTTTGGTGTTTTTTTTAATTTTTTAAAGGGATCTTCTCACTGGTGGATGATGGTTGGCATCAATGGCAATGAACGAAACAGTCGATTTCGATGTAATTTTTCTGATTTCTCGATTAATTTTAGATTTTAGAAAGTGACTATAGAAATGGCAATTTAAACAGTTTTGTGTATAAAAAAACCAATTTACTTATAATATCGATAATCTGTTATAAATTTGCACTTCTTTCGACTAGTCTCGTAATTGTAAAAGAAAAAAATCAAAGTAATCCATCCATGCACTGGATAGATATGAGCGCATATATATCCCCTCAACGATACTGCAAGATTCTAATTTATACATTCAACCTGCTAGATTCACCCATTTAAAAGATAAAAATTAAATAATCCACAAACTCAAACCACCATTGTATAATTATTAAATTTGAACGCTTTTCTACTTCTCACATGATGAAATGTTTTATTTATAAGGAAATCGTCTTTCAACGAAGTTAATCCCAACAAAAATGCCACATATCGAATTATCGTTAACTATATATTAAGTTACACGTCAAAATGTGAGATTATTATAAACTATTGCACCAAAGTAAACAAATTAAAAAACTTTATTAAATTTACGTATGTAACCGCAACCACAAATATGAATGAAACTCAAAATAAATTACTGCAGACAATTTTATAGTATAAGATCGAAAACAAAATATAAGAAAAATTACTTACCAGTGCAAAAATACACAAGAACTCAAGAACAACCGACCTCGGCAACAGATTCAGCCAGACTGATGGGGATTGGGGATTGGGGATGGCGATAAGTTGTTTTGTTGTGTCTTGCTAGTGAAAATTGAAAATATTTTTTTTCTTTTCTAGATTTTCTCTAAAATATAAAGCGTTGAGATGGGAAGAAGGGGGGGGGGGGGGGGGTGTGAGTAGTGTGAGTACCAGGGCGGTACATTTTTGAGCGAAATCACCGCAACCATTGCAAAAATTCCCTTTTCATCCCACAATTTTTAAGTTTTGCAATTTTTTAAAAATAACCTTTTAAACACAAAAAGAATTTTTTGAAATGAGATGACACCCCGTAAATGCCAAGCCAAATGAATTTTTTAAATCGGATTTTTTTTACCCCGTTTCACCCTACAAATAACAAAATTTGATAATACCCCTATAGGTATTTCCTAAGAAAAACCTTTGAAACCAAAAAACTATTTCTTAAATGGGACACTTCGTTTTATTTTTGCCCGATTTCACCCTACAAATACAAAAAATTAAACAATTTTTTTATTTTTGCCCCATTTCACCCTACAAATAACAAAATTTGAAAAAGTTAATCCAATTCCTAACCATCTACAGCGCCACCTGTTGAACGGTAATTGAATTGAACTGAATAATGAAATGTGTGCCTACAGCGCCACCTGTTGAGAATGTTTCGACTTTTAATTTTTCCTAAACCTTTGTGTAGAAATGACGAACAAGCTCGTAAAAATAAGTATCCAATTTGGTCCAGTCGTTTTAAGGTTTTAAGCATCCGAACCCAAGTAGGTGTGACCGAGCCGTCCATTTTATTTTGAGTGCAATCACAGCATTAATTAATTGCAATCGATTTACCTATATGTATGTATTATTAAAACCATGACCACAAGAGTGGGAATGATGAAAAGAGGCCGTAAATATAAATTAAGATTATTTTAATCAGTTAATGTCTCTTGCTGGTAACAAAATGCGTACATTGCGTAAATACATAAAAATAAAGAGCTAAACGGATGCTACAAACTTGCTCTTAAGTTATTCTAAAGTCTGTGAGTTGTTTCCAAGAAAATATGCACGCCTGGGTCGGATGAACTTGCTCTTATGTCATGTGCTATCTCATAGTGGTTCTTAAATTAATTACGGGGGCCTTTATTTAACCACCTGCCAAAGCTTAGTTTAGTTGCACGTAGTATTATGTGAGTAAATACACAAATTAAGAATAAAATTAAATAAATTATTATTTATACTGGAAAATTGATTTAAATCAACAAAATTAGAAATAAATTGATTAAAATACTTCTGAAACTGTATTGAGCCCAACACTAACTGAAATTTCTTCCACCGGTTTTCGAAATATCGAATTTTCAAACTTACAACAAACAATATTTTTGAAGTTCTTAATTTTTTGAAAATATTTTCGTCTGATGTATTTTATATTAAATTCATTGTTAAAGTAGATTTTAACCTTGAATGTAGGTTTAATTAAAATATCTTCGAAAATCAAACTTGATATTTGAATATTGACAAAAAGGGATATTTATTTTATTTATAATAAAATTAAATGCAGATTTCGAAAATAAGAATTTGGAGATTAATTTTTTGACTTAAAAACAGTAAATAATAATCTAATATTCACCACAATCTACTTACACGTCTCTTGGATACGAGGGGGCTTATAAAACAATGACTTCTCGCCTAAGCTTAAAACTGATTAATAATTCTGTTCTTCTTATATATGTACCTATTTATTGAGTGGTTCTGCTCAGCTACTCAACTCAACTTGGCTAAGTATATGTACATAAGTATATGTGTTAGGAAATCTGTATGTATTTAACGCTATGTAGATCAAAGAAAAGCTTATCTTACTTGAATAGAAAAATGGACAGTTAATGCTTATTTTTTGTAAGATTTCAAGAATTGTCAAATTACTTTGAGGTTCAAGAACTTAAATAAAAATTCTGACCTTCCTAATAAGAATTGGTTTGATTTGTTGAACATGGAACATTTTTTTTTTTTGTAGATTAAACACTGCGGGGGTGATTTTCACTGAAATGCCGACTTATTTTGGGAATTTGCCGACTATATAGATTTATCATCTGTATTCAAAAAATAATAGTGTGATGTTTTGCAGAATCAAAGATTTTCCATGAAACAATATTTTTAAAATTAAATCTTTAAATTAATTAATTAATAATTTCTAATAAATAATATAATAAATTAATGCATTATTATTGCAGCAATTAAATTATTTATAATACAAAATAAATAAAACGTTATATAAATAATGTAAAATTCAGACTATTCCATTTTATATTTTAATTCGGCGGTTTTAGTAAAGAAAATTCTTTCACAACCTCACTTATTTGAATTTCGTCAAGTTTATCTTTCGACGAATAAAGCAGCATCAATGCATTCATGTGATCATCACCCATTGTCGTATACGAAAATAATTTGAAACTAAAGGGTGTTTTTTTTTAGACGTGTGGTTTTCAATTTGGCAATACTTTTTTCGGAGTTAGTTTTTTTGACAGCTGTCACTTGATTTGTGCTCAGTTTGGTTTGCAATTTCATAATTAATAGACGTACTCTTGAACAACGTTTGTAAATCGTCCAAAATTTATCAAAAAAATAATGGTTCTGTTCGCGGGAAGCATCGCGCGCTGGGTCCACTATTCGGTCGACATAATCCCAAAATCGCATAAATTCGAGCAACCATGGATCGGTTTCTCACCACGTTTACTCTAGTGGATAATGCGCATCCTCAGAGACTCCGAACAGTTCACACTATGAAGACGCTATTGCAGAGTATCGAAGAAGACCTGAATGAGTCCATTGCGCGCAACAATTGGAGCTGTCGAAAATTGGGCCTCTTGGCTGGAATTTATTCGGCCACTTGCCCGAAATAATTTTTAAAACATAATGGCAAACCCTAATCTTTATAATAAAGCTAAATTCTTGGCCATAACATTAAATTATATGCGTTTTATTTCTTTTTGAAAACCACATACGTCAACGTTCACAAGAAGCTGACGTCACATGAGCAGTCAAAATGAAGTAAACAAGCTTATGGACTAAGGGAATTACACTTTTCAACTTGAACACCACTTTGGTAATGTTTTCGAAATTTGTACATGAATGAAGAAGAATTAACAACTCAGAAAGCAAACATTCTGGATCTTCTCTAAAAAAAATAAAGGCTCCAATTTCACAATCATTCTATAGTGGTCAACTGGCATTTCAAAAACCTTTTTCCAAAGGTTTGAAAGTTGAAAAAGTATCTTCTAAATTATCGTTTATACACTTGGTAGAAACTTGCAAAACCGTTATAAATTCTTTTCTTTAAAAAATTTTCAAAATCGAAATCGAAAGCTGTTTCTGGATTTTCATCGATTGTTCTTGGTACACGACGCTTTCTGTAATGTTTCAGAAAAATCATTCTCAGGACAGATCTTCAATTCCTCAGCGAATGATTGACTTTTTGTGTAAAATGTTTTTGAAGTTGCGTGAGACATCATCTGCTGATATGGTAAAATAGTTTCAATTACAAAATTGGATCCATGTAAAGCCTTTGCAATCTTCCAGTAGTCTTTTGAATTTTTGTGAGACTTTAAGACTTAGCTTGAGTATCTATTTATTTTGCATTTTTTTTAACAATTTTCACATGACTCTACAATTTGACGAGACTGGGAATGGAAGGCAGAACCCACAGTTGTCCACACAAACCATTACGCCACCGGCTATCACTAGGTACCTACCTAAAACTAAGTACCTTTAACGAAAATCTCTGCATTAAGAAGTCATTCATCGAGGTATACAGTTCTGGCAAAATAAGAAGACTACGATTTTCTACTGGCTCCCTGATATTGAGGTTTTCGATTAAGAATCGAACCGTGGTTATATCGAAGTTCTTTTTTCGCCATTCTGCTGAAAAAATTGAAAACTTTTAAATGGCCACTTTTTAGCCTTGAACCATTAGAAAGGTAAAAGTAATACAGTCGTGCATTTAATTTTTTTTATTTTCGTAACAAAATTTTCTGAGCTACATATGTACCAACAAATATTACGTTAACCTTTGAAACGACTGAACAAAATACGTTTATTTTTTGATTGAAAGTCAAATTCTTATAATTAACTAACTGGCAACATGCATCATAGACCATTTTTCTTCTTCTGATTGTCCTTTTCGATACTGAAGTCTATCAGCCACACAGTTTGGTTCTGATTTATAAAAGTCCCAAATTGTTGGTAAAATTTTGAAAGCAGTGCTAAAAAAGAATTAAAATTAGAAAATAGATAAAAATTGATTTCATCACTATAGAATTTTAGAAAACTCACTAAGTTTTTGTCTGTGGCAGAGAATCTTTTCCGTTTTCATATTCTTTTAGAAGTTTGTCGAAGATCTCAATATGTTTAGAAATATCCAGCGGCTCACCACATACATTAATTCTACTACGAATTTTACAATATATTGGTTCTTCAGTCCAAAGATTTGGTAACTGATTTTCTGGGAGCTCTGCAGCTTTGCCTATAAGACGGACCTAAAATGTTAGATGCACAGAAATATCATAAATGTTTTATTTTTCTCTTATTTATTAATTAAATATCAATCAAAACAATTAACGATGTACATAGGTAAATCAATCAATATTGACTAATTCACATACCTGCCACATTGAATTAACTCCATTCTCTTGTAATATTTCAAATAGGAAAGTAACTGAAATCCTTGGATCTTTCATTAAATTTTCATACTTGACACTGTTTTTCTCAGTAACGAAAATAACATGACCATCTTGAAGGCCTCGATAGACCATCGAACGATTTAGAACACCAAATTTACTAAAATTATACAAAAAAAAATATGTTACAGTTGACCCTTTGCTTCAGCGAATTGCAGGTATTTGAAAAAAAAAAAACGAATTGAGCCGGATAACTTAAATTGACTTTAGAATACAATTTTAAATTTTCCACGAAGCCACCCTGTGCACGATGTGAAAAGAGAAGCGTTTGCTTTCTCGAAAATTTTCGACTATGTATATTCCATGCGCACAGATTTGGTGCGAAAATGCGCGCACCATGTCCCATCACGCACTGCTTCTCGTTTCGCTTCTCGCACCTCAAATGTTACAGCTCTTTAGGTGTTAATCAATATTTTTGTAGTAATTGTTTTCTCAGTAACCGGAATTCAAGTTAAGTCGTTGAAGTAATTAATTTAAATGGAAATTGTGAAATTGCCGAAACATCAAGTTAGATATGGTCGGTTCAAGGCACAAACAAATTCTATGGAAAGGGTTTATTTTCCTTCAATATTTTCAATTGAAAAAAATATTAAAAACCAACATTTTGGTTTTTCTTGAATCAGAAATCTATGAAATCAATGAAATTTTTAAAAAAAAATATTTTTGAACTCAAGTTTTAAAAAAAAAATAATGCCGAAATAAGTAACACTTAAACTTCCTATATTAGGACTTCATACTCAGTTTCTTTGTCTGAGTAAGTATCACTTAAGTGACGAACATATAGAAAACGTGCCCCTTACTCTTCTCAGGTGTATAAGTGAGTGCAAGCTCTTGTCTCTCATATTGCCCAATTTCTCCAATTAAATGATACAAAGCTTTAAATCATTAAAATCTATCTTAAGTTGCATAGCCAAACAAACAAAAAAAAAGAATTTTCAAAGGAACTAGAACCGCCTACTAAACGATTTTGTTTTTGTCTTAAGGTTTTGTATTGTATACTTTGTGACTATGCGAATCATCTTATATATAAATGCAAAACAATATAATCAATTTAAAAAATATATCTCAAATTACTCATCAATTGTAGCAATTTCCATAGGGATAAATGCTTTGTCAGGATTTGTTGTTTTATATTTTGTTATTATATCAGAAAACATCTCCACGGGATCTTTTGGTGCATTTTCGATACAAATCAATCTTGAAGGTAGCTATAGAGTAAAGATATTTATTTTATTAGATGACTTTGTCGATAGTTCATATTTTATAACTTACTGCCATTTTTGTTGTGAAGTTTCTTATAAGTAGGTACTCGTATTTGTCTAAAATGATATCTAAATAAAATTAAAAAAAGTATTTAGAGTTATACCTCAAGAGTTATTTAGTTAAAGGTATATATATCTCAGTTATGTTAATGATATATGTACATAGGTACGTCACACCTACATAAATGTAGATAAAACCCTACTTTTTTTTACAAATATGTACAATTTTTATAAGTTTTGATTTTGGTCATTTTATTGATTAAGATACTCCTGAAACTGCTTTAAACCAAACGCGATGAACACCATCTTATTTGTTTAATAAAACTTAATTTAGTCGAAACAAAAATTTAAAATCCTAGAGCAGTTTTATAAATAATTAATATCTAGTTGTATAAAATTTTTTATAAGTGTTTTTAAGAAAACAAATTTGCTAGCAAATTTTATTTATTCATTAATGTGAAGTTAAAAATTTGAATTTTACAAAAAATCTTCCACCCGTTTTCAAAATATCGAATTTCAAAAAAAATAATTTTGAATTTATTTTAAAAATCTAATTTTTACTAGCTTTTTACTAGTACTAGCTATAACTACTAATTACAAGCTTCTGCATTAAAATGTAGTTTTAATCGATTAATCAGATAATGAGATAGTCGAAAATCATAAAAAACCGTTCTATGAGTGGAAGGTACTTTAAAAATCTAAAATTTAATAATTTGAAATGGTAGATCACATAAATTTCATAACATATAAAATTTTATCAAATTTTTGAGCAAAAAAAGATTGTCCTTAAAAGGTTTTAAACATTTGATTTGGAAGTAACGTTATTTTACGTTATAAGACTAATTTTTGTTAAAAATCTTCTAGATAAACTGCTTTTTGCCACGTTTAATGAAAATCGATTGAGTAGTTTTTAAAATAGGTAGGTACATATATTCAGTTTTCAAAATAAAAATTAGAACTTTTAAGAACAATCCGAAAATATTTTTAAGAACGTTTTATTAAGAACAGTATTATTAAGAACGTATCACTCATTCTTCATACAAAAATTTATCAAAATCAGCGAAAATTAAAAAAAAATATGGTTCTTTGGGAGGTGCTATTAATAACCATTCCATTTTCGGAAACATTTTTTTACTTAACGGCAGATTATAACTATTCAAATTTATGGATTTAAAAACAAAATCTGTGGGCCGATTATAAGAAAAATAAGATTTTCCGTTTTTACTTGCGAATATAGGTACTATATGGCAAGTTATGTATTCGTACAAAAAATCGAACTCGAGATTTTGATCAAGACAAGAAGACAAAAAAAGTGGGTCTCGCAAAAACGTCTGTCTGTCTGTCGGTTCGACTGCAGCCTAAATAAATGGGTCGATTTTCTTTAAACTTGGTACCTAGCGTTTCTTGGACATTCCCACCACCCGTTTTTTTTTCTCTTTTTTTTTGGGACCAAAATTAACAGTTATGTCATACAGAATTTCTTGGCCAAAAAGGAAAAACTTATTTTTCTCAAATCCAGCGCTACCGAATTTGTTTTTAAGAACTCAATAAATTTAAATAGTTATAAGTTGCCGTTTAATAAAAAAAAAAATGGTTCTGAAAAATGGTTATTAATGGTACCTCCCAAAGAACCATTTTTTTGTGTGTTAAAATTAGTAGGATCTAACATTTAAAATTTTATATTTTACGTTTATTAACAGTACCTCTCATAGAACGAATAAAATAAAACTTCTTATACAGAAGCTTGTAACAAATATAAATAAAAGTGCGTAGCAAAATTTTCTAAAAAATAATTTTTGGATTTTTGAAAGAAGATTCAACATTATTTTTTTGAAAATTCGATATTTCGAAAACGGGTAGCAGATTTTTGTGTAATGTTCAATTTTTAACTCAAAATTAACAAATAATTAAAATTGGCGTACCAACTTTTTTTCTCAAAAATGTGAACGAAATTTTGGCAAATGGATAAAATATAGACCCCATCATAGCTAATTTATTTCAGACTATAGAACCACAATGTGATCGCGCATAAGAGCAAGTTCGTGTGACCCAGTCGTGCATATTTTTTTTTTGCCAAAGAATTTTGTATGACAGGTACAGTTATTTTTGGTCCTGAAAACAAAATGAAAAAAACATATGTGGATGGAAAGGCTAAGAAACGCTAATTACTAAGTTTAAAGAAAATCAACCAATCCGTTTAGGCTGTAGTCGAACAGACAGATAGACAGAAGGACGTTTTCGCTAGACCCACTTTTTTCGTCTTTCCTATCAGCGTAATGTCAAGTCCGAGCCATACAATGAAGATGCATGTTAATGGTTGGTAATAAATATAATGAAAGCTTTAACAAAAAAATATTAAAAAGTCAAAAATAATTAAAAGATAATATTTTTTGTTTTGTTTAAAAATATTAATTTTCAAAATTTAAATAATATTTTTGAAATTATTTATAAGTAGATACCAGAATATCGGACATGCGAATGAGCCCAAAATGAGACCACATTTTCTAAAAAAAAAAGCGTACAAAGTTTGCCAAAAAACTAAAAGGCAGTTTTGTTTTCTTATAATAACTTTAATAACTACAGGTGCGAAGATTGATTAAAATTGTTTGAGCCGTTTCGAAAAAAATAAAAAAAAAAAGTCTTTAATTATCACAACCCAGCAAACATTTTAATTCAAAATTGAATCATAAATAAATCACAAAATTGAAGAACCTGACCGGAAAAGACTTCACTTATGATGCAATTTGAATTCTTTTACCTGGGCACTTGGACACCGATATGAATCGCTTTTGTGAATGATTGATTTATGATCTTCATTTAAACTTAATTTAAATGAATGTATATAAGAGTCTATAAAATTATTTCTTTATCTTTTCTGAATCATAAATATGATTGCATTATGATTCATTTAAATGAAGGTATTTACTCATCATCCCTTCTCTTAAATGAACATTCACAATTAATTCACTTTATTGGAATCATTTTTGGTGAAGAAAATCTGAACCTTCAGAAAAATGTTTGCTGGGAAATGAAGAATATCAAACTGATATATTTGTATATTATAGCTTCGCACTACAAACATTCATATATTTCAGAAGTAATCTGGAATAAACACATATTTTCACATTATTTTTTACGTTTAAATGCCGTTTTTGCTAACAGAATAAATTTCAAAAATAGTTATGAAAACTTTTGCCGAAAACAATTGAACAAAATTGAATAAAGTATTTGTATATTTAAGATAACCTCTGTAAAATCTACATACTTTCGAGCTTGAGCAAAATAATTTATATTTTCACTCTTCGTATAAAAACCGTAAGTATTTTTAAAATTCCGAAAAAAATTGCTAAAAGAATTAAAAAAAACGATATTTTTGACGTTCTTAATTTTTTTTGAATATTTGTTTCTGATAGATACATTTTGTATTAAACTGATAGCAAAATGTATATTTCATCCTTGCATTAATATTATTGCAATAACTTTGAAAATTACAAGCACGAGGAACGCATACAAATTTCAATCAAACTTGATAGCTTTGAAAACATTACAAATCTATCTGGTTTTATTTTAAACAAAAAGCAACCACAATATTCATAAGAAGGGATATATATTTTATTTTAAATGGATTTTAATGCCAAAAGATTATATTTTGATTTAAATTGTAAATTAAAAATCCAATATTCACCAAAAACTACTTCCACTTCTCTTCGATACTATAGGGGTTCTATTACCTGATGACTTCTCGCTTGAGCTCAAGACTGTTTAGTAATTCTGTTCTTTGATCAATATTTTAACAAAACTTATTCATGGAATATTTAAACTAAATTTCAAATAAAATACTTAAGTATGTACCTTCCTAATTATTGAGTGATTCTGCACAACTACTCAACTCAACTATTCTATGTATGTACATATATGTAGATATGTGTAAGGAAATCTGTATGTATATTTTATATATCACTATGATGATCCCAAAAATTCTAATCTTAATTGAATAAAATAAAATGCACGACCAATGGGTCGCACGAACTTGATCTTATGTGCGTTCACAATATGGCTCTAAAGCCTAAAATAAAATAATTATGGCGCCCTATATTCTAACAAAATCCATCTACCGAAAACATAGTTTAGTTAAATGTTGTATTATGTGAGTATACAAAAATGAACAATATAGCACCGTGTTGCACATAATCGCTCATTAAAAAGAACACAGACATAACTCAAAATAAGCGGTTTTGAGATAAATGCGATTGAAAACTTCGTTTTTGTGAAAAAGGTATGTAAAACGACATGATGTTAAACTCAAAACCGTCAATTTTTGAGTTATCACGGTATTCTTTTCTATGAGCGATGCATGTATTCAAATTAGATTATTTAAACTGGAAAATTGTTTTAAATCAACAAAATTAGAAATATGTATTATATTGATTAAAAAACGTCTGTAATTCAAACTCAAACTCAAAACGATGTAAACTATCTGATTTCTTTAATAATTCTTAATTTATGACAAGAAAATTTTAAAAATCTGAGTTAAAATTAAATTATTTGTTTTTTAAATCCAAATATATATTTTTTTTTTGAAAATTTTGGTATGCAAGTTTATTTAAAGTTAACCGGATAATGAGACAGTCGAAAATAAAAAAAAAAAAAAATCGTTCTATGAGAGGTACTGTTGATAATGGTAAAATGTAAAATAAATAAAATTTAAATATGTACTAATTTTCACAAACACACATTTTTGTTTTTTTAAATCGTAGGAATCGTTTTTGAGCAAATTAAGATTTTCCCTAACGGCTTTCAAGAATTTGTATTAGAGGTATCTACCTATCGTTAGTTTTGGTTATACGAATAATTTTTGTTTAAAATTTTTTATATAATGGTTCAAGACTATTTTTTGCCAATTTTAGTAAAACCCGACTAAGTCGAAAAATAATTTCAACCTCTTTTTAAAAATCTGAAAAATAATACACAACATTCTTGAAAAAAAATGATCATAATCAGTTGAACCATTTTCGAGAAAAGCGAAAAAAAAAATGTTTCTTTGACCATTTTACGAAACCATTTTTATTTTATAAAAGACAGCTTAAAATGTATGGCAATTAAAAAAAATAAAGCTATGTAGCCGATTTTGAGAAAAATAAGATTTTCCTTTTTGGCCAAAAAATTTTGTATGACAAGCAAAACAAATAACTTTTTTTTTTGAAAATGGCGCAAAACATCGAGTGTAGCTTCGGCTGTGTGGCACGTAGCGCCGTCCTGTTGAAACCAAATGTTGCCAATATCCTCCTCTTCAATTTTTGTGAACAACAATTCGTTCAAGATGGCCCGATAACGATCGCCATTGACTGTAACGGCCACTCCTTGCTCATTTTCGAAAAATGGCCCAATTATGCCTCTGGAAAAAAATCCACACCAAACAGGTAACTCGTTTTGGGTATATCGGCTTTTCAATGTATGCGTGCGGGTTTTTTGTGCCCCAAATTCGACAATTTTGCTTGTTTACTACCCGCCAAGATCAAAATGAGCTTCATGAAAAGATGATTTTTTTGCCAAAATCGGCATCTTCTCTGAGTCGATCGCAAGCCCACTTAGCGAACCGTATACACAACCATATTCGTTCAGCGGAAGGATAAAACTAATTATCTGTCAAATCAGACATGAGCTAAGTGTTACCATTCACGAAATAAGCACTAGTTAAAAAAAAAACGTTAGATGGCGGACCCTTTATTTAGTCCTAAAAAATTAAAAAAAAACGTGTCGGGGGAATGTCAAAAAACGCTAGGTACCAAGTTTAAAGAAAATCGACCAATCCGTTTAGACTGTAGTCGAACAGCAGACAGAGAGATGGACGTTTTTGCAAAAGACCCACTTTATTCGTCTTCCCTATCATAGTAAAGTCAAGTTTGATCAAAATCTCGAGTCCGATTTTTGCATGAATCTATAACTTGCCATAAAGAACCTTCATTCCTATTGCAAGTAAATATAATGACCTTAATAATTAGATTGCAATTAAGAATAATTGTTTTTTTTTTGTTTAAAATTGAATTTTTTTTTTATAATTATTGTAGATTCCACACTGCTCCAGATCTTATCAGACACCTATCTATTGTAGAAACGGAAACGAACACCGAATTGTCCGGAAGAAATACAAATTACGAATTACTTTTTTTTATAAACGATGGTCTAGAAGAGATCCAACAGAATTTTATTTAAAACAAAAATTAAGTCTTTCAGTTTCTTACATATAAGTGGAATAAGAATAGGATGGTGGTACAAATTATTGGTATTGTACATTCCATTCAACACTATCATTCAAAAACTGCGTTTTCAACAAAATTTGTTGATATTCATTTTATTTGATACTATTTGATCCGCCCGGCTTCACACGGGTAGACAAAGCTTAGCATAAAAATTACAAAAGAAAATTTTATTTTTTGTCTTTTTGTAATCGAATACCTACTACTTTATGGGTTTAAACCCACTTCACGTTATGAAAGGCTAAATTTGTAAAAATATGATCCTCTTAGTCCAACACAGAAACAATTTTTGTACTATTTAGAAACCACTGTTTTATTTTCATCCCATTCCACTCTATATATAGCATTTTTTAAAATAACCTTCCAAATAGAAACAGAATTTTTGAAATCAGATACCACTTTTCGTTTCTACCCCCTTTCACCCTATAAATACCAAATTTTTGAAAAAAAGTATTCCTCAAGCCATCCACTCGAAATACCCTTTCGAACACGAAAAGAATTTCTTAGATCGGGCATTTTACTATTTCTACCATATTTCACCCTAATAATAATAAAACTTTGAAAAAGAATACCTATCCCTAAAGCTATTTCCTCATAAAAGCATTTCAAACAAAAGAATACCCTTAAGCAATTTCCGAAGGAATTCCCTTTCAAACACTAAAAGATTTTTTTAAATTTGTAAAAATATGATCCTCTAAGCCCGACCTTTATTGCTTTCCCAGCACTATTTTTTAGATATTTTTCAGATTTCAAAAAGTCTGCTTACCATTTTAACAAAATATTTAAATTGTTAAGGCCTGTTTGCTGTAACTGTAACGAAACTTAAATATTTAAGTTCAACATAAGATCTTATGTGACAGTTTACGCTGATAAAAAAGTAGAACGTAATCGTTTAGGTTCAACACAAATCCTTAAGTTTCGTATGAGCAAACGACTCTTAATGTGTTTTTTATTTTTTTTTTTTTTGAAAATCGCGTCTTTGAAGACAAAGTTCATTGTAGTGTATAATTTGTTTATTTCTTGAAATTTTATTTTAACAAAATTTCGTGAAATAGTTCATTTTTATCAGGCATGGAAGTACAGTAAAAAAAAAGGTATTAAAAAATTAAATGTTTTGTGTGAGGTAGCTATCTAGCTATGTAGGTACATATATGTTTATTTTATATTATGATGTTTAATTTATAATTTATTACAACTCGTACTAATGGAAGGGATTTAATAGTACCTATTATGGGTACTCTATAAACAAAGCGGTCATCAGGTCATCAAGGGAAGATAACGTCACATTGATAACGTAAAAGAAGAAATCATATTCCAAATATTTCAATTTTGGTTCTATTGCTTCGTTGTTCTCTTGTACGAATTCATAAAGACGACTACAACTGTAAGTCATTGGCCGAGTTCAACGCACATCTGAATATTCAGAATTCTGAATTTTTGAAGCTCTTGATTTACAGCTGGCAGAAAAAGTTCTGAAAATTCAGATGACTTCTGACAGCTGGCCAATCAAGAGCTTCAAAAATTTAGAATTCTGAATATTCAGATGTGCGTTGAACTCGGCCATTGAATCGGACAAAATGAAATCAACTTTAATGTTCACTTTAGTAGCAATATCTATAGCGCTCTTGAGTTGATAACCCAGAAAAATTTACTAGGCATTCACTTCAAAAAAAATTCCGTCAAAGCTAAATTTCGAAAGAGAGCTTTATTTTATTTTGTTTGCTAAAGCTGTTCCTAGGTTAGGTTAGGTTAGGTAGAAGGGCTGACTGTTGATCTTGTTACCGTCACACTTAGATCTATGTAACGGGTGATTTTTTAAGAGGTTTAGAACTTTTTAAAAAAAAAACACACAAAAACTTCGAAAAAATGAATGAAATATTTATTTGAATCGATAGTTTGAACCTTGCAATTTAATGTTTAAAGATAATTTCATGCAAATATTGACCGCGGCTGCGTCTCAGGTAGCCCATCCGCTGAGTCCAATTTTGGCATACTCTTTCACACATATCGGCCGGTATCTCACGAATGAATGCATGGATGTTGGCTTCCAGTGCGTCAATCGAAGCGGGCTTGTCCCTATAGACATTAGCCTTGACATACCCCCACACAAAATAATCTAATGGTGTCAAATCGCACGATCTAGGCGGCCAATTGGCCGGCCCGAAACGTGAAATTAACTGTTCACCAAACTCGCCTCGCAATTGCGCCATTGTTTGGCGTGCTGTGTGGCATGTGGCACCGTCTTGTTGAAACCACATATCATGCAAGTCAAGAACTTCCATTTCGGGCAAAAAAAAGTTTGTTATCATCGCTCGGTAGCGTTCACCATTGACAGTAACGCTGCGATTCGCATCATCTTTGAAGAAATAGGCCCAATAATGCCGCCGGCCCATAAACCGCACCAAACAGTGGCTTTTTCGGGATGCATTGGTAGCTGTTGCAATGCTTCTGGCTGATCTTCACTCCAAATGCGGCAATTTTGCTTATTTACGTACCCATTCAACCAAAAATGAGCCTCATCGCTGAACACAAGCAGCGCGCGATGAACATTTCGAACCGAGCACGAATTTTGATAGTAAAATTCAATAATTTGCAAGCGTTGTTCATTTGTAAGACGATCCATGGTTAAATTGCAAACCAAACTGAAGCTGTTTGACAGTGACACAAGGTACTAAACACACGTCAGCTGTCAAAACCAGTGTTTGCCAAAACCAAACCAGCTTAAAAATCACCCGTTAGATCCGTTGTGATACCCTAGGAAATTGTATCTCAGCTGTTCCTAAAAAGAACCCCCAAATTTGGACCAGGTTTTGGCTTTTGATTTTGTGGTGTGAAAAGGGAAAATTTTCTTTTATTGCTCGAAAACAATCAATGATAACACTTTTTTTCGTAAGAGCAATATTGATTTAGAAAAAAAACATTAATGCACTTTTTCCACATAAACACGCAGTGTAAATTAATGGGTGCGTTTGCGCACGAATTTTTCTCAAAATCTATTACTCTTTTATGAAAAAAAAGTTTTATAATCTTTTTTAGAATCTCATAACCCTTGATAAAATGATAAAAAGAAAACAAAATTCATTTTATATCTTCCCTTAAAAAAAAAAACAAAAGCGCTGGTCCTACTGTCCTAGCTTTCCACCTAAATTCAGTTTCAATTAAAGTCTTATTTTCCTAAAAGATATATAGGTATGTATGTTGATATGTAATATTGAATATTTGTGAAAAAAATCCAATTTTAAAATGGACAATATTAAAAACTTCTAAAACTTGAAGGTACGAGAAAAATTTTTTTTTCTGCTCTAATAAATTCAATTTTTAAAATGTAACGTTTTTCTGTATCAAACATAACTAATGAACTTCAAACACAGATGTCAGCACTCATAATTTAGTTCGTGTTGTCTCTTTTCTGTTGTATGCTGTCGTCGCTTGTACTCACGCTCCCTCCCATTCGGACAGTAGCTGTAGCTGTCAGTGTCATAAATAAAATAGGTTGAGTGAAAAAAAGGTTCTTTTAGGGGCAAAAATAAATAAAATTTTCATGGAAAATTAAAAACCCCTTGTCAATCATGTGTTCGGGAAACAAATACCTACTTACAAAAAATAGCGAAAACTAAAATTCTAAACGGAACAACACTAACTGAACAACAACAATGGCATCGATTTTGGACATGAGAACAAACAATTTGAGTCCCAGTAGTTTCGATTACTGGACGCAAGAAATAACCAATTTCTTCACACCACTCAAATACTTACTGGCAAATTCCAGATTGGAATTGTTCCTAAAGGATGTAGATTTAAATTATATTGTTAATACGGTCTTTTGGATTTTCTTGATGTTTACTCTTGGTTTTTGTGGATTTTACCATTTGTTCCACGTAAGTATTTTTTTTTCTCTACTTTATCCCAATTAGAACCTCAACCTAAATAGAAAATGCACGGGTCATTCTTTTTATATTTTGGTTGCAGAATTTTCTATTTTTATTTTTGTTGTTTTTCCTTTGATTGACATGGTTGTTTTTTTTTGTTGTGTTTATTGGAGTATGTGCTTGATATATGTTTGTGTGTGTGGAATGCCGAATCTACGATGCGGCTGTCAGAAACAGCTGTTTAAATTATCAACGAAGGGGAAGTAAACAATGAGGCGAGGATGGTGATATGTAGGTGGCGATAACAACAGTTGTGAGAATGATGGTTCCAACATTTTATTTGAATTCAAATATTTGAACAGATGTACGAATGCATTTTTATTTTAATTGAATTGAATATCGAATTTGCGTGATAGATACATTGTGAGGCCAGATTTGAATTCAAGGTAGTAAAAACCTTCGGAACAACATATTCTAGTTTATGTTATAAAATAAAATTTAAATTTTGCGATTTTCCACCGAAACTGTAACTTTAAACAGTTGGATTTACGAAAGTTTTATCGTTTTACCAACACCTTTTTTTTAGAACATTCAGTCCCAGTTTTTCAGTGGTGAGTTAAACCAGAGAGTTAGCTAACTCTTGAAGTATATTAACCGATAGTTAACTGAGGAAGCAGTTTTTCGGTGGAGACTGGAGAATGCCTGCGGAAAGACAAAACAAACTTGGTGGATAAAATATCAAAAGCATCTGTTGAGTTAAATCTGAGTTAACTCTCCAAATTTTTTGAGTTAAGCCTAGTACGCAGATCGCGCTAAACTAAATTTTATCTCTACTATTTTTATCTCTACAAACGTTTGCTAAAAGCTTCGATACAAAATAAAGCGAACAGAGATTATCCACTCCACATCAAGACGAGAATACTCGGCAGCCATTTCAATTTGCCTACATACTTAAAATATCAGTTTGCAGATACAAAATGAGAATGTATGTATAAAAACCTCACACATTCACAGCAGGGTTCTTCACACTCTCGTTAAATTGTTGTTGCAATTCACATCTATTCGTCGGCACGAGACGAAATTACAAAAACAGTAGATTTTGCAGGGTGAAACTTAAAAAACATTCTCATCTCTATATCGAGTATCGTTGGTCTTGATTCACAAATGTCAAAAATTATCTGTGAAAGAATGTGTTCAGCATTATTTCGCGCGCTTAATTAATTGGAGACTTTTTGATAAACTACTAGATGAGAGTTGGAATTTAGCTCGTGAACTGCGTACTGCTCGGCTAAAAATCCGCGCTAAAATTTATCTTTGGAGGAAATTTGTATGGAAGATAAATTTTAGCGCGATCTGCGTACTAGGCTTTAACTCGGGTTTAACTTTAATCTCGCACTGAAAAACTGGACCTCAATGGTCTATAATAATGCATCTAATGTGGTTTTCCAGTCAACCATTTCAGATTTGGGGGTCAGATTCCAGATCAATCGTGGTAACTAGAACGAATCGCGATTGATCCTTTTTTTGTAAAGGTGTAGGTGATTTGTCTGTGTTTACTGATGTAAGTAGTGATAGTATATGTAGGGAAAAATTCCTACAAGTATTTTTTTCCTAGGGAACAGTTTTTTCTGTAATACAAAAATATTATGTATTTGGCTTTATTTTCTTGATGAAACTGGTGAAAAAATGCGTAAGAAAAAATTCTTACAAAACGTTTTTTTTTTTCAAATTATAAAAGAACATTTTTGTGTTTAAATTATAATTAATTTCAACTACGCGAATACTTTCACCTGTCTTAATTTATTGAAATGGAGATTAATGAGAGAACCCACACTGGCGCTATGCAAATC
Source organism: Leucozona laternaria (assembly GCA_932273885.2). Classification (NCBI taxonomy): domain Eukaryota; kingdom Metazoa; phylum Arthropoda; class Insecta; order Diptera; family Syrphidae; genus Leucozona; species Leucozona laternaria. The sequence goes on from OW026367.1 coordinate 45,163,414, forward strand.
TTTGAACATTCTTCAGTCGTCGCATATTCGCGCGAAGGTTTAGCCCCGGTTTGGGAGCGTTTATTGATTTGTTTCATAAGAAAATACTCAAAAGTGGGACTGACTTTTAATCTTGAAATTATTAATATCCTGAGGCCATTTTGAAATTATGACAAAATATAAGAAAGAAAAGATTTACGCATTTTTTTCTTGACTTCATTTAAATGAATGTGATATTGTACATTAGGCGTGTATTTTTACAAGTCCATATGGATTTGTCGAAAAAAACGACATCGGGACTTAGGAACTTCTTACTTACAGTACGTAAGTCCCGATAATTATCTGGACTTAGCTAAGTCTATATGGATTTAAGTTGTTGTTGTATTTACGTGTAAAACTATTAGTCCCAATGTCGTTTTTTTTCGACAAATCCATATGGACTTGCAAAAAAAACACGGCTATTATTTTGTTCAATCAAATTGAAAACAAAAAATAGAATACAAATTAGGGAATTTTTTGTTCCCTAGCAGGAATTTTATTTTGTTGGTATACTATCACTGCTTTATAACATGATTTGGCCATCGGTCGGATCCATATATCCACAGGAATCCCGTCCATCCAAAATCCAAATCAAAGGAGAAGCTATCGGTCGATGGTGAGGAAGAAGACAATGAACATGAAACAAGGTCACTACATAAGGATTACTATGGAATTTTAATAAAAATAATTTTATTTTCACAAAAAACAATGGACTAACCCACATGTTTCCACAATGCCTTTCATTCCATATGAAACATTTATCCAATTTAATCACTAATTGACTCCGAACTCAAGAAGTCAATGGTTAACGGTAATGAGGATAATAAAGACAAAAATTTCACTAATTAAACTTCATTATTTGTATTTATTTTACTAAACAAATGCCTTATCAAAAGTAAACAATGCTAGCGAAAGGCCAAAACGAATTTAAACTGACGAGGAGAGGACGACGTTTAGAAATGTCAATTTGGTTTGTGTGCAAGTGTGTGTGAAAGTATGTGTAAATCTGCCAATAAATCGAGATTTAAAAGATCAATCGAGAAAAAAAACAGACCACGAAAAAAATCAATTTTTTTGGTTGTTAGGAACGTAAAATCTGAAAAAGATCAAGTTGACCCCCATAAAAATCAATTTTTTTGGTTGCTTGGAAAACCACATAAGCTTACTTGACAAAGTGAACCTTTTTGTCATTATCTAAAATACTATTTGTATACGTTCAATTTTTTAATTATCTTCATCTTTACTTACAGGTCTTTTTCAAATCACCAAATGTCAAATTCTACAAACGAAAACAGTTCGCCCGATCTATTTGGAATATTGCCTTTTATGCAGCGTCAACAATTTTTCTGTATTACTACAACGAATACTTGATCTCACCTCAGTTGGTACGAAATGCCGGCCGACTTTTCCCCACCTATGAAAATACGATTTTCTACAAATCACAATCTTGTGAAAAATTTCAACTTTACTCTTTATTCATCACGACATTTTACCTACATGGAGCTATGTTGGATTTCAAAGAGTGTGACTTTTCTGAAGCCGCTTCGAAGACACTTTATGCATTAGCTTTAGTTTCAATAAATGGATATAAGTGAGTAAAAAATTACGTCATAAAATGTCGCAACTCAAAAATCGTCAGTCATAAAACCTAAAAAAAATATTGCAACAACGTTTAAAAGCATTTCTATCGAGATTAAAGATTTTTGAAATGTAACGGTGTTTTACCGCCATATTATTCACTAGATACATCCAGATTAAAACTTAAATCCAGATGTATTTACATTGAATTTGTATGCTTTACATCTGGATTTAAATTTTTAATCTGAATGAATCGAGTGAATAACATGGCCGTTAATGTATGTTTTACATTTATGAATAAACTAATAATAATTTTAAACTAACTTTTAGATTTGAAAACTATTTTGTTGGATTAAATTTAAATTTGGGAATTTACAACATCCTAACCGAGTGTTTGTTTCTATTGGCCTTACAAAACTCCCATCGGAACCGTTTGGTTTATCAAGTATTTCTAGGACTGCGGATTGCATCATGGTAAGTAAGTGTGACATTTGGCGTTGATCTTTATAGAAATCATAGGTGGCGAGATTTCGGAGATTTCGATTCAGATTAACATAACTAGTAGATGGTAAACGGCTTTGCTGGCTGTGTCATGTAGAATGTAGATATATACACACATTCTTTACAACGTAGAGTCCACTTTTGTTGGAACCCACTGGGGATAAAGAACACATACTCGTATATAATGGCTGAAGATAATTATAAGAAACCTGAGCTCTGGAAGCAGCTTGACCAAAATCAAGCTGGCTTGCAATGCATGGTACTTAACATTACAACTACCAAAAGAAGAAATTATACTTTTCATTGTCATCATGCTCAATTACTTTAAATAATACTCATTACGAATATTTTTGACTCTCTTTCAGGTTTTGAAGTATCATCTTGAGTTTAAAATCCTTTTTCTTATGTATTTCAGGTCGCATGTCTTTATAAGTTTGCTCCCATTCAAATACCTTGTCCCAACACTATTTGCAAAGAATTTCAAAATTCTGCTAAATGTTGTTATATGGGTCTGGTATGGTCTTTCAATATGGAATTCACCAGTGTTGCAATATTTCAACCACCAAATATATCACAGTTCACCCATCGATTGCTCTGGTGAAGGATCAGCTGCAAAGTAAGTTCCACTCATGTTTTTTGGTTTTAATATATTTTTTTAATCGCAATTCCATTTATCAGGTGTATTCTTCTAAAAGACTCAAGTGAACATCGGCACTTTAAAGCTTTGAAAAAAGCCTATTATGAAGTTAAATTGGCTCATGAAAAGCTAACAGCATGTGTAACTACAGCATCGACCTCAGAGAATTCCTCGGCAAAGACTTTTCAAGCTATAAAATGTTTGTTTTGAACTTTTCACTAATATTTTATTTGTTTAAAGCTTTACTTCATCCTATCGCAGGTATTATGACGCTCAAAAGAAAACTCAAACGTATTCGCGAAGGACGAGGTGAATCTATGTATGATGCTGACGAACTTATACCTGATTCACCCACAGAAGCTGAATAAAGATTAGTTGTGACGATGGAAAGATGACGGACGAAAGAGAAGCTCAATTAGGCTATTTGGCATATAATATTATTTATTTTTTCTATTTTAACTAAGCCTAGTTTATGCAACCATAGAGGCGTAATGAATTCTGCACATACAAACATATTTCCAATTGTGAAAACCTGCACTTTATTTGACCTAAAAATTCAAATAATATGCGAAAACTATTGATTGACAAACATAACTTCGATTTTTACTCTTGACTTGACTGAGCAGTTAACAATTTCAACAATTTTGCTTGTGCTTATTATAAAAGGTTGTAATTCTTCGTGCTTACATGCACTAAAAATAAAATCTCAATCTTGAATTTAATGTCAACGAATTAACACTTCGATCAAAACGTATACCTACTGATGATTTATCGTTGATTTTTTTTTTGTCAAGAAATATGTTGCCATTTCACATGGACTCTGATTTTATTTCATCTTGATTTGGAAACTAGGCTTTATTTGTCAATGCTTAATGAAAACAAAGAAACTATTATACTTTCAACCTTGTGATATTCTTAAAAAAAAAATGAAGATTTTATGTTGAAATCTTTTCGAATCTATATATATGTACTTCTCTGTTTTTTATAACTTAACATCCAATTTATAAGAGAAGAGACGCCTTCGCCTCAATTAAATTCCTAATTTATTTAACCATTTAGTCAACAATTTTATTAGCAATCCTTATTTATTAAAAATCTTGTTTTAGCAACAAAAAGACACTATTTTTGATGATCTTAGTAAATGAATAATTCCTTTAAGATTAAAATTAATTTTTGTGTGTTTGATTGTTTGTGTTTTCGATTATAGTGATGTACCTTTACCAAAACCTGTTATAGCTTTGCATCATAATGAATATTATATAATATCTATGTATAAATTATACACTTGCAAGAATATTTTATTGTTTTTTTTGTTCTATAAAAAATTAAAAAGAAAAAACTGGCTGCTGCCTCTTACGAGGAAGTGACAAATTGTCAGGTATCTCTTCTCATTAGTATTCGGATTCGGTAGAAAATTGTAGGCCTCCTCCATTCCTGTAAACAAACAACACGCACACAGGAATGATTGAGAGTTGTAAGTCAGTAGCCCCTGGCTCTCTACGTGCTGCCGCACCACCAAATTTATTTATTTTTTTTTTTTTAAATAAAAAGTAAATATTGACATTTTTCTGCTGAATTCTCAGGTAAGTTAATTGGTCGAGTTCATTCATTTTAAAGTGCGGAAAAACTAACAGCCCTATTCTGCTCAATTCACGTGAATCGTACTATCGATCCACCCATTCGATTCCCTTTCGCTGTACCTTTCCATTCTGCTATCCATCGGGTGAACTTCATTATCCCAAACCAATTTGACATTCATGTGAAATTTTTGGGAAATTTGGGTAAATTGTTTTGGTTAATCATTTTAAATTAAAAAAACAACAAATATAAGAACTTATTAAACTTTTTTCCACTTCCAAACAGAGGAATAAGAAAATTAACAAACAGAGCACTTGTTTTTTGAAAAACAGGATTTAATTTCATTGCAGAAAAAAGAGTAATGAATTGATATCTAAATATTTTTTGTTCTACCCCGAAAAATGATAATAAGCTATCATTTACAGTCAAATATATTCTAAATTAGGCAATAATCTAGATTTTACTTATATTTTACTAATCACTTCCCAGGCAATCCAATAAAAATGAAAAAATCCGCAACCGCGGAGTCAGGGCCGGACTAACCATATGTGCAAGATGTGGAAATGCACAGGGCGCATTACCAGGAACAAGAAAATTTAATCTGATATTGCGCTAGCAAATATGTACTGCCATTTGCATTTTAACCACAAAACTTGTTCAAATAATCCCAAATTAACATCCATCACAACTGTGCTAAATTATTTCTTGCACACTAATTAACTTCACTTTGATTGTTGCATTCAAGGAGAATCTAACTCAAAATATCGTAAATTAAAGATCCCACTTGACCTATGTACGCATTGAAAGTATAGCTCCTGGGTAATGTAGAAAAGTCTTATGCATCTGTATCAGTGTATATGTACAAATATAAAAAAGGGGCGCTTTCCACAAATCTTGCACAGGGCGCAAATTTGGCTGGGGCCAGCCCTGCGCGGAATATTACCGACTTTACCTACTTTAACCCAGATTCACTTCGAATGAATAGCAGAATAGTGATTAGTGAAAATTCAAGAAAAATTCCCCCCAAAAATCAAATTAGAAAGTTTTTGATTTTACCTTTTAATAATTAGAGATAATTTTACCGAAAATACACGGGTGGCTGATAAATTTTTCTTTTTTTTTTAATTCATATAATTTATTTTTTGATTTGTAAACATTTATGCGGCGGTGGCGGTAAGGTAAATTAAAAACGTGGGCCTTACGTACAATTAAAAAGTTACGTGTCAAACATTTTTCACGTTACGATTCAGTGTGTACCTGTACAAATATCTTAATCGTGAGTCCTAATAAATAAATACCTTTTTTAAATAAAAAGTAAATATTGACATTTTTCTGCTGAATTCTCAGGTAAGTTAATTGGTCGAGTTCATTCATTTTAAAGTGCGGAAAAACTAACAGCCCTATTCTGCTCAATTCACGTGAATCGTACTATCGATCCACCCATTCGATTCCCTTTCGCTGTACCTTTCCATTCTGCTATCCATCGGGTGAACTTCATTATCCCAAACCAATTTGACATTCATGTGAAATTTTTGGGAAATTTGGGTAAATTGTTTTGGTTAATCATTTTAAATTAAAAAAACAACAAATATAAGAACTTATTAAACTTTTTTCCACTTCCAAACAGAGGAATAAGAAAATTAACAAACAGAGCACTTGTTTTTTGAAAAACAGGATTTAATTTCATTGCAGAAAATAGAGTAATGAATTGATATCTAAATATTTTTTGTTCTACCCCGAAAAATGATAATAAGCTATCATTTACAGTCAAATATATTCTAAATTAGGCAATAATCTAGATTTTACTTATATTTTACTAATCACTTCCCAGGCAATCCAATAAAAATGAAAAAATCCGCAACCGCGGAGTCAGGGCCGGACTAACCATATGTGCAAGATGTGGAAATGCACAGGGCGCATTACCAGGAACAAGAAAATTTAATCTGATATTGCGCTAGCAAATATGTACTGCCATTTGCATTTTAACCACAAAACTTGTTCAAATAATCCCAAATTAACATCCATCACAACTGTGCTAAATTATTTCTTGCACACTAATTAACTTCACTTTGATTGTTGCATTCAAGGAGAATCTAACTCAAAATATCGTAAATTAAAGATCCCACTTGACCTATGTACGCATTGAAAGTATAGCTCCTGGGTAATGTAGAAAAGTCTTATGCATCTGTATCAGTGTATATGTACAAATATAAAAAAGGGGCGCTTTCCACAAATCTTGCACAGGGCGCAAATTTGGCTGGGGCCAGCCCTGCGCGGAATATTACCGACTTTACCTACTTTAACCCAGATTCACTTCGAATGAATAGCAGAATAGTGATTAGTGAAAATTCAAGAAAAATTCCCCCCAAAAATCAAATTAGAAAGTTTTTGATTTTACCTTTTAATAATTAGAGATAATTTTACCGAAAATACACGGGTGGCTGATAAATTTTTCTTTTTTTTTTAATTCATATAATTTATTTTTTGATTTGTAAACATTTATGCGGCGGTGGCGGTAAGGTAAATTAAAAACGTGGGCCTTACGTACAATTAAAAAGTTACGTGTCAAACATTTTTCACGTTACGATTCAGTGTGTACCTGTACAAATATCTTAATCGTGAGTCCCAGCTTACATGCCGCCTCCACTGGGCATGAACGATGCTCGGATTATGAACATGTCTTTAAAAAATCCAATGGAGGCAGAAAAATCCATGTCATGTAGTGACATAATCCATACAAGTCAGATTGTGGATTGGATTGTGGTTGTGATGTTGGACATCGTTGATGCCCAGTGGAGGCGGCATGTTAAGCATATTTTTTTTTAAATAATTTCGCCCATACCAATTGGTCAGATTGGTTGATAATTTCCAATGTAAGGGCGGCTATCAAAGCGGACTTGTATCGTTTATTTATATGATAAGAAGCAGGGTTGCCAGTTTAGGGGTTTTCCCAATAGATTTAGGGGCTTTTTTGTCGTTGGGTGGTTATCTGGGGGGACGAGATGTTTGGGGGGAAATCTGGGGGATTAATTCAGAGCTAAAAGGTTGAGAAATCGTATAGGTATTTAAACAGCTGACATTTTTTCACGAGTTAGATATTCCTTACATTCTGGGTGTCAGAATTTTAAACCAAGGCAAGAAATGCTGAAAACTTTCACAAGTGAGAAAATGGTTCAAACCGCAGCGACAGCCAAAACCAAGATGACGATAAAGTATTAGAATTTTTTTTAAAGAAGTGTAAAAAAAATTTTAATTCCTTTATATTTTTATTTTCATATTAATTTCTGGTGAGTTAAACCAGAGTGAGCTAACTCTAGAACTAAATTAACTCACAGTGAACTGAGGAAGAAGTTTTTCGGTGGAGAATGTATGCGAAATGACTTAACAAACTCGATGCATAAAACATGAAAAGCATAATGATGATTTAACTCGGGTTAATCGCGCACTGAAAAACTGGACCTAGAGGCTTCTTGTTTCACAATGTCTGATTAAAGTTATAAATAAGCAATTAGGAACTTTTTAGTCAATTATCAACCTCCCTTGTTTCACAATATCTGAATAGCATAATTTTAAATTAAAGTTCAAAGTATTTTACTGGCCCGATTAAGTTTCGATTAGGATTAGCATATTTATGTACTTGGCAATTTAAATATTATTCATTATTTTTCTCCAGTTTTCATCAGTCAAAACTATTTTGTCTGGAAAACTGGAACATTTAATTGACACATATATACCTACATTTATTATTTCGAAAAAATGTGAAACGATAAGTTTTTTACTGGAAGGATTTAATTTGCGGATAATTTGAATGTCGAGTAAATAATCAGAATTTTACTCAGAAATTGTGAAGAAAACCCTAAACAAATTTTCTTTTATTCCTTTGTACCTTTTTTCATATGTTTTTTTATTGTAGCTGTGTGAATTAATTAAATTTTAAAACAAATTTAAGCGCTGTGAATAAAAATAAAAAGTTGACAAAAAATTTAAGGGTTTTTGTTGATAAAATGTGGTAATCTGGGGGGTTTCTAAATTTTTCTGGGGGAACATTTTTTTCATCTGGCAGCACTGATAAGAAGAGATACAAACCTTAAGGATATGCCCGTTGCATTACAAAATACATTCTGCATTATTTTTGTATAGGATAATACCGGTTTTGATCGGAAGTTCTTCAAAAATCTATAGATATGAATATTGGAAGAAGTTGGTTTGGATAGGTCGGCTTTTGTCCTCCAGATTCTCATTTTAGCAATTTTTAATTTAAAGCAAATAGTTTTTCTAATTAAAATCATTTATTTAGTAAAATAAAAAAAAAATGGACGGATTGATCTTAATAATCTTATGTAAAATATAAAGAAAACAAGGCACTATCAACAGTTATTCTAACGATAAGTTATTCGTACAAAAGGTATTCGAGATTTGTAGGTATATTGTGATATTGTGGTACATTTGGAATGATTGATATGGACTTCTCTTCTACGATTAAGTTTCTTTTTATAAGAATTGTTTGTAAAACGCCAGAACCAAGCTAAAAATCAAATATATTCCAGAGATCGAAAGATTGGGTGCTCCACTCTAAAAAAAAAAAGAAGTCAAGTAACATTGTTAAAACATATTCCTGGCTTTCAACTTACTATGACAAAATAATTGCATCTATCTCCTTGGCAGCATTCGGCACATGTCCAATCCTCATACCAAATATGGGTGCAGTATGGTGTGTAGCGTTTCCTTTGCTTCTGACAATGACTTTTTGCCATGCATCGCTTTGAAACGTAATACTGTTTAAGGGCTCCTTGCGAGAAATACGGCTGACTGCCCCATCTTATTTCAGTGAAGCAAACATCTTCACCTGGTTCGCAGGTCTTAATAGTGTTGAGGCATTTCTCAGTATTTCCAGTTTGATTCGAACAAACGTAGCACTCAAGCCCAGATACAAATTGAACTGCGGGAAGATTTTAATATGAATGGGAATTTTAATTTTAGTTTGTATAAATTTACTTTCTATGCAGAAATATATTCCGAGCATGGAAACTAAACAAATTTTCCAAAAATCCATGTTATGGTAAATATAAAATAAAATTCCAAATTATAAACACAAAATCAACTCCCTTTAGTCATTAATTTGACATTTATAGTGAGCTGCTAGCCAGTAAGCCACTCCCTATCATGAAAAGTTGAAGAAAGATTTGTACAGGGTTGTTATAACACATTACGCTGACTCACAATGAATTGTACTCTGAGGCTGACGCGAGACGTGATCAAGGAAAACAACTGTTTACGGCGTGGCACCCTCTAGGCAACCTAATTGCCAGCAACATTTTGTTGCCGGTATTGCCTCGATGTTCCTTGTAAATAAAAAAACATCAAGTTTGGACTTTTAAAATGGATTCCACTTCCATTCGGTTGTGTTCAATAGGTTTTCATCTATTTTCCCACCATAAATTAAAGACAATTTTGAAATTTGTTTTTTTCGAAATGTAAATTTCTTTTACAATAAATAAGATGATTTGAAATCGAATCTGGAAATTTTCAACGAAATTACTTCATTTTCCACGTAGTAGGGCCAGTTTGTTCACAGCATAATAATGGTTAATCAATAATATGCCCGATTTTATTATCGCTGATAATCTTAGTGGCAACTGTGTTGTATTTTTCATATATTTGTCTTTTTTCTTTACACTACAGTTTACACCTCCTAATGGCCATATTATTCACTCGATTCATCCAGATTAAAAATTTAAATCCAGATGTAAAGCATACAAATTCAATGTAAACATATCTGGATTTAAGTTTTAATCTGGATGTATCTAATGAATAATATGGCGGTAACAATTTGTAAAAGTAAGAAGCAAGAGTAAAATTTAAACTAAAGAATCAGCGAAGTTAGAGCTCAGGTTAAAATCTCATGAAATATCTGCGTGTAATACTACGTTTTCACCGAGCACTAAATCGCGATTTAAGTGGATTTAGCATAAAGGCTGCCCCAAACCAACGCGAAAAATTCGCGCGAATATGCGACGACTGAATAATGTTCGAAGATTCGCATCGCGCCAGTGTGGGTGCTTCCATTAAGGCTGACCCAAACCAACGCGAAACATTCGCGCGAATATGCGACGACTGAAAAATGTTCGAAGATTCGCATCGCACCAGTGTGGGTGCTCCCATTAATCTCCATGTAAATAAATTAAGACAGGCGGAAGTTTCGTTGTCGCGCCGAATATTTCGCGTTGGTTTGGGAGAGCCTTAAATCTCCATGTAAATAAATTAAGACAGGCGAAAGTTTCGTCGTCGCTTTGAAATATTCGCGTTGGTTTGGGAGAGCCTTAAATCCTTTTGAAATCTCGAAGATTTACCATACAAATTTAAATGTCCTCAAATTAAGATTTAAAATAAATGTCATTGAAATCTTCTTGCAAGAAGGGGATTTTCAAATCAAACAATCCTAATTGGCCGAGTTCAACGCACATCTGAATATTCATAATTCTGAATTTTTGAAGCTCTTGATTGGCCAGCTGTCAGAAAAAGTTCTGAAAATTCAGATGACTTCTAACAGCTGGCCAATCAAGAGCTTCAAAAATTCAGAATTCTGAATATTCAGATGTGCGTTGAACTCGGCCATTTAGTAGAACGCACCCTTTTAAACGTAAGTTTTTCCATTGATAATCAAAAAAAAATTTCAAACATTTTTGCGCGTTGGCTTTAGGAATAAAAATGTAAGGATTTACAATATATTTTATATATTTATAATAATACTATAATGAAACAACAAAAAAAATAACGGAAAACCTGGGCACTGGAGGATGGGGAGATTCGCATTGAAGTGTAAGTCGATAAATTGCGTACTTATAGATTCTCCTTTTCAATGATCTCTATCTAATGTTATTTTAAAGAATCAAGTGGTGTGATAAAAATATATTTAGTTTACTAGACTCATAATAATAAATAGTTTATTGGAAATTAATTGTTTTATTGCTCAAAAATTGTTTTTTCCGTTTGCTATACGTTTTCCGATTAAATTTGTCTTACTCCTGTCAAATTGAGTTTACAATTGAATGGCAATTCAGACTGAAAAGGTCAAATTAATCTCCTTTTTTGTGGTGAAAACACTTCAAGATTTATTTTAAATCTCCTACCTTAAATCCCGGATTATCTCTTGGTGAAAACGTAGTATAAGGCCAGGCGCGTACATACAACTAAACAGTTTGGTTGTGATTTTGAGCGGACTCTCATATAATCCCGAGTGCTCACAATCGAAACCAAACTGTTTAGTTGCATGTGCGCGGCTGGCCTAACTGGGCATATATATTTGAATAGTGAAAAAGTTTTTTGCAATCGAACAAACCTTTATTTTAGACAAATTAAAAAGTGACACACACCGACACACTTCCTTAAGTTGTCAGAAATTCGACCAATGAATACATACAAATCCGGAAAGAAAAACAAAAATCGATTTTCAGTTTTTGTTCTGCAATTCTAAGCTAGCTCTCATTTCGGTTAAATCAAATTGGGCTTAAATATTTAAATCCACTAAAGACCACGAAAAAATAATACAATGTCGGCAGCGATATTACCACTGCTCTTCTTTACACTAGTTTTTGGTGGAATAGGAATCATTCTACCAATGATGGCACCAAAAGGACCCAACCGAGGACTCATCCAGTGCGTACTAATGATAACTGGAGCTACTTGCTGGTTGTTCTGGCTGTGCTGCTATATGACTCAAATGAATCCCCTCATTGGACCGAAGCTCAATCAAAAGACCATACTTATGATGGCCAAGGAATGGGGTAATGCTGTGAAGGGTTAAACCGCAGTAATCCAGTTAAAGAAATATTTGTTTTAAACTACACCAAAGATCATAAATTGACCTGTCTATAGTATTACGTATTTATTTAAATAAAAATTATGTTGAGTATAAAAATAATAAAAAGTTAATTGATGCTATGAGCAAAGCAATTTTATTAGTTCACCAACAACTAGGACATTAATACTATTCCCTAAAAGTCTGTATCTCTGTCGCAGACTTGTCACTTCGGGGAATTGGAATGCTTCCGGAAAACTCATCAACCTGGCCACTTCTCTTGGACTAAAATAGCGTAACTTCAAGGAACGAATACATTCTATGTAGTCATTCGATGAGGGATCTAGGGATTTTGCTCTTTCAAATGTTTCGGTCATTTCCTTGGAACTCAGGGGGGTGAATATGGAACCAGTTCCTTCGCTGTAGTGGGTGTAAGCTTTTGTAAAACATATCGTGTTCGATGAGTCTGGGCTAGAAATATCAAACAAACCAATTCTCTTCCTTAGAACTTTATCGTCAAGCGTAAGGTCTTTGGTTATATTACTGTCTGATTCAATAATTTCTTTAACGGCAAAGCTCTGTTTCGGGAGTTTAAATAATTCGCCAGGAAATTTTTCATGTATCTGTTCACCTGGGAAATCGAAGTCCGTCTTTTTAGCCAAGCAATAGTATCGATGACGAGTATTCGGAATACCAAACTGTGATGGACTGAGAATAAACTCTCTAAACGAGAATCCTGATCGTCTGAGTGCCTCCAAATATACGTTACGAGCCTTGGATGTCTCGAAACCCTTAACGTTCTCCATGAGAATAAACTCTATGCTTTTACAGTCAGGGAGTATATCACTTATGCGGGTCAGGGCGTCTGTTCGGACGTCATCGATATCCTTCTGATTTCCAACTCGGGTAAAAGGCTGACACGGAGGTGACATCAGAATCATATTTACATCAAGACTGTGAATGAATTTCGGTGTTAATTTTTGTATGTTGTTATTTAGAACTTTGACTTGAGGATGGTTGAATTCATAGACGATATTAGCAACAGTGTTTATGTCCATGGCAGCGTGTATTTGTCCTCGTAGTTTAGAATCTGAAAGGGGTTAGAATTAGAAAACGATAACATTAATTTTGGAATTGGTGAAGTTGAATTACTCACAAACGAAAGCACTATGCATTCCACCAATTCCGCTAAATAATTCCAGGATTTTAAATTCGGTCATTGTTCTCTTTCGAAACTTTATTTTATAATTTACTTTACTAGAGACTTGTTTACAAAATTATAAGTAGCCACGTACAGTTAAATACTAGTTTATAGGTTTGTTCAGTGACAAAATAGGATTAGAACAGAACAGCACAGCATGTCAGAACAAGTTAGAACAGGAAATCTGTTCTAATGTCATTTTCGAGTGGACATTCGGAGCTACTCCTTTTTCACTCCTTTTACTCCAAATTTCCCATTTTTTATAGGAATGGAACAGTTCCGAAATCCAAACGAAAACGACATAAGTTGTTCTACCTAAAAAGCTAGTACAGAAAATCCTGTTCGAAACTGTTCCAAAGTGTTCTAGACAGCCTCATGGAACAGCAAACAGAAATTTACTCATTGAACAGCAAAAAGTTGTACTTTTCTGTTCGAAACTGTTCCAAAGTGTTCCGAACAGCCTCGCTGAACAAACTTTATAACTTCATGACAGTCTGGTACAGTTCGAACAAACGCTGAATTCGACGAAATAGGTCTGTTTGTTAACTCACTTTGCCTTTTCCTGATCGCTATGTCCCTTATTACACGTTGACTCTTTGTCCATGACTCTTTTTTAAATTCAATAAGGCCTGCCGCCCACTAGCTCAGCCCAGCAACTTTTAGTTGCTCCCGATTCAATTAAATTGGCTTATATGTCCCCTTTCACACGAGGAAACTGAGTTGCCAGCAACAATCAGTTTGTTGGTGAGAAGGGCAAGAAGTAAGAGGGGAAAATGAAATCTCCCCGGTCAACGATTCGAGGAGATTTTTTTGACATTCCTCTTCACACACACAGTAGAGTGTGTTCAACTAAGCTATTTTAAAAGGAAAATACAGAAAGTTTCCACGATTTTGTTTCTTCGTGTGAAAGGTACAGGAGATTTTTAAGGAAATTAAAAGAAAACGTCAAAAAAATCTCCAGCAACTTGTTTCCTCGTGTGAAAGGGGACTATGGGAGAGCGCACGTCATTTTAAGATTTAAAAGACTCTTAAATAGTTAAAAGGGCTTTATGAAATTGGTTATAGTTCACTTTTATTTCAAGAGGAAGGAAAAATCCATTTATTCAAATTAAATCGATTAATGTGTATGTAAACAATTTTCCCAGATCCTTGCTAACTGATTGAATAAATTAAAAAAATAAATATAAATGGCCTTTTTGATTGGTAATCCGGGAGAACGATTTGATACGTGTGAACCCTTCTGGCACAATTCTGAAAACCAGAGCAAATTTCTCTTCTTTTCATAAGAAGAACTGTCATTCTGAATTCGCTATCCAAGATCGACCACCTTGACCTTGCGCAGATTTATGTCAAATTATAAGCCAAATGGGCTACATGAAATTAGGCCCCAATGAAAAATGACCCCAAACAAAAACTGAAAATTCTCCCCAAAATTGGGGCTTTTTCATAATGAAAAATTGCAAAATTTTCAAATTGGAAAAATCACCCCAAAATAATGAAAAAAGGCCCCAAAATAAATTATTAAATCAAAACAGAAATGAAAAATGGCCCAAAAACTGTAAATGACAAGCAACAACACAAATTGATCAATTTTGTGATTTTTCATATTTTAGGGCCTTTTTCATTTTTCAGTTTTGGTCGATTTCTTTTATCAAATATATACAGATTTTATTAAAAAATCGTACACTTAAATCGCGCGAATTTTGCCTACGATTATTTAATCAGATTCTTTTCAAAATTTAAAAGGAGCATTCTAATTTCTTTGTACGGTTATTAATTCACAATCGCAATCGTACAAAAATTAGAATGACCCTTTTAAATTTTGAAAAGTCTAATTAAATTAATCGTTCGAAAAAATCACGGCATGTTATATGTTTGGTTTGAGGCATTTTTTAAATCGAAAAAAGTTTTGGGGCTATTTTTCATACCCCATTTTTGGGGAGATTTTGCATTTATTGTTTAAGATTGAAAGTATAGGGCCATTTTTCATAATGAAATTTTACCCCCAAAATTCAAAATAACCCCAAGAACATGACAAATCACCCCAATTCACAAAATCTAATCTTTTTTTTGTTGTTGCTTTTCATATAAATATTTGGGGCTATTTTTCATTTCTTGTTTGGGGCCAAATTTCATGTAGCCAGCCAAATGAATTGATGATATTTATAGAATGTATCCAAAACTTAATTTTCGAAGTGCTTTTTTATTGTTGTCGTTGTATTTTTGTCGTTGATATCTGGATGCTTTGCGCGAGCAAAGTCGAATTTCAATTAATTAATATAACTAATTTTTTTGCGGCATAACGAAAACTTATTAATCGAGTGCAAAATTTGTACCGAACGAAATAGACGAAAGATGTTCAAAATCGATTGCTAATTTACACGAAGACTAAAAATTAGTAAATAATAAATTGAATAAAATTTTTTTTTGAATATTAAGAAGGTTAAAAATATAACATAATTTCTTCTAGCCCCATAAATTTCAAACAATAAACATGGGGCACGTATGCTAGTCTCTAATTCTCTATACTCCTTAATTTTTAATTTTATCTATTGCATTTGCGAATAAGTTTTTTTTATCCAATGAAAGAAAATTACACAAAACAAACTCAAACAAATGAACCTTATAATTGTGCAATTTAAACTATGTTTATGAGTTTATTAAGTGCTCGATACCTGAATTTAAAACTAGAAGCAGTCAAAATATCGTATCGAAGTGTTTTCTTTGATTTTCTTAGAATCTTCGAGGCAGTTTTTTCTTTTTTTTCAGTAATTTTCATTTTGATTTACACCAGAAGCAGGATAAGAATTCCGCAATTTCATCAAAGTGCTGTATTGAATGGGGATAGCCAAATTTTGTTTTTATGCTAAAGCTACATAATGTATAGATTTTGAGGACCAATAAAATGCGTTTATTTTATGTCCAGTTTGACTGTACTATATAAGTACATAGTCCACATGAGGTACCTATATTTTCATTTAACAGAAAAATTATGCAATAAATAAATTGTTGTTTTTTATACTCTAACGATATTTAACTAGGCATTTCTTTGCCTTATAAAATTTAATCATAAATCATGATCATCTTACGTACTTAAAAATTATAATAATAAAAACAAATAAGAAAAGACTCAATATTTTAAATAACCATTTCATCATCAATCAATAGCAACTCCCAAAGTCCAGTTTTATTTTTATTTTGAGATATATACTTGAAGACATAACTTGAATACCTTTTACGGAATTTTAAATTCGTTATTTTATTAAATATGGCGTATTTGCGGTAGCAAATTTACTTAGGGAGTTTCCATTGAATGGCGACGGTTCTTTCTTATTATATGGTTTGCTAGTCGAACGTTTAAGCTTTATTCCCACCTCTGTTTCAATAAAAATTAAAAAAAAAAAATGGTTGTTTGCAACAAATCGAAGAGGATTTTGCCAAACACTATTTTTTTAAATTCATTCTGACTGTTAAATAATCTGTTATCTTTTGAGCTTAAAGTTAGTCAACTAGATATTAGTAGGAAAGAAGAAATAATGCAATAACAAATTTGTATATTCAACAATAAATAAAAACTTTACTTTTGTATTTTCTGGAACAACTTTTGGACATTAACCTGGCCAGATAGTACTAACAAGTCGAAATTCTTCAAGTACCACGAAATGTTGTAATAAAGATGCATCTTTTTGTTTTTATCTAAAAATGTTTTGTAAAATTCGCTCATCTTATCGGCGGACAATTCATCGATACCTGCTTCTTTGTGCAGTCTGATGAAATCTTCCTTTTCCTTAAATTACATAAAAATATAAAATTTATAAACTCGTTTCTATGTCGATTATGTTACATCATAAAATCGTTTGTTGTGTTTAGCCCAAAAGTCTTGATTCCATTTCTCGACTTCTATTTGTTTCATTCTTAGTTCACTGGCCAATGGTGTTTCATCTTTGGGAATACAGCGAACATAAGGTCGAAGATTAGATTCTTTGTCTGGTGGCCCGATGTAGTCACAGGACACATTTTCCGGTTCAGGTTTTTCGGCAAGTCCTGCGGTGGTTGTAGATTTATGTTTGTCTGCGAACTTGAATTATTATACATTTTTATAATTTTAGTTATGTTTATTTAATGTATATGAATTACTTTGCGAACATTGATTATTCGAGCAAAATTATTATTTTTCCTCAAAAGTATCATGGTGATCATCTTTAGAAATTTTTGAAATTTGTTGTCATTTTTTGAAGTTTTCAAAACAGATGTTTTCGATGTCGAAACAAAGACGTGTTCATATTTATGTGATTTTGGTACACTGCTAGTGCAGGATTTAGGTGTCAGTTAGGTTCCAGATATAGCGTTCATTGAAACTTATAATTGAAAACTTTAATATTTAGTTTTGAGGCATTTAAAAAGCCAAATCAATGTATGTTGTGATGCCAATATGAAGGTGGTGACTTAATTAAATTAAATGTCATTTTATGGCGAAGTTTGCGCTTGAATTATTTTTTTTTTCACTAAAATAATAAATCAAGCTATCATTTTTTTTTTTTCATCAAAATAATTACTGATAAACGTCAGAAAACTAACAATTCAAAATTTCAATGATGGTTTTCAATGAAAGCTATTACTGTAACTTCTTATACTACGTTTTCATTTGAGCCGAAATGAGGTAATTTCGAAAATTACGGAAAAAATGTTTTCATCTAAAAATTTGCTAATTTCCTTTGACAGCTCATTTTGATCTGTCATGTTTTTGTTGTTTTCAATGAATTACACATTGAATGGATTGCACTTGTGTTTGTTCGTAAAGTGTTCACGTAATTTCCTATCGAATTTCGTGCAAATTTGGTTGAAATTACCTCATTTCGAAATGTGAATTTGTATGGGAAATGAGGTAATTTTGAATCGAATTAGGAAAATTTCAACGAAATTACCTCATTATTGCTCTAATGAAAACGTAGTATAATGTCAGTAATATGAGGTGTTCTGAAGCACATATCATTAATTCATTTTGGTATCTTTTTTCAGAAAAATGTGTAAAACCTGTCAAAATACCAAAGAGAGAACGAATTTCTCAAAAATGGAGAAATTTACAAGAAAGTTAACAAACGCATTGAATCACTTTTGTATACAAAATTTCAGAATTTTACTCCTCACAGAAACAATCACGTGCCAAAAGTCTGGTTTTGTTAACAATTTGCGTTTAATTAAAAAAAATCACATAAAATATAAATTTATCAAGTTATTTATTATTTATAAAGTTAATTTTCATATACCAGAAACCACAATTTCAAATTAAAAGCAAAAGATGTTAACAGCTGGGTGTTTTGACAGACTATACTCTTCTTGCACACAGAAATGTATGTAGCACGAATTCGCAAGTTATCCAATGGAGGCGAATTTTTTTTCTCTCTCGATGAGCTCTCTCGTTGCAACTTTTTCGAGTTAACAAACAGGAATTTATTACAAATTGTGCAATTTTGTGAAAATTTGTACAAATTCGCAAGAAATTTCACGTTACCAAACAGAGCTATTACATGTACAAATGAACATCCCTAATTTACTTAACTGCTGTTCTCTCAATATTCGAAGAAACGAATTTCGAATGAATTATCGACAAAAGGTATTTCTCTTAAAATGTATCTCTTTGTAATTTTTTCTTAGTAACAACTGGCTACATCGTTCTTTCGCCCAAATAAAGATCCTGGAGCAAACAGGACAACAAAATTTACCTCCGACCATAGGCCATACTCTTTCTCATTGATTTCTTGTTTCTCCTCAGTTAACTTTGCGTTGTTTTTGTTTTGTATATGGTATTTCATCTTTTTCCAACGATAGTATAGTGAACTCTTCTTTCAGCATAACAAAACGACAACAACAACTCGCTATCTCTCTCAGTCTCCCAAAATTATTTCGTAGAAAAGAATTTATACACCAACATTCCAACAACAAAATCTTTTTGATTCTACAAGCTAACAGAATCCATGGCTATTTGTCTCACTCTCTTTGACATTTTCGACAACAGCCCCAGTTTTTCCGACCGATAAATACATTTTTCACTCAACTTCAACGCCAGCGCCAGCCAGCAAGAACATTTTCTTGTGAGCAATTTCAATTTCAATTCAGTTCGACGAATTTTCTCAATAGAGTTGTGGTGTGTTTGTGAAGACGGATTCGGTGCGCTCGGATTAAGAAATTGAGAAATAAAATAATTCAAGTTTTATTCATAAAGTGAATAAAACTTCATATACAACGGTGTATCATCTTTGGTGATTGCTAAACTAGATTTTGTTTATTAAATCCACTTTTGGACACTCGTTGTTTGTGTGTCTATATTTTGTGGGTGTTGTTTGTTGTGTTGAAAAATTTATGTAAATTTAATAAGTGTTCCAATAATGTGAGTATATTATTTTGTACTAAAGAGGATCAAAAATCGTGTAGTCTCTTGGAATTCATCTCACCCTCCGCCAGTTAAAAGTCATCATAATGGCTTCTTCACTTTACGGACCGGGATAAGTTTAAATATGAAAGTCCAATTAAAAATGCTGTTTTAATTTAAACGAAATAAAAATCTACATTTTCGCGTTAAAGTGCTAAACATCAAAAGGGATTTTTTTCTCAAAATTCCAAGAGTGATAACCATAATACAGTGCCAGAGTATTGCAATCCTAAGAAAAGCCATCTGGGAAATCAAGGAAAAAATCAGTTCAACTTGAATCTCTCTACACCTTTTCTACCTGTCTCTCTACCTTTCCAAGGGCTGAAGAAGACGAGGACAACGGCGACAACTGCCAAGAAAACACATACACAGGAGAAAAGCAGGAAAGAATAGGATTTTTTCCTTTTAGGTTGAGAAAACAAGTGAAAAGGATAACGACACAAGATGAAGGATATATTTTGGATACCTTTGCTTGCTCTGCTGTTTCTTTTAGGTAAGTAAATTTTAGTAAAATTTAATTTTGATTTTAAGCCAAACATTTTAATTGACCTAAGATATATGTAGGATGAAATTGTTACTACTATGTTTGAAAAAAACCTAACGAAATGTTAGGAAAAATCTTTTCTAAATTTTTTTGTTGAATAAAAACCTACATCGACGAAAGAAAGTAACTTATAGGAAAGTCGGCTTACTTCCTTGTTTCCTGATCACAATGGAAAAAATCGAATACAAAACGAAAAAAGGGACAAAATTGAAAAAATCCACCACATCAGAAAGTAGGGAAACAACAAGACCAAGTGACTATAAAAAGTAGTAGTGTTAAAAAAACAATCGATAGCAGCGCAGGCGGTGTGTGCTCTCTTCCAATGTCGATTCTGCCTACTTCTGCTACTTGTTTTGTCTTTTCTACGAACTTACTTCATCGTACATCGCCATTTAGGCTGGCAAAATGAAAAGGTAGAAAGGCAAGTACTCCAAGGAGCGAGTACTAGGCATTGGGACAAGCACATGCACTGAACGAAACAGTGAACCGAATACCGAATCAACCATAGTGCCAGAGCGAGTGGTTAAAAAGGAGACATGAATAGGATGTCGGAGTCGGATGTGTACTGTACACACTCTCCTCGTTAGATATGTCTTATGACATAATGAAAATTCTCAACAACAGTCAGCGGGAGCGACTTCGTTATTTAATTATTTTGTGTTTTTGATTTTGTTCCAGTTCCAGTGTGTGTACCGGAATTTTAAGGATATGTTACCCTGTATGAATGATATCAACTGAAAGCCACCCCAATACCCCACCAATAACCCCGCCCTGAGATTTTCACGGCATAAGCCTTCACCCGTTGCGGAATTTTTCCCGGCCGTACTCGTAGTGGCGTAGTCTTCTTACTTTAGCTGTGTGAGTTTTCCAATTTTGTTGCCTTTTATACTACACTTGTGTAACCTTCCGCTGTCCTCCACCCGAATTGTTAGGCAGCCGATCGAAAAATACGACGTAGACTGCTGCTGGTATAGGTTAATGTTACGTAGTTGTAAAAGGAACATTTTGGTGGCAGGCGGCAGGTAGGTGAATAGTTGGCGCTTGCCAGCTTACAATCGTCGTCGACAGCCCTTAATTTAGCTGACTTTGACGTATCATTAAGTCGGTTGGCTCTGGCTCTGGCTCTGGCGAAGGGTGAAGGCAAGGCACTGTTCTACATGAAAGCATTAAAATTTGCCCGTCGATAACTTGGGGATTGCTTTTTGTTTAACGTCAAAGCCGAGCCAATTCGTCTGCATTTGAGAATGAGTGTCTGTACACAAAGTCCCTTTATATGTATTCATCACTTGCGTTGTTGGATGTTTTGTCAGCTTACCAATCCCCATCCACCCCAGAGAGGGGTTGATTTGAGTTTATTTTCTAAAAGATACGTGTCGCATTATGAGACTTGAAAATTTGTAATAAAATTGGTTAAATGTGTTTAAGAGTTTAAGATTTTTCAGGGAAGGTGGTATATATCTGTTCCTTCTCATCCGTTTGTATTATCCTAACATTGCCATTACCGTTGTCATCGCCATCATTTTTTCATTTTTTTTAAATTCCGTTCAGGAAAATGGGAAAAATCAATCGATAATACAGAATCATTCTTCGCCTCTTCTGTCTATGTGCTTATGATTGCGTGTGTCCTTTTTTGTCGTTCACCATCATCGCTGCTTTTCGGTTTGCTTTGACTTTGAGTAGTACCATTTCTATTTTATATACATATGTAGGTACGTACATATGTATAATTGTGTGAATGTATTAATTTCGTTCTGGATTCTAGTTTTGGTAATGGGCGCTAAAAGAGTGGGTGGAATAATAATATAAAAAAGAATTGGTTTCACAACTCTACATAAAGTTAATTTTATTTTTCTTTTCTTTTCGTTTTTTTCTTTTTTTTTTTTTTATTTGTAGCCAAACGAATTTCATTATTTTTTATGTCTTATACGCTTGTGGGCCATATTTTTTTTTTTTTTGTTTTTCGTTTAGTCGAGTAAAACTCAAAAACACGCAATGCGAATTATAGTTTGAGGGAAATTAGAAATGAACAAATAGGAATTAGATATGTACCTACATATGTATCCTTTTTATATGATAGGATTTAAAAAAAAAAAGAAACTAATCCAACGAATGTATGTGTACAGCAGGTAGGTACATACTAACTTGCCCTTGAGACAATAACAGAGTTTCCTTAACTGGCCTAAAGTCTCTTGCAATCCTAAGGGTAATCGTGTATGATTTTTGAGTTTTCTATAACAAGCTTTCCAACTTGATTCCCTTTCAAAGCGTGATAGAAATCCATTGTATAAATTATATAAAATAGAATTATTTATATTAAAGGTCACTCAAACAAATTATAGGTACATCGTGCTTAAAGGTATGTCTCTCAATAAGGGCTCATTGATTGTTCATTGTTTCATTTTGAAATATTTAGGGCCAGTTTCACAGTCAGAAAAGTGATACTTAAGTGGGGAATGTGAAAGATTTAATTCTCAATATCACAGAGCACTGTTACCTGTATAACTGGCACTTAAGTCTCCGATGTTGGTGACTTAAGTTCCATTTACGCTGGGTATAAAATTTAGCTTAAATTCCTAATATGGGAAACTTAAGCGCCACTTATTACGGTAAGTTTCGACTGTGAAACTGGCCCTAAGGTACCTACATATATTATAAAAATTTTCCCATTTGAGAAGATCAATTTTTAAAAATGTTTTTATGTCTCTAGGGCCCAGTTTTTGAGTGCGGCATTAAAGTTAACCCACCAAATTTGGTGAGTTAACTCTAGATTAATAAAACAAATTCATGTGTTGTTTTATCCTCCGAGTTTGTTAGGTCCTTACGCATGTATCCTTATCTAAAAAAATGCTTCTTGTAGTAAAACTTATTCCTCTAGTTTAACTCACCGCTGAAAAACTGTAAGTATGTATGTATGCATGTATGCGTCACAGTTTTGCTTTAAAAATTACAGTAAAATGGCAGCATTACTTTGAAAGATGATCACATTTTCCAGAGTGTTGTTTAAATTTTGTCTTTTATTCATCTTTAATGGACTCCGACAAGGGGATGGTTTGGCCTGCCTCCTCTTCAACCTGGCGTTGGAGAAAGCAATCCGTGACTCTGGCACGGCAACAAGAGGGACCATCGTCAACAGGTCCAGCCAGATACTGGCTTACGCAGACGACATCGACATCATCGGAAGAACTAAGCAAGCTGTACATGATTCCTTCATCCAGATCGAGCAGGCGGCACAAAATCTGGGGCTGCACATTAGTGAAGGTAAAACAAAGTACATGGTGGCGTCGAATGCGAGAGGAACAGTTGGTCAAACAATCAAGGTAGCGGAGCACGAATTTGAAGTGGTGCAATCCTTTAAATACCTTGGGTCAATAGTAGCAGCCGATAACAATGTAGAAGAAGAAATACGCGGGCGGCTTCTCAAATCCAACAGAGCCTACTATAGTCTGTCAAAGCTCTTCAAATCCAGAAATCTCACCATGACTTAAAAACTGCTGCTGTACAGGACCATGGTCCTGCCAGTACTCACATATGGATCCGAGACTTGGGTGCTTAGCAAAAGGCACTCCGACTTCTTAGCCGCGTTCGAGAGGAAAGTTTTAAGGAGAATTGTTGGCCCCATTTGTGAGGAAGGACGATTCCGGAGACGGTACAATCATGAATTGTACGCAATCTACCTTGAAGCAGATATCGTGACAAGAATTAAGCTCGGTAGACTCCGGTGGGCAGGGCACCTAGCTCGCATGAGCGAAGAGGAACCTGCTCGGAAAGTTCTTTGTGGTACATTCTATGGTAGACGACAGCGTGGTAGACCATGCTTGCGCTGGAGAGATGGCGTAGACCAGGACGCCCGGAGCCTTGGGGTGCGCAACTGGATGGCGGCGGCTCGAGACCGGGATGGGTGGAGAGACTTGTTGAAGTAGGCCAGGACCGGAGCCCGGTTGTCGAGCCGACGATGATGATTCATCTTGATTGATTCTGATTTTACATCACTTTTCGTTCCTATTTTTGTTGCAATTTTGATTCAGTCTCACTTTATTTTGTCAAAAGTATTTTAAAAGGTGTCTATCTTGTTGTACATGAAACAATTTCCTTTAAACTTGAATACATACCTATTTCTTCCCATCAAAAATCGATCTTTTTTGAGAAAAAATCTCATCTTTGACGATGTAGTAAGTTCTCCGCTCACTTATATTAAACTTTTCTGGGAGTGTTAGGAACAATTGTGTAAAATCGGTTTCGACTTGCCTTGTACCTACCAAGTTTATAAAGCAAGCACTGATTGGAGATTCTAATTCTTTGATTGGCTAAAACCACAGGTATCATCTTTTGTTTTATGATGTTAAAAATGTTTAAATAAAGGGTGGTCCAACGAAAACGCACGATGTTAATTGTGAATAAAACAAAAAGTTTTCAGAAAATTATCTAAATATTTTTTTATTATGATACAAGGATCTATGAAAATTATGTGTGAAACAAAATATCGGCCAAATGCTCGCTACGGTTCGCTGGCATACCTCTATCCGGTGGTCCATATTTTCAATGACTCTGAGACATAATTGAGGTTCAATGTAATGAGGTAACGAATTATCTCATCCTTTAGCTCTTGAATTGTTCTTGGCTTATTGACGTACACTTTTTCTTTGAAATATCCCCAAAGAAAGAAGTCCAACGTTGTCAAATCACATGATCGTGGCGGCCAATTAACATCGCCACGACGTGAGATAACACGGCCATTGAATTTCTCGCGAAAAAGAGAAATTGGCTGTGTGGCAAGTGGCACCATCCTGTTGGAATCACATATCGTCCAAGTCCATATGCTCAATTTCTGGCCACAAGAAGTCCGTTAACATCTCGCCATAGCGAACACCATTCACGGTAACTGCTTGGCCGACCTCATTTTCGAAGAATTACGGCCCGATGACGCCGCCAGCCCATAAACCGCACCAAACAGTCACTCTTTGTGGATGCATCGGATTTTCAACAATCACTCGTGGATTCTCATTTGCCCAAATGCGGCAATTCTACCGATTGTGGACACATTTGGTCGATTATGCTCACCAAAAAAATCACGAAGTGCACGAAATGCATTTTGATTTGAACGCCCATTTTCGTAAAAGGCTTCAACAATCTTAACGCGCTGTTCAATTATGTACCTCTTCATGGTTGAATTTGCCAAACACTGAAACAAAATTAAGCTAGGCAAAAAACTTGACGGTAAGGTGTGACTCACAATGAACATCGTGCATTATGGTTGGACCACCCTTTACTTCAACTTTTCAACGATTGTATGGTGATTGATTATAAAGCTTTTGGTTTTTGTTAAGTTAACAAAACTTGCCCAACAAGAGTTTTTAAATTGGACAGCTCTCCAAAGTTAGACATACTTTAGAATGAGGTTATAAATAAGACAATATTTTATAATTTATATAATATATGGGCCCATAAATAGTAAGTACTTTATTATAGGTCAGAAAGTTACTGCCGAACAGCTACGCCAAGTGTTTAAAGCTTAATAAGTCATTTTTCAAGCAAAACATATTTGCATATTTTCTCGTGAAGAAAAAATAAAAGTCACGTATTTACGTATACCAAAGTTTGGTTAATTTTTCTTTCTAATTCTCCAATTGGACTAATGGTCTGTTTACACAGAGTATTTATTTTGTATCCATTACCTATTTGTCACTAAACACGATAAATAGATACATTTGGAATGTATTAAGAAGAGTAAATTAAGAATAAATTAAAAGAAACAATTTGTTCATGTAAGGTTTTTTCCTATTTTCACTTTGTTTATTCTTTGATTCAACGCGTCGAGGGAAATTTTATTTTTAACAATATTGTTGACGACTTAAAGTTAACTTGTTGTTCTATGTTGTACCTAGACCAGAAGAATAAAATCTTTAAAATACCACTGGCTGAAGATATACATACATTATGTACATTAATCAGCAACAAAGACAATATTTTCAATTGAGCAATGGGTTTCTTATTCTCGGTTTTACAAATATTTAACAGGCTTTTAAATTTTCAAATGACGTATTTTGTATGGAACAAACGTCATTTTATGATTTAAAAGCCTGTTAAATAGTTAAAAGGCCTTTATTAAATCAGCCATTAAGGTTGTTTTACTGAAACTTATTTTAATTTGTATGTTCTGTTTTCCACAATCCTTTTTGTTCAAACATAAGTTTCATACAAAATTAAGAAACATACAAAATATCCAGTTCTCATTACGGTTAAGTTTTTATTTATTTACCAATTCATTTTGAATCAAAAGCATTGCAACTATATTTCATTAAGTTTCTGTCAACATTCTAGGCGCTGTTAATTAATGGAAAACCAAATTATGGCGCAAGGTATAAAGCTGAAAAGGAAAACTCTGACAGCATATCCATCATATACATACCTACCGACACTATATGAACTTGCTTGAAAAATCTTATTTGCATGGCATGTTTCTGTCACCCTTACCGTGTTGTCCTACAAACAAAAATAAAGAACCTACATAAATCTCATTTGCAAAGAAGTCTACAACATCCATTCACATAAGAACAAAACAAATAATTATAATGAGCCTGTAAACTCCACATATTCTCGAGAGTGTCAAATACAAACAGAAGCAGCTATTATTCTCTGCGTCGTTATCGTAACACACCGGCAGAGTACCTATACGGTACCAACAACACCAAAAAAAAAGATAAAGTTGACCTTTCACGTATACGCCATGTAATGGGCATGGAAGATACATACATCGTTTCATTCGCATGTAGAATACGTTCGTACATTTATGTAGATATAGGAGCACTATTCTGGGAATTTCGTCTTACTTGCATTAAAACAAGTACCCCCTTGTGAATGAGGAAGAATACTTGAACCCTTTCACAAAATAGTTTCTTTGTAAATTGTCTTGAGTTTTGTTGTTGTTGTTGTTTTTGATGCTCTTCATGCTTTGGACATTTTGATTAACATTTTTTATGTGTGTTTTTGAAAAGACTTCTAATAAAACACATTTATATTTAGGTCAAGTAGTTTGAAGAAAAAATAATGGAAAATGAAAAATGCAAGGATTTACACAGATGTCATGGAAAAAAGTTAAAAAAAAAAACATTGTTCTATGTGTTTTTTTTTTTGCTATTATGTTCTATTCAAAAACGAAAACAATAGAAACCATAAAATTAAATGAAGGTTGAAAACGTAAGAGTTCTCTACTTGATTATTCTATGCAAGCCAATGAGAAAACACAACAATTTTAATCACTAACCGTATTTTCATCATAATATAAGTGCATATCTTCTGACCTCTATTTTTCTAACATGCCATTTTGTACAGTTTCGGGAAATAAGTTTCAATTTTTCGCAAAATTCTCTAACAATTTTTCAAATAGTCCAGGAAATATGGATTTTGGTAGATCCGCTTTAAAAAGTGGATTCTATTGTATTAAAATGCAACTGATTGCCCTTTGAAACTAAGAGCCTTTTATTTATTGATTCGATCTCGTAAGACTGCATTAAGTCTACTTTGTTAAGGTTCAGGGTATCAAGTCCTTTCACTTCGTTGTAATGATACCCTTTGATGGTTGATATGATTTCTTCTTCCTTGATGGGCTCAGTCCAGTATATGATTAAATAAAAAAAAATTTGAAGCTATCAACTGTCTTCACTTGATGCGGTTTCGAGTTGTGAATCGATCCTGCTGTTTTACGAATGTCTGCTTATGTCCCGATTCAGTTGATCATGTGACATTGAAAACATAACAGTTTTATATTATTTACAGTTATTATATTTACAGTCTCCTGAGCAAGAGCAGTATCCCCTATAACTAAAAGCCATGCCAACAGCATAGTTAAAAATAAAATTGAGTGTGAAATATCAGACTGTCACTTTGACTGCTTGTCGCTGCCAACTGTCAGTGTCAGAGATATTTTTAAACGAATGTGTTCGTTGATTGCAGTGTATTTAACACTATTTTTTTTTTTTTTTTTAAAGTTGAATATTATCTATTGAATCAAATCAAAAAAAAAAACCATTCGACTGGATTTGTATTTCATGTTTTCATCTTACGGCGATGAAATTCAGTCAAATATGAATTGAAACAAGTCGAATTGGCAACACTAATGATAAGCTTATTGAATTTTTTGAACACAGGATTTCCAACAATGAAAATCATTGGCTCTGTTTTAAGATGCTCTATGTTGGGACTCCATGATCTAATCACCCCATATGTTGGATATTCGCTAAAAAGTAAGTACATGCAAGTTTTTTTTTTCAAAATCTTTCAAAATTTTATAGAACTGACAGGGCAGTTGTAACAGTGGTCTTGGCAGATTACGGTGTTACAATGATATGGGTCATTCTAATTTTGATGATGGAAATAAGAGGAGGAGGGAGAGATTAAAATCAACTACCCAATTATTGGCTCAAGTCTCTGCTCGTGAGTCGGTGGATTTTTGACAATTGCAAAGATTTAAAAAAGCTGCAAATAGTTATGCTATTAAAGGGCATATTGTTTCTTTAGATTGAGATAACATCACTTGTTACAAGGTTAAAGTTTCCAAACTTCCTTTTTAAAGCTAAAGAATACTAATATACAATACCGGACCGTATGTTATCTCTCGAAGAGGTGATCACAATTGGCCACCGAGATCTTGTGATTTAACACCTTGTGACTTCTTCCTTTGGGGCCACGTGAAAGATAAGGTCTACGCCAACAGCCCAGCGTCGATTCAAGACCTCAAAGATGGAATTTGTGAGGCTATCGAGGACATAGGGCAGCCACTTTGCGATTTGGTTATGGAAAATTTCATGAAAAGGATATGGTCCTGTAAGCGTGGTCGAGGCGGCCATTCGGCTGAGGTTGTGTTTCATTATCAACGGCATACCTTCCTCTTTATAATGAAATAAACATCCGAGCATTTATCTCAAAAAATGCCATTTTTCTTTGAATATCAAAATAACACCTCTTATTGGAAAACCCTTTATATTGGTGTCAGATTGAAAAGATCCGGTTGATAGAACTGTTAAAATCAAACAGGGCAAGCACGAGTCTACTAGTATTTTTAATATTGATATTATTTAATCTTAATAAGATTTCTTATCATTAGAACTAGGTACCTATCTATTTATTAGTTGACTTACTTGAAAGAGTGTTTAAAGAGTTTAAAGCGACTTAGGTTCAGTTTTTCAGTGCGAGATTAAAGTCAAACCCTTGGTAACTCATCAAATTTGGTGATTTAACTCAAGATTAACTGAACAGATGCTTTTGATGTTTTATCCACCGTGTTTGTATAGTCGTTCCGCATGCATTCTCTACCGAAAAACTGCTTCCTCAGTTAACTGTGTGATAATTTACTTTTAGAGTTAGCTTAGTCTGGTTTAACTCACCACTGAAAAACTGGGCCATAGACGTTAAGCGTTAAGCTTACAATTTATTTCAATGTGTAAGACAAGCAATAATAATTATAAAAAAAATCACTTACGACACCTAGCGGTCAGTAAAAAAAATTGATCTATGCTTTTTTTTGTATATGCATTACAGCAATTTCCTCAACCAAAAAATATTCGTCATAGTCGATACCTGTCAATCTTCGATACAAATAAATTTTCAATGAAATTAAGGAGTTACATAGTTATAAGAAAGTTGCTCCTATTAGCAAACAAAGATCCAGGTTAATTTCAGTTCTAAAACTTAAAATTCGACTATTACCATATAACAAACGCTCAAAACGGAAGTTGTCATCAGTAACGCTTTGTATCCCACTGAAATACCGATCCAAAAAACCCATGTTCCATACCGAAAAAAAATAACATTCCATAAATCTTCAAACTAAATCAAGACAAAGACAAGCGAGTCCGCCAAACGCAAACGGTCAGACAGGTCTTGCAACAAGCTACGCACGAACAACGAATAAAACCAACAATCGATATCAATGTTGAGATATCAAAACAAAATTATTGTGCATACAGGAGATCAATGTCACCGAAATCATATTGAATTAACCGTGTAGGTAGATAGATAGATAGATAGATGCACCTCAAGCAAACCTGTTATTCTCTATTAAATTCATTGTTGTTGTTGTTATTCGTATGGATTTCGTTCCGTGTTTTCGTCGTTGGTGTTTGTTTTTTTGTATTCATCATCGACCAATTTTAATAAGTAGGTTACATTAGTTTGGATATTGAGGGATTATAAAGCGATTAAAATTTTTATTGGATCCGTATCTAACATATTAAAGAGACTTTTTATTGAGCAAAGTCGTGAAATAAAAATAAAGTAGGATTTTGTTTAGTTTGTATTGGAAAATGTCACGTGCGCTTTGATTCACTTATTTTTCTTAAGATCTTTCACCAGAATTCTAATAAAGACAAAATTCGATATATATCCAGATTGAAGTTGTCAGAAGGGGTAATTGTATATATATCTATCCTTCCAACAATTTGGATTCATCAATATAAAGGGTGTTTTTTTTTTTAGAGATATAGAACTTTGAAATGGAATAAAACAAAGATGATTTTTTTAAATTGACATATAATTTACTATATTCGAGGGATAATCTTCTGGATCTTCAGGGCTGGCTCGGACGTAGTCTAATCAGGAGGTCCACTTTTCGATGACTTTTTCCAAGATTTGTGGCCGTACATCGGCAATAACGGGGAGAATGCTGTCCACCAAGTGGTCAGTCGTTTCGGACTTATCGGCGTAGACTAGCGACTTCACATATCCCCACAGAAAATAGTCAAGCGGCGTTAAATCGCACGATTTTGGAGGCCAATTCACGTGTCCGTAACGTCAAACTATGCGGTTAACAAAACGTTTCCTTGAATAAATCAATGGCAGGAGCTGTGTGACATTTTGCGCCAGCCGTCTTGTTGAGACCACAGCTCCTTCATATCATGATTGGAACGAAAAAGTCAGTAATCATGGCTCTAAAGCTGTCACAATTGAATTTAACGTTCTGGCCAGCATAGTTTTTAAGGAAGTACGGACCAATTATTCCACCAAACGATAAAGCACACCAAATAGTCAGTTTTTGTGGATGTAACGGTGTCTCAACATACACTTGAGGATTATCATCACTCCAAATACGGCAGTTTTTTTTTTATTGACGTATCCATTCAACCAAAAGTGAGCTTCATCGCTAAACAAAATTCGCTTATGAAAACTATTGGTATCAACGGCAATCTTGTTTTGGGCCCAATTTGGAAGCGTTGTTCAGGCGTCGGTCTATTTCTATTCATGTTGAAATGCCAAACCAAACTAAAAATAAATCGCTTGACAGCTGACAAAATGGCCGCCAGTTAAAATAGTGTTGCCAACTTAAAGTTCTATACCTCTTAAAAAGAAAAACACCCTTTATAAACTTAAAATTTAATAATTTATTATGTACATCTTGTTTTGTTAAACATTTTCGAACATTCTTAAATATTGAAATAAAATGATAATCTTAATGTGAAATTGTCACGAATAAATACTTAATACAAAATACCAAATAAATAGATGAGCTAAAACAAAAACTCGAAATCCTCAAGGTAATTGCATACAAATGCTCGGTACCAAATTTGAAAAAAAATGTGGGGTCGAATTGCCGCATCCGTTCACGAAACGGCATTCGTTTGCTTTTTAATGCGGTTTGGTTGCGGATACGAATGCCTCAAATTAATCGAATGATAGTTCGTTCAGCTGAATTCGTGAACGCATAAGTAATGCCAAATTACGTATGTGGCTTTCGTTCACTTATGGCATCATGCCAAATACATATAGTATCTACACGTTAACGTATGCAGCGATTCGAACCCTGTTTATTAACCTGCATTTGTTTGTAAATGAAACTAAAGGTAGAATAGTCAGAAGGCCACGCAAGTGGTCGTGCGAAACCGAGCGAGTACAAAGAATTCGTATGTTGTGCCCATAATTGCGATTTGGTATACTGTTCGTCTAGTTTTCGTTAACTTTTGCCGTTGGACATGAAGAGCGCTCATCGGCCGCTCATTCGTAAGTGGAAGTGGATGGATGCAAAAATCAAAATGGTGATGAAAGCAAACTAAAAAGAATTTGGCGCTTGGTGCTTAGTTTTCGACTTTTTTCTGATTGATGAATGAGTAAAGTAAAATCTCAACTTTTTAATTAATTTACATAAATCACATCGAATTTTAGTGGTTTCGCAAAGTAAATAATTAAAAGCCTATCACTCTGTGCTGAGAAAATTGACATTGAACAAACAATTATTTAATTTGTTTTCTCTCTTTCAACCACTTTCGAGCATTATGGGTGACTTGCGAAATTGACGTTTTGGAAAGCTACTTTTCGGTCGGTTTTGACATAAGCTTCCGACAGCTTCCGCCTATTCTATAGTTCTACCTTAATACTTTCCCTATGGAGCAAGTTGTTCCCCGAAGAACGTATATCGAACAACGTGAACCGAATGAAGAACGAACAAGTTAATCCAGCTTTACACAAAAATAACGGAACTTTCGCTATTTTGCAGTAACGAAAACATCTGCTAAACTGATGAATTTGGGTTAAAAAAAGTTATCTCTCCAATGGCAACACCCTGAATGCCTTTTTGACAAGTATAGTCTTGTGCTTAAACAATGCATCCCTTATGACTCAATTATGATGACAAAGCTTAAATTCAACTAAGACGTTTCATTTTAATTACTCGTATATGTCTGAAATTCTCCTTCTTCAACTTCCTGAAGCAATAATTTTATTGTTTTGACAAAAAATATTGTCTTCAAAAAACTTCTTTGACATAAATGTCTTCAACATTATTTCCCTTTTCTTAATTATTTGTCTACGAAAGTTATTAAAAAAAAAAAGTGACTCCAACTGCCAGAAACAAAATCATCCATTATAATTATTATTGCAGTAGTGCGCCGCCGCCGTCGCGGTCGTCGTCTTGAAGTCGGATCGAAACGACAATTCTCATCGCATTTTGTTTGCTTTGTTTTTTTGTTATGTCTTCTAAAATTGACCTACATTTGCCGAAAACAGAGAGATAACATTCTCTGTCGTTTAATTGCTTAACCGCATACTCATAGCTCTGAAGCTGAAACATTTTTGTACGAAATGTATGAACGAACCCTTCATTTTGTTCGTGGTGTTGTTTCGTGGGTGTTTTGTTCTACCTCTATAGGTGCTTGATATATAGTTTTTTTTTTTTTTTTACAATAGCAAGAAATATGAAAAGCGACTCAAATGAAAATGATAAAATGTGTCATTCAGTGCCTTAACTTCTACTCGTATATTGTACAAAAATATATACAAAGTGCCATCTGTTTAGATTCTCAAGTATTCATTGGGATCTCTTCGAAATCAAGTATCTTTTGTTCTTTTGTATTCTCTTTCTAATGTAGGTTTTGGTTTTGTTGGTTCAACAACTTTTAACTTAGGTATATAAAAATGTAAGGTTCTATAAGGACCAGTAATGAATTCGCAAAATGTTAAAAAAGATCGAGAAAATGAATGAAAGAGCAGAGGGAACCACATTTATTTGACTGGTGGGTTAATGTCTTGTCTTTGGTAGCTTGACTTCGACTTAAAAATTTGTAGACAATTAAATTCAAAAATAAGCATGTAAATTAATTTATAACTCAAACAAAAGGAAAGAAAGAAAAATGTACAGAATTTAAAAGAAAAATGTAAAGTGTTTTCAATTGGAGCTGGTAGATTTTGGCGGCCATGTTGTTTTGGTGACATCTGTCAAATCTGTTGTTTATTATTCAGTTACTGATGCCAAATCACCATGGCAAGTAACACGATTGAACAGCACGTCCAAATGATAAAACTTTATTATCATAATCTCTTGTTGCAGCGATACGTTCGTTGCGCCTATTTTACGGTTTACATGGTTGTCCTTCCAAGTCAATTATCCAAAGTTTGGTGGCCAAATTTGAGTCGACCGATTCAATAATGCCCTTGCGCCAACGAAACACAAGATCAACCAAAAACATCGTGGCTGTCTGTGAGAGTTCCTTTGGAGGTGGCGAACCACTCACGAGTACTTTGCCATCCATTTTCAATGGACGGTGTTCACATTGGGCAGACCCACAGATTTTTTTTTGATGCCTCTGTGCTTTGGCTCTCTTCTACTTCATGGTGAGAAAGAGATGGCCAGGAAAGGCAGGATTTAAAAAAAAATTCAAAATCAGTGGATTTTTTTTGACGTCTTCTTTTATGACATCTGTTTTCTTTGTCTGTGATTTATCTTTGGCACTTAAATCTTAGAAAATCCAATTTTTTAAATTGGAAACATATTTATTTAGCCATTTTCAATGGACGGTGTTCACATTGGGCAGACCCACAGATTTTTTTTTGACGTCTCTGTGCTTTGGCTCTCTTCTACTTCATGGTGAGAAAGAGATGGCAAGAAAAAGGCAGGATTTTAAAAAAATTTCAAAATCAGTTGATTTTTTTTGACGTCTTCTTTTATGACATCTGTTTTCTTTGTCTGTGATTTATCTTTGGCACTTAAATCTTAGTCCCCTTTCACACGAGGAAACAAGTTGCTGGAGATTTTTTTGACGTTTTCTTTTAATTTCCTTAAAAATCTCCTGTACCTTTCACACGAAGAAACAAAATCGTGGAAACTTTCTGTGGTTTCCTTTTAAAAAAGCTTGGTTGAACACACTCTACTGGGTATGTGAAGAGGAATATCAAAAAAATCTCCTCGAATCGTTGACCGGGGAGATTTCATTTTCCCCTCTTACTTCTTGCCCTTCTCACCAACAAACTGAATGTTGCTGGCAACTCAGTTTCCTCGTGTGAAAGGGGACTTAGAAAATCCAATTTTTTAAATTGGAAACATATTTATTTAAGAAGGTTTACATATTGTAAGTGAAAAATTTGTAATTAAACCTTCGAACTGCACAGATTTTTGTTTTGCTTTAACGACTGCTAAACGTCAAAGTAAGTCCGATGTGTTCACATAAGTTTGTGTCTGAACAAAACAAGTTGAATTCACGTCAAAAAAAAATCGGATGAGTCAGTCCAATGTGAATAATAATAATTTGCTAATAAATCTCATCTACTCGCCATGAAAGTACGAGTAGTTGGTAGTACTATACTTTTTCCAACGAAAATTGGCAGTGTAGGCAAGATAGGATGTTTGCCTCTCATTCTGGCTACAGTGGATTGCATTAATCTGTCCGTCATTAAAGCTTTCACAGGGTTGTCGTAGTGTACACAATAACACTCATCATAAAAAGCTTTTTCTGAAAGCTCGAAAATTAAAAGCACCTTAACAGAAACTCAAGAAAAAAAAGCTGAACGAATTACAAAATGGACACGGGTAACTCTGAATTTACATCAAGGAGCAGCCAATCGACATTGGCCACAGCAATTCAGTGCACACTCAGATGTGCCTTGAATAGAACGTTGGGTCTGTGTCCGATGCTATTGGAAATTCACGGGCAATCACTTTTTGTGGAGGAGTTATTTCAATATAATATGGTGCAAAAATATGGCACGCTACTGATTTTGAAAAAGCTTTCCCATAAGACGTGTACTGCCTATTTTTGTTGGACAGAGTATAGATTATTGTTTGGATCTACTCATTTGTAATTCGCCACCTCCAAAGGAACACGGCTATTGCCATCAACATCAACGGATCGCGCTACCGATCGATGATAACCAATTTTTGCTGGCTCCAATTGGATAATATGGATATGAACGACATGTGGTTCCAACAAAACGGCGCTATATGCCACACAGCAAACGCCACAATGTTCCATTTCAACCTTATTGAAAAACCCTGTAGGTATTTGTTTTATTTTATTTTATTTTATTTTATTTTATGCTATGCAAGCTTTTCGGAAGCACATGCAGCTAAACAAGATGCACACAAAGTGGTACTGCATAGAAGGACCATCACAGTTGCTCGCGAGCTCTACGTACAAAAAAAGAGAGAGTAACAGTGTTTTCACAAATAATAGAAAAATAAAAAAAGATAAGAAGCGCGCATTCGAAGAAAAGAGGGATGTCGTAGCAGGAATGAAGTTTGGAAGTTTTACGAAAAAAGGTAGAAAAGAACCTATCAAGGTTACAAACCTGCAACGACGATCAATCAAGGGAACATCGTAGTAGAATCGCAGCAGATGCTGAGGATATCTAAAATTCATGTCTGCAAACTGTAAAATGGCTATGATGATTCGAATTCCGCTGTCTGGCAGATAACACCATTCAACCTAGGCGACGTAGACAAACAATTCCATATATCAAACTTAAGTTCAATAAAACTGCTGGAGCGGATGGTCTTACTACAGAAACAATCAATGAAATGTGGTAGGGAGAATTCACCAGCTCATATGCTAAAATGGTCGACAGCCTGCCCGATGAATAAAAACTCAGCATTGATGATCCTCAAGAAAGGCCTCCCTCTGCACTGCGCCAACTACAAAAACATCAGTGTTCTTAATACTGACTACACGATCTTTTCTTCCGTATTATGTGTAGGTAAGCCTAAATCCGTTCGTCAAAAACCTGATTGGTCCATATCAATAAGGTTTTAGGCATGGAAAGTCCACCAACCAACATTATGACAGATCTTTAAAAAAAAAAACAGGAACTTCAAATCGAACCCACAACCTTTTCATCGATTTCAAGGCAGCTCGTCCGTTTGTTCAGGATGATGGACGATGGACTAAACATACGCTGCTTCATCAAGGTCAGCGAAAACCACTGATACCTTTGATGTCAAAAATGGATTAAGAAGAATAATTCTTACCATAGGTTAGGTTAGGTTAGGTTAGGTGGGGTGAAAATACGGCAAGCCGCATCATCGCACTCGGATCTCAATGGATCCATTGTGGTCCCCAGGAAATAGATGAGGTGAAGGAAGAGGAAGGGTGGGAAGGAGTTAGAGGAGTTTAGGTGTGGGCATGAAGGGCCTCCTTGAACCAACCCGAACATTGAATAAATTTCAGGATGTTTCTTAGTGGCAAAAACGAGATGTCGCTCAGTTCATCAAAGAAGTAATCTCCGAGGGCCTTTTTTCTAGTTCTTACTAAGCTGGGGCATTCACAAAGGAAGTGATAGGAGCCCTCCTCCTTCTTACCATACTCGTTGTCTTATTCAAGCTAAGACCAGAATAAAGTAGCAAAGCCCTCTTCCGAACAACGAAAGTGTCTTAGTATAATATGCTTACCGCGCCCTGTCCACTTTGTAAAAGATGAATGAGAACGATTAAGGTTGTTTTGAGGGGAAGACTGTCTGGTGATTGGAGGAAAAAATATAACAACGAACTGTACGGGCTTTACAGAGACACTGAGCCTGCTAAAAAAGTAAAAATCCTACGACAGAAGTGAAGAGCACAAAGCTCCAGCCCGAAGAGTCTAGAATTCAATCCCGAAAGACGGTGCAGTAGAAGAAGGCCGTGACGTCACGTGGCGAACGCAAGAGGAAAAGAACTTCAACCAACTTGACGTGCTAAACTGGAAACAGCTAGTTAGAGACCGCGAGCTGGATACTTGTTGGTTTTGTAAATTTCTTAAAACATTGGTATTTAGAGCATGATGAACTTCCATATATGAGAAACTGCACTTCATTGGTTTTCTGTGGAAAAAATAACGCATCAATTTTTTTTCGAAAAATAGTTTTTTTCTCACTAACCCCAAACGTGAGAAAAAGCTTCTTTCGAAAAGTTTCAATACATAAATCATTCAACCATGCGGTGTGGTGCAAGCTATGGATATACATAAACGACACGGTATATATACCAGAATGTTCTGACCATTTGTCAGTGTCCCAAATTATACGTCCCAAGAATACTAGAAAACCTATTTATAAGTTCTCAACTACCTACATATATACATAACTCTCGTTAGTTTATATTCCTGGATGATGCCTATATAGGGGTTAATTTTTTTTGTATTCATCTAAACTTTTGCACCAAAAACATTTCCTGGTTCTTGCATATACCTAGGTATATCCACAATTATAAGTTTTCGTTTTGTAGCTGTCACAACTTTTGCTCTATATTTAATCATCGCGTTCTTGTTTTATCCCTCAAGCTCTGCAGAAATCGCTTAAGTTCTTTTTTGCCTACCGGCAGAGGATTATAGGAACATATCTATAGGTAGATTTTAACTCCCTTTTCTATATGCAACACAAGACGATTGTATACACTTTGCCACATCACGGGCATAACAAGAACGATATCCTTTTTCTAGATCAATACAACACACAAACTTGTGCAGACACTCTGGTCCAAGGATGCACAGCACATGCACGACATACCTACATACAACATCCCAAATACCAGCGCACCTTCTCTAATGGCGGTTGGTTGGCATGGAATAGTTTATAATTTTGTTTTTTTTTTTTATACCTAAGGAGTATAGCTATAGGGTAGGCAAACAATAAATACAAAAACAAAAAAAACCACAACAACAAGAAAGAAGAAAAATAATAGGGAAAGAACTTTTTGCTCAAACTTTAAGTTATTTGGAACACTCGTAGAATGCTTCCCAAAAGTTTCATCCATCCAAAACAATGTTACATAAGAAGGCCACACCAAAGTACCCCATGATTCCTCGTGTTTTATGCACGTATGCTAGTTTAGTGCATTTTCTGTTACTTACCAAATTACGAAAAAAAAAGAAGAAGCTACCTATGTATGTATTAAGTGCACGACTGGGTCGTATGTACCTGCTTACTGTCCCTCTTATATTCGAAAGTTTATCAAATGTTTTAAAATATGCAAAGTGAAAATAAAAATATATATTTGTCCAAATGTTTCTTTTAAAATAATGTATATTCCATTTTATAAAAAAAATTGACAGTTGTGGTGTTGCCAGTTGTTTAGAATTTGCAGGTTAATTTTCGTAATTATTGAAAGCTGGAAGAAATAAGAGAATAACTTTAGCACAGTATTGTAGGTGTTGCCGTTGTTTTTGAATAATTTATAATGATTTTAAGTATTTTTACTTGCGATATGTACATATGTAGGTACTGCAACCATATATGACAATTTATGGATTCGTAAAAACAATCAAATTCGAGATTTTTATGAAACTTGACATCAAACGTGATATGGAAGACGAAAAAAGAGGATATCGCAAAAACGTCCATCCGTATATGTTCGACTGCAGCCCTAAACGGATGGGTCGACTTTCTTTAAACTTTGGTACCTATGTAGCTTATTTTGGCCATTCCACCGACAGGTTTTTTTTGGCCAATAATGAAAATCTTATTTTTATCAAAATCGGCTCCAAATTTTTTCCGCTTAGTAAAAAAATGATTCCGAAAAATGGTTATTAATGGTATATAATTCCAAAGAATAATTTTTTTTATTTTCGCTTTTTTTTCGAAAACAGTTTAATTGATTTTGATCAATTTTCTTATGAAAAATGATTGAAAATATTTTTTGAAATTTCAAAAAAAAAAAAATTAGATTTTTTTTTTTAAAATTAATATTTCAAATAAAAGGTCATTCATTTTTCGGTTTCGAATGTTAAGCTCAATAAAATACACACGGCGATACATTTTTGATAAACATTTTATTTAATTATAAAGTTTGGACATTGCCAATAAGTGTAATTATTTTTCAAATGAGCGCCTCGGGAAGATTCGCAGCATTCGATTCTTTTGAGGTAATTTTTAACCATACTTTTTCGCACATTTCGGGCGGTAGCTCGACCATAGATTGAGTAATGTTGGTTTTTAATGCGTTTTTAAGAGCTCGGGGATTATTCGCGTAAACACGGTCTTTTGCGTATCCCCACAGAAAAAAAAAATCTAACGGTATAAAATCGCATGATCTTGGTGGCCAATTCCCGTCGGCAAAACGTGAAATTACGCGACCAGGAAACTTCTCACACAATAAAGCCATAATTGGTCGTGTTATGTGGCTTGTTGCCCCGTCTTGCTTAAACCACATATCATCCAAGTCATGATCTTCAATCGCCGGCTAAAAAAATCGGTCATTATTTGACCATAACGCTCCGAATTGACGGTAACCGTCTGCCCATTGTCATCTTCGAAGAAATACGGACCAATGACACCTTTGAACCATAGAGCACACCAAACAGTCACTTTTTCTATGGATGCAACGGCACCTATTCGATCACTTGTGTGATTTTGTGCCCCATATGCTGCAATTTTGTTTGTTCACATACCCACCGAGTAAGAAATGCGCCTCAACGCTGACGTAAATGTTGTTTGAAAAATCGGTGTTTATTGTCTGTTGTTCCAACACCCAATCAGCATATCTACGGCCTTGTGAATATGATCAGCAGGGTTCAATTGTTATGTAATTAAAACTTTATAAAGATGTAGATGCAAATCCAAAGGCAAAATACGCCATAGTGGGGTGTAAGACACGTTCAATTGCTGCGAACGCCGCCGCGCGCCGCCGGGAAATCGATAAATTCGGAGCATCAGCAAAACTTGCACTTGCAGCAGCAATATTTTCGACTCAGCGTGCATTACGATGACGCACAGGCCTTACGACATCAGTAACGCTTCCATTCTCTTCAAATTTCTTCATAATTTTAACGATTGCTTGCGTAGTTGGTCGATTATGACGACCATAATCAGCGCGTAATGCGTGAAAATGGGCTAAGTTTGAATCACCACTTTTGTAGTATGTTTTAATAATTTTAACGCGTTTTTCGATTGTAAAGCGATCCATTATCGTAAATGGCAAACATTCAACTAATATTATGACACTTCAAATGACAGCTGATTTTGACGGCTGTCAAATGCCAGCGCTAATGCAGATAGCTACCCTTCTACTCTAACGTACTTGAACGCAAGTTCAGATGATCCCAAAATTATAATTAATTTATTTGCCCAATTTTTCAGCAAATCTTTCTCTGTTAATACCTCTCAACCGGACTCAGATTATTTTTCTTACTTAGAAACTTGCACCGAAACTTCTTTATCTTCCATTGTCATTCCCTCGTCTATTGTTAATGAAAAGATCAATAAACTTAAAGATAAAAACACTGCTGGCCCTGATGGTTTACCTTCAATAATTTAAAAAAAAATGCTCTTCTTCCGTACTGAAGCCCTTGACTGCTCTCTTCCAACTCTCAATTTCTCAATGGATTTTTCCCTCCCATTGGAAACACTCTTATATTATCCCGATCCATAAAAAAGGCCCCAAGAAAGATATCTCTAATTACCGCCCTATCGCTAAACTCTCGTGCATCCCCAAGCTCTTTGAAAGCATAGTTTATGACACAATGCTCTTTCACTGTAAGCAAATTTTTTCCCCCAGTCAATATGGGTTCCTCAGTGGTAGATCAACTACAACTAAATAACTCTGGAGCAATTTGTGCAATTGAAAGTGGCAAAGAAATTGATGTTATTGCAACTGACCTTGGTAAAGCCTTCGATAAAATATCCCACAATTTAATTCTCTTCAAACTAAAAGCACTTGGTTTTCAACCTTCTTTTATTGCATGGATTCAATCTTATTTATATGAACGTCAGTACAAGGTCGTTTTTAGAAATTCAGAATCTGACCCAATCTTAGCGTCCTCGGGTGTTCCACAAGGAAGCCATCTCGGCCCTCTGATTTTTATCTTAACAATCAATGATGTTGACTGCGTCATCAAAGACTCCTCCATTTCTGTATATGCCGACGATAAGAAAATATACAGATGTATATCCTCCCCTATTAATTCCGACCTCCTTCAGATCGACCTAGACAGATTTTCTACCTGGTGCCGGAAAAACTTTCTCGAGCTAAACGTTACCAAGTGTCAAGCGATAACGTATTCCCGGAAACGCTCCCCACTCCCTCCTCGTACCTATTTTATTAATAATGAGCCGGTTATACAAGTTAATTCGTTGCGTGATCTTGGAGTTTTATGCGATAAGGAACTGAACTTCCGATCCCATATCACTAGTTCTATTAATAGAGCCAACTCCGCACTCGGTTTCGTTAAACGATGGTCCAAAGAATTTTCAAATCCCTATGTCACTAAATCCCTTTACCTCACATTTGTTAGGCCCCTTCTTGAATATGCTAGACAGGTTTGGTCTCCTTTTTATACTTCTCATTCACTTCACTAATTGAAGCCGTCCAACGTAGATTCCTTCGTTTTGCTCTTCGTGGGTTACCATGGCCTGATATGTTAGTTAGGCCCTAAAGCTTTTAGACTTGCAACCGCTTGATGTACGCAGGAAAGTGGCAGACATTGTTTTTGTCCATCAATTTTTAGCTGGCAATTTCGATTGCCCTGCACTTCTTCAAAGAATTTCACTCAACACCAACCCTAGAAGTCTCAGATCGGCGTCACTCTTTGATCTCAGCTTTCATCGCACCAACTACGGATGTAACGAACCTATGAATCGCATGCTATACGTGCTGCTAATAGTATGCAAAACTCCTTTGAGATTCCACTCCTCCAAAAATTCCCTAAAAATCTCTCTATACCAAAATTCTTAGCCCCAAACCCCTTTTAGCTAAGTAGTTTTTAAGATTTTTTGTAGTTAGTCGTAAGTTATTTTTAGATTTAGCCGTAAGTTTGCTTGTATTTATTAAGCTAATAAAGTTAAAAAAATTCTTGGGACGGGAGGGGGTCATGTCCCCTCTCTCCGCATGTTGCTTAATATTAAAAATAATATTAAATATTAAAAATAATATTAAATATTAAAAAAAATATTAAGTATTACCAAATTGAAACCACGAAATGAATGACCCTGTACGACTCCGTCAATTTTTTTTAAACTTGCCAAAAAGCAGCTTTTTAACATCACCTTTCTATAAGATTTTAAATGAAAAAATTCTTGTAACAAAAAATAATAATAAATATAATTTCCTTTTAGGCAGACAGTTTTTTCGAGACCGCAACTTTTTTCGTCTTCCTTATAATCGTAAAGTTTGATCAAAATCTCGAGTTCGATTTTGTTTAAGGAATCCATTACTTGCCATATATATAGGTTTTGCAATTGTGGTGTAGATTTTGAAGGCCTGTGTCGGCCATATTATTCTCGTGACATCTGTCAAATCTGTTGTTTACTATATTCAGTTACTGATGTCAAATCACCATGGCAATTTACCCGGTGGAACAGCACTTCCAACTGATAAAACTTTAAAATCAAAATCTTCTGGGGCAACGATACGTGAATTGCGTCTATTTACGGTTGTCCTTCCAAGATCCAAGTCGATTATCCAAAGTTTGGTGGCCAAATTTAAGTCGACCAGATTCAGTGAACAATCAGACAACGCAAGATAAACCAAAAACATTGTCGCTTTCTGTGAGAGTCCGTAGTTCTTCGAAAACGACGATGTCTGGCAGCGTTGCTAAGCAGCGAAAGTAATTTCAAAAGTAGACCAACAGCAAAAGTTTTATAAATTCGATCAAAGCACCGAAAAAATCCTCGCTTTAAATTCAGTATCTATCCCACTGTTAAAAAAAATTCTTATTTTAATTTGAAAACACTTAAAAAACCTATTTTTTTTACACCCTGCAACACTTACTCTTAAAACACATTCGAAAGTTCGAAATTCATAAACTTTTTTTTTTTTCAATAACATTCAATTAGTTTTAAATCTATTCAATAATATAAATTTTATTAAGGGATCAAAGTATGCAGCTAAAGAAATAAATCATCTGTTAAAAGAAAACAAATTTTAACAGCATTTCCAGGTACAATTTTTACCCTTGAACATTTCCGTTTTATGAATTTGTTTCCATTTTTTTTGTTGGGTGTAATAAATTCAATTTTAATTTTAATGTCTGTAATTACTTCCGTTGTTACGTTATTTTCTTTTTAAAGAAGAATGAAATTAGAGAGAAAGAGAGGG
Source organism: Leucozona laternaria (assembly GCA_932273885.2). NCBI lineage: Eukaryota > Metazoa > Arthropoda > Insecta > Diptera > Syrphidae > Leucozona > Leucozona laternaria. Next base: position 45,207,454 of record OW026367.1, read on the forward strand.
AGAGAGAGAAAAAGAAAGTAAGCTCTTCTATTTTTGTTACCTTCATAATTTAATGATATTTTATGCACGAAACGCTTTTATAAAAAGGGTTTCTTAATTAAATACAAGAGCAAAAGCACACAACATTTGAATTAAGAAGTAGGTATTTTTCGGCTACCAAAAAAAAAAAAAATAAAGACTAAGTAGATTGTATAGATATGTACGTTTATCTATACGTATACATTTTATCTCAAAGTTTCGCCTCTATAGAATATACAGATAATAATAATTAAGACTAACGTGCGAATTCTTGTATGTATATATACCTACATTAATATATAAAGTGGGTATACTCGTCCTCGCATATATTTGCAGCTTCAAGGATAATGAAAATTGACCCAAGGTATAATATCTAAGTACCTACTTAAGATGAAAATGTTACCACCTCTTAGTTTTTACATAAATTTATTTAAATTATCTTCAGTTGCTGATATAAATATGTATGTATATCCACCTATGTATATATAAGAAGTAAAGGATAATTTTTAAAAAAAATTTAAATTTTCGTAACACTTACAGCCATATTATTCACTTTTTATTTAATTTGGATTCTAGTGAATTTTTGTATCCAACCATTAAACCCGGATTTATTAAATTCAAAAATTTAAATTTATGTCCATATTATTCACTCTAAACATGCATTAAATCCAATAAATTCACATGATTTCAATCCAGATGTAAGAAAGTTTTATCCAAAATTCAGATTTATGAAATATCAAATTTCTTCAATTACAGTTGTTTCTGTCGGGCTTTTTCGTATGCGAAAGTTTTTTTTTTCTAAATAATTTTGAATAATTTCAGTAAAGGTGACAAATTTTTATTTTTAACTATTTAATGCAGTTTGTTTGCCTATCCGCCGGGCAATAAACTATCAAATTTCATTGAAGGATGTCTACGATGTCAATGGATTAAAAAACCACGTACAAATCCGATATTTTTTCCATATTATTTTCTGCTCCGGAAAAATGCATTTTCAGGGCAATCGGTTTTAGTGTAATTGTGACTGGCTCGTGTGGCCTCCGGGTTGCTTTATTTATTTTGAAAAGGGACGAATAATATGAAATTTAATTTTAATCTGGATTTAAGTACTTAAACTGACCTCCGGACGGCAATTTAATAAGTGAATAATATAAAAATTGGATTCAATATTTAGATTTAAATTAATTTACATCTGGATTAAAGTTTAAATCTGGATTAATCGGATTAATCGAGTGAATAATATGGCGGTGAATTCCAGTTAAATTTGGTTCGTCTAGATCAAAGTCAGAGTTGACGCCATATAGTATTGCGCCAGTCTATCCAAATGAACTACTTTTATTTTTGATCTTTTACGTTCCTTCCACTGTATGCGATACGGACGAGACTAGAGACATGCCAATTTATACCAGTTATAACAGTTGTTCGCCATAAGTGGGCGTGCGTTAACTTGAAAAAAAAAACTCTGGGCCTGGCCCTGCGTGGCCGCATAAACAGTACTTTTATAAACCAAAACTTTTATAATTGGCATGTCTAGAGTCACTTTCTTCTTGAAGACATGCAAATTATAACAGTTCTGGTTTAAAAAAAAAAACACTATTTTTACGGCCCGCAGAGACAGGCCAGTGCCCTCAGCCGGTGCTGGGGGGCATACTTTTAGCACCAAGAGTTTTTTTTTTGTCAAGTCGCGTGAAGCCCTTAAACACACTCCTAATTTAATAGCGATAAACTATTGTAACTGTTATAAATTGGAATTTCTGATGTCTCGTCCTTAATTTTAACGAAAGATAGCGTTGTGAACGAACAAATCAACCAGCTTCTAACAAAGCCATTTATTTTAATAACATGCGAAGATTATAACCTTATAATTAACATAACCTCAATTAAACATTTTTCCCAGCTCTATGACTTAGACTATCGAGTCTACACTAAAGAGGCATCAAACTGGCTTCCGCAGTAGTCGATAGCGTGTCGACCATATCAATACCCTGCGTATTGTCCTTGAGCTTGAGCAGTCACCGCTTTACCTTATGTTTGTGGATTTTGAAAAGTCCATTGACCGAGTAAACAGAGAATGTATATATGGAGATCACTTTTTGGAAGAGGAATTCCTCCTAAAATTGTTTCCATTATAAAACGAAAGTCCTACAACAAGGCAAGGTGCTTTGTTTTGCACAATCGGCAGCTCTTCGCCTCTTTCGAAGTGCGACAAGGAAAGAGACAAGGGGATGTTCTATCGCCTGTCCTTTTTCTTCTAGCGATAGACGATCTATTGACGGCCAGCATTGGCACTGCGGAGATACAGGGCATTCGAGTGGAGTCTGTTTTGAAAGGCTTAGCCATTTACATTAGCGTATTATTCTGCAGGAGACGCCATTTGAAGAGGTCGAATATTTCAACTACCTCGGAAGTATTGTATCCGTTAATGGCAGTACGGATGTGGACGTTCAAATCAGAATAAACAAAGCTCGCGCAACCTTCGGTATTCTGTCTCCAATTTGAAGTCCAGTCAAATCTCCTTATGCACTAAGCCTAATACGTGTTACGTAATGTCAAATACGTGTTACTATATATGCTTGCGAAACCTGGAAAGTCTTGGCTATCATCTCGAGGAAATTGCAGGCTTTTGTGAATCGCTGTCTACGTCACATCATAAAAATTCGCTAACCACAAACGTATGTTTATCGAACCAGGAATTGCGGCACAGGACACGTCAAGAGAGATGAATTGGTCACAAGCTCTCTGGATACCAAACCGGGTTTGCTCACAATTTGACAACAAACATACTCGTTTGACAATTTCAAAGGAGTGTTTGGCGATGTTCATTCAAAATTCGACCGAATTTTCGCGTCGTTTCGTAACCGTCGATGAAACCTGGATTCACCACAACACACCAGAGACCAAGGAACAGTCGAAACAGTAGACTTCTCTTGGTGAATCGAAGCCGAAGACGGCCAAGGTGGGTTTGTCGGCAAACAAGGTGATAGCGACAGTTTTTTGCGATGCGTGAGGTGTTACTCACATCGACTACTATGAAAAGGGTAAAACGATCACCAGCGCCGCTTTTGGCGAAGAAAAAAGTTCTTCTCCACCAGGACAACGCACCGGCGGCGCACAAGTCCGAAGTCGCAATGGCAATATTGCATGAATTAGGCTACGAATAAACATGAAAAAATGGCTCGGAGCCAAAGGACTTGGGTCGAATGAAGAGGTCATCGAGCTGCGTGAAGCCAAAACCCCGAACTCAAAATTTTTGGGAGGGGTTAATCGGGTTCGTTTGTCCATCGTTTGTCCACGTTTGTCCAGGAAAAAAAATCGTTTGTCCACCCTCAGGTAAAAAGTTATTAAGCTTTTTTGTTTTTATAGGAAACCCCAAAAATCAAAACACTTGTCCAAAAACCGCAATTTATAATTTAGGGAGATGGGACAAAGTGCATTCGTTTGTCCACCCGCCAATTATGATTGTCCAACAAAAAAATTCGTTTGTCCACCCTCAGAAAAAAAAATATTCAACTTTTCAATTTTATAGCACCAAACAAAAAAATTTCAAAATTTACTTAGCAAAATCAAACCAATTGCATTCGTTTGTCCACCGTTTGTCCAGGCTAGTCCAGCAAGAAAAATAAATTTCCGACCTTTGGTTCAAAAATTATTCAACATTTCTTTTTTATAGCAACTTTCGCAAAACAAAACATATGTCCAAAAACCGCAATTTATAACTTAGGAGGATGAGACAAAGTGCATTCGTTTGTCCACCCGCCAATTATGATTGTCCAACAAAAAAATTCGTTTGTCCACCCTCAGAAAAAAAAATATTCAACTTTTCAATTTTATAGCACTTTATTTTATTTTATTTTTTTTTATTTTATTTTATTTTTTTTTATTTTATTTTATTTTATTTTATTTTATTTTATTTTATTATATTTTATTATATATTTGATTTGACTTTTATTTGATAACATAATACATATAATATAAACATTTTTTTCCTGGACAAAATTTCCTGGAAAAATTTCGTGTTTTAGTACTTTAATATTATATTACACTCATTTCAATACTATTAATATTTACATTTTGATGTATTTTTTGTTGACATTGTAATTAATATTAAATAAATAAATAAACGAAGGCATTTGGTCCCATCCTCCTAAGTTATGAATTGCGGTTTTTGGACATGTGTTGTTTTGCGAAAGTTGCTATAAAAAAGAAATGTTGAATAATTTTTGAACCAAAGGTCGGAAATTTATTTTTCTTGCTGGACTAGCCTGGACAAACGGTGGACAAACGAATGCAATTGGTTTGATTTTGCTAAGTAAATTTTGAAATTTTTTTGTTTGGCGCTATAAAATTGAAAAGTTGAATATTTTTTTTTCTGAGGGTGGACAAACGAATTTTTTTGTTGGACAATCATAATTGGCGGGTGGACAAACGAATGCACTTTGTCCCATCCCCCTAAATTATAAATTGCGGTTTTTGGACAAGTGTTTTGATTTTTGGGGTTTCCTATAAAAACAAAAAAGCTTAATAACTTTTTACCTGAGGGTGGACAAACGATTTTTTTTCCTGGACAAACGTGGACAAACGATGGACAAACGAACCCGATTAACCCCTCCCAAAAATTTTGAGTTCGGGGTTTTGGCTTCACGCAGCTAGGTCATCGTGTGAAACAAACGAGAAAATCGTATTATTTTGAGGGCATCAAAAAATTGGAGACTTTGTTGAGGAGTAAAATGTTTTCATTTCTTATTTAATTTTTCTTATTGATTATTTAGGTACTTGTACTTTCTATAATTTAAAATCGGGAGAAAATGTCATATTTACATCAAAAATCGGGTAATCGGAAAAAGCTCCACAAATCAGGAGAAATACGATAAATCGGTGTTTCTGGCAACACATGGCTTACAGGTTATTAACCCTTTTGCCTCAAGGCCTACCACTTATCAGGTTTTTGTTTTAGTTGTATATACGGGGTATTATTGAGGAGGTATCAAAACTTCCACAACAAGTTTTTTATTAGCAAAACCTCAGGATTATTTGAAATGTTTTCCTCATCTAGATTTTCCATAATGAAAACTTTCCTATAGGCCTTGACTTAACTTTGCAAACCCTTGCAGGCGGGTAGGCATCAATAAAGAGCTTTTAATTCTTTCTTCTTTTGCCGTTCTACAATCTTCCATAATTCGTTTAAACATCTTATGGTGCGACAACTCTTGGGATTCTTATAATCAAATTTAAAGTTTTTTTTTTTTTATTATTAATTCATACCCAACTGTACCTATCATATTCCCAAAACATTAAAAAAAATTATGACTGATAACCCACCTACAAAACTCCCAAATGAAATAATCCGGAAATGCATTAATGAAACTAATCAATTCTCTTCACAGTTTTTAAGCTTTGTCAATATTTTAAAGCCTTTTCATTTTCTTCCTCTTAAGATATAGTTAAGAGATAATCCGCACTCTCTATAGCATCAAACTATTCCACACCCATCAGAATAATGCACAATGTAGAAAATTGTATTGTTCGTAAAGCACATGCATTATTGCATACATATATATACACACATATGTATAGTGCTTTATGGTTCTGGCCTCATTTATATAAATTTTATTGTTGAACTGGTTGAAGAACCAGTGATGTACACTGGGGCAGAATGACATAAAACACAGAAATAATTATAAATAAAAAAAATTATAAAGCTACACAAGTAAAAAATAATCATTTATAATTGATTAATATTTTTCAGTCCCCATTTGAGAGTTGTCAGGCCAAAAAGAAGCTTACATCCTTTAGTTTTATAAGTGTTCGCAATTGAAAAAAGATTTTACTCTGAAAGAATTATAATTATAATGTTAAGATAAAAAATAAGTTCAAAGAGCATTTTATATAACAGTTCTGTTTGTACACCGCAGATGGGCATAATTCGGGCTTCCGCTTTATTTTTACAAGCCCTCCGAAGTGCTTTGATGCATGCATACTTCTAAAGTATTGGTGAATAAAGAAAAGCAGTGACTTTAGACATGTCAATTATAACAGTTTGGTTTTTTCAAAAGTATATTATTTATGCTGCTCCGCAGGACGAAGGCCCTCTGCCGCCGCGCCGGTGGGCATATTTCGAGCACCCAGAGTTTTTTTTTTAAAGTCGCGCGAAGCCCTTTGATACACACCTACATACTTTTAACTGCGAAAAACTGATATAACTGTTATAAATTAGCATATGGTTATTTTTAACAGTACTGTTTATGCGCTCCCGTAGCCCCAGAGTCCTCCGAACGAAGGTGAGCCATACTTGAAGTTCGTTTAACCTTTCATACTTTTAATTGCAAAGAACTATTATAACTGTTATAAATTGGCATTTCTCCAGTCTCATCCAATATTTCGTTATATTTTTGATGCTGTGAAATAAGTTCAAATGAAAAAGATCAACTTTTAAAAGTTTATGTTCAACTGTCTTATAGTCTAGTCGTTTTAGACATTGACGCCGCGCCGGAAGAATTATTGAAAAACTGAATTTTGGTGGATAGCTTCTTTTTGATGTTCGAAAAATCCCCACCGACATGAGCGCCGCATCGTTATGAAGATACCAAGGGGCCGAAGGCCCCCAAAAAAAGTTGTTCATGAATATTTCCCTAACTGTTACAAATATTATCATATGAATCTTTTGATAAAGGTTAACTTTAACCAAAAAGGCCTAATAATTAAGCCAGCGTGGTAGTTTGAAGCGTAGAATTGAATTGGCTCGTCGTCGGTGTTAGAAATAATTCCTTCGTCCAGTAGTGCTGTCACATAGTGATGGTTCTTATCAGCGGGTTTGGATGATTCCTAGGGTTGATCGCCTGTCTTTTGGCAGCACTGATCATATATTTGTCGAGGAGTATTATTCCGGATGCCTCGTGAAATATTTTCGTCTCCATTGGTCAAAGTGGCGAGCCGTCCCCGTACAGATCAACAGGCTTTTTCTCTGAAAGACAGCTTTCTTATGCTACTTTTGGAATAAAGTTAATTTAGCAGGAAATCAGTAGGTACGTGATAATCCAGTCTGAGAAGTTTTTAAAGGTATAGAGAAGCAACTGTATCTCCTGGCTAATTCCATTCCTTTTCTGCAGGTTGAAACATAACCACTCCTCGAAGTTGATACGCATATAAGGCACCAATTGTTTGGTTGTCAGTTGCAATCCGTTGTCGAAAAGGTTAAAGTTTGTTTCGATATCCATCGGGAGTTCTTAAGCAAATCAACTCAGATTCGGCTGACTTGACTTGATGCCCCATCTTTTGTAGAATTCCCTCACGCATCTTACATACTCTTCTGGCGGCAACACTGTTGAAACGGATCTGGCGTATGTTAGCTTGTCGTTGGCATAGAGCAAATTCATAGCATTGTTGGTTTGAGTTACGATGTGAAAATGTTGAAGAGTTACGGTCATAGTTCTGATCCTTGGGGAACTTGCTTTTTCAATCTGAACGAAGAACGGTCTTGAATTAAGCAAATTAAAAATAATTTTAATTAGTGAACCTGGAAGATTAAAAATGGTTACCTGATGTATTAGCCCCAGTATATCCAGATGATGCCGTATGCCTTCTCTATATCCAGGAAAGATCCAACAGCTACCTGACAGTTGTTGTTGAAAGCGCTAACAATGTCATTCTGAAACCTCAAAGAGTGGATGTAAAGTTGAGCGTTTCTCCCAAAATCAAAATTCTATATCCGGGATGATGTTGTTAAAGGTGATGAACGCCTTCAGTCTCCTAAAGAATAATCCCTTCAAGGATTCTGGTTTTGCTAAGGAGAGATATGGGACGATATCATGAAACGCAAGGCATGTACTTCTATAGACTCTTCCATCCCTTCGAAAAATAGCAATTGCTGCATGACGCAGTTGTTCAACAAGATCATGAAGAATAGCACCATGTCTGGTCTGATAACTTAGGTTGTCCATCACTATAGATTAGCTCGACAGCTTCTTCGGGATTGGGGAAGCTTCCAGTGAGCTCGGATTTTCAAATCATCGTTTAAAATGGTAATTTCAGTTGATTTATGGTTGACTTGAATTCCTCAGAGAATGCTGGATCGCTTTGTGGGTTTGGCCAGAAAGTTTCTTTGAAATAATGTGCAAATGCTGAATCTTGTCTTTTGCCGACAATTCTGTTGATTTATATTGGGTCTAGGTTTGATAGTTGGAAGTAACTCTAGACATGCCAATTATAACTGTTTTTGTTTATAAAAGTATTGTTTATGCGGCCCTGCAGCGCCAGTGCCCCGCATACTTCAGGCACCCAGGTTTTTTTTGTTTCAAGTCGCGCAAAGCGCGTTAACGCATGCCCACATTTATTGGCGAAAAACTGTTATAAATTGTCATATTTCTAGTCTCGTCCTTGATAGTTTGCAGCCTTTTTTAGAACTGATTGTTTGAAGAGGATATACCTACAGGTTACCATTATCAAATTGCGAACTTGTTTTTTGTTTCGTTTTTGAATTCCACAAATACATAAAGTTCTAATATTCTAAATCAATTTTAAAAATCTTAACATTATCTAATTTACTTGAAAAGAGCCTATGGCTGTGACTTTTCAGATGACAGATTTTGTTTTTGAAAATCCCAAATCCTGTAACTTTGTATTATTTAAAAAAAAAACTGTTATATTTAAGTTTTTTTTTTTTAAACAAAACCTCAGATGTAAAAAATTTTGTTTAAAAATTTTTTTCCAAACTTTCATGCTATTCTGTCCCAATGTGAGATGCATGAATTGACGAATGGGAATGAATTGAAAATAAGCAGTGTATAGGTTAATTGATTATCTCAATCACAAATACAAATTTTTAACTTTAAGTACGAACATTAAAAATGTACCAACTGATAAAGATGAGATGTAAAAACATTTTGACGACGACGACAACGACAACGACACAACAACACGCACTTTAGAGGGGTTAAGTGTCTTTTTTGTTCAGCTGATGACTGCATCTTCTCAGCGTTTGTTGAAAGATTCAAGTGGGAATACAATTTTCTGAGTTTTTTTTGTACTCCGTGATGCTCTTATATTCCTCGACTTTAACCAATGTTCTTCTGATCGATCTTAAGTGGCCATCACAAGTAGTTGTTATATTTGAAATAGTTTTTGTGTAGTATAACAACTAAATCAACATTTAATGAAAACCCTTTTGAGAAATAAGAATAAATTAATTTTCTACGCCTTCCTAATGTCACTTCTCCGGTGGCGTCTTGTCTATATGGATGTAACTAATAAATTATGAAATTGCCAAACATGTGTGGTCGAAATTAAATGATTTGAATTTTTTGGAACTTGATGTGGAGCCCCACATTATACAAACGTATAACCAAAAGGGAAATCTCACTCACTCCCAGCCTTGGAAGAAGTGTGAAATTTGTGTGTCTAATGAAACACATGTTATAGTGCGGGAATTTAAACAAACATCTGGGTATTTCTCAATGTTCAGACAGGGTGCATGCATATTTAAATAAAATGGTTGTTTTGGTTTAGCTTCTGAAGGCAATCGAGAAACAATTTCATTACACTACATGATAGATGAGAAGTTTAACTTTGGATTTGTTGTGTATTTTTTTATAAAATAAGAGTATAGATAAATTAAGCTTAAGGCATTAATCGTGGGTTCTGTATGTTTTTTTTTTTTTTTTTTTTTTTTTTTTTTTTTTTTTTTTTTTTTTGTCGATTCGGGATGCTTTAAGAATTTGTTTCAAAAGTTTGTTTGTTTATTTGTGTGTCATGTCAGTGTCGCAAAGAATGACCGAATTCTTTTTCAATACCAAGCATGTACATACGTCAGTTTTGCGGGTTTTCGTCTGTCATATTCTTACTTATAAACGTACAAACATTTTGTATAAACCAACATAACAACTAATTGTTGATAAAGTTTATAAAGAATTCACAAATTGGTTAGATAATCAAAATAGATTTGACGATTTTCGCTTAGTTATTAGAATTGTATAGGTCTATGTTCTGACAATCTTCAAGTGATTCGAGTCATGTTGACGTCTTTCTATTTTATCTCACTCCTATTTCTTGGTAAGAAAGAGAATATGAGTTGAGACAGGAATTTTCAACAAAAAAAAATTAAATACTTTTGTCTCACTTGGCCATCTCTTTGTCCCCTTTCACACGAGGAAACTGAGTTGCCAGCAATATTCAGTTTGTTGGTGAGAATGGCAAGAAGTACGAGGGGAAAATAAAATTTTCTCAGTCAACGATTCGAGGAGATTTTGTGTTGAACACTATTTTAAATCGAAACTACAGAAAGTTTCCACGATTTTGTTACTTCATTTAAAAGGTACAGGAGATTTTTAAGGAAATTAAAAGAAACCGTCATAAAAAATCTCCAGCAACTTGTTGCCTCGTGTGAAAGGGGACTTTCTTTCCGAGATGTGAGTGAGACTAAAACGGGAGACGTCAAAATGAGGCGTCTCATCTGAAGCTTGTGTGAACACCGTTTATTTTATTTCCTTTTATCACTATTTTGTTCTTCGATGATATTTAAATGTCTAGCTGTTCTCTTGTGTACAATCGTAAATAATATATTTTCATATTTTGCATCCAAGCAAACCATTTTCACCATTACCTCAAAATTATATGAGATACACTGTGAAATTGAGTGAGATGAAATTCCATATTCTGTTGCCAGACTATTGTATTTAACCCTCGGAAAATCATTCACGCTTGAGGAATTCAGGGCCCCAGTACTACATTTAATAAAACTTAAGAATATGACTAATAGATGTCACTCACATCGGTAATTGTTCCTGAAGTAGCCTTTTGCGTGTTATAATCTTAGAGGATATATCATATGGAGTGCTTGTTTTTATTCGAATGCGAACCTTTCATAGGTGTCGCTGTTCAAGTTTCGGTCACTGAGTTTTCTGCACACTGGAGAAAAAATCCAAAAAAGAATGTATTGTAATCTTTAAAATAATAAACAAACACTTATTAATTTCAAGAATAACTTCAAAGTAGAACAAATTAGAAAGAAAATAAGCAAATTATGAGTTACAATCGATAGCAGCTGTACGATATATTCTAAGACTTTATCTTAACCGAAAGTGAAATAGTGCCCCCTATCATGGCCCCAGGCACTACAATGCATTAGGGATAGAAACGAGCACTCCATATTATATATCCTCTAAGGTTATAATGCATTTATCTCAACTCAAATGTGATACACTGTTTCGCTAGGAGGTGTCGCTACCATGATTATGTGTATTGTTTCGCTTTTGCGTTTTTTTTTTCAAAAAACTCGCGATAATCGAGTTAAGCCTTAAAACGAAGAAATGAATTTTTCGAAATGAATTGAGTGGGAATGTGAAATCAAGTCATTTATTTTCTAAAAAGCTAATATTGCTGAACCATGGATCAAAATTTGAACCACCTTTGTACAAGTAACGTTAAGGGCCAGTTGTAATGGGTGATTTTTTAAGAGGTTTAGAACTTTTTTAAAAAAAAAAAACACAAAAAATTCGAAAAAATGAATGAAATATTTATTTGAATTGATAGTTGCTGCAATTTAATGTTTAAAGATAATTTCATGCAAATGTTGACCGCGGCTGCGTCTCAGGTAGCCCATCCGCTGAGTCCAATTTTGGCATACTCTTTCACACATATCGGCCGGTATCTCACGAATGAATGCATGGATGTTGGCTTCCAGTGCGTCAATCGAAGCGGGCTTGTCCCTATAGACATTAGTCTTGACATACCCCCACAAAAAATAATCTAATGGTGTCAAATCGCACGATCTAGGCGGCCAATTGACCGGCCCGAAACGTGAAATTAACTGTTCACCAAACTCGCCTCGCAATTGCGCCATTGTTTCGCGTGCTGTGTGGCATGTGGCACCGTCTTGTTGAAACCACATATCATGCAAGTCAAGAACTTCCATTTCGGGCAAAAAAAAGTTTGTTATCATCGCTCGGTAGCGTTCACCATTGACAGTAACGCTGCGATTCGCATCATCTTTGAAGAAATAGGCCCAATAATGCCGCCGGCCCATAAACCGCACCAAACAGTGGCTTTTTCGGGATGCATTGGTAGCTGTTGCAATGCTTCTGGCTGATCTTCACTCCAAATGCGGCAATTTTGCTTATTTACGTACCCATTCAACCGAAAATGAGCCTCATCGCTGAACACAAGCAGCGCGCGATGAACATTTCGAACCGAGCACGAATTTTGATAGTAAAATTCAATAATTTGCAAGCGTTGTTCATTTGTAAGACGATCCATGGTTAAATTGCAAACCAAACTGAAGCTGTTTGACAGTGACACAAGGTACTAAACACACGTCAGCTGTCAAAACCAGTGTTGCCAAAACCAAACCAGCTTAAAAATCACCCTATACAAAGGTGTTTCAAATATTGATCCATGGTTCAGCAAGTTAACTGAGATTGACTGATGCTTTAATCATGAAAAGTGTCAATTTTCACATAATTAAACCTTTAACCATCGTGGAACCTCAGTTAATCCACCAAAATCGTTGATTTAAAATTGCTGAACCATGGATTAAAATTTGAACCACGTTAGTAGAAGTAATCCTAAGGACCAGTTGTACAAACGTCGCCGGCGTTCAGACTTTGTTCCGTCGTTCAGCAATTTTAGTTCACCGATTTCGGCGAGTTAATTGAGGTTGAACGTTGGTTAAAATTTTGATTCGTGGATAAGCAATTTCAACTCACCGATTTACCTCAGTAAAATCTCTGAAATCGGGACGAGATCTTAGAAAAGAAAGATTCACAATGGGCAAGAAAACGAGACGAGAGCGTGACATAATTAACTGTCACCTTTTAGGGCGAGTTGTAAAAATATTTAATCCGTGGCTCAGCTATTTCAACTCACCGATTTCGGTGAATTAAATGAGGTTCAACGATGGTTCAGGCATTTAATTGGCTACTATAACAAACGTGAACTACCGTTGAGCCTTAATAAATCTGACGAATACAGCGAGTAAAAATTGTTGAACTTCGTTTGTACAACTGGACCTAAGTTGTTATAAAATCGTTACCCAATTGACAATAGAACGCGATTTTTGCCAAAGAGATTTAAAAAAAAGAATGATTCACAATGGGCAAGAAAACGAGACGAGAGCCTGACATGATTCACTGTAAGCATTTTGCAATTATAAAACCATTCCCCAATTCAATGGCACGAAACTTTTCACGACGAGATTTAACAAAATAATATTGAAGCTAACTGATATACAAATACTTAATCTACTATTAATTTAACGTAACGTGACGACCTGAAATGCTTTATTAACGGCCAATTTCTTCACAGAGTCCTAACGCTAGTACCAGTACTAGTCCTAAAATTAGTACTCAAATCGGTATCAACTCATTTCTTCACACAAGTTCTAGTCCCTAGTCCTTTCAATTTGGTACCGAGTATTAGTTAGGTCTCGGTGCTAGCTGCCTCTTCAAAATCAGCTAGTACCTGGTTATTATACCAGTCGTTAGTACTCAAATCGGTACCAAATGATTTCTTCACATAAGTACTAAGCCCTAGTTCTGTCAAGTTGGTACCGAGTACTCCTTAGGACTCGGTATTAGCTGGGACTTTAAAATCGGCAGTCTAGTGGCGCTAATACCTGAATCAGAGTAATTTCAATGAATTCGTTGCTGATTTTCGATAGTTTTTTGGTTGTAGTTTATTAAATAGGCAATAAGTTCGGATTTTATTGGTTTTGTGGATTTTTCATTTTCTTATGGTACCTAGGTACATATATAATGTATGTATTTTGTAATGACCTTATAAGTGTAGGGACTGAATCTAATTTTTGTTGGTCGCAATTTAAAATTTTTGTTTTGCAAGCTAACTTCGTACTGACCCCACCTTTACTTTAGTACTTTTAATCCACACCAACTGCAACTTTACGTTCAACTGCACAGTGAAGAATAAGTGGTCCATTTACATATATACGTGGGATGACATAATGAGAACAAATATATGTATTTTACTGCGTGGACGTTAATGCAGTCGTAAAAGTACATATTGCCACGGTTTATAGACATTATATCGAGAAACAACGTCATATCTAAAACGATTAATAGTGTTGAAGACAGTTTCGACAAGCTATTAAAAAGACAAACACAAAACCTATCCTGATAGCTCTGGATATTTCCCCGAACACGACCAATGCATTGCATGAACCGAACATGAAATGGACACAATAACATTACTCGAAGCCTGTCACACACATACGTACACAGAAAATTATCAAAAACTCCACGCAAAAACTAACACACAATCTTCTACCGATATCAAGTGCTTCATCTGGAAGCTGATTCACCACTGATCATTCCTGTAAATGTCGGCAGGATTTCATTGCAATTCTGCATCTTCCCACTCTCTATACTGCTATAAAATTGACACAATTCATTCGAAAATAATTTAAAATAAAAATCGCTCAGTCAAAATAAACATCAAAATAATATTTGAAATGCCAAATTATTGTCAAAATCAGAATTAGACCAGTTTTAGACGTATAGTGATGTGAAGAAATGTATAGGTACTAACTTTTCGTTAGGACCGAGTACCAGAGCTAGTACCTGGTCTAGCTGGACTGGGTACTAGGCTGGCTTAGTACTTCTGTGAAGAAATTGGGCGTAAGTGTATTCCGTTAAGTTTGAAACTAATTTAACAAGAACGACGAGATCTCGTCACACTCACGTCTCGTTTGCTTATCGCATCTATTGTGTTCGAGGACTAAAGATTCTTCCAAATGCATGGCAATGCTGTTTTAGATTTGTCAGTGGATTTATGATTTCTCGTATATGGCAGTGCTGATCTACGTTTGTCAAAAAGATAGTTTTCTTTATTTTGTGTTTCTTTTTTTTATTTGTTTATTTTAAGTACATAGTTAGTTTATAAGTAAAGTTGAAAAAAGTGATTTGTGTAGTTTATTTATATGTTTGTTTGTGTGTTTTGTTGATAATGAAAATGGTTTTCTGTTCCGGCAGTTCTTCTTCGTTGCGTTAAATTTAAAAAAAAAAAAAACTACTTCCATGTGTTTTTTTTTTTAGTGAAATTATGTTTTAAATATTGTGCCAGTTAGATTTTGTGATTAATTTGTTAAAAAAAAACAGTCTTTTTCGGTACAAAAAGATGTTTTTTAAATATATTTTGGTGGGTTTAAAGTTTTTGTACAGAGCTGTAGTGAAATTCTGTCGGTCTTTGACAGATCAAGTGTCAGTTTGACATGACAATTTCTACCCCAATACTGGGAAAGAAGCTTTACTTCAACAGGTTTAAAAAAAGTCTAGTGCAAGTCACTTGGCCCTGGTTCTCTAAAAGCAGTCGCGTCATCAATTCATTATTTTTTTTTTTATTATAAACAGATATATACCTACATCATCCTAGTTTTAAAAATTATAGAACCCTCTGCTTCTGCTGCACTAAACACTACTATGCAATTGTTCACCTTTATTATAATTTTCTTGTTACTCAAGATCGTGCTTACAGTATAGAATCCATGTAGAATTCCATTATATTATAATCGTGTTTTTTTTTTTTTTTTTTTTTTTTATAATCCGAGATAAGAAAAGAAGAGAACAAAAATAAATATCGTATTATCTTCGTGGAAGGACAAAAAATACTTGTTCCACAATTTCTAAGTATGCTCTCATTTTCTGAAGTCATCGTTGTCGTAGTCTTCGTATAAAATGCATTACAAGAGACATCACAAGTATCCCAAACATGAAATTAGAATTAGTCCTTGAGCAGCACTAACTACATGTAGTTTGTATGTAGGTATATAAAAGTTTTTACTCCCAGCATCACTTGGTACATAACATACCCATTAATAAAAAAAACCACACTCTAAAAAAGTAAAAAGGAAAAGGAACATTTCCAGCATCGCATCGCATGGAAACAGACATCAACGAAGGTTTTATTTTTTGTTGTTGTCATGTCGAAAGGTTCCTTGGCGACAATTCTATTGTATTTTTTTTTTTTCTTCGACAAAACTTTTCGTGCATTAAATGTTATGTTAAGATTAAAGAATGTATAGTAGTTTTGGTCTTATAGTTTTGTTTTTTGTTGTGAACAAAAATTTGTATGAACTTTGCTGGAGTATATTTAGTTGGTTTCTCTTATACTTAAGAATTTTGGTAAACACGGAATAATTATTGATACTGTAATGGGGTGGCAAAACGTCTTCTGGGAAAGCACTACCAATTTAGTTTAAAAAAAAAAAACATTTATATCTTATAGCATTAATTTTTAGTATTTTGTGGTTAAAAAGACTATTACTATTTTTTTGACATTTTGTTAAAGTTAAAATCACCAAAAGCCTATTTTATCTTTTTAATACGTCTGATCGTTTAGTTTGAAAAAACTGTCAATTTCTAGCAATTTTAGTCCAAAGTTGTGCAAAGTTCATATAAAAAATAAATACAATTGTACTAAAAATGCTTGAAATAGGCAACTAGTTTTGGGAAGTAAACGAACAGACCTAATATCATATCTACTATAACTTCATAGTTGCCACTTTGACAATTTACATCTGTCAAAAATGTTATGTCTGCTTAAGTTTTTTACACGATATGTCAATGTTTTAGGCTTGTCCAGTTAGAACAAAATAGGTTTACTTTGATAATAGTTCAACATTTTAGTAAACAGCTTTAAAGTTAAAAAATTTCAAAGAAAAACCTTTTTAGAAGTGGATAACTTTAAATTGGCAATACTATTTTCTGTGACAATTGCCGATTTGAGAGTTCTCGGTTGTTATGTGAGGTAAGTTTAGGTTTGACAATGCTTCATGAATAGACTCACATCCGCCGCCGCCGCGCCGGAGCAACGTTTGCCAATTGTTTAAATTTATTTTGAAATACATGGTTCAATTCGAAAAACTTATCGGGCAATGCATGAATCACATTTGGAGCGATGATAAAATCCACAAGCCATTGTCGAAACACCATTATATTCAGAAAAAGTCACCCTTTGGTGGTCTTTATTTGCCGGTAGAATCAATGGTCAGTGTGTTCAAATTGGACCTCCAGATTACGCTATGAACGCTTCCATCCGTGGCGACCACATGCCCGAAATCATATTCAAACATTAATGCCATACAATTATACAGCTGTAAATTATATTGGTGTTAGCGCAGAGAGGGTTAAATCCGCCGGAAAAATTTGATCTGCAAAACTGATTTTAAATCAGAAATAAATAAATCTTGTTTTACCAATGGAATGCATAGATGGTCAAAGTCGGCTTTTTCACAGCTCCAAATAAAAAATAAATTGATTTATTTGTACTTTATCTCACTCCCACTTCATGATGAGACAGAAATGGCCAAGAAAGGCAGGATTTTAAATTTTTTTTTTTTAAACCAGTTGGTTTTTGTTGACGTTTTCTTCTGTGACATCTGTTTTTTGATGTGTAAACATCTATGCTGGCGGTAGAGTGAAAAAAAAAACGTGAACGTTCGTGTGCAACATTACGTCGTGCAACCTTACGGTGTGCAACGTTACGATCTGCATACTAGGATGGGTGCGTTCAGTGAAAAAAATCTTAAGATCCCCTTCAAGCAAAAACGAGTCCGTTTTGGATCCGCGCACGTTGATGTTAACACATACATATTAACCGTGAGTCCCGGCACTCAGACAATTTTTTTTTTTTTGTTTTATTTAATAAAAATTTTAAAATTATAATTGAAAAATGTCTTATTAATCCTTAAACGAGCACAGATTTTTATTTTGTTTTAATGACTGCTGAAAGTCAGAGTTAGTCCAATCTGTTCACATTAGTTTGTGTCTGAACAATAGAAGTTGGGACTGACGTCAAAAAAAGTGTAAGAAGGATGAACACCGTTCTAGGTTTTTTTTGGACACTTCACCATTAGCCTTATCACCACCAGCCTTTTAGTGCTTGGAATTTTCGTTACAGCGGTTCCGCCACTGGGTAGTTCGCAACCAATCTTTCAACACTAGACTATAGACAGGTAATGCAGTGTTATAATTATGCAATATGACCACTGTTTCTTTTCGATTAAAAATGTGATTATAGTTGAAATAGAACGCAGATTTTTTGCGAAACCAGTAATACCCGTGTTATTTTTGGCAACCTTTTCGTTTGGTTTCTTGTTGTTTTTTTTAATTTTTGTAAAAAACAATAATTCAGTATTACAAAAGAACTGTTTTGTATTTTTTTTTTAATTATTTGATATAAATTATTTAATACAGTAAATGACGCTTATAAGAAACACGCTTATAAAGAAACCTGAAACCAAAAGCACCGTGTACCAGCACATTATTTACACCAATGTAAAAAACATATCTTATAAAAAACACGCTTATAAGAAAAACACTGATATAATTAATTTTTTCTTACAACACCGATTCTCAGTTTTCCTTTGAAATATGATGTGTGTAAGAAACTTTTGAATGACACAAAAAAAGTCCCAATGTTTCTTAAATGTTAACGAACACGCCCTTAGAAAATACATGCATTTCTGAACTCTCAAAGAAGTCATAAATGTCAGTTCAGCTGTGAATTTTCTTGTGCCTTTTTTTTTAAATAAAGTAAATTTATTTTTTGTTGTTTAAAAATTTATTTTTTTTCCTGAAAGAAATTTTTTGTATAATAAACTTCTGTTTCCGTGTTTAGGATATAAGAAACACACTAACACACGCTTATAAAAAAAAAAAACAAAAGTTGTAGCATTTTGGAGTTTCTTATAAGCAATTACTGTATATAAAATTATTTAATATAAAAACACACTTCATTGCAATGTAATGTTAAGTCTTCGTAAAAAATCGAATTTCTGTGTTTCAATTTTCAACGCAAATTTCAATTTGCTATTACTTAGTACTTTTTAACAATAAATCATGATAAAATTGCCTTCTGTCAATAAAAATAGTGTTTTAAATGATTTTCTATTAATTTGCATCATTAACTTTTAACTTTTGTGTTTTTTTTTTGGCAAAACTCGTTGCTATGCACAATTTCCTAAATAAAATGCAAATGATTAAATAAGCTGAAAAAGAACACGATTTGTTATTTTTGTTATTGAAAACAATATAAATGATTTCTTATTGTGAATTAACCATTTATACTAAAATCTACACTACTTTTCCAACACAAAAAAAAAACAAAATATAAAGGCAAGAAAAATCGGGCACTTAAAACTGTGGCATTGAAATATACAGGACTAAAATGGCAGCACTTAACGATCCAGCACTCAATCGGCCTTCGTGTATCAATTTTTCGATTGCAAATGGTACCGTACCGGGTTTTTTGAATTTGGAATTTTTTTTTTTAATTTTTACCCCATTTCACCCTACAAATAACGAAATTTTGAAAGAAATATCTTTACAAACATTTACTAAGAATAACCTGTTTAGCGCAGGTAGATTTTTTTCAATCAAATACATATTTTTTATTTTACCCCATTTCACCCTACAAATAGCAAAACTTTGAAAAAAAAAGAGTAGGATCATTGTTATGATCCAAGGAATCTTTTCACCAAGTTTCGTGAAAATTAGTTTAGTATCTTAGACGGTAACGGTATAGTGGAACAAACACACACAAACACATTTTCACATTTATAAAGGGTGTTTTTTTTTTAGTCGTGTATGGTTTTCAAGAAGAAATAAAACGTATTAAATTAATTAATGTTATGGCCAAGAATTTAGCTTTATTATAAAGATAAGGGTTTGCCAGCCGAGAGGCCCAATTTTCGACAGCTCCAATTGTTGCGCGCGATGGCGGATGGACTCATTCGAGTCTTCTTCGATACTCTGCTCCACAGCAGTAATAGCGTCTTCGGTGCGCACTGTACGGCGCGCGCGGCGTCTCTGAGGATGCGCATTATCTACTAGAGTAAACGTGGTGCGCAACCGATCTTTGGTTGCTCGAATTACCGACTCTGCTGGGCGATTATGTCGACCGAATATTGAATGCAGCGCGCGATGCGTCGCGCGAAACGAACCGTTATTTTGGTAATAAATTTTGCACGATTTGCAAACGTTGTTCAGGAGTAAGTCTATTAATTATGAAATGGCAAACCAAACCAAACTGAGCATAAATCAAGTGACAGCTGTCAAAAAGACCAACTCCGAAAAAAGTATTGCCAGATTGAAAACCACACGCCTAAACAAAAAAAAAACACCCTTTATATAATATTAATTAATAATAATATATGTATTAAGATTACAATAAAAGAAAGCGCGCTGTGGATCGAGACTTATTTAAAAAGTTGACGAAATGCCACACATTGCAGTTTGCTAAATGACGGACACTACAAGTACTTATAATCGAGGTAATTTCCAGTATCAATCGGAAATCTTAAATTTTATTGCTGCCTTGAACCTACAAAATCCCCACCCAGAAAATGTAGACAATTTTTACTCTTTTACGTCCAAATTCTATAGGATGTAAAAACTGCGTATTTCCTGGTGGAAACGTGTATTGTCAGGATTCAACCTTGCCGCAAGCTAAGGATTTCGTTTAATGTAGTCACGTTTACGTTTAACATAATGTGTACATTACTTGTTAAAATACACATATTTGTCATGCATAGATGTGTTGAGTATATGCATCTATTGTTGTATAACCATATACCATATATATGTACATATATAGTTGGTTCTACCAAGAATATTTACACTTATATGTACAATATGAATGAACAAAGTTTTAGCCCGTGGGACTTTATATAAAGTTGATATGTTGCGGTCGAAGCATACATGATGTTTTTTTTTTTTTTTTATTGCTTGACTGTTTCATATAATGTGGGTTTTATCATCACGTACATATTATTTATGCATATATATATATAGTGTATTGTGTTTTATTGTATATTGTATACATACATGTATAAATTGTATTAAAATCGATATGAACATTTTATGTAAATAACTCCCGGCAGTGAATTGTTCGCACCTTATGGTAACTGATTATTGTTTGTTAGTTTTATTCGCCTCCTTTATACATCGCTGTGGTTGTTTTAAACGATTTAAAGCATTTGAAGAAACCTTTTTAAAGGACTCAAAAGGATATATCTTATTAAAAAAAAAACAAAAAAACTGAGGGAGTAATTTATGTTAAACTAGTGAACGAATATGCCAGTGTACAAAAGGAAAAGGTGATTTGTGAACAAGCTGTTACAACTACCATCGTTTTATTAAACAAAATAGCAATTGGGAACCTTATGTTACTGGACCTTAACCCCCGAATGGGTCCAAAACCTTTTCTTGACCGATAAATCATATAGCTTTTACAAGCAATACGCCTTAAAAATGTATAGCAATTTATTTATTTATTGAAATAATTTACAAACTTAATTCATAAATTATTATTTTTAGAAAGGCATCAGGGTAGCTAGACCATATGATGCCGTCTCTTAACTATACGTAAATATGTATCAATTTTTTTAATTATCAAATTCTATATTTAAGGTTACTTTAAGTTAAACAAAATTGTAAAATTAAAATAAATTAGCGAAGGCAAATTATGTTTAATTGAGAAGTGAAAAACAAAAAAAAAAAAAATGTATATTTCATCAAATTTTTGGTGAGCGGATGTGGCATCTTTTATGTACTGAATGGATCGTTCTTCTGATTCTGATTCAAGATTTCGGCAAGTTTTTCGGTAATGTTGTCTGATGATGCTTCAATTTGGCGAGATATAGGACATTCGACAAGGATATGCCAAACAGAGAGTATCGTTCCACAATTCGAACATTGCTCAGGATCTCCAGCATTATAATTAGTAATGTTGAGTGTTAAAAATAGCTTTTCCAACTCTTATTTGGAAGAGTTTTATGCTATCTTCTCTGTTAAGAGACCGATTGTATGGTATACGTGTGTAAGTAGGTTGATGTTTTTTTTAGAAAAGTTTCAGAGTTTTGCCAACTTTCGATGAGCTCTTTCTTATGATCCTGAATCAAAGTTCTGCGTAGGAGCTTATACAATTTGGGATACTCTACAATGAGTGGATAGTTTATAGCAGTTCTTGCTGCAAGGTCTGCTGCCTCATTTCCTTTGATTCCGAAATGTCCAGGTACCCACGTAGCTCCAGAGAAGGGCATTTATTTGTTTCATTTTTAAGACCCATGAGGATACCAAGATTATCGGTTACAATGAGCGATCGGTTAGAGTATTTTTGGGCAACAGATATGCCTTTATAAATTGCTGTTAACTCTGCAATGTAGCTGTTTGCAGATTCTGGTAAAAGAGCTTGGTGAATAATAGATGTTTCAGAGTTTGGTTGTAACTGAATGACTGCGTATGAACACCAATTGTCTTCTTTGTACGAACCGTCTGTGTAGAAGATTCTATCAGCGTTATAGGCAGAGATCATTTCTTGGTGAAGCATTCTAAATATGTCGTCAGTAGTATTTTCCTTTTTGTACTTGGCAAGATTAGTATTAATGGGAAGTATATGTCTTTTCCAAGGTGGTAGAGTACCTCCTAATGTGTGCGTATTATTGAATGAAAAAGAGCTAAGATTGGGAACTATAGATTTCATTTTTATAAGGGCTGATTTAGAATATTTCTTGATCAGTTTTGTATTGTTAATCGCATCTTCAGCAGCCTTGAAGAGGGGATGGACTGGATCTGTAAGTGTTTTGCTGATTAGGTTGATTGCCCTTTTTTTTCCAAAGTGTTCAAAAGATTCATAGCCTGCTTCTAATCTTAGAGCTTCAATTTTCGTGGCTCTTAAAGCTCCAGAGGCTGTTCGAAAACAATCGTTGATGGCTGAGTCAGTATTGCTAATATTTTTTAACGTGGTCCACATGAAAATAGTTACACTTAATACTTAATACTTAAATTAAAAAAAAATTATAAGTTCACTAAAAACACAAAGTTCCTTTATTCAATATTTTACCATAAAACTTGAATATATTTTTTTAAAAAATTCAACTTTCGTCAGCTTTCGATTTCGGGTGACATAGACCATCTGGACGTTTACCTCATTTTCTCGTAAACTATAAACATTAAGTCAATCTCACCCATACCAAATGAAAGGTATGATTTTTTTTTTTTAATTGGTTTGCTCTGAATTGTCTTGTTTAATTTAAATTTTACAAAAAGTCCAAAATTGTTTTACAAATATTTATTTAAATTATCATATCAGTATCAAGGATATTGAAAAAAACCAGCCTCTCTCGGCGATCGACCGACGAGTGACGTGACGCGACACGGTTGGAGCAGGAAGTTTTTTTTCTCCAAATCGATTTTGTTCACAGTGGCAATGTCCCTTTTTTCTGGATAAATAAAGCTATATTCAGCTCCCCTACGCATAAGAATGAGTCTGCGGAGGCAGCCTGTTTTAAGATATCCGGATACTTTGTGAAGTCTGTAATTGTGACACTCGCTCCTGGGCCCGAATCGCGTAACACTAAAGTGATCACTTTAGAAAGTGATTGTCGTTTTTACGAGTGCTCACTCTATCCTTCCCTATAGATAGGATAGAGACAGCTATCGTGAAAGTGACAGTCAAAAAATTGATAATCAACTATCACCTTAGCCGATTCCACCCCAGGTTTAATTTTGACCTTCTTTTTTCTTGGCTTCTTGACTGGAGGTATATGGGGTTCCGAGGCTCTTGATGTAATCGAAAACCGAATCACTTAGCGTCATCGTGTTACTGGAAGTAGAATCATCTTCAGGTGTTCTTGAAGATATTTTAGCAAGTTTGCTCAAAATTTGTTGTCTATCGAATGGATAGATAGCTTCCGGTCGCCCGAAAGCCGCAGATTTTAAATTTTCCATCGCCTTTTCGTTTTCTTGCAAACTATGCCAGACTTTTTTTTTAGAAACCTCGGAAACACTTCTTTTGGGACTGTTTTATTTCTTGGGTTTGCCAGCTTATACGCCGGCCGCCGTTAAGATTTTACGCCATATTACTTTTAAAGGTCGAAAGAAGGCTACGTCTATAATGGTTGTGCTATATAGGAGTGCAATTTGCGGGAAGATAAACAAACTTTATATCAAACTTTATACATCTTCGTGGAAATGGCTGGCAAGATTGTCGCTGATGATAACTTTAGGACCTGTTAGCTTTCGGGCGTGTGGAATATAGATTGTTTGAGAAAAATCCGAGAACATTTTGCTGTCAAACCGCACCCATGAGATGTAGCATTATATCTAGCTCCAGGTGGGCCCCATTCCATCTAGTTGTTATACACGTTTTTAGCCACTATACACAACGTATATAGAGGCAGCAATGTTCCCGTAGCTGTGCCACAGAACATAAGTGAGACTGAAGTTTTGGAATGTGCCATAACTTGCCCCCGGGTATTTAACACCTCTCGAAAAAATGGCTTTTCGGGCCCCTGGATTATCGGTAAAATTGGTTTCATCGTAGTTTTTTTTGATATTTTCAGGTGTATGCCAGCCAAAGTCAATTCGACACTGTCGAAGTAACTAGACATTGTTGACGCTGAGACGGCTGCTGCTCTCCCTGGAGTTATATTTTGGCACACTCGGGAGGTTATTCTGTCTCCTTGAGGCGTTTTAAGAATCCGTTTGCCCAATATTTGCCTGGCAAATTGTCTTTGAATTTTGACACGCATTTGTCCATCCAAAAAGCTCTTGAAGATCAAGGGCTGACAGTGGAAATCCGCAGTGGCTTGTTGTTAACAACATGTTAATGTTAACAACCACAAGCTTCTTTATTTTCCAATAGTGCCGTTTGACCACCAGGTGTTTCCGAGTTAAGGTTTTTCAATTTGTTTTGGAGCCGGAACCTTGAAATTTTGTATTATCTTGCAACCTTGTTCAACGACATTTTGCCTTCACGAATTAAAAAAAAAAAAAAAACTGCCTCCAATGCTGTTATTGTTTAGTTCTTAAAAGACTTTTCGTGACCCTTTTTTTTTTTTGTATATGTCTGCGGTATTTTTAAATAGTTTTGTTGGTCTTAATTACCTAAAAAAAGGAAAGACAAAGCAAAAAGCATGCCAAAATCACCTCTTCATTGGCTATTTTTTTTTTTATAAAAACTTCGGGTTCACGTTAAGTGTGGACTATCCGTCACTAACTTTACGAAGTTTGTTGCTTTTCAAAAATACTCCAAAAGGTTTCTACTGAACTTAACGAGCCTTTTAGAGCCGCAACATGTTAAGGAAAGGCTTAACATGAATAAGGAAGAAACTTATTGTTCTAAATTTTACGGACGCAACATGTTATACACGAGTCGCTTGATTTTGTTTAAAATCATTTTACTAAATCTTCATTTGAATTTTTTTTACAATAAACACTGTTTTCTTAAATAAGTCTCATTAAATCCAATCCTTTCTTTCAATAAATACCTAATTATCACAAAGTCTTACCAGCACTCCTGATGCCAATTATTATTGTTTCTTTATTTCACACTCTTTCTTGAATATTAAGTTGTCTGATTAGAATTAAACTTAAACAAATAGTGTAAAAGACAAATATAATATACAAACTATTCAACATCAAGTTGTTAATTGCCATCATAAGACTATTAGAAGCTTTGCCTATATATAGTCCACAGTCATTCGTCAAAAATTAAAGCAGTCTCCACTTTTCTTTCTTTTGAAATTTATCATTGTGAATATTTTCCGTTCGACTTCCTATGGTTAAGAGAAACGATTAAAAAAAAAAAAACAGAAGCTCTTTAAGTGCAGGACGGAAAAACAGTTTTCTAATTGCGGCATAATTCTGCAGAATTGTGCTTTAAATTAGTCTCTCGAGAGGATAAACGATGAAAGTTTCTAGATAATTATTTCCCCAGGAGTTGTTGAAGGAATAAGCAAAATTTGCTTGAAATTTGTTTTGCTTTCGCTTCTACTATATTTCGGAAGAATAATTTATGGTATTTATGTTGTGTATGCATCTTGAAGATTAAATAATTTCTTTTGGAGTTATTATATGTCCTTATTTTTTTTGAAAACTTTTTTGAAGGAGCAAATAGTAATGGTTACGACTTGGTCGGTCGAAGGTACTTGTATTTTTAAACTACAATTACACCAGTTGCACAAATGGGTGGTGGTCGTGATTAAAATGTCCATACTAATTTGAGTCGCCAAACGCAGCAGTTTTGAGAATCCATGTATTTGGAATCGTATGCGAAGACCCCCAGACTTTGTGGACTACGAGCGCGCGCAGCAGAAACGGACTTGTTTGCCTGAAAGGAATGACATTTGTATAAAGCTGATGTGAATATTTAAACAAAAATGTCAAAACTAGATAAAACTACTTTTTTTCTACCAGTTTTAGCTTAAACCTGTTCGTTAATGTCGTTTTCGATTGGTTTTTCGGACTGTTGTACTTCTTTTTGATTCCAATCGAAAATTAAAACATCGACTTGCCAAGTTTATACACACACTATCATAGGTCCCCATTTTATAAAATGGCTTCTTCAAGTATTTATCCATTTTGACAAGTAATCAGACGAAAAATTTTCGGAAAAACACTCGGAATACGATGCTCGGAACAGACAATCGAAGGCTTTTGGAGTGATAAAGGAGTACCCCGAACTTCCAATCAAAAACGACATAAGTTCATTCAGAGGGTATACTTTTTTTTTTTTTTGCAAATTACCAATTAGGTGATAAAAATAGCTGATGACCTTTAAAAACCTTAACCTTTGATTAAAAGTTTCCTATAGCTGACCAATTTCTGAAATAAGCTAACCTTTTTTGATCAATTACCAATACCTTTTAGATGGCATACTTTCTTTGCGAATATCTTATATAAGGATTGCCAAGATCCCACAGCCCAGATAGTACCCGAACGAACCTAATATCTGGCGCTGAATAAATAATTATTATGACATTTGTAACTGTGGCAATTTATTAAAAAAAATCAATTTTTTTTCTTTGGAGTTTTGAAATCACTGAATCCCACTGAACAGGGCTGTCACTTTGCTACAACTTTCGAAAAGCGACTGTCATTTTTTTTCGAAAAATAAATCTACTGCACTTTTAGGTTTACGAAAAAAAATCCTTCAATTCAATTTTTCAATTCTGTCATTGAATGCAGTCATTCTCATTCTTCATGAAATCTACCCTTTAATTTATGCATACAGCTTTCGGATTCAGATTTATGCTTTGTTTTGATGACAATTGACAGCTGTCACAGCAAATCTGTCAACGCAACGTTTTTTTTTATTTATTTGAGTTTGTTTTGGATTGTGCTTTTTCTCATGGTTTCTCAAGTTTTTTCAAAGTTGAAATTGTTTTAAGTGATTGAAAATTAATATAAATATAAGTTTATTTGTATTTACTTAAGGCAATATTACACTGTCATGTATATATGTTCCATTATGCCATATAAAATATGACACAATATATGTTGTATGACAAAGCAGTATTAGGATCCATGTATTTTTTGTCATATAAATTTGACTATCAAACTTATATGACACTTTTGAGACATATTTATTTGGCAAACTTGCCATATTTATATGATAATGTAATACAGCCCTTAGTAATGATTCCCAAAAAAAAAAAAAACGGGCTGCAGAAGAGGAAAATCAATGTGTTGATTAAGTTGCTGGTCCCAGCAGAAGTTTTTAAGTTTATAATTCTATGTACTTTTAACATTATAATTGGCAGGCAGATTTTCAAACCGCACGTTGAGGATCAAGAAATTTCCCAGACCTTAACCCATCAAAATTTGTTTCCTGAAAATAGAAATCTACTGCAAAAGCATCGAATTTACTGCATTTTTTTTGTAAATCTACTTCGGAAATTTTTTCAAAAAGTGGCAACCCTGCCACTGAACCTGAAATTGCGCAATTTTGAGAACAGAATTTCAAATTTACCCATCATAGTGCCCCATACACTGCTATACTACATTTTCTTGACGGCTTCTGTTAAGTCGGTCGGCCAGTCTTGCGTACCGAGCAGCTATAGGACATCATTTAATGGTTCCACCGAGAAATATTTAATTTGGCTTTTTATTAAACACGGTTAAAAAGAAAAATAGCTACAACTTTCAAAATAAAATAATTTTCAAAAGCACCTGAACACAACATGACAGCGAATATTTATCACAGTTTCGTTAGCTCTGTTCGTTTACTTATACTTGGAAAATTGGTATAAACTGGTCTAAAATATAACTTCATACTTACAATCTAATTTGAATTGAGGTAATAATTTGAGATGATTTTAAATTAATTTGTTTGTGTTCAAATATACAAACATTTATATACATATAAGTATATTATGTAAGTATAAAAAGAATTATTTGTAGATATTTTTTTCTTTCTTTCTAAATACCTTTATTTATTCTAAAGAACTCATCGCTCTTTCAAAATTATTTCATGACTAAGAATCCATTAATAATAATAATAATCAATTATGAATTCCTTGAAAATTTCTCTTCAAGTTACCCCCAACTGGGGTTGTGTTGACTCTCTGACTCTAACGAATTGAAGTGTAATTGGGGGCTTATATATGTATAAGTATATGTAAGTAATAGATATTGATATCACTGCTAATGAGCTCAAAAATAGGTTTCTTAATTGAGATGATTTTCATTTCAGAAGACCCCATGTACGTTTTGGCTATATAATTTAATGATAATGACCTTTTATAATCTCAAGATGATGGGCATAATAGGTTAGTCCATTTTGTACAAAAAAAAAAAAGAATCATCTTTGTGGTTTAACCACATGGTGATTAGTTGTTGAATGTTGAAGTGCGGAATAAATAATTCAAAGTCCTTCATTAAAGTGATAAATCTTTGAAGAGATTTCTCTGGTCTTTAAGATTTTTTTGTTTTTTTTTTTACGTTCGATATTTATTGTGTACCTACCGACAACATGGGTTGAATGAAGTAAATAGTTGTGTGAAGAATTTTGGTAGCGGGTAACCCTATGCAATATCTGATGTGATTTAAAAATAAATAAAGGGTTTTCCAATAAGAGGTGTTATTTTGAATAGCCCGCTATTTCGGTAGCTGTCACTTTTGAAGCTGTCATTTTTTGACATTTGACAAGTAGAAACTACGCCATTAAAAAAAACGATACACGCTTCAACAAAGCATTGAAATTATTAAAATTCACTATAAAAATGGTGAAAATTTGGCAGAGACGGTTCGTAAAACTAAAACATTTTTGGGTCGTCGTGAAGCACCTTGTCGGACCGCAATACAGAAATTGGTGGACAAGTTCGAGCTGTTGGTACAAGCTAGTGATGTGAAGAATAAAACCCGTGCACGTCGCTCAAGAACAACTGAGAATATTGCTGTTGTAGCCCAAAGTGTTAAAGAAAACCCAGGTTTGTCCATTCCTCGACGTTCTTTGGAATTAGGCATTCCACAAACGTCATTACACCGTATTTTGCATAAAGACTTGGGTCTTAAGGCTTATAAAGTTCAGTTAACACAAGAACTCAAGCCGGCTGATCATCAACAACGTCGTGTCTTTGCTAATTGGGTCCTTGAAATGCATGAAAATGATCCGGAATTTCATCGAAAAATCATCTTGACTGATGAGGCCCATTTCCACCTCGGAGGCTACGTCAACAAGCAAAACTGTCGCATCTGGGGCTCGGAAAACCCAAGAGTTATTGTTGAAAAGCCTCTCCATCCTCAACGCGTGACTGTTTGGTGCGGTTTATGGTCCGGCGGGGTCATTGGACCTTACTTTTTCGAAAATGAGGCTGGAGTAACAGTTACGGTCAATGGATTGCGCTATCGAGAGATGATTAATGATTTTTTATGGCCGGAATTGGATGGTATTGATCTGGACAACGTTTACTTTCAACAAGACGGCGCTACGTGCCACACAAGCAATGAAACCATCGATCTTTTACGTGAAAAGTTTCCGGACCGTATTATCTCTCGAAGAGGTGATCACAATTGGCCACCGAGATCTTGTGATTTAACACCTTGCGACTTCTTCCTTTGGGGCCACGTGAAAGATAAGGTCTACGCCAACAGCCCAGCGTCGATTCAAGACCTCAAAGATGGAATTGGTGAGGCCATCGAGGACATAGGGCAGCCACTTTGCGATTTGGTTATGGAAAATTTCATGAAAAGGATATGGTCCTGTAAGCGTGGTCGTGGCGGCCATTTGGCTGATGTTGTGTTCCATTATTAACGACATACCTTCCTCTTTATAATGAAATAAACATCCGATCATTTATCTCAAAAAATACCATTTTTCTTTGAATATCAAAATAACACCTCTTATTGGAAAACCCTTTGTAAAGACGTTAAACAAGATCTTAGCTTTATGTCAATCGAGGCACCGAGAGTTGTTCTTATTCAAATAACACGAAGTGCCTCAACCGATTCATGCTTTGTATACGGGAAAAAGAAATGCGATGTGAACGACATTTATGGTATAATATAGAGATTTATCGTCGATCCGGAAGGAAACCCTCAAAATCACAAGGCAACAAATGCGTGCTTTGAGTTAACAAACTCTTTTAATATTTTTTAGCACAGTCAATAGGGAAAAATCTGTACATTTTTTGAAAGGATTTTTAATTGTTGTATTGAACGCACACAAAATCTTGATATACACAAATGTAAGAAATTTAGTTGTCTTCAAATATTACAATAATCATATTTCAGTCAGATAAACGGTAAATATCGTTTTCAAGTTAAATATTTGACAGTTTTTTTGACAAAAAATTTGTATTTAAAAGAGTTGTCAAAAATGTTTGTAGGCAAAAAATATACAAAAATCCGTTATAGGATTAATAAGAGCAGAGAAAATCGTATAAACGCCTTTTTCAAAATGGCGGCCTCTTCCACACGGTTTTCAGTCCGGGAAAACTGAGATTAAGGTTAGTCTCGATATACCACATCACATTTAGGTAATTTGAATTACAAATCCTTTCAAAAAATGTATACAGATTGGTCATTTTCAACTCCCTATATTGCCTGTACTTTTTAACATTCGAATTATTTTAATCAGCAAAATGAGAAAAAAAAATATTGTCAGCATAGGAAAATAATGATTTTAATAGTCTCTTTGGTTTTGAGAATTATCAATATGTCATGCATATGCTTAACTTGATCTCATCACATGAGTTGGCCAATGTAAACAAGTATACTATTTCGATAAGTTCGATAAGTGTGGCGCCAACCACTTTAACTTTTTTTTATCGCAAAAGGAACCATCGGAAAGTATGCTCTCCATTTCGGTAGGAGTTGTTTGATTGATATATTCCCTTTTCCAAAGATTCTTAGAAGAAATGTTTTTGATCAAATATAATTTATTGACCAAAAAAGGTTGAGCATTGAATTGATCGTTGCGCCGCGTCGTCGGGACAGTACAAACTATTTTACAGAAATAAATAAGAATCTACCTGTTCGTTTACTCTGTTGCATTGTGATACGTTTAGCATAGCTATATGAGTTGGTTTGATCGGAAGCTATATATACAAATATTTATCATATTATATGTCATGTCTTATCTACCCTTTTCATGCTGCTTTTAAGTTCAGAAACATTTTTATGTCTAGAAACTAGAAGTATTGGTGGTCGAAGTATTCTTATACACTAAAATGAAAACAAATAACGGGTGATTCATTTAGACTTGTTTTTTTTTTTGACACAATAGAAGCGCGTTCGAACGCGCGTTCGCATCTGTCAAAGTTAAAATACATAAAATCTGATTTAAATTAATACAATGCGGAGACGCAGCCACGAACGCGACTCTGGTTTTAATAATCACGCGCGTGTTCAGCCAGTTATTCTTATTCAGTATTGGAAATCATCATGGAAAGGCTAACATCTTAACAACGTCTCCAAATTATTCAGCTGTATTATGAAAATCTGCGTTCTGTCTTAAAAAAAATTTTTCGTGCATTTTGAGCAACACATGGTGTGTATCACAGACTTTTCGAGTCCGTTAGTGCCTTGGCCATCCGCAAATTAGAGTCTCAGTGTACGTTATAAATTGCGGCTGTGGCGGCGAGTGTATCTGAAGACCGTGAGCAATCGATTCGACACCGATCTCGATCTCAACATATGACGCTTATCGTATTCGACTTTTTGTTGCCAGAAATTGAAGCCCATGATGTCGTCAACACACAGCGCGCGAAACAATGGCTATATTGGGAAACAACTTTGGGGGAATGCTTATTTCACCTTTCGGATTTGTAAACTGGCCACCTAGATCGTATGAGAACACCTTTAGACTTATTTTCTTTGAAGTTATTTGAAGTCAAAAGTCTTCGCTGAAAAGTCAGCTACGATCTAGGATTTAGAAGCAAATATTACTCGCGTAATTCGGCAAATACCGTTCGCGACGCTGGTGGAAAATTGCTGATCCAAAATTGGACCATGTACGGCCGGCGCTGCGTCGTATTCGCGGGCAACATTTACGTTACAGGAAATAATATTTAAAAAGTAAATGTCAGACAGCGTTCTAAGATTCAAATTCAGGTCTGAATGAATCGCACCATTAACAAAATATAGTCTAATCTAAATGTTTTACTGTAATGAATTTCTAAGAGTACAAGAGTGTTCCGAAAATTTCTTTTGAGACGAAAGAAGAAAGGGGTTCATTTTTTTTGCCCAAAATATGCTAAATCACAATAAACTTAAATAGATTGACTTGGATTTTTATGATTTTACATTTTAACAAAGCTTAAAGTCTCAAAAAATGAAAAGGTAAAACTTCGGAAAACATTGTGCTTCAATTATTGTTTGTAAAGAAACGACAAATAATTTCAATTGGATAGAGTATACTTTAAAAAAAAAAAAAAAAAAAAGAAGAGTTTAACTGGTAATAGAAATGCTTATTCTTTTACATTATTAAACATTATCCATTCCAACAACCTTGTACTTTCCGTCCAACAAACAAAAATAGTTGCGATAGATTCAGTGGGTGCTCTATAGACATGATAAGCCTAATTGTGGTCTCCAAAGTTTGAAAGCATTCTTTTTTTAGCCTGGAAATTATTTATTTTTTTCGTCTTTGTTCAATGAACCCAGATGACAGCCAGTCGAAGTATTCCAAGTGTTTAACGAAAAGGCCCATCAAAAAGGCAATAATCCCAATAATCTATATTCTATGGAACATCGAATTTCATCGAAAAGAAATGTCAAAATGAATGTCAATTTCAGTATTCATTCTTTCTGCCAAATCAAACCCTGCCACAACTAATAAAGTATTTTACAAAATGAATCATCAAATCGTGTTGTGTTTTTTCTTTCTTTCTTCTATTTTAAATTTTGCATTTGTGAAGAAACATAAAAAAAGAGCTAATACAGCCAGCAATCATAGTGGTGCGGTGTTTATATTTTTAAAAATTAAAAAAAACATTTAGTCGTATTTATTAAAAAAAACCCTTGGACAGTTGAACATCTGCTTATTTATCAAACGCATTTCAAACAGTTGTCTTAATATGTCCTCATGTATTCACTGATATCCCTGTATACTGTCAATTTTGTGAACTTTTGGATACGTTTAATGAACATTTCATTAATTTCAAGATAACTTTTAAATTCTTAACTAGAAACTTGCCTTGTCTCCCTTATTGAACGTATACCCACTTTAAAATAAGTTTGGACAACCAATTGGCAATGTCTATATATAAGTTATACAATCGATGGAAAATGTTTATAAATAAGGTTTTGGAGTTGAATAGCTGTCATTGACTGAAATTTTTTGTATTCACTATGTTACAAACACTTACAAAAAAAAAAAAAAAATAAACAACGTTCAAATTTAATTATTTATATATATGATTAATATAGTGAAACATAAACTTTGATTAACTATTTCTGTATTTTTGTCATAAACTCAATTAAAAACAAATCATTCAAATCCAAGCAAACAAAAGCACCTTATTGTTCTCGATTGATTAGTTTTTGATGTAGCTACTCATGTTTTTAGTTTTGTTAGCACTTTATACCCGAAAATTTGATTGAAAACCCGATGTTGTTCATCAGTTGAACAAAAAAAAACATAGCGGATACAAACCAGGGTTTTCCAATAAGAGGTGTTATTTTGAATAGCCCGCTATTTCGGTAGCTGTCACTTTTGAAGCTGTCATTTTTTGACATTTGACAAGTAGAAACTACGCCATTAAAAAAAAACGATACACGCTTCAACAACACATTGAAATTATTAAAATTCACTATAAAAATGGTGAAAATTTGGCAGAGACGGTTCGTAAAACTAAAACATTTTTGGGTCGTCGTGAAGCACCTTGTCGGACCGCAATACAGAAATTGGTGGACAAATTAGAGCTGTTGGTTAGTGATGTGAAGAATAAAACCCGTGCACGTCGCTCAAGAACAACTGAGAATATTGCTGTTGTAGCCCAAAGTGTTGAAGAAAACCCAGGTTTGTCCATTCCTCGTCGTTCTTTGGAATTAGGCATTCCACAAACGTCATTACACCGTATTTTGCATAAAGACTTGGGTCTTAAGGCTTATAAAGTTCAGTTAACACAAGAACTCAAGCCGGCTGATCATCAACAACGTCGTGCCTTTGCTGATTGGGTCCTTGAAATGCATGAAAATGATCCGGAATTTCATCGAAAAATCATCTTGACTGATGAGGCTCATTTCCACCTCGGAGGCTACGTCAAAAAGCAAAACTGTCGCATCTAGGGCTCGGAAAACCCAAGAGTTATTGTTGAAAAGCCTCTCCATCCTCAACGCGTGACTGTTTGGTGCGGTTTATGGTCCGGCGGGGTCATTGGACCTTACTTTTTCGAAAATGAGGCTGGAGCAACAGTTACGGTCAATGGATTGCGCTATCGAGAGATGATTAATGATTTTTTATGGCCGGAATTGGATGGTATTGATCTGGACAACGTTTACTTTCAACAAGACGGCGCTACGTGCCACACAAGCAATGAAACCATCGATCTTTTACGGGAAAAGTTTCCGGACCGTATATTATCTCTCGAAGAGGTGATCACAATTGGCCACCGAGATCTTGTGATTTAACACCTTGGGACTTCTTCCTTTGGGGCCACGTGAAAGATAAGGTCTACGCCAACAGCCCAGCGTCGATTCAAGACCTCAAAGATGGAATTCGTGAGGCTATCGAGGACATAGGGCAGCCACTTTGCGATTTGGTTATGGAAAATTTCATGAAAAGGATATGGTCCTGTAAGCGTGGTCGTGGCGGCCATTTGGCTGATGTTGTGTTCCATTATTGACGGCATACCTTCCTCGTTATAATGAAATAAACATCCGATCATTTATCTCAAAAAATGCCATTTTTTCTTTGAATATCAAAATAACACCTCTTATTGGAAAACCCTTTATCAGCTGTTGTGTCTTTTTTCAAATAATGTGTTGCTTAGTCAGAATATACTTAACATTTTTTTCTTTTTACTTTTTCAGGTAAGTGAAGAGATAATACTTTTCAAAATTAAGGAGGCGTAAGTATACATATATAAATTAAGTATGTTCAGTCATTGAATGTTCACATATGTACATTAAATACATTATCGCAAAATATTAAACTCAACAATTTTCTAACTTTAAAGCTATTTATTGAAATGTTCTTAACTTTAAACATTTTTTTACTATACTATCATATTTAAGCTATTTTCTTAATAAACTCCGGCTGAACACGCCT
The DNA here is from genome assembly GCA_932273885.2 of Leucozona laternaria. NCBI lineage: Eukaryota > Metazoa > Arthropoda > Insecta > Diptera > Syrphidae > Leucozona > Leucozona laternaria. The sequence continues at coordinate 45,242,971 of OW026367.1, forward strand.
AAAACAGTGACAGTTCGTGCAAAAACTAACAAACATACCTTTTTCACATTTATTATTGTCAAAGTGACATTATGAAGTTAGACCCTGTTTAGACTGTGACTGCTCACTACACAATGACGATGGTTTTGTGGGCGAGATCGGTGAGCAGCTCTATTCCTCTGTAGTGAGCAGTCGCAGTCTTCTATTGGTACTAAAAAGATAAAAAATGTAACTTTAATAAAATGTTAAAAAAAAGTACGTCGTTCGATGCTTACTCGTTTAAATTTTGGCAAATCTTCTTTTTAACCTAGCATCACACTTAAAATGCTTTAACATTTTACTAATTTGTATAGAATTTTCCGCCATAACAAACAAAAAAGAAAAATCAATTAAATATTAAATTTGTAATACTTCACTCGCTGCAGAATAACGAACGGAAAGAGTGTATAAGTCCATTCAAATGTAAACCATCGTGTGACTTTATACCTACTATAACTTTGTTGTATGATTTCTTTTTTTGTTTTACAAGACAACTTAACACAGCAAAACTGGTATCGGCCTACTAAGCCCATCTTATTTTGACGAAAAGTATTTGATCTTACAGGAAAGTCATCAAACAGTGTTAATTCAGAAACGAATCGTTCCAGAAAACTTTCGTCAAATATTCATAAATTCATCCAACCACAATCACTTTTTGTGTGACGAATTTTTTGTATTATCAATGACATTATTTTTATAGTTCAAATGGCCGCCGCGCCGGCCGTAGCTTTGTTGTGAGGCTGAATTTGAGCGATGTCATGTGTGCGACTTACAGCCATAGACCTGGGACTTAATAAAACGCCACAAGAAAAAGTCTAACGGGGTCAAATCGTACGATCACGTTAGAAAATTCTCGTTGCTTCTGCGTCGGATAACTATGCCCCTTAGTCGCTCCTGCAGATTGTCCATTATACCATCAGCTGTGATGAGATGATTTTTTCGTGGTCCGCTTCGAACGCCGCGCCGGCCGCGTCGCACAGTGGTTCGGTTTGTATGGGAGAGCGGAAAAAAGTCTGTTTTATCTGAACAGTTCAACGGATTTAAATTAAATTTGGCAAACATGTTAATATTAGTCTTATACATATTTGGTCAAAATTTGTTTGAAAAAAAATAATTAGAAACAAAGTTATTGACATTTTTCTAAAATTTGAGGGATTTGATGTTTGTATGGGAGAGCGGAAAAAAAGTCTGTAACATCTGAACTGTTTAACGGATTAAGATGAAATTTGATTCGCATTCTTATATTAGTCTTATACACATTTTGTCAAAATTTGGCTAAGAAGAAATCATTAGTAAAAAAGTTATTAATTTTTTTTTCTAAAATTTGAGTGTTTTGATGTTTGTATGGGAGAGCGGAAAAAAGTCTGTAAAATTTGAACTATTTAACGAATTTTAATGAAATGTAACAAACATGTTAAGATTAGTCTTATACATGCTTGGTCAAAATTTGGTCAAGAAAAAATTGTGAGAAAAAAAGTTATTGACATTTTTATAAAATTTGACGGTTTTGATGTTATATTTAAATAAAAGTTTTTTTTAGTAAAATCTTAACTTTTTATTTTGAATAAAATATTATTATTAATTAATATATATATTATAAAATTAAATAAATAAATAGATAAATACATAAACAAAAATAAATAAAAAACAATTATGAAGTAGTAATTTTATAATGCTAGAATGAGGTTTTTAGCGTCTGCGCTGATTGGAAGTATTTTCTTTTTTGCCTTTGGCCTTAAACCTGTTATTAATGGATCTGAGGATATGAGTATATGATGCATCACATCTTCATTCGTCGCAATTCGGCTGCATTTTCTCCGAATGAAACCTGCGGTAGGCTTTATAATCCTTATTTCGGCATTCTTGGGCTTCCTCGGAGAGCGATCCAACAGGAAATGCACAGCTTTTAATTATTTCTTCTCCATGAAATGAGAAATAAAACGTTTCTTTAATTCTGACAGCACAGTTTCTATTTGCTCAGAAATTAAGTTGGGGTATTTCATTTATCATGACCATTAGTAATAAGTTCACTACACAACACCGAATAAGGAATTTCGATTGAATCCATTTTAATGTATTGAATTCACTATATATGTTTGTTATTATATTTCACTTCACTTTCACTTTTTGGTTGACCAAAGAGTAAACATTTTTCTTACACACCTTGCACAAATGCTCAATAAATCAATGCTGACTTTTTTTTCATTAATCCTTTATATATATAGATTTAAGTAAGAGATTTTATTCTAATAAGCCATTACTAATCCTTACAGGTAATAAAAAATTACGCAATACAGAATAAAAACAAAGCAATAAAACTTTAAAAAGAACACCTTTTTTATTTTTACCTGCCCTACTTTTAGCGAAAAATTAAAAAAAAATAAAAGATTATCCCTAATCTTTTTCTTTATTTTGTATTAATGTCTATCATATAATTCAAAACATCATAAAACTATATTATTTTTCGTGTGTTCCTTTCAAGAAAATTGAGTTGAAAGTTGAAAAATTTTCCTGGCAGAAATAAATGGTTTCGCAAAAATCGAAATTCTCAGCCCTGGGTCAATGTATTAATTTTGTTTTATTTTTAAAATAAAGTTTGACATTTTTCCTTAAAATAATAATAATAAAGTTCATTCTGAGAATTAATACCGAAGTAATCAAATTTTTTGGTAAACACCACCGTCAAGACGGAGTTTTTTGAAATCCAATTAAGCGAAACATTTTTGAGCATAACTTCCACATCTGCACGTATCTGCAGCTGATTTTTTCTGTGCTTTAACATGAATGCATGGAGCATATGGTGGCATACTTACTTTTTTTGGTATCTTTTGGAGCTGTTTTTTTAAATCAAAAAGTTTTAAAAAAAAGCATTTTTTCTAAGTACTTAAGCTTCAGGCTACTTATAGAAGGTATCTTTTATAAATAATTAATATTTTTTTTTATTTTTAGATGATCGAAAATAGACCAATTAAATTATTAAAGAAGCTAGAGAATTTACCTACAGGAACTTCGGAAAAAAACATCTCAAAATTTGTTGAAAATACGGTTCGCGATTTGAGTAAAATTATTTTTCAACTTTGAGGGCTTGTAAATCAGTACATACAATATATATGTTAAAAAATACTTTTAAATCATACCCTCGGATTATCTAAGAGTACTTAAACATAAAGTTTAAAACGATAGACATGACTTTTTCAAAAGACTTTTTTCCGCTCTCGCACCACTGTGCGTCGTTGTCTATAGTCGTTTTCCATCAGCTTTTGGGATAGTTGGATTTCGGCAGACCTTGCGTTTCCTTGACGTATGGATGTTGGATCAATATTCACTAAATCGGTCCACTGGAATTTGGTCACTAAATGATTTATAGTCGTAATAGAAGTACTTAGAAGAATGACCGTGTAAATCGTAAAATGGGTGCAACGCGCGCTTAGTTCCCACAAAAGAACAACAATTTGATAATAAAGCACGTATTGCTCAACACCCATGGTGATGTGTCTTAAAAGTAAAAAAAAAAAAAAACAGGAAAATCAACAACAGATAAAAAAAGACCCCCTGGATTGTCAAAATCTACACGTCCCTATGGAAAACACTTTACTATCCGTGGCGTCCCACAAGGCTCTATACTGGGAACTCTTGTCTTCTCCCTTTACTTATACAAAACTAACTTTCTCAACAAATCTCAACTTCCTCGGTTCAAATGTACCTATGTTTGTAACTTTTAAGGTTTTCGCGGTTGTTTACATAAGACATTTTTAAAAGAATGACCGTGTTTCCACGTATGACCACGCTCAATGTAATTTGAAGCGAAACCTTCGGGGTACTGCATTGAACTCGCTAAATATTAAATTCGCAGCTTTTCAGTGCGAGATCAAAGTTAAACTCGTGTTAACTTATCAAATTTGGTGAGCTAACTCAGGATTAACTGAACAGATGCTTTGATGATTTATCCACAGAGTATGGTTCGTCGTTCATCATGTATTCTCCACTAAAAAAAAAACTGCTTTTTCAGTTAACTGTGGGTAAATTTACTTCTAGGGTTAACTAACTCTAGTTTAACTCACCACTGAAAAACTCGGCCTTAAACGATCAATTTAGGGAGTTAAAGTTATCCACTCTCTAATACATGTCACAGACCATTCCACTTTTATTAATATGAATTACCAGTTGTTGACAGAAGATATGAAAGTTCTATCACGATGGTTGTTCGTCGTTTATTAATAGCGATGAATATGTTCAGACTGATAAAAATTATTATTTCAACCTACTGTGGTACATTACTTAAATTTTTTAGAAAGCTTAAATGCTCATTTGCAATATTGAAACATTTTCGAAATTGAACATTTTTGTTTTCTTAAGTTCACTGTTAATAAATTCAATTGAATTATTTAAATTTTTACTTAAAAAAATAAAACCCGAAAAGTTGAATTTTCATACATCAAAATTTTATGAAAATTTGTTATTGCCTCGAATTTCCTCTATACCTATACCGGGAACTAACCCACCATAACTTATATAATTTACCGAATACATCCGCATCTTCGATGTTTTTGCTATGAAGGTACAATGTACATGTGGGTTATACGACCGATACATAAACATAATTTGCTGTGAAAGACATTACGAAGAAAAAAAAATGTTTTCCAAAGAACCTGTTAAGTGTTCAACGCAAAAAAAAAAATAAAAAATATATAAAGAACTCCATTCAGCGCTAAGCTTTTCTGTGAAGGCATTTCCCCAATCCCCCATGAGCGCCAGAACCGAAGTTCTCTAGGATAGTTCAATAGGTGCAACATATACACGTTTTATTCGTCTTTTTCTTTTCGTACCATTATCGTTATTCACAAAATGGCGTTGCTCTTCGAACTTTTAACTTCTATTTCCTCTCACTCTGCTGCTGTTGCTGATGTATTTTCTTTTTATGTATTTTCATAATTTTTTTTAAGTCGGATATCATCACTACGGCCGGCCGTGCATACCTCGAAGTTCAGTGACTGAAAATTATTATATGTCTTCTTCATATGTAGGTATACTATAGATTTATATGTATTTATACTTCGATATGAATAAAAATCAATAACAAATCACACTTCTTCTTCAAGTCGCTTGAATTCATCCCTTGACTTTTTACACTTGTGTGGAAAAGTGTATAACGTCCAGTGTGACAGGGAGTGTATAGTGATGCATAATATCATAGGACAAAATAAGGTCACCCCACTCACTAGAATCTAGTGCGCACAAACAAATCGTATGTTGCTTCCTTTTTTCTTGCTTTAGTTAAAATAATTTCGAAGACCCCGACAAGCAGGAGTCAAGAACGATGTGAATTTCGCCATTAAATTTGTACTTAGATTTACATAATATAGAATTTGGAAGCCATCCAGCAAATAGCAAAAAGTATGCTTTTATGGAAAAAGATCTAAATGTTTCGCCTTATTTTTATGGGTTAAAGATGATGACTCTATATATCAGACCGAATTTCCAGTGTATGACACAGTTGGCACTCGACTGGAAAGTCAGTGAACGAAAAATTGGTCTAGAAAAGTCAGGGAATTTTAAAAGCGGCCAAAAGAAATTATATCAGGACTGCTGATTTTATTTTTTTATTCAAAAAAAAAATCATTCTTTTCAATGAATTTTTGTATACTGTACTTAAAAGAAAATTAACTCGTATATTTGGTCGATCCGATCCCTTTTCGGAGATAAAAAGCTTTCTCTATAGCCCTTCTGCGAATATAGCTTCTCATAATAAATGCTGACTACGCTCTTGTCGGAACTTCGGTGTAGCTCAAGTTAGTTTCAATTTATCTACTAAAATGTTTCTACAGAAGAGAACACAGAAAACAACAAGCTCAGAAATAAGAAAAAAAGAGGATTAAGAAAATCTTATAAAAATTTGTCGCACGTTCTAAATTTCAATTCAATTTTATTTTTTTTAATTAAAGGGTGGTCCAACGAAAACGCACGATGTTAATTGTAAATAAAACAAAAACTTTTCAGAGAATTATCTTTATATTTTTTTTTATTATGATAGATCTATGACAATTATGTGTGAAACAAAATATCTGCCAAATGCTCGCCATGGATTCGGTGGCATACCTATCTCTCCGATGGTCCATGTTTTCAATGACTCTGATGAGACATAATTGAAGTTCAATGTCGTTAATGTGCCGAATTATCTCACCGTTTAGCTCTTGAATTGTTCTTGGCTTATTGAATTACACCCCCAAAGAAAGAAGTCCAACGGTGTCAAATCACATGATCGTGGCGGCCAATTAACATAGCCACGACGCGACGTTAGCACCATCCTGTTGGAATCACATATCGTCCAGGTCCATATGCTGCTCAATTTCTGGCCACAAGAAGTCCGTTATCATCTCGCCATAGCGAACACCATTCACGGTAACTGCTTGAATTTGTCAAACACTGAAATAAAGAAATGTCAAATTAAGTTCGAAAAAAACTTGACGTTAAGTTGCGTTACTCACAATTTATTAACATCGTGCATTATGGTTGGACCACTTGGAAAACTTGGAAATAAGCGTGGTTTTTTTACAAAGTAGCTTCAAAATTTGTTTTTGAATGCATGTGAGTGGCTGTATTTATTTAAATAGATACCACCCTTATCTAGAGTTAAAAAGTTCCGTAATAGATTTTTAACAGCAGTTGAGGAGAGCAAATTTTCCTTAAGAAATACAAATTTCTGAGGGTTACACCCAAATAACGGGTGTTTTTTTTTATAGAACTTTATCTGGCAGCCATTTTGTCAGCTTTCAAGTGATTTATTTTTAGTTACAACATGAATAGACCGACGCCTAAGCAATGCTTCCAAATGGACCCAAAACAAGATTGCTGTTGATCCCAATTTTCATAAGTGAATTTTGTGAAGCGACGAAGCTCACTTTTGGTTGAATGGATACGTCAATAAACAAAACTGCCGTATTTGGAGTGATGATAATCCTCAAGTGTATGTTGAGACACCGTTACATCCACAAAAACTGATTGTTTGGTGTGCTTTATCGTTTGGTGGAATAATTGGTCCGTACTTCCTTAAAAACTATGCGGGCCAAAACGTTAAATTCAATTTTGACAGTTTTAGAGCCATGATTACTGACTTTTTCGTTCATCAATTGAACAACCATGATGTGCAGGAGCTGTGGTTTCAACAAGACGGCCGGCGCAACATGCCACACAGCTCGTGTCACAATTGATTTATTGAAGGAAACGTTTGGTAACCGCATAGTTTTACATTACGGACCCGTGAATTGGCCTCCAAGATCGTACGATTTAACGCCGCTTGACTATTTTCTGTAAGGATATGTGAAGTCGCTAGTCTACGCCGATAAGGCCGAAACAATTGACCACTTGGAGGACAACATTCGCCGCGTTATTGCCGATATACGGCAACAAATGTTGGAAAAAGTCATCGAAAATTGGACTTCCAGATTAGACTACGTCCGAGCCAGCCGTGGCGATCATATACCAGAAAATAATATTTAAATTATAATGCCAGAAGATTATCTTTCGAATAAAGTAAATTTCATGTCAATTTAAAAAAAAAATCCTCTTTTTTTTATTCCATTTCAAAGTTCTATACCTCTAAAAAAAAACACCCTTTACAAAGCTATTTCTCTGTAAGAATTCAAAAGCATAACTCATTGGACTACAAAAGTTTCAGAGTGGACGAGATGACCGTTTTGGTTTTACCCCTGGCTATTTAATTTAATTCGGTCATTAGTAGATATAAAGAAAACGCGTCTGCTGTGTTCTAGGATAGTGAATTTAATTTCTCTTGATAGCATCCCTTCAGCGTTTGTTTTGACGTTTGATTGAGCGTTTGATTTGACAAGTGTATTTGTTTAGATCAAATCTGAATAGCAACTATTTTTTGAGAGGTTTTACCATAAACTTGTGGTATACCAACAAATTTTTTCGCCAAAACCGATATTTTCGCAAAACCCGCGTTTTGGGTTTGGTGTGAAAAAGGCTATAAACTACAACAACGTCTGCAAATTATGCTGCTCGATAAAGTGGTCGCAAATAAACTTCCAGCAGTGCACATAACTCCGAAATCATTTTTAAACGATACTAGCATACAATAATAAAGCAATGAAGCCTAATTCAGATTCTAAAGTGTTATACCGCTAAAATTAACACCCTGTAGACCTTGGACGAGGCTACAGGTATGCCAATTTATAACAGTTATAACAGTTCTTCGCCATTAAATTTGGGCGCGAAGCCAGCCCACCAGCGGAGGGCCCTGCGGGGCCGCATAAACAGTACTTTTATAAACCAAAACTGTTATAATTGGCATGTCTAGACTCAATTCCGTAGATCTTACATATAAAGGGTTTTCCAATAAGAGGTGTTATTTTGAATAGCCCGCTATTTCGGTAGCTGTCACTTTTGAAGCTGTCATTTTTTGACATTTGACAAGTAGAAACTACGCCATTAATAAAAATGGAACGATACACGCTTCAACAACGCATTGAAATTATTAAAATTCACTATAAAAATGGTGAAAATTTGGCAGAGACGGTTCGTAAAACTAAAACATTTTTGGGTCGTCGTGAAGCACCTTGTCGGACCGCAATACAGAAATTGGTGGACAAATTCGAGCTGTTTGGACAAGTTAGTGATGTGAAGAATAAAACCCGTGCACGTCGCTCAAGAACAACTGAGAATATTGCTGTTGTAGCCCAAAGTGTTGAAGAAAACCCAGGTTTGTCCATTCCTCGTCGTTCTTTGGAATTAGGCATTCCACAAACGTCATTACACCGTATTTTGCATAAAGACTTGGGTCTTAAGGCTTATAAAGTTCAGTTAACACAAGAACTCAAGCCGGCTGATCATCAACAACGTCGTGTCTTTGCTGATTGGGTCCTTGAAATGCATGAAAATGATCCGGAATTTCATCGAAAAATCATCTTGACTGATGAGGCCCATTTCCACCTCGGAGGCTACGTCAACAAGCAAAACTGTCGCATCTGGCCGGAATTGGATGGTATTGATCTGGACAACGTTTACTTTCAACAAGACGGCGCTACGTGCCACACAAACAATGAAACCATCGATCTTTTACCGGAAAAGTTTCCGGACCGTGTTATCTCTCGAAGAGGTGATCACAATTGGCCACCGAGATCTTGTGATTTAACACCTTGTGACTTCTTCCTTTGGGGCCACGTGAAAGATAAGGTCTACGCCAACAGCCCTGCGTCGATTCAAGACCTCAAAGATGGAATTCGTGAGGCTATCGAGGACATAGGGCAGCCCCTTTGCGATTTGGTTATGGAAAATTTCATGAAAAGGATATGGTCCTGTAAGCGGGGTCGTGGCGGCCATTTGGCTGATGTTGTGTTCCATTATTGACGGCATACCTTCCTCTTTATAATGAAATAAACATCCGATCATTTATCTAAAAAATGCCTTTTTTTCTTTGAATATCAAAATAACACCTCTTATTGGAAAACCCTTTACTTTGAAGTAGAAAAATGAAAAAAAAAAATGAAGGTAAGAACTTGATTTAGCAGTGTTTTTGATTTGTTTATATTTTTCTCTTACGACACACGAACGTAGCGTAAAAAGGTTAAATTGTGTAGGAGACAGACAAAGTCAGATGATCCGCAAGACATGTGAATTGATTTCTTATAAAAAGCACAAGTCAATGTACCAAAACATTTTATTTAATTGCTTTTTAAAACTACAGAAAAACCTATCCAATTAAAACATCACAAGCCATTTTTGGATATAGCAATGTATTTTTCATTTCTCTTCCACAGCTTTCTAACTTGGAAAAATTCACCATTTAAAAAGGCCAATAGTTTATTATTCTTTCTTTCCAACAACAGATGCTGAAGGATGAAAACACAAAAAAAAAAATTCATACATAAAAAAAAGAATCTAACAAAAATATATATGTAAAAAAATGTTTCTGAAATTCGGTAAACGATGCTGCTTTTAAGCTGTGGCTGTGGTCCTTCAAAAGAACCTCTTTTGTAGTATCAACATTTTGCCTCCTCAAAAACATCTGAATGCTCTATATTCCTTCGTAGTTCGTCGTCATTTGCGACTTCACCCTCATCTGTGCATTGTGTAACCTGTATACTTTGATCAAAGTGATGGTGGTGGCAAAAGGCATTTCGAGTTGAAACGCAATTAGTTTTGTTGTAACATGGGAATGAGGGTGAGTATGAGGGTTTTTTTTTTTATATTCGACAACCCCATGTGTTGGCTTTGTAGAGCTAATCATCTGTTGCAAGTAGGAAACATATATATATTTATTTCTACATAAATGTACATTTTTCAAATGATGGTATAACTCTCCCACGATGCCGTTGGCAGCGGTACAGTGTTTAGCAATTAACAAAGCCAACAACGCAAACACACTCAAGATATCCTTTCAACGATCCTTGTATATTAAATTATTCGTAAATATATTAAACAGACAACACAAAAGAGTTCGATGCATGTGCTGCTGCTGATGCTGCGACTGCTGTTTCTATAGCGTAAAGCGCGACCTCCCCTATATCCAAATTTTTGCTCGTTCCATAGAATTTGTAATGCTTAGCGGTATTACAAGAGGATTAAGTATATATAGTGTGAGCCATGAGTCCTTGAATGGTCTCGTAAGTGGTTTCGCATTGCCAATTTAATTGATATTTGCCATAATAATTGCAATGGGGTTAATCTTTAATATGGTAGGTAATAATGGTTTTGTATATAAATGTGGTGCAAATATCAGACGTCATCAAAGCGCTGGGATGTGCTGTCAGAACGAGGTGTTATATTATGTAAAGGACATTATTTTCTATTGATGGGATGTCATTGTGATGTCAATTTTAGGGCTCGGCCACGCAGTCAGCGACAAGCGAATTAGCGACTGAGCCGCAGAATGGCTGAGCGACAAGTTCAAGCGATAATTGGCATTAATCGTATTCATATTGAACTTTATCGCTCAGTGCCTACGTTCTGTAACTCTCCCATCGATAAAATCATTCGAGAAACGATGAAAGTTGAAACAAATCGAATGAGTTTTGTTCCATTTTTCATTGTTTCTCGACCAATTATATCCATGCAAGAGTTACAGAACGTATAGGCACAGGATTCAATACAAAATAGAATACATTTGAAAGCAGAGCGACTCGTCGCTCTGAAACCTCATCATATCTTATAATTTTTTTAATTTGTTTCTGCCGCTCAAGATTTTATTGCTTTTCACCTGTGTGGATCGATTGTGGAACGCGAATAGCGTTTGACAGTTCATAACAATCAGATCGCAATATTCGCGACGACCAATTTGTTTTCTCAAATTTATCTTAATTTAGCATTTAAAAAGCAAATTTATAAAAAAAAATTAGGTTAATGTATTGTTTTAAATCATATTTATTCTTTCATTCGTCGGTCGTTGGTAGCTCTCATGTGAATTAGTTCTTTTAGAGTTTCTACCCGAAGAAATTTCTCGGATAAAAATTGTCTCTCGCGAGCACTCTCTTCTGCCCAAAACTTAACGAATCGGAAGTACGCGAACAGGATTTTACTAAGTGCCTGATTACATATGGGTCGTTTTACTGAAGAGCGCATCGGTCAGACAGGTAGATTTTATGTGCGTAAAAAAGAGAAGGAAGATTCCACCAGAATTTCACCGATGCGTCAGTTTCATTTAATATTTTCGGATTCAGCCTGAAACGTGTGAGTGAGATATATATGGATTTTAAGGGTGTGAGATAGGGAAGGGTAGATTGATATGAAAGGATTTTTCTTCAGCGTGTAATCACGAGTTCAATAAAACGACCTTCAGTAAAGAGACCCATGTAATTAGGCACTTGAACTGGTAGAATCAAGTAGTTTTGGGTAGTTTCGGACTGGTACGCGAACGCACCTATATTGTTGGTCGCACCTGTGAATAGTATTTAAGTTTTTTGTTCTGTCAAAAGTCATCCTAAGTTATGTAAGAGCCACAATACAAAAATACAAAATGGCTGCTATTTACTTTTACTTTTAGTTTAAATTTTATTTTTACCTTGGTATAGAACTGAATTTTGTCTTAAAGAAGAAAATCTATTAAAAACGTGTATTTATCGTGTATTGTGCTTTTTTAATATGATTTTTAATAAAAAGCAGCAAGCCTCTTCAAGCCAAATCGGTTCCTAGGTAGCTGTTTCCAGTTTTGAACGTTAAATTAGTTGAGTTCTTTTTCCTTTGCGCATGTGACACCTGACTAGTGCTCTTCCTCAGCTGCGCCATCTCTCGAGGCTGAATTCAAAGATTTTCTGGGCCTGAGCATTGGTGTCCATGTTGTGGCAATGATCGATGTCGCTGTACGGAACGTACACTTCTTCTTTGCAGATGAAGCGAAAAATCATTCGACCGAGTTAGGGGGATCACATTTTGAAATATGTTTGACAAACACAGTTTGATTGACTCGAATTTGAAAATGTGAACGAACGCACCATCAAACATAATATTGTCAAATATGGTGGATGAATACCAAAAATATTTTGCCGGCTGGACGTTTACTGAAATAGATAATTTTTATAATCACTAAAGGAAGTCGATTTCAATTATTCCAACAAATTGAAAGACGAAACATTTTTGTATTTTTTTAGCCATTCCTTGGTCCAAATTCGTTTCCTCTTTTTTTTTCTTCTTGTTCTTCATCTTCTAAAATTTGATCTATTACTAGAGAGCTGCAATCAAAATGTTAAAATTCTAAAGAGAACTGGTGTTTGAAAGCATGATGACAAATGTGAACGAAAATGACTTTAATCCATCAAACATTCAGAATGTGTTTTTATTGATCCTTTAAGAGAAAACATGAAACTTTCATCATAAAAATCACTTTCGCAATTTTTGTTAAAAATTAAATAAATAAATTATCCTCGCAATGATTTCGAACAATATAATTGTTATAGGCAGCAAAAACGACTAAAGTCGTTATTTTTGTTATCTCATTTCCAAAAACAAAAAAAAACATTGCAATGCAATTTGCAGAACAAATAGAAGAAGTATATCACATTCATTTGAAGCTCTTTTCAAAAACCATCATCCACCATAATCATGAGTGTGCCCTTAAGGAAAACACGTGGGTATACACACTCGCAATTGCATGTATAGTCATAATGACATCCGCTGTGTCGTAAAGCAGTGTTGTCTTTATTTTATGTTGCACACAACGAATATCAGTCAGGGTTACCTTCAAGGTTATTTACAAATGCATAATCGACACTTTTAAGAAAATTATTAAACACTCTTCGATCATCGATACACAGACAGGGTTTATTGTAATAACACACTTTGTTTTAAAATCCCGTTTAACAACAAAAGAAAACTTGAAAAATAGTATTCCACTTGCACTTTATCCGTTTCAGAGAGAGCCAAAGCCAAACTCTATGTGCCTGATTACATGGGTCTTTTTACTGAATGGCGCATCAGTCAGACAGGTAGATTTTACTTATGATAAATTTCTTGGTAACTGCATCCGGAAAGAGTACCTACTATAATGAAGATGAAAATGTTTGTCTTCAGCAGACCTCGCATAAGGATCAATGTAAACACACCATTACACCTCATCAGATTAATGATTGCCATCGTTGAAAATGTACTTTTTCATTCTGTTAAACCTTGCGCCCTATAGACAACTTAGTTGCCGGCAACACGGAGCATCTAAAGCTGCTTGCCCTCGCCCACTTGGCAAAATTTGGAGCAACTTCTGACCGACTTTTTAGAATTAATTTTTGTGTTTTTTGTATTTAATTGACTTCAAATATGTTCTGCACCTACACCCATACACCTATACACATATAAAAACACTCTTGACCTGTCCTAAATGCAAGATCAATGTAACTTTTCAGGATTAAAAACAAAAAACTTCAAATTCTCAAAAGTTGCACAGAAGTTCCTGGATGTTGCTGCAAGTTGTTCTGAACTTGCTCCACAGTTGCCGGAAGTTGCCTATTGGGCAGAACCCAGGAACTAAACGTTTCTCCGTGTTGCCGTCAACTAAGTTCCGTGAGCAACTCTTAACAACCTAATAATTGAGAGGTGGATAAACGAGTGAACTTTTTCCGATCCTTCTAAGTTACGTTTTGGGGGTGTAAGAGGACTTTTGATGTGTAAAGGCTTAACTACATAAGCCAAAAAGTACTTTTGTACAAAAGTAAAAATATTTTTTTTTCCCGCTAGGGCAGTTGTTTTGTGAAAAAAGAATATACAAATTTTTTCTTAACCCAAAATTTAATCTTTCTGCATCTTTTTAAAAGTTTTCCAGTCAGAAAAACTGTTCCGAAATGAGTTTGAAAATTTTCACTTTTGTACTTTTTCACTTTTTGGGCTTATGTAGTTAAGCCTTAAACATCTATGCTGGCGGTAGTGAAAAAAAAAAACGTGAACGTTCGTGTGCAACGTTACGGTGTGCAACGTTACGATCTGCATACTAGGATGGTTGCGTTCAGTGAAAAAATCTTAAGATCCCCTTCAAGCAAAAACAAGTCCGTTTTGGATCCGCGCACGTTGATGTTTACACATATTAACCGTGAGTCCCGGCACTCACACAATTTTTTTTATTTTGCCATATGTTGCCATAAAATGTGGAATAAATATTGTTTTTTTTTCTGGACAATCATGAACGAGCGGTGGACAAACGAACCCACTTAGCCACATTCTTCTAAATTACCAATTGGGGATTGTAGGCGATTTTTTATTTTGTGGAGGTGTTGCTATAAAAAAGAAATGTTGAAGAATTTTTGTACTAAGTGTGGTCAAACAATTTTCTTTCGTGTACAGTCATTAATAAGCAATGGACAAACGAACACACTTTATCACATCCTCCAAAGTTATCAATTGTGGGTTTGAGACGAATTTGTTTTGTTTCTGGGGCTTTGCTATAAAAAAAGAAAAGCTTAAAAACTTTTTACCTGAGGGTGGACAAACGATTTTTTACGTGATACAAACGTAGACAAAAGAACCTGCTGAACCATGTTCATTGTACATGATAAAAATGCTTGAAGAAGCCATTTTATTAAAAAAAAAATGGCGTCATTCCGAAGTTTATATGTGTAAATTTGGGAGGTCGATGTTTTCATGTTTGATTGGAATCAATAAAGAGTAGAACTCTCCGAAAATACCTTCGCAAATGACATTAATATTCCGTAACGATTTGTTATTTTAGTAAATCGGAGACAATGGGAGAAACACAAAACAAAATAATCGCATGAATTCGGAACATATTACTCTAGTTTTGACATTTCGAATCAAAATTTAATTTTTTTCGGAGAAATGTTCGATTCAAGCATTGTGCAAATCGATGGAATGGGCCAGCGCACACGAGATGAATTCTTCCGCTAGAACAATGAGTTTTTAGAAGAGGGAAGCCAAATGTGGGGAACGAAACGGAATAAAAGTTCTACCATGTTTTGAGTGGAAGAACGAGGTGGAACACTAATAAAAACACACAACTTTGTACAGTTGGAACTGATGATGAAAGACAGAAATACTGACACAATGAAAAAGAGCTTCATTTATACATTTTTTTTTTGGTACAACAGTTCATCCCGTGTGCGTTTGAAGCACAGATTAGCCACATGAAGATGAGAATCCCCGGCAGCCATTTTAATTTGTCTACAAGCTTGAGCTGTCAGATATCAGATAAAAAATGAGAATGTGTGTATAGAAACCTCACACATAGACAGTAGGGATCTTCAGACACCGGTTAAATTGTTGTTGCAATTCACATCTATTCATCGACGCGGGAAAAAATTTCAAATACAACAATGTAAACAAATGGGTGTTGGAGGATGAAACGTACGAAACAATCTCATCTTCATATGGCTAATCCGTGGTTTGAAGTAGAGTATGGAACCTGTTTTCCACCCAGAAGAATTCCTCTCGTGTGCGCAGGCCCAATGGCTGTGAAACAAAGGCACATTTCTACGCAGTATGTGGATTGCGAATACGTTCCGCTGCCGCCTTCAGTTATACGCAACTTTTATTGAATGAGGCAAACACTATTTGCTTGCCATATCCCACGATAGATATTTGAATTTAAAGTTTAATTTGTCATACTTTTTTATTTTAAATAAAGGGTTTTCCAATAAGAGGTGTTATTTTGAATAGCCCGCTATTTCGGTAGCTGTCACTTTTGAAGTTGTCATTTTTTGACATTTGACAAGTAGAAACTACGCCATTAATAAAAATGGAACGATACACGCTTCAACAACGCATTGAAATTATTAAAATTCACTATAAAAATGGTGAAAATTTGGCAGAGACGGTTCGTAAAACTAAAACATTTTTGGGTCGTCGTGAAGCACCTTGTCGGACCGCAATACAGAAATTGGTGGACAAATTCGAGCTGTTGGGACAAGTTAGTGATGTGAAGAATAAAACCCGTGCACGTCGCTCAAGAACAACTGAGAATATTGCTGTTGTAGCCCAAAGTGTTGAAGAAAACCCAGGTTTGTCCATTCCTCGTCGTTCTTTGGAATTAGGCATTCCACAAACGTCATTACACCGTATTTTGCATAAAGACTTGGGTCTTAAGGCTTATAAAGTTCAGTTAACACAAGAACTCAAGCCGGCTGATCATCAACAACGTCGTGTCTTTGCTGATTGGGTCCTTGAAATGCATGAAAATGATCCGGAATTTCATCGAAAAATCATCTTGACTGATGAGGCCCATTTCCACCTCGGAGGCTACGTCAAAAAGCAAAACTGTCGCATCTGGGGCTCGGAAAACCCAAGAGTTATTGTTGAAAAGCCTCTCCATCCTCAACGCGTGACTGTTTGGTGCGGTTTATGGTCCGGCGGGGTCATTGGACCTTACTTTTTCGAAAATGAGGCTGGAGTAACAGTTACGGTCAATGGATTGCGCTATCGAGAGATGATTAATGATTTTTTATGGCCGGAATTGGGTAGTATTGATCTGGACAACGTTTACTTTCAACAAGACGGCGCTACGTGCCACGCAAGCAATGAAACCATCGATCTTTTACGCGAAAAGTTTCCTGACCGTGTTATCTCTCGAAGAGGTGATCACAATTGGCCACCGAGATCTTGTGATTTAACACCTTGGGACTTCTTCCTTTGGGGCCACGTGAAAGATAAGGTCTACGCCAACAGCCCAGCGTCGATTCAAGACCTCAAAGATGAAATTCGTGAGGCTATCGAGGACATAGGGCAGCCACTTTGCGATTTGGTTATGGAAAATTTCATGAAAAGGATATGGTCCTGTAAGCGTGGTCGTGGCGGCCATTTGGCTGATGTTGTGTTCCATTATTAACGGCATACCTTTCTCTTTATAATGAAATAAACATCCGATCATTTATCTCAAAAAATGCCATTTTTCTTTGAACATCAAAATAACACCTCTTATTGGAAAACCCTTTATTTACAAATCTCAAAATGAATAATTTATGAAGTCACATTTTATAATGTGTATTAACATCGAGTTTCCTACAAAAAATTTAGAGTCCCATTTTTCTATACAACAATTTCTTTTTTGATATTTTTTTAAGACATGCAAAGCTCAATGGCAACCCTGGACATTGAATGTAGGATAAGGATTACGTTGCGTATAAACCACATTGCACCGCTTAACCTTTATTGTCCACAGACGCAGTGACACAAAAATGTTGACGGAAGGAGTTGCATCAATTATTCATTTCCTCTGCACCATGGGTGTTTGACTATATATTGGATAGCTTGGAGTGGAAGTTATTTAGCACGTGCTAAGGTTTAACACCAACCAACCAACCAACCCGTCTCGCTTAACAAAATACACTGACTAACGCCACATAGCTATTATAAACAAAAATGAATTACACCGCGCCACGTTCCTCGCATTTTATGATGATAATTCTCAGGAAATGTTAAGTGTATACCTGTATCCTCTCTGGCACGTGTTTTTAATTCTTGAAACCTAACTACATATATACATATATATAATTCCAAATAATTTGGAAACAGTTAAAAATTGTTTCTCAATGCACATCTTATCCGCCCGATCAAACGAATTTCCTCTTAAGGGCTTCTTATTTATATATGTAGGTAAGGTAGAAAGCTTTATGCCCAGCATGATGCCTGGGATACTGGGATTTCTTGTATAGATACAAAATTGGTTCTCCTTGGGTGTCAATTTATTGATGTTCTGCTTCACATGGCGTAGCTCCAAGCGGATCCAATTTTATTGTGTTCTGTGGCTGTGACAATGGGAAAAAGTAGCGCAGATTTAATGGCAATCGAAATTGCCACAGATGCATGTTTTTAAGATTCGATATAGAGACGCTATCGATATTTCTACATACATATATGCACTTCTTAACTTGATCAGGTATTTTATGGATTTTTACTTCCCGGATTAGGTTCAAATGGAAGCGTAGCATTTTCATTTTTACTCCAGTTATATATATATAACTTAATTTTAAATCCATTTTAATGATTGTTTTTGTTATCATGTGGGTGGGAGGGGAGGCAGGAGGTGTTTGTACATATACGTATTGAAAAATGTGTGGGCTAAAGCATCAGACGCAAATACATTTTATTGCTATTCTCACTTTTTGTGGTGCATCTAAATTTTCTGTAGTGTTTGTTGGAATTTGTGCGGTGAGATGTGATGGTACGTATAAAAGCAAGTTTATTGGATACGTATTTCTCTTTTTTTTATTTGGTATTAATAGGAATCCATTCATTGAAACATTCCTTTGATATTGAGTTTATTGTATTATAGTTGAAAAGCTATGTAAAGAATTAAACACCAGAGGTTGAAGAGTGTTTTTGATCTATTGAAATGTTTGTGTATCGTTGTTATAAAATAAATATCTTTTCACAAAAAATTCTCAGCTGCCATTCCATACATAATCGCGAAGTTCTACATGTAAGGATGGATCTAAAGAAAATCATGTGCCCTAAATAACGAATTCGATACGAATTATTTGGCTTACTTTTACTAATTCAATCATTTCCAGTTCTAAACAAACACTAACAGCCATATTATTCACTAGATACATCTAGAAACTTAAATCCAGCTTTATTTACATTGAATTTGTATGCTTTACATCTGGATTTAAATTTTTAATCTGGATGAATCGAGTGAACAATATGGCCGTAAGGGTATTCTTGCAACGATATAAAACCCGCAATAGGTTTACCATTTGCGTGAGTTTACCATTTGGTTAATGAACTGTCAAAATTTGTATGGGAAATGATTTACACGAATTGGATAAAATTCCTCATCGAAGAATTAGCTGCGGAAAATGATTTGGTAAACCAAACGTCATTGTGACTTTTACAATTAGGCGTGTTCAAAAATATAATTCATTAAATATCCCAGAGAACTAAAAATCTGTGCCGCGCGCCGTTCTGTCACATTCCGCAGAATCTAGCTCTAATTAGGTTACTTGGTTAGCATGTCAGTTATTTTGACATACCTACCTTAAGGGACCTCTTTTATACAAATTTTGAAAGAAATCGTTGGAGCCGTTTAAGTGTAAATCGATAATAAAAAAAAAAAAAACAATTGTATGGTCTACATTATTAGAGCCTTTTTCGAAATAAATAACCTTTTTAATAATGGATGTTACTTTTGGAGTAAAAAGAAAATCAATTTTTCGTCTAGGGAATCACTCAAAAACCTTAAGTCCCAAGTTTGAAGAAAATCGCTTCAGCGGATTGATCTGCAGATCGAGCTACAGACATTCACACAAACAGACACATACCCATAACCCACTTTTTCATGTACTTTCTTAGATTAAAATTTTGAGTTTTTGACGAATTTACTATATCGCAAGTGAAAATGCAATGTCGTTACAAAAAAATACAAGAGACAACAACAAATATTTTCTGTTGTTTTTATTATAATCTTCTTACTAGAACTAACAATCGGGGAAGTTTAAAATTTACATAGTTCTGAACACAAATCTGAACATGTCTAATCTGTCACACACCACCAAACTGTCAAATGAAAAACTACTTCCAAACAGAACGAATAGCCGAAAGGAAGAAAGAGTGACTTAGTTCCAAAATCAGTAATAGGGCCCATACACCACACATGCCTGCATGCGCAATAGAGTGATTGCGCATGCAAACTGCGAGTGTATGGTGTTGAATGCGTGGTTGTGCATGCGGCATGAGTAAGGCTGATATCTTTTTTTTCTGAAAAAAAGGATATACCCGCCAAATTTGGAGATTTCGCGGGATATCAGAATCAGAAAAAAAGGATAAAACAAGGATACAAAAACAATAAATTTCCACCACAAATCATATTCTATTCTTTCAGTTTAAAATTTTATTTTTAAAAAATTACCTATTTGTTTTGATATTTACGCATACGTATTATGCATTTGGCAGACGAAAATAGAAAATAATCTCTAAGAAACATTTTAATGATCAACAATGTTGCATCGATGTCGTCTTCGATGTCATTGTCACTAGCATCTGAAGCACATTGTTGCATGGGCTCAGGCGTCAGGCACTTTTAACAAAAAGTGTCACTCTTTGTTTTCACGATTTTGAGAAATGGATACTTTTCTCGAAGCTTAGCGTTCAAAACACATTCCCCTTTAGTTGGTTTTGGCATTTTTTCAATTCGAAATTATTCAAAATAATAAAACTAACCAAAAGAGTTGCACAGATAAAAACAATAAAGACAATTACAGCTTAGCTACATATACGTTTAATCGTCGCACTATTTGATTGATCGTTTTAGCTTTTTCCATTAAATTCAAAACAATTTTCGTTTGAAATTTTCCGAAGCTGGAAAAAGGGATATTAAAAGGATAACGCGGGATTTAAGAAGCGTTCACGCGATAGGTTAGATACCAGCATTAGGCATGAGTGATTTCAAAAATGTTTGATATTTTCTTGTTTGTGCATGCAAGCATGTGTGGTGTGTGTGCTACATTTGCTCAGTCAAGCTTGAAATATTAAGAAGTTGTCAACTCAGCGATGAACACACGACTAAATATTGAACAGTTTGCATGAGTAGTGTATGTTGAAGCGTGATTGTGCATTCTTTTATTTGGCCATGCAGGCATGTGTGGTGTATGGGCCCTATAAGTCATTAAAAGCATTTTTCTCATATAATTGAAGAAATTTCTTTTTGCTGCTTATTTTTATCATCTCTTCATTCACTATTTTATGTGTTGTTGTGAATTTATAAGAAGAAAATAATGTTTGGAAACTTCGATGCTTAATCTTGACGTTTAACGAACAGCTGATACATGAAGATACACAGAATTTACCCAAATGATTAAAGGGGCGTTCATTCAAAGTTTTGCGTAAACTTACCATTGTAAAAAAATTCACTAACTTATGAAGTTGCATGTATACCCTTACTATAAATACTTCGAATCAAATTGCATCGAAGCATCGACGTCAAAAATGTCATGAAATGTGTCACTTTCGTATTCAGTGGTGCTTTTTAGCAAAGCTGTTGAAAAAACTGAATAATTTTATCATTTTATTTAGCGGATAAAATCGTTCATAATTAGTCTGATAAACCGGCCAAATTCCTCAAAAATCCCCCAAATTCCTCAAAAATCGGTCAAATTCCTAAAATCTACCACAGCGAAATTCCTCAAATCTACCACAGCCAAATTCCTGAAAAATCTTTGAGGAATATTAAAGTTTTTGCGAGACAGAATGTGCAAAGGGTCTATTGTTTCCGTTTATAAGTTTTAAAATGAAGACAAAAGATAAATACGAACGTCTGCTCTCAAGGCTAGGCAAGTCAATCAATATTAGTCTGTTATTGAAGGGTGGGAGTTCATAAGGATTTTCCCAACACAAGCCTCTGAGGGCAAAAGCCTTTTTGTGCACCTGTTCTAATCTAGCTTTATGACAGTTATAATGGGGTGACCAAACCTGACAAGCATACTCAATTATGGATCGAACAAATGTTATAAAAAGTTGTTTGATAACAAAAGGATCAGAAAATTGTCTTGAGTGTCTCTCTTTTTAGGCAACCAAGAATTGAATTGGTTTTATTATAAATAGTTATGGAGTTGATGTATAGTTTGCACTCGAGTTTTTGATCAAATAAAGACACCAAAAATAGTCATATCGCTTACTCGTGATAATAGTATACCATTCAACAAATAAATGATCTTTAAGCTAATAGTTTTACATTTATCGATGTTAAGAATCAAACAATTACGATCACACCAGTAAAAAAAAAAAACAAATTAAGATCACACTGCAACTCTTCACTATCGCGAATATTTGAAATAGTTTTGAAGATCGTAACATCGTCCGCATAAATGAGGCAGTTTGAATACTTAAACACCGATGGTAAGTCATTAATATATGAAATAAAAAGTATGGGTCCTAAATGGCTTCCCTGTGGTATCCCAGAATTAACTATAAACTTATTTGATTCGCAACCGTTAAAAAGTACCGAGTAAGATCTATCAAATAAATAAGATTGGAGCTACGTTACAAAATGTTCGCTAAATCCCAGCTTCCTTAATTTAAGTAGCAAAATTAGGTGTGTAAGTTTGTCAAAAGCCTTACTGAAGTCTATGAAGACACAATCTACTTGTTTCCTACTTTTAAATAAGTCAATACAATTTTCTGCCAATTCCATTAAAAAGGATACCGTAGAGCGACCTTTTGTAAAACCATGCTGATTTGGAGCAATAACTGAAAAAGAGAAAAAGTTAACGCTGGATGGTGGTTGTCGGTTGTCTTCAGATACTAGAGGCTCGATTGATTTTTCTAGTGTAATATCGTCATCAATGGTAATAAACACTAGATTCATATCGCAAGGTGTAATTTTAACAATGCTCACCTGTGTAGTTTAACTGACCCTTTGACATATTAACCCAGTGGCAAGGTTACGCTTACATGAGAATCAATTGTCTTTAACATGGGTCAGGGTACATTAAAATAAACGTTTCCTTAAGTACCCGATGAAAGATGTCAACATGGGAGATATACCCTTACTGTAGAACGATTTTTTTTTTCTTAAAATATTCCAAATCACTGCCTAAATTATCCTTGACGAATTAGGGAACACCCTGTAGGGCAAGTGTGAGCAAAACAGTTTTTGTACTATTTTGTATGAAAAAAAATAATTCAATGGCAACACTTTTAATGTTAAAACGTTACAAATTGAATGACGCATCATGTCTCTGAAGATAATGTTGTTTGTTAAAGACGTCAAAACTGTTTTGCCCCCAGTATAATTTAGTAAAACTGTCTTGACCCCTAATTGGGGGAAACCCGTTTTTTTTTTTTTAACAGACTCTCAAAATAAAGACTTTAATTTCCTTAAATAATTTGTTTTAATAAATATTTTAAAAAGCGGGAAAACACATAATATGCGGTTTTGGCCCCCACTTCCCCTATATAGTTATACGAACTAGTTTTTTTGAAAGCCCGTTGATATTTTGTTAAAAAAAACTACATCGGGGATTAGCGACGCCATTACAGAAAGAAAATGGAGTTTCCATACAAACTATCGATAACAAGTATGCAATTCACGCCGGCAACACAGTTTTTCTCCGTGCCTAAGTTAAGCCCCGAGAATTCTCCGCGCTAAGCTAATCCCGAAGGGGATTAGTTGTTGTTGCATTTAACATGTAAATTGCAGGACAGGACGACGTTTTTTTCTATCGATTTCATCAGGGCTTGCAAAAAAACACGGCCAAAATTTCAAAAATGTGATTATTGAATGATATTTTACAGAGGCATCCAATTTATTCTTGAAAGTCCAATATTAAAATAAATTTATGTCAACAGGTTTTTGTTTCCAATTATGCAAATCAATCGATCAAACATCACAGCGTGCGGCTCTGATGTAAGTATGCAATCATCCATATGCGCAGCGCAGTGCACCGCGCCGGGCGTTTAAAATTAATTCCAAGAAAGCTATAAATTTCTATATAGTGCCATTCATATGTGAATTGTTGTTTAATTTTGTTTGTTTCGTTTTTGCGGCCCAGCTCATCAGCCATACTGGGCAAAACCACTTTGTATATCTGCGGACATTCATGCATGTATATGAACATGCAAGTTATTGGAGATTGGACTATTTTTAGTAACGCGCGTTCGTTTTCTTTGTTTGGCTTTTAATTTTTCAATTAAAATTCCATTTATACGATGATGGTCTTTTACATGTATCCATATCACGAAAACACTTCACACAAAAGCCTAAGGCGCCGACGCATTTAATATCTCCATATGATGTACAAAAATGCGCCAGTCCTATATATATGTACCTAACCCTCTCAAGACTTCGGTATTCGGTTGCTGTGTGCTGTGCACTGAACCCATATCGACGAGCTATATACTTTGCTGCTGTCCAGCTGTGCTTACTCATTCATTGCATTTATTAATGAAATAATGAGTGAGTCGGAGAGGCTTCAATTGATAGACGTTACGTGTAACACTTGATGTGGTGCAATTGGAATTAATAGTTTGGCCTACACCCTATACACTCAAAAAAAAAAAGAAAGTAGGTTCCTAAAATTACAGTCAAAACTAAACTTAAATGCTCGCCTAGTTATTTTTTCAACATTCCGTGAAGCATTTGCTATTTATATACCCTGGCTATTCTAAAAAGGCCGATGTCCATTTTTTACAACAGCCGTGTTTTTTGCAAGCCCCAATGAAATCGATCGAAAAAAATGACGTCCTGTCCTGCAATTTACATGTTAAATGCAACAACAACTAATCCCCTTCGGGCTTAGCTAAGCGCGGAGAATTCTCGGGGCTTAACTTAAGCATGGAGAAAAAATGTTTTGTTGCCGGCGTGAATTGCATACTCGTTATCGATAGTTTGTATGTCCATTTTGTTTCTGTAATGGCGTCACTAATCCCCGATGTCATGTTTTTCAACCAAATCTCCAAATCTCACGGCTAATATTGACTTAAGTACACCATTGGATTCAGCGAAAGATGTTCGACGACTTTAATAAGAACCAATGAGCTCCGATTATTCCTTTCCAAGATATCGATGGTTATTCAAAGCTAATGTTGTTTTATTGTAAGTAAAAAAAAAACGGCCAATGTAACTCGAAATCTTCAATTTCCCAAAAATGAAGAAATTGGACATTGGCCCTTTTAGAACCAATGTACAGATATCAAATATGAGTTACGGATTAATTGTCACTTAAATCCTGGGTATTATATGAAGTTAAGTTAAGCTTGATTCCAAAGAATCAACCCCTTTTGAAAATTGACGTATCCATACAAAATATCGATATCAAAAGCAATTCGTGCCGGTACCACACAGATCCCTCCGGGATAAGAGATAAGCCTGGGCTGTAGTTTCTTTATAAAGACTCTTGTTTGAACGCACATTACCAAGCACCGATGTAGTTTCCTATCCCTTAAAAATACAAATAGACCCTTAATATATCGAAAAAGTTTGCGTGTTTCGTTTGATTTGGCCTTTAAAATTTTTCCGTGTTATCGATAAATTCTGTAATTTGATCACTGAATAAGTTCATTTTTATTTGAATCTGGCACGTGCTATATATTTTTTATTTATATATATATATTTTTTAGTTTTGCTTGTTCGTAAAAAAGAAATTTTTGAAGTCAGATCAGAGGTTTGAAATGTTCATACAAAAGAAGAACATCATTCAGGATGTACAATTACTTGTGTGTTCGCCTTTAATTTTCATTGCGTGTGTTCTCCTAAATTATTTGCTGAAGTTCATTTGACATTTCTTCTTATTGGTTTGTTCAACGATGCTGTTGAGGAATTCTCTGTTCTAAACTGTTCTGTTTGCTGTTCAATGAGTCTGTCTGGAACACTTTGGAACAATTAAGAACAGGATATTCTGCACTTGCTTTTTCGGTCGAACAATTCAAAGGGTTTTCCAATAAGAGGTGTTATTTTGAATAGCCCGCTATTTCGGTAGCTTTCACTTTTGAAGCTGTCATTTTTTGACATTTGACAAGTAGAAACTACGCCATTAATAAAAAATGGAACGATACACGCTTCAACAACGCATTGAAATTATTAAAATTCACTATAAAAATGGTGAAAATTTGGCAAAGACGGTTCGTAAAACTAAAACATTTTTGGTTCGTCGTGAAGCACCTTGTCGGACCGCAATACAGAAATTGGTGGACAAATTCGAGCTGTTGGGACAAGTTAGTGATGTGAAGAATAAAACCCGTGCACGTCGCTCAAGAACAACTGAGAATATTGCTGTTGTAGCCCAAAGTGTTGAAGAAAACCCAGGTTTGTCCATTCCTCGTCGTTCTTTGGAATTAGGCACTCCACAAACGTCATTACACCGTATTTTGCATAAAGACTTGGGTCTTAAGGCTTATAAAGTTCAGTTAACACAAGAACTCAAGCCGGCTGATCATCAACAACGTCGTGTCTTTGCTGATTGGGTCCTTGAAATGCATGAAAATGATCCGGAATTTCATCGAAAAATCATCTTGACTGATGAGGCCCATTTCCACCTCGGAGGCTACGTCAACAAGCAAAACTGTCGCATCTGGGGCTCGGAAAACCCAAGAGTTATTGTTGAAAAGCCTCTCCATCCTCAACGCGTGACTGTTTGGTGCGGTTTATGGTCCGGCGGGGTCATTGGACCTTACTTTTTCGAGAATGAGGCTGGAGCAACAGTTACGGTCAATGAATTGCGCTATCGAGAGATGATTAATGATTTTTTATGGCCGGAATTGGATGGTATTGATCTGGACAACGTTTACTTTCAACAAGACGGCGCTACGTGCCACACAAGCAATGAAACCATCGATCTTTTACGGGAAAAGTTTCCGGACCGTGTTATCTCTCGAAGAGGTGATCACAATTGGCCACCGAGATCTTGTGATTTAACACCTTGCGACTTCTTCCTTTGGGGCCACGTGAAAGATAAGGTCTACGCCAACAGCCCAGCGTCGATTCAAGACCTCAAAGATGGAATTCGTGAGGCTATCGAGGACATAGGGCAGCCACTTTGCGATTTGGTTATGGAAAATTTCATGAAAAGGATATGGTCCTGTAAGCGTGGTCGTGGCGGCCATTTGGCTGATGTTGTATTCCATTATTAACGGCATACCTTCCTCTTTATAATGAAATAAACATCCGATCATTTATCTCAAAAAATGCCATTTTTCTTTGAATATCAAAATAACACCTCTTATTGGAAAACCCTTTAGAACAGATTTGTGATTTCAAAATCAGCTGTTGTAATTTTTTCAATGAAAATAGATGGTTTTTTGTATTGATTTTTTTTCTGAATCTCTCTCTAAATGTTTTAAAAGTGAAGTTGTATTATTTTTAATACACATGGTCGGGAAATTTGTTGTTGTTTTTGAGTGACAGCTTATAAAGCCATTCCCTATCTCACGTTTGTCACTAATCTGTGCTGTCATTGAACAAAGCTAATTTCTCTTTGATCTCGCCTCAATTCTGTTCCTTAAATTATTTGCTGAATGCCATCTGACATTTCGCGTTCCTTTCCCACTTCATATGTTTTTTACATTAATCTCTGGAAAATTAGTCCATGTCTATATGCCGTGAGTTTATTTATTAATCTTATAATCTTGCTATCGTTCACGCTCGTTCTTATTTTTAAATTTTATTTTATTGTTTTTAAGTCTTCCTTGTTAAATAAAAATTAATATATAATTTCCGTATTTCTGCGTGACAAAACCTTTCCAACGACATATTGGTAATTCATGTCCCTCGGTTTTTTTATGGACCGCGTAAATTGTACCACAAATTTCGTGTTTGGCGTCTTATAATATGATATAAAATTACTTTTTTTCTCAGTGTATAAAAAGAAGGAGCAAGAAAATGTGGCTCTTCTGTTTTAAAGTAATAATAAGAATTCACACTGTCTGGTTGACAAAAAAAAAACAACGTTTGAAGTAGGGGCAGTTGAACTGCATACGAATGTGAGATAACTGATAACTTAGAGATTGTCATTGAGATAAAAAAAAAATGTAATCGTATGCATTTCACTTCGAAGTTAAGGTATAGTTCTTCGATGTCTTATCACTCGAGTTAATTCAAATTTCTTTACTTCTTTTTTAGTTTGTTTTGAAATATTTCGTATTCAACTTGTTCATTGGGTAAATACACAAACGAATATGACATCGTTCAATTGTCCGTCGTAGCTTCGAACGGAGGCACGAATCCGAGACGTCGAATTCTCAATGACTCTAGCTAGATCTATCTGAATTTGGGCCAAAAAAAATTAGTTATCTTCGTTTAGTAACCGCAGCCCTATCTGTTGATGGTGATGGCGATGGCGATGGCAATGACATTTCGTTGACTTACGGGTGTTAGCTGAATGATCAATGAATCGGCTGCCACAAGAAATTTTGATATAAAAGTTTTTTTTTTTTCAATTGGACGTGCTACTATTTAATCATATGGTGATTTGGCAACAGCGACTGAATTGAATAATAAACAACAGATTTGATAGACGCCGCCAAAACAACATGGCCTCCCTAGACTTTCAACATCGACTCATCCCTATTGGAAAACACTTTATATTAGGTTTGTTCGGGTACTTTCCGGAGACCAACAATGGCAATCTGTCAAATTTTGAGGAGTGGGGATGAAATTCTCAGACACTGTCCAAAAGTACGCGAACGCACTGCACAATATACAATAAACACCAGCTTCTGAATAGATATTCTTTATTAAATAAATTTTTTTTTGGGAAATATTTCACTAATTTTAAACAAAATTCACTTCAACGCTTGAAAATAAAACTTAAAGTAAAAGTAAACAACAGCCATTTTGTATTTTTTTTTGGTGTTCTTTAACTGACTTTTGTCAGAAAACAGAATTTACCAGATTCTGCCCGAAGAAATTTCTCGGGTAAAAATTGGCAAGAAGGGGAAATAGTTTTCTCTCTCGCGAGCACTCTCTTCTGTCCAAAATGACACGAAATGGAAGTACGCGAGCAGGATTGGACCAAATCTGGTAAAATCAAGTATAGTTTGTGGTGGTTTCGAACTAGTACGCAAACAGACTTATTGTTGGGAAGGTTTTGTCAAATACATAGTTTGAATTATTGAACCTCAAATACTTAACAATTAAATAAAAATTAATTATTAGAGCGGGCGAGAGAATATTATTATTTTTTATTAAATTCACGGCATTGAAATTGACTAACTTTCCAGCGCTAAGTGAAATGTTAGACGGAGTTCAGGAAATATTTTAAAACAAAAAAAAAGGCAATAAAGGTTAAGGTCTGACACAAGTTTGCGTTGCGGAACTTAGGATATTTTTCATTTTTATATAAATTGCACCCGATAAAAATTAACACTTTGACAGTGCAAAATATTTGTAATGCTTTGTCATTCGCTTAATAAATTCTCGGCATTGACGGCTGCTGGCGCGGCGCTGAATGAAAAAATCGTGTGAAATTGGAAGGAACCTGAAGTGTCAGATGGAGTTCAGCAAGTTATTTAAAGAACAAACGCAATGAAAGTTAAGGTTGAAAACACAAGTGTGTCGCGGAGATTCATTCCGCGCGTCGCCGCGCCGCGCCGTTTCAGCAACCACCGCTTCGTCTTCATTGCGTTTGCGTGCGCTTTTAGTTATTTGCTCACATTGAGTCTGATATTTCGCTATCGTCTTTTGTTTTATTTGTTTTTATATTCTCTTTTTTTCATACTATTCTGTCTGGATAGCGACATTTACCATTGTTAAGATTGCAAAAAGGGAGTGATTCTTCTGAATCTTAATATTAACTTTTAAAAATTAGCCAGCTAAATCCTAATTTGTATTGAAAAGAACTAGGAAAGTGACATTTGGTGAATAAGCTCTCTATTACCCACCATACATTCAGTCCCCCAGTAAATATTTGACTGCAACTATTTCTTATTTATTCAATTGCTAAATCTTAGTACGCTTCTGAAATTTCGCTGTGGTCTCTAACACGACAGCGAAATGCTTACGTAAATTACAGCGAAAAATTAACAGTTGCAACTTGCAAGTGTTACCAATTGCAAAAAAACGCAGAGATCCATGTTGTTATGAAAGAAACAACAAATTGAACTAAAATGTCACTTTTCCGCACACATTTAATGGTCTGGTCAATTGATTGTGTGCGTAAAAAGAGCGGACATTTCTCCAAATAATCTGATACAATCATCAATTTTGCTCATCGAACAGCGTACTGCAAAACGAAAAGGAGAACGAAATTTTTCGTTTATGATTTCGTTGTTTCATTTTCAATTAGCAATAAGTTTAGCTTTGAAAAATTTGATGCCAACTCATGGCGATTCTTGCCGGGTTAGTGTCCGGCCATAAAGTGCATACACTGATGTAGGGTAGTTCTTATCGACTTCAATTTTCAGCTGGTTAAATACCTCTTACCTGAAATAAACCAAACCTCAAAGCTAAAAAAGAAAAAGAATACTCACTTCCACTTGAAATTAAATTTTCAAGTGCTCGAAAACAAAGCCTTCAAAGTATCTTTTCCCGCCGCTCTAAACACCAACTTGCTGAAAACGATTTGCTTAGGTATTATGTATATGTATGGTAGGTACCCTACCGTATTTGAAAACTATAAACATTTCATTAAGTGGCGATAGTCTGAATCCACACATTCACACGTAGTTTCAAAAAAAAAAAAAAATAATAATCTCAAGTGTTCCACTCAAGTAGAGTTTCGGCTTTCGAAAAGGGGAAAGTTAAAATTAAATTCAATTCCAGAATATCTGAGGTTTTTTTTTTTTATTTTTTTTTTTCCTCCGCGCTATCTTCCTTAACCGCACATTCCTTTGCCCTGAGTTATCGTTTCGAACTTTTCTCACTTAAATGTTTTATTTTTGTTTATGCTCTTGTGTGTGTTTAAATGGTTTTTCATTTAAGATAATAATTAATTAATTGATTGAGGTAAATAGAAAACAAAGTTGATAGTTTAAATTTTTTGTTCACAACTAGGAAAAGTTGTGAGCTTGTTATATAAAACTTACAATTAGATGAAAGATAGAGACAAAAGACTTCCGTCAGCAAAACACCCTAGGTAGGTGGGTTAAAAGGGCGGACAACGAGCTGACTAGTTGGCTGATCCAATTAGCACAAAAAGCGCCGTTGAGGTTGCGGAATGGGTTTGTCGAACAACATTCTAAAGCCCCGAATCAGATAGCTAAATGCTAAATGAATTTCGTCTCAGAGCCATTTGTTCGCATTTAGAAAAGCGATCAAGTCTTTGATCTTCAGTTCGGAAAGTTCATCAAGGTCGTCAAAAAAAGCCTTTTTTCCAAGCGATTGTATCCTAAAACGGGCTAGGGCAGGGCATTTACAGAGGAAGTGAATTAGTGTTTCCTTTGCCTGTTGGTTCGCACAGCTACGACAGTGGGTGTCTTAAGAAAAACCCAGTTTCGCCGCATGCTCTCCTATTGGCAAATGCCTTGTGCATGTTAAAACGCAACGACCCTGACAATGTTTTGCCTTAATCTGCAAATTAAATCTTTTGTTCGGGATTTATTATAGGTGGGCCACATCTTTCTGGATATAACACAGTTGCTTCGACTGCCCCACCTACGATTGGATTCGGTGAGAAAAATTGAAAGTATATTGCCCTTCATAACTCCGAGCTGAATGTAAACTCTCTCCGCAAGGAGCTATGAGGGGCTGATCCTTGCCTAGCTAGTTCGTCTGCCCGCTCATTTCCCTCAATTCCACAGTGACCCGGTACCCAGATAAGAGAGGTACTAAGATTGATGTTCAGGCTTGCGAGCTCATCCCGGAATTGCTGGACCAATTTGGAGAATGATGTAGCCGGAGCAATGGCCTTAACAGCCGCCTGACTGTCTGTCAGAATTGCAGTATTTCGATGATTTTTGTTTGGGTCTTGTAAGAGTATTTTGCATGCTTCCCTTATAACCAGTAATTCTGCCTCAGAAAACGCTAGCATAGTCGGGAAGTCGAAAAGATTTGGAGATATTTAAGGACTGATAGATGGAATTTCAACTTTAAAATCCCCCTGATGCTCAAAGTGGGGGTGCAGTAGTCGGTAAGGAGTCAAAAACATATCATTGGGAATCAAATTTGCGATATTGCTATGACGATAGTGTTTGGCAAACCAGAAAATAGATTCTTTTAGTCTTATGGCGCTGGCGCTGCAAGATATTAGATATTAAGGCTCCTGTGGTACCAACACCAGCTGGTCTTTAAATCTTTTTAAGCTTATCGATGTTATATGCCTTGGCCACCATACAATCGATCCATATGTGAGGATCGGTCGTACGTCCATAGGATCATCATTGACTGTAGACTCCACTTTTTATCAAAGGTTTTGCTTCAGGCATAGAAGGCTATGCAGGCCTTCCTAACCCGTTCTTCAATATTTAATTTCCAGCTTATTTTAAGAACAAGAACTACGCCTAGATATCTAGCACTGGATGAAAGCGACAGAGTTCGGTCGTTGAGTCTAGGAAGAGTGAAAAGGGATGTTTTAGTTTTGGTATAGTAAAAAACCACAATTCCGTTTTGCTTTAGTTAACACCTAGTTCTCAACTTGTAGCCCAGTTATAAACTTTTCTCAGAGCCATTTCCGTGATTTCAGTTATCACGGGCGTGAAAATTCCTGGCACCAGTATTACCAAACCATCGGCATACGCTACAGCTTTCACTCCACATCTCTCTAGCTTGACGAGAGTTTAATTCATAACTAAAGACCATAAAAGAGGGGATAAGACACCACCCTGTGGTGTCCCTCAACTGACATATTTAGTGGAGTTTGTATTACCTAACATAGCATGTATATCCTTCAATCGCAGAGCATGGATATAATCCATTTCCTGATGTAGTCCTCTACACCTATGTTCAACGAGTGATTCTAGAATGGATTCAGTTAAGAGATTGTTGAAGGCCCCTTCTACATCTAAAAAGGTAGCGAGAATATATTCTTTGAAATGGATTGTTTTCTAAATTGAGCGCACTACCTCATGACATGAAGGGCCGTTTCAGTGGACTTACCCTTTAGATATGCGTATTGAGAGTTTTCAAGAAGACATCCAACCAGAATACGTTCTAAAGTTTTAAGCAAGAAAGAGGTCAGGCTTATTGGTCGGAAATCCTTCGCCGATTCATGCCCCCGTCTACCGACTTTTGGGACAAAAACTACTTTAAAGTGTCTCCAGGACTCGGGTACATGGTTATGAGAAAGAGACGCATCCCTTGAAGATCAACTCAAGCCATGGAATTGCAACATCTTGCAATTTCTGGAGCATGGTAGGCGGTATTCCGTCCAGTCCTGGAGACTTGTACGGTGACCCAAGCATTTTTTTTTTACGTTATTACGGTATTGATTCGTTCTTCGCGAACGAGTGATATAATCTGTTAAGGGTTGCTATTCTCGCAACCCGGGAAATGCGGCGTCATCAGTAATTCCAAGGACTCAGCTGGGGTGACAGTCCAATATCCATCGGCCCATTTCAGGAACGAAGGATTACAGTGTTCCTTCGAGAGAATTTTGATAAAAAACTTTACGACCTGTCCAAATTTGGGATTTCTTTAAGGATAAGGCTAAGCACATACAAATAAAAACTCTCCACTAAAATTCGCAGCTTTGTGGGAATTTTTTTCAAAGTTAGTCCTTTGTTTTGTCTAATTCTCCAACTCCTTAAAATAAATTCGTTTAATTAATACATTTCTTTTACACAATCGCTTGTCGGTATACCTGATCTGGTACATGACATGATCTTTAAATTGTAATATATACAACACCTTTCAAGTAGACCTAATAAAAGACTTAATAATTTAGTTGCAAGAAGGCATTGTTCAAATGTATATGGTTTTGTATGACAAACAAAATTCGAACTTCATACATGTTTTTCTTTTTCCAAAAATCTTTGATTTTTTTTTATCAAATAGGTATGTATCATGTTACATGCTGAAACTTAATAGTTAATCAACGTTTTTAATTTTTGCTTATTTAAACTAATCAGGTATTTTATGTTTTTTTTTTTTTTTACGACCAGCATTTTTGTATTTAAATTACGTGAACCTGTTTACATTATTTTGAATTAATGATGATAATTAAAAAAGATGAAAGTTGTGGCTATTATAATGTTAATCATACATACACATTCATTGTCAATATTTATTCAATAATTAAAAACGATATCTTGTTGGTATTTGTTTAAGGAAAAAAAATATATACATACATAAATAGTAATCCAATCAGAAATGATTATGACGCAAATAAAATTAAAACATTTTTTGTTCAAAAAGTAGGTGATTGGATTTTTTGTGTGGTTTACTGAATCAAAGGGTCTATTCAAATGGTTATATTTAGGTCAAAAATAAGTTGTGGTATCTATGTACATAAGTTATTTAACTTTAAAGAAAGTTCAAAACCAGGGCAAGAAAAAATCCTTTATGGAGTTCTACAATTTGCTTAAGTTAGCCATAATTCGGATCATTAATTAATTTTTAGAAAAACGGTCAAAACAATCAAAAATATTTCATTAAATAAATCAGAAAGGGGCAAAATTAAGTTTTTTTTTGTTGTAAAATGCTTGAAAACTATCATTTTTTTTATAAGTTTTTTGTAAACACTTTTCACTAACATATAAAAACAAAGGCGTTAGGCAATAACGCCCAAATCGATTTGGAAATATCGCCCAAACAAATTCTGAACAATTATTGTTGTTTTTTTTTTCCTCAATTTGGGCGTTATTTCCATTTTTTTTTTAAAGGAAAACACACCCAAAATAAAAATTTTAAAAGTTAAATGGGAAATAACGCCCACAATTGGAAATATCGCCGAACAAAATCCAGAAAAAGGAAATAATGCCCAAATGATAGGAAAAAAACGCTCAAATCAAAATCTTGCCAATAATTGAACTGAAACAACTCCGTTTTAAATCAAATAAATTTACGTGTTAAAGAATAACCACAACCCGCACATCGTTACATTATAATACGCGGCTGTTATTTTTGAAGCGTTGAAATGCTGATCAGTGATCGTTGACGGTGCGTTGTCAGTATATTGGTGAAGTTTTTTGTGCTGTCCGTTTTTGTTGATTATAAAGTCAGCCTTATATTTATTTATAATCTTCAGCTGTTATAAGGGAAGAAATCTTTATAATATGTAGAATTTAGAATAACCTTAAAAAATAATATTATATAATTAAATAATATATGTAAATGAAATGGTATAATGTTTTTTTTTTTTTTATTTTTCATTTCAGGTAAGCTAAAAGGACAATGTTGATTAAATTTAACTCACACAAAGGTTGTAGATATGAATTTGTGTATCATATTCACAAACATTGTATTTTGTATGTATGAAATTAAAATTTTTAAATGGATTAACCAAAGTTTTTTTTTTTTTACTTATCTCAACAAAAGTTTGGTCTAGAGATGCCTGTGTGCCAAAAAATTTGGTTTGATCTACGAAGTCAATCTGAAAGATTTTTTGCACACAGGCATCTCTTGTAACGTATTATAATATAGTAAATAAATAGAATAATGAAAATGTTGTTGATGTTGTTGATTGACACGTTAACAAATCGTGCCCCACGTTGGGCACCATCTGTAACGTATAAAAGTACTGAGTAAATTGGACTTGCCTAATTCCATTTAATCATCCTCGACACCACCAATCGATCTCCGAAAAGGAACACCATCAATGATTAAACAATGATCAATCAAATCAAGCGACAGATTCACTATCTTTTACTAGATTCCTTTACAGAAGTGAAAGGACAATAAAATGATCTCATTACGTCTTGAGGTCACTCTTCGCCCTTCACCTTTAAGTTGAATACACATCGATGTTATGCATATACAGTTCACCAAACACCAAAAAATGACGACTCAACAGCCGAGTTATTTGTAGTTTCTCCAATCACCATATATTTCCTTTCAACCTGAGCATAATAACTCAAATGATTGTGTGACTCAAACTGACCTTTACAATTCAAACTGATTATTATAACTCAAACTGAAATCATCGATCATATCCAGAAGAGAGAACTTAGGAAAGTTATCGAGTGCATCTAGAATTCTAACTTGAGCTGAGTCTAATCAACTGTAGTTTCAGAAAAGAAACTATTATTTTTCATCTCTTTAACTTCTAGCTCCTCTTAAGGAATCTATCCCTAATCGAACTTCCACTCTTATTCCCATCCCAAAACTCTGGATGGCAAGTCCAAGCAGTGTTCAGTTAGGGTTGTCTCCACTCTACAGCCACACTGGGCCTGCTGGGTGCACGATTGCTTAGCTCGCCGGATGAGGGGAGGATCTTGCAGCCGGAATGCAGACGGTGTTACATTGTTTTACAGACCCGAGAGATCTTGATGTTTTAGACCTAAAAATATGTTAAGTTTGCTGGACCCGAAAAGACGTTGTAGTACCTTTAGATTTCTTTTTGAACAATAGAATGATTGTACCGATCATTCGTAACTTTACTTTTTGTAGTAGAACAGGAACTTGCGCGTTTATTTACTGGGGAACACCGATGTTCATGTCCCTTGAACCTACTTAACCCTATCCCAATTCTATCAGATGTACCTCCTGATAGAAACCTATGGTTTCCAATCGGTTCGGAAATTCAGAAACCCCGTGTTTGAGAGTCGCAGCTGTAATTGCTCTCTCTTGGCCTTCTTCACCCTACCCTATCAAACAAAAGTCTTACTTTGTTGATTTCCTATATGGTTTCCTATTGGCCTATATTCTTCTTTAAGGGAAACCCCTTTTCATGGGAAACGCCGATGTATTCGCTCCCTTAACCTTCTATACCCATCCCTAAAATATAACGATAAACTTTCACCGTCACATTCCTATATAGATTTTCCGATGGTTAAATATTTTTGTGGAAAATCTCCCTTATTATGAAAGAGAAGTTTACGACTAAACTTCCCTTAAATTTGCTGATCCAACTTCTCTCAACCCCACAACACTTAACTTACTCAAAACTCATTATGATTCCTTTGATCCATCAGTTACTTCTCTGATTATCGAATCCAAGAATCATTCTTAAATTTCTCAAAATTTTTCAAAAATATTAAGTTTTTAAATTTACTAAACTTTATAAATTTTATTTCATAAAATTTCTTAAATACTTAACTCGGTATCATTCTCCGAGTACTTAAATTTTCTTAACTTTTAAATAACTTACTATAACTATACATTCGATAATATATATCTTTTCTTTTTATCATATGCCTCCGCTCTCTCGATATATTATCCTTATCTCAAAAGTTTTCTGTATACTTTTTCAAAAACGCAAAAATATTCTCAAAATTCGTATCTAAATCGTTTTCTCAACGTCACAATTATCTTAACTTGGTTTACGACGTACTGAAAGAATCGTACTTTCAATTACGTCTCGCATAGGTTTTTCTCATATCGTTATTTAATAAATGTGGACAAAACGTTGTCTTTTGCAATAATTATTGTTGCTTATTCAAATCAAAAAAAATGTTTAGCTTTGTCTTTTAAAATCGTTCTTAAAGTTTTCTTACTATCGTTATTTTCATTCAATATCGTTATTCAAAATGTAAATCAAATATAGTTCAATTTGGTAAATCAAAAATAGATTCAATATATTCAAAATAAATAAAAATATAATATATTTTCAATAAAATCACTCACCAAATCTTTCCTCGTAGAAGTGCACTCGTACTCAGATGTTTGATGTTCTGCATTCTCTATATAGTTTAATTTGTTATTAGATGAAATTCAATTTGACTTATACTCGTTCTCTTGATTGCTTTCTGTTAATATTACTCAAGATTGACTTTATATTGTTAAGGCTGAAAAATTGTTAACTCCGAATTTTCAGAGGAGCGGAAGGATTCACACAATTCTTTTAAGAAAATAACCTACGCTTCTAAACTTTTCAATACCAAACAAAAAAAATAATTCCATTCGCTTTCGTTATACTGGAACTCTACTGTACTTTTGCTTCTTTCTATAACTTTTTCTATGTATCATATGTTTCAGATACTTTCATCGGTTATGACTTTAACTTTCAATAATTTTACTTTAATTTACTTCTTTTCAAAACTTTAGGTTGGTATCATACGTTTCAGATACTTTCTTCATTTAAACTTTAATTTCTTTTCAGATTTACTCTCATTTTACTTTCTTTGCAAATTTTACTTTCGTTTTTACTTTTCCGTTCTTTAAAAATAATTTCTTTACGTGTACTGTATTATCAAAAATATCAAATTTCAACTTTTCAAAAGTAGGTATTCAAGATGTTATCCAACGATCGAGACGACTATATTGATAAACGATTCTCGTTAGGATTTCTCCTATCGGAAACTGAATCTATATATATATATATATACACTACAAAAATTATCTATACTTTCCACTGATTTTATCTTCTCTCAAGAACAATAACTCAATACTAATAATATGAATAAATACCAATATCCTTTCTTTTGCTTGTTATAGTTTAGTAACTTATCCTCTGTATTTTTATTAATCCTTGAAGTTTTAACACGTGGTGAAAATGTGGTTTTGTCCTAGAATTATAACATGTGGTTCTTGGCAGAATTCGATACACTTTCTTGACTTGGATTGCAGTTAGACGATCGATGTGTGACTCTGGACTGGAGTGTAGTCTCTTGATTCATCAACTTGACTGATTCTTGACTTTTGTATTATTAAAATGGCTTGACTGATTCTTGACTGTATTAATGTTGTTTGACTTGACTGTACGAAGAAATTGACTAACTGAACGTACTTTCAAACGAAATTGTATGGCAAGACTTTACTATAGGTCTTCGTTCTGGAACACTTTTTTGGGTGTCCGAGAACCAACGTAAGTATATATCTATGCTCAGATGTTCACTGGAACTGCGTAACGATTTTCTAGTATTACTAGTGTTTTGTTCGCAAGACAAAACATGATCTGGATGCTGGTAGGTATTGCTTTTTGTTATTTATGATTTGTTCTTTTTTGTCGCTGAATTAGATTGAATTAAATTGCACTTGATTTTAGCAATGAATGGCATTAATGATTTGCTTTTTTTAGGAATGCTTTTTAGATCTTATTTTTATCAAAATTAGGATTCAAGGTTAAAATTCTAAATTAAGATTCAAAATTAAAGATTCTAAATTAGAATCGAGGTTAAGATTCTCGTCTGGCCGCCGTATGGATTCTTGAAGTCATTTTCTATGTACAGTCGCGTCATATTTTCTTCGCCGTACCTGTAGAACATAAAAAAAAACTTAATTCTTTGGAATTCACACTGCTACCTAAATTCTTATTCTCCTTTTTTTTATAGACTTTACTTGTCTCCTGATTATACTTAATAACTCATGTAATTTACCTTATTTTCATAGGATTTTAATCCATTTTTATAAACGCCGCCATTTCCGCTTCGGCAAAAAGTTTCTTCGCTAACAAAAGCGTGTAGCTTTAACTGTTCAGCACAATAATCTAATAAAATTTATGTTATAATGTTACACGTGTTTTGTATAATATTTTCATTGACTTTAACTTACCAATATCAGTGATGTTCACTGATTAGAATTTTCAGATATCTTATTCGATCGACGGCCAGACTAAAAAGGATTTGGTCTGCCGCTTTTTGTATCAACGAAACCTAACTAACATGGATGCCGGCTACATGGAACTATTTGGAATGGAATCCAATTGGACGGATGTGAATTAATAGACTTGTTCGACTATTAGTTTGGTATGTGAAGGTTGGTCATCCTGCATTGTAGTTTAGGGTGATTACACATTTGGTTAATGTAGTCGTATACCAGTTTGTTTTGAGTTATTCTGTTGTTTTGTTTATGTAGGTGTTTTACCGAGTGAGTTGAGGTTATAATAAAATTATTATATTCCCAATCAGACTGTTTACTAGATGTGTAGTTGACATGACTATTATATGTTGTGTGACATGACTCTATGTAGGTTTACACGTGAAGTGTAGAACTGAAGTATTTTATACTGAATTACTTATTTAATCGATTTTAAACGTTGTTCGTGTTTTTGGAAGATACAAATATTGTAGCTTAGCCTATTTGATGGATTTTACCTCCTAAATCTAAGATTGCTGTTTTGGCTGGCCTGAATACTCCGCCGTTTCCCACACAACTTGTTTGTTCGACTAGTTCCTAACTAGTCTAACTAACAAGAAAAGAAACAGCTTTTGTAACTATGTCTCTGGCTACAAAAAAAAAGAGTCTCATGCACAGCTGACGCCGGGCTACTGTATTTTTCCTCGGTTGTCTTATCTTTTTAAATCTTTCGTGTGCACGACAGATTCGAAACCGTTCTCGTCTTTAACTTTATACAAATTATTGCCTATAATTTTTAGAACTGTCACTTTCCGGAATTTAGGACTAAGTTTCGCGCTCCTATGCTTGGTTGCGTCGCTAAGTACGAAGTTGCGCTTGTATAGTGTTTCTCCTACCTGAAAATTCACAATTCTACTTCTAAGATTGTAACTTGCTCTATATGACTCATGGGCTTGGTCTAACGCTGTTTTGAGGTGTGCGTGTAATATGTTCATTTTCGCTGTCTTTGGTAACCAATCTATTTCAGAGTTGTTGAGTCCATTAAGTTCTTTTAAGAGTTTATAATCGGCACCGTGCTCAATCATTCTCTGTCCGAATAACGCTTCGTAGGGTGACATGCCTAGAACAGAGTGTACCGACGTGCGTAAAGCACTGCCTATACTTGATAAATATTCGTCGCAATTATATTGTCGAGTATCGATGTAAGAGCGAATTGCAGATAAAATGGAACGGTTTACTCGTTCACTTGCGTTCGCCTGTGGCGAGTATGCTGCTGTTTTAATATGTCTTATACCAAAATTTTCAACCATCTTACCGAACTCTTTACTAACGAATTGTGATCCGTTATCCGACAATACACTTTCTGGAACTCCGTATACTAGAAAAATGTCGTCTCTCAAAAACTTAATAACTTCAGCTGAATTTGCCTTTCTCAATGGTTTGATAAAAACAAATTTGGTTAGCTGATCTAGCGCGATTACTATAAATGTATTCCCACTTCGTGATCGCGGGTAAGGTCCGAGGAAATCAACGTATACATGCTGAAATGGTCTCTCTACTGTATACGCCTTCCCCCATCTCCGTGCGCAAAATCACGTTAGGTGCTTTGGTTGTTTTACATGTTTCGCAACCATTTAAAAATTGTTTCACTTGAGAAGCCATAGCTGGCCAGAAAAACTGTTGGCGGAGCCGGTAAAGTGTCTTAGCTATCCCGCCATGTGAAGCTCTCGGT
Organism: Leucozona laternaria; assembly: GCA_932273885.2. Lineage (NCBI taxonomy): Eukaryota > Metazoa > Arthropoda > Insecta > Diptera > Syrphidae > Leucozona > Leucozona laternaria. The sequence continues at coordinate 45,284,145 of OW026367.1, forward strand.
GGGCAGTGAGCCTGTGAGATTAACCGTTCCGTCAGCGTCGATGGAATCCATAACTTCCAGACTTGATCGTCCAGTAGCGGATTTCCTGTACTATGCCTGATCTTCTTATAAACAAAACCTTTCGAAACTCGAAGATCAGGTAATCGTTCTTTGTTTTCCCTGATGTGCTCCACGATTTGGAGATACTCTTCCGACTTAAACGCCGAATCTTCCAATTCGATACCTCCGAATGTAGTCCTTCTACCTCGTAAATGCGTGATAAAGCATCTGGTACTACATTCAAAGTACCCTTCCGGTGTTCTATCCCAAAATCAAATCCTTGTAATTTGAGACTCCATCGCGCTAATCTCCCCGTTGGATCTCTCAAACTCATCAGCCACTTCAGGCTGGCGTGGTCGGTGATCACCAAAAACCTATAACCTTCCACGTATGGCCTAAACTTCTGAATACCTTTCACAGCAGCTAAACACTCACGTTCAGTGACGGTATAGTTCCGTTGAGCGGCATTTAACTTTTGTGAATAGTAATAAATTGGCCTCTCTACTCCTGATTCATCCTTCTGACATAACACACAGCCGATGCCAGTGTTTGAGGCGTCACATAATATGACAAATTGCTTGTTGAAGTCAGGATTAATCAGAACAGGCGCGGAGGTCAACGCTTTCTTTATGGCATTAAAAGCTTTTAGCGCTTCTTTTCCAAATTCAAATTTGAATCCCTTTTTTAAGGTATCTGTCATAGCACTTGCTACACTAGAAAAATTTTCAATGAATCGTCTGTACCATCCCGCCATGCCGAGAAATCGACGTACTTGCCGTATTGACGTTGGTACAGGGAAATCTATAATAGCAGATATTTTCGCAGGGTCTGCTTTCAAGCAACCCGGTCCTACCACGTATCCTAGGTATTGGAGTTCTTGGAAGCAAAATTTTGATTTTTCGACGTTGATCGTCAAACCCGCTTCCAGTAACCTGTTTGCTATTCTACGTAATATTTCCATATGTTCCTTGAAAGTTTTCGAGATGACTAGCAAGTCATCTAAATAAACAAATACTTGGTCTCGTAATTCCTGTGGGACAACCAAGTTCATAAGGTAGGTTAAACTTTGGGCAGCATTAGAGAGACCGAACGGCATCACCTTAAATTGATAGAGCGGTCTACCAGGGACGGTGAAAGCAGTCTTCTCCCGAGAACTTTGCTCCAACGGTATCTGCCAGTACGCGTCTTTCAGGTCCACACTCGAGATGAAATGAGTCTCTGAAAGGCGTGCTAACAATCCCTCTATCTGAGCAATTGGATTCGCATTCTTTTTTGTCACCGAGTTTACCTTCCGAAAGTCCAAGCACATTCGGTTCTTGCCTGGTTTTCGTACCAATACGACAGGCGAACTCCATGGGCTGGAACTCTCTTCGATAACTCCTAACTCAATCATGCGGTCCAACTCCTCATACACTAGGGCTTGTACCGCCGGAGATATGGGATAATGACGCTGTTTTATTGGCGTTGCGTCACCCGTATCTATCGTATGTTCTATAAGATGAGTTCGTCCTAAACCTCTCTCTGCAAAAGATGGAAAAAGTTTTATCGTTTCTTCCAATACTTTAGACTCTTGGTTGGATAAAACGCATCTAGCTGGATCTTTGGTTTCGGTCATAGATTCGGAATTTTTGTCTAGAGACGAAATTAAATGTGGAGCTATTTGAAACAACGCCCAAAAATCAACCCCTAAATATAGTGGTTGGGCTAGAGATGGCACGATGAACAAATCCAATTCGCAGACTTTGTCTTTGTATTGAACCGTCGTCGCAACCAATCCGATAATAGCTTGTTTCGTTCCATCTGCTGTTGAAACAGCTGACGAAAATTTCTTGTAAGGTATTTTCCTTTCCTTCAAGAACTCTAAGGCTCCTGAGCCAAGACAACTTATACTTGCTCCGGAATCCAGGAGACCGAGCCACCTTTTTCCAAAAATTTCCACAGAAATATATGGACGAGGATCGTCTGTAGTATTTTTCAAATTTGTTGCAGATATTGCTTTATATAACTTTTTCTTGCGATTCATTCGCTTTCTTAATTCAAAAATTTTCTTAGAGCGACAAGGGAATGTTACAATTCTCCGACGAGCCTTGTAATATTGTATTTGTCGTTCCTGTAATGGTTTCTTTATTTGACAGACTTTAGTTCTTTCCGTTGAGGTAGTATTCGGTATATCGATTATTTTTCTTTGATCCCGTTTTAATATAGTTACTTTAGTTGACGGAGTTTTGGGATTATCTACTTTGCCGAGTAGTTGGTCCTCACAGTTTCCCCCTCGGGTGAGAAATTGCTCTTTAGGGAGTTTTCCGAACAGATCGGACAATTCGGAGTAACAGTTTCTTCGCGACCGCATGTGAAACAAAATAGTCGTCTTCTTTTATCTGGGCAATCTCTAAAGAGATGACCTACGCCCTTACAATTCCAGCATTTAAATTCATCTTTCCTATGGAAAGCTTCCAATGAAGTACTAGGATTGTTTTGGACGTTTTCAATTGCTAGTTGATCTAGCTCATGTACTTGACGTCTAATTGGATTGTTCACATATGGCGTTTGCGGTTTGAATCGCTGGTTTTGGCTTTCGTTTCCGTTCAGGAATTTTTCTATTGTTCGGCAAACATATACCAACTCCGCGAGACTGTTCGTATTAAACGTTATTAATAACTCTCCCATGCGTCTTTTCACATTCTGCTTCACGAGTTCAACTATCTCTTTGGCTGGCTTGGGTACTTTTAATCTTGAATTCAACTTAATGAGATCGTCATAAAAGTCATTGAAACTTTCATTGAACGCTTGCTTTCGATCTGACATTTTCCGAGTCAACTCAGAGTCTGTCTCCAGGCTCCTATATTGCTCCAGTAGTGACATTCTAAGTGAAGTCCAAGAAGTTCTGGGGTTGTTCTTCAGATACGTCCAATACCAATCTTCAGTTGGGCCGTTAACAAAATGATGGAAATTCGCTACTACTTCCTCCCAAGAAATGTTGTAACTATCTTTAATACGTTCTAACCTAAACAAAAAGTCATCCACAGACATATTCTTATTGTCGAACTTGATTCCCCACTTATGAAAATGTGGAAATCTGACGAGTGTACTCGCTGGTATAGACGGTAAATTAGGTTGGTTCGATGTAGCTGGTGAATCGTTTAGATTCATTTGACTCAATTGAGCCAAAAAGTTATCTACGTTGGAACCCCTAGCCATGTCAACGGGATGAACTCTAGGTTCACTACGTTGTGTCTGGTTATGGATGGGCGGAGTATCGACTGGTCGAGGTATACTAAATTCTATTGGACGTTCGGTCGGTGTTATGGCCTCGTGTAGATTCCTACTACTTTGTACATTTGGTTGTGTTGCAAGTAAAGATCTAGCTAGCGTATCTCTTACGATATTCCCTACTTGCTCTAGAATCCTCGCTTGGTTTCGAGCTAATTCTTCACATAAAAATCGATGATCTTCTGTTCGATTAAGACCTACCGTCGCTGACACTACTTCTTGCACGTAACTTTCGAAATGGCTAGAATTGTTTCTTTCGTTGAGACTGGAACTAGCTGCAGGTGTTTGTGCTCTAGGTTCGCCATGCTCATTTAAATTATTTTCTGCGTTCTCGTTACTTCTGGAAGTTCCGAGGCCTGCATTTAAGTCGTTCGGACTATTCCTACGGCTATTGTTACTTGAATCAAGCGGCATACTGTCTCTTCGTCTATTTCTCAATGTACGTGTAGATGGAATCACAAAACGTGCTCTACCTCGTCTACTCATCTGTCTTAAAATCTATTTTCCTAAATATACTTAAATTCGTATTATAATTCACAAATAAATTCTTATCTAATCAGACTCTCATTCACTTTTGGCCTTAATTAGACTACCAAAAGAATGATCACTAAACCTAGTTAAATCTTAAATCTATTCTTAGAAATAATACTTTTTTTAAATCAAAATGTATCTTAATTTTAATCTCAAAAAAAAATATACAGCAATAATACTATTACTGACTAAATTATCTTTAACTAAACTAAATAGTTGCCCCCAGGCAAAATTTCTCAAAAACTATATCTCAAAAACTATGTCTCAAAAATTATACTCAAAAATTATGTCTCAAAAACTATAATCAAAAATTATGTCTCAAAAATTATGTCTCAAAATCTAAACTCAAAAACTAAAATGCCACCAGGCAAACTACATTTAGCGGTATTCTTTATACTTCTGCAACAGACGTGCGTCGGGAGTTATTCAACCAACCACCGGTCAAAAGGCTAAAAGAATCACCCTAAATTAGCTGAAAACTAAACTGAAATGTGCCACCAGGCAAACTAAACTAAACTTTATCTCAAAAAAAAACTATCATAAATTGTTGGGGTTTCAAGAGTTGGATCGAGAGTTGGAATAACAACAATATCCTTCTCCCAAAAATAAATGAATGTGTTGTAAAAAGTGGAAAAAAAAAACATTCGATATAACTAGCTACGTCGAAAGTGTATATCGAAATTTAAAACTATTATTGTCTTTGGTCTTTTTCCGCGAAGTTAAAAGTCAGAATTTTTCGTTCTAGGAAGAGCAAGATATTCGCCACATTGCAACAGACGTGCATCAGGAAATTGTTCAACTAACCACCGGTCAATGCATCCGAAATCTCCTACTACTTCTTCAAATAAAAAAAAACTTCTTATACAGAAACTGATGTTGTTGTTCATGAAGAACATTTTTCTCAAAGAAGTGAATCTCTAGTAACTATCTCTATACTTCTGCAACAGACGTGCGTCAGGAATTGATCACTAACCACCGGTCAAAAGGTTAAGAGAATCATCACTCTAAACTCATTTCACAAAATTCAGCGTTTAGCCTTAATGCAACAGACCACTAGTTAATTCACAACCAGTGCGGACATAAGTGCTTACTACCAAAATTTCGAGGTCGAAGACACCCAATCGGCTCACTACAACAGACGAAGTTCTACTAATTATAAAAACTTCCGGATAATAAAGTCGACTTAGCTCCCCTCGATGTTAATCCTCGAGTGAACTTCTTCAACAAAAAGTAACTTCAAAAAAATTTAAACAAAACTTATTTTGCTTCTTCTCTGTACTGTTCTCAAAAATAAAAACTACTATCGTTCTATCATAAATGGTTTATATTCACGCCGGCCTTTCTCTAACAGAAAATTTTAGCGTGACCTAAATAAAATCTAAAATATATGTCTACGTTACGAATTTCTTTTCGGGCCCCACGTTGGGCTTTTTCCAAAGAAAAACCAACGTGGTGTAAATGGGATCTTAAACTGATACGTTAAACAAATCGGGCCCCACGTTGGGCGCCATCTGTAACGTATTATAATATAGTAAATAAATAGAATAATGAAAATGTTGTTGATGTTGTTGATTGACACGTTAACAAATCGGGCCCCACGTTGGGCGCCATCTGTAACGTATTATAATATAGTAAATAAATAGAATAATGAAAATGTTGTTGATGTTGTTGATTGACACGTTAACAAATCGTGCCCCACGTTGGGCACCATCTGTAACGTATAAAAGCACTGAGTAAATTACTGAAATAACAAGTTGACTTGCCTAATTCCATTTAATCATCATCGACATCACCGATCGATCTCCAAAAAGGAACACCATCAATGATTAAACAATGATCAATCAAATCAAGCGACAAATTCACTATCTTTTACTAGATTCCTTTACAGAAGTGAAAGGACAATAAAATGATCTCATTACGTCTTGAGGTCACTCTTCGCCCTTCACCTTTAAGTTGAATATACATCGATGTTATGCATATACAGTTCACCAAACACCAAAAATGACGACTCAACAGCCGAGTTATTCGTAGTTTCTCCAATCACCATATATTTCCTTTCAACCTGAGCATAATAACTCAAATGATTGTGTGACTCAAACTGACCTTTACAATTCAAACTGATTATTATAACTCAAACTGAAATCATCGATCATATCCAGAAGAGAGAACTTAGGAAAGTTATCGAGTGTATTTAGAATTCTAACTTGAGCTGAGTCTAATCAACTGTAGTTTCAGAAAAGAAACTATTATTTTTCATCTCTTTAACTTCTAGCTCCTCTTAAGGAATCTATCCCTAATCGAACTTCCACTCTTATTCCCATCCCAAAACTCTGGATGGCAAGTCCAAGCAGTGTTCAGTTAGGGTTGTCTCCACTCTACAGCCACACTGGGCCTGCTGGGTGCACGATTGCTTAGCTCGCCGGATGAGGGGAGGATCTTGCAGCCGGAATGCAGACGGTGTTACATTGTTTTACAGACCCGAGAGATCTTGATGTTTTAGACCTAAAAATATGTTAAGTTTGCTGGACCCGAAAAGACGTTGTAGTACCTTTAGATTTCTTTTTGAACAATAGAATGATTGTACCGATCATTCGTAACTTTATTTTTTGTAGTAGAACAGGAACTTGCGCGTTTATTTACTGGGGAACACCGATGTTCATGTCCCTTGAACCTACTTAACCCTATCCCAATTCTATCAGATGTACCTCCTGATAGAAACCTATGGTTTCCAATCGGTTCGGAAATTCAGAAACCCCGTGTTTGAGAGTCGCAGCTGTAATTGCTCTCTCTTGGCCTTCTTCACCCTACCCTATCAAACAAAAGTCTTACTTTGTTGATTTCCTATATGGTTTCCTATTGGCCTATATTCTTCTTTAAGGAAAACCCCTTTTCATGGGAAACGCCGATGTATTCGCTCCCTTAACCTTCTATACCCATCCCTAAGATATAACGATAAACTTTCCTCGTCATATTCCTGTATAGATTTTCCAATGGTTAAATATTTTTGTGGAAAATCTCCCTTTACATGAAAGAGAAGTTTACGACTAAACTTCCCTTAAATTTGCTGATCCAACTTCTCTCAACCCCACAACACTTAACTTACTCAAAACTCATTATGATTCCTTTGATCCATCAGTTACTTCTCTGATTATCAAATCCAAGAATCATTCTTAAATTTCCCAAAATTTTTCAAAAATATTAAGTTTTTAAATTTACTAAACTTTATAAATTTTATTTCATCGAAATCTCTTAAATACTTAATTCGGTATCATTCTCCAATTAACTTAAATGTTCTTAATATTTATCTATAACTATAACATTCCATAATATTTTTATCATACCTCCGCTCTCTCGATAATTTATGTTATCTCAAAAGATTTCCGCATTACTTTCTCAAAACGCAAAAATATTCTCAAAATTCGTTAGACTAAACCGTATTCTCAATATCAAAATTGTCTTAACTCAATTAACGACGTACTGAAAGAATCGTACTTTCCATTACGTCTCGTAAAGGTTTGTTTATATAGTTATACGAAAATGTGGACAAAACGTTGTCTTTTACACGAAACATATATTGCCGTTGCTTTTCAAACCAAAAAAAAAATAATCCCGTTTATCTTTGTCTTCAAAAACCGTTTCTAACCGTTTCCTTGTTACCGTAATTCGCAATATCGTTATTTAAAGTTATAAATCAAATATAGTTCAATTTGGTAAATAAAAAATAGTTTCAATATATTCAAAATAAATAAAAATATAATATATTTTCAATAAAATCACTCACCAAATCTTTCCTCGTAGAAGTGCACTCGTACTCAGATGTTTGATGTTCTGCATTCTCTATATAGTTTAATTTGTTATTAGATGAAATTCAAATTGACTTATACTCGTTCTCTTGATTGCTTTCTGTTAATATTACTCACGATTGACTTTATATTGTTAAGGCTGAAAAATTGTTAACTCCGGATTTTCAGAGGAGCGGAAGGATTCACACAATTCTCTTAAGAAAATAACCTACGCTTCTAAACTTTTCAATACCAAACAAAAAAAATAATTCCTATCGCTTTCGTTATACTGGAACTCTACTGTACTTTTGCTTCTTTCTATAACTTTTTCTATGTATCATATGTTTCAGATACTTTCATCGGCTATGACTTTAACTTTCAATAATTTTACTTTAATTTACTTCTTTTCAAAACTTTAGGTTGGTATCATATGTTTCAGATACTTTCTTCATTTAAACTTTAATTTCTTTTCAGATTTACTCTCATTTTACTTTCTTTGCAAATTTTACTTTCGTTTTTACTTTTCCGTTCTTTAAAAAAAATAATTTCTTTACGTGTACTGTATTATCAAAAATATCAAATTTTAACTTTTCAAAAGTAGGTATTCAAGATGTTATCCAACGATCGAGACGACTATATTGATAAACGATTCTCGTTAGGATTTCTCCTATCGGAAACTGAATCTATATATATATATATATACACTACAAAAATTATCTATACTTTCCACTGATTTTATCTTCTCTCAAGAACAATAACTCAATACTAATAATATGAATAAATACCAATATCCTTTCTTTTGCTTGTTATAGTTTAGTAACTTATCCTCTGTATTTTTATTAATCCTTGAAGTTTTAACACGTGGTGAAAATGTGGTTTTGTCCTAGAATTATAACATGTGGTTCTTGGCAGAATTCGATACACTTTCTTGACTTGGATTGCAGTTAGACGATCGATGTGTGACTCTGGACTGGAGTGTAGTCTCTTGATTCATCAACTTGACTGATTCTTGACTTTTGTATTATTAAAATGGCTTGACTGATTCTTGACTGTATTAATGTTGTTTGACTTGACTGTACGAAGAAATTGACTAACTGAACGTACTTTCAAACGAAATTGTATGGCAAGACTTTACTATAGGTCTTCGTTCTGGAACACTTTTTTGGGTGTCCGAGAACCAACGTAAGTATATATCTATGCTCAGATGTTCACTGGAACTGCGTAACGATTTTCTAGTATTACTAGTGTTTTGTTCGCAAGACAAAACATGATCTGGATGCTGGTAGGTATTGCTTTTTGTTATTTATGATTTGTTCTTTTTTGTCGCTGAATTAGATTGAATTAAATTGCACTTGATTTTAGCAATGAATGGCATTAATGATTTGCTTTTTTTAGGAATGCTTTTTAGATCTTATTTTTATCAAAATTAGGATTCAAGGTTAAAATTCTAAATTAAGATTCAAAATTAAAGATTCTAAATTAGAATCGAGGTTAAGATTCTCGTCTGGCCGCCGTATGGATTCTTGAAGTCATTTTCTATGTACAGTCGCGTCATATTTTCTTCGCCGTACCTGTAGAACATAAAAAAAAACTTAATTCTTTGGAATTCACACTGCTACCTAAATTCTTATTCTCCTTTTTTTTATAGACTTTACTTGTCTCCTGATTATACTTAATAACTCATGTAATTTACCTTATTTTCATAGGATTTTAATCCATTTTTATAAACGCCGCCATTTCCGCTTCGGCAAAAAGTTTCTTCGCTAACAAAAGCGTGTAGCTTTAACTGTTCAGCACAATAATCTAATAAAATTTATGTTATAATGTTACACGTGTTTTGTATAATATTTTCATTGACTTTAACTTACCAATATCAGTGATGTTCACTGATTAGAATTTTCAGATATCTTATTCGATCGACGGCCAGACTAAAAAGGATTTGGTCTGCCGCTTTTTGTATCAACGAAACCTAACTAACATGGATGCCGGCTACATGGAACTATTTGGAATGGAATCCAATTGGACGGATGTGAATTAATAGACTTGTTCGACTATTAGTTTGGTATGTGAAGGTTGGTCATCCTGCATTGTAGTTTAGGGTGATTACACATTTGGTTAATGTAGTCGTATACCAGTTTGTTTTGAGTTATTCTGTTGTTTTGTTTATGTAGGTGTTTTACCGAGTGAGTTGAGGTTATAATAAAATTATTATATTCCCAATCAGACTGTTTACTAGATGTGTAGTTGACATGACTATTATATGTTGTGTGACATGACTCTATGTAGGTTTACACGTGAAGTGTAGAACTGAAGTATTTTATACTGAATTACTTATTTAATCGATTTTAAACGTTGTTCGTGTTTTTGGAAGATACAAATATTGTAGCTTAGCCTATTTGATGGATTTTACCTCCTAAATCTAAGATTGCTGTTTTGGCTGGCCTGAATACTCCGCCGTTTCCCACACTCTAGCGCATGTTTTTTGTTGTTCACTCTGTTTCACTTTTTTTGAACAATACCTCTGTTCGATGACTTTCCAAAACTACCAATTTCTACCAATTTCAGTCCAGAGTTCTGTCAAAGTTCATATAAAAAATAAATAGTTAGGCTAGAAATGGTAGAACTTGGTAGTTTTGTGGAGTAGACGAACACACCTAATTTTCTTAACAAAGCCTAGCTGAACACTCCTAAAACAGTGACAGTTTGTCAGTATGTCATTATGTATGGAATGTGACATGGTTCGCCTCTGCTTCGTACGGTGGCACCGATCCGAATGGTCCAATTATCAATGACTCTTTCGCATAGATCCGGCTGAATTTGAGCGATGGCCTGTGTTAAGATCACCTTAAGGGCATCGGTTGATTGTGGTTTATATACATAGACCTGCGTCTTCGGAGCGGAGCGCGCAATAGCGCTCGCCATTGACGATAACCGCCTCACCAACGTCGTTTTCGGAAAGTACGGAACAATGACGTGCACCGCTGCACCTCGCCGGGCCAAAATCTACACCAAACGGTAATTTTTTTGAGGATGTACTGTCGCACCTGATGAACCTCGTGTGGTTTGGTATCGTCTCTTATAAAGGGTTTTCCAATAAGAGGTGTTTTTTTGATATTCAAAGAAAAATGGCATTTTTTGAGATAAATGATCGGATGTTTATTTCATTATAAAGAGGAAGGTATGCCGTTAATAATGGAACACAACATCAGCCAAATGGCAGCCACGACCACGCTTACAGGACCATATCCTTTTCATGAAATTTTCCATAACCAAATCGCAAAGTGGCTGCCCTATGTCCTCGATAGCCTCACGAATTCCATCTTTGAGGTCTTGAATCGACGCTGGGCTGTTGGCGTAGACCTTATCTTTCACGTGGCCCCAAAGGAAGAAGTCGCAAGGTGTTAAATCACAAGATCTCGGTGGCCAATTGTGATCACCTCTTCGAGAGATAACACGGTCCGGAAACTCTTCCTGTAAAAGATCGATGGTTTCATTGCTTGTGTGGCACGTAGCGCGGTCTTGTTGAAAGTAAGCGTTGTCCAGATCAATACCATCCAATTCCGGCCATAAAAAATCATTAATCATCTCTCGATAGCGCAATCCATTGACCGTAACTGTTGATCCAGCCTCATTTTCGAAAAAGTAAGGTCCAATGAAACCGCCGGACCATAAACCGCACCAAACAGTCACGCGTTGAGGATGGAGAGGCTTTTCAACAATAACTCTTGGGTTTTCCGAGCCCCAGATGCGACAGTTTTGGTTGTTGACGTAGCCTCCGAGGTGGAAATGGGCCTCATCAGTCAAGATGATTTTTCGATGAAATTCCGGATCATTTTCATGCATTTCAAGGACCCAATCAGCAAAGACACGACGTTGTTGATGATCAGCCGGCTTGAGTTCTTATGTTAACTGAACTTTATAAGCCTTAAGACCCAAATCTTTATGCAAAATACGGTGTAATGACGTTTGTGGAATGCCTAATTCCAAAGAACGACGAGGAATGGACAAACCTGGGTTTTCTTCAACACTGGGCTACAACAGCAATATTCTCAGTTGTTCTTGAGCGACGTGCACGGGTTTTATTCTTCACATCACTAACTTGTCCCAACAGCTCGAATTTGTCCACCAATTTCTGTATTGCGGTCCGACAAGGTGCATCACGACGACCCAAAAATGTTTTAGTTATACGAACCGTCTGTGGCAAATTTTCACCATTTTAATAGTGAATTTTAATAATTTCAATGCGTTGTTGAAGCGTGTATCGTTCCATTTTTATTAATGGCGTAGTTTCTACTTGTCAAATGTCAAAAAATGACAGCTTCAAAAGTGACAGCTACCGAAATAGCGGGCTATTCAAAATAACACCTCTTATTGGAAAACCCTTCATACTGCAATTTTGCTTGTTAACATAGCCATTCATCCAAAAATGCGCCTCGTCGCTAAAGATGATTTTTCGGCCGAAATTGGGGTCATCCTCATCTTCCAAATGATCAGAACAAACGGCGTTGTCTATGGTCATGAACTTTGAGCTCCTGGGTCAGTTGGATATTGTACGGGTTTAGGCCCAAGTCACGACGCAAAATTCGCCAAGTTGAAGTCTGTGAAAGGCCGAGTTCTTGTGCACGGCGAGGAATCGACTGCCTCGGGTTCTGCTGTACACTTTCTACACTTTCACGGACCGCGCCGATGTTGATTACCGAACCAGTCATCTCTACCGTAAAATGGGCAACGTTTGAACTAACGACTTATGCACAACACTTATTTTGATAACGTGCTTTTCATTCGTGTAAATTTACATGGTGATTTCACATCAGTAACTGAATAATAAACAATAAATTTGACAGATGTCACCAAAAAAACATGGCCGCCACAGGCTGCCAAAATCTACCCGCGCCAATTGAAAAAAAAAACCTTTAGATTTAATAACTTACAGCCCAAAATGAATCACCAAAACCACCAACAATATACAAATATAATTTAGTCTTTATGCGATTTTAGCTCGAAGAACTCTATGACAAGAATTATATTGAATTTCTCTTCGATAATTCTATTGATAAGAGTTGGAAATCGGACAAATAAACCCCATGAGCCAACTAATCGATGATCTTCTATTGTATACTAATTTCAAGAGCTTCCTATTTCTTTCAAACCAATGAAACCAATCTATAGAATTTATTTGAAAAGTTCAATGAAACAACATTAATTCGACTGGTATTCCTTAAAGTTCGACTTAGATTGGATATTTCTTTTTTCTTTACATCCAAAAGAGCAACAAATCAAAATTTTAATCAAAACCGAAAGCATTTAATTTTTTTTGTGTTCCTTTTGTTTGTAATATATACAATATTCTTTAGTCAAATTTCAAAATGATTGCTTCAAAAGCCTTTTCATCGTATTCTGTTCATGCACAGAGTGTATAGTATTGATGTTGATGTTGAATGACATACTCGATACTCCTAGCTATACCTACCGCACATAGTATTTGTGTTTGCAAAATCATCATGCAACCAGGACAATGACTTAAGTGAATGCTGGCTTTATATACTGCTTTTGATTGAAGTTTTCTAGTTAAAAATGCATATTGCAAATGTAAGAAGAAGAGAAATGAACCTTCCTTAAACGACATACAGTACTGTGCAGAACATTTTAAACTTTTCAATTTTTGTATATTACTGTGAGTTGAGTTCTTAATTTTTTTTAAGGGCCAGTGAGAATTCCGATTCGTATGTTGAGCCCTCGTTAAGTTCGGACATTCAGGATACTGGACGCATGCCTGGCTTCTATGACAACATTTTTAATTTGATTAATAATTCGTTGATCTGGAGATCTATTTATAGAGGTGTTGAATCTAGTGTTTGCTATTATCACACTTCCTGAATAACTTTTACATCTTGTTCAAGGTCCGAACATTCCACGTGCAGATCTTATAATGCCTTCTTATAGTTGTTTTGGAACCGTAAAATCTTTTCGAGTAAGGGGAACTTACCCTGATACACAACCGTCAACCTGGAGGGCCAGCTAATTTGTATAATTCCAAGGATAGAGAGATGTTTAAATTACTCCTTATAGGCTTGATGAACTTCGAATATTTCGTAGTAGCCGAAATTATAAGGTCCCAACCAAGTAGTTCGACCTAACTGGAATTGGTGAAGCCACCGTTGACTCTATTTGGCCGAGTTCAACGCACATCTGAATATTCAGAATTCTGAATTTTTGAAGCTCTTGATTGGCCAGCTATCAGAAGTCATCTGAATTTTTAGAACTTCTTCTGACAGCTGGCCAAACAAGAGCTTCAAAAATTTAGAATTCTGAATATTCAGATGTGCGTTGAACTCGGCCTTTATGTAGAGCATTAACCAGCTTGGTGGGAAGTGCGAAGGTAATTAGTAGTGACATCCTTCTCCACAAATCTAACCCTATGGGGGCCTCTATCAGCTGTCAAATTTTCTGTCACAAGAAACAGTGTTGCCAATTTAAAAACCAAACGTCTATAAAAAGAAACAGTCTTTATCACCAAATTGAATAAAATGACTTGTATTTAGTTCTCAACCATTCCTGTGGGCGTGTTGTTAGGTTAGATTGCTCAGCTGATAAAACATAAACGTAAGCAAATTTATCTTAACCCAAATAAGTAGAATAGCTTAACTAGAACGAATATTTTTTTTAAATGATATTCAATGAGAATATTTGCACAGCTATGTATGTCATAAATACAACAAAGATAAATTCATACTTAAACATGCCTTACCTCCCGTCCGTGCATCGTCGTGTTGATAAGTAAATTCATTTCAGATCCCTGAGTGCAGTCTTCAATCAAAGTAAAATTGTTAATTCAATTGAAATTGAATTTGGATGATGTGTGATGAAGTGCTCAGCTTAAATAATTTATAATTCAAAGATTGACTGACATTCAACTTTAGATTTAAATTTTATGTCATATGACGGCGCGCGCGGCCTCTTTTTTTAAATCAAAATTAAATTGTCATTTGCTCATAACTTTGAATTTTACAGAAGTTTAACAAACAAAACTGATATTTTTTTGTATTTGCCGCAGCTTGAAAAAAATATATCTAAATCAATAATAACACTTACAGTATAGTAAGAAAACAATCAGTCAGGGCGTTACTGATGTCACTTGTTGAAATTTTAATGAGAACCCCTCCTTGTCGGCAATAAACTAAACATTTAAAATAAACGTATCGAATTGAATACAAATGAGGAAGCCGCAAAGAGCATGAAGTTGCATTTTGTATGAATAAATTGTTTTTTTTTTTTTATTTTTATTTGTAAATATTTATATGTAATTAATAATCAAGGATCCATGTGGGTGAAATGGGCTAACGTCATTTATTGTGATAGTGACATTTGTGATATAGTTGTCATATTTGTGACGGCATTATGTGATAAAATAAAATGTTTGGTTTGCGTAATTTGGTATCACTTTTTTTTGCAGAGAATTTTAATTTGTTTATTTAAAAATGTTATAAGTAGAGGCATGATTAAATTCAATAGAATTTAAGTTTATAAAGGATGAATGAATGAATATTGTTGGGTGTCCCCCTTTTTGGAGCTGCATGATGTCACTCATTTTACAGCTCGTCCTTTAAATTAGTCACTTTTGAGGAACTCGAAAATTTGGAGTACTTTTAGAGAGGATAGTTTGCTCTTTTCTATCAGGTGGTTGCAAGTGGCATTGCTTACTTGACCAAGAATGTTAAGGTGCCTTCTTAGCTTGCGTTATTATTCTGAGTTTCTTTCTACTAAGAAAAGAATAGAAAACGTTCCTGATTATAGTTTCCATAAGTAGAAGTTTGGCTTGCTTGATTATCATCTTATAAATAAAAATGTTTGTTCAGAATTTTAAATCTCCGAAAATTCTTCGATGATTGCTTTAAAATTTCGGCACAACTTTGCATTTGAATATATGTACGTACCTGATTTTTGTATAAAAATAGTGATTTACAACTCTCAACGATTCCTGTGTGCGTGTTGCTTGTTTGCAGGAATGGATGGGACCTACAATTGTCGGCCAAATCCGAACGGCTTAGGTGGGAGGCACTAATTCATATGACAAGAGATACTCTTGGAGGATTTGTCATTTCCTCGAAAGAGGCAGGACGAGGCTGGGAATCGAACTCAGACCATGCCGGACATGACAGTCCTAAACACACTTATCATTTCGCCACCGGCTTTCGTCTACTTTTTGTAACATGCCGCCTTCTCTGGGCATCAATGATGCCCAACATCACAACCACAATCTGGCATTGTTGTTGTTCATAATCCGAGCATCGTCCATTCCCAGTGGAGGGCGGCATGTAAAAGCAACACTATACTGAGATTTCAGCAATCTCAGTGATATGTATACAGGATTCCTTAGCAAAATTCCTGAGTTTAACTGTCAACATCTTTGAATTAAATATTTAGCTATGTATATAGGGGAAATTGGGGTAAACACAAAAAATGTCGTCCAATTTTGTTAGTTCTTTTTGTAAAGGGTTTTTCAATTCTTCAATATCACAATGTTTTGGGGCAACTATTGCGCCCATTTTACCATGGTTGTCCTTCCAAGTCGATTATCCAAAGTTTGGTGGCCAAATTTGAGTCGACCGATTCAGTGAATCAATGAAACGCAAGATCAACCGAAAACATCGTCGTTGTTTATGAGATTGCGTAGCGCTACCGATCGATGATAACCAATTTTTGCTAGCACCAATTGGATAATATGGATGTGAACGACATGCAGTTCCAAACAGAACCGTGGCCATTCTGCATGAACAATTTGAGGGTTAGGTTATCTCTTATGAGTTTACAGGAATTGGCCACCAAGGTCGTGCGATTTGGGGTTTCCTGAAGCCGCAGGTCTTCATATAAACAAAGAGAGTTTCAAAGAGAAACAAAGACTTTTCTACCTGTGTAAGCTAAGAACACATTCCTTTAAGTGAAGGATGGGTAATGAAACGCGATGACTGTTGGATTTGGGTCATTCAAGTCAGGTCTCCCGAACTTCTTATCAGCTCAACGGAGCCTAACGTGAACGTCTCATTGCTGTGTGCTGCCGAGATGTTTTGAACTCTATGTGAGTAGGGTCCACAAGCGCAGTACAGCTGAGAATAGTTCGTATTACAAAAACCATAAAACCTTTTTCAAGACCCTCTGTCACTTGTTGACGTTAAACGTTGTTCCTTTTTCATTGAACCAATAATAATAAAAACTGTTCTGGCCTATATTACATCAAACAAAAAGAAATTATCTGCAAAGTCTAGCTCTATTCATATCCTTTATTGCTATATAAGTTAGCATTGAATTCAAAATAAATATCGTCATTCATGCGCATATTCTAGCATTTAAAAGTTCACCTGTTCTGATGATGGTTGTGCGATGTCAATGTCATTGAGATAAAAGCCACTCAAACAAATTCCCAACAAATTAATACATTTTTCTCTTATCTTAAATTATAATAGGTATAGATATCAATAATTGAAAAGAGTCATGCTATTTTAAGAGACACAATCCAAAATGCTTCATATATATGTATTTATGTAGGTACCTAAGCTATACAAAGTGAACTATATACATACATAAGAATTGAGTATAGGCGCAGGATAAATAATTCATTCAATTACGCAAACCAATTTGTCTTGTTTCGCGCGAATCTCGATTGAATAAATTTCTATAGGCTTCATCGAAATTAATTCGAATTGTGTTGTTGCGTTCCAAATTTCTAACATCAAATGACGCCCCTTTTGCCATTCTCCACCCATTTTCCATTTGAATTTCTTGGCTCACAAACTCTTGAATTTATAATTGAAAAACACATTTTTTAGCTTTAAAATCTTAAACAAACGAACAGTGTGTGACATGCAAGAGAGTTACCTTACGTCATTGTTTAGTTTGTTTTATTTAAAACGTTTTTTTTTTTGTCTCCCTTACTTGTATCCGTGTCTTAAAAAAAAATAGATATAGATTTTTACAAAATAAGTTCCTCAAAAAAGATGCTGCAGACCAGCGAAAATGTATAATTGTGTATACTAATGACGTTTTCGAGTGGGTGTTCGGAGCTACTTCTTTTTCACTCCTTTTACTCAAATTTCCCATTTTCGATAGGAATGGAACAGTTCCCAAATCCAAACGAAAACGACATAAGTTGACCTTTATCTCAGTTTTCTTCGGTTCCTTATCGTCGCGTTGCGTCGTCAGATTGAAAAAAAGAAATCAAGCATTTGATCTTCATTCCTGAAATTTCATTTATTTCCACAACTTTTCCATCTACAATAATTAGATTCGGATAAATAACTTTAGGTGGGTTTTATTTGTAATTTATAGCACTTTTTATTCCTGTGGCTGTGTTCAGAAAGTATTCTTAATTTTTTTTCTGCACAGTATATAACTTTATGTCATGATTATCAACAGCAAGTCGTGAAATTTTTCGTGGCTATGAAATTTCAGAAATCCTACGGTGGAGTTTATTAATTGACAGATATGGAACGAACCATATTTTGAAGTATATGGATTATTTAATCGAAAATGTTACCGGGACAATTATAAACTCAGTTTTTTTCTCGAGTAAAATAATTTTCGGATTTTCATTCGGAGACGCCGCGCCATTGACATTGAAGACGCGCTTCGGTATGTTTGTTAATTACAAATATCTTAGAACAGATCCTTTTTTAAGTGAAAAACAATCGTATGTTAGCGACATTTAAGGTTTAATTCTTTAATATATGTATTTTTCATGTTTCATGTCCACTTTGTAAATAAATTTTCTGGCTAATTAATCGGCACTTTTATAGTTTTTGTTATGGTTTACCGAGGAAAATTTTACTGCTAGCTGTAAAATTACCAACAACCCTCCTCAATTTTTTTCCAAAGCATGTACAAAAGTTTGTCATCAAGCCTTATACTATGTTCTCACCAGACAAATTGCACTATTTTGTAATATTTTCCCGAAATCATTTTCGAAATCGTACAATTTTCTATACACTAACCCAATTTCAAAATCTCTTCAAATTATCTGAATTTCAATGCAATTGTGTTCGAATTTTTTTTTTATACCAGTGCCTACGTTCTGTAACTCTCGCATCGATAAAATCAGTCGAGAAACAATGAAAATTGAAACAAATCGTATGAGTTTTGTTTCATTTTGTCATCGTTTCTCGACCAATTTTAACCATGCGAGAGTTACAGAACGTAGGCCCAGTTTTCTGATTAAGTAAACAAACAGATCAAACGAAACTGTCAGCAAATATACGCTGTCAGTTTTTTTTGACATTTGAAAATTAGTTTTTTTTGGCGTGTGTATATTTGTTTTTGCATTTGAACCGTTTTTACTAAAGAAAATTTAAATGTTTATCGCACAGTAGTATAGAATAAATTCTTGCGGTGGACTAATAAAATGTTTCCTAGCTACTTGGTAGGCAAGACCGTCAAAGGTTTGCAGTGTGCGCACTTTGGATAATTTTTAGGTTGAGTTCTCGAAAAGAAGCAATTTTAGGCACATTAACATAATGGGAACATACTATTAGGTTACTAATACTATGTTTCCACCGAAGGTTTATCTCAATTTAGATTAAATAAATCAATGTAGTGTTTCGACCACACAAAAAAATTAAAAAATAGATTAACTTTGACAGTACCTCTCAAAATGCAAATGTTGTTTCATTTTTTCGTATGAAGTTGAAGTGAGACAGAAAGTTTTATGTTTGGCAAAAAAAAGCAAGAAGGATTGCATTTTCCAATGAATGCGTTCAGTGCGAGATAAATTGGTTTGTTCGATTTGTAAAACTATTTGCCCTATGAAGATTTAACAAGATTTATTTGAAATCTTCTAGATTTATGAAATAAATTTGTATGGTAAATCTTCGAGATTTGAAGAAGATTATCGCAAATCTTATCAAAAATGTTTAAATGTTAAATTAAACATATTGGATTAATTATGAATGAGAAATATTAATACTACTTTTTTAAGTGCTTTTCCCCCACCTTGTATATTTATACACACACATTACAACACTTCAAACTAGTCTGCATTTACATTGACAGATTCTTCCAGAACTCGTGTGAAATGTTTACATTGAACTATTTATCCAATGAGATTTTTTTCGATGTCCTTCATTTTACATTTAGATTTACTCACGCCATCAAAAAACGGCTCATTGACACTAAATACACACAAGAAACTGGAAAGAAGGTGAAAGAGAACAAAAACAGACTGGAAAAATCGTTTGAGTTTTGAGGAACAAACGATTTTGTCCTTTCCCCTCACTTTTTACTCTTTTTACCTAGGAACAAAAAATCGGCATTGGAAAAATCCTTCGATGCAAATGCAGACCTAAATATTTCAGCTAACATAATACTTTTGTTGAAATTTTCCAAATCATCTCAGTTCCCTTACACTTCGAAATAATATGATTTCAAACAACAAAGCCGTTAGAAATTACGTGAAAACCTTTCGAACTCATCCAACTGGAATCCATTGAAAATGTCAAAATTCAATAGGCCTGTTCAGGAAAATGAGATCTCAGAGACCTTCACCTCAGCAATCTCAGTTACAGGAACAGGATTCCTCCGCAAAATTTCTCAAATTTTGCTGTCAAAAAAATTGGAATCGCTTTCTCACTTGTAAATATAAAAACAGAAACAGATAGCAATAATAACAAAATCAAGCGAATAACGGTCAAATCAAATTCAAAATGAAATGATCTTTCAAAATAAATTAGCCAATTTGAGTAATTTGCAAAAAAATTCGGCTCTAATGAAAATTAAGAACCTATATATATTACTAAGCAACTTCAATTCAATTTGACATTTTATTTGAGAATTTCGTAGAGGGAAACGAAAAAAAAAGGGTTGGGAAAAAGGGCTTCTCTTGTAGGTATATTAATGGCGAATGCCTTTCAATAAAAAAATCGAATTTTTTCTAAACAGAATCGATTTTTTTCTAAACTGAATCGATTTGTTTATGTCAATTGAAAGGAATTCGTAAAAGAATCGAATTTTTGTTTGTGTAATTGTGTGTGTTACTAGACAGCTACAATCAATTATTTTCGTAGTTATATTCATTGAAAATATTGTTGAATATTTTGTTCAATTATGTAGAACTCGTTGCAACCGATAAAATTAACAACTCGTCTTCCAAAAAAATCGGCGATTTTCAATTTGACGTAATAGAAATGTCAATTCTTAATACTGTGTGTGCAAATCGGTGTGAAATCTTGCTAAAAACGCAAGATTTGTTTTGACAGAATAGAATCGATTTTGTTTAGAAAAAAATCTGAACAGAATCGATTCTTTTGTTGAAAGGATTTCGGTAAAAGTCCGCATATTTCGGCGAATCGTGAACGTGAACAGAGATGTTATCAAGAACGAATTGCTACAATAGTTTCGAAATTAAATAAGAATTTTATTTGATACCTAATTGAACTTTAATTATCTGTGAAAATACTTAGTGGGATTTGCCAGTTTGAGGTTATTTTTGTTTTCTAAATGAAAAGCTGCCAAAACATGCCCCCTTTAAAATACATGTTTCATCATATACGTGTTATGTGACCTTACCCTTACTTTCTTCAATTTCTTGTCAACTATAAGCTTTACATAAAGACAAATAAGTTGTAAGATTTAATCCAGGTTTTTATTTTTTTTTTTTGCTGTGAAAATCTAATAGGAATAAATAGGAATTATCCTAGATTCACACGACTGAAAAATTAGCAGTTTTCTGTCAGTTAACTGCTAAAAGAATGGATTTGTCAATTCCAGCCAGTTTTTTGACAGTTAAATGGCAGAAAACTGCCAATTTGTCAGTCGTGGAAATCCAGCATTACACATCGACCAGATTGAAAATGAAATGAAAAGGTTGATTTTCCTATAAGGCTGATTTTGCCAATGTATGCAACACAATCTTCATCAATGTATGGAGTTGTTTGCTTGTTTTTAATGTAAAGGGTTTTTTTTTTAATTTGGCCACAGTACACATATTAAAGGTAATATTATCAGCGTTTTCATTTTTGTTCAGTTCTGCGCATCTGTGGAAATGTCGGATCCAGTGTCTCTTTACTTGTCAAAATTCTAATATTGGTTGTTGTTTCTAGTACTGTGGGCCCAGTGCTATGTTTAATTTCTGACACTTTCAATTTTGACAACCTGCCCAATATATTACCTTATGGCAAATTCCTTATACAACAAAGAAATCAAATTTTTTCTAAACAAAATCAATTCTTTTCTGTCAAAACAAATCTTGCGTTTTTAGCATGATTTCACACTGATTCGCACACACACTATGAAGACTTGACATTTCTAATACGTCAAATTGAAAGTCGCGGAGTTGTTTATTTTTTGGTTGCAACGAATGCTACATAATTTAACAAAATATTCAACAATATATTCAGTCAATACAGCTATAAAAATAATTTATTGTGCGTTGTTCATTATCGAACACAAATTTGACAAAAAAAAAAATAGCCTTCGCGAGTGAAAGACGTGTTAAAAACAAAACGATGGCATTGCCATCACCAAACAATTTAATTTAGCCCAAATTGGATGACGTGCATATGTGAACGACATGTGGATCCAACAAAACGGTGCTATACGTACCACACAGCAAACGCCAGAATGAACATTCTGCATCATCTATTTGAGGGTAAGGCTAACTCTTATGCGGAGGTGACTTGAATTGGCCACCAAGATCGTGCGATTTGACCCCACTAGACTTTTTCTTGTGGGGTTTCCTGAAGTCGCAGGTCTATGCGAATAAACCACAATCGACTGATGCCCTTAAAGTGAACATAACACAGGCCATCGCTCAAACTAAGCCGGATCTTTGCGGAAGAGCCATTGAAAATTAGACCACTCGGATCCGTGCTTGCCTCAACAAGCCGAGGCACAGTGTGTTATTTTGCAAATCTAGCGGAACTTTATTCAAAATTCAAAGTCATGCGAATAAAAAAAATGTTGTGTCATATGAAAGGTAAGACCTCTAATAAAAACATGTTAACAAAAAATAAAAAAAAAAACATGTATTTACCGTTCAGCAGCATCACAAACAACAGCTTAGTTATAGCAAGTAAATATTTAAGTCAATTGCAGTTTTCGAGTCAAATTGATTGTTGCGTGCTTAAGTGAAAAAGTAAATTAGACCAACAAATTTATTTTATTATTATTTTTTTGATATCTATTTATTGTTCAAGGTAAGAAAGTTTTTTTTATAAACTTATAAAATTGATTAAAACTTAGGTTTGCTTAAAGTCCTTTGCCCTGGGGTTTTGTTTGCGTTTTGTGACTTTGTGAAGCGTTTTAAAAAAGTATCCGATTGTATCCATTGTGTTATAGTGTTTAAAACCTCCTCCTGTGTTTTATGTGCTTGAATCCATTTACAGTTTTTGCTCCTGAGTGCTCATCCCATACAATTTTTTTTTTTTAATAGGGTTATATAGTAAAATGAAAAATCAAGCAATTTTTGACCTTTGGAGAAGTTCCAAGAAAGAGGACCGCAATAAGACAATTTCCGCTTATATAATGCAAGAGTTTGGTCTTGTGGATGTGGACAATGTCCCCCGAGTGCTGCAAACTTATGTGAGCTCCATAAATTGCAAAATTTCAGCGAAATTGGAACGTAGTGTGCGAAGTATACAAAGGTTCAAAACAAAAAATGAGATATGGTTGAAAGAAGAAATTCAGTTGCCAAAAGAGTTTTATGATCTTGTTCCATCATCAAGCACTAAATCAAATCGTGGAAGACCTTCGAAATCATTCGACGAATTTGCCCCTAAAGTGCAAAAGCGCAAAATAAGAGAACTAGTCAGCACAAGAACGCCAAGCGAAATCGCTCTTGCTACCGAAGTAACTTTGCGATCATCTGGTAAAAGAGATGCAGCAAATCTTGTGAGGGAGCTTGTAAGTAGTTCCCCTGTTAGAGCTACTAATCTTAAAAAAGCTAGATTAAGCCAACATGAGGGTAACAAAGTCATCACTCCAGAAGAAGCACTTTTACTAATCGTAAACGCAAAATTAAGTACTGGTCAGTACAAAACTATGCGTCAGCAGCTTAAAAATCTGAATGTTAATGTGCACCCTTCTTATAATTTAGTCCAAGATGCAAAGAAAGATTGTTACCCTAGAGAAGAAGCGTTTAATGTGACTGATGTATCTGCTGAGGTTAAATTACAAGCTTTGCTTGACATAACAGTAAAACGCGTCATTAAAGCACAAAATGACCTAGCTGAGCATTTACCATCTTTAGGTACGCAAGTTTTATCCTTGCGCCTTATATCCAAATGGGGCTGTGATGGCAGCTCAGCACAAAGTCGGTATAAAATGAGTATGGATGATGCAGAATACAGCGACGAGAATTTATTTTCCGTAACTTTCGTCCCACTGCGTTTAGTTGATGATTTTTCTCGAAAAATCTTATGGCAAAACCCAAGGCCAAACTCGACTAGATACTGCAGGCTCGTTAGATTCATTTTTAAAAAAGAAAACAAAGAGCTCATCAACACCGAACAACAACAAATGCAGGAACAAATAAATAAACTCGAACCAACAAACATAATATTAAACGGCACCCAAATGCAGTGTAAGCACGAAATCATTTTTAGTATGGTAGATGGCAAGGTTTGCAGTGCTATGTCGCAATACGATTCTTCTCAAAAATGCTATATTTGTGGCGCGACTCCCAAAGAGATGAACAATGAAAGAAGTGCTTTAAAGAAGCCGGATGAAAGAATGTTCAACTTTGGCATTTCCCCATTGCATTCTTGGATAAGAACTTTTGAATGCCTGCTACACATCTCCTATAAGCTAGATATAAAAAAGTGGCAAGCGAGATCCCAAGAAGACAAAAATTTAGTTGCAAGCAGAAAAAGCCTTTTACAATCACGATTTAGGGCACGAATGGGCCTTTTGGTCGATATGCCGAAGCAAATTGCTGGAAATACTAATGATGGCAACACTGCTAGAAAGTTCTTTAGAAACGCTAAAACAAGTGCGGAAGTAACTGGTCTTAACATTGATCTGATCAACCATTTCAGAATTTTACTTGAAGTGATATCGAGTGAATACGAGATTGATGCAGAAAAGTTTGGAAGTTATGCCAATGAAACGAAGAATATTTATCTTTCATATTATGCCTGGTACTATATGCCTGCAAGCGTACATAAGCTACTCGTGCACTCAAAACAAATAATCGAAGCTTGCATATTGCCACTTGGACAGCTGTCCGAAGAGGCCCAGGAAGCTAGTAATAAAGAGTATAGGCGTTTCCGAGAGCATTTCAGCCGGAAGTCATCAAGGCAAAATTCAAATCGTGATGTGCTTAATAGATTTTTACTTTCCTCGGATCCTTATCTGTCGAGCAGAAGTACAATGCAACATAGAAAAAGGAACCCTCTACCAAAGGAAAGTATTGCTCTGTTAAAGGCTCCCGAAGAAGTCCAAAATGTAACCAGTTCTGATGAAGAAGAAGATGGTTCTTTCTAGGTTCCTTAAGACACAAAACCAAATGTTTATATATCATTCAAACTAAAAGTCTTAAATTTTGAATAAAAAGCTATAAAAAACATAAAATATCCTTGGTTCATAATTTTTTAATCTTCATACCTTTTACTTTGAAGGTAAAATATAGTCAACAACTCTTTTTAAAAAAATTTTAGTGAAGGTTTAAGGCAAATTATTCCAAATGTTTTTGAATACGGATTATTTGAATCCAAGAATTGACTAACTAAAGGATGTAAGTGTGGTATAGGTTTCATTTAGTTGAATATATAATACTGGTAAGCTTAAAAAAACTCATACTATTACATATTTTACATAATTGAACAGATAAACATAAAAAAAAAACATATCAAACGCACTACTAATAAAGTTCCGCTAGATTTGCAAAATAACACACTGTGCGAGGGGGGCATTCGAACGATGTCATATTTCATTCCTAATGGCAGACATATATGGGTTAATATTTCACACACAGCTTGTTTTATTCCATTTGAACATCTACCCCCGCTTAGTGAAAAACCCTTTATTATTTTGTCATTTAATTTATTTAAAACAAACAAAAATCAGTGTTTCATATTTTGTGTGATGGTAACCCCAAAACATAAAAAAAAACAACTAGCTGGGTAGCGCGTGGCATGCATTTCGGTATTGCTATATAGTGTAGCTTGTACATAACTATAAAGATATACATCTAAATTCGAAACTCCTGCTAATGCAACAAAAAATCAATACTCCGACTGCATTGTTTGCCAAATTTTACCAAACCCTAACAACAAATAAGGACTTTGTGTAGACAGAAATAGTTCATGGATACTCTGAAAATAATGAGATTATAATCCCCAACAGGAAAAAATCTATAGATATCTACACAACAACCTCGCACTGGATGTTTTTCCATGTCATGGAAAGTTTTTGATTTTTAATTAGATATAATATCTATTTTTCTATATTTGATGCCAATCAAATGGACCTATATTTTAAGTTGTTTCATAATAATTAAATAATTATATTTTTATTCTTGGTTTATTTGATAGAATTGACACTAAGTCATTATATTCCTATATGCGAAGACCAGAAATTACATGGGCGTCGAAGTGTGCGGGAATTGCTTGTGAAATAAAATTTATTTTCTCTAATTTCTCTTGTGTCTGGTTCTACACATATATTTTCCAAAGAGTATACATAGGAGCAACATGAAAGTGTAATCAATTCAGCAGCAGTACTCCCAGGAGATATTTATTTACGATACGATCGATATAGGAGTCAATTTTAAAAATTAGATTTCTAAGAATTATTTGCTGAGTTTGTCTAACATTATATCAGTGATGCATGTATGTATGTTGGATGTAGCTGAGTGACCTCATTTAGATAACACACAAATATATTTTCTAAAATCTCAATACTACTGAAGGGATAGTAAATTAATGATAAGCCCGTAGTCTTCGTGGGAAAAGTGTTGGAGAAGTCCCTTGTGTACATTTTATAGTACACGAATTTAAGTTTTCAATAATTTTGTCCTAAGTTGATATCTAGGATTAGAATAGCGCTAGAATGTTAAATTTTGTTTTTTCTTGTTTCAGTTCTTCATTAATCTTCTTTTTGAAGTAAAACTTCTTTTCCGGCGTTGGGGGTAAAAATTTTCATATGGAGCTGTCAGTGACATGTCAAACCGACACTTTTTATCTGTCAAAAACCGACAGAATTTTTCGCGACAGATTTTGCCATAGCTCTTTATAAAAACTTTTACCCACCAATAATTATTTAAAAAAAACATCTTTTTATACCGAAAAAGAATGTTTTTTTTTTTGACAAAAGAGCCACAAAAACTAACCGGCACAACATTTAAACACATAATTTCATTAAAAAACCACATGAAAATTGTTTTTTTTTTTTTAAATTAAACACAGCGAAGAACAGCCACCAGAGCAGAAAACGATTTTCATTATTAAAAGAAAAACACAAACAAATATATTTTTCGACCATATTTTTAATTTAAATTATTAAACACTTAATGGTAGATAACACAAATCAGTTTTTTTCCAACTTAACTTATAAACTAACTACTTAAAATGAACAAATAAATTTACCTAAAATAAGAAAAACACAAAGTAAACAAGTTGAATGTTGACAAACGTAGACGAGCATTGCCATATACGAGGAATCCTTAACCCGCTGACAAATCTAAAACAGCATTGCCATATGCATTTGGAATTAGTCCTCGAACACAATGGATGCGATAAGAAAACGAGACCTGGGTGTGACGAGATCTCGTCGTTCTTGTTAAATTAGTTTCAAACTATGACGAGGATATGCATAATAAAGCATTTCACGTCGTCACGTTACGTAAAATTAATTGATTAAGAAATTGTAAATCAGTAAGCTTTAATAGCCGTAGGCATTTTAATTTCCCGCAGATCTGATCGGGATTGTATTTGCACACGAAAATACATTTATTACAAAAACAATTCAAGGTCCAGCTTTGCTTTTGGATTTGCAAATCCATTTTTGAACACACACCTTTAATTCTTCCTTGCAAAAATTAGTTTTAACGCTGACGGGTAGATGGCTTTTTGAGTAAAAACGAAGACAACGAACACCTACAAATAAATACACAAAAGGACAAAAAGAGATGGGAATATAACATTTTTTTCACCGTGATCCTGTTTGTTTTATTATCATGATCTTATCCGGATCAGATTTGAAAGATAATAAAATGCAGCTAATATTGTTATTTTGTTAAATCCCGTCAAAAGTCTCTCGCCATTGAATTGGGAAATGGTTTTATAATTCCAAAATGCTTACAGTGAATAATGTCACGCTCTCGTCTCGTTTTCTTGCGTCTCGTTTCCCTTCTTAAATCTCGTCCTAATTTCGGAGATTTTACTGAGGTGAATCGGTGAGTTGAAATTGCTAAACCACGGATAAAAATTTGAATCAAATGAGAACCTCAGTTAACTCGCCGGAATCGGTGGACTAAAATTGCTGAACCACGGATAAAAGTTTGACCGACATCGTCGTTTGTACAGCTGGCCCTTACATGCCACCTCCACTGGGCATGAACGATGCTCGGATTATGAACATGTCTAGAAAAAATCCAATTGAGGCACAAAATTCCATGTCCGTGCAGCAACATATCGACGAAAACTACTTTTTCAACACGACATGACCGCTGTTCAAAGCTTGGGCATGAGATTTGACGTTTCATGTGTGTGAGTTTTTTTCTGGTTCTCGCTGAATGTGGTGGTAAATGTTAAAGGAAAAAGGTAGAAGTAGTGGGGAAAGGAATTTCTGTATGTTTCCCTTGTATGTGAAACGACATGACATAATTTGCCCAGCGGTAAAAATTGGCTGATTGGATTGTGGTTGTGATGTTGGGCATCTGAATGCCCTGTGGAGTCGGGGTGTAATGGCTAAGCGAAAATCGTCAAATTTAGTTTGATTATCTAACCAATTTGTAAAGAATTCATGATAATCTTAAATCAACAATTAATTGTTATGTTGGTTTATACAAAATGTTTGTACGTTTATAAGTAAGAATATGACAGAGGCGAGAGGCTTTGTTTGAGAGAAAAGAAGTTTTACTTCTAGCGCGCGTACGTCAGTACACACATATGTTTTTTTAATTGTAAACTATGTTTATTTTTGTGATACCTATATCTCCGGCGACAATGACATTGTTAAGGTTTCTTTTAAAAGATACTTCCACTTTTCCATACGTGTCATTGGATAGAATTGTTTCAGCTCCAATGTTGCCGAGTTCGTTTATTTTCTCCAGCAGGTTTATTTTTCGCTCGGAAAAATATTTATGAAAAAGTCAAAAAGTCTATCTAAGGGAAAGGCACTACTCGCCTATAAGGAACAGAAGTTTAGAAGTTCTAGTTGTGTTTTGTTGTATCTACAATAACTCTCTTTACCAGAGATTTTTGTTATCTAAAAACAAAGATGATTTTTTTTAAATTGACTTGAAATTTACTTTATTCGAATGATAATCTTCTGGCATTATAATTTAAATATGATTTCTGGCATATGACCGCCACGGCTGGGTCGGACGTAGTCTAATCTGGAAGTCCAATTTTCGATGAGTTTTTCCACACATTTGTGGCCGTATATCGGCAATAACGCGGCGAATGTTGTCCTCTAAGTGGTCAATCGTTTCGGGCTTATCGGCGTATACTAGCCCATATCCTCATACAAAATAGTCAAGCGGCGTTAAATCGCACGATCTTGCCATCTTGGAGGCCAATTCACGGGTCCGTAACGTGAAACTATGCTGTTACCAAACTTTTCCTTCAATAAATCAATTGTCGCACGAGCTGTGTGACATGTTGC
Source organism: Leucozona laternaria (assembly GCA_932273885.2). Classification (NCBI taxonomy): domain Eukaryota; kingdom Metazoa; phylum Arthropoda; class Insecta; order Diptera; family Syrphidae; genus Leucozona; species Leucozona laternaria. The sequence continues at coordinate 45,313,577 of OW026367.1, forward strand.
ACAGTCTTGTTGAAACCACAGCTCCTGCACATACATCATGGTTGTTCAATTGATGAACGAAAAAGTCAGTAATCATTGCTCTATAGCGGTCACCATCGACTGTAACGTTCTGGCCAGCATCGTTTTTAAAGAAGTACGGACCAATTATTCCGCTTAGTTGCAACATTTTTTGTGCTGCGAATAAGCGATGTCGACTGCACATACATCCTTTAAGAGCTCATTCCGCTTTATTATCACATAGGTAATTTTATTGATATTTTTTTTTTATGTATCCATCCATCTTTTACCGTTCATCAGACCTTTAGTTGGTTGACTCGAAAACACTTCTTTCAGTTGTTTGATGTGTAAACATCTATGCTGGCGGTAGAGTAAAAAAAAAACGTGAACGTTCGTGTGCAACGTTACGTCGTGCACTTTTCGTTGCAGCACGTTACGTTACGAAATCTGATTTGCCCCGACCAAAACAAATTGATTTTAACGCGACCGACAATTAGATTATACTTTATCGCGACCACTCATTTATATTGTTTTTGCCAACGACGAAAGCAAATTGTTTTTAGCGCGACCGACGATTCTATCATTTTAACACTTATATTTTTATATTTTTTTCTTTAATTTTTAATTATTCCCCGAACAAAATGGACGCGACACTAGTAATTAAAAAGAAAACAAAATCAAAAGAAAAATAATAATAGTCAGCTGTAGGGATTGACAATTGACTGTAGGTATGGTAGGTCAATGGCTGTAGGTATGGTAGGATATCGGGTGCGTTCAGTGATACAAATCTGAACTTAAATTCTAAGTTTACTTTATACTGGTTTTAAACGATGCAATTTCTTCTTGCAATTTGTAGGCACGTAGGCGAGGGACGTAGGTGGCTGGGATATACAAAATAGCTGAGGTTGAACAAATTGCAGAGTTATCGTCTACCTTTGTAATACTTGCACAAAGTTAACATTCATTAAAAATCACAGCGTCCAATTTCATAGGCGATTGATGGTGTCAATCGATCGAAACTGCGATTTTAGTGATTTCCACTGACAACAACTGCAACTAAATATTCTAAAAACTCAAGATATATAATTCGCCGGCTATCTCATAGTGACATTCATTTGAGGTTCGTTCAGTATAAAATTAAGATTGAACTTTTTGTAAGTTTTACTCGATGGAAAGATGGAGTTTCATAAGGGTTGCAAGTTCGTTGACAGTTCTAACTGGATATTTTAATTCGGCCCCTGTCAGTCAAACCATTAAGTTCCTTTAGAATTTGGGTACGGTGTCATTTAATTGAAACCTCGAATTTAGTGCTCTCCGCTGACAGTTGTTGTTTGTCGATGCTCAGAGAGTGATTACCATAAACAATAACCATGCGTTATGTGAAGTCATCTTAAAGTTGAGAGTGAACTACGAAGCAGGACCTTTCAGTACCGAACCTTCACCGTTCGTTGGACACTTCACCACCAGCCTTTTTGTGCTTGGAAATTTCGTTACAGCGGTTCCCCCACTGGGTATTTCGCTGCCGTTCTTTCAACACTAAGCTTTTTAAGCACTGCCTACACATAGGTAATGTAGTGTTAATTATGCAATATGTTTCTTTTGATGACGTTCAGTAACAAAAATCAGGCACTTGGGCAAACGTTGATGTTTACACATATTTAACCGTGAGTCCCGGCACTCACATATTTTTTTGTTTTCTTGAAAGACATACCTTTCTATTTTTATATTATATCGTATAATCACTTTTTTATAACCAGCACCCAGAAACATTTTTAGCTGCTTAAATGCTTTAACCTTTTTGGAAATTGAAAGCTAGAGAATGTTGAGTGAATCCATATGTTCTAAATTGTAGAAATAATTTTTAATTCAAAGATTATTTTCCATTGAACTTGTATAATGGTTTATAAGCACCTTCAATTACAGGAGCAAGAACTTGTGTGACACAGTCGTATATTTAATTTTTTTTTAAGAAATTGCAAACCAAATTTATCTTAACAAAAAAAATTGTGAATTGAATTGTTGAAATAATTTTTGTTCTAGTTTATAACACCCTATAAAATCATTGGTCTGCAAATAGGAGTAGTATCTTTTCGATCAGCTCTATATATACATTATTGTAGCTCTGTAAATGCTATTTTTTTACATTTTGAAAGATCATGCATTAGTATTTTGCGCATATGTTGATAGCAGCTCTACAATGTCGCTATTTTTGCTGATATTTAGAGTTTGGTAGTTGCAAGATCGCATAAACCGTATTCAGGAGCATACTTTTAAATATGGAAGCGTTGTAAAGTTAATAGAGCAAAAATTGATCTAAGACTTCGATTATAGAACATTATTTTCAAATTAAATATAGGGAGCTGTAAAATAATCTCTAACACAACTGTTGCTTTGGATTTCGCTATCTAGAAACTATAGAAAAGCAGTTTTTCTTCTAATAGCTCCAACGATGTTACTTGGGCATATTCGTGTGACTACAACCGGGTTTGATTGTATTCCTAATACCTATACAATTTTAATAAACACATCTCGGAATTTTGTCATTTTGTTGAATTTATAATAGATTTTCTTTTCCTAAGGCGAATTCAATTGGAAAATAATTCTTTTTGTTTAAAGTTGTGTTGTACAGTGGTAAACTAAGAACCTACATATTTAGCTTTTTTGAGTAATGAATGGAAATTTTTGTGAAATAGAATAGAACAAAAAAATGTCCAAGCAAAAACGTCGTTCCTCAAAATCTTAAGTATACAAACAAAATTTTGAGTATTTCCCTTTGTACAAAGTGCCGAAATTGGACAACTTTGACAGTTGAAAGTTGCCAACAACTTTTAGATGATCGACTAATGGCGAATTCCTTTCAACAAAAGAATCAATTCTGTTTCGATTTTTTTCTAAACAAAAACGATTCTTTTCTGTCAAAAGCAAAACAAATCTTAACACACTTTAAAGAAGGCACATCTCTAATACGTCAAATTGTAAGTCGAGGAATTTGGGGAAGGCAAATTGTTTTTTTTTTTTTTTTGCAACGGATTCTACATAAATAAACAAAATATACAACAATTTTAAGTCAATATAACTACAAAATGTATTAATTACACCTGTCTAGCAACACAAACAGTCAAACGAAAAAAAAATTCGATTCTTTTACGAATAACTTTCAATTGACAGAGGAAATCGATTCGGTTTAGAAAAAATTCGATTTCTTTGTTGAAAGGAATTCGCCATAACTTTATGTATGTGAATCTGACGTCAAATTAAAAATTTTGACAATTACTATAGTTGTGTGTGTTGATTCAAATTCTTTGTAAGATTTAGGATTTTGAAAGTTCTCATAAATAATGAAGAAAACTAATCAGTTGCATATAACAACTACCAATTGGCGCTGAATCAAATGATTAAGGTCCATTTTTATCAGTGCGCGATAAACGTCAAACCCGAGTTAACTCATCAAATTTGGTGAGTTAACTCAAGATTAATTGAACAGATGCTTTTGATCTTTTATCCACCGAGTTTGTTAAGTCGTTCCGCATGCATTCTCCACCAAAAAGCTGCTTCTTTGTTTGTTTAATTGTGGGATAATTTATTCTAGAGATAGATGAGTCTGATTTAAGTTACCACTGAAAAACTGGGCCTATAAGAGTACAAAATTTTATTATTTTTGTTAATAATTTGAGTAGAAAATGATTTTAAATAAATCAGCCAATTAGCAGACTTTAGCACATTTCTGTCGCCGAAATTCATGGCCAAAACTCATAAATAAAAAAAAAAACAAATGTCACTTTTCCACACACAATTAATGGGGAGACTTCTGCAAATAATCTGCTACAATTTCAGACCGAAATAAAAATCAAAAATTGTTGTATTTATTCTAACTATTTCTAGTTGCTTGTCAAATGCCAGGTTGGCGTATGCCAGATGACAGGATTTGTCGGTTGATTTCATATAAGAAAAAGTATTATTTGCATTGTTTTTTCCCTTCGTAAACATTAAACATTTAACCCCAGTTACATAACAACATCTCACCTACCCCTAGTATTCCAAACTATATGAATGACCATTCAGAAAAATAGAAAAGAACGCAAAAGAATGTATAATACTGGAAAGAATGCATATATTCCCAAAAGATTGCATTCAATTGATTGCTGTAAAGTGAATGGGGAAAAAATGATTGCAATCTTTTCGATGTCAAATTAATCGTGATTGCATAATTTGAAGTCGAAGTCTTAAAGTGAAGTCGCGATAAATGCAATCTTTTAATTGAATTCAATGAATAAAATGAATAATTTGTAAAGACTGCATTTTCACAAACGATTACATTCATTTACATACCTGTGGTATGTTATTTTTTTTCGGTGTTATTTTTTTTTAGTTTTGTTAGATAGGCATGTTTTTTTTTGTGTTATTAATGAAATAATTTTTTATAAAATGTATGTCATTTACCAAAACTGTTTTTAAGGAAAAAAATGTAGAATTGACAATTGTGTACTTTTTATATAATTTAATGTAAAGATTAATCATAAGTTGCTAAGTGATTAGTGATTAGTTGTTGGTGTAATAGGGCTCTAGTTTCACAAAAATAATTGTCTATCGGTTCAACAAATTTATTAACTAATGATCTAGGCGTTAGCCTAGCCCTAGGCAAATATGTACGTACTTTGTATTCTTGATACAGCCTTATGGCCATCCGTCTTTATCTTTAACAACAATTGAAACTTTTAAACAAAAGGAGGTCGTAAAAAAATGTATTTCAACTTCATATTCATGAAATGTACAGGAAAACCTATGTTTAAAGGTATACATCACATTGATATGTACATATATTTATGTATTTGAAGTTGAATTTATACGTTCTACCTCAAATAACACACTGTGCTTGTATTTTCATTTATTTTTCTGTGCTGCAAAATGCTTCTGAATAGATTGCAATTACTTGGCACACACATGCCTTTGGCTAAGCTTGCAAAGAATTTTTCTTTTAAAATAAGGAAAAGTGGCTTCCATTACCCATTAAGTGTCTGTGTGGCTTTATAGAGCTAGAAAATATGAAAATGCCTCAACAGAAAACACAATAGCCACAGCAACTCTAAACACATAAATATATTTTATAGATACCTACACATACATCTGTTCCTATATACATACATCATGTAGGTATACGTCATTCAGTAAAGGACATTTCCGTAAAAACAATCTTTCTCTCTCGCAAAGAAAGCCCCAATGTGGCTAAAACGTAAAAGTTATATGGAAACAATCCTATTCTGTATGTTTCTTTTGCAAAAATTACACCCATTTTCAGGAGTGAAACAAGAATAAATTTATGTGTGCACGGAAACCTCAAACTACGCTTTGCCAACGATAACACAAGAAGTATAAGTATACCTACATAATTTATATACTATATATGCTACTCGCACTACAGTTGAGTGACTTCCTTGTGTGTGCACCTTAGGTGCGGAATTCTGTTTGTACCTGGCTCGTGCTAAAGAAGAACAGCGTGCAATATACCACACTATACTGCCGCCTGCCGTTACCCGTCCATATATGATGGTTATGTTTGCACTCGACCAAAAATAAGCAATTTATTTCATGCCACAAAATAACAAGTGGATGTGAATCCACCACACTGTACCACCTACAATACACACATATATCCATAAGAGATTGAGTCAGAGAAGGAAGCGTGTTCCGGTATGAGACTCTTTACTTAGAGAAAGACATTGTAGCATCTTCTATCTGAGGTTATTTGCCTTTATGCAGCTTCTATCTATACACAGAACAAAACAATTCCTGCGAAATCATCAAACGGATTTCTTTTGAAATTATTCTTTTTGAACCTTTAGTGGCCGTTTTAAAAAAAAAAAAACAAAACCAAACAACTTGGGTTAAGATAATTTGATCTAAACATATTATTGCAAACATCGACGATTGGCCACAACTGTCACTCTTGGTCCTTTAATGTTCGGTTTCACAAATATTTAACAGGCTATTAAATTTTTAAATGACGTATTTTGTATGGAACAAACGTCATTTAAATATTTAAAAACCTGTTAAACAGTTAAAAGGGCTTTATGAAATCGGCCATAAGACAATTTATCACATTTATGCCTATTTTCATAAAGGACTTCTAAACATTTAAAAGTCCTTTTAGTGTTAAAATGGGGTTTTTGGGTTTCACCAAGTGCACGCCCTTATAAACTAAAAGCTCATTTTGTTCTCTATAAATTTTAAAAGTGACATTTGTGAAGTGTATAATGTCAGATGTCAGCCAACGAGTAAGGAAGTTGTAGATGATATTTGATAATATTTTGCAGTCACTTTTTATTTTAATTTCTTACTAATACAACTTATGAATAGGTCGATACAGAAATATTGCTTGTGTGTAAATAATAATCTTTTGTGATTTTGTTTTTAGAATAATAGATTAATCATCTTCATCTGAGGATGAAGAGATAGTAAGAATTCTAAGGCTATTCCGAGTTCATAGGAATCCGTTCTCCGAATATTTTTTTTCTTAGCATTTTTTTCTACATACATCTTAGCATTTTTTTCTACATGCAATGCTTTTTCACGTGCATTTTGAATGTGAGAGGGAAACAACCTATTTTTATATCCAGGGATGTGAGGCAAATCCAATTTTAACTAAAATTTCCCTTAAAAATCCTTTTTTAAGATTTGTGAAACTGGAAATATTTAAAGGTTTGATAAAATTTAAGAGGACTTTAGATAAAAGGGTTTTAAGTGTTTTTTTTTTTTATAAAATTGGGCATTATTATTTTAACAGTTGTATATGTATTATGCTAAAACGCAATTTGACAGCCTCCAGCTGCTTTTTTCTTAACCTTTTCGGAGGACTCACTATTTCCTCTTATCTATATATTATTTATATAGTGTGGAATTCCTTTGAACAAAGAAATCGATTTTTTTCTAACCCGAATCGATTTTTTTCTGTCATTTGAAAGGAATTCGTCAAAGAATCGAATCGTGTTCTGAGCACTCTGAACTATTTTTGAAACACACCTGAACACTTAGCTCTTAAAAGCTTGTGTTTAGCATTTAACTCTGTCTGCTCAGTTAATTTATTCTGAGCTTATGAACACGTTCAGAACGAAAAAAGAAACACAATTTTTTGTTTGACAGTTCAGGCTCTGCTCTGAACAAAAAAAAGAAACACGCCTATTGCCACTGCTTCTCAATACTTGATGCCGAGAGCGAAAAGGACTGCTCAATGGGTTAGAAACTCGATCGGAAAAGGACCTATCGATCTCATGCGATTGTAGCCGTCCGACCTCGAACTTGCTCACAGTATTTCCGTGTTGTTGCCGTCGATGTTGGCCAATCGGAATTTTCGGACATCCATGATTCTGGAAAAGTTGTCTATTGTCGATAGCAATGCGGTCAATCTGGATGACAGTTTATTGATGTGTATTTGTAATTTGTCATCGTTGTTATACAATTTTAAACGTTATTATTTGTTTTAATGCCTGGGAAATTCAACTATTCCCTGATATTCTCACGAACTGTCTGGGTAAAGACATCATGTAGCTAACGTCACCCAGCAAGCAAACTTTAGTCAATTTAAATCCTGAGAGAACTCAACAAATTTGGTGACTAACTGCTTGAACCCAATAATTATAATGCTGCAACTGGAACTGGAGCTGCAGCTGTAATAGTTTTCAAAAAGTGTCGTACGTGCTTTTTTTTACGTGCCCACAATGCGGCTGTACAGCTTTCTGACATTCTGACTTCAGAAGTGCTGATAGCTATAACATGAGGAATTGAAGAGAGCTTGAAGCTCATTTCAACCAATATATAAAGACTCATCATCGATTTTGAAATGTCAAAAATGCTGCACGCAAAAGTTAAAAGTTGGTGAACTCTTGCAGCTGCGGCTGCAGTTCCGTTTGCAGCTACGTTGCGTTGTGTTCGTAACATTAAAGTTATGTGTATTCAATATTTTGACAGCTAGTCCGGCTGCATCTTCAGTTACAGCTCCATCTCCATTGTGTTCAGGCAGTGAGGCTCGGTCAAACAGAACGCGTTTTTAAAACTGCATTGAGATTTTTTAACGCTTCGGTAAGATTATTTCAACGTGACGTTATTAGCGTTAGCGTTAGATGATGTCAAACAGAGATCTGTCACCCAGTACATTAAATATTCTTAGAAAAAAAGTGTTGTCGCATTGTTTTTAGGTTTTTTTCTTTCTCGTTTTTCGTCTTCTTGCATTCTTACGAAAATTAAGCCAATTAACGTAAAAGAGTAAATATTTGACAGCTTTGGTGCCGGACTCAAGTATAGGTGTATTGATGTGAGACAAATAGCCATTTTATACATTCGATTTTTATGTCCCACAAAATGTTGAGCAGTTCCGAAGAAGAACAATATTTATATGTAGGATTCATCACCCATGTCGTTCGTATACATGGCTAATTTCTAACTAGTTCGATTCATTTTTTCATAAATCTGTTATTTCACACATCAGCGCAGCTTCGCGTTTCAACGTGCAGTGCGGTGAAATCAACGCAACTTTGAAAACGCCCTCTGTAAAACACGTCTTATGCTTTCACGTATAAAACAATGCAATGGTGAAACGTGACCTTAAAACGCTCTCTGTTTGTCGGAGTCTCTTTAACTGAATAAATATTTTTGACAGATGTCAAAAATCTATTGAAATCCATTCGCACATCAATTGATTCGCATCATCACAACTAAAGTTGATGTTAATCCTCCACTGAAGAACTGCTTCATGTATTAACTCGGGTTTATTTTATTTTCAAGATAAACTAGCTCTGATTTAACTCAGCATGTTCTGTGTTTGGGTTTCTATTTTTTATTTCAGTGTAGATACACTTGTTCCACAAAGTGCCGACTACGGAACATGCACGATTTGTTTTTGTTATTATTTTTTTTTTTTTTAATTTTCTAGTGGGTCTTCTAGTTATACAAAGAATAGCCCTTTTGCTGTAGCAGCTATACATCCTATTAGCTTGCTAATGCATACCTCTACGTGCCCTTCCTTGTTTTAGGGCTTATTTTGTCTGTGGAAATTGCTCTTGACTTTTTCTCCGGCAGAAAATACACAACAACCATTATCCTGTCTTTGGAGAAGAAAAGACAGCCATACTCCCAACCAGAATGGATTTGTCCTCATATGTATGTCCTTTCTCTCATCAGACTCAGTAATAACGCAATGTGAACAGTGGCATTTATAATTTGTGCTCTGCACGCTAGTACTTTCCCTGCTGGGCAACCGACCGACACAGCCAAATAAGCCAAGTACCTAACATTGTTGTTGTCTGATGTCTAGATGCACTCCTCGACCGATGATTAATGAGCTCTGTATGGAAAGAGTTATGGAGTAGAGTAGGTACTCTATGTAGGTACATATGTAGGTATGTATTTTACAAATATGATGCGTTAGAAAAAATGACATGCGAAAGAGGCTTTTGATCTTTTGAACAAGTATACTGTCTGCAGTAATTATATGCTTTCTATATCGTGGGAAGACATCATTAAATGTTGTGAGAACTTGATGAAAGTTATTGAGAAAAAAAATTCGCAATGATTTTGATCAAGGGTCTATAGGCATGTCAAGAGTTGACCCCCAGTTCAAGAAAAATTAAATGAAGTCACGAAAATGTGCAAATGAACAAATATGCGCAACTAGACCGCACGACCTTGGTCTTACGTATACCATTGAAGATGGTTCAATCATTAACATGGTTCAATAATGTAATTATCAATTTTTGCAAAAACTAGAAGACTTTTAAGGCCAGTTTCACAGTCAGAAAAGTGGCACTTAAGTGGGGAATTTGAAAGATTAATTCCCAATATCACCGTTCACTGTTACCTGAATAAGTGGCACTTAAGTCTCCGATGTTGGTGACTTAAGTTACCACTTACCCTGGCTATGAAACTTGGCCTAAAGTCCTAATATGGGAAACTTAAGTGCCACTTATTCAGGTAAGTGTCGACTGTGAAACTGGCCCTAATGCGCATTATCATAGTGCACACTTACCTTAATAAGTGGCACTTAAGTCTCTGATGTTGGTAACTTAAGTTACCACTTACCCTGGCTATGAAACTTGGCCTAAAGTCCTAATATGAGAAACTTAAGTGCCACTTATTCAGGTAAGTGTCGACTGTGAAACTGGCCCTAAGGCGCACTATCATAGTACACTCTTACCTGAATATGTGGCACTTCAATCTCCAATGATGGTGACTTAAATGTCACTTAAGCAGACTATGAAACTTAGCCTATAGTGTCCTAATATGGGAAAAAAGATCCACTTATTATTCCGGTAAGTGTCGACTGTAAATCTGGCCCTTAAACATCTACGTTTGACAAAAATTGGTAAGAAAGTTGAATATTAAAACTGTATACTTTTTCTTGTTCCAAAATTTTAGTTAAAAAACTAATTTTTCAAAAACTGTACACTAAGGTCCAGTTTTTCAGAGCGAGATTAAAGTTAATCCCGAGTTAACTCATCTAATTTTGTGAGTTAACTCAAGAACAGATGCTTTTGATGTTGTATCCACCGAGTTTGTTTAGTCGTTCGGCATGCATTCTCCACCAAAAAAACTGATTCATCAGTTAACTGTGGTTTAATTTACTTCTAGAGTTAAGTAACTCTGGTTTAACTCTCCACTGAAAAACTAGGCCTTAAAGATTGGTCTCTCATACCCAACATACGCGCTCGAGCGCTTTGTGGCATCTTATGCAAAACACCCTGTACATTTGTCCCAAATAATGCAATAACTCCCGCGGCTGTACGCAAGTTTTGAAGAAAGTTCGAGAGACTGGTCTGGTGATGCTGATGGTTGATAAACGAACATACATACATATATTCTCGTGTTCGCCCTGTTCGCCCAATAAGGAATATTACAGCTAGCGTAGTTTTTGAAGTTGCGGCATTATTGGCTCATCTTTCTTTAAAAACGACGATGGAAGAAACGTCATGAGTCCACAGAGAGCGCTACCGACTACCGAGGCATGATAACCGATTATTAATGTCAAGAAATTGAGGGTTATGGTTTTTAATCGGGTTTTTTTTCCATTAATAATTGGAATAAAAACCTACAAGAAAAAGGAATTTAAGACCGCAGCTTCGGTTGCCAAATAAAAAAACAAAAAAGCCCGTGGGTGTAATTTAATTTTATTTTGGTAATCAAGATCCGTGAGCCTTAATTCCTCGGGTCCTATTGCACTGCACCTTTTATTTCATTATTGAATGCAGGAGTAAGGGGTGTTGGGGTTCCTCAAGGATGTATCCTTAGTCCACTGCTTTTTGTTTTATTCATTGAAGTAATCTGTGATCCCTTTCCTGGTGGAGTACTTTTTTCCGATAAATGTAGTGAAAGTATTGATATATACTATATGCCTAGGCGATCTAGTTATGCTTGCTGAGATCCCTTTTACGCTACATTTTCAAATTATCAGACTTATTTCATTTTGTGAGATTTGGAATCTTCATATTATTACACATAAAACTAAAGTAATTATTCTTGAAGCCAGGCAAAGCAGCAGAAAACTGGTCACTCAACAACGAACATATTGATGTTTTGCAGGAGTTCAAGTTTTTGCATGAGAGTTCTGTTAACCCACAATCTTAAATTTAACATGATCTTGCAAAAGTTTTTTTTTAACCAAAATATTAATCCGGTGTCCAAATACCGAGTCTTAGACATAACAGTTAAAGTTTACATTTTTTGGCATTTTTTTGTCCAAGTCGTGTACAATTAAAGAATATTTAATCCTAAATATTAAATATTATTTAGTTAGAGCCATATTATTGACTTGTTTCAAAACTAGTTTCAGGCCAGAATTAATTTTATAAATGTTTGGAAGTGGACAAATTGGTATTATTCAAAAATATGTTGACATCTAAAACTCGAAAACTTAAAACTAGCTTTGGATAAAACTCTAAATTCAACCGTGCAAAACTTGGGACTCTAAACTTTTATAAAACTATAGTTTTGCTATTAAACTAGTTTTGGAACAATTCAATAATATCGCTGTTGATGATTGCATGTGCTATAAAGGGTAAGCTTTTGAATGTCAACACAGGAAATTCTTCAAGCGTTTTTCCTGATTACCAAAATCCAACACCCAATTATTTTGCTTACGTTGAGTCAGGCATAACCCCATACATCCGCGCCGCCTCGCACCAAGTTTACCATCGCCTTTTCAGACTTTTAGAATATTCGAATATCTCAAAACTCTCATCTGTTAGAGCAATTCTAGGCTAAACAAATTCAGCGTATCAAGAAACCTTCAAAAAATTATAATCTGTTTTTGAAATTCTGTTGGTTTTCTAATTCTGTCTGAAATAATTGGTACCCGTAATAGCAAACCGAAGTTAAAATTTATATTATCGTTCACGATTTTAATCACCAGTGGTAGTGGAACTCATCAAAAACGTTAAAGCCAACTGGCATTTCAAAATAACACTGATGATCACCATAGTCCATACCTAAAAAATATTAAATGCTATGTTGTCCCAATTTTCACTCTCATAATGTAAAAACCCTGATTCTCTGATGCCGGAAGGCCTGAAATCGTTTTTACATATGATAAAGGTATGTAGGCATATACACTCGTTTTTTTTTTTTTTTTGTTCATAAAAAAATGTCGTTTGTATCCCGTCATAAAGCTGTACAAAAAATTCTTTACTGTACTAGTTTCGTAGATTGACATAGGAACTTCCTGAAGAAAAAAAATCTGATATGACAACATCGTTAGTTTGTCATGATGACATTCTCAACACACAGTGCCATGTCAAGCTAAGTAGAAGACTTAAGGTGAATTAAAATTTCCAAGGATCTCTTAAATTGTAATTACAAAAAAATTTAAATAAATGAAAATGAAATAAAAGAAATATATTGAACCTTAGGGTTTTCTTCGGAATCAAGCCATTATTTCTTGTTTTTTTTTTTTTAGCTTCAAGTCTTTAAAAACTCGAGTTTTAAATTGCTTTTCTGTCGCTTGTTTCATCTTTATTCCACGAGTTTTACAACACCATGGAATAAGAGTTAAGCTACGGGTTAAAATATTCAATCAATAAAAAAAAATGTTCGGGGAATAGTTAAGTGACGTTTATGAAAAATTCCTTAAGAAAATCTACTACAATAAGTAAGATGTCTGTTTGGTAACTGCAAACTTGTTTTTTTTTTTTGTATGGGCTTTGACAGAAAATATCCGTTCGACATTATCACATCCCCTGTCGTAATAGATTCGTACTATGAATACGGAAAAAAGGATCATAGCTGCCTTCGTCGTAACAGAAATATTGCTCCAAATTTCGTGGAAACTTTTAGCCTCATACTGCTTTTCACGAGAATTGTCAATTCACTTCCCTTTCACTCTACATTTCCATTCTGCTTTTCATCGGGTGAACTAAAGGGTTTTTCAATAAGAGGTGTTATTTTGATATTCAAAGAAAAATGGCATTTTTTGAGATAAATGATCGGATGTTTATTTCATTATAAAGAGGAAGGTATGCCGTTAATAATGGAACACAACATCAGCCAAATGGCCGCCACGACCACGCTTACAGGACCATATCCTTTTCATGAAATTTTCCATAACCAAATCGCAAAGTGGCCTCACGAATTCCATCTTTGAGGTCTTGAATCGACGCTGGGTTGTTGGCGTAGACCTTATCTTTCACGTGGCCCCAAAGGAAGAAGTCGCAAGGTGTTAAATCACAAGATCTCGGTGGCCAATTGTGATCACCTCTTCGAGAGATTGGTTTCATTGCTTGTGTGGCACGTAGCGCCGTCTTGTTGAAAGTAAACGTTGTCCAGATCAATACTACCCAATTCCGGCCATAAAAAATCATTAATCATCTCTCGATAGCGCAATCCATTGACCGTAACTGTTGCTCCAGCCTCATTTTCGAAAAAGTAAGGTCCAATGACCCCGCCGGACCATAAACCGCACCAAACAGTCACGCGTTGAGGATGGAGAGATTTTTCAACAATGGGTTTTCCGAGCCCCAGATGCGACAGTTTTGCTTGTTGACGTAGCCTCCGAGGTGGAAATGGGCCTCATCAGTCAAGATGATTTTTCGATGAAATTCCGGATCATTTTCATGCATTTCAAGGACCAATTCAGCAAAGACACGACGTTGTTGATGATCAGCCGGCTTAAGTTCTTGTGTTAACTGAACTTTATAAGCCTTAAGACCCAAGTCTTTATGCAAAATACGGTGTAATGACGTTTGTGGAATGCCTAATTCCAAAGAACGACGAGGAATGGACAAACCTGGGTTTTCTTCAACACTTAGGGCTACAACAGCAATATTCTCAGTTGTTCTTGAGCGACGTGCACGGGTTTTATTCTTCACATCACTAACTTGTCCCAACAGCTCGAATTTGTCCACCAATTTCTGTATTGCAGTCCGACAAGGTGCTTCACGACGACCCAAAAATGTTTTAGTTTTACGAATCGTCTCTGCCAAATTTTCACCATTTTTATAGTGAATTTTAATAATTTGAATGCGTTGTTGAGGCGTGTATCGTTCCATTTTTATTGATGGCGTAGTTTCTACTTGTCAAATGTCAAAAAATGACAGCTTCAAAAGTGACAGCTACCGAAATAGCGGGCTATTCAAAATAACACCTCTTATTGGAAAACCCTTTATATTATCTCAAACAAGTTTGACATTCACGTCAACAGCTGTTCATGCGAAAATCTTGGGAAATTTGCATAAATTGCTTTGGTTAATGATTTTAAATTAAAAACAAAAATAGAAAAAGTTATTGGACTTTTTTTCCACTTCCAAACAGAGGAATAAGGAAATCAATAAACAGAGTTTTATAAAAACTATTAAAGCGTTCTCAACGAACATTTCCACATTTTTGTGTGACATTTCTCAATAGACTTGCCCATTTCTCCCATTTCCTGAAGGGTCGGGCCCTTTTTTTGTCCGTACTTCCAGTAAACCCTTCGTTCTGGCTCATTCACAATTGTATTTTGTCTTATATTTTCTATAATTAAAAACAATTTAATTTATTTTAAACGTTTTCAGGATCTGTATACAAAATATAACTTACCACGCCCAATTGACAGTTTATAAAAACTAGTAAAGCGTTCTCAACGAACATTTCCACATTTTTGTGTGACATTTCTCAATAGACTTGCGCCCATTCTTCCAATTTCCTGGAGGGTCGGGCTCCTTTTCTGCCCGTAATTCCAGTAGTAACCTTTCGTTCTGGCTCATTTACAATTTTATTTTGTCTTCTATTTTCTATAAATACAAACAATTTCATTAATTTTAAACGTATTCAGGATCTGTATACAAAATATTATACTTACCACGGCCAATTGACAGCGTCCATGCCAGTGTTGTTTTTGACGTTTGATTCAGCGCTGAATTTCTCAAAAGGTTTGTTTGTTTATTTAATTTCGCAATTGCAACAAGATTTTGAGAGGTTTTTATCAAAAACATTTGGTTAATGAAAACTAGTCGTTTAAAAAAATCAAAAAAAAAATATCTTTTTGACCATTTTGCTGACGTTATAGTTGACAGAGACCGTTATTTATGTAAAAAATATTGAAACAAAGAGAGAGACAATCAGAACTCGAGCATGCCGAGCATACTTTGAACTGATCGCGCTCGTTTTCGTTTGGATGTTCGGAGTACTCCTTTTGCACTCCTTTTTCACTCCTACTACTCCAAAAGTCTTCGATTGGCTGTTCCGAGTAATGTTTTCGGAGTGTTCTTCTGTTCCCAATTTCATATTGGAGTAGACGAGGAACAAACACATACATATAAAGGTTTTCGTTGGATTAATTGTCAAAAGTGGTAAATACTTGAAGAAGCCATTTTGTTAAATGGCGGCTTTTGGAAGTGTGTGTGTAAATTTAGGAAAGTCGGTGTTTTCAAAAGGAGTAGAATAGACCGAAAATCCAATCGAAAACGACATAAGAAAAATTTCATTCTCCTTTTCGTTTTGCCGTACGCTGTTCGATAAGCGAAATTGTTAATTGTAGCAGATTATTTGGATAAGTCTCCTCTCTTTTTTCGCACTGAATTGTGTGCGGAAAAGTGACATTTAAGTAGGTATTATTCGTCTTTGTATTTGTTGTTTCTTTGATTACAGCATGGTTTTCTGTGATTTTTGTTTCGTTTGTGTTAGTTTTTTTTTTTTGCAATTGATGACACTTTCAACAGTAATTTTTTCGCTGTGGTTTCCGTAAGCATTTCGATTTCGTGTTGGAGACCACGGACAAATTTCGTTTCGCATTTGCAGCGTACTAGGCTTATAAAATGGAAGTGACTCTAGACATGCCAATTATAAGAGTTTTGGTTTATAAATTACTGTTTATGCGGGCTCTCCGCCAGTGGGCATACTTCAGGCACCCAGAGTTTCTTCTAAGTCTAACTCACGCCCACTTTTAATGTAGAAAAACTGTTATAAATTGACATGTCTTTAGTCTCGTCCTTAATATAAATTACAAAATTAAAATTGAAACCAGACATATTGCTATCTTATCTCTCGCCGTACCTTCTCAGGGCGTTCTGATTTGTTAAAGAATCACACCTAAGCAACCTGAACTTGTCAAATCTCGTCTCCAATTTCAATTCATCTGTTCGTTTATTTCATAAAACTGACATTTTCTACCAACTTTTGTCCAAAGTTCATGTACAAAAAAAAATTGGACTCGACTTTTTAGAAAATGGCAGCTTTGTGAAGTAAATAAACAGACCCAATTTGACATTCGTACTTTCACTCAGAAACTTTCTATGGAGCTCTGAACGAGAAAAGAAACAGAAATTCGAAGCGCTCTGAACTTAAAAAAAAAAAAAAACACAAAAAAGAAAAACGCCGATTGAATGTTCAGTTAAAATTTAACTTACAGTTTAATTCAATTATTTAAAATTTTGTGTGTTGAATCTGACAGTTAAACCTAATTCCACTTTAAAAATAATAGAAACAATTTTAATCTCTATTCCTTTGACTTCCTTTTATTTTTTAATATGTAATATGAACTAAGATACCTAACCTTAACTTTTGGTCGATGGCCAATTCGCCTGGCTCTGTCAACACCACTTGCGGGTGCTTCCGATATACATTATGTATTATCTAGGCAATTCAACACATGAGACATTCAAATGACAACAACTAAATTGTTGGAATCTATTCAGTGTCAAATGTCGTTTAAATAAGTATTATGACTGAGTTAGTAGTGAGATCTTTCAAACATGCGCCTTACCCATCTCAAAACTGCATAAAACAAATGTTTGTATGATTAAGAGATAGCAATAGGGAGAAACGCACCAGGCATAGCCTCTATGACCATAATATACATATTGCTGCTATCAAGACATGCGGCTGTCATCAGCAAAATAAACGAATTCCTTGGGGAACAGAAAACAGAAACATCATTAATCACTCGACAAGAAATGCACAAACATTTTATATAGAGGACCCTGACTGCTGCGCCACGCCCGTCGCCCCCCGCTCTGCGCCGTTCCGCGCCGCGCTGATGATAGCGGTGGAACGGAATGGAACGCACGTCAGAGTTGTGTACCCCAAACAATGAGAGAATATCGATTAGGGTAATGTATCTAGGATGTACATATACGAAATACGAATGTACATATATTGCGGGAGGTTATTTATTTTTATATCAATTCCACCAATTCTACCTCCCTCATTCCTCTACCGAGGATCTAATTTCAAAAGCATGTTTTTTTTTTTTCAATTATAATATTATGTTTGTTCTTTGTTAATTTTGGCCATTACGTTGCGTTGAGGTCGTTCGAGAGCATGAAGCTTTTACATACAGATTCATTCATTAAACTTGTGTATAAGCGTGAGTGAAAAATAGTTGGCATTTTTTTTTGCCGCAAAGCATTTGGAAGAATTTATATAAAAAATATGCAAATATAACAAAGCTAATTGAATACAAACGGCTCATTACATTTAAAAAAAAAAATACCTACCACATTTTGTACTATTATACAAAGTCCTTTGAGAAGAAAATTCCGCTCTCCAACATCGAGATTAATTGATTTAAACATATTTAACTGCTTGCCCGCGTATACACCTATACTCTATACAGTATACACCTAGGCGTTGGTAATTAAAAAGAGGTTAATTATTCTCTGTCAAATAAAAGGTATAAATTATTTTCTTTATCAGTTTGTTGCAAAGAGAAATAATACAAACATTGTGGGTTAATTTATTATGTTGGTCGGTAATTTTGTATATATAGATTGGAGTTTGAGAAGAATGGGTAAAGTAATTTCATTTTGTAGTTTATCTTTACCTAGGTGTAGCTTTGTCATACTCTTTTCTAACTAATCTAATATGGGTATAACCTTGGCCTTTAAACTTTAAAGTCGTAAAAACAGTCGATGTGAAATCAGGGGGTCAATCCGTAATTCGATTATTGCCACACGACATCGTTTTGACGACAGCCTTGCATCACGTAAAATTAATAATCGCTATCAACTGAAATATATCGTCTTGACGATCGAAAATTTGCTTTCCGTAACTCAGAAATCGTCAATAACACGTGATCGTTAAATCGTTATCATTTGAACGATATCTACCTATTGAGCTATCGTCGTGTGTCGTCTTGTTTGTTTTTGCAAGCAGTTTATACGCATTTTATCATATGAAGCATCGAAATGTAGGATCCTGGGTTTCGTTGACGCAAAGGCGTTGGCTGATTGTCCACTGAATTGGTCGAATCAAATTTGGGCACCAAACTTTGGATAATCGACTTGGGAGGACAACCATGTAAACCGTAAAATGTGCGCAACGCACATATCGCTGCCTCAAAGATTGGTATATTTAAGATTTATCATTTGAACGTGTTGTTCAATCGTGTAACTTGCCATAGTGATTTCGCATCAGTTACTGAATAATAATCAAGAGATTTGACAGATGTCAATTATATGTAGCTTTAAGCATGAATTGATAACCGATTTGGTTAGGCGACATCGTTTTGGCTGCACTTTTTCTTCACTTCTTCTTAATAAAAATTGGGCGCTGATGACCTAACTAGAGCTGTGTAAATCGTTCATTTTAAATGATCGAATCGTTCAAAAATCGATTACCAAAATGATTCGATCATTTTAATCAATCGATCATTCGATCATATTCATTCCACTCAATTCATTATTTCACACTGTTCCGATTCGATTTTTGATGGGTTAACATCTATGTCGGCGGTAGAGTGAAATAAAAATGTGGACTTTCCTCTGTGCGACGTTACGATGTACAAGGTTACGTAGCGCGTATTCTCGGAAATGATTTGACATTTTGACACTTGTCAAATTAAAAGTGTTCTAATGGACCTAGAGAACCTGGATAACTGGTGTGACTTTAGGTAATTTCCACCTCCTTAATTGGCGTACTCCGTTTTTCGATCCGCCGTACCAAAAATTTTGACATATTTTGACACCTGTCAAACTAAGACAATTTTTTTATTTCGGTCTCGATGAAATTCAATCTACGAAGTTAACGAATGCTGTACCAATTTTGATCGAATCCAATCTGACCCATATTTCTTTTCTCCGATTATATACATTTATAATTCAACAGCGATTGATATCGAAAATCGAGATTCATTAAAACGATTGAGATTGGGATGGAAAATCGAGAATCATCGAAATGATTGAGATTTTGATGGAAAATCGAGAATCATCGAAATGATTGAGATTGGGATGGAAAATCGAGAATCATCGAAATGATTGAGATTGGGATGAGATCGAGAATCGAAATGATTGAGATTTGGATCGATTGAAACGAAAATTTGTGATTTCAATCATCAATACTTTTCGATGATCGGATCAAAAAAATCGAATCGTTCCTGATTGACACAGCCCTAGACCTAACTGGTAACACAAATGTTTAATGCTTAATGGTTTACGGAATGACCCCCCCAGAACGTGCGCAGGTAACTATAGAAAAACTACCACACGGCTTTTATCGGATGGGCTTTTGCGTAAGTAAGTAATGCTTCGACACCAAATATAATAGGTAGCAAGTCCTTTTATATTACAAACGCAACAAACAAATAATATCCCACATTTAGACAATAGAACCACTTTTTACCCATATTAAAATGATTCTATGCAACACACCCTCAGAAAGTGGGCGTGAAAAAATACTTTATGTTGATTAATTGTTAAAATTTCGTACATATTTCGTTGTATCTTTCTTAATTTCTTTGGAAACCATCGTATAAAAACAGGATTTTAGTCAAAACCGCCTCGAAAAGTGGGCGTGGCACACATTTTGCATGGAGAAATTATATTCAAAATCGCCACACAATTTTTGTGAAGAACACAACCCTTATCTCTATCACCTCTGAAGAATAGATAACCTCTTTTAAAAAGTGGACGTGTCAGTGGGCAGAAATTCAATGCGATCCGAAATGCATCGTGTGATTGTTCATCGTTCAAGGTTCAAGGTTGAGGTAAATTTGTTGAAAATTTCCAAATTCGATTCCAAATTACCTCATTTCCTATAAAAATTCACATTTCGAAATGAGGTAATTTTAACCAAATTTGCACGAATTTAGGTTGAAATTGGAAATTACGTGCTAACCTTTTGAACACACCCAATTGGAATCCATTGGTCAAATAAAATTCAAAATCAAATGAGCTGTCAAACGAAATTAGCAAATTTGAGATGAAAACACTTTTTCCGTAATTTGCAAAATTACATCATTTCGGATCTAATGAAAACGTAGTATAACTTGGTTTTAAACAATATGTAACTAGTATCATGCTGATAAACCTTTTTTCTTAATAAACTCCAGCTGAACACGCCTAAAAAGTGACAGTTTGTGATGCAAGATATTTGATATTGTCAAAGTGACATATGGAGTTAGTATGATACTTATAAATTGAAAATTTTGTACCGAACAGATGAATACAAAATATTCACGAACTTGCTATTGTGGCGTACACACACACAGTGACCATAAATGTTAATGGTTCAGCAATAGGTGTGTTTCTTAGTGTATATATACATATGTATACCCGCTTAAAAAATAATTTCCTTGTAAAATACATCAACAATTCCGACGATAAACCTTTCCGCTTATGAACTAAGCGGACATAATAAATTGAATTATATCTGTTATACATTATAGGGTAAGCGATGATGGCGAATTTAAGAAGTGCCATGCGATCATCGTAGTATTACTTGCTTTGTGGGCAGAGCAAGTAAGAAGGATGGATCATCTGTTGGTTTCTTTTTAAAAAGACTTTAAAAACGCCGTTTAGCTTTTTTCATCGATTGTTGATTGTTGGAAAGATTATATACGTTGTGATTAGTTATAGAATATTCACCCCTATTACAGAATTCGGCGAATGAGCTGGAGTGGCAGTTTCACTCATTTTTGAAAAATTTGCTATTAGTGAATCCGGCGATAAAAATTCAACGAATGTCGGTAACTTGACCTGCACCACCGACATATTTATTGTGCAACAAAATTGGTATTAATTAAATCGCAAATCATTCGCATGCCATGCAAATTCTGACTTTTCTAATCCGGTAAAATTCTGTCACCAATCTGCTGTTGATATTTTTTTATTTACACATAAAAATAATGGATAGTCAAAAAAGTTAGTTAAGATTAATAATGTTGAAGGTTACAGTAATTATTTAACATTTTCTGTAGAGAAAAGACAACTAATCGCGATCAGTTCAAAGAAATGTAGAAGTTGATGAAGGAGCTAACATCGCATCAGAGATATAAAAATTCGTTTCGCTTTGTACCTTATCTTCATCCGATTTTTTTTTTGTTTCGAAGAATTGTCTCTCAAGATAAAGTAAAATTCCATAGTATCCATTCTCGCTCATATTTAAATTGTTTTTTAATGGCGTTTAAGTGTCAACAAATGACAGCACCGATAGAAAAGTTCGGAAAGTGGAAAGAAATTTGGTGAATTCAATAATTGAAATTAACGCGAGTTCACCGGAATTCATTCAACTCCCCGCGAGTCAAATATTGAGAATTCCATAATCGGCGCATGGTTATTTCATTCAAATGACTAACCAGGCTGGCTTGGCAGTCAAACAAATTTTTGAATGCATTATCAAGGGTTTCGTCTCGTATTTAACGAATATAGCTTGAAATTGATCCAATTCGTACCGCGGAAGTGTTCCGAAAACAAATTAACCAACCAATTGGTTTTTCTTAAAGAATCGACATGTTTTAACATCACAAAACAATTTACCCAATAAATATATTCAAATAGCTTTAAAATAGTTGAACCTATATTTTGCCCACATAACTGCATTGCTTAAGGCCTTTGGTATACTCCACTCGTATTTACTTAGATCTGCAATGATGCAGTGGAATAAATTATAGTAAATACATAGCACATAGGTTACCTACCTATATTTATGTATTTCCATATTTATATACATGTGTATGTATTTTATAAATATATACATATGTATGTATATGCCTGCAGTGGAAGATTAATTAATCGGGATACAAATAACCAATGCAATGATTAAACGATTATATGGCCATAATTGGCATTTTGCAAAAATCAACAAAAAATCAATTCAATAAAATATGTTTTTACGAGCGCTTTATATTTCGTATACTGAATGGATGGATGAATTGAATTTTAAATGCAATACGTTTGTGATTTGTTTGTTTTATATTTAAAGTGCATGAACTGGATATTGCACTTATAAATTCAATAAGTTTTAAGCTATAATTTGTCATTGGAATATAATATTTAATTCGGTCCAGCAACAAATTTATTTAAAAAAAAAAAGTAAAAAATTAGTTCATTGCTATAAAAACGTGAATAGGTTAATCAATCATGAAATTTTATTGCTTTATTAATTAAATGTAATTAAAATTTTATTCTAATGCAATAGTTATAGGTGAATGTTGTTTTATATTCGATTAAATAATAAATAGGTATGGGTAGGTAGGTAAAAAAAAATATCCGTCCGTTGACCGCAAATGTTAATTGTTTTAGATGCGATTAGACACTAATTATTTTCGAAGATAATGGAGGTGTTTTAGTGTGAAAATTGCTGAGCGTATGGCAGGGAGTATAATTAGATTTTGTCCATGGGTTGCAACACCGCATCGATGGATGTTGATGTGAATAGATAATTGTAGTTTTACCTTCTGTAGCCCAATTAATTTAAGTTGTCCAGTAGGTATAATGTATCAAATTTTGAGCTTAAACTCGTCATCCATATTCTCTTTATCTTTCGTTGTATGTATCGGGTTTTTCAATAAGAGCGCTACAAAAGTTTTTTTTTAAATAAAACAAAAACGGTTTTGGATATCAATGAAATTCTTTATTCCTGTGAAAGTACGTTCGATGCCATTATGTATGGAGCTCGATTTCTTTTGCATGGCCACCACGGGCACGCTTGCAGAAGTCCAGACGCTAATCCCAATTTTCGACGGTTTTCAAGCCTAAATCGGCCGATTCTAATGCAATTTCACGTTCGACATTCGTACGAAGTTCATCAATCGTCGCTGGCTTGTTGGCATAGACCATAGACTTGACGTAGCCCCACAGAAAATAGTTGAAAAATAGAAACTTGGTTTCCAATAAATTGATTGTGACATTCGCTGTGTGGCTTTTGGCGCCGCGCCGTCCTGTTGGATAATTGTAGTTTTACCTTCTGTCCTCCAAGTCCATATCATCCAATTAGGGCCAAAAATATTCGGTTATCATTGAACGGTAGCGATCCCCATTCACAGTAACGTGCCGGTCTTGACAATCACGGAAGAAGTACGGCCCAATGAAGCCGCCGACCCATAAACCACACCAAACCGTAATTTTTTCGGGATGCAATGATGACCAATACCGCATATTTTGTTTATTGACGAAGCCATTCAGCCAGAAATGAGCCTCATCGCTGAAGATGATTTTTCGATGAAAATCCGAATCATTTTCAAGTTGTTGCTCAGCCCAATTCACGAACATACGACGCTTCTGGTGGTCAAGCGGCTTCAGTTCTTGCGTCAATTCAATCTTGTAAGGATGTCGGCCAAGATCTTTTCGCGAAATTCGCCACAACGACGTCACAGAGATGCCCAACGCTTGAGAACGACGTGTGAGAGACACATTTGGGCTTTCTGCAACTGAAGCCTCTGCGGCAGCAATATTCTCGACACTACGGGCACTTCTTTGTCTCACTGGCACGGGAACATTTTGTACTGTGCCTGTGGATTCAAATTTTTCCACTAGACGCTCAATTATTGATCTGCTAGGACGATTATGACCACCATAAATTGGACGTAGCGCTCTTAACATGCCGCCTCCACTGGGCATCAACGATGTCCAACATCACAACCACAATCCAATCCACAATCTGACTTGTATTGATTATGTCACTACATGACATGGATTTTTCTGCCTCCATTGGATTTTTTAAAGACATGTTCATAATCCGAGCATCGTTCATGCCCAGTGGAGGCGGCATGTTACGTTGAGGCCACTGACTCCGAATTTCGGTAGTAAATTTTAATAATTTCGACTCGTTTTTGGCTCGTATATATTTCCATCATGAAATGGCAAACCTTACTGAAGAGAAATGTCAAAAGAGCGGCAAGAAATATGGCGTCGTTTGCTGTCCCTGTTGCTCTACTTTTGTAGCGTCCCTGTTGAAAAACCCTTTAGAACCTATACATAATAGGTCCTTCATTTGCTTATAAATATTACATACCTACTTAGAGAAAGACAGCAGTATTAGCAACTTTTTCGTGCTTTCAATTGACTCTCGGCTTTAATTTTTAGAATATTGCCCATGTTCTGCATTTGACTTATTGTGAATTCACATGAGGAAAGTGAATTCGGTTGTTCCACAATTCGATGGAAAAGCTAATTGTGAATTGGAATTTCGAAAATGAAAATTGGTGTTCAGCATTTCGGTTCATTCCGTTTTCTGTACGTATTCAATTCACTTTAGGCGTTTTTATTTTCTTTTTTTTTTAATTCAGAGCAGTTCAGAGCTGAGCACAAACTGTCAAACAAAAACAATGTGTTTCATTTTTAGTTCAGAGTGCTCAGAGCTCGGAATTTGTGTTTCTTTTTTCATTTAGAGCTAGCTCGGAGCGTGCTCCATGAGCTCAGAATAAAATAACCGAGCAAACGGAGTAAAAAGCTGAGCGCAGTTAACTTCATACAGTTGTCATGCAATTTGACACATATGACAACTCAGTGCTTAGCTGTGTTTCATAATTACATAAATCGGAGTGCTCTGAACACATTCTGCTCAGAGTTTACTCCGCCCGCTCAGGCTCTGCTCAGTGCTCTGCTCTGAACCAACAAAAAAAAAGAAAACCGCCTTTTGTTAATGGCCGCGTTTGGGTGGTATTCGGATATCCTGTCTGAGATATATACATTAGTATCCGATTCGTTTTCAAACGACCAAAACCGAATAGGTTACATTTGCTGTCAAAAGCCAAAACAGCTAACAAAAGTGAAAACAATTGAGTTTTTAACCCGACGATATGATTCGCATTTTATTGCAAATCTCTTTTGAATCGTCAATTTATTATTCAGTACCATTCCTTGTGACATTAGTACCTACCTATACAGTGCGAATTATTTATAAAAAAAACCTTGAAAACAAAATGACGGGTTTTAATTACTTTGAAGAACTGTGTAAAATGAGTCCCTCAGCTCGTGTGGTGATTTCCATTTCATTAGAATATGGATTTCACCAACTTATATGCGCTGCAGAGCGAGAACCGTAGTTCGTATTTGAAAACTGTTAAGGCAAAAAATATAGATAATTGAAGGATCTACAACTTGTGCAACAATAGTTTTTTTTCCTAGTGACAAAAAAAAAATCCACCCTAACTTTTTTCAACAAAATGCACTGTAACTTTTTAACATGAGCGAATTTTGAAAAAAGTTACTTAACATATTTTGTTTCCTACAAGTTTGTGCTGCAATTGTTTTTTCTAAGATAAAAAATACTCAAGTTATGTGCGAAAATCAAAATCACCTTTAAAAACAAAATGGCGGCCAAATGACACCAGGTGCACTTGTGAAAAATGCGGTTTTCGGCTCGTGTACTGATACCCTTTTGAATATCGAAGTCAAAATGCGTCTCGGAATTATTTCTCAGGAAAATCTAAATGTCCCGTACTAAGATTTGTTTTTGACAACAGCAGTTTGCTTCATCAGCTGAATTTTCCTATAAGATTACAACAACACAAACCACTCCCGATAGCTTTGGATAGACAGCCGAACGCGGCCAATGGCTTGTGAATTATTGTGGAATTGACACATTTGCAGTTATTTCTATGATTGATAGGTTCGATTTCCCTTAAAACATATAAGAACGCATCTTTGCTCAATCTGAAACTAACGGGTGATTTTTAAGCTGGTTTGGTTTTGGCAACACTGGTTTTGACAGCTGACGTGTGTTTAGTACCTTGTGTCACTGTCAAACAGCTTCAGTTTGGTTTGCAATTTAACCATGGATCGTCTTACAAATGAACAACGCTTGCAAATTATTGAATTTTACTATCAAAATTCGTGCTCGGTTCGAAATGTTCATCGCGCGCTGCTTGTGTTCAGCGATGAGGCTCATTTTTGGTTGAATGGGTACGTAAATAAGCAAAATTGCCGCATTTGGAGTGAAGATCAGCCAGAAGCATTGCAACAGCTACCAATGCATCCCGAAAAAGCCACTGTTTGGTGCGGTTTATGGGCCGGCGGCATTATTGGGCCTATTTCTTCAAAGATGATGCGAATCGCAGCGTTACTGTCAATGGTGAACGCTACCGAGCGATGATAACAAACTTTTTTTTGCCCGAAATGGAAGTTCTTGACTAGCATGATATGTGGTTTCAACAAGACGGTGCCACATGCCACACAGCACGCGAAACAATGGCGCAATTGCGAGGCGAGTTTGGTGAACAGTTAATTTCACGTTTCGGGCCGGTCAATTGGCCGCCTAGATCGTGCGATTTGACACCATTAGATTATTTTTTGTGGGGGTATGTCAAGGCTAATGTCTATAGGGACAAACCCGCTTCGATTGACGCACTGGAAGCCAACATCCATGCATTCATTCGTGAGATACCGGCCGATATGTGTGAAAGAGTATGCCAAAATTGGACTCAGCGGATGGGCTACCTGAGACGCAGCCGCGGTCAACATTTGCATGAAATTATCTTTAAACATTAAATTGCAAGGTTCAAACTATCGATTCAAATAAATATTTCATTCATTTTTTCGAATTTTTCTTAAAAAATCACCCATTATATCTTTAAGACTTTCAACAAAATAGAATAAACAATTCATCAGAACAATACTTCATATTAGGTAAGGTACTCGCTCTTTATCAGACAAATCTAATATGTTAGATTTCTCTTGCAAAATTGTTCGTCTAATTTTTTCTCTATAATTCTGCCACCTTTTTTCCCTTAAAAGTGCCAATAATATTGAATCCATTTTCATCCACAGTGTAATTTCACTTCATAAAACAATCAGAAATGGATGCACCTTCAATTTTGACAGTTCGAAGTAATTTTCGAGAACGAACGAATTGTAGAACATGGAATTTCATTTCACACCAAATTGAAATTCGATTTAGTCCGAAATGCAAAGCATGGGCGTATATATGTATATTGACGACCTAAAACGTGAATCATTGCTGGTTTTGTTAATTCAACAAAATTCACACGGAGGTGTTGTCCTGATTTTTACTTCACACAACAAGAAAAAACCCTCAACTGACAGCCTCTGACTCTTCTGAGCCTGAAAGCTAAACCCAAAAACAAAACACTCACATGTATATTTTTTATTTCAAAGAACTGTTGTATTGTAGTAGTGAACCTAATAAAATTCCATAGACGGGCGCCTGAATCGCCAACAAATTGCTTCATATTTCAAGGAAATTCTGAAATATTAGGTGTGGATGGACGACGACGACGTGTTCAGTGTTCATGTTCAAAACTAATTTTAGATGATGATCTCATTTTGAGTTTATTGCCTCATTTTTTGTTTTCTTTGTTTTTTTTTTTTTTTGCAATTCAATCTCAAGCTGGTATACCTAATGAAAATTGGACTCATGCTCGAAGTACAAATAAATAATGTATCTATATACTCGCACTCGAATCTCGTATCTCATGTTTGGTATATGTACGTATGCAAGTACTTCTAATGTCTTAATCAAATAAAGTGAATTATTCTTGTCTTCAATGTTGTGTCCTTGTTGGCGACAAAATTGCAGTACATTTTTTCAATTGTGTGATATTTATTTTTTTTTTTAAATGGGGCGCCAAGAAAGCCAAATGACCATAACTATAGAAAAGTATGCAACAAATTTAATGGGGTTTTCAGCGGTTTTAACGAACCATAATATACAAATTGCAAATTAAGTGAAAGATTTATTATACTGGCGCCATGGATCTTGGCATAATAGCATTTGTGTCAATATCGATTACTTCAATTTGTTGCAGTCATCTCTCATCGATGACAAAAAGTTTGTTTTTATGTACAGCGCATCAGTGCGCCAGCAGCGCAGGGCTATTGGGGGCACCAGGGGCGATGTGTGTATGTTAAGTACCACTCATACCCCTTCTATTCAGTTGTTTCATCTACTCTCTGAATAAAAAAAAAGATATCCCAATGAATTGACATGCAAGTTATACACGGTTGCCAAATAAGACTAAATGTCAATTATAATTATTTTAAAATCCCTGATAAGTTAAGGTAGTTTTGTTTTATTAAAAGATTTCATCAAATTCTGTTAAAACTATTTTCTCACCGATGTGGAATCTTGTTTTTCAGTGATTGTAGTCCAAATCTTCAAAAATTCCTCATGCCGGTTTTGAGATTTTGAAATGCGACAAAAGTAAGCAAAATCCATGTTCCAAATTCCATTCCGAACTGTTAGAGAGTTTGCTGAACGCCACACACAACTTCTGTTCGTTTACTTCCCAAAACTACCAAATGTCGTCCGCTCTTTTGTGAATTTTTCAATCGTGGAGAGAGGAAAAAGTTACAAAAACTCGAAAGGTGAAAAAGCCGTTTCAGGAGCCACGGAAAAATGTAGGGTGGCCAAAAAATGATTTTTTTTTTTCAACTCCAAAAAGTTTTTCGGAACAATTTTTGTGCAGATTATGCTCATTTCCAAATCATTGGCCGAAATCTGATAAACTGGTCTCCGACCAATCTGGCTTTAACCGGCAATTAGATTGGACACAATCCCAAATACTGACTCTGTTTTCGTCATTTTTAGAAGTTTCAATTTACTTCTGCCTTCTGAGTATTCCTGTAACCACCTAAAAAGCTGAGTCATTAGGCGTGTTCTACGAAATAAAAAAAAAGTGAGCGCTTGATTGACGTATAGGCAGAATCATTTTATGGACGGTGTTCACATTGGACTCACTCTGCGCGACTCATATTGACTTTTCTTTGTTTTATTTCACTTCACCTATTGATGAGAAAGAGATAGTCTAGTGAGGCAGGATTAAAAAAAAAAAATCAAAAAATCCTGCCTCACTTTCTCATATAGTGAGGTAGAGTGAGATAAAAGAAAGAGATGTCAAAATGAGTCGTGCGGAGTGAGTCCAATGTAAACAATGTAAACGTCATGGAACAATAATCTCCGTAAAAACATAAGCTGTCAAAAACATGTGTTTGCAATTGTAATTCTTGATGTGCATTTCTTTAAGCTTTCTATCTTTTCTATTATTTCAGAACTTATGGTCATGATAATTTGTTTAAATTTGTTTCGGTTGAGAAAAGCAAATCGAGAGTTGAATCTATGTGAAAGGTACAAGAGATTTTAGAAAAAAATTTAAAGAAAACATCGAAAAATCTGCAGCAACTTGCATGGATTAAAAAAACCTCTAAAACAATATTGTAATTGAGATGAACGCAGGCTGTGTTGACGCGGCACAAAATCCTGCTATTTCAACATTAAAATACACTCAACGTGCTGACGAGCACTCTGTCGATGTGTCCTAACTGCGTAGACAGGGTAATTACACGGTCACACAAAATAATCAAATAGGTATGTGTCAGTGCAAACGTCAACGCATTAACGATATTCTGCGTTGATATTCACACGACTTTATAATTTTGGAACAGAATTTAACTTCGATTTGAAATCAAAGAGCAAACCTGTTGCCCATTTGCATAAAATTAAATACACGCCTGAATCGATATCTCTTTACTTTTCAAATAACCTTCACAGTCCACACTATCTCACAAAGTTTTAACACTTTTCAAAGTTAAGTCAGATGGCATTTCATACAACTGCCAAATGTGTTTGTTGAAAAGGGTTTTTATATTTTGTTTCAACACTTGCATTGGAACAAATCAATTTCACCATAACCTAAAATATCCAAATGTAATAGAATTTACTAAATTTTTCCATGCGCATCTAGATATTAGTAAATGTCAAATTGAATGAGATGAACTGTCAAATTGGTGTGAGATGAACTTTCAAATTTTGTTTTTCACACTAGGTTTGTTCGTTGAGCCCTAAAGTCACCCTGGGGTTGCGTTTTAAAAAAAAAAAAAAATGAAAAAATTCTACGTTTTTTAGACCTAGGGTTGCCCTAAACTCGCCGAATTAGACCGCAGTGGCGAGTTGAGGTAACGAATTAACTGATGCCAAAGTGACATGAGTGATTGATGAGTTGTAAAGCATTTTTTTTTTTGAGGATTCACGTGCTCCAGGTTTTTCTGGGTAAACGAAGCTACTATTACATCACATGATTTTGTTCTCCATTATTTATATATATTTATATTACGTCAGTTGAATGGGAAAGGATTTTAATAATATGAGTTCATTTGGACTATTTTATATTTACAAAAAAACTATATCTGGTAACATTAACAATGTATACAATACACTTGATGATTGTGTGCTATATTTTGACATACATTATGTCAGGCGTTGCAAACCCACCACTCTCTTCTTTTGAAATATGTTCAATGCACTCTGGACTTTATAATGCGTAATATGTGATGCTGCTGCTACTGCTGCGACCCTATAAATTGCTATGACAAACTGCTGCCACGACACTTGTTCCAATAATAATAATTGTCCTAGGCTTCTGCATCAAAAGCCAGGCCACGACTTCTATCCTAACCTATGCAATGCAATCATTTGATTTAGTAAAGTAGAGTACGCCACCAACGCGGAACACAAATGTCATGCATGCGTTGATGCCTCTTGCTGATAAGAGTCCCATTTCGCAAACAAACTCCGTTCAACTCAATGAGGAATACTTTTAGTTCTGCTGATGCATGAGAATAGAGCCAACAACCAAGTCATCATCATACTACATACTATAGGTATATAAGCAAAGTTTCTATGGCAATGCATTGCGAACTTGTGCACTGCGGAGGAGGATGATGTATTTGGGTATGGCTATGGTTAGGAAAATGGTATAGAGAAGGTTTTTGATGTGATGCGATGGTGGTGAAGAACATATTATGAAATAAACTTGTTGAAAGTTATTACAAGTGGGGTTGGCAAAAATGTTTCCACTCTCTTCGGTCTTCAAAATATAACAATTAATGTCGAGTGTGAAGAATTTTCAAGTGAACATTAAGTGGTGCTCTAGATGCACATACATACATATGCAATACATATGTATAGCGAATAGTTTTTTTCACACACTCTAAGTGAGTTCTCGTTGAAAGAATGTGTCGGACTTTGGAGTGGAGTATAGATACATAGTTATTTTTTTTTATATTTCAAAGTGTCAATGATATTTCATAATATTTAATATAACATAAATATGTATATTATATACATATGAAAACAGAATACACTTTTCTTTTAAAATAAACAATGATAAGGAATTACCTATAATCTTTTTTCGTATAGTCCATATTGGCTAAGAGAAATAGTAGAACGGGAATCGTCCCCTCATGGGAATTTATTCCACTTTAATCTGGGATAAATCGCCGAAATTGGTCTGCCATAAAAACGTAATATGTTGAGACTATTTAATTTTTTAAAAGACTAAAGCATACAACAAAATTAAATAATAACCCCCCCCCCCTCTCCATATTCCTTATTCCAACCTTTTCATTTAAAGAATTGATTTATTTTGATTCATATTGTTCGGAGAAAAAGTGTTTAACCAGCAAAAAATCAGTTTATTATTGTCTTCTCGTATAAAATACTTTTTTTTAAAGGTTTGAATGAAACAACAACATTTCTGGGTTCGATTCCACGCCACGTCCACCTAAAAAAAAACGGCTACTGCATCTTACGAGAAAGTGAAAAATCCACCAAAAATATCCCTTGTCACGAATTAGTGCCTTTCACCTTAGCCGTTGTAGGTCCCTTCCATTCCTGCAAACAAACAACACGCACGCAGGTATGGCTCTCCACGAGCTGTCGTGCTAACAAATATATTTATTTTTTTTTTTGGGACCAAAAATAACTGTACCCGCCCCATATACAATTTTTAAGTCCTTAAGGACAATTTTTTTTTTTTGTAAACGGCTCCAAAGATTTTTTAAACAAAAATTCAGTTAATTTTCAATAAAGATAAAGGCCACAGTACGCAAATCTAATGGCGAATTCCTTTCAACAAAAAATTCGAATTTTTTCTAAACAGAATCGAATTTTTTCTAAACAAAATCGATTCTTTTCTGTCAAAACAAATCTTGCGTTTTTAGCAAGATTTCACACTGATTTGCACACAGACTATGAAGACTTGACATTTCTAATACGTCATAAATTGAATGTCGCAGAATTTTTGGAAGACGAGTTGTTTATTTTTTGGTTGGAACGAATTCTACATAATTTAATAATAAATATTCAACAATATATTCAGTCAATACAGCTATAAAAATAATTTATTGTGCGTTGTTCATTATCAAACACAAATTTGACAAAAAAAAATAGCTTTCGCGAGTGAAAGACGTGTTAAAAACTTTCAGTGCATGTGATGAAAACTTTTCAATAATAATATTCTTTAAAAATATATGTGCAAATAGAAGTTCAAACAAATAAAATGCACCGTATAAGCTGGCTAATATCTTCTATTTATTAATTTAATTCTATTGGTAAAAAATTTTTCTCACAACAAAGACAAACAACCTTAATAGTTTTGTGAATAATTTCTTGACGTTTTGCGTCAATTGCAGCTATAAAGTAACACAAACACAATCACACCAAAAAAAAATCGATTCTTTTACGAAATACGAATTCCTTTCAACTGACAGAAAAAAATCGATTCTGTTTAGAAAAAATTCGATTTCTTTTTTGAAAGGAATTCGCCATAAGGCAACTTTTTGCGCCGGTTGTCAACATTGAAAGTGACAGCAATTAAAAATAGCTGTTGAGTGCCCCCCAAAAACTGCACACCGGAATTAGTGGAAACAACAACAAATATCCAGCCTTATTGTGATGTGGCTTTCGTTTCGACCAATTCAGATTTGGGTGTCAGATCTTAAATTTTACTGGCAAAACGAACACAAAACGTGATTTTATTTTGTTTTATGATTGTATGAGTGCCTTTTTTAAAACGATGTGTGTGCAAGTGCGTGTGAAAATCTGTGTAAATCTTGCTAAAAATCGAGATCTGCAAAATCCACTTCAGATCGACAAAAATTCGATTTTTTTGGTCGAAAGGAAAGGAAAAACTTGTCACAAATCAAAAAAATCAAAGAAAAATCGATTTTTTTAGTCGAAACGAAAACCACATGAGTTTCACCCAAACAACATTCCACCCGGAAAATTTGACATTTCACTCTTCGCCTATTGTGAGTTTTCCCCGAAATTTCATGATGAAAAAATTCCGCTTATTGTGAACTTTAATTTCGGGCGGTATGCAATGTCATTTTCACTTTTTTTGCTAGGCGATCAAAATTTTTGTAATTCAAATAGTGTTGATTTTTAACAACTTTTCAGTTTACAGGCGCTTAAACTAATAAAGGGTGTTTGTTTTTTTTTAGACGTGTGGTTTTCAAGAAGAAATAAAACGCATATAATTTAATGTTATGGCCAAGAATTTTGCTTTATTATAAAGATAAGGGTTTGCCATTATGTTTTAAAAAGGATTTCGGGGAAGTGGACGCCGCACAGTGGTTCGGTTTGTATGGGAGAGCGGAAAAAAGTCTGTTTTATCTGAACGGTTCAACGGATTTAAATGAAATTTGGCAAACATGGTTAGATTAGTCTTATACATATTTGGTCAAAATTTGGTTGAAAAAAAATAATTAGAAACAAAGTTATTGACATTTTGCTAAAATTTGAGGGTTTTGATGTTTGTATGGGAGAGCGGAAAAAAGCCTGTAAAATCTGAACTATGAAACGAATTTCAATGAAATTTGGCACACATGTTAAAATTAGTCTTATACATGCAAATTTGGTCAAGAAAAAATTATTAGAAAAAAAGTTATTGACATTTTTATAAAATTTGATGGTTTTGATGTTCTTCATATTGGCGTTTCGACAATTCTGCTTGTATAAATAATGCAAGAGCTTTATCCGGATCTTATACCTTTTAGCTCGATCACAGCATTCGTCAAAAATCTTTCGTGGTCTTCCCATATTAGTTAACGTTTCGGGCAATACACTTTGGGTTAGTTCTACTTCGAAAACTCCTCCAATGAGTGTATTTTTTTCAAAATGACTTTTTTTCTATGAACTGCGTTCCATCGACTTAAAAAATGAGACATAAAACGTTTCTTTAATTCTGACAGCAAAGTTTCTATTTGCTCAGAAATTAGGTTGGGGTATTCCCTTACAAAATATGGTCGAAGATTTTGAACATCATGACCATTAGTAATAAGTTCACTACACAACACCGAATAAGGAATTTCGATTGAATCCATTTTAATGTTAATTATATTTCACTTCACTTTCACTTATTGGTTGATCAAAGAGTAAAAATTTTTCTTACACACCTTGCACAAATGCTCAATAACTCAATACTGATTTAAGTAAGAGATTTAATTCTAATAAGCCATTACTAATCCTAACAGGTAATAAAAAATTACGCAATACACAACAAAAACAAAGCAATAAAACTTAAAAAAAAAACACTTTTTTTATTTTACCTGCCCTACTTTTAGCGAAAGATTAAAAAAAAAATAAAGGATTATCCCTAATCCTTTTCATTATTTTGTATTAAGCTCTATCATATAATTCAAAATATCATAAAACTAAATTATTTTTCGTGTGTTGTTTTCAAGAAAATTGAGTTGAAAGTTGAAAAATTTTCCAGGCAGAAATAAATGGTTTCGCAAAAATCGAAATTCTCAGACCTGGGTCAATGTATTAATTTTGTTTTACTTTCAAAATTAAGTTTGACATTTTTTCTTAAAATAATGGGCTTAACCACTTCATTCTGCCAAAATACCGAAGAAATCAAACTTTTTGGTAAACACCACCGTCAAAACGGAGTTTTTTGAAATCCGATTCAGTGAAACATTTTTGAGCATAACTTCCACATCTGCAAGCATCTGCAGCTGATTTTTTCTATGCTTTAACATGAATGGCGTTTTTTTTTAAATCAAAAAGTTTAAAAAAAAGCATTTTTTCTTAGTACTAAAGCTTCAGGCTACTTATAGAAGGTATCTTTTATAAATAATCAATATTTTTTTTTATTTTTAGATAATCGAAAATAGACCAATTAAATTATTTAAGAAGCTAGAGAATTTATTTAAAGGAACTTCGGAAAAAAACATCTCAAAATTTGTTGAAAATACGGTTCGTGATTTGAGTAAAATTATTTTTCAACTTTGAGGGCTTGTAAATCAGAATATACAATATATATGTTAAAAAATACTTTTAAATCATGCGCTCGGGTTATCTAAGAGTACTTAAACATAAAGTTTAAAAAGATAGATATTACTTTTTCAAAAGACATTTTTCCGCTCTCGCACCACTGTGCGCCGCGGCTGGCTCGAATAAATTCCAGCCAAGAGGCCCGATTTTCGACTTTACTTTATACTCAGTCTTTAAAATCACAGTGTGATTGCACAAAAGAGGAAGTATGTGCGTCCCAGTCAAAACAAAAACATGACAAAAAATGGACTCTAGGGAATTTGGCTTTTGTCATTATTTTTGGGCGCTACCAGAAAGTTCGACCTATAGTTCGACTATAAGACAAAAATGTCTTTTTGGTTTAGTACCTATACACCCTACCCTGCCTCATTTCTATCCAACACCTACACATAAACTACTTATCTTTGAAAAGTAATTTGAATGCTAAAAAATGTTTGTCTTCTAGTTGATGACACACAGACATTATAGACCCTGTGTTCTGTGCAATACGCCTTCCTCATATTTCCACCAAATATTTTATGGACCCCATAACAAAATTCTCTTTAATGATGCATTTTTCAATTCCAATAATTAAACACAAAATACTTGAACCAATGTGGCTGTGTTATTATGTAGATTTAATATATATATCTTCTTTTTTTAATTGCATAGCTACTTGCGATTAATGAATCTTAATTAAAAAATGTTTCCTTATTGGTATTTTGCAGACCGTTGTCGATCTGTGGAAGTTCATTTTGAAGCAGCCGACAGTGGATTTTTTCTAAAGCATTCTCCACGACAACCACCAGTTAGTCCAGAGATATCAAATGTTCAATCTTCTGCGCGGCCACGAGTTACCCAAGACTCGGTGCTGTCCATCGATCGATTCACAGTCGTGCAGACGACCCAGCCTGTTTCAATTAGAGCGAGCTACGGACCATTTTCAACAAAGCAGACGGTGCCTGCTCGCTACATTGTTCCCGATGCCGTAGAGACCCAAGGAGATCATTTAAACGTAAGTCTGCCTATAAGCTCTATAATATTATCACCCGCAGTAATATAGTGGCCTCCCATGTATCGTCTACGCGCGTTTTTCAAGAACAGATAAATTAAGTACATTTATAAACAAATCGAAAAGGGCATGTTTAAGTAGTTTAATTAAATTGTGTGTTGTTATTTGTTTTATTTTTCTCTTTGCATTCCACAATTAGAATACCACTGTCGCACTCATGGAATTGCAACAGACCAATCTACATCTGGATATATCGGCGCATTTGGTGCGCACGACAATACCTCGTGACTCGCCCGTTCTAAGGGTGCTCTTTCATGCTGGCGCCGATCCAGGTGGCCATTTACAGAGGCAAAAGATATGCGTTTTGTTGCATGTCTCAATGGGATCCCGAACGCCATTGAAAGGTCGTTGTATGCCTGAAGGAGAGGATGGCGTATGCGTGGCTGAGGTAAGTGTCCATATCCATATAGTCTGAATGAATGGAAAATGTAAATCTTGTTTTTTAACTTTAATAACTCGAAATACATTTATAGGTTGTTATACCCTCAAGCTGGTGGCCAGCACTACCACCACCAGATAAAACGTCTCGTGGTAATGCTCCGCCAAAGGTGCCACAGCGTTTGGTGCAGGTTTCGTATAGTGTCTTTGAGCCACCATCACGCAACCCAGAGCAATGCGAACCAAAAGTTCAAATTCAACCATTAACTTCGTTTGCCCAAATACCTCTGATCGCAGCACAATCTCCATACAAGGATCTAAGAGCTGATGATTCCTTAACCATACTCTTGCCGCAAAGACCCCTTTATCCAATGTCGAAAATTCATGTTCCGGTCTTTTTGCATCAGCAAATCGAACAGAATATTGCTGTGTTTATTGTGAGGGCTCGTGTAAAAGCTGGAATGCGAATACTTGGAGCAACTACCTCATCAGATGAATGGAACGTTTCCGTGGAAAAGGAAAATCCCAAGCATACTGTTGCGCGGGTGACGGCATTCAGGAAAGATCAAGATCCAGATAGTACGGGAAAAGAAGCCGAAAGTGAAAATAGCACTAGGTAGGTGGTTGAGATTAGAGACTTTTTCTTTGGGTATTGCGAATGATAAGACTTAATTTTATTTGCAGAGTATTTGAGGTGTTCTCTTGGTTGTTAGAAGTCGCAAACGACACAAAAGAAAACTGGGACGGCGGAAAAATTGTTTGGTCAGTAAGCTACGTGTACGATAGTCCAAAACTGAAGGATGCCTCGCCGGAAAGTACAGGGGCTACTCCGGAAGAAACACGAAAGAAACTCATTGCCAAATTGGAAATCAATAAAGATGATATACAGGCAGTATTGCCGATATCAAAGGTACGATTTTAAAGATTTTAAATGGTTGTAGTACATAAGTACCTATGGTTTTATTTTTTAAATCCATGCTAATTGAACCTTTGTCCAGTTTTTCAGTGCAAGATTTAAGTTAAACCCGAATTAACCCACCAAATTTGGTGAGTTAACTCTGGATTAATTGAACTAATTCTTTTGTTGTTTTATCCTCCGAGCTTTTTAGTTCCTTCCGCATGCATCCTTTCATAAAAAAATTGCTTATTGTATTAACTGGAGATAGATTTATTTACAGAGTAAGCTAACTCTGGTTTACCTCTCTACTGAAAAGCTGGGCCTTGGTGTTTCTTTGTTGAACTTAAGGCCGGTATTTACAACTTCTAAGCAAACGGGCCTTAAAAGGGTAAAAGGCGAAACCAAAACAGTTTCTCAAAATTTATAGGTTATGTTTTCAAAGAGAATTCTTGATTTGGAAAAAAATTCTATGACTAAAAAAGCAGCAGAGTAAAAAAGCTGCTTAGGGTTTCATTTCTTCATAAAGACTAGCCAATAAGAGCCGTGTTTTATTATCTACGGATGCGGATGAGTATCTTTTTCAACATGAAATACAACAACAACTTGGGATCCTGCTCTGTATCTGGATCTATTTTAAAGATCCGAAAATTAGTTCTTACTCTTACGGGTAGATGGCTTCTCATGGTAAGGCATGTAGTGTAAAGAAAAAGGAAGTGACTCTAGACATGTCAATTATAACAGTTTTGATTTATAAAAGTACTGTTTATGCGGTCCCGCAGGGCCAGGGCCAAGGCCCTACGCCGGTGCGCATACTTCAGGCACGCAGAGTTTTTTTTTCAAGTCGCGCAAAGCGCGTTAACGCACGCCCACATTTAATGGCGACGATTATAAATTGGCATGTCTCTAGTCTCGTCCAAAGAAAAAAGACAACAAATAGATACCAAAATAAACCAACGTAAAGAAAGTAGAGAAATGTCGATTTATGACAGTTTCAACGATCTTCGAGACGCTTTAAAAAATTATTTTTAATACTCTGGGTCACCACCGGCATACTCCGTTGCTGAGGTTTCAGATATGTCAACTAAAATAATTAATTTGATGGTTCAACAATAAAATATCGCTGTAAAAAATCTTTTGTAACTCTGTTGAATCCTTTTCAATCGGTTGTCAGTAATAAAAGGCATTCCTGTCTAATTTTACTTTTCTCATAGAATTGGGAACTAATGAACACTGCGGTTCTCACTGGGCGTCAAGTTGCTCAAGCCATGAAAGTTTTCATCGTATCGCAAGCCGGAAAAGTAGCAGATGTTACACTACAGAGCTCTTGTCATGCCGAAGACGAAAGTGTTATTAAAGTAAGTGCACCTTCAATGCAAAATGTATCTATATGTATATGCTGTAATTGATTTATATACATCCTTTTATCTATGCAGGTATCATCATCTTGCAGTTCAGTTTATGTAGATGGTTCTGAGATACGTGGTTCATCGAATGCATCAATTATCGTCAAATACGGCACATACATAGGTCTGGCAAAGTTTATCGTTTGGATGCCTGAATTCCCATTGGAAGTGTATGTTTCCGATTTTAGACTATCCCAAATCAAAGGATGGAAGGTACCTGATGAACACCATTACACGTGAGTGTATTCATTTCCCTTGTCTGATTTTGAGATGCCAATTAAATTTAGATCCAATTGTAGGCATGGAAAGCAAACTAGGCGTCGCAAGAAGCGTTCTTACGTCTGGAGCCAGCATGGAGGAGATGATTTTATGAATGTATTGGGTTCCGATAAGGCAGTATGTCGGGCAAGATATCAACAGAGTCCCGTAGAAGTCTATGCTAGATTCTTGGCAACAGATCAGGTAGAATTTTTTTTTATTAAAAACTTATATGTGATAATAACCTCAACTGTTGATATACTATCTTCAGAACTCTGGTCGAATCAGTTATCTGATATCCCGCAGAACTGGACTTAGAGTAACCGATTTAGTGCAACCCCTGCTGAGAGTGGCAGATCCCAAGATAGCAAGTTTGAAAGGTCGAGTTCTTCAGGGCAAATCGATGGGACGAACTGATGTGCAGGTAACAATGAATGACATTTTAGGGACGTTTCTTCGATTTATACAATTTTTCATTTAAAGGTACTTTCACCAATAAATGGAAGAGTAATTGGTGCTAAGGAGATTCGAGTGGGCAGCGATAAAGTCAGTTTAATTAGATTAATTGTCCGTGTGGTATCTGGACTTCAACTAACCATTAATCCCGATAGTACAATCGAAAATGGTTACATCGCCGAGACATCTGTTACGCGCCGACTTACTGCTCAGTATCAAGAAGGTCTTCTGGATATTGACTTGGAATTTTCAGACGGCGCCAGAACACCTTTGAGGTAAATATATAAATTTTATTTAAAAAAAGATTCTTAAGCAAATATCTTTATACTACTACAGGGACATCTCTGTCGACGATTACTTCCTATTAGTGGAAAGTTTAGACACTGAGGTGGTAGCATTTGCCCCTATGTTGGCATCACATCATCCACGTGTGATTGCTGTTGGAGAAGGAAATGGTGATCTCTTGCGAGTCACACTTTTACTATCTGAAGATTGTAGAGTTCGACGCAGTATGCCAATGGCAAAACCGACAAAATCGAATCCTGGACCACTAGCAACTGCGCTAGCTTCAGTTCAGGTGGACTTTAATACAGGAGAAAGCGTTAGTAAACCAGATACCGTACAGAATGATGGAATCATGCGGGGAGAACGCAAGCCGTTTCGAGACAGTGGTGATTTAGCTGATATTATTGGTAAGCTGAACTTTGTGAAGGGCTTCTTTGATTAACATTTCCCGATATATTGTTAGTAGGTATACCTTTGAAAGATGCCAGTCATCACTATGAGCCTACAGTTCAGGCTAGACAACACCGCGGCAGTATAAATACCATTGGTGGTATAAGACATAAGCCAGGGCCACATGGTGATATGACTTCAATGGAAATTGGGATGTATGTTCTGCTGACGGCTTTTTGCTTCGCCATAATTGTCTTTGTCATATCGTGCGTGGTATACGCATCCAAGTTCCGACCTTTGACCATTGAATCAGGATTGGAAAGCTTACCGAAGGATACATTCACCGAAGGCGGTTTGCTAATGAGAGACTCAAGACGACCACGAGAATCAACAACAAATGCACATGATTGGGTATGGTTAGGCCGGTCTACGATGGACAGATCGTCATTGGCTCAAGATTCGGTTAGTGGAAATATTTTCGAAAATCCAAGAGGTATATAATTATTATAAATACTTTAGATCTACCATAGCGCTAATAATAATTTTTTTTG
Organism: Leucozona laternaria; assembly: GCA_932273885.2. Lineage (NCBI taxonomy): Eukaryota > Metazoa > Arthropoda > Insecta > Diptera > Syrphidae > Leucozona > Leucozona laternaria. The sequence continues at coordinate 45,354,992 of OW026367.1, forward strand.
ATTTACAAAAGACTCTAGAATACGTATAACAAGCAATCCTATTCTTAACTATTCCGACCCAAATGATGCAGTTAATAGCATTTCAACATTTGACAATCACACAAGTGCCCCGGATTCAAGTATAAGCACAGACATCGTAAATTCAGCTACTTATACTAAAAATGACAGAAGGCCCACGTAAGTGAATTTCATGTTTAAATTTTTTTTTATTTTTCATTTCATTTGTATTGCATTATATATGTCTACATTGAATATTTGGTTAGCAGCCAATTATAATATTTATGTCATAGAGTTTTTTGAGGATAAGCTTAAATGTATAGGAAGATGAAATAATGTCCTAAACAATTTTATGTGCTTTAAAAATAAACTAAACTCGCACGTCTAAATTAAATGCAGCCAAAACACAAACAGTCTTATTTTTAACCCCATTACAAAGTATGTATTATTTTGGACAGCTGTTCAACTGCAAAATCTTATGTAGAAACATCGATTGTCTAACTAAGACACTGCAATTGGTTTTCCAAACCTATTCTAATGGGACCCACAAAAAAGTTATCTTGAAATTAAGGACATACATATTTAGACAACTATTGGAATGGGATTATAAATAAGGAAATGTCCAACTATTTAGATATAGGCTCTTCTAAGAAAATGTAATGAATACGACTGTAAATGAACAATGCCTAGCTAAGTGAAGTGAAAATTCGCTTGCAGCGAAACCACAGCTCCAGTCATTTCACTTTGTTTTTACCGCCCTTCTGATATTTCAAAACGTATTACACCCGGGTGTTTGACGTCGTGTGAACTTTCACGCAATGGAGGTTCAATAGAACACAACCGGTGACTTATTTTAGCCGACGAAACTTTTCACTGTAAACCAGAAACATGTACATATATACTTAATCCATAACTGGTGAAGAACTTAAAGTTTTGCCAAAACCTAGACAGGTTTGCCTTGAATTTGAAAAAGCCCAACCACAAGTAAATGTAGTGATAGGTTATACGGCCGGCTCTCAACCCCAATAGAACTACCTGGCACACAGTGTGAGCTTAACATTCCCTTGAGGTCGAGGGCACAGAGCAAAACCTAGTCCCTATCAATCAACAAACTCGTAATTAACTTTTCGGACAATCACTAACTCTATAACTGGTGCAAGCCTTAAAGCACTGACATATGCCTAGTAGGTATTACTTTGCTTAGTACAGGCACAGCCACGAGTGGATCTGGTGAAGGGCTATATGGTTGGATCGCAACCCTACCGGAACCACCTAGCACACAGTTGTGAGCTTGGTGCTCTTATAGGGCTGCGTGAAAAAACCAATAACCTCGTCTCCTAAGTAATTCTGTTTAGACTAAAAAACTACCCCTTTATCAAGGAACAAATCAGGTCAAACGAGTTATGGTATCAAAACGGCGCATAACAGCGCTAATTGGGTTCTTCGGGAACAGGTGTTCTCAGAACCGCCATCTTACCTACCTACCTACTAGTTCATAAAATTCGTTATCGAGCCCCTTTCTCTTCTCAGTAATGTTTTTTTTCGTCTTATTATTGAACGAATCTCATAAAAGCTCTATTTTAAGTCTATGTCTTTAAATTAAAGTTGGTTTTTGCTACAAAATAAACCTCATTTAAAATTAAACAAAATTTAAGTAAAGCAACAAAAAATATTAAAAATGCTACCGCCCAGCTTAGATTGAAGTTAGAGAGTTGTTTTACGGGAGCTGACCCGACCATCAGACACTTTTTTGAGCTGCTCAGTTAAAATGTTCATTTTTAATTGAAGATTCTATGTAGGTATCTATCGTCAAAAAATACCAATAAATACCAGATCGGCGACATTATTTAATAATTTCAAACCCAACTTGGTTTTTGATTCATATGAACAGCGCACCTGCTGTCCCTTTAATGTTTAATGCTTAATGAAAATAAGTACTTTACATCTTTACATCGAGTTAGGGCTGCTAGACAAGAAAATATTTTTGGAGTGGTTGAGGGGTCGTGAATTCCTCGCCCAAGGCAGTACCTATAAATAAAGACACTTTTTTTTATTCCTCTTTGATTGAATTTAACTCGCAAAATTTATAGATATATCTACATATATTGAATAATACAATTTAAAGAAAAAAAAAAACTAAAATAAAAATAAAAAATAATGAATAAACTTGCTAATGAGTATTTCACATAGCGACGATAGTGTTCCCCCACCTTTACCACCACATGCAAGAATAAGTGATCGAAAAAATGAATACAGACCACCAGTACCCCCACATCGTAATATCGGTGTAACAGCTCTCGTAACAAGCAACAGTGAAAACGAAACTACCACAGAGAAGGTAAAGTATTATTATTTATTTATTCCGTCGATAAAAAAGAAAATCTTTTACTTATTTCCTTTGTTGATAGGAACCTTCTATTTCTGCTATACCCGTTGTCCAAAAGCGCCATCATCATAAACACCATCGGAATCCAAATCACGCGCATAATCGACGCTCCCAGGTGCATGGCAATATCGATTTAATTCGTTGCTACGATCGACCTCCAGATCATCACATAAACTTCACCCAAGAGCAGTTGAATTTGGCCCTTAAAAACCATGTTCCACATCAGCAGCAGCAAGATGATTCCTCACCTGAGGAATCATTATCATTATCACCAAAGAAAATTGGTCCTTTGACCGAAGAGGATGATGAAAAGGAAAAAAATGAGCTTCACATGGCCGAAAGACTTGTAGAGAATGCTGCTCAACAGCAAAAAAATGCATTCCAATTTGATTCGCTTACACCCAAGCGAGAAGTGGTAGCACATAGAGCTAGTTCATATGTTAATAAATCAGCGAATGCACAATCATCGTCAGAGGAAGAACTACAACTGAATGCCTTGAAAATTGGTAAGATTACATCAATCATACATTTTATAGAAGTATAGAAATTTTAAAATGTTGTATGTAAATCTATTTTGTGGATTTCAAGAGAATTTTTTCTTATATTTAAGTCCTGTAAATTGTAATTTGCTATTTGATTTTAATCGAGATTTCTTCTCCACATGAAATACCGCTTTCTATCGTTGTAAGATAAATTTCAAATCCTACAATATTTTCGTACAGCATTATGCTAGTGAGCTTTGTATTTGTAACTTATGTCGTTTTCCATTGGTTTCACTCGGGGATTCACTCATTCTGAAATCCAATGGAACAGTCCTAACTAATTCTACTCAACTTTGAAATTTTGTCATTGTTAATCGTGAATCGTCGTGTCGGTGAAATGCCCTGCCAGTTCACTGACTCATATAAGTTATATGATTTGTTATAATTCTGCGAAAAAAGTCGTGCACCCTACCATGACCGCTATATCCCACTGCTGAAGGGAAAGGGATACTGACGAAGACGATGAACGATCGTGAGCTCGTCGTGGTCATCTACGATGTGTGTAGTGTATTGTAATTTTGCTCATCTAAACAGAGTTACCATTCCCAATTGTAAGCAAATTCAAGAGCTTTTTCTTTGGATTTTATTATGGAACTTTTAGGATTTGAAGCTTTTGAGAACTGATTTATGAAGTTGAGTAATTGAATGGTGAATAGTTATTTTGAGTGAGTTTGTTCTGACGTTAGAGCTGAAATGTATTCGTGCTTCTTGAGCGGATTCTGATTTCAAATCTAGAAGCGAAATTATCTTCTCAGAAGCGTCGGTTGACTGTTATTTTTGCCAATGGAATGGTTTCAGAAGAGTTTCGGATGCTTCCGGACGTCCAATGGAAAACGACATTAAGCTGCCGTTACTTTAATTGCTTACACTCTTTTATATCCGAATAGAAAGTACAGAGACAGCTATCTATTTGTTTTATGAGTAATGATGTAAATACTATTTTTTGAATTTACAGATGAAAATCCTGAAGTTAAGAGACGACATAGAAAACAATCAACATCCTTTGTTCCATCATCATCGCTGCCAGATACGAGCACAATTAATTCCAGTTCTGATGACAACGGTGGATTCATTACGCCGCCAAAAGACGACGGCAAATCAAGAAGAAACCAAGTCAAACGTGCCACAGTGGTCGGCAATCCAATGTTCTCGACAACAGTCGACGGTGATATTGGCCCTGGTGAGAGCCTAGGCCTTGACGACCTCGATATGGACTACGAACAAATCATGCACTACTTTGATAATCTAAAGGTAAAGCGAATATTTTTTTTCTTTAAATAATAAAATTCAATTGTTGTGATTAGCACAATTGCTTTACGGCCGCTTTGATTTGTTCAATTATTATAAAATTTTATTTTTTTAATTTTTTTTTTTCTCTTCCATTGGTATCTCATCCCATGCAGGAATCAAATGCCTGAGTGCAAGAGATCATTGCAAAGATACGCGAAATACTATCGACGTTTCAGCAGCAATACCGAAGTGTTGCTCTGCCACCACCACCGGCTTGTCCAGAAATTAATGTTGATGACCCGAATTTTGAGTATTTTTTCGAGCAGTTGAGTGAGTCATACGCTTAAAAATCGAATGATTAAAACCAAATGCATTTTCTTCTACGCCGCCTACAAAAATATATAAGCCATCAAAATATTGTAATACTCTGTGGATACAAATGAAAAGTTGATTTTTATAATAACGAAACACACAAAAAAAAAGCTGACAAACTAGTATGGTAGTCATCTGAGCGCTTTAGTCAGTCGATTACAATAAATAGATATATCTTGAATAGTTATTTTTACACCTACTCATTACATTATGAGCAAAACAAAAGAAAAAAAGAAAAGACAAAAAAGTGTAACAAATCGCTTTGGCAAACAACAAACTTTTGAAGAAAATATAAAAACACCAAAACAATAATAAATTGGAACAACAATAACATCTGGATAACGCGACTTTGCAGTGATCGTAAATTATAACAATGATACATAGATAAATATTTGTCATATTAACAACAGTTGTTACAAAAAAAACAAAAAACAACAACAATAATCATTCATATCAATCACATTCACTAGGAAATCATTTTTATTAATTACATTACCTCATCGGAAGAAGAATCAATCATTACATTATTTTGTATAATCCCCCGCATCAGTGTAAACATATTTTTTATAAATTTTCCAGATTCAGATTAACTCATTATTCTTAAACAAGATGACAGGGTATGACTTGGGAAACTAACTTCTGGAAGAATTCATTGGTATTATAAATGTTGATCATTAATTGGCTAATGCATACAATTTGGCGATTTTCTAAACTAATTCTGTTCAAAGTTTACCTGAGCTGTAATTATTTTTAGGCTCTAAATATGTAGGTTATTCTTTGATCTAATTACTTGAAAACTGTTATAACAAAAAAACACCCAAAATTCAAGCTTTATTGGAAGTCAATTTAATTTTATAAAAGTAAAGAACTGGACGATAAGGCTTATGTTCTAATGAATTTGTGAAGGCTCAAAGTTGATTTTATCTCTCGAATAGCCTAACATTATTCCCTATTTTCGTAACAAGAAATACATACATACATTCATTTATATTAGAACCTTTTGAAATACATAAGTACAAAAATGAAGAACTCTAATCGATCCTTTAAAAACATTTCCATAATGCGAATGCTATAACCTCTGATGATTTAGAACCAGTCAGGGATTTATTTGTAGACCATGGAATTTTTTACTTCTTTATTGAATCGCATTGAAATCGCAACTCTGACCGAAAACTGTTCTACATCGGTTTGAGTTTTTCTATCAGTTTTTTGTTATTATTTCTGAAAATATACAATATAAAGAGGTCGATGAAAATATATGATATTGCTGTAAAGAAAACTTTGAAACTATTTTGTCCCTAAAATCACCAGCCACTGTGCAATTACGCTTATACATTCTACCAATTCAAGAACAATTTCCAAATGATAGTTTCCCATTAAGTGCTCTCCCCTTTTAATTTATCGAACACACGAAAGGTTCACTACTTTACAAATATCAATAACACCACCTTCATTGTTAACTTTTCTTCATTATAATTTAAAACTATTGTGCTTAAACATTTAAATGCTTCAAGTTAAGCTTGAAGAAGTACTTCTGTATTGTATTCGAATGCAGACTTTATTTTTTTTTTTTTAATTCTTTGCAAGTGCTGCATTTCTTTTGAGGGTAGAGCCATTTATTAAAAGAAAATACTTCATCAAATTGCTGGTTCAATGTTAAAATTTTTATAAATCGGAAAATAAATCGCTTACCCAATTCCGTCCATTTTATTATTACAAAAAAAAAAAAAAAAAAAAAACAAAACAAAACTATTTGCTTGCTATAATTGAAGAACATTTCTTAACTAGTACAATTTTTTACTTCCTAATTGGTTTTTTTTTATTAAATCAAATATCCCATGCAGTATTTTATTAAAAAAAAAAAAATAAGCAACTTCGATTGAATTTATACCAAACGCACAACATTTTTTGTACATACCTTCCACTCTATCACACTAGGTTGGCTCAACCGCATAGTTATAAACTTAAATTAAATTAAAAAAAAAAAAAAACACCTCCTATCTAGTCAATAAACACAAAAGAAGATCGATTGAATAATAATTGAGCAACCATATTTTTTTGTTTAAATTTAAACTATAGCCTAATTGCAAGGAGTTATTATCAAAGTTTTATAGTTTCATTTATTTATTGTTGATTTTTATAAGTTTTTTTTTTATATTATAAATATTATGTACCTATATTTGTTTTTATATTTGTATTATTATTTAGTTATACCTACAAAATAAAAATAAAAACCAAGCAAATATTATTCTTGTTACAATACAACCACAACAAAATGGACTGACTGCCACAAAAATGCCATAATTTATATTAATCTTAAGTTTAATTTATTATAGAAAGTCCATTTGACGTTATTTTAATTTTTTTTTTTTTAATTAAATACAACTAATTGTTTGCTGCCATATTGTAGTAGAAATATATATTTGTAAAATTTGAAAATAAATTTGTTATTTTGTTTAAAACAGCTGCATCCCTAGAATCGGATTGAAGAATATCTGATCTAAAGATTAAATATTTCAGATATGTATTATTATATGGGTAACTTAAAACAAAAACCAGTGATTTAAATAATGCTAAAACATAAGATACGTTAAATTCTTTGTTAATACATTTTTGTTTGCTTGTCAAAAGTTGTCAATGACATTAAATGATTTTATATTAGAGTTTTTTTTTTTTGGCAACATTAAAAACGAAATATGATTAAAATTGTGCTTTTATGTAGAAGCTTAGTTTAAAATATTTAGCCGTTTAACTTCTCTTTCTTTTTTCGAGAAACATGTTTTACAAGACAGATTAGATGTTAGGTCTTTTCGTGTATTTTCCCAAAACTGGCAATTTAAGCCCAAAGTTGTTGGTTGAAGGAAACAGTACAAGAACAGACATATCATTTGTATAAATAGCCGTGTTCCTTTGGAGGTGGCGAACTACTCATGAATAGATGCAAATAATAATCTATTACTACCAACTCCTCGTGCTCTCAGGGCGATTAGATGAGGTTTTTAGGAAAACCAATTTTGTGCGTTCCATTCAAAATGGCTAGCAAAGTACTCATGAGTACTTTTTCACCTCCAAAGGAACACGGCTAATATAACTTCTATGGGAGCAAGGGCCAACAACTACGTACAAATTATTGCTGAAAATATACTGCACAGTATATTTCGCACGTTGAAAACAATATTGTCAAATCTCAAATTGACACAATTTTTCAAGAGAAGCTAAATAAGAAATCCTTAAATTTTGTATTCCCAATTCCCAATTTATGTTATTTTGTTTGTTATAACGAACTTAAACTAAATTTTCACAATGAGCTCTTAATATACACTATTCGTGAAATTCTATGCAAAAAAAAATAACTAACTCTCATTCGGTGAGTTTTGCAGATAGAGACAAGACGAATAAAGATCTAAGCCTGGGGAACTCGAATATGGTTTTTAATTATTTTGAGTTGTGACGTGAAGTTATTATTCTCAACGTGCGGGTATATTTGTGCTCGAATAGAGTCCCTTTTTACACGAGGAAACTGAGTCTCATTTACTTTCACTATTTAGGAGGAAATAAGGGGACGAAGTATGGAGAGTCGTAGATTTGTTTAACAGTCCTTTTCACACTGCATGCTGTGTGCGTTCAACCAACACTTACTCTTACGATTTTATCTCCCTGTGTAAAAAGTACAAGAGATTGTTGAAGAAAATGCCTATTTGGTAAATTCATGTGTTCATCAAATTTTCTTAAATTGGGGTTTGACAGAAAATCTTGAAAATTTTTAAGAAATTTCACGTTATTTGAAAATAAAACGTCAAAAAATCCCCAACAACTTGTTTTTCCTCGTGCGAAAGGGGACTAATATGAGAAATTCATCGCTGCGGCATGCATGCACAATAAGGTTTTGACAAACATTCAAAAGCACATCAACTAATGTCGTTTTCCATTGCAAAAAAGATTTGATCTTTTTGCGAAAAGATTTGCCTTTTTCCATTTTATAATGTTTTATTCAAAAAAAGATGAGATCTCAAGACGAAAGATGCGATCTTTTTAGTTAGGGAGATTTGAGGTGCATTAACCCACGCAGGTAAACAATTCAGTTTTCAGTGAATTGACAATCTGTATGTGTGTGTTGTTTCGTTACCTACACTCGTATTACTGCTATAAGGGCCAACATAAACATGTTGAAATGAAATATTATAATGCTCACTTGTTTTATTCAAAAGAGGAATTCTCGATGTTGAGAGAAGATTTTTCACATAACGACATACATAAGTGGATACACAAACTTCAAGCAAATCAACATCAAGAAAATTTTACTAGCTTAAACAAATGTCATTACCCAAAAATATACATTTTGACGTTGAAACTGTGCGTACTTTTGATTTTCATTCTTTCTTCAAACCAAAAATCGATTTTCTCTTCTTTTCAGAAGAAGAATTGTCATCTTATGCCAAACGAACGATTTCAGAAGCATTCGGAAGGCTTTTGGACGCTTCCGGACAACCAAATGAAAACGTTATAATACTAGTTCTGAAATAGAGGCAGAAACAAATTGTGGTTTTTATTGCTATTTTCGCTGGACGTTCGAAGTACTCCTTTTTAAAATAAAAATTACTCCAATAGCCTTCGATTGGCTGTTCCGAGTAACGTTATCGTAGTGTTTTTCTGTTCCCAATTTCATAAAGCTGTAGAAGAGGAACACACACATACATATTAAGTTCTTCGTCAGCCACTGATGGGCTTAGGCTAGTCAGTACTTTATCTAACTAGCCTAGGTCCTATAGCCTTTTGTCGCATCATATGCAAAACACTGTGTATACGGTTCAAATACATACATAATGTCAAAACCTCAGTTTACCTTCGGATTTGATAAGCGGAATTAATCAGAGTCTGTTATTTACTATAGCACAATTTTCCTGTAAAAGCCCTTGCTGAAAACTTCGCAGAATTTCACTGTCAACAAATCGTGTATCGAGAAGTTAGAAATACTCAAAACATATACTAAAGGGTCCGCCATCTAACGTTTTTTTTTTATTTCGTGAACGGTAACACTTAGCTCATGTCTGATTTGACAGATAATTATTTTAATTCTTCCGCTGAATATGGTTGTGTATACGCTTCGCTAAGTGGGCCTGCGATCTGCTTAGAGAAGATGCCGATTTTGCCAAAAAATCATCTTTTCAGATGAAGCTCATTTTGATCTTGGCGGGTAGTAAACAAGCAAAATTGTCGCGTTTGGGGCACAGAAAACCCGCACGCATACATTGAAAAGCCGATACACCCAAAACGAGTTACGGTTTGGTGCGGATTTTGGTCCAGAGGCATAATTGGGCCATTTTTCGGAAATGAGCAAAGAGTGGCCGTTACAGTCAATGGCGACCGTTATCGAGCCATGTTGAACAAATTTTTGTTCACAAAAATTGAAGAGGAGGATATTGGCAACATTTGGTTTCAACAGGACGGCGCTACGTGCCACACAGCCGAAGCTACACTCGATGTTTTGCGTCATTTTCAAAAAAAAAAGAAGTTATTTGCCGGACCCTTTATATAGGTAGTAGTTTTAATAGTTTTTTTTTTAATTACCGATTTATTTTGTTCTTTTATTTTGCTTTGTTTGCTTCTCAAGTTTATTAATATTCAGTAGGAATGCTTTGGAATTGATAACATAAACAATTATTTCGTTAAATAGTCACGAGAGCTTAAAAAAAAACGAACACATTTAAACAAAAGCTCACATATTTAAAGCACTCAAAATCTATATGTAGCTTATCATTTAACTTTACACTGCTGATTTCGTTAAAAACGAAAATAAACATTTTCGGATTTGACTACTCCACCAATTTCTTGAAGTAAAAATAAATGCATACATAGGTATGTACTTTTTAAATTAATTTTCTTATTTAAAAAAAATAATATGAATGCTTGCTGAAATTTTCAATCAAAAATCCTCAACGTAAACGGGATTTGCAAAAATTCCGCTATAGTTTTGCAAAATAAACTAACAATTATTATTATTATTGATATAAAACTGATACAAAAACAACAACACAACACAACACTGCACTGTCTACAATACCATCTAGTTATTCTTTTGGAAAACAATTAGTCTCACTCTGCTTTCCGTTTCGATCAAATCAAGCAATTTAAAGCCAATGGCGCAAAATTTTAAACATTTAAAACCTACTCTAAATCAATTTTAAATTGGACGCCGACTCTAAAAATGAGTTTTAGAATGAGAGTCGACGCTATGATAATTTACAACGATATAAAGCATACTTTAACGCTAAAGTACTCGTCTAACTTTAAAAGCAGCAAAATGCTTCTCTATCTTTTTTAAAGTATACTTTATCCATTCAACGTTTGTAATTTCATAAGAAAAATTTAAAGGAAAATGTTTGATGAAGATTTTAAGTATGTAAATCAACAATCACGAAAACTGTCTTAGCTTTAATTTGTGGTGCATGCACCCAGTTACCATTACCACGACAAAACAACACCATCTCCATCCCCCGATTGAATAGACTACGACACCAAAGACCAAACAATATACAATACAAACTTGTATTCGGTCGACCGCCCCAACAAAAACAAAAAAAATGTGGTACATAGTGTTGGACTACCATATCGCGGAAAATCATTTTCTGCTCACAAAATCGCACGTCATCTTAGCTGAAAAGGTGAAATAGCTAAAGGGGAGATAAAAAAAAGAAAAAAATTACAAAAAAATTTAATTTTCAAAGGGGACACCCGGATTTGAACCGGAGACCTCTCGATCTGCAGTCGAATGCTCTACCAAAAATCATAACAAAACCCTACAAATGCTCTTAAAACACTTCAAATGCGCTTAAAATACTTCATTAGTTAGAAGAGTTGTTTAAAATTAAGAAAAAGTTAGACAAAAGGACTCGCAACTAAGCGACTGCGTTAACTAGAGTTGGTTCCATTCCTTAAACGAGGACTGTTTAAAAATTTGCGCCAATATGTTTTATTTGTAAATGAGACACATAAATAATAAAAATCGAATGATTTTATCCCAACAGCTAGCAGAATAGATTTACAAACAATACAATTACCTTAAAAATCAATCATGAATAATAAATTCTTTCATCATTATTACCGCGCAATAACATAATTGAAAACTAAAACCATTTTATATATACCATATAATGTACTGCTGCGAATCATATACATAAGACAAAGAAAAAAAAAAACGTGTAATAAATGTAACTACTTTATTTATATTGGAACAAGAAATTACGATGCATATTATTGTAACTTCAATAGAATATATTTCTACGTAAAGTCGAATAAAACAATTATGTATTTGCTAACAAAAAAAAATTAAATACTTAAAGCCATATATGCAGGATTTATATATACAAAATAAAATAATGTCATTATATAAATAGATAAATTATAACACTAGTTAATTGAAAATAAACTAAATATATAACAAACTGTATAAGCATACGATAAATTTTATAGATTGATTCAGAGTAAATGATAATCTGCAAATAAGAAATTAAATAAAAACAAAAAAAAAAACAAAACGCATCGGAAATAAATAATAAATATTATTAAAATACGCTTCACATAAAATGACACATAAACATGAAAATTTAAACGATCCAATATCTGTAAAAGTTTCGTAAGTAATGTTAATTGAAATTTATAAAATGAAAATAAAAATAAAAATACGCTATGCTTAACAGCAATCTAACTCATATACAAAAAAAAAAACAAACGTTACGGCTAAATAATGGTTAAAATATTTCATGCAGCTGAAAGTTAAAAAAATATATAATATACATGGCATAATATATAAAGGTTTAGGTACTTAGAAATTGATGAATAAAATAATAATAATAATAAAAAAAAGAATTCCACATTCACAAGATCTCTGATAATAATCTGTAAATGGTCATTGGAGATATTGTGAATGAATTAAAATTAAGCGCAAACATTTAGATATTATCTTTGTTTACAAAAAAAAAAAAATAAGTAATAAAACTGAAAACGCATAATTATTAACTAATAATATTATCAAAGCCAATTAAATGATGCTTATGTACCTTTATTAGCAAACAACAAAATTATTATATATTATTGAAAAATTAAAAAAAAAAAAATTGTACGTAACCTATTATGAATGAAATAAAAATATTGAACTGATTGAGCTGAATAAAGAAATAAATCTTACAAAGTAAACCAAAACAAGCATAATAAATCTTATTATAATATTACATTAAAATGCTTTCTCTTATTGTTGTTTATAAAAAAAAAACCCTATAAGATGAATAACCTTGACTTATGAGTTAATTGCTTATTTTTAAAACAAATGTAATCGATGTTCAGCACTTCTTTTTTGTTTCTTAAAATTCTTAAACACACGACTACAATGCTTCATACAATAATTATGATGTTTATATGTCTTGTGGAAGGAAAATGGTACGATTGCTTTTATAAACTAAAAAATTAATAAGTATGTACGTAAGACAGATTTATAAATAAAAAATACAAATTTTATTTATATGTTTTTTTCTTTAATTTATATTAAATCATAATATTTATATGTATGTATATCATTACATTAGTATTAATTTGTTTTTGTTTATACGTGTTTTTTTCTTGTTTAATTTAAAACCTACAACCAAAATTATATAAGTTTTAATTTAAATTTTAATTTGCTTTGTTTTAAAAGCTCTTTATTTTAAATTTTAAAAGAAATATTGTATAGGAATTTAAAATTTTCCTTTTCCCTAAAACATAATATTTATTATAAATTTGTGAAGTAAATATAAAAAATTAAGAAAACAAATAAATACATTTATATATATATAAAAATAATTATATACGTTTAATGTAGCCATTTAAGATTTTATTTAAAATTCGTTATTGCACTATTTATGTAAATATTACAAGTATATAAAGTCAAATACAACTCAATGGAATGATAAATGAATGAATAAAAAACAGATATTAACTTAATTTTTGTGTAAGTGCGTTTTGTTTTGCAATTTTATTTTACAGGAGGTTAAGGATAAGTAATGTAAACAGAAAGCTTTGGGAAGGCATAGTTCTTCATTTATTTTCATCCAAATAAGTGATTATATATTGAAATAGTGGATACTGAATAGCGATATTTCCGCAATCGAGCATCGAAAGTGATTGCGGTTTTCAAAGTTGAATGGCAATTTGTTATAGTTTTTTTTCGGGATTCTTAAGAAGTTTCCGAGTACAATGGAATTCGTGATAGGGCTGATTATCTATTCAAGATCTTTTTAAAATTGAAAACCAAAAGCTTCTGCGAAGTTTGGTTCTCGAAATGTCTCCATCACCCTTTGCTCCATAAATGATTTTTCCAACAATGTTTCCGAAAACCATCAAGATAATTATATTTACATACATACATACATATTTATGTAAATGTATATACATGAAAAGTGTTTGGATGGCAATATGTATTCCCTCAACCAAGCCTCGCAAGAGGTTGCAGTTTTTGGTAGTGAATAGAAAATTACAAGACCATTTCGCCGATATAAAGATCTTGACACAGCTTGACAAAAAAAATTCTATTGATTTTCGAAAAAAATCGTATACTACCCCCTTTTGTCAAAAAAATGATTTCTTCAACAATGTTTCCGAAGCCCATCGACATCTATACATCAAAAGAAACGTCTTTTCAAACTCTATCTGCACCTTTAAATAAGGCCCTTGACGGTGTTCACATTGGACTCATTCTGCGCGACTCATATTGACATTTCTTTGTTTTATCTCACTCCACCTCCTGATGAAAAAGAGATAGTCTAGTGAGGGAGGCAGGATTTTTTCAACAAAAAAAAACAAAAAATCCTGCCTCACTTTCTTATATAAAGAGGTGGAGTGAGATAAAAGAAAGAGATGTCGAAATGAGTCGCTTGAAGTGAGTCCAATGTGAACACCGTCCTAGTTCTCGAAATAATTTGATTGACAGTGATTTTAATGACAGGATCGGACGTTCGATTCACTCCACCCATTCAAGTTCACTCCACGTCTTAATTCTGTTTAACTTCGGGGAAACTAAATTCCCAACAACGTATTCAAATATCCAGTTTTAAATGAAATGCCACTTCATTAAATCTAATTATCTTTCAAAAATGTATTTCGGCAAAGAAACTTTGTAAAAAGAAAAAAAAAATTCCAAATGGCCCAATGAAAAATGACCCCAAACAAAAAATGAAAATTGGGGCTTTTTTCATAATGAAAAATTACCCTATTTTCAAATTGGAAAAATCACCCCAAAATAATGAAAAAAAGCCCCAAAATAAATTATTAAATCAAATCAGAAATGAAAAATGGCCCCAAAAAATGTAAATGACAAGCAATAACAACACAAATTGACTAATTTTGTGATTTTGTGATTTTTCATACTTTAGGGCCTTTTTTCAGTTTGGGGTGACTATTTAATCAGTTTTTTTTTTTTCGAAATATAAAAAGAGCATTCTACTTTTTTTTTTATACAAAATCTGATTTAATAATCGCACACAAAAATAGTGCAATTAACTTACGATTATTTAATCAGATTTTTCAAAATTAAAAAGTAGCATTCAAATTGTCCTTTTTAATGATCGTACAAAAATTAGAATGATCCTTTTAAATTTTGAAAAATCTAATTAAATGATCGTTCGAAAAAATCGCGCCATGTTTGGTTTGAGTCATTTTTTTAATTTGAAAGAAGTTTTGGGGCCATTTTTCATTTGATTTAGGGCAATTTTTCATTATGAAATTATTATGAATTATTATTTGAGATGGTGACAATAGAATGCCGAATGATATGTGAATATTAAAGAAGTATTATCATCAATTTTAGTTACCTACATTATATTTTTAAGGTTTGTAAAATACGTTCAGCTTTTTAAACAGGCTTTTCGGTATTAAAAAAAGTCTCATTCAAAAGAAAACTAGTAATTTTCTTGCCTGAGATTGTTCACTCAAGGAAATTATCAGCACCGTAAAGAAAGTGTCGATGTGGGTCATTGTGAGAGATGAGAGTCTACTCGCAAATCAACTTGTCAAATAGATATCTTCCAAATAGACTTTCGCAATATAACCCACACTCATCTTAAATTCTTGCAACATGTTTTGGTTAGCTTGAAAAAACAGATGTGTTCAAAGCGGAAGTTTTTCTTTTGATTTACTTGAGACGATGTCTAAATGTCCCTTCATTATCGAGATCGTATTTCAGGAATAGTAGAGGAGTGACTTTAAAAAGGGGATGAAAACATTGTTTGTCATTTCTATTGTGGTGTTTCCATGTGGTGTGAACTATGGATATAGATGCCTATTTCTATTGATTTTCTTACAAATATGTACTTGTCTTAAACTTTGAGTCCATAATGAAATCGCTAATTTATTTAAACAAAAAGAAGTATAATATGAAGTCACTTCTCAGTTATCTTCATTCTTAATGAAGTATACATTTACGGCCATATTATTCACTCGATTCATCCAGATCAAAAATTTAAATCCAGATGTAAAGCATACAAATTCAATGCAAATACAGCTGGATTTAAGTTTTAATCTGGATGTATCTAGTGAATAATATGGCGGTAATAAAGCAAATATTAAAAATATTTTTGTTCTCTTATCATGTTTTCAATATCACCAAACAAAAAACAAATTAATTGCAGAATCGATCGTGTATGGAAATGGCAAACTGTCTCATCATCGACGAGGAATGTTTCCTCTCAAAAGTATAGTAGAATACAAATTGCTGGTTTTCGAATAATTATCCCCCCGACGCGACGTTTAGCAGGGTTGTGAATTTCTATCTAATCCTTAAAAAAAGCCTTTGAAACGATATTTCCGTAACCCAGCATCGTGGTGCTAAGATAGAAAATTAACAAACCTTTTAGCCGATGTAAAAGTGTTGACACGTCTTGACAAAAAAAAATAGTTTTTGGACAGCCATATTTCCGCATTTTAGTCTAGTAAGTAGTTGCGGTTTTCGGTGCTGAATAACATTACCAAACCTTTATGCCGGTGTCAACATGTCGACAATTTTATTTTGTCTATCGTATTTTGTTCGGTATTTTATTTTCTTTAACAGCACGCATTATGGTAGATGGCTGATACTATTTATCAGCTGAAAAATTCCAAAGTTAACTTTTGGAGGCCGGAAACCTTAATAAATACTTCCGTTTTCAAATCTTCTATAATCTTTAAGTTGGAATTGTAAATTGTGAGGTTTCGTATATCCTAGATTAATGATATGGAAGGAATGTTCCCACAATTAAGATTTTAAAGCCAACTTTTGGGACCTCCCACTGTACATGGTCATATTTCATGATAGTGTTATAAAAAATTTATGTTTATTCATTTCATTTCATTCATTTCAGTAATTATTTATTCTGAGCTTCCTAAATTACAAATATTTTCCAAACCATTTATGATCTACTGGCGACATCCATCTATGGCATCCATTGAGGTTATTTTGGAACACGTACTTCATGGTATAAGGATTTTTATTTTCTTTTTCTAGTCTCTCTTCTTCGGCTTTCATTTCGTCCATCATTTCTTGCGAGACTACCATTGCCTTGAACGGCAACTGCCTGCAAACTAATTGAAGGAATGGTTTGACTTCAGCAAACTCACAAGTTCCTCCAATTTCTAAAATAACCCGACCACTTTTGACTGGAGTCACATAGTGATCAATTGAACCTTTGCCTCCACCCATTCTCTGACCTTGTCCTTTTTTTGTTATAGGCTGCCAAGGAGCGGGGATTCTCCAAATGGCAAACATTCGACTAATGTCCATCTTCCTACCAATGGTTAAACGTAACATTTCATAATGGCCATATCGAAGGCGACCACCTCCGGTTGCGACTATTCCATACTGTTTATGTATCAGGTTATTATGTACTTTTTCAGGTCCTCTCATAAGTTTCAATCGCTTTTGCATTTTGGGTGGTCGGAGATTTGGTGGATATTGCGGGACCTTCTCCATGACACGCAGTTTAGGACGTTCATATTTTTCGATATCTGAAAAAGTTTGATTAAATACAAAATGTTAATATTTATGATTCAATAGAATTGACTTACTTTCGTATTTAATTGGCGGTGCAAAATATTTCAAGCCGGCCAATTGATTTTTTTGCTGTGCGGGAACTTCTGAAAGATATTAAGATTTATATTCATGTTTTTATATAAATGCCAATTGATTTGTACCCAAAAATTGCCGAAATATTTGGGTTGCCTTTTTCAGCATTTCGCACTTTTTTCTTCAATTCTGGTACCCAAATGCGAGGAAAGAAGAAAAATAATTACCTAACCAAAATTTTGTAATTTGTGATTTTGACGTCTGTCTCATTTGATTTTTTTTTGCTTTTGTGAAGTTTCAGTTGATGCGTGTTCATCTTGCTGTCTGGATTTTTACCAGAAAATGGCCACGTTCTATTGGTGTTTTTCTGGACTTGTTCACAATCGGAGTATCGTTCAGGGCCAGTGGAGGCGGCATGTCAGGATGTATACAGCAAAATTGAAAAATTTAGCTGAGGAATCTTGTTCATGTAACTCCTTGCGTTCGAGAATATATCTGAGGGTGTTAACCTATCCGAAAATGTATCTTGAGTTGTTGTTGCGTCAGCTGTTTTTTCACAAGGGATTACAACAACGCAAACCTATCCGACTAGCTATGGATTGATCCCCGAACGTGGCCACTGAGATTGCTGCAGTCTCCGAGATGTAATTTCCCTTATGTGGTTTTCGTTTCAACCAAAAAAATCGATTTTTCTTTGATTGTTTTGATTTGTGTTAAGTTTTTCCTTTCCTTTCGACCAAAAAAATCGAATTTTTGACGATCTGAAGTCGATTTTGCAGATCTCGATTTTTAGCAAGATTTACACAGATTTTCACACGCACTTGCACACACATCAAAGAAAAGTGACTTTTACCCAGTGTCGTTTTAAAAAAGGCACTCATACAATCATAAAATAAAATAAAATCACGTTTTGTGTTCGTTTTGCCAGTAAAATTTAAGATCTGGCACCCAAATCTGAATTGGTCAAAACGAAAGCCACATTAGAGGATATATAATATGGAGTGCTCGTTTCTACCCCTAATGCATTGTAGTGCCTGGGGCCATGATAGGGGGCGCTTTCGGTTAAGATAAAGTTTTAGAAGATATCGTACAGCTGCTATCAATTGTGTCATAATTTGCTTATTTTCTTTCTAAATTGTTCTACTTTGAAGTAATTCTTGAAATTAATAAGGGTATTCATGCAAAGAAATAACTTTCCGCTTTGCAGAAAAATATAACTTTCCGAAGGACGTTTGCATGAACACTCATTAGAAATACTTGTGAAATGTCACATCAAACACACCATAAATGTCATTTCTAAATTCATCAGGTTTATCTTTACGCTTTCCGCATCAAATTGATGAGATAAATTTATCAGATCTGCAGAAAAATATTCCCATACAAATTTTGACAGTTCATTTCTGCGGAGATAAAATAATCTGGTTTCTAAGGTTTATCGGGGTTTTCCGCTGTTGCATGAATACCCATAATAAGTGTTTGTTTATTATTTTAAAGATTTCAATATCTTCTTTTTTAGTTTTTTTCTCCAATGTGCAGAAAACTCAGTGACCGAAACTTGAACAAGCACTCCATATTATAATTATATCCTCTAATGTGGTTTTCGTTTCGACCAAAAAAATCGATTTTTCTTTGATTTTTTTGATTTGTGACAAGTTTTTCCTTTCCTTTCGACCAAAAAAATCGAATTTTTGTCGATCTGAAGTCGATTTTGCAGCACAGATTTTCACACGCACTTGACTTTTACCCAGTGTCGTTTTAAAAAAGGCACTCATACAATCATAAAACAAAATAAAATCACGTTTTGTGTTCGTTTTGCCAATAAAATTTAAGATCTGACACCCAAATCTGAATGGATCTCTGCCACCAAATGCCAGAAGTGTCAGTGTGAAATTAAAAAAAAAAAAAAAAAAACAATCTGACAGCACTCCCTGGTTGGAAAACAAAACCAAATGCCGAAGGCACGAAGGCGAGCCAAAAAAGTCGTGTGTTTAATAATAGTGATTAATATGTAATAAAATTAGTTTTCTTGTATCAAACACTTGAAAAAATGTTCACTAAAATGTTTAAACACTAATTAATACGTAATTCGATCGCAAATTTAAGTTTTCAGTTCCAAATACAAAAAATAATCAAATGAACGGATTTTTAACACTACCGAGCATGTAAATATTTTCCAACCAGGGACTTTTTTTGTTGTTGTTTTTAGCTGTCAAATTAGAAAGAGAAAAGACAAAGACAAATCTTGGAAGACCTCTATTAGGCTTTTCCAGAAACTATCTTTGTCTTTTCTCTTTCTAATTTTGACATAAAAATATGTAGGGAAAACAAACAAACGACCAATCACAATCACAGGTTTTTGTTTTCCCTACATATTTTTCTGTCAAACTATTGATTTTTTTTTTTACTTGTTTGGCACTGAAGTCTGGTGGATGTTCCAAATTGGGGGAAACGAAAGCCACATAAGTAATTTCCTGAACAAACAGGCCTATTGTTGTTATTTAGGCTGTGATTTTGATGAGGGTCTATTTTGCGAAGTCTGAGCGTGAAAAATCAAGTGTTTACTTTTAGATTCTAGTTGTTGTATTCAAATCAAAATCATTTTCAGCATTTTCAACTACCGAAACAGAAATGGACGCAGTTCAAGAAAAAGTAAAACAAATAAAAGCAGTATTAAAACCATTTCTATTAAATATAACCACATCTTTTACTGGCTTTCTAGATCTTGAGAGGGTTACTGGATTCAAAGGGGGCACTAGAATTATTTAATACGATTCATGAATCTAGCTCGAGTTCAGAAAGCTCGGAGGATGACGACGATCATGCTTTGAAATTCATGCTAAAAATTGAAAATTATAGTGAAAAGGACTTCACGTCCCAATTTAGGCTGAACCGTTCAACGGTAGAATACCTTGTGGGTAAGTAAGTTTTTGTAAACAACATTTGACCATTTGAGTAGCTACCTACCTAGTTCCTTATTTTTTGTTTATTTTATTTTAGCAAATTATTCCAAATCCGTCTTTTCAACAAATTCAACACGTCACGGTGGACGACCCAGAATGGGGTGCAAAAAAGAAGTGTTGATTTTTCTCTTCTATTTGGGCAACACAGTAACATTTAATGAATTGGGCGAATTATTTGAAGTACCGAAGTCTTCTGCTTGGTTTGCTGTTGGTCGGGTTAGCGGGTGGTTGGTTTCAATAGGTGATGAATACATCAAATGGCCTCAGGGAGAGGAAGTCCAAGAAAACGCCAGAAAATTTGGAGCTATTAAGAGAATGCCTGGTGTTTTGGGTGCTATAAATTGTATTCGAATAAAAACAAATTGCACAACCAGGAAAATGCATTGCCCGAAAAGAAAAAAAAATATTCACATTGTTCTTCAAGCTGTTGTAGATGCTAGCAAAAAATTCATCGATATCGATATGAGTTGTGGTGACCCTAAACCTGGAGCCCTTCACGATAATCGAATCTTAAGAAAATCGATGTTGTACAAAAAGGTGCAAGCAAATTATCAACACCTTTTTCCTTACAATACATTTTTAATCGGTAACTCGGCATACTCAAATTCAAATTGGCTTATTCCACCTTTCAACGACAAAATGACGCTCACGGAGCATCATATAAAATTCAACAAACTACTCCTATCAACACAAAAAACTGCCGCAGACACTTCAGTATTATTAAAAAGCAGGTTTAGAAGGATTACGAAATTCACTGAGCAAAGATCTATTAAAGGAGCTTTGAACATTGTTGCCAGTGCATGTATACTTCATAACATATGCAGCATTATGAATGATAACTTTGAAATGGAACAAGTAGAAGAAGTATCCAATGAAATTGAAAATGTCTGTGAGGATGTTCCACAAAATCTAGAAATAGACAGACGGCAGCTCTTATTTGACTATATGTGTCAAAGAAATATAATTTGAAAAATATAAACTACATATTTAGTTTTTCTTCTTTTTTTGTATTCTGAAAGAAAATGACTACCTTTAGTTATGTATATGTAGTATGGTGTAAAAGTTTTGGTTATTACAATACAATAACCAATACAATAATATCATTATGTACATGCAGGAAATTCAGTACCAACTTTAATTTTTGTATTGAGAGTAGCCAGATATTTCGGACTTCAATTCCACGGTTAAGAAAACCCGAGATATACCAGCAACGTCTTTTTCAAAATGGCTAAACCCCACTTTTTTATGCAATATAGGTTAATCTATGATATATACAATTTTTTTTAATTTCAAACCTTTTCAAAAATGCACACATTTTTCCCTATTTCTTGTATACCTACTGTATAAATAAGTTTATGCCGCTATAAGATTAACACAAAATCATCTTATGGTCTGTTTTTCACCTTTAAGAAAAGAACTCGAAATTTAAAATTATAATTTTTTTTTTCAAAAGAGCCTGTTTGTTAAAAATAAATACTAGAATGCACTCATTTGGAAAATAAAATGCGGTTTATTTTTTTAAACTCTCAAAAAGTTTTTTAAGAAGTTCTATTTTCTTTTCTTCAATAGCTTTAAATTGCTCCCAACGCTCATATTTTTTATTTTCCGCTTGGATCTTTAATTTTAATTTTTCCTCCAAGTATCGAGCTCGGTTCATTTTGGGTTTTTTGTTTTGTGACTGAGTGTTTAAAAGAAGTGCGGGAGTATCTGGGTAGAGTTTAGGATCATCCGCTGTCGATGATGATAATGTTGCTGGCGTTAGTGCTTTTTCTGTGGTGTATTCTGAGTTCTCCTCGGACTTTACATATAGATAAGAAGACGCATCTCCACATATTTCATCAGGATCCATTTTTATTTGTTCATCCGCTGAGAAACTATCCCAATTCTCGAGAATTTTTGTATCTCCGTAGTCATCAGGGACAGGATCCTTAAAAATGGAATATTAAAAATTATGTATAAAGTTTGAATAAATTTGTTTTGAATTACCTCTTTAACTGTGCATAACCCTATATTTAATGAGTTGTCGTAGATTTTGGGTTCCTCTCCGAAAATCTCATGCATTTTAAGCATGCACGGGGTAGGTACGGTTTCAGTCCTTGGATCATTTCTTAATAATCGGTACGATCTTTGGAGCGTTGTCATTTTAACCTCTAAGTGGCTTACAGTTGTTTTAGGACCCTAAAATCAGTTTCAATAGACGAATAAACCAGAACAGATTTTTACAACTTTTCTTATTATGATCATCGCCACCTGATTAAAATGCCGAAACACAGTGCGAGCGTTAGGAAAAGTATAGGGTTTAAAACGAGATATCAAAGCACTTAGGGTTTGAATTTCTGAACATCAAAATGAAAGGGAAGGTAATGTAAGGCATTCCACATTCGTGTAGTTCGGTTAAAGAAAGAATATCCCTACTTGACAGAGTACATCCGAAATTGGGGTAAACTGATGGAATCGCATGTAATATGGTTCAATTGTTCTAGGGGAAAAATGCAATAAGCTACTTCATTGGAGCACTTTTTATAGAAGTAGCGATGAAATAAGGACAATAATCGAGTGACGAAGTGATAGGTTTCATTGTTCGGTGAGATATACTTTTAGATGACCAGTGGACCTTTTGCTACGAAAGCCGTACTGCCGGCAATTCAGAAGCTTCCGTTAATTAATCAGCGTTTCAGTGACCTCTAGTCTACGTCACTGTCGAGGAAATATAGTGACCAGGGAAAGTTTCTAAGAAATCGTTGAGACCATTCCAGTTGGGGATACTATGGTATAAGTATATACCAATCGTGTGTCATGTTCATATCATGACACAATTAGGTCTCATGTTCCTAGAGGCGAGTAGTGTATTCATCAGGGTCAGAGGTAAGAAAGAAGTCTGGAAATTTGAACTAAAATTCACACAAATTCACAGAAGCTCACTTTGCGGCACTTGAATAGAAAAAAATCTTTATTGGAACAATAGAGCAATAAGTTTTTTTTTTAAATAAATAATAGGTATGCCAACAAAATGTTGTCATATAAAGAAACCCTTTAACCAAACAAGGAATTCTAGGTAGTAAGCCGTACATAGGTATGTATGTAATTATAAAATCTAATTCATGAGAATAAAAACATGTTAACTCACAGTAATTCCTGCAGCGATCATGTCATTTAATACATTATTATATGCTTTTCTTTTTTTTCGGGCACTATTAAATTCCGATTTCCTTGCTTTATAAAAGTGTAGGAAGGCCTCGGCTTCTTCGTTCGTCCAAGCTTTCCTTTTCGCTGAAATGAACATGTACGAGTATGTCAAGTGTCTATATTCTTTAAAATAATAGAAATATTCACCCCTGTTGTGCTTATACATCTGTTTTCTGATGCTCATTATGCTCATAAAAAGGAATGTTAAACCTTTATTTTGTAGACAAGACAACAAAAATTTTATTTATCAAAATAAACAACTTTCTTGATTTGATTACTTGATCTACTCGAGTAGAGTACATGACATTTTAGTCGGCTGTGTTCAAAGAGTATTATATTTTTAGTTTACACTATTCGATATGATGTGCGCAGTCGACAGTCAGAGAGACCGATTGCTTTTACATTTGGAGATTATCATGCCGATTATTGAATTCGCAGTGCAGTGCACTCATTCCTCTCTACTCATTCGCCATGAAAAGAAAAGAGAACAGAGCACTGCGAATCAACGCGAATCCTTTATTGCAAATTCCATAATCGGCATGTATTTCTCTTGCGAATTTCAATATATAGGAGAGAACACACGCAATCCGAAACTCGCAAGCATCCAAATTTGGTGAGTCATTAATAGGCGTGTGTTTTTGCAAGTCCATATGGATTTGTCGAAAAAAACGACATCAGGACTTAGGAACTTCTTACTTGCAGTACGTAAGTCCCGATAATTATCTGGACTTAGCTAAGTCTATATGGATTTAAGTTGTTGTTGTATTTACGTGTAAAACTATTAGTCCCGATGTCGTTTTTTTTTTCGACAAATCCATATGGACTTGCAAAAAAAAACACAGCTAATGCTGTATTTACAGTATGCCATTTTTTTATTAATACTGACTGATAAATTAGCAGTTTTTTGTCAGTTAACTTATGGCGAATTCTTTCAACAAAAAATTCGAATTTTTTATAAACAGAATCGAATTTTTTCTAAACAAAATCGATTCTTTTCTGCCAAAACAAATCTTGCGTTTTTACCAAGATTTGCACACACACTATGAAGACTTGACATTTCTAATACGTCATAAATTGAAAGTCGCGGAATTTTCGGAAGACGATTTGTTTATTTTTTGGTTGGAACGAATTCTACATAATTTAATAAAATATTCAACAATATATTCAGTCAATACAGCTATAAAAATAATTTATTGTGCGTTGTTCATTATCAAACACAAATTTGACAAAAAAAAATAGCTTTCGTGAGTGAAAGACGTGTTAAAAACTTTCAGTGCAAGTGATGAAAACTTTTCAATAATAATTTTCTTTAAAAATATATGTGCAAATAGAAGTTCAAACAAATAAAATGCACCAACAAATTGGTACCGTATAAGCTGGCTAATACCTTTTATTTATTAATTTAATTCTATTGGTAAAACATTTTTCTCACAACAAAAACAAACAACCTTAATAGTTTTGTGAATAATTTCTTGACGTTTTGCGTCAATTGCAGCTATAAAGTCACAAACACAATCACACCAAAAAAAAATCGATTCTTTTACGAAATACGAATTCCTATCAATTGACAGAAAAAATTCGATTCTGTTTAGAAAAAATTCGATTTCTTTTTTGAAAGGAATTCGCCATTACAAAAGAATGAATTTTTCCATTTTTTGACAGATAACTGACAGAATACTGCCAATTTGTCAGTCATGTAAATCTAGCATAAGTTTTCCATAGAGACAATATAAACGCTGTGATTTCGTTGAAAATTTCCAGATTCTATTCAAAATCTTGATTCATTTCGTGCAAACTTGGTTGAAATTACATTAGCCGTGTTTTTCTGCAAGCCCGGGGATATTTGGTTGAAAAAAACAACATCGGGGATTAGTGACGCCATTACAGAAACAAAATGGAGTTTCCATACAAACTATCGATAACAAGTATGCAATTCACGCCGGTAACATAGTTTTTCCCCGTGCTTAAGTTAAGCCCGAGAATTCTCCGCGCTTAGCTAAGCCCGAAAGGGATTAGTTGTTGTTGTATTAAACATGTGAATTGCTTAGCCCCTGCGTCGTTTTTTTCGACCAATTTCCTCGGGGCTTGCAAAAAAACACGGCTATTATTACAAAGTGTGAATTTGTTTGAGAAATGAGATGATTTGGAATCGAATTTGGATTTTCCTTAGTGAAAACGTGGTATTAAGAACACACAAAAAGCTGAATCATTTGTACGTCTGCTATTATACCACGACTCTTGCGTCGTTACTCTTCTTCGAATTCTTCTTTAAAATTTCGTCCTGTGAGTCGTACGCTACCCAACTAACATTTCAGCTTCTTTTAGCTTAGAAATATTGATATTTGCAGGCTTAACCTTATATAAAGCCTCTATACGGCCTTCTGTGGAAAAGAAATTCTTATAGAAGTCATGAGCTCGATAACTGTTTCCGTTAAGCCGTTTGGAAATAAGAAAAGGAAGACTAACAGAGTTTAAGAGCTGACACTCTAATAAGACTCTATAAATGGTATAATAGAAGGTTAAAGTGGCTGTCACTTTATAAAAGCTCCATAGAGGATTTTATAGAGGTTGCTGTAAAAAGATATTAATAAGGTTTCTATAAAAAATTTATAGAAGCTTAATCGAGTATTTCGGTGAGACCTGCCAGATTTTATTTATCGAACCTTTACAGAAAAATCAATTAACATAAAGATATATAGAAGGTGAATCTTGTCAGAATTTAGTTTAGCCGAGTTTGAAAAATCTTTTTTCTTAAAATATAAAAATTACAATGTCCACTTCATGGAAACAAATAAAAATAATCAGGTCACTACTTTAGATCTCTTATTACACCATGACTTTTCAGTCATGACTCAAATTTGGCAATCCTCTATAATTTTTCTTCGGTAATGAAATTCTCGTAGCAACCAAACAAACAACAAACATAAATGAAACGATTTTGTTCCAGCATAGAAATTCTCTATGCTCTACACCTTAGCAACCGCAGCTTTGTACATGTGCGCTCCACAAATAACGAAAATAAATAAAGCAATTTGCTAAAATAACAAACAAGAAATAAAAAATGTCAAAAATGAGTCGCCGAAATTTGGCCCACGACTCATAGGGCAGTTGTTTTCCGTCTCATTTTTCGTCTCTTTTGCACTCATTATGTTCGGAAAGATTCACGACGCAAAAGTCGTCGTATAATAGCAGACTATGAAATTGTAAAAACTGGATGAATAGAAAATTGAAACGGAAAGAAAAACCAACAAAACAAGTGATTAATGCATTTGTACAATGTACCACTATGTTATGTTGTTCAGAATCGACAAAAATAACAATTTCGTATTCAAACGAACAACATTTTGGCTGAAAAATAAATTCCAATAATATTTTTCTCTGAAATCTCAAATTCGATACTTGTCAAGCATGCTCATGTAAACACCTCCAAGGGAAACACTCGTCTCTGTCAAACTAACGAGTAACGAGCCAATTCGTTAATTCATAAAAAAAACATGCACACTATTTGACGTTTTGGATTATTGATGCTGAATAGCTGAACATTAAGCCCGTTCAGGTGTATTGAGAGCTCGGTATGCGGAAGCTAGTTCCCGTTTCTAAACTTTCCCAGATTTGCCACTATCACGCAAAAGGAAGAGTTGGTTTCTCAGCAAGAGGTAAAAAGTAGAAAATAAATTTATAGAAAAGATATACAAGAGTTTTGAAATTTTACCAGGGGCCCAATTCCGCAAGAGTGAGTTTTTTCCCCGTGTACACAGTCATTTAAACTCACATTCACGGCCCATGTACACGGATATTAGTTCACGTGATTCCGCAACGTGCTGTGAGTTTGAAAGTGCTGAATGAAAAAAATTTTGTTTTGAGTGAGCTGAATTAGGTTTGACATTTTAGTTTCGGTTTGGTTTATCTCATCGTCTCATTTATTAAAATCAAACAAAAATAGAAAAAAAGATGAGTTTTCCATATAACGAAGTTATAAGGAGAAATATAAGGCGACAAAATCGGTACGTAAATAATTCAAATAAATTTAGTTGTTAAAAGCCTTATTTATTAGATTTTCTTTTTTATGTTCTCACATCAGTCGAAAATTAGTTCACATAAGGCGACACATAAGAGATACAAGGAATCCTTTCAACGAAACATCAGAGCAACAATTCATGGACTTATACCGCTTCCCAAAGCAACTATGTATCGAATTTCTGGGGAAAATAAATCATCTATTCTATAAGAACGAGAGAAGATCTGCATTGAGTGTACCAATCAGATTTCTGTGTGCTTTGAGATATTTTGCTACCGGGAATTACCAACGAGCAGTTGGACAAGATTTTATGGCTTGTATGTCTCAGACATCAGTTCATCGGTGTGTTCAAGAAGTGGCGGAAATACTTAATGAAATCGCACATGAGTATGTTACATTTCCAGATGAACAAGAACAAACCACTGTTAAATCAGAATTCTTCAATGTAGCATCTTTTCCCGGGATTGTGGGTCTTATAGACGGGTCACACATTAAAATAACAGCACCAAACCGTGATGTTGAATACGCTTATTACTGTCGGAAAGGGGGTCACTCTATAAATGTGCTTCTCGTATGTGACTCAAACTACTTTATTCGATATGCGAATGCTAAATTTCCTGGAACATCGCATGATGCTTATGTTTGGCGCCGATCAGCATTACAAGAATTATTTAAGACGAAGTATTCAGAAGGAAAAAGAAATTTTTGGCTCCTCGGAGACAGTGGATTTCCCCAGCAACCATGGTTAATGACACCATGTAGGACAACATCTAATAGAGCAATGGAAAAATACAATATTGCTCATAAGACAACGAGGTGCAAGATAGAACGATGCATTGGAATTTTAAAAAGCAGATTTCGGTGTCTATCTTCGCACAGAATACTCGGGTTTGAACCTGTAAAAGCGGGAAAAGTTATAAACTCTTGTGTTGTTCTACATAACATTCTCACAAAAGCAAATGTCCCTGTTGATATTTCTGAATCTGATCTAGCTGAAGCATCAAACGAAAGTAACATTGCACCTAGTTTTTTTGAAAGCGATAACAACATACTGAGAGAAGGCCAGCGGTTACGCCAAAATATTATAGAAACGTATTTTTCTTAATTTGTTTCTTAATTAATTTTATCTGTATTCAATTTTTGTCTTAAATAAAACTATTAACAATTTATTACAATTGAAAAGTTATAATGCATTTCAAATTGTTGCAAAACACACCTTTTTTCTACTTTGAATCTGCAATGGGGTAAAATATTAAACAGATAATCTTAATACGAACATAATTCATACCCAGTGGAGACGCATGTGCTGTTGAAGAAAGAAGAGAAGATGATGAAGACAAAACAGAAAGATAAAATAGTTAAGACACCCAATGCTTTTATATTTATTTTTGTAGAAAAAGTTCATTTTCTTTTAGTTCAATTTCTTTTCTTTTGAGTTCCAAAAGTTGCCCTTGAAAATTTTTTTTCCAGACAAAAGTTTGTTCTTGGATTTCGAGTGTTTTTTTCATGTAAATTAACTTTTCCTCTTCAATTTTTAAGATCTTTTCTTCGAATGAATTCTTTTCAATGGCTGTTCCGCTTGGTGCGCTTTTTCTTTTTCTTGACCCCACAGATGTTTCCATTGGAGTAATGAATGATTGGGAGAGCATTGCTGAAGTTCCATCAGCAAGTTGCTCCTCCTCCTCTTCATCCAGCAGTTCTATAACCATATCATTTATTTTGGCACTATTCGAAGTATTCGAAGGCTTCAAAGAAGTTAATGGTTACAAAATATAATAGGTGTATAACCTTTCTTATATCATACCTGTGAGGTTGATAAAAGCTCACGGACATTAGAACCGCTTATTGATGCAGGAGCTAATAGTCCCAAGACCCTTTCCTCAAATGGTGTAAGAGCTTTTTGTTTCTTCAAGCCATTGACACCGCTTTTTTGAAAAGACGCTTTTAACAAGGCTTCTTTTTCTTTTATGTGAAGTCTAAATAGTAGGGAGTAAAACATATTAGATCCCATTCAAAAGTACAGAAATAATCTTACTTACTTTTGATCTCTCCAAAACTTACGCCATTGGTTCACATCCTTCGATGCTCCCCCAATGGAGTTCAAACTGGAGGCAAGCATCTCCCATTTCAAAAATTTCAGATGTGCCCCATCAGAAGATTCAAATCTAAATTATATTAAACTGGAATAACGCCAGAAATATTAAATTCATCTGTGAACTTACCTCTCTTGAGCAAACTCTATATTCTCCTCCATGTAATTTAAAAGAAATTCTTTTTGTTCCTCACTAGCTTTTTTTGATTTTTTGTTTTCTTCCATATTTAAATTTAATTTTTTTTGAATTTACAATTTCAAACTCCAATTTGAATTTCAAATGCACGGTTGAAAATACCGTGAATAAATTTATTAAGTTGTGTACACAGTTTCTGTCAAAAAAACTCACTTTCTATGTTGCGGAATCGGAATGAGGGTGTGTACACATTTTTTCGTGTACACATAAAAACTCACCCTTGCGGAATTGGGCCCCAGATTGCGAAGTACAGTGACTGTTTTTGCATTTTGATAATTATAATCATGATTTGTATAGCATAGGTACTATTGGCCAATTCGATTGGTGATCCGGAAGAAGAATTCGATACGTTAGAACGCTTCTGGTTTCGATTCTGAAATCATTCCTTTTAGCACAGGAACTGTCATTATTTGAAAAGTGCATATCTTTATTTCTATGAAAAGTGACAGATGGTATTCAATAAAAAAGTGTTACGGAGGGAAATACCAGATCTCAGAAATCTGAACAAGTTTTTTCTGTTACCCAACCACGTGTGAGGAAGTATTCGAAGATTTTCTTTGGTAGACAAATTAAAAGTTTATATTCAATTTATTTAACAAAAAATGATTTCAAAAATTACAAAAACTAAAAAACAAGATAATGAAAATCCTGATGAAACCGAGGATAATGAAAAACTAGCAAGTGAAGTGTTAGTTATAGCACAAGAAGTAAAAATAATAAATGCTCTTGCCAGCAATGATTTGTCTCAAAGAACGAAACAATTGAAGAAGCTTCGTCGTTGGTTAACAATAAGAGCTAACAGTTCTTTTCGTAAGTTATAATTACTCTCATTAACTTGATTACTATAAGGAAGACAAATAAAAAATTACTATTTTATCTTTGGATCAGCATTCACTGAAGAAGACTTTCTCCGCATATGGAAGGGCCTCTACTACATGATGTGGATGTCAGACAAACCATTGGTGCAGGAAGAATTGGCTGAAGATTTGGGCAAACTTATTGAATGCTTTAGTGATGTGAAAACTGGAGTTCAGTTTTTCGGTGCATTTCTTAAAACCATGTGCAGGGAATGGTTTGGTGTGGACCAGTGGAGAATGGATAAGTTCTTGATGGTTTGTTCATTCATTAAAAGGATTCTTTATAATAAACGTCTACAAATATTGTCTTTCTTTTTGTATTTAGTTGATTCGTCGGATGATGCGTTACATATTCCGTTCTCTAAAAAAGGACAATTGGTCGATAGCTGGAATTAAAGAGTTTAATACTTTTATTTTCGAAACGGTTTTGGCGGAAAATGCTTCAGGTGGGATTACAATGCATTTCATGGACGTTTATTTTGAAGAATTGGCTAAAGTTTCCGATGGTGAGCTTACATCAAAGACTGTCGGTCAATTTGTTACGCCATTTGTAAAATTTATGGCCCAACAACATGATTTTAAGGTTCTTGGACATTGTCGTAATAGGATTTTCCATCATTTGTTATACCAGAGTGAACTGGGACGTGAATATAGCGATAAATATAATGCTTGGAAAGAAGTGAGTAAATAAATCGATAAATAATATATGGTTTTAAGTTTAACCTTCTCAGATCATGTATGTAAGCAAATTTGTGGCAAAAAGGACACAAAACTAGTTTAATTTTTTTTTTTAATGTGTGAATGCCACTATTAAAAAGTAAATAATCCTGCGACATGTCAAATTTCAAACACTATATCAGCCATCATTACCAGAAGTGGGTTCAAATCTATAGATACACAATTTCTAATTTAATTTCGTATTTCCATGCAACCCTCGTCGTCTCAGCACACAATTTTTATATTTTATGTGTATTCACACATTTTATTCATATTTCATTTTGCCCCCAACCCTTATTTCTTCTTACCACTCTTTTAAGACAATCGATTGAGAGAATAGTTAATAAATAATAAGAATATCTTCCAAGAAACTAGGCACACACGACAGTGTGAAACTGGTTTTCGCTTTTTATTAATACAGTGGAGACTTGGTAGGATTTTTTAAAAAGATTTTTCAACTAAAAAAAATTTTAATTAAAAATTCTTTTTAGCCGTCAACAAAACTACTATCGCAGTTTATTTTATAAGATTCGTAAAAGGATCGGATAACGTGAACAAACTGGTTAGCGTGAACATTAAGTGTAATAATTAGTTTACGTTGTCCAGACTGTGCATATATTATGTACCTTTCAAAATATTAGTTTGAAAATAAACAAATAGTTTTCACACCTGCGACTTGGAGCGCTCTTCACCGGTTTTTTTTTTAGTTTGAAATTACAGTTAAAGATATTTATTTTGCCTAGGTAACGTAAGTACCCGAAGTTTAGGCACGCGATTGACTGCACGCTTTTACTGAAGAGCATTCATAAACACTCAAAGGTCGCGGGGGTGAAAATTACTTTTTTGACAGTTTAATCAATTGAAAAACTTAATAGTGTTACATGCTCCTTCGCCTTATCATCTCAAAAATAAGTACAAAAGTAGAAGACTTTTAAACGTGAATGGAAACATATTTGATGCTTATTTGTATAAAAATTGCATTTTATTGTTTTGTATTGCATTCACCACTGTACACAGCTAAACCCATTATTTTAGAAGAATTGGAAACAACATTTTAGCTTGCCAATTTATTGCTTTTCAAAATCCTACAATATTTCGTCAACTTTGCAATATAGGATACAAAATAAAAATGCCAAAATCATTAAGGTAAATGCAAACATTTGTATTAATCCATCGAATGTCAACCGAAATTTGATGTAGTCACATGTGCTTGACGCGAGCACCAAAATTCTTTTTTTTATTATTATTAAAGAATAAACTTTTAAATTTGCACAATATAGACTCGAAGTTAAATTTTAAAGAACATGGAAGATATGTGTGTGGAAAAATTGCAAAAAAAATTGGTTTTCTTAAAAGAATAAGAAGAAACTTGACGTTTGAGAGTACTTTGCTACTATATAATGCTATTGTCTTACCCCATTTTAATTATTGTTCGACACTATTGTATGCATGTCAACAAGAAATAGCAAATCGGCTGCAATTATTGCAGAATAAAGCGATGCGAGTGATATTGAGAATGAATGTCTACACCCCGATAAGAGTGATGTTAGATGTGTTAAATTGGATGAATGTGAAACAGAGGCTAAAATATAGTGCTTTGTTATTGGTATATAAATTGAAAAATAATATGGTTCCTGAGTATTTAAGAGTTAATATTGTTAACGTTGGAGATGTCCAACCTTATAATTTGCGGAATTGTGAAAACTTAAGACGAAATAGGTGTAACAGAAGCAGCACTCAGGACTCTGTGATGTATGTGGGAATAGAATCGTTGAATAGGCTGCCAAGTGAATTAAAAAATGAGAGGAGAATAAATGTTTTTAAAAATAAGCTAATTTGTTACATAAAAAGTTGTGGATATTAATATATATGTGTTTTAATTATAAAGGTTTTTATGACCTCATATATTGAGTTTTCTAGGGCAAACAACAGAGCCTAATCTCCTGTAATGCAGAGATAGGTACTCTTGGCGTAAGCTGAGATGGTTTCAGAAACTCTGTTATTATTATTAATTATCGAATGAAAATTTGAGGGGCTACCATATTGCCATTATGCCACACTTATGCTTCTGGTCAACTACTGGCGAGATATAAAGGATAGCCATCTTGATTGCTTTATTGAAAAGAGTAAACCTTCCGATTAAATATGGAATACTCGGCCCTAGCGAGGTATAAATCGGAGTGGAAAATTTTTGCTGTCCGCAAGAATAGCTCGAAGGAAAAATCCTCCGATTCGTATGAAATCGGAGAATTTTCCGCTCTAACGGATATTTAATTAGTAGTAGTTAGTAGATAGTAGGCTAACATTTCAATGCACATGACAAACACGGATGTATATGTTTGGTTATGTATGTTCGGTTATCAATCAAATAACCAGTTTCATGAACTAACCTACTTGCTAACAGCAGCTGCAAATGATGCATTATTTTGACCCAAATTTCTATTTAAAATTAGCACTGTTTAAGCATCTACTCTGGAAGTTACTTTGCAATATTTTCCAACGTTGTTCAATAGCAAATCGATTAGTTTCAGTATTTTTTTTTAAGCGCGTTTTATGTTTTAATTTATTCGATAGACTATTCCAAATTGTGAATGCGTGTATAAAAACAGTCTTTGTTTTTGCAAGTAATTGGATCTAGGAATTAAAAAAGCTTTAAGGGCGAGTGGGTGATAGGAATTGAATATTTTTGTACAGGTATTAAAATGATACCAATTAAGGTGGTATCAAGTTATACATATGTGTTGAGGGAGCAACATAAGATATTACATGCAATGTGTTAAATATGTTTCAATGGTATCAATGAAATTTATCTCCATGTATTTTCCAGTGTATTTACACGGAAAACAATATGACTGGATATAAAGCTTTGCACAAGAAAAAGTTGTGTGGCGAATACGAAACTTTTTTTTACACTGTTTACACTTCATAACAAAAAATTAACCTCATAAAATTATTTGCATGCAAGCCTTTTGCTTGCAAAAAATTTGAGTCTTTTCTCACCCTTCAGTTTATTATTTTGATCAGGGCAAATTAAGTTCTATAAAAGATATTTCCCCTTTTCCTGTTAAAATTCTACAAAAGTCAATGAAATTCTATGTTCTGAATAAAGTAAGACAAATGTGGTAGTATGTACATATGTATTTTTGTTTTTTCATTCGTACCTCTCCAAGTTGATTCTAGTCAAGATTAAAACACTTTTTGAGCAAAACAAGCATATAATTTTTACGTCTTTGTTGCATTTAAATTTTCATAAACAACTTTTTTTTTTCTAATTTTAGATGGGATTTCCAACTGAATCTATTGATGACCTAGAAAAACTCGATGCTCCTACAGACACAGAAGAAGGTTTTATTATTAAAAAAAAAAAAAAACAAAAAAATAATATTTTACTCAATACAACTTTTCAATATTTTCAGAAAATAATGAACCTAAAGGGCCAACAATTCTGGATCCCAGAGCAGGTAATGTTGATGTCTACATCCCATTGTTACCTCTGGATGGAAAATATGTCATCAAAGAGATTGAGTCTCTAATATATAAAGAGGAAACATCTACTAGAAGTCGTAAGATGCTCAAGGATATTTTAGAGAAGTAAGCGATATTAGTGGCTCTTTACAATAGCGATAACTTGTATTATTTTCCTTCAGATATCAAACATACCAATCTGGTAAATTTCCACTAGGTGTCCAAAAAATGCCCAGACCAAATCTGAAGTCTGAAAAACCATTGATAAAAAGTAAGATAGATGCTTTGGAAGACTTAGAGAACGATATATACTCGACAACAAGAAAACTTAAGCAGCTCAGCAAGAAAAAACGCAGGAAACTCCTTGCTTCATTGAACTTTAGTGAAGCTGATGAAAACACATATGAAAAATTGATTGAACGTTCTTTGCCAAAACCTATACAGAATGGTGTCAATGGAAAAAAGCGTAAATCGCTTCCGTCTATGTCATGGGTTGAGGAGGAGGCCGAAAATGAAGTATCGCCTAGTAAAATTAAAAAAGCCGAAAATAAAGTAGATGCAGCTAAAACAAAAGAACGCACTAATCAAAAAAAGCAAAAGAAAACAATTCAAAAAGATGAGAAGCCCAAACAACTAAATGACCAATCAAATGTATCTGCAACCGCCGACAAAAAGGAAGAGAAAAAAATGTCCGAATGGGATGAGCCCTTGACAGAGGGTGAAATTGAATATTTCATTCCATCCAAGAAGAATCAATTAAAAGAAGCAAATGCAAAGTTAGCCGACATAGTCCCAAATCCATTCGCACATTTGAATCAAACTGCTTCGCCTAAAACACCGAAAAATTTACTTTTGGGAAAGAAAGCAAAAAAAATAGCTCAAATTGCAAAGTTGGCGAAGGAAAAGCCCTCGTCTCCTTACACTCCCCCTAAACGTGTTAAAATAATGCTGCAAAGGAACACAATGCAGAATCCAAGTGAATATATAAAACAGATCAAAAGCTCCCCCAATGTGCCCTTTGATGCAACAAAGAAGCCATCGAAAGGTCTGCTTAAACCACACTCAATGCCAAGTCCAATCAATCCATTTTACAAGAAGAAGATCGGCCTTAAACTACTGAATGAAACACTCTGAGACAAGCTTAATCGCTGTTTTTCTTATTTTAATTTTTTAACACCTAAAGATTGATTATGTTTTGTATAAACAAATTGTAGAAAGTAATAGCGATTTCGAGTTGTATGGCATTTTCGATTGGTAATCCGGAGAATAACAGTTCGATGCATGTAAAGGCTTCTGAAATCAAACTCAGAAGCATTTTCTCTTCTTTTCAGAATAAGAACTGTCATTTTGACACCAATCGAAAATACCATTAGCCCTCAAAGCATGGAATTTCTACTTAACACTTTCATAAATGCTTTTAATGTATATGTATATTTTTTTTTTTATTTTTCAATAACATTGATTATTTTAATGTTAATATTTAAAACATTATTATTGTACTTAGAAAATAAGTAATAGAAAATTAAAAGTTGTAGAAGTTAATTACACGCTATTTATTTGTTGCACAATATTGGTATTGTAATACAAGGGCTGTTCTTATAGTGACCTGTTTCTGCTTCGAAGAGGATTTGTTGAATTTTTAATTTTGCCATTGATCGAGAATACGAATCGGGAATGGCACGCAGCTGACCGGCTACACTGCGGCAGAATAAATCGAATTCATCTTCTTTGTATGCCGAAGACGACGAGGCATCGAACGTGTTTGTTAGTGCGATTTTATCATTTAATCTTGGGATATCTGTGCATGCAGGCTCAGAATAAGTTTGATCGACAGTTGGTGTTTGTTGATATTCTTCCGAATCGGTTTCTTTAACAACTCGTATAAAAGTTTTGTAATCTTGTGTATCATTATTTTGTGTTTGTTCGTCATCGTTTAGTTCATTGTCGACGAGCATTTCATCACCGCTGTAAACTTCATCCGTATATTCAACTGTAAAATCTTTGCAGTCAGACTGGTTTGCAGGTTCATATTTCGGACACAACTAGAGTGAGAAAAAAAAAAAGTTTAAAATACAAAACAATTTATTTGCTGTCAGGATTTATACGTTCAGTGCTTTAACGTACTTGATGGCAAAAGGCTAGAACCGGATAGCCAGACAGTTCGACAGTTTCTTTTGTTTTATGTGTTTATTTAACTTAGAGCGGGAGTCGGCAATACACAATTTTACTAATATAACATTAGTTCTTCAATTGGTTACATACATGGAAAAGCTTTATCGGTCATCCTTATCTTGGTCAACTCGCCTGGCCCACCGAATAAGGTGGTAACTTCGATATAACCATCGCTAAAAATGATACAACCTAAACCAAATTAAACTTTTACCTTTCATATTTTCAATCTCGGCCGAAACACATTTTGGTGACTTTCTTTGCCCAAAATAATTTATGCATGGAAGTATGACTGCGTAGTTATTACATACGGTCATAATCTCTCTGAATGTCACAACTTGTCCTTGATGGCTAGTTTATTTGT
The DNA here is from genome assembly GCA_932273885.2 of Leucozona laternaria. Taxonomy (NCBI): domain Eukaryota; kingdom Metazoa; phylum Arthropoda; class Insecta; order Diptera; family Syrphidae; genus Leucozona; species Leucozona laternaria. The sequence continues at coordinate 45,392,606 of OW026367.1, forward strand.
TTCCATTGTTTTTTTCTAGACGTTCATGCCAAGTGCAGGCGTCATGTTACAAATTTGTGGTGTTTGAACCTTTGTCTATTACTATAGAGTTTTTATCGCCATGTTAGTGTTGCATAAAAGTAGATTTGGCAATAGTTTATTTGAGAAAATTAAATCATTCCAACAGATTCGAAATCAGTAATTAAAGCATCCTGTGCAAGAACCGGATACTCCACTTTCTGACGAAATATTTTTTTGGCCGCCCATAAATAGTCAAAAATTGATAAACGTTCACGAAGCCTCTTAGATTTGAAACGATGCTTTTGTTTACAAGATTGTATCGAATTGAAAAGGTTTGGGCCTTGAGGATGACAAGGAAATAGAGCTGCCAGCAGGAAAGCTTGAAACACTTAGATAACGAGTTGGTCCACCATGAATCCAGGAAACTTTCTCCCTAATGGTTGAAACACTTGAGCTCCTTAGGGACAATTTATTTCCGCAACCAACAAACCATGTAGCCAGTTCGGGCCCTAACTGCCACCATTTAAATACCGCAAGTTGATTAATGTCACTATCTACCTATCCGCGCTTTCATATTTTTATAGAATTATCTGGGCGGATTCTAGTTTAGTTATATTTACTTACAGCAGAATCAAAACCCAACTCATTGAACTTTGATTTTATACTTTTTCTAATAGTGGAAATGTAATTTAAAAATCTAAAATATAAATATTCAAAAATTTACCCACCTCCTTCTTGCCACGCCTGGACACGCATACATTTTTTAAAAATGAATTCGCCTTGTTGAACCAAAACAATTTAGGTTTGTATGATTTGCCCAGTTTTTTATGAGCATTTAAAATTCTCAATTCTTTTGTGTATGTTGTCCTTATACCTTTTACTTTCAACTTAATATCATGAACCGTTAGTGTGGGTACATTGAGTTCTTTAATAATTGCCATGTATGCTTGGTCACGATCACCCTTGTTCTTGTAGCTGTCCAAAGAAGTATCCCAAAGGCATTCTTGTCTTTCATAAGCCTCCAGAAATGCTAGCACTCTGATGGATCGTCCATCGTTATATTTCGACATGCTCAAGTGAAAGTTCTCTAATTTTGTTATTCAAAGTGATAGGACCGTTTTTTGTTGATAATAAATTTTAATTTTATTGAATAATAAAATAAAAAACGATTGAATAGATTTGCGAAAGTTCTTGACAGTTGATTCGAATTGAATGGCGACGCAATCGCCCTTGCATTTTGTTTTCTTTTTTTTGTGTTTATTTATGCAAAAGCATGTATTCACAGTGGATCGGTTGAATGAAATTCACGATAGGGTTTTATTTGAGCCAGGGCTACCGGTTTGAGTATTTTGTATCTAACGGGTGATTTTTTAGCTGGTTTGGTTTTGGCAACACTGGTTTTGACAGCTGACGTGTGTTTAGTACCTTGTGTCACTGTCAAACAGCTTCAGTTTGGTTTGCAATTTAACCATGGATCGTCTTACAAATGAACAACGCTTGCAAATTATTGAATTTTACTATCAAAATTCGTGCTCGGTTCGAAATGTTCATCGCGCGCTGCTTGTGTTCAGCGATGAGGCTCATTTTTGGTTGAATGGGTACGTAAATAAGCAAAATTGCCGCATTTGGAGTGAAGATCAGCCAGAAGCATTGCAACAGCTACCAATGCATCCCGAAAAAGCCACTGTTTGGTGCGGTTTATGGGCCGGCGGCATTATTGGGCCTATTTCTTCAAAGATGATGCGAATCGCAGCGTTACTGACAATGGTGAACGCTACCGAGCGATGATAACAAACTTTTTTTTGCCCGAAATGGAAGTTCTTGACTTGCATGATATGTGGTTTCAACAAGACGGTGCCACATGCCACACAGCACGCGAAACAATGGCGCAATTGCGAGGCGAGTTTGGTGAACAGTTAATTTCACGTTTCGGGCCGGTCAATTGGCCGCCTAGATCGTGCGATTTGACACCATTAGATTATTTTTTGTGGGGGTATGTCAAGGCTAATGTCTATAGGGACAAGCCCGCTTCGATTGACGCACTGGAAGCCAACATCCATGCATTCATTCGTGAGATACCGGCCGATATGTGTGAAAGAGTATGCCAAAATTGGACTCAGCGGATGGGCTACCTGAGACGCAGCCGCGGTCAACATTTGCATGAAATTATCTTTAAACATTAAATTGCAAGGTTCAAACTATCGATTCAAATAAATATTTCATTAATTTTTTCGAATTTTTTGTGTTTTTTTTTTAAAAAAAGTTCTAAACCTCTTAAAAAATCACCCATTATTTATGCTTTCATTATAATAGATTTGTTTTTTTTTGTTCCAACTCTTGGACGAAAAATGTAAAGTTGAGGCTAAATATTTTACATTTTTAAGTGACCCACGGATAAGTTCTCTACAGACTTATGTTCGGCTTCACAGGCTTTTAAATTTTTAAATGATGTATTTTGTATGGAACAAACGTCATTTAAATATTTAAAAGCCTATTAAACAGCTAAAAGGGCTTTATGAAATCGGCCATTATTGCAGAGGATTTTCGAGCAAAATTCTTATGCCTGGTACACACTAGGCTATTTTAAATTGCTCACCGATCAATTTTTGGACCTGGCACCCACTAGGCAACTTTTTGTTGCTTGGTGTTGCCGACAATTCCGATCATCTAAAGTTGCTTGCCCTCGCTCAGTAGACAATTTCCGAGCAATTTTCGAACAACTTTGTTGTTTGTGTTTTTGTATTTAGTTGTCTACAAAATCGTGCTACATACCCCGGTAACTTTAAGTTACACTCACGGAACTTAGTTGCCTACAATATGGAGGAACCTTAGACCAGGCGCGCACATGCAACTAAACACTTCGGTTTCGATGTTGAGCAACTTTTGAGAATTTGACGTTTGACATTGATTTTGCATTTTGGACGGACAGGTCATGAGTGTTTTTTTTTTGTAGCACGTTTTTGTAGACTATTTAATGTTAAAAAACAAAAACAAACTCCGACCAACATAAAGTTGCTGGAAACTAAGTTGCCGAGTGGACTTCAGGCCATGAGCTCGTACAATTAATATTTTAGCGTATCGTGCAACTCTATTGCCGTGCAGTTCCGCTGAGGAGCATATCCGTCGAGTGCGGTCTTACCAAAGTGCTATTTTTTCCGACCGCCCTTTGATCGCTGGTTTTGTATTCGCGTCAATAAAAATTTATTGTGAATTCCTATAAATAAAACAATTTTTATTGTTATTGTGAATGAGATTAAGTTTTTGACAACAACTGACTGGCGGCAAACCGCATTTTCCAAAAATCGGAAACTTTCTGTGAAAAAATATTAATTTTTAAATCAAAGCCAAATTAAGTCTAAAAATGGGTGAAGGTAATCATTTATATTAGTTATATTTTTATTAATACCTACTTAAAACATAACAATCATTAAAGCCATGCCAGAGGATATGTGGACTCCATACAAACACTTGTACAGGGTCATAGAGAATTCAATAGCTAATCCTTCGAAGCTAATTATTCCAGAGTTGGAGTCAGTTCTGAGGAAGCACAAACAAAATTTTACCAGTATTTTAAGAAATCCAGTAAGTAAAAAACGTGTTTCTTCTGTTTTTCTCAATTTCTAAAAGGTAGTGATTTTATTTGTTAGCCAAAAAATGAGAACAATCGCACGCAACTCAGACAAGGAATCACCGATGGCATAAACATACCAGGCCACGGTCATATGTTGCTATCCAAAGATCTGGTTGACGAAAGCATTATTTTATCGGAGATGTTCAATCTGGATGAGTTCATAGCTCTGGAACTACTCTGTACAGCTCAGCGACAAATGCCTCAACACCCAGGCTTGCCCCGAGGATTGGTTGCTATTCTGCTTTATTATGATGGCCGCAAGGCAATAGCATGTTCATTGAGAGATTTGTTTCAAGCCAGCAGTGGTGTTTCGTGGTGTACCGATGCTCCGAAAGAAGTAAGATTTTTGCTACATGACTTTAGACCTACTCTTATCAAACCAATCTAGGTAACCTATCTGATATCATCATTCGCCCAAAACCTAGTTGAAGAATCTAGTGTGTTGGGTCGTGTTATTGAACTCTTTGAGCAACTGGATATATCAGCCGAGGTTTGTATTTTTCTTTTCAATATCGAATAGAACTTCCACAATCAGCATTTCGTTTTCAGCTAAGCATTTTGACAAAGAATCGAGCACTTGGACCACCAAAACATCGCCGACAAGTTCTTGATTTGTTCGAAGACATTCGTTTGGCTTTGGCGACTGCTTTATTTAATTGGTCAGCTCAATGTGGCCTGCCGAAGGATATTTCTAAAAAGCTAATGGAATATCTTTCGAAATATAAGCCAACCGAACCTACAGGAGGCATTGATGACGTTACAATGACCCTCTTGATGGCTTTGTTGTATTCCTTTGATACGAGTGTGCTACAAAGGCAGGAAGATAATGAACGAAGTGTACAAAATTTACCCATTATCAATGAGAATGGCTATGCCCAACATATATACGAGGCATTGCAATCGGATAACAATTGGGAATGGGATAATCGTTTGAAATCAATTGTAACATTCGCTTTTGGACTGTCGATGGCAAGTTTACGTCAAGCTCCACAGAATCTACAGTTTTCCTCGGCAAGAGTTATTGATCGTGATGAGCAACTTGTAGATGAGGCGATATCCTTGAAAGTTTTCGATTTTATTCATTACTTTCTGTTGGATAGGGAGATCCTTTTTAAGTAAGTGCAATTGTTTATTTTGATCAATGACTATTAAATCTGAAATTTGACTATATTAGGTCTGAATTTTTCTATCGTCGTGTACATTCATTATTTACCGACTTCATTGATTTCATGCACTCTAAGGTATGTATCAAATTGATAAATTTTACAAATTTCTGTGTACACGTTCTTAAAATTGAAGAATAAGTAAACTAATTGTTCCTTAAACCCTAAACACAAAATTCTACATTTCAGGTTACTGAATTGAGAGGTCGAGCTGATGAAACAGCTCGAACAGTTCAAGGCTTTGCCAAAGAAGGCTTGGATCCACCACCTAATTTAGATCATAATTTCGAGCTATTAATGTTGTCGATTGGAAAATTTTACGATGGCGATAAATCTGGACTATCACTTAGCGTAGAATATTGGGGCCCAATGGACATTCCAGCTAATTATGCAAAGACAACATCACGCTCTGTTTCCCTGTTTAAATTCATTCGCTTGGCTGGCGAACTCTTACCTCCAATTTTATTTGTTCCATATCTTAAGATGCTGGCAGGGCTTTCTAGTTGTGGTCAATCAGCTCGCAACACATTCAATTTATTGAAACAAGGTTCGGGCTTGTCTGGGAGTGCAACTTTATCATGGGAACATTTTTTCAGCTCATTAGCTCGATATTATTCGTGAGTATAAACAATCTTATACCAGGGGCTCAATTCCGCAAGTGTGAATACTTTTCCGTGTACACTTTCTATTCACGCTCAAAATATGCGTGAATAAATTTGCCTATCTGTGTACGCTTTATCTGTCAAAAAGATTGCACCTCAATCTTGCGGAATCGCATAATTTAATGTGTACACTGATTTTTGTGCACACAGAAAAAACTCACACTTGCGGAATTGGGCCCCAGGATATATTTTTATTTAAATTGTAACTATATTTTTTTATAGAAATTTACGTCAAGAACAATGTCCAGGAAGTGAGACAATTTACAGAAATCGTGTGCTCAATAGGAGTATCAATCCACAAGAAATCGAAGGTTTAAATGCTGTACTGTGTGTTATAAGATCTGTTGCTACCTACGATGAAATGGCGAGAGTAGCATTATGTGAACATCCCAACTGGGCCCCTCTGCATGTATTATTGGGTAAACAAATAAAATTTGCATGCGAAGAATTTTAATTATAATATTTTTTTTGTTGTTGTAGGACTGTTAAGTTGCTCGGTTCCAATAAATTTGAAAGCAGATATTCTTTTGACATTGGCAGCTCTGGGAAAGTCAAAAGATACTGCAATTCAATTGTGGAATAATTTGGAAGCTTCTCAAATTATTGCTACTATACCTACAACTAATACTTATGGCAAGTCATATACGTCAAGAAAAATGTTTAAAAATATTGGATTACATTTTGTTTTGTTATCATTTATTTAAATTTCAATTATACAGTTCTCAGCTTAGCTTAAAAAAAAAGTTTCGAATTTATCATATACATACATACATATGTACATAGTCAACATGCGTTACAATATTTTTGCGAGTTTAATTCATATTCGTTTGTGATGAGATAGGTAAATTTACGGTTCGCCCCCGGACTATTAGAACTATTCGGAATTTAAGAAACGGAAACGATTCAACTAACCGAAGGAATTATGGTCTTAATAAGCCCGTAACTCGTTTCTAACGTTGTATAACTCTGTTTGTAATGAAGTATTATATCATTAAACATAATTTCAACATCTTATGTAATCAACTGTGAATCTTTTCATATCATAAATAAATAAATAAATAAATGTCTTTTTTTCAGTTGTGTGTGGATTGGAAGTTGAAATAGAACAAAATGAATCTCGCAATGAAACATATCCTTTGTCACAAGCAGCATTGGAATTATTATATACCCTGTCATCAACTGCCGTTCCAAGGAATCTTGGAGGCGGCCCAAGAAAACCTGGTCTTGATCCATACTTAACATTTGTTATTGATGCAGTACTGCTTAAATTTTACAACAGGTAAATTACTTAATACACACTTACTTACTTACTTACTTTTTTACACACTTATCCTAAATGAAAATACTTCTACACATATGTTTAAAAAAAATAGTATAAATACGAAATTGAGCATCCTCACCGGATACAGCAGTGAATTAGACTTTTCGACAAAATTTAATATTTGTTCGTCAATTGTAAATAGATTATATTTTTCTGAATATTTACTATGCGGTCAGTTCAAATCTGAGCCGTTAGGTTATGTGTCCAGAAATAAAAAAAAAACTATGTGTGAGTACTGGGGCTCGCGTTAAAGATGTGTAAACATACGTTTTCGCTTCAAAAAATTGGAAACCCCAAATTTTCAAATGCCAAAATATCGAATGCTTAAGTCCCGCAATTCAATACTTTTCAGTAGTATGCTAGTACTTTCAAGAACATCAAATATAATTGGAAATAGATAATCTGGTTTTGGATAAAGAAAAACTAGGTTTGTTTTGCTATACCTATTAATTTTGTAGAAAAAAACAAATATAAATAAAAAAAAATCATTTTCTCACAGACTTGAACTAATTTTATTTCCGTTTTTGTAATCAGCAAATTAATATTTATAAAAAAAATACTCTGTATAAGGAATGCCGTTTTAAAGTCAAAATTTGTTACGCAATGTATAACAGCGAATTCAAAAGCATATATAAATAGAAAAAAAGAGCACAGATTTTTGTTTTGTTTTGTCAAAGAAAATTTTGTTGAAGAACTTAACCTTAAAGTCAGAGGTGTGAGCCCAATGTGAACACCGTCTATGAGAGAAAAAAAAAAATGAAATACAAAGATCTTGTTGTGCTAAGATATCATTCAATTAGTCCGAATTTGCGTTCCCGCTAAAATTAATGGATCGGTACCTGCTTTCTTTTAAAAATTTCTCCGATTCTTTCTAGGGAATCTCTGTCCCAAGTTTGAAGTAAATCCATCCATCCGTTTGGGCTCTTTACTTGAGGTATGTACACCTGAATACACAGACGCGTCATCGCGTTTGAGACAAATTTTAGTTTCATTTGTCAGCACTTAAATTCTTTAGCGCGCCATTGTTCCGAAAAAACAAGTGCAACCGATGTAAATGATCAAACCATTCGCGTACTGTCTATAACTGAAAATTCCTATGATTTTGTATATGAACTTTGAACGAAATTGCACTAAAATTCATAGAACTTCGACAAAATATCTCATCCGAAAGGGCCCTCCATTTAACGCAACAACCATATACACTAAACTCTTAGTTTTCGCTGTAGCTGGCTGTTCAACTCCTGAAACAATATCCTGCTGCGAAGGAGCAGCAATAATCGAAGTTAAAAAACGCCACAAAACGGAAAGCTACAACACCAACATTTCGACCTATTTATCCTCGTTTTTAAGAACTTTACCTAGAAGTTCCAACCTTTATAACTTAACTTATAAACATTTAAAAACAACCAACATGTACATATTCACATCCATCAAGATAAATTAGCACCCCTTGTTCATATATAATAATCTAATCAGTCTTCGGTAGGTGCCACAAACACTTTCTTTTTATTCACTCGACTGATAAATTCTCCGTCATTTTTTATTCATCTTCTCTGACAGCAAAAATCTCTAAATCTAGTGTTTATTACTCTTTTTACAATTTTCTTTTTAACCTTACTTCGGTTTGGTTACTCGCTACTCTTCACTTCTCGAACTGGTATAATATCTGCAATAAAAATCCATTTTCTCGAATGTATACCAACTAATTATCTTATGCTCAAACCCATAAAACCGGAACCAGTAAGACCATATCCGGTTCAGCCGACTTTCAATTTTTCCCATACCAGGAGCTAGCTAGAAAAAGTTAGTTTGATGAAAAAGGCAGCTTTATCGCGAAAGAAAATATCCCCCGTTTTTTTTTGGAAATTTGGTAAGAGAGAAAATGTCCGAAATCATTCAAATCAAAAAGGTCAACTAGTGGCAACCGGATTAGTCCTCGTCGTTAAAACTCTCTAGGTTAGTTTTCCTTTTGATATCCCTTGAACGAAAAAATGTAAATTGTCAGATTTTTTTAGAGGAAATCCTACAAATTTGTTTCCTTGTGTTTTCAACTATGTTCCGTCGTAGTCGATACCACCAAACTAATACCTGATTATCATTTTAATTCATTGTTAATGTTAAAATAATATTTAAATTGTGGTATGAATGATTACTTACTCGATCCAAAACAATTAACATGAAGGTTTTTATAATACAAATTCTATATAAATACTACTGAAATACATCAGCCAAGTAGAAGACTTAGCACTATTTAATTGGACTTGTTGAATTATTGATTCAAAATAGCTTTTAACGGCCTTTAGTCCATAAAAATTGGCGTTTCGTCCCGGCGATCTCACTTGGACTCATCAGTTGACTAGTGAGTGCCTTGTCAATACGCAATTTTTATTAAGTTCAGTTCAACTTACAAGAACTTTTTGACAAAAATCCAATGTGAACTATATCCAACAAGATTAAAATTCTTAATCATTAAGCTGGAAATTTTGCCCAGGGCCAGGCTTTGTTTCCAAGTGAGATCGCCGGGACGAAACGCCAATTTTTATGGACTAAAGGCCGTTAAAAGCTATTTTGAATCAATAATTCAACAAGTCCAATTAAATAGTGCTAAGTCTTCTACTTGGCTGATGTATTTCAGTAGTATATAGAATTTGTATTATAAAAACCTTCATATAAAAACAAAGCCTGGCCCTGGGCAAAATTTCCAGCTTAATGATTAAGAATTTTAATCTTGTTGGATATAGTTCACATTGGATTTTTGTCAAAAAGTTCTTGTAAGTTGAACTGAACTTAATAAAAATTGCGTATTGACAAGGCGCTCACTAGTCAACTGATGAGTCCAAGTGAGATCGCCGGGACGAAACGCCAATTTTTATGGACTAAAGGCCGTTAAAAGCTATTTTGAATCAAAACAATTAACTGTCAATGTCAAAATTACTTCGAGAGTGTTTTCGAACATTTTTGCGTTGACTTTTCTCGTGTCAACAAAAAAAATTCAAGAGAGATTTCTGAAAGTAACTTTTGCACCTAGCTAGAATTTTATTTCCCGCGAAAAAAAGTTGCCATGAATTTGGAAATAGGGTAGAGTGAAATATTCGGCAATTTATCAGGGTCAGGCAAATACTTACAGCTAACTAAAGATTTATCGAAAAGTAAAGAAAGGATTGGAAGGATTCATAATTAATTTAGTAGGGGAATATTAGAACTTTAGATGTTGTTACAAGTTATGTTGAATACAAAATTACCTCACGACTTAGCACAACCTCTAATATAACGGGAACATTTCGTTTTTATAATGGATCCAGATGGAGCAGATTTTTCGACCAGTATAGTATATATCGATATTTTTCGGATTTAGCCGTTACTGTCACCTCAGCAAAGTATTCCATTATTGTGAAGCCATTCTGCACAAAATATTCTTTTTTATAACAATCTTGAATTATATAATGAGATGGCTTTTTTTATGTTTTTTTCTTATTACAGAAACTATAAAAATCCCTCCGAAAAATGGGAAGTTGGCGAAAAGTGTTTGCGATTACTTCATTACTTCCTCAAGAGCTACGAGATAAGTCCAGCCGATTTTGCTGATAATAGAGAAGAAAATGCCCCTCCTGGGTATCACATTATGTTGCAGCTTCATACAAAATCAGACACACTCCGATTATTGCTACACATCATTGATGAAGCACGCAATAATCTCGATCAGTATCATCCGTTTCCAGGCAAAATAGAACTCGAGGAATGTGCCTTACATTGTCTCAATATTCTGGAATTGGGACTCTCCAATCAGGATCTATATTTCGATGCTCATTCAGTGGCAAATTGTTCGACATTACTCTCAGGTCTGAATAAAATCATGTTGGATGTTAATCCGAGAAGCGGTAAGCCTGACCATGTGCTCAATACAACCAAATTCGTTACATACAACAGTTGGTTGCCACGTCACGCATTGGTGTGTGTTAAGATTTTAAATATTGTCTCTCGTCTACCGAATGTAAGTTCTCAGATTCTGGGAATGTTTACACAAAACGAAAGGATTCAAACCGAGATCCGTCATGGATTTGTTGAGAGTCTAGAGGCGGACATGCCCACTTCTTTGCCGGATGAAGTGGATGACGATGGAAAGAATGAGTTGAAAATAGAATTGGAAATGAAAGAAGCCATTATATGCTTGATTCAAGACTGTCTTCCGCAGCCTGCACCTAATATTGCTCATTTTCTGTTGGGCTTTGACATAACAAAAGACATCCGATCAACATTATTACAAAAGCCCGGAGTGTTGGACTTTCCAAGCACATGCACAAAGTCACTTGTTTGTCTTTTAGATAATCATTTAGAGGTGATTTGCTGGAGTTCTTTTGTTAACGTAATTGGCGTAATTGATTTTATTATATTTTCAGACACTAAAATCAAAAGTTGACTGTGATGCAGCTTATGAGACAATCATTGAAAAAGCCTATGGTCTTTTGTATTCCTTATGTTTCAATCATCGTACTTCCGAAACTATATTGCGGTTTCTTCGAACATGCAATGACTTTTTGTGTCGTCATCTGTCTGCGCTACCATTTGGAAAATACAAACGTTCACAAGTACTTAATCAAATAGGATCTCTCCTTAGATGCACTGCCATTGAACTAAAAATTACAGCTGCTAACAGCCAAATAACACGTTTTCAACATTTGTGTGAAATTCTATTAGGTAAGTGTAATATTTTTTGTAAATTTATCGGAAGTTATAATTTTTTTTTTATTTTTCCAAGGTGTTTCTGGAAATTCGAGCCAAGAAAATGTACCCTTAGAACTAAGTCATTACTACTCGAATCCATTGAGTGAGGTGAAGTCATCATCCGACAAAGGTGCCAAGCTTTTAATATGTAATTTGTTAGACTGCCTAGAATTTGAAGCTAAAACCGTTACACATCCAAAGTGGGATTTCTTTGATAATTCTCTAACTGCTCAAATCTTACAAGAGTGTGAAATAAAGTCTGAACATGGCCCAAAATTGATAAACATTAAAAAATTGCATGACATTCTTAATGATGAATTGCACACTGTCCAGAATACAATCGCATCAGGTCAACGACAATTGATCCTAAAGGAAATTGAATCAGTTTTATTGTTTGCACTAAAAGTAAATGAACAGAAAAATAAAAGTTTCGCTACAGTAAAGTTTATGGAAGCTTGGGGTCAGGTATATTTTTTTCTACAGTTTATCAATATCACCAAATATATTAAAATGATGTTTTGTTTCTTAGGTTACAGAAGTTCTGTTCAGTTGTGCACCAGTTCCGGCTCTCCCTATAGAAGTGAAACAGGAACTGATAATTGAAATTCTTCAATGCATTTTAAGTAAGGTTGTACCAGTGCAAGTACTGCTGGAATTGGCGAATATTTCGTCTGGAACTGTGTTGCTATTGCTAGTTAACTTGCGATATTGTAATATTCAAAAGTCAACTGCTCAAAAAGAATCAGGTAAGACACATATAATTGTCTTTGGAATAGCTTTCTTCTGGGATCAAAGAACTACCTCTTAAAAGACGTAACGTTCAAGGATGTTGAATTTTTTCCTACGATACCTTAGAGGTCTATAAGAAAAATTGAAAAACTAATCTTTGACATATTTATCATATTTTAAAGGTTATAATTTCCATAGCACTTATACATACATATTTACTACTTTTTACAGATCAAAATGATAATCGTCAGTTGTCTACATTTAACGGAAATGGAAAGTCACAGTCTACTTTTTCCAAGTCAAATACTCTCAGTCTTAAATTTATTTTGCGCAACATCGTAGAGTGGATTATTGTCAGCGGAGTGGCATCACAAAAGTTACGAATTAATTTGTATGCTTCACTTCTTAACTTCATGCATATTGTCAAAGGGAATTCATCTGAAGCTGCAGTTGTTAGAACTGACGATGAGCAGTAAGAACCTTAAAAATAAATCTCACTAAATAAATTATTTATTCTTTATCCTTCATTTAGCTATATCTCGCGCCTTGATCGATCAATGTTCGCCTCTATCGATAATGACTACTTAAGTGAATCCAATCAAGTCCAAATGACAGTTGAAGTGTTTACCTCCTTTGGAGATAAACTTATTGATATCTTATGTCATGATTGCATCGGTGGACATGATATCTGCAAAATGACAGCATTATCTTGCATTGACACTTTACTGGACTTGGATTCTTTGACAAGCTTCATCAACTTCATTGCAAAACGTGGCTATCTGTCGCATCTCATCGATAGCCTTTTAAAATCGGATGAAAGTCTTTGTAGAGTTTTGCGAAATACTCCAGAAAATATGCGTGCATTGTACGTTTACGAGTCTAAAATGGCTATGTTGGCTCGTGTGGCAAGTTCCCATGTTGGCGCTGAACTTCTTTTGGAAGATAAAATTCTCGGTGTCCTTGCTGGCATGAAAGTCTTTGATATGCATCCTGATTTTCAAATAAACAATTATTCCCGCCATAAGCATGGAGATTCGTTTGTTCCGCCAATCGAGGCACGCTATCAACAAATACTATTTCCAGCTCTAAATCTATGCGACGCAATTATTTCTACGCTTGGCCCAGAAAACCATTCGGCTGTTTCTCAAATTGTGCATTTCTTACTTTCTCATGGCGATATGATTGAAATTATATTACGTGCTGGTACTCCATTCCTAGATCTTGGTCTCCTGCAGGAACTTTCATCAATTACGGGCTTAATTGCTCGAACTACAAATCAAGTAAAAACAAAAACATAAACACTTTAAATTTATTGGATTTGAATAATTTTATAATTTTGTCAGGAGTTTTTGGCTTTGGCTGATCCCAGTTTCAATCAAGACGTAGGAGTTCATCTTTATCGAATGCAACGGCTTATGTTGTCTTTATTGCCGCGATTCATAATAAGTGAGACGACTTTGAAGGAAATGCAAAAACCAGAAAATATTATGTATTCACCGACGGACAAAAATAAAGCCTTGCAAGTGAAGTACTTTTTAGAAACAGCATCGAATCTAGCGTTATACTGCCGAAATGCCATCGCAAATCATTCAGCTGATCATCGGGCCACAGGAATAATATTCTCACCCAGTATAACAGATTCAATTCAGAGGTAGGTTTTTCTTCATTCTACGAAACATTTTTTTTCTTAATGGAATTATTTAAGGAATGAAAACCGAAGTGGAACTCTTGAAATTTCTCCAAGTCTGGGAGTAGTTCTTAATCAACTAAAGAGTTCAGTAGAATATTACAATAGACAGAAATCAGTATACGAAAATCTTCAACGACAGCGTTCGTCCTTATCAAACATTGGTCTAGACTCAACAGGTATATTCCTAAGAGAATAATTAATTAACCAAAAAAGATACAAATGCATGTTATGTTAAATACTCTTTATAGCACGATCAAACTATGCTGAACTGTCCGATCGTTTAGTCGAAAAACAAAATGAACTGAATCATTGTGCATTTATCACAGAACAGTGCTTATACCTCCTATGGACACATTTGGATTTCTTCATGAGACGTACAATTCCTGTGAATACACTCCAATTCAACAAAACTGGTCCATTCTCATCTGATAGTAAGTATACCTATTTATTATTTATTTCAATAAATTCATTGAAAATAAATTTATAATTTTCTTGCAGCTTTTGTTTCATCGTCAGCTGAAGCAAGTTGGCGTGTTTCCTCTGAAGATGTTAGTTATTTGAAAAAGAATTTAGTTTCCATATTTAATGAAACATTCAGCAAGCAATTAATATCAACTGCACAAACTCAGGCAGTTGCAGATAAAGGGTTTACCGAAGCATTGTTGAGACGTATAAAATGCTTGATACAATTTGTGCCAGTTAATTAACTTTAATTAAAAAAAAAAAAAAACTGAAAATTTTATGTTTGATGTATTTTTAATATTTTTAAAAGAAAAAAAATTAAAGAAATAATTTCTGTTCATTTTCCATTAAAATGTTATTTTTTTTTTATTATTAGGACGTTTGACAGTTATAATATGCTGAAATACGGAGCTTAGCGAGGATATTTCAATTTAAAATGTGGCAATCAGGAAATCAGTACTGTAAATTAATGCTCATACGCCGATTTGCAATATTATACCACATATCGGAAGATTGTATGTCTTTTCGTTTTTGGGAAAATAATCATAATACTTGACAAAATATTTGAAATAAATTGAAACACTAACCGCCATATTATCCACTAGATACATCAAGAAACTTAAATCTAGATGTATTTACATTGAATTTGTATGCTTTACATCTGGATTTAAATTTTTAATCTGGATGAATCGAGTGAATAATATAGCCGTAAGAAAGAGTCGACTCTAGATAAATAGAAAGATAGATTAAGCTAACGTTAGGAGAGATTTTTCGTAGAATTAATTTTTTCCAACTGCAAATGTAATTCCGTTTTAAGGCTGTTTGTTAAGTAGAAAATCACGATTAAAGAGGCTTGAAGAGGTGAAAAGTCAGTTTCTGTTCGCCCGAAATTTTAAAAGCTACCTATTGTGAGTTTGGCTCAAATGATAATGATGGTTTCTACATTCTACGTGATGCCGCTTCCGTGCGCCTCCAAAAAATAAATAAAAATTTTACCTCTTAATGGCGTTTAATTTCGTCCGAAATGACTACTCACAATAAGGGAAATTTTTCAAACATTTAACATTTTTCGGGTTAAACTTCGAGTCTGGGTAGAGTATTGTTTGGGTAAATCTGAAACTGCCATTGAAACACTAGACTACTCTTGTTTAAGCCAATGTGACTTGTGGCATTTAATGGATTCTATGTTATTGGGAGTGGAATTTTGTTTTCTCGGCATATTATTATTATTATGCCCACAAAAATAATTCTGCTACCGCAGGTTAGGTTAGAGGGGGTGATGCTGCGGTAAAACACATCATCTCACTCGAATCTCAGTGGATCCATTGCGCTCCCCGTGGAACCATCCTGAATTCTGGGTGAATTTCAGGATGCTTACTAGTGGCAAGTTTGAGTTGTCGCATAGATCATTGGTATTAAAGGCACGGTAAGTTAAAGGCACTCAGTTTTCTGCACATTTGAGAAAAATACTAAAAAAGAAAATTTCAATAGAGAAAATAAGCAAATTATGACTTACAATTATTGATAGCAGCTATATATCCTCTAAAGGTTCTATTGACTCTGACTGCACAACTATTTTTTTAAACACAAACCCCCGTAATCTTAGAAATCCTCGCCTCTTCTATCTGCGCACACACCGTATATGTGATGGCTCATAGTCTTCTCAACCATCGCCCTATTTCATCCTAATCAAAGCTGTAGGTTTAAAGAATAAATATAATAAATGGGAAAGTAGTTTGTTATCATTTCGAACTGAATGACGGCTATCCAAGATCCAATTTAAGGAATACTCTAATGTTTAAACACCGCAAGTCAAAAGAACATCGACCTTTTTGAAAATCTGGAGTGTGGTATATCAAAATTTTCAAAGAGAGCTACAAGATGGCATCCTTTCATCAATCTATTTTAAAAGTTATAAGCTCTTGAATTTTGACTTTAGAATCAAAAGTTATAAGCTCTTGAATTTTGACTTTAGAATCAAAATGGCCCTATCTTATATTTGTTTAACAATCAAAACAGACCTATTTTTCACTTCAAATAATTTTGTTTTCAAAACAGACCTACATATTCTGCAACTGACATCAAAGATATATAATTTGTTCTCAAAAGGAATCTATTTATTTTCCCGCCAAAATCTGAATCAAGAAGAATTTATGTGAAGTTCGATTTTTTTGAGCTACAAATTTTTGAAAAATTCATTTTATTAGATTTTGTATGCTCTTCCCAACTACTAACTTTGAACTGACCGGAAATGGACTTTTAAAACTTCAACATTGTTTTGTGTGCAACAAATTAGTTTAAAAAAAAAAAACTATATTATTTTGGGTACCAAGAGTATTTATATTTTCGTCCTCTAACTTAAGAGTTACTTTAGCGGAAATTTAAATAATTATGAAACTATGTGAGCTACAAATTTTTGGTTTGCGCTACAAATTAGCATTAAATTATCTACTTCAGATATCGAAATGTTTCGATTCTTCCAAAAATTTTCCGCCAAAGTACGAAACGTATAGTTTGATCGAGAATATACCTAACGTTTCGTGATGGCTCAGAAGATGGGTGTTCTAAAAATAAGGAGAGAATTGAAGCTTTAAATCGGACGTTGTTGTTAACCTCACTGTACGCTATAGTTCCTTTAAAACTCTGTTATTAAATTCACTCATTTATTAAAAACGGAGCTATATTTTGGTTTTTAGATTCAAAAAGGCCTATTTAAATTTTTCATGATCAAAGAGGCCTAAAAAAATCCTTTTGTTTTTAGAAAGTCCTGGAGATGTCCTTATATTTCATTTACTGTTTTATCTTATACAAAATTTCTAACAGATTAAAAAAAAATTTACTTCACATAATTATATCCAATAGTTTAGAAGATATAGTTTTCGTCCTTTTTCCCGGCTTTGAGTTCTAAATTTATAGGTCCGTTTTGATTGTAAGTGTCACATATATGAGTCATCCCATATGAAATCGCGCAACAAAATAAACAAACAGCCTTATTTTGAAATTCACTATCATACGAAAGTAAGTCGAATTCGAATAGTTTGTATTCTGAGTTTCGAACGAACTTTCTCACTTTATCAAACGAAAGTTCATTTTTTGTTGAAAACTAATGCGAATTCCTTTCAACAAAGAAATCGAATTTTTTCTAAACGGAATCGATTTTTTTCTAAACAGAATCGAATTTTTTCTGTCAATTGAAAGGAATTCGTATTTCGTAAAAGAATCGAATTTCTTTTTGTGTGATAGTGTTTGTGTTACTTGACAACTGCAATTGACGCAAAACGTCAAGAAATTATTGTTTGTTTTTGTTGTGAGAAAAATGTTTTACCAAATTAATAACTATAATAATTCTATTTTAATAACAAAAGATTTTAGCCAGCTTATACGGGGGCAATTTGCTGGTGCATTTTATTTGTTTGAACTTGTACTTGCACATATATTTTTTAAAGAAAATTGTTATTGAAAAGTTTTCACTTGCACTGAAAGTTTTAATCACGTCTTTCACTCGCGAAAGCTATTTTTTTTGCACAATAAATTATTTTTATAGCTGATTGACTGAATATATTGTTGAATATTTTGTTTAATTATGTAGAATTCGGTGCAACCAAAAAATAAACAACTCGTCTTCCAAAAATTCCGCGACTTTCAATTTGACGTATTATAAATGTCAAGTCTTCATAGTGTGTGTGCAAATCAGTGTGAAATCTTGCTATAAACGCAAGATTTGTTTTGACAGAAAAGAATCGATTTTGTTTAGAAAAAATTCTGAACAGAATCGATTCTTTTGTTGAAAGGAATTCGGCATAAGCAAATTTTGACTTTCGAATCATTCGAAACAAATGTCATTTATTTGACGTTAAAAATTTTCTGGCGAATGGATTAAAAAAAACATGTAAGCTCAAAAATTTTTGTTGGAAAATAAATAAAATAAAATACTTTTATGAATTATTTTTTGACGTTTTAATTAAAGGTCGCATTCCAATTGGACTAAACGGGAGCAGAAAGAAGTTCTCATCAAATTGATGGAAGAAAGTCAGGAGTAAGCCAAGGGATTATCAATCTTGAATGGATTTGATGCATCCATTATCCTTCTCCTCTATATCTGCTCTTCGCCGCCGTCTTCACTTCTTATAAATAAAATAATTGCCATCTGTTTTTCTTGAAAATTAAACAATAAACTCTTGCTCATGAACTAGAAAATAACAAGTATTTACAATGACAAAAAATATACCGGCGAGGGATTTTACTTTTTTGTTGAAAAGTGGGACCAGGGGCCCAATTCCGCAAGCGTGAGTTTTTTCTGTGTGCACAAAAATCAGTGTACGCATTAAAATATGCGATTCCGCAAGAGTGAAGTGTAATCTTTTTGACAGATAAAGCGTTCACAGATAGGCAAATTTACTCACGCATATTTTGAGCGTGAATAGAAAGTGTACACGGAAAACTATTCACACCTGCGGAATTGAGCCCCTGGTGTGTATAAAGTAAAGAGAGACTTTGAAGTTACATTTTTTTTTTTGTTAATCAATTTTAAACAAAATTAAATTGACATGAAAGCAAAAAAAAAATCTAGTATTTAACTACTATTCAAAAGTTTTAAATTTATTTTGTTACTTTTTCATGTGATTAAACTTATCATACTATTTTCTAAATGCTCCCAAATTTTAAAATTTCAGTTTTTATAGATGTTTTTAACATTAACATTACTTATCTTTACTTTATTTTTCCTAAATGAAAACGCATTATTTTGACCATCATTTTTATAAAAACAAAAATTCTTCGAAAACAAAAACAGCTTGGTCACACTAAATTAAATAGAAATGTCGGTAAATGTCAAAGAGCTGATGTTCATTTTATACATTCATTCGATAATAGCCATGTTCCATTGGGCCTTGCAAAGTACTTTTTATGTGGTTTTCGTTTCGAACAAAAAAATCGATTTTTCTTTGATTTTTTTGATTTGTGACAAGTTTTTCCTTTCCTTTCTACCAAAAAAATCGAATTTTTGTCGATCTGAAGTCGATTTTGCAGATCTCGATTTTTAGCAAGATTTACACAGATTTTCACACGCACTTGCACACACATCAAAGAAAAGTGACTTTTACCCAGTGTCGTTTTAAAAAAGGCACTCATACAATCATAAAACAAAATAAAATCACGTTTTGTGTTCGTTTTGCCAGTAAAATTTAAGATCTGACACCCAAATCTGAATTGGTCGAAACGAAAGCCACATTAGTACTTCCCAGTAGATGATGAATGGAATGCTTTCATTTTGCGAAAAGTAAAATCTAATCTCAATATCAATTTAATTTCGGTTTTGTTTTCTTATTTTACTTTAAAATGTGAAAAATGTCAACAACAATAATCTATTACGTAATTTCTGTTGATTGGTGATGTCTTTTTCTTGTTTGGAAACATTCTGTTACTAGATTAATGAACTACTTTGAACTACTTCGACCACAGAGTAGAAGTAGTTGACTGCAGCCAGAAGTACTTGGCAGTAGATACTGGAGCCCAAAGGAACACACCTAATGAATAGGTATTATTCGTTCGATTCTCAAAATATACAAAGTTCATTCGAATGAATAGATCTATTCTATCAAAATAGCTATTCATTCGAATCTCAAAAGCTGAAAATTGTTTCTCCTCTAATTTAGAAAAATTTTGTGGAAATCTTCTTTAGGGTGGTCCCAAAAAAGTAAATCAACGGTTATAATGCGTATATAACAGAAACATATTTAGAGCTCAAATCATTTACATGAAAATTATAATTTTTAAATCTTCGATTTCTTTTGCAGGCGATTAACAGGTATTGTTTTTTTTTTCAAATTGAAAACAAACGTGTTTGAGAACCCCTCTTGGCCTCTTGATGTGCTTGTGCATAATCCACCTATCTGAAAGCATCATTATTACAACTTATGCAACTACAACTCAATCCTCTCAACATAAAAAGAAGCTTTTACCATGAACATTGACATCTTTACTAAACAATCAAACACGTGCATGTGGTACTTTGATTACAATCAGCACGGGATCCTTTCATTGTTTTTTATTTTCTTTTAAATCATTAACCACCAACCATCACATTAATTTATATGCATATATTGGAACAAGAAAGGCATTTTGAGACCGTGCTGTTTATTTTTATAAAACAATCGTTTTATTCTATTTAAAAATCTTGTATAAGTTGGAGAATATATCAATGCAAATTTGTGAAGGAGGCTTAACTGATATCAGAAACCAAAACAGACACACGACACGACACGACGTTCGATTTTATGCTGCGGAAATAATTAGTGATTTTATTATGGGTGCAAAAATATAGGTATCGTATTTTGAGTAAGTATAACGGGTTCGTGTAATTAAATCGAATTTATGAATATGTATATGGTGATTTTTTAGCTGGTTTGGTTTTGGCAACACTGGTTTTGACAGCTGACGTGTGTTTAGTACCTTGTGTCACTGTCAAACAGCTTCAGTTTGGTTTGCAATTTAACCATGGATCGTCTTACAAATGAACAACGCTTGCAAATTATTGAATTTTACTATCAAAATTCGTGCTCGGTTCGAAATGTTCATCGCGCGCTGCTTGTGTTCAGCGATGAGGCTCATTTTTGGTTGAATGGGTACGTAAATAAGCAAAATTGCCGCATTTGGAGTGAAGATCAGCCAGAAGCATTGCAACAGCTACCAATGCATCCCGAAAAAGCCACTGTTTGGTGCGGTTTATGGGCCGGCGGCATTATTGGGCCATATTTCTTCAAAGATGATGCGAATCGCAGCGTTACTGTCAATGTTGAACGCTACCGAGCGATGATAACAAACTTTTTTTTGCCCGAAATGGAAGTTCTTGACTTGCATGATATGTGGTTTCAACAAGACGGTGCCACATGCCACACAGCACGCGAAACAATGGCGCAATTGCGAGGCGAGTTTGGTGAACAGTTTATTTCACGTTTCGGGCCGGTCAATTGGCCGCCTAGATCGTGCGATTTGACACCATTAGATTATTTTTTGTGGGGGTATGTCAAGGCTAATGTCTATAGGGACAAGCCCGCTTCGATTGACGCACTGGAAGCCAACATCCATGCATTCATTCGTGAGATACCGGCCGATATGTGTGAAAGAGTATGCCAAAATTGGACTCAGCGGATGGGCTACCTGAGACGCAGCCGCGGTCAACATTTGCATGAAATTATCTTTAAACATTAAATTGCAAGGTTCAAACTATCGATTCAAATAAATATTTCATTCATTTTTTCGATTTTTTTGTGTTTTTTTTTTTAAAAAAGTTCTAAACCTCTTAAAAAATCACCCATTATATCAATCAATATGGTTCCAAATTGATACTTTCAATAACCATTCTTTATCATTTTCTAAACTAAATGAAAATCTCGAAAAGTACTTGGCTGGTTGGTTTTGAAATTTCTGAAGCCGTTTGAATCACATGCACAAAATATTATGAGGTTTGTACATATTAGCCGTGTTTTTTTGCAAGCCCCGAGGAAATCGATCGAAAAAAACGACGTCCTGTACTAGAATTTACATGTTTAATGAAACAACAACTACTAATCCCGTTCGGGCTTAGCTCAGCGCGGAGAATTCTCGGGGCTTAACTTAAGCACGGAGAAAAACTGTGTTACCGGCGTGAATTGCATACTTGTTATCGATAGTTTGCATGGAAACTCCATTTTGTTTCTGTAATGGCGTCCCTAATTCCCGATGTCGTTTTTTTCAACCGAATCTCCCCGGGCTTGCAAAAAAACACGGCTATTATGTACACATATCAAGCTTAAAGATTTATAACTTTTTCCCTTCTACCAAAAGGTGATGATGTGATTCTAAAGGCTTCTTTACTAGAAAACTATACATATCAGCCAACACACAATTATTGACGAATATGGGAAAATACTTTGGCAAATAGGTACATTTTTTGCGTTCAAGTTTTATTACTTATTGCTGTATTGGACAGGACAAGTGTTGGTTTCGTGTAGAAAAAAAAAAATGTAGAGGTTGTAATCAAAACTATAACACTACCGAAAAAGTGGGTTTGGTCATGCCGTCGGTCGGTCTGTGCGTCCACTGTAATTTAAGCTAGAGCCTAAGCGGGTGGGACGATTTGCTTCAAATTTGTTACAGAACATCTTTATGTGATTCCCTATAGAGGGGAAATTCGTACTTTTGGTAAAGCTCACTTAGAACGAGTAGCTGCCATGAAACAATTTCGGTTTTTTTTTCAGAATTTCTCAAAAATGGCTGTAACGGCTTTGATTAAACTTTCGTAGCTAGAATGACCAAAGAAGTGTGTTAAGAAAACTTCGTTTCAGGTTTTTGACAAAAATTCACAAAGCGGAAATAGGCATTAGAATTTTTTTTTTTAAATGGTCTTATTTTTCGGTTATTCACCTACATATTTTTGATAGTTTGACCGATTTTACTAGATATAATTATGCAATCTAGTGGCTTTAAATTGTTCAAACAATATTGCATTTAAAAATTTTCAAAAATACAAATTTTTAAAAAGGATAAATTGAAACAGAAAAAAAAATCATTTTTATAGTACTTTTGACTTTTTTAACATTTTCTCATTAAAAATAGGTATCATAATAAAGGGTCCGCCAAATAACTTTTTTATTTTTGGAAATGGCTTATTTAAAAAATTAAAAGAATAAATATTAATTCAAAGTTATGTGATTTTTTCTGTATACCTTTATTACACAACATAACATTTTTATATAATCATACAGGGGCCCCATTTTCGAAAAGTGCCCAGGGCCCCCAAAAGGGTAAAGACGGCCTTGAGTGGAGGCGGAACAAGACAGCATACTTAAAGGCGCTAGAAAAATGCTGATGCTCCAAATGCAATTGATAAATAAAAAAAAAACCTGTGACGTCAGTGTCTCAAGTGGCGGAATGCGTAGTGCATACGGCTTCTAAGACTGAGCAAATCTGATATAGAGGTGGCTTCGATTCCTATATGGTGGGCATGTAGAAAGTTTTTCATAATAAAATTGAATTAAAGCTCAGCACCACTAATAAGGAAGAGACTGACGATAGGCGGCTTGACACCCCTTGAAACAGCTATATCTCTAGCCAAATAAACGAATTATAAATTAATTCGTAAAAAATTGTTGGTAGCACCTTTAAGTTGTTGTTGTTGTTCAAAAACTCAACAAAAGTGGTATGTATATTCCACAGAGGAGGAAGTCTGGCTAGAGTTGCAAATACTTTGCAATATAGCCATATAATATTTAGTAATTAGTTAGAATAATTTAAACTAAAGAATATTCAAGATATTTAACTGCGTACCTTGATATTCAGTTCAAGGCAAACTACCCTTCCTTCACTTCCAAGAGAAAAATTGTCGTTCGCTTTGAAATACGAAATCATTAGATAAAATCATGGTCGTGCCCGTGGACACATTTTATATTGCCTTCTTTCAATCGCCAACAATTCTTCTTTTTCTTCATCTTCGCTTCCGGAAGCAGACGATGAATGATTTTCCCAATAAAAATTTTCTCGGAACATTTTATTTTAAAAATATTTTTATTCAAACCGAAACGGAGAATAATTTTTGACAGAAGATGCAATAAAATGTATTACAAATTTGAATTTGATAGAAAACTCTCAAGTTTTGCTCTCTCAACTTCTACTATTTTCGGAAGTTGAGAAAACCAGAAGTTGATCAACTCGAGAGTTGAGAATAGAAAGTTGAAACTGAAATCACAATTTAGGAGAATGAAAATCCGCAAGTTGAGTTCAACTTGTATAATGAAGAAAATGGCTCTAATATACGCCTAAAGGGCTCTGTAAAAACTCGAACATTGTGCGAGGAAACTTGGTTAAACTAAATTCCGCAAACAGTGAAACCATAAGCTGAGACCAAAATACTCGAACTTCGTTTTTCTTCGACAAATATGTTATTTTCGCTTTCAAATTGTTCGTTTTTGTCAAGTTCGGGTGTATTTTAATTGTCCAAAGAAAAATTAAAGTCCGAGTATTTTGATCTCAGATTGTTTTCACTCTGTTTGCCGAGTTTAGTCGAACGAAGTTTACTTGCACAATTATCGACGTTTTAGAGAGCCCTTATGTATACTTGTACCGCAAGGAGATCATTGATCATTAACGCAAGATCAAAACGTGGCTTGTATCAACGATGATAAAAGATTTGATGAAGACTCCATCATAGATATAAGGCAGTTCAATCAATGAAAACTTAAAAAGTGATTTTGTGAAGTATTCAGGTTGTATCGAAATGAATTTATTGATTTTACTTTCTAACCGTTTCAATATAAAAAATTTAAAAATATCCTTGATGTTTTTCAACGAACGCTATATAGGTAACTGGCGCCCAACAACACCGGGACTGGTTAAGAGTTGTAAGGTTAAGAGTACACGAGCCATCAAATTAATTTATTTTTTTATTTAAATTAAAAAAATAACTAGATTATAAGAGGTATTGTAGGTACATACATACATACATCCCAAAATATAAAACTAATACGAGTAAATAGTTGTAAATCGAAGTTTAAAATATAGGAACAAATAAATTCGATGGGAGTCGAAAATGCACAAAATCGTTCCGAAACGAATATAATTATAATTCTAGCTATAATAGGTACATCTTCTCATATCACATTCTTTCTATTTCTATACCAAAGGTAGGGTAGGTATGTATATCTACTACATGTATAGATACTTCATACTTAACTCACTCCATTTCCTTATTAAAGCTTGTATAAGTTCCGCCTTCGCGTGTATGTACATACATAATATGTATATCCTTTTGCACTCCCTTCATTCATTTATTTTTATTCTCCCCTTGTTAAGAAATGCAGTATTTATGATAAAAGGTAAAGGGATGAAAGTACAATTAGCCCGCCCTTCTATGTACGTACTCTATATTTTCACGCTAAAATGAAGGGTCACACTTGAAAATACCCCTAATAGTATTTACATACAAATAATGTTTTAGGTATCATATTTGCAATTCATTTGATGATCGGAGATTTATTTATGTGTCTACATACCTACGTATCAACTTAAAATAAAACTCGTTTGATGACTACTTCAGCCATTATGATTTTTTTTTTTTTTTTAAGTAGGTACATCACAACTATATCCAGATACCCTGGGGTTCGTATAAATAAAGGTTCTAAATATATGTACACTTTTTTGTACTTATGTTGTATACCTACATATCTAGATTTACAAAGTTATGACAACGAAGACGTAAATGTGTTTATCCAATTTCAATGATGCTAGCTATACCTATTTTATTTGTTTATCCTGTCGAAAAGTGGCACGACACGGGGTCTCAGCCGAATAAATCATTAATCAATGCATTTAAGAACAAATACGGAATCTCATCAATTTTTTTTTTAAAAAGGTTTTATATCGATAATCATTTATTGGATAGGTGTGTTCCCGATTGCTTTGTTCGCACTCAAAAAATTACATATAAGATACTGTAGAAATGCCCCTTAAGCTATTTGTTTTCGATGAAATTATTTCTGATGGGCATATAACAATAACTGCAATAGATAAAATGTTATTCAGTCCGAATTGTGTATGAGCTGGTCATTACTTATACTTGTAATCAGTAGGGAATGATAACTAAATATATGACTTCGTATATTTATGTCTTTGCATTATAAGGCCAGTTATTATAAATATAAAGACTGTTTACAAAATAAACGTCGAGATACGAAAATGGGATTCAAAATTTTAGACTATTTAGTAGGATGTTTAAGCATTTTTAGTATGATGCTATGGCAAAAAGAAAATTTTCCAAATTTTATACGAGTTAGCATCGTACCTACTATCTTTTTGCATGAACTGTCACTGTTTTAGGTGTGTTCAGCTGGATTTTATTGAGAAAAGAGGCTTAGTATGATACTATAGTTAAAAATTGTTTAAAACTTTTAGTAAAGAGCTTTGAAATTAGTAGATTGTTTACTAGTATCAGGGTGTTTAAAATTTTGCTCCATTTACTCGATCAGATGTGATTTTTCATTAATTTCTTTGTTTTTATAATTTTGTTAAGAGAATTGAAACACTCGCAATATTTCGCAGTTCTTCTTTTGAAAAGAAGAGAAAATTGATTGTGGATTTGAATAAAGAATCAAACATGTCACATATGCGCACACTTTAAACTTCGAAATCGTTAAATTTACATACCTAGTTGTTTGAAATTTAATTTTGCAACTATGTAATAGTGAATTTCTAGTTAAATTCGACGCACTTTATTTTATTTATTTATCTCTTTTGGAGCATATGTATAGATATTATGTCATTATTTCACCATTTTCTTCGCAAATACGATCAAAATCATCCAAATTAATGTTCGGCATGTTTGAAAAAATGCAAATAATGACAAAACAAATCAACTTTAATTTGACATCTGCATTTGACAAATACAACGGAACAAAAACTTTCGAATCAAAAAAAGTTTGCCAACTTTCTCGTTTGGCATACTTAATTGAAGAGTTTCGGAGGATTCTTCACGATTACCAAACGAAAACGGCACAAGAGTGGTTTTTGGGCGGATGAAATCGTTTTTGCGATTTCTTAATAAAATTATATCGTTTTTAATTGATGGGTTTTCGGACTGTTCTACTTTCAATCGTATATGAAATGACTGCCCAAGAAACATTTTTAGCTGCTTAAATGCTTTAAAAGCGCTTCCAGAGCTAATCTTAAAGCTCGTTTATTTAAGAAAGAGCTCTAGATGCACCCTTAGAGCAATTGTAGAGCTTTCTCACAGCTAATTCATTGAGTTTGAGAGCACATAATACCGAATGTTACCATTAATACCATTAAAAAAAATGGCTTCTTCAAGCATTTATCACTTTTGACAAAGTAATCCAAAACGAAAAACTTTAAATGTAAGTACATAAGTATATGTGTGTGTACCTCGGCTACTCCTCTATGAAATTAATTGGGAACAGTTTGGAGTAGTAGGATTGGAAAAGGAGTACTCCGAACATCCAAATGAAAACGACAATATTTTGTATGGTTCTCGTGGGTGATTTGCTTAAAACATAGAAAAGGCTTTCAGTACAGAATTTATAAGTTAAAACTGTTTATGGTATGCATAAAAAAGCAGTAAATGCTAAAAATTAAGTTTTTACTTCTGATCATATGGTAAATATTTTTCTCGGATGAATTTGTTTAGTAAAAACTATATTCCGCATGCATACAAATCTAGTTAGTATAGGTACTTTCTTTCTGTAGTAATTACTTAATTTTTTAAAAGTCACAAAATAGCAACTTGAAAATTTCTTAATAAAGTACATAACATACTAAATGTGCTCTATAAGCCCACAATTAAGTAGAAGTGAAATTAAATATTAACTATTTTGAGTCTTTATTCGAAGCAATTGCCACTGTATTTATTTAAATTGGGTTGTTGGTAATACTGACCGGAATGTACAAGTATTAACTTTTTGGCCGGAATTAACTTTGATGAAAGTGCATTTAAATTACTACATTTTAATAATTTTTTCACCAACGCAACAAAGCATGGATAATATGATGAAAAAAAAGGACTTTATATAAATTTGACTTAAACGGTTATTGCTGTTTGCCAGTGTTCTCAAAAAGTTTATTACGATCGAAGATCGACTTCGGGTTCTAAGTTCAAACAATTGTATCGTTTTGAGAGGGATAACGTAGGTTGGTTAGGTATGGATTCTTTATTGGTTAGCCGTTGATGCCATTAGCCCATTTTAAGTAGGTATTAGAACATTTTTTACTAAATTTAAGTTTAGATCAGTTGGATTAAAATAAAGGTTTTGTGAATTATTATTTTAATTCAAATGTTTACATGGAAACAAATAAAATAAAATAATTTCCAGAAAATTCAATTAAACTTACTTTTTACCTTGACACACAGTTTAAGGATGATTACTATCACGCCCACGCCTCATAGTGATTATAAATTATTTATTTTAAGGAATTTAGACTGAAACAAGAGAAGGAGGAACTGGAATCATTAAAATAAAATAAGAAGATTTTGTTACGGTTCGTTGAAGATCCTGGATTTCTATTTAGCGTTGGTGAAGTTATATAGGCGTACATCACAGTATACTGTTTCTAGAATTGCAAATTTTATACCTAAATTAATTAAAGACAGCTTGGCTTATCCAATACAGCTTCCCATAAATATTTAAACTGCAATTATATTCGCAAAACTACAGCCATCGAAAAAGATATGCCTTCATGAATATCCAAACAACAATGCAACCCTATATACTTCACGTTATGAATGGTGGAATTCGTAAAAATATGATCATCTAAGTCCAAACTTTATTATACTTTCCCAACACAGATAGAATTTTTGTAATCTAAAAACACTTTTTTGTGTTTATTCCATTTCACCATTTCGCATTTCACATTTCAAAAATAACCTTTCCAACACAAACTTTTATTGTTTTTGCCCAACTTCACCCTATGAATATCCATTTAAAAAAAATACTCAGGGCATCGCAGCCTATAAAACATAAATATGACGATGATTAACGAAGAAGATGTTGATGGCTTAAGCGAAATTTGGAAGCACTATACGGAAACCCAATTGCGAATAAGGAAATCTCGTAAAATGATATTCCCACTATTCATAATCTCGCAAATACAAAATTCCGCTTTTTACAATATCAAAACGGAGTTGCGTAAGTGGGATGAGCACCTCTTAAAAGGGAGAATTTTGCAATTGCGAGATTATGGAAAATGGGATTTTGTAATTGCGAGATTTTGTAATGCATGATTTTAATTTTCGAGATTTCGTAGCCAACCAACACCATTTACAGTGTTGCCATAGCATAATATGATCTATGAAATTTTTTTAAAATCGAAAAAAATTTACACACACACTATACAGAATATCTTTATTTCTTCTTTATTTTGATTGGTTTTCGTATTTGTTTAAGACAATATATATTTTTACAATATATATTTTTATAATATTTTTGTTATTTGATATTAAACCTTCGGAAACCTAAAACTTGTCGTATACTTCTAGACCTCTTTTTATCCATTATATCTTCTAAATTCTAAGCTACTTAAACTATAAAAGCGAAGACGTGAGATTCTGAGACGTGAGTTTTGCATTTTAATTTGGAATGCAAAACCTGATCTGCGCAAGTATCCACAAAGACAACAGCCGCAAGAAAGAAAATGATTTGCGACATCCCTATAAATTACTTTACTGACATAACCTTCGAAACAAGTTCATGTTATTTAAATTATTATATGTATTTTGAAGGTCTGAGGACATAAAACAAATTGGTTTTAAAATGTATTCCCTTCACAAAATAGGAAGGTAGATTTCTTGAGTTATAAAATTCTTTGGTTTGAAAAATTGAAATATTTTATTTTTCCTCACTTATTTAAAAACACTCAAACCTTTCAAATCGATTCTTATGAACTTAGCTGTTATAGCTATGTATATGTATTCTGTTTATTATGTTCTTTCATCTTTTCCGCGGTCTGTCTCACTGTTATAAAACACAAGGAGATCGACAGTTATTGTTGTTTAATGTACTTTTAAATGAAGGTCGGAAAATGTTCAAAGCATGAAGAATGAGGCATGAAAGTGTTTTGTAACAAAGTTGTAAAACATGTATTCTGAATGTTAGGTCGCCATACCTATGTCGAAGGAAGGAACCCACTAATATAATGACCTGCATTTAGGGTAATGAAATGATATGAACATTTGTATTAAGAATTCGTTTTTCAAGGATTTTTTTTATTATTTTACTCTTTTGAGAGATTCTTCCAAACGATGCAAATTTAAAATCTAAAAATTCAATAAAATAGTATTCAAACAAAAATGTCTTATCTTTGTTTCCTTCAACAGCTAAAGGAACCAGACCAATGTAAACCACTTGTCTATGTAAATAAATAAAACATTTTCTTAAAAAGATACGTTCTCTAAAATTAAATTGTTAAAAAGGAACCTAAACTAAGCTATCAGCTTTCCTCACCGTCACCATAATTATAGGCCCATTAGAACATGATGAAAAGTGGGTATGGTATACATTCCTTATATTAGCTGGATATTCGAAAATGACCATTGGTCAAGGCGTATAGTCAATTCATATATTTATACTCACCTATAATTTTTTCGTCTCGAATAAAAAAGTCTGTTGCTGCAGAATGTACCTATATTGAATCGTCAATCAATAGAACAAAATCCTTTAAAAGGTGTAACAGTTGCAACACCGTCAACGCCTATCTCAACATGGGGTAAAATTAACAGCTTGAAATGAAATTAATGTTTCATTTATTGTAAATCCTTTTTTTATAATTTTCGAAACATAAATACACAGCATGGGTTCTAAGGTCGTCGATTTTGAAACAACAAAGGGGCAGCTATTGTCAATGCTTCGCACATTTAATTCGATTTTTGTTTGTAATTGTTAAAAAAAGTATTTCAACTTTGTGATCAAAATAGAACAGCATGATATCAGGGTAAAACTTTGTCCCTTTTTTGGATGTTAAGGCAGTTGCAGTTTGCTTAGTAAATGTTCAGTCAATTTTTACTAGCAAAAATATATACATAATGCTGGAATTACATGGCCTATAAGTGATTGGTTTTTTGAATAGTTTAATTCATCATTATAAAATAATCATATCGTCTTTAATGAAAAAAATCTCTGTCAGTCCAGTGCTGATCAGATAAATCTGAGTTAAAACAGTGTAAGCGAACAGAAAAAATAAGAAAGAAACCGAATGAAAAATAGCATATACATACTTGTGCGATGGGCAAGTCAAGTCAATGGTTGGGCAGCATGAAAGAGCTCCAGCGTAATCTTGGCAGTAGTACGCTTTAGTTTAAAATTTAAAATTTCACTACGGCAAAATTTGTTTTTGTTTGGTATTTGTAGATTAAGATTGTATATTTAATTTATTGGGAGGTAAAAATGTTTTCGTGACGGTTTTCGACACGTTTTAGTGAGTTCAGAATCATTAGATAGAGAAATAACATTAGAAGAATTTCAAAACGCTATTAGTATGAGCAAAAATATTAGAGCACTAGGGGGGGAGGATCGAGTTCCGTCTGAATTCTTCAAAAATGCACCCAATTATTGTTTTGTGCAAAATCTGACTGAGGGCTTCAACAACATATTCTCATCTGCAATAGTTCCAGAAAATTTTCTTAAAAGTATTTTCTTTCCCTTGTTTAAGAAAGGAGATATAAATGATCCAAGTAACTATCGCGGAATTTAGTTCCAAAACACTCTCCTTAAACTGTTCACAAGTATACTCCTATAGTTCGTTTATCAGCTTGGTTAGAACGAAACAGGTTATTAAGTGAATATCAAGCTGGATTTAGGCCTAATTACTCTACAGTTGATAACATTTTTGGTATAACGAATATTGGGAGGCAATTTATCAATTAAGAAAAAAAAACTGTATTTCATAGATTTTCGTGCAGCTTTGGATTCATTAGATTGTAGAACACTGTTCTTAAAACTAAGCAACAAAGAATTGTCATTTAAAATGCTTCGGATTCTATAGAGACATTGTATGAGAATAACCAAGCAGAAGACTTAGTATGGTATGCGGAGATACCATGTCAGAAGGGTTTAGAACGTCTTCTGGAGTTAAACAAGGCTGCCAGCTAATCCCTCTTTTCAATGGCTCGATTATGAAAGCCTGCTATTTGCAGATGACATCGTTCTGTTAGCTGAGACTCCTAATATGCTCCAACTAATGATCAAACCGACTTTAAGAGAATTGTCAGCAATGGAATCTTGTTGTTAACACAGCGAAGTCCAAAGTCATGGTATTCCGAAACAATACTGGTAGATGCTCGAGGGATGAAGATTTGAATTTAGGACCAGCCCAACTTGAAGCGGTCAAAGATTATACCGATATCTTGGAGTTATCGAAATACTTAACGGATCGAACTGGACCCTACTCTGCGAATGATTTATTTCTGGGCTTAGCAACGGACAGGCTGTGTTAGCAATACCGGCTTCCCTTAGAAATTCGACCGTTCCCCGCATAGTGTTTCATCCAGGATTATAGGGCATAAGTACGAAATCTTTGTCAATAAGGAAAGATGTGATCAAGCAGATTATCGGAGATGTACCGATCCGCAGTTAAATCGCCCCTTCGACTACCATATATCTTCCCAACTCATACAAGATCCCGTAAGCCACGGTTTCTGCAAAACAGACATTCGCTTGCCGGGTCATCTGCATATACTCTGCCTTTACAATCGCTTCCATGCAGACACATTTTGCACTCATCCCAGAACATAACTCACCTTCATTGCTGAACTTCCCAATTGTAATGTGCGGGAGCAAATCGTATTTTCAAGCTTGTTGGTTATTTGAAGTTAATTTCTGTTCTGTGGCAGGACGTTTCAGGGTAGGGTCTGCTTTTTTAAGTTGTCTTCTAACTATCCATTCACTAGTGGTCTTTCCTCGAGCTGTATCTCAACGTCAACGAAAGTGAAACGATGATTTCGGAGAGAAGCTTGAATCTGACATTTCTCTCAGTGGTAAACCGGCGACTTCCAGATCCTAACCTTAGCACGAACTCTCCACTCTCCCCGAACCTTCTGTAGATCTTTGAAATACAGGATAAGCTTAGATGGAGCTGACGGGCCACAACACGTTGCCTCATTCCTTGTCGCAGTAGTGTGAGAACCTGAGCAACTTTTACAGGTGTATTATATCTATTTGTTCCCAAGATTAGGAGCCCTAATGAATCGAGATATCTAACAGTTGACTTTTAACAGCGTACCGATAAACAAAATACAATAATGGGGGCATATTTTACGAATCAATGCTTCCTAATTGTGCCTTGCCTACTTTAATTTTATAATTTGTTAAAATTGTAATTATGACAGATAACACGAAAACTATGCAATGGATTTTAATGTTTTTACCCTCAATTCAAAGTATTAAGTGCCAGCTTATAACGAGACCATAAACATTTAAGCATTAAAATCGTATCCATCGCGATTGTTGTTTTTAGAAGGCGAAAATGAAGTGATTCAATTTTGTTGCTTGCGAGTGTAGTTTTGAAAAATGTGATAGTGTAATATCTTATATGTAATTGATTTCATTTTTTAAAAGCACTTTAAGCTTACACACTGTAGTAGCCGTGATGGTTATTGCGAAGGACTGTCGTTCTGGATGTCGGGTTCGATTCCTAGCCTCGTACGAAAAAATAAAAAATTGGCTACTGGCCTCTTGCGAGAAAGTGAAAAATCCTCCAAGAGCCTCCCTTGTCATGAAAAAGTGCCTCTCACTTAAACCGTCTCTTCCATTCCTGCAAACAAATGCCACGCACTGGTTGGCTTAAATAAATCTACATCCGGAGATTTAAAACAGATTGTTTGCTCAGACGAATACAAACGTAACAAAACGCTATGATGTTAAATATTTTCTTTTTTTTTCAAATTGAGAAAAAAATAATGAAAAAAACACAAGTCTTGCCTCCGGGAAAAATTTCATCCACCGAACTTTTTGTCTGAGATCAACAAAAACTTTCATTAGTTTAAAGCTTTATTTACGTGTATTCATTTAAAAACAAATTAATCTTAACCTTAAATGTGAATTAAATATGTTTTGAAGAGATTTGTAGGATTTTCCAAACAAAAGAGCTGATACCCGAACCTGATTTTGCGTTGTATTGAATTTTTTCTTTATTTTAATATCAAATTATATTTTGACATATGCACTTTTTACTATAAGGCAATATAAAGGTACATAAATCATTAGTTATAAATGTCTGCTTATACTCAAATTATCTATAATGTTCAAAAATATAAAGATGTTTGTTATGATCCTGTAATCATGTATGTTATATCACTTAATACTTCCGGATCTATTTTTCAATTGCATAACCTTTTATATCTGTAATCAAAAAAGGCGAAATAAACGCACGTTTCTTGTATACCTCTTCCTAAAAAAAAAGGTGTGTGTAATACATTTTCAAATATCAATTTCAGACTCCCACCAACAAAAAGAAAAACACATAGTAGGTAGGTAGGAAGGTATAGGTAGGTAGGTACCTAATGAAAAACGTCCTTTTCAAATAAATTCAATTAACAATAACTCTGAATAGAGTGTGTACTTTTTACGGCACGTAAACATTTGATGAGTTATTTCTGTGATCAATAGAATACAGACATACGCACACACTCACACACAGCAAACTATAATCTCTATTGTAACATCTCCGACAGAAGTTAGCAAAATATTTTTATTGAACCCTGTAATAGGATCCGAACAAAAAAAAGGTGTCGTCTCGACAGAATGTATATTGAAGGACATTGTGTGAACTACTACAACTTTGTATCAATAGCTTCAGAATGGCATAGTAACGTACATATAAATAAAGTCGTTAAAAAGAATCGGACTTATTTTTTTGTTGTTGAAAATTTGCAGGCACTTTTTATGTAATGGAGTGCAATGATTCTTCGTTTGACAGTTTTTTTTTTTTTTTTTGCAAACTATTCAAGAAGTATACCTACTGCATAACCTTTTGGGATGCAAGGCTATTGAATGTGAAATCTAAGCGGATTCGATTGAATTTTCCTCTCTAATGTAGATGATGGCTTTGAGTAGGATGTCAACATCAATTTCTATTGATTGATAGCTGTCAATTTTGTATATAAACGTATTTTAAGCATAGATAGGGTATAAGGGTAGGTATCAATGATTGGAAAATACCTTTGTTTGGCTCATTTCTGCAAACTATTTATAAAAAGATAAAATAACACGGAGCATTACGCTATTAACTTCCATGAGGCATCTCATTCTTAAATTCTTAAGCCAAGTTACTTAGTGCTTTGATTTTCAAAAGGCTTACACATTGGGTCAATGATGAGGAAATATTTAACGAGTTTCAAGCTGGGTTATAGGAGAAACTACTCGACCTTAGACCAAATATTCACCCTGATAGACATTGCGAAAAGCTTCAAAAGAAAAAACAAATAACTGTATGCGTTTTTCGTTGACTTTTGTGCCACTTAACTATATAAGCTCGGAATCTCAAGTAAAATTGTATTTTTATTGCAGGCAATGTAGCAAAACAACGTGGCGTATGTGTGGAATGGTGAATTTTTTTCTGATGATCTCACAATACATATGGGAGTGAAACAGGGGTGTGTCCTAAGCACTTTACCTTATCTAAGAAGCAGTTGGAGGACGAATCCAGTTTGGAGACATAAGTATTCCAGGCCTTATCTTTGCCGACGATATAGTCTATTTTCTTTTCCCGTACAAAATAGGCAGCTTTTCAGCGAAAAATTATAGAAGCCATCAGTAATACAAGTTATTCTACAGACTTCTGGAAAGCTGTTAAAAGCTTAAAGGGTAAGAGAAATATCATTTTCTTAGGCTTACAGGCAGAAAAACTAAAGAACCATTTCTGCAGTCTACTCAATACACCGATAAGTTCTCCTCTAGTGCAGTACGCGGATCCACTAATTCTGGATGAGTTCTTAGCTTTTCCGTTCGTGGTACAAGCAGTTCAAGAAGTCATCGCAAACTCCAAGTTGAATGAGGCTTCCTGGTGATGACCGCATTCCTTTTGAATTCTTCAAACATGCCACAGACGACTTCATCCCAGCGTTTACCAATGAATTCAATCGAATTTTTGAAAATTCAGCAGTGCCTGACAGCTTAAAAAAATCAATAATATTTCCACTCTACAAAAAAGGGAACTGTGCGGATCCTTCAAACTACAGAGGAATATCATTCCATAAGAAACACCAATGCTAAGCTCTTCGTTGGACTTATTCACAACAGGTTGACGCAATGGCTATGGTATGGAATTGAACTACTATTTCGGACGAGTTTCCAACAACAATGGCGTTAAAGCAATGTTGCATTCTGAGTGCTTTACTTTTTATATTGTTCATAAATGACATAACGGATGCAGTCAGAGGTAGAATAAAAATTGGAGGAGCAACAATTCCGGCACTTATGTATGCAAATGATATAGTCTTCTGTGCCGACACGGTAGACTGCATACAACTCATGATGAACAGATTAGGAGAATACTGCAAACATTGGAACCTGGCAGTGAATCTAGAAAAGTCAAAAATGATGGTATTCCGAGGAGGTGGTGGCAGGCAGTCAAGGAATGAAAAGTGGACATTTAACGGGGAGGCGGTCGAGATTGTGCGGTAGTACATATATCTACGTGCCTTAATAACTTCAAATTTGAACATGAGAAAAGAGCAATTTTCGGTTTGGGAATGCTGGTTTAAGAACAAGTACATATAACATAGTGCAAAGCAAAGAGATTATTCCGCTCTCCAGCTGCCTCAATTCTCCTATATGCATCTTAAGTTGGGGATAATTGTCCTTTTGAACTCGTTGAAAAATCTCTAAGTTATTTTATTAAAAGGATTTTTTGTCTACCAAGAAATACTCCAAACTACATACTTTATTTAGAAACGGGAACACCTCCTTTGATATTGGACACTCTTGTATCGCACTTCAATTACATATTTGAAGGTGGAATGTGCTCTATATAATTACCTGAAATATGCTCTAAAATATCGTCAACAAATTATAAACGAATCCTTTTGATACTATTATGCAAACTTAATTATTCATATTTTATTTTAATGTAAATTAAAAATCCAAGAACATAAACTTTATTGTTTTGTAAAAGATCCCTCTTTTCGGCTGACGGCAAATGCCATAGTCCTATTGTGAAAATTATAAACAAAACTTTGTTATTATATATATATTTATATTAATGGTTAATTAAATCACATTTTACTATACTATAAGCTTTCACCAGGAGTTCTATAAAAAACAATGCCAAAGTACTTTGATAATTTTATTTATTTGATTGTAAGATTTTTTAATCCATACAGAGATATGCTTGTGGAAATAGAAAATAATTTCAATGCCAATTGCTTTATTTAGGCATAGGGACCGTGTTTAGCGATATTTTGAAGACGGAAATATTAATGACCTGAAGACAATGAGGTACTACTATAGAAAGCCATAAAAGTATTTCCAATTTTAGTAGCATCCTTCAAAATATCATTCATCAATCTACCAACAATAAATTAAAAATCAAAATTCTGATTATGATTATGACATCGCGTATATTTCTAAGTTTAATTTTTTTTTTTTTTGTTTAAGTTTTTGCAAAACTGAAGACTAAACAATAATTTTAATATTTAATTCTTTCGCTCAATATTGTTTCGTAGGTAAACCTGTTAATTAACATTAACGGCCAATTTCTTCACGGAGTCCTAATGCTAGTACCGGTACTAGTACTTAAAAAAGTACTCAAATCGGTATTAAATAATTTCTTCACACAAGTATACTAAGCCCTAGTTCTGCCAAGTTGGACTCGGTATTACCTAGGACTTTAAAATCGACAGTCTAGTGGCGCTAATACCTGAATCAGAGTAATTTCTTTCATTTTTTTTTTGAATGAATTCGTTGCTGATTTTCGATAGTTTCTTGGTTGTTGTTTATTAAATAGGTAATAAATTCGGCTTTAATTGATTTAATTAATTTTTTGGATTTTTCATTTACTTAGATAATGTATGTAGGTGTAGGTGTACCCATTTTTTAATGGCCTTATAAGTGTAGGGACTGAATTCAATTTTTAGTGGTCGCAATTTGAAATATTTGTTTCGTTAGCAGACTTCGTACTGACCCAGATCCGTAGCCCGGATTTTGTTTCGGAGGGGGCTTGCTTCCAAGTCTTACGACTTGTTCTTTGAACAAAAAAATATATATTTATTAGTTTTTAAATAAATGTAGATATGTTAAGAATAATACATATTCTTTTATTCACTTTTTTTTACAGCAGAAAAAGTCTTAATTTTTTTTTTTTTATATAGGACCAATCAACTTACCTGGATCGACATCAATATCCGAATAAACAGATATCATAGCAAGTACGTTAAGTCTTGCATTGCTCATATGCCTTCGAGACACTGTTTTAATCATTTTTATCGTTGGAAAAGTTCTTTTAAGACGCTGTTGTCACTGGAAGTGTGCCAAAAACCGTTTTCATTTTGTTTTGCTCTGTGGTGGGGTTTTTTTTTATGATAATTTGGAAAGTTATTTTGCAAACGATGGCTTGCACAGTGTACATACCAGGCTTTTTAATAGTGTTTTCTTATTCTCCTTTGTACTCTACTTAAGTTACCTGCCGTGTTTGCGGCTTCGTAATTGCCTTGGCCAATACAATTGCTGATATATATCAATATGTAGTTCTTCACCTCGCTGCAGTAATAGTTTTGGTCAGGATTCTAGAAGTTTGGTCGTCAACGAGAACAAAACCTACAAAACTTCCCGAGCCATACAACATTTTGGGTCTGTTAAACAATAAAAAGTCGACATATCGAAGGCATATGGAAAGTTGTTCAGTGCCAGAAACATCCATTGTTTCGTCAGCGAGGATGGGTGATTTTTTAAGAGGTTTAGAACTTTTTTTAAAAAAAAACACAAAAAATTCGAAAAAATGAATGAAATATTTATTTGAATCGATAGTTTGAACCTTGCAATTTAATGTTTAAAGATAATTTCATGCAAATGTTGACCGCGGCTGCGTCTCAGGTAGCCCATCCGCTGAGTCCAATTTTGTCATACTCTTTCACACATATCGGCCGGTATCTCACGAATGAATGCATGGATGTTGGCTTCCAGTGCGTCAATCGAAGCGGGCTTGTCCCTTTAAACATTAGCCTTGACATACCCCCACAAAAAATAATCTAATGGTGTCAAATCGCACGATCTAGGCGGCCAATTGACCGGCCCGAAACGTGAAATTAACTGTTCACCAAACTCGCCTCGCAATTGCGCCATTGTTTCGCGTGCTGTGTGGCATGTGGCACCGTCTTGTTGAAACCACATATCATGCAAGTCAAGAACTTCCATTTCGGGCAAAAAAAAGTTTGTTATCATCGCTGGGTAGCGATTCGCATCATCTTTGAAGAAATATGGCCCAATAATGCCGCCGGCCCATAAATCGCACCAAACAGTGGCTTTTTCGGGATGCATTTGTAGCTGTTGCAATGCTTCTGGCTGATCTTCACTCCAAATGCGGCAATTTTGCTTATTTACGTACCCATTCAACCAAAAATGAGCCTCATCGCTGAACACAAGCAGCGCGCGATGAACATTTCGAACCGAGCACGAATTTTGATAGTAAAATTCAATAATTTGCAAGCGTTGTTCATTTGTAAGACGATCCATGGTTAAATTGCAAACCAAACTGAAGCTGTTTGACAGTGACACAAGGTACTAAACACACGTCAGCTGTCAAAACCAG
Source organism: Leucozona laternaria (assembly GCA_932273885.2). Classification (NCBI taxonomy): domain Eukaryota; kingdom Metazoa; phylum Arthropoda; class Insecta; order Diptera; family Syrphidae; genus Leucozona; species Leucozona laternaria. Next base: position 45,432,264 of record OW026367.1, read on the forward strand.
TGTTGCCAAAACCAAACCAGCCAAAAAATCACCCGTTACTTGAATGTATAGCCCGTTTATGGTATATTTCGGTTGTGACAATATCAGAACATGTTTCCAGGATTTCATTTTGTAAAGCCGAGCTCAAATAGCCTGTGTTTTTAGAGCTGGTAATGACGTGGCTCTTTAAATTGCTGTCCCCAGACTCAATTCTGAACTGCAGGAGAGCCCTTAACTTTCCATCTTTTTTTGTGGGCCGAGTAAGATATATAGCTTCACTATCGTCGTCACCTCTGGTTCTGCACGAAATAAAATAGTCTGAATAAAAGGTCTTATTACAGCTCTATTTTCAGCTATTGCTTTTGCATTGGGTAGCAGCATCTTTTTGTTTTCCAGCAGCAACGTTTTCCAGTCACCCATATCATTATGTGTTTCTATTCATTTGTAGTTTTTATTATTCTGAGGTCATAGAATTTTTGTTATTTTTATTCTGCAATATTTTGGCTTCTTCTTCTTAATATAAACAAAGATAGTAAATGAAGTCCTTAACTGATCTTTTTATTTTCATAAATTTGAATTGATATTAAAAACTTACAGTTTTTACTATATTTGTTTAAATACAAATCATTTCGGGAGGGGCTTCAGCCCCTATAGCTCCCTCCCTGGCTACGTGCCTGTACTGACTCCACCTTTACTTTACTTTAGTACATTTTAATTTTTGGACCATATCTAAAACGATTAATTGTCTTGTAGACAGTTTCGACAAGCTATTAGAAAGGCCTTCCGCACTTATTCCAAAATTTTCACATATCCATTTTTTTGTTTTTGCATTAGCTGTTTTCATAAAGGATTAAAACAAACACAAAACCTATCCTGATAGCTCTGAATAGTTCCTCGAACGCAACCAATGCATTGCATGAACCGAACATGAAATGCACATAATAAAGGGCATTTATCCAAGCTTGTCACACACATACCTACACAGAAAAATGTCCAAAACTCCACGAAAAAAATAACACACAATGCTCTGCGTAAATCAAATGCTTCATCTGGAAGCTGATTCAGAACAGAGCACCACGGATCACTCCTGTAAAAATCGGTACGACTTCATTGGCATTCGTAATCTTCCCACTCTCTACGACGACCGTATTGCTATTAACTGCGTAAGTCAAAGACCAGAAAATTGTTGAAGTCTCTACCGAGTGATTTGTTGATGATGTTAGTTGATGCTGCTATCAGGAGAGATAGTCATCGCAGAATGGATATTATGTCCTCTTTTTGTTAAAATTAACACAATCCCTTCGAAATAAAAATTAAATACATACATAAATAAAATGTCAAATCAATATCAAATTAATATTTGAAATAGGTACCAAAATATTGTCAAAATCAGAATTAGACCAGTTTTAGTTGTATTAAGTCCTAGTACCGCTTGGTGACTTTAGATGTGAAGAAATGCTCATCAGGTACTTACTTTTCATTAGGACCGAGTACCAGAGCTTTATAGTATCTAGTCTGGCTAGACTTGGTACTAGGCTGGCTTAGTACTTCTGTGAAGAAACTGGGCGTAAGAGAATAAATAGAACTTTGTGTAACGATTGATAGTTGATTATGAATTCTTTCAGTGTCGCTTTGACAATAGCTGTCTCTATATCCTTTCTACAGGGAAAGAAAGAAGGGGCAATTGTCAATTGTAATCTAGCAATCGATTAAACCTTACGCGATACGGGTCCTAATTTGATTATTTTTTTAAAAGAGACCAAAAATTGGCTGCATACAAAATAAAACATGTGTCTTTACTCTATATATGAATACTTTAAACTGTGTTTTTTATGTTTTATCATATTTGGTACGGTTTTGTTTTCAACCCTTCTAGTTTTAATAAATACTACACTTACAAATAAACTGATGTTGTCATACAGCTCAGCAAGTAAAAAACATTCAAGTGTTAATAACACTTTATAAAAGTAAAAAAAAAAAAAAAACTAAATTGAAAAATTACAATCGAACTCCAGCTCATTGAACTGGAAATTTAATTTTGACACGGAGGGCAACATGACTTTATAGTTTTTTAACTTAACACAATCATTAAGAAGGCGCATGGTGCTGAGCTGATATAAACACTTCTATGTAGGTAAAGGGTTGCCTTTGTGTTGCTCATTTCGGTTTTGTTCGATACAGCGCCAAAGAGAAGGTACTACAGTTATACGGAACTGAGAAATATACAAAGAAAAAACTTTTGAAAATAGGAAGGTATATCGAAGGTAGGCATCTTCTTTGAATGGGTTTCAGTGCAAAAGGAATAAATGCATTCTGAATGCCTATTTTTTTTTTACTTAAAAAGGTCAATTTTTAATACTCCCAATACTTTACCGGCCGATGTCTTGACAAAGTTCTAAGCCCGATTCTAACTTGACTTAACGAAATATAAAATTTTGATTGACTTCTTTCATTTCTTCACCAAGTTCCTGAATCCGAACTGACAAGCGATACTCTTTGCAGATTTGACACTTCGTTGCAAGAGGCTAACAACCTTGAAAAAAATGTAGTTGGAATAGATTGGAAGTCAAAAACTTCAATTACTTTGGATTTGGACCCTCAGCCTCAATATCGAGGCACTTTATTGGGCCATTTTTTTTTTACCCTTCAGATTCCTTGTTGTAGTGAGAGCAAGCTGCAACCTATAATGGTTAGTAGATTAGCAAATACTGTAAACTAACATATGGATAATAATAAATAAATAATGTACATAATTAAAATTATACAGAAAACATTCAAAGTTACTATTGTCAAGAGAAAAAATCACGATCGTGGAGCACTGGTTTGAAACAATTTTTTTAATCCCGTTTTACTCGTGTTAAAATCAACTGAGGTTAAGAGGCTCATGTATCCCGTAATTAGTTCTATGAAAATCCACATGTAAAAGTTCGAATCTTCGTAAGTGGTGAGATCCTCCACTGTAGTTTATGCCAATACAGGCTAACAAAACGGGAGCGTCAATTTGACCATTAATAAGTTGGTGAAGAAGCCTTGGCTTACAAAATATTTTAATTTCTTGAAAAAAAAAAAAATTTGAAAGAAATTTAATTTCGACATTAAAAAGGAATGTAATGAAAAAAACACAAGAGCTGTTACGTGCTTATGGTCCAATCCCAAATTTGTTTACTATGAAATCAATTACGTGAAATTTTAGGTTACGTTCATCAGTTTATGCTGCAACTCGTAGGTACTCGCGTTGTAGATCAGTGGCGTTCTCAAGAGACCGAAGGCTAGAGCTCGCCCAAATATGTAACTACAAAAAAAATAATTTTAAACTAAAATATATAAAATTGAATTTCAAGACACTGATCGGGGATTTTTATACAAATGGAAATTGTGCGATTTGATATTCTGACGTTTTCATACAAACTATCTTAAACAAATTGATAATTAATTGGTTCTAGTAATATACAGTTGATGGCAATGATATACCTACCTATACTTCCATAGGCCACGCGAATTACAAAAAAAAAAAGTTAATGAATGAAATAAAACCACGAACTTACAAGCATCTTGTTAATTTAAGTGTTTTGAGAATAAATTTTTATTTTACCCAAATCTGGAGATTTGTAGAATACAAATTCTTCATCAGCGCTCGAAAAATAATAACAAAATAATAACCATTAGAATGAATAAATTATTATAACACCACTGACGTGCAAGCATCACGATAATGACGCACGGGAATGACGCCAAAATGGTGATTTATGAATATTAAATCGAAGTTAGCAAGAACTTGAATGTTATACGACATAGATATTTATTTACTGCATGAGACACAGATGCCTAATTTATTTTATTTGAATACCACAGTATTAAATAAAAAAGACGCTCGTCATAGAAATTTTCGTTTTGAAATTTAAATAATTTAGTTAGGTAGGTACTTACATATATCGCATATAGTTGTCTTAAAATTAAAACACTTATAGATCAAACTTGACCCATTAAAAAAATATTAGCTGCTCTTTTTGAACCAGTTGCGTTGGTGCTATCGCTGGCAAAAACGGCGACATGGTAATGAAATGTCATTTTCGTTGTTTGAATTGGACGAAACGCCAATTTGTATGGACTAAAGGCCTTTAAAAGCTTTTTTGAATTGAGATAATCGTTAAGAAATGTTTTTAGTTTTTTGATGTGCAAACATCTAGATATGCTGGCAGTAGAGTGAAAACAAAAACGTGGACTTTCTGTTGTGCGACGTTGTGAGGTCACACTTTACGATGTAGCAGGTTACGTCACGAAAATCTGCATAGCAGGATATTGGGTACGTTCAGTGACAAAAATCTGAAGATCCCCTTTAAGCAATCTATTCCGTTTTGGATCCGTGTACGCAGTCAACAACATATTGACGACTTCCCATACGGATCCAAATACGGATCCTCAATATTTCGCTTGGACAAACGATGATGTTTACATATAGTAAGCGTGAGTCCCGGCACTCACACATTTTTGATGTGTAAACATCTATGCTGGCGGTAGAGTGAAAAAAAAACGTGAACGTTCGTGTGCAACGTTACGGTGTGCAACGTTACGGTTTGCAACATTACGATCTGAATACTAGGATGGGTGCGTTCAGTGAAAACAATCATAAGATCCATTTCAAGCGAAAACAAGTCCGTTTTTGATCCGCGCACGTTGATGTTTACACATGTTAACCGTGAGTCCCGGCACTCACACAATTTTTTTTTTTTAAACACACTTAAAACACAAAAATATACATAGCTCAAAAAGTGCGCTTTTGAAATATGAATTCATTCCGCTATTCCGCAACTAAATATTTTAATCACAAGTTGACCGATGATCGCGCACCTGAGCACCTCCTAGAGCAATCTACAAACACACAGACAATATTTTTACCTACATATTCCTTTTTTCATTAACGTAGAGGGAAATAGTATCGCCTTTGCCCTAAAGTTTTTTTGTTTATTTTGGTTGCACGTCGTATTATATTGGGTGCGTTCAACGCATTAAGTTTTACATCTGAATTTTCAGAATTCTGAATTTTTGGAGCTTCTGATTGGCAAGCGGTCATAAAAAGTTAGATGACTTTTAGTTACAATTTTCAGACAAAAATTCTCATTTGAAAATTCAGAACAAAGCGATTGTGATGGGGGAAATGTGACAGTACTATACATAGAAGATGAACTTTATGATTTTCGATCTGGTTGATTTGTGATGATTAATTTTCATCACGAAAAAGTTAATACTTTTTTATAATAAAGAACTTATTGGGGCACATGCATAATCATATTATAAAATCGAGTCTAAATGAACTGGAGTCTAAAGTTAAAACACAGGTTAGACACAGCTGCTATTCATAGAGAATTTGGCAGCTCTGTTTAATTAGAAACAGGTCTGAGGTATATTCTATTACAATTCTACTACAATTTCCTTTCAATTGAAAAAAAAAGGACTAAAAACAGCTGTTGCATTGTATTGGTTGTTTGATTCATGGTTAATAAGTGTAAACATTTACGTTTGTTTTTAACCTACTGTCACGTGGCCACCCCTCTATCTCCAGTGGAAACCCGAAATTTTTCACTGTCCAGAATTTTTTGGTTCGGCAGATTGAGAAACGGAGTACACCAATCGATTTAGGAGGTGAATGTTACCTAACGTCAAGCCCGACGTTCTGGGTTCACTAGAGCATTTTAAGTTTGACAGGTGTCAAAATGTGCCATTATTTTTGGTACGGCGGATAGAAAAACGGCACGGGATAGAAAAAAGCACTTCAATCAATTCAGGAGGTGGATATTACCAAATGTCACGACCGAAGTTCTGTGCCAAAACTTTTGGCTGTGCGTTGTTCAACAACATAAATTCAGATCTGAATTTTCAGATTTTGAGCCTGATTACGCACTGATTGCTTCGTCTTTGGTCCTTCTGACAGATATGGTGAGGGTTGTAGAAATGTAGGGGGTCAAACGAAAGCAGGAATGCAAATTTCAAGACTATTTCCGTTTGAACATTGACGTTTATGGTTTGACAACTAAGTAGAGTTCAACGATTTGGTTTAATATGCCCGCAGGTATCTACATATAATTCTGTGTGACGCAAACCAGAGATGGCAGAAATGACAATTTTTTTGATTAACTAAATTTGTTACGCCTGCTACATAAACGAGGTAGTTAATGTAGTTAAATGTAGTTAACGTAGTAAAATGTAGTAATCGTAGCGTCAACTGTCAAAATCTAGTTTGGGTTGGCAGTTCAAAAGCCAAATTGAAAAAAAATCGGCAATAAGTGTTACCATTAGCATTTGAAAAATTAATTGGCATTCATTATGCTCTGAAATTGGATGCCAAAAACTGAACATTAAAATTTTTTCTTTTTTGAATTTCGAATTCCCTATTTTGGCTCATTCGTTTGTGTCATATTTGGTTCTTATGTGATTTATTGTTGACCACCTATTTATTATTTTTATTCTTTTTGAAATTTCACGTTTTCTGTGCAGGTAGTATACGTAATAAATGTAGGTAGTAAATGAAACAAATCAGGCGAGTAGTCTATCCGATTAACTACACGTATAGTTAATCGAGTAGATTACCTCACGTAATCTACTCTGCCATCTCTGACACAAACTGAAGAACTGATTTGGGGTGATCGTTTAATTTGTGTCAAAACACAAACTTGTTAGTTGATCGAATCGAAGACTGAATGATTTCTGTATGTGCATACAAGCCATGGTAGTCACTTTAGCAGCCAAACTGTTGCGAAACTAAAAGTTGCATGTGCGCGCTACCCTTAAAGTTTATCCTCAACTGAATTCAATGTTGGTACTATACATGTTCGGAGCGATTACAATGTTTGCGAATGTTACTTTAACAAATGAATTTTCACAACTAGTTTCTAAATAGCATTGTCGTTCAATAAATGTCCAGTTCAGATGTCACTTGAACTTGTCGCTCTGCCAAGGACTCGGCCTTGATCACGCAGTGAGCGACGAGCGAAAAGTGACATTTCATTGAATTCTGAGCGACAAAGTTCTAGCAAGGATGAAATTCTGCGAAGTAAATAAAGCACTTCATGGAAGTCCGCTGGCTTTGATAAATTACAAAATCTATATTAAAAAACATCTTCCAAGGTCGGGCTTGTTTTTTAATTATTCTCATTTTAAAACCTGGGAAAACCGCTAGCTTTTCTGATAATTATCGACCCACTTTGTTTTATAAGTTATTAATTGTTAGTGTTGCCGTTGGTTTTTGGTTTTAAGTATTTTTTTTTTTGAAAATTTTACCTTCCGTCAAAGTGGGGGGAAATAGACTCCTCCTCCTATATGATTTTTTAATTTTTGTTTGTATCGACACAAAACTATACACAAATTGTGGAATAGAATAAGAAGAATGAATGTTATTATTTCACCAAAATGTTTGCGAGATGCTCATCGGGTACAGGTTTTTACCAAAGAAGCAACAAACTTTCGAGGTTGTTTTTGTCCACCAATTGCTATACAATTTACAATTTCTATACTATTCTTGTATTTTCGTATTGTACTTTTATACAATTAAAAATATAGATATACATATATTTTCTTATAGTTATTTGTACATTTAAACAATCCATATAATCATATAACTTATGGATTTATATAATTAAAATTGTAAGCAGTTTCTCCTAATTTACCGTATGAGATAGCAGACACCATTAAATTACAGTCTGAGATAGCAGACTTCACTAAAGCACAGTCTGAGATAGCAGACGTCTGTAAATAACAGTCTGGAGTAGCAGACGTCACTAAATTACAGTCTGAGATAGCAGAAGTCACCAAAGCACAATCTGAGATAGCAGACGTCACTAATGGGGTTTTCCATTGGTAAATTCAGATTTCAATTTAAAAATAGATTTGTTTTCATGGCGAATGGAACACGATTTCAAATTGATTTATTTTTGTCATTGTATTTGTGAAATTTCGTTTCTTTGTCAATATTTCTATAGAAACTTCGTCCCTTTTAGAAGAGAAAGATGAGCTTGATGACGTCATTTTAAACTTTTCCATTTATAATCAAATATTTCTCATATAATTTTCAACACAAATTTCATTCTTGGAATGCCTATATTAATCCAATCAAGCAACACATTTGCCAATTGACAGCTGTAAATTATGTTGGTGTTAGTACAGGTAGGGATAAATCTGCCGAAAAATTCAGATTTGCAAAATTGATCTTCAATCAAAAATAAATCAATTTTTGCCCGATGGAACGAAAAAAGGGTCAAAATCGGTTTTTTGACAGATCCAAATCAAAAATAAATTGATTTATTTTACCAATGGAAAACCCCATAACTTACTACTTAAATCCTGAACTTCCACTGTTGTTTCTGGAACCTAAGTCTTTCGAAACGGAAACTCACCAAGTACTTGTGATGTGTAGATTGGTACTTATTTCTACTATGCCAGAGCTCGATTTTCTGGTGCTCATCAACGGTCTCTTATACCTATATATTTCGTTTGAAAAGCTGCAAACAAGCCGCAAACAAACGTAGTGCACGTCTATGATGAGACCTTTCAAGTGTAGATGGCATTAATTGATGACCAAATCTGAAGAATGAATTGTTTTCAGATTTATGTGGTTCCTGAGACCTCAGAAACCTGAACTGCCTTATTGATATGATTAAAAGTGAATAAATTTTCGAGTTCTTAATATTTGTCCGTCTAATAAGTTGCATAGATAGTCTGAGATATTTAGATCGAGCTGCAAATTGACTTTAGAATTTTGTCAAAAAAAATGGGTGTTTTAAGAGTTTAAATTGTTAAGAATTTTAATTGTTTATTGTTTATTTTTACGACTTTATACAAACTGTAAGGAAATTTAAGTGAACAAAATTTGTAACTCAACGTACCGTGTGTCGTCATAAAATGGTTAAAGTAAATTATATAGCACTTGTAAGCTCAATGAGTCCATCGTCGAAAAACATGTGCTTGATTTCACATCTTTCCTAAACGGGGCTAAAAATCATAACAGAACCATATCAAATTGAGAAATTTAAATTAAATTTGAATAATCCCATAAATTACTGACAAAACTCATTACACACTAGAAAGAAACACAGGCGATAATAATACGAGTATATGTATTGTACATTATAAGGGTTGGGTTGTGAATTCTGAATTGTTTCCTAAAGTCCCGGTACACATTGAAAACAATAAGCAAACTGCCTTTGGTATATTCTACTCTACTATACTGAAATCTGAAAGTTTAAAATTGGACTAACCATGTTTTGAATACCTTAACCTTACTGATGTTTTTTTTTTTTTTTTTTTCAAAATCAATTTTTCTCCGTTTTTCCATTTCCAAATAATTAATGATTCAAGCGAACTAGCAAACAAAGCAACCCCATGCGCGTGTTGCTACTTCGCTTCTAATTCAAACGTTCTGGCCCATTGCATGCCCTATTAAGTTGTCAGTCACTCAACACTATCACCCCTAAACGTGCATGTCCTTATCCTTATAGTCTGATATCTTTTGGCTCTATTCATCCACCCTTGTTTAAAAAGTAAAATTGTCATTACAAGCAGCAGCGATGCAAAACACAGCATTTTTGTACGTCTATACATAAGTTGAATGTTTGCGTACCGTACCGTCGCGTCCGTCGCGTCGGTCGCAAGGATTTTTATTTGAATTATTTTTGCATCCCTGATGTACATATTTTGGAATCTTTGATGGAATTTATGTGTAGGTACAATTTAAACCTAAGAACTTTGTCAAATATTCATTACAATAGACTGGAAAAGGAGAATTTAATCCAACTTAAATTCTTAACATGTGAAATTTTACACTTGTTATTGTTTTTTTTCTTCGGATGCAGTATTTTGATTTTTTCTTCGTACCTAGGTATAGGTGGTGATGAATAAGTTGTTTGGATTTGGGATTAAAGTCAGCAATATGTTGATGTTAGATGAGATAATACAAGCTTAAATCACTTATGTCAATGTGAATTTTAAAACTTATTGTTGATTGTATTTAAACAGTTCAGTCGTTTTAGTTAAATTAAAGTCAACTATAAAAGTTTGGATGAATTGTCTCACCCAAAAAAATTACTAAAAAGTTAATAATTATAAAATTGTTCTTAATTAAAATAGCGCATAATTTTAGTGAGCCTTATGTTGAGTTATAATTTAATAATTTTAAACCATTGTACTAAATACACTTTTAACAAGTGTCATACAAAACCTGTTTTCTTAATAAACTTTGACTGAACTCCCCCAAAATAATGACAGTTCGTGCAAAATAGTAAGTAAACATACCTTTTCACATTTGTAATTGTCAAACTGATAGGTGTATGAAGTTAGTATGTGCAAATATGATAAAATAGGCATTTGGTGATTTTAACTTAAGAAAAATTAAAAAAAAACTTTTCGACCTAGATTAAAAATATACTTTAACATCGTACTATGTCAACTAACATTTTGCACCATGGTCAGAGATAGTATGATTTTGATGCTTAACTCGAATATTATATTAGCAAAATCCCTTATTTTAGCGGACACTATTTGGCGGAATAGAAAAAATTTGACATGTGAATTTGTAGCTAATTTGTTTTGCAAATCAAAAATTCGCAGCTCGCATAGTTACTTAGTTATTAAAGTGTCCCCTAAAATAAGTCTGAAGTAAGCGCAAGAATTAATTTTGTAGCATTTGTGGGTCAATTTTTATTTAAATTTCAAGTTTAAAAAATGCATTGCAAACTATGTGAGCTACAAATTTTTGGTTTGTGCAACAAATAAGCATTTAATTAGCTACAAATCGAAAAATGTGTCGATTTTTTAGCAAATAGCCACTCCCGCCTAAACAGGGGGAAATATACAACACCCCTCACATTTGTTTTCATCTTGAACCAATCATCTTTTGTCCCATCTGATATATGAAAGACTGCACAAAAACTTCGAAGAAAGGCTTTTACAGTGTTTGAAAAAGTCATTTTTTAACTGGCGATATTCGGTAGGGTTTACATGGAACAGCATGTTCGACAACCATCAATGCTCGATCATATAAACGCGAAAACAACTGCTGGACCAACATGTTGGATGCATTTCAAATTTTTTTGAAAACCTGCTGGCTTGTCCAACCAACTAACTTGTGTGAATTGAGAAGCGAGTAAAGCAGCGAGTGAGGCAAATACAGGGTTTCCGCCGGGAAGGTATACTACTTTGTTTGTTTATAATTTTTGATTAAATGAAAGAGAATGGATGTTATATCGATAAATGTTTTATTTAATGTCGGCAATTATGTATGGAATTCAATATCAGATTAATGTCCGCCTCTGTTAGTCTCACAAATGCGAGCCCTTTTGAGCACATTTTTCATTACATTTTCACACATTTCACGCAGTATTTCATTAATTTCATCCCGAATATTTTGTTTGAGTTCTCCAAGCGTTTCTGGTTTGTTTGCATAAACCTTGCTTTTCAGATATCCCCACAAAAAGAAGTCCGGAACAGTCAAATTCTGGGGGCGCATTACCAGGAGCAAGAAAATGTAATCTCATCTGGCGCAAACAAATATGTACTGCCATTTGCATTTTAATAATCCCTGTGCTAAGATATTTTTTGCACACTAACTAACATCACTTTCATTGTTGCATTCAATGAGAATTTAGCTCAAAATATCGTAAAATTAAAGATCACACTAGAACTACGCATTGAAAGTCTACCTCCTGGGTATTGTGGAAAAGTCTTATGCATGTGTATCAGTGTATATATGTAATATGTATGGATACAAATATAAAAAGGGGCGCTTTCTACAAATCTTGCATAGGGTGAAAGTTTGGCTGGGGCCGGCCCTGCCGTGGAGGCCAATCAACATCACCATTTCTTGAAATAACTTGTTGTGGAAAGAGGTCTCTCAGTAATTCCATTGTTATCCTGGCTGTATGCGATAAAGCACCGTCTTGTTGATACCACATGTTAATCAAGCCCAAAGCATGCAGTTGTGGCGTTAAAAAGGTTTCAATCATACCGTTACGCCGTTTTCATTTTCAAAGAAGTAACACTTCCTTGAGCAGCAGTAATGTTTTCAGCTGATCTTGCAGTACGTTGTGGTCCATGCTTGGGCCTATCACCTACAGACTCCCTTTCTTCGAAATCATTCACTACACGATAAATAGTGCGTTTTGTTGTTTCTCCCTAAAATTTCACCTAACTTTCTCATCGTCACAGTAATCGATGATTGATTTTGATAAAATGTTTTAACGATTAAAACACGTTCGTTTATCGAATATTTTTTTCCATAATAAATTTGCCACGTGTCTACTTCACGACTGCCAAATATCAACTGTCAAGACAAATGTTTATCAAAATGGCGGCAAAACAAAGTAGTATACCTTCCCGGCGGACACCCTGTACAAATAGGAATTTGGCAGTTAATAGGTTTGTTCAACGAGGCTGTTGGGAACACTTATAATAGAAAAGTACACCTTTTTGCTATTAAATGAGGAATTTTATGTTCTAAACTGTTTTGTTTGCTTTTCAATGAGTCTGTCTAAAACAGTAGTAGAACAACTTAGAACAGATTTGTGAGAAGTGTCAACATCAGCTGTTTTATTTTTTCAATGAAAATAGTTTGTTTTTTTGGATTCATTTTTTTCTGAATCTCTTCTTAAAGTGAATTCAAATCAACTCTGATTCGATTTTAATAAAGTTCTATTATTTTTAAGAAGTTTCTTTGTCGATTTAAAGTAGCTATTTATTGTTCTAATTTGTTCTGACGTTTTTCACAAATTTGTGCTGTTCTGTTTTAATCTAACTTATTTATCATTGAACAGAGCTAATGTAGGTATGTATCGCCAATACTCGCTTGTGTGGCCTCATGCCTGATCCACAATGCGACGAGGAAACGGGACGTGAACGTGACGAGAACCGCTGGCATTTGTTTCTAGTTACAAAATCGTCGCACAATTCACAATGCAGCGATCGTTTTACGACAAAAATTTATTTTTGTAATATAACTTACAAAACAATAGATTTATCAATAACTTTATTTAATTGATTACATCTTTTTTGGAAAATCAGTAAATAACTTAGCAAAAATGAAAATCGTAGTCACGTCGCGTCTTTTTTCAATTTTTCGAATTCTTGGTGTGGCGTGACGACGAGAAACGCCGCATTGTGTATATCCAGGTATGATTTTATTGTTTGAAATTGGTTTGACAACTACAACGAGTTCTCGTCAAGCTCACGTCTCGTTTCCCGGCCGCATTGTGAATCAGGCTTCATGGTAGATATTGCGACACAAGCCGTATTTTATTATCGCCGATGATCCATATAAATCATCTCATGAAAATAAAACAATACGGATCTTAGTGACAACTGTGTTGTATACCTATCTCTTATTTCCTTACGTTTATTCATTTTTCATTCATTGGTTTTCTTTACACTATGCAGTTCACAATTCCTAACCATTTGCAAAGCTGAGAAGCAATAGCAAAAACTAAACTTTTGGTTCATGAAACGTAATCCCGATAGAGAGCAGGATCTCGTGTTGTTGTTGTAATGCATGTATTTTGATGATCTATATGGATCATCTCTGATAATAAAAAACGGCTACAAATAAAAACTCTCGACTTAAGTTCAGATAAGGAAAAGTAACGTTTATTGTAGATTTAGTTTTTTTTTTTTTTTTAATAACTAAACATCCTCAAACATAAAACATGTTTATGAATAATAACATGTGTTTTGCACAAGTGTTTACAGTGATGATACTAAAGTCATTAAAACTATTTTTTGTAACTTTCTTAAATAAGACATCATTTGTTTTCAAATTAAGCAAGCAATTCATCAAATCTATACATCGAAAGAGTTTCCCATCAAACAATATGCCTTTCCCGTCTGCCGTTGTTATGCTCTAATCTGATGGAAATCTATGGGCGAACTTTGTTTACAATGAGATTCGATGCTTCCAAAGCGGATCATAATGTTTTGAAGAATAACAAATGATTTTTTTTATGAGCGCCTAGACATTTTACCTACTTTATGCTCGTATTTCATTCATATTGAATGTCATAAAAAAAAACTCAATAAACACACATAAACATTCTGAATGGAAACAGCCCGTCTAAAGTATTGCATCGCTCTAGTGCGCCCGGGGCATGTCTGTTTTATATACATATCTATGTATGTAATATAAATAGGGTGCTTCATCAGAGAGGGCACGCTCCTTGGCGCTATTTTGACATATTATTTTCATGGAAGTTGATTGGTCTGTTCTCAGTTATAGGAATAGAAGGGGGATACTCGAATCTCGAATATCTACTAAATAACATAACGAGCACATTTCAATCTGCTTGACTGATCAAGCACACGGCGAGCGGCGGTGCGGCGCGGCTGCCAATGAGTTTGAAATAGTAACAAATTTCTTTGTAAGTGTTGCCGACGGAAAAGTGATATAAACGCCAAAGAACGACTGCGGAGGTACCTATAAGAATTTCCATTGGAAAATCAACAGACAGATGTTGCTTGCCTTCGTCGGATACCTTTTCGTGAAATAAATTGTTGACCTGACCCTCTTAGGAGAAGTCAGCTCGTTTAGACACTCAAATGAGTTTTTACTAATCCTGTTAATATCACCAGATTAGAGAGGATAAGTGTCGTTGGGGATCATGTCAGATTTACCCAAGAGTAGCGAGAGAAAATAATATTAATTATAAATGTTCACTTTTTGATTTTATTTTTATGTTGTTGTTGTAAGATAGCAATGAATTATCTAATGAGGGTGCAGATAAAACAGTTTAAATATATAGGTTTTTGCTTCTTGGGCCTTGCTATTTGACTTGACGGGCCCCATTGATAGAAAGAAAATCCACGACTGGATCACAGGAACTTAGTATTGAGGTTACATAACGTAGGTTTGATTTTTTTTGACGTTTAAAACAAAAATTATTTGTAATGTGTATACTGTATATGCAACATTTCTTGAACTATAACTTAGGGCTGAAAAGATATAGCAAAAATAAAAATAGGGCTATATTCTCAAAAAAAAAAAAACGTCAAAACCCTATTTCCGTTTAATGTGAATTTTAGGCACTAAAGATAAGAAGTTAAATCAAAACCGTTAGAGCCGTTTTCGAGAAAATTTAAAAAAAAAGACGAAATTGTTTGTATGGCATAGCTACATTAATAATGAATGACTAATATACTGATCTTTTGCGTCTAGATGATATTGGGCTCCTCCTTTGGCTCTCCCTCCATATTTATTCCTTTAAGAAATTTGAGTATTTGGAATAGGTATACCTACTTTCAGAGAGGATAATTTTCTCCCTTTCACCTGGTAACGTCCCATATTATCTTCTTGTTCAATAGATGAGCTGAAACTAAAATTCGAGTTTTTACTCTAGGGAATTATACATGCAAATGCTTGCTTTACTAAATTTCAGGGAAATCCGTCCATCCGTTATAAGGCTCAAGCTCGATATACACTTGCGCGCACAGATGGACAGATGTACAGACTTTATTCGGGTCTTTATTCTTTTATTATATTCTTAAATTATTTATCTCTTACCAATAAGAACATTTTGCCAAAGGTCCAAAATGTCCTATTGCATTATCCCGGCCTCAGGCAATAACGCCCAAATCGATTTGGAAATATCAC
Organism: Leucozona laternaria; assembly: GCA_932273885.2. Taxonomy (NCBI): domain Eukaryota; kingdom Metazoa; phylum Arthropoda; class Insecta; order Diptera; family Syrphidae; genus Leucozona; species Leucozona laternaria. The sequence goes on from OW026367.1 coordinate 45,447,862, forward strand.
CCACATTTTTTTTATCGCCCAAAAAAACAAAAAAAATTAAATGATTTCAATGTAAATTGGTGTTATACAATTTGGGCGTTATTTCCTCAATTTTGGGAGATATTTCAAAACATTTTATTAATTTGGGCGTTCTTTCTTAAATTTTGGACGATATTTCCAATGAGAAATTTCAATGAAACTTGCGGCGCATGAACAGAGGTATGTATCTGCAACCCTAAATCTGGATTTAAAGAAACTTTGCATACACCCAGCCTCGCATCTACCCAAAATCCTATAGTTTGCCCAAGCAGGAGGGTTGCAGGTTGCACTGTTTATTTTATTAAAGTGAAACAAAGTTGATTTGTTTTAAAACGGAGTTGTTTCAGTACAATTATTGGCAAGATTTTGATTTGGGCGTTTTTTCCTAGCATTCGGGCATTATTTCGTTTTTTCTGGATTTTGTTGGGCGATAATTTTAAAATTTTTTTTTGGGCGTTTGTTCTTTAAAAAAAAACAACAATTGTTCAGAATTTTTTTGGGCGATATTTCCAAATCGATTTGGGCGTTATTGCCCAGCGCCCATTATCTCAGTGATTCAGGCAAGGCTCATTATTCACACAAATAATAGTGGCTGATGTAAGTCGTTTTCCTGAAAGGTGCATCCAGTGAGACAGGTATGTTGTAGATATGTGTGCATAAAAAAGAGAAAGGTAGATTCCACCCAAAATCCACTGTTGAGTGTTTTGGAGATAGAAATAATGGACCCTGAAATAATTTTTTTTTAAGTTCAATAGATAAACCTCTTTTAAAATACTTTTTAGATAAAGAATTTGATTTGTATATTCAATTAAATTAAAACATTTATAAAATTATAAACCATCAAAATAAAAAGTTCTAACTCTATTTTCTCAAAAAAAAAAACATGATATTGTTTTGTCTCGTACTTTTTCTCATGGTTGCGCAATAACGGAATCATAGAGCCAGTTGTACAAACGTGGTTCAAATTTGATCCGTAGTTCAGCAATTTTGGATTCGCTTGCTCACTTTTTGACGGAGCAAAATCTCTGAGATACCATTTTACTAAACGTGCTTAATGGAATATGAAATAACTACTTGCAATTCTGACTTTTCGCATTATTGCTGCCATGTCTTATGTTATGCTCTTTAAAACAAGTGCTATCTGGACGGATAACACGGATAGGCATGATAACTTTTTTTATTAACAGACATATTTTTGCTTAATCATAATTTTCTTTCGAGTCTTTCATCAATCATCACTGCAAGCATGGCAACACTTTAACTAATTTTCCATTCGTTCTCGTGCTTGTGCAACATTCAACCAGCTGACATTTGGCACCCACAGCTAATATATAAGTGTAAAGTAGTAAACAAAAACTCATTTAACATTCATCCCTGAGTGTGTGGTTAGAAGTTAATCGGTGATTAAGCCTAGTTAACAGTTCCCATGCGAAAATTTCAATTTCAAAACAATTTTCCACTTACACTAAGCATTATATTTCTTAACATTCAAGTCGATAAATGTTTCCCTCGGACTAAATGAGGTTCAAACAGTGTTCAAGCATGTAGCTGGCTATTATCATCACACATATAAACCTTGAACCAATGTTGAACGACGCAGTTGATCCCCCGATATCGGTATGGGTTAAAATTTTTAAAACTGGCCCTTAAATTGTTTTCGATTCGTGCTTATTACCGTGCGTCGGCAGTGGCGGATCCAGAGGGGGGGGGGGGGGGGGGGTCATAGGGGTCATGACCCCCCCCAGAAGCCTAGAGCAAAAGATAAACAGTCGTATTTATTAGATTTCCTTAGAAAACTTTTGAACAACTAGTCAATAGTTGGACATCTCCTTATTTATAAACGCAATATAAAATATTTATAAATAAGGTTTTGAAGTTGGGCAGCTGCCTAAAATTAGACATACTTAAAAATAGGTTTATTAGCTGTAGTCCGAGATATTCAGAAAAAAAGTGCAGATGGATGCAAACGCAAAGTATCTTAATTTGTAGATGTATGGGAACTTGATGTAATTTGTATCAAAGTCTGCAACTTTGCTCGCTGGTCTACCTGGGTTTGATCTAACGAAGTTTATTTGAATCAAAATCTTTTTTAATTTACAATTTTATTATCTTAAGTAGATTTTGATATTATCTGGTATCTCTGGATCAGGAACGGGTCTTGTGCGATCTTCCAATTCTGGTTATTACAGTATGAATCCGTACATCGGATATACTCTCGGCAGGTAAACGGCGGCGGTTTGAGTAAGCTGTGATAAACTGCTGAAACTGCTAGAATCACGGACGAGTCTCGTAACTAAATAAAAGTCGTGTGACAATTTAATAAGAGACCCTTTATCTCATTTTTTTGTATGAGTCCCACTGGTCTGATATCTTCTTTCTTCTGTTAGCTATTTCCACTTAAACTGCCTTGATTAAAAAATATTTTTACTAATCTAAGAAATTTTGATGAAACTAAAAATGAACTAACTTTTACCAAAAAAGTAGTTATTTCATTCAGGTCTCGTTAACTTATTCTCGTCTCGGTATCGTCTTGGACTTGGGGCATTTTTTGTAGTTTTGTAGATGAAATATCGAACCAGTGCCTACGTTCTGTAACTCTCGCATTGTTAAAATTAGTCGAGAAACGATTAAAAATGGAGCAAAACTCATACCATTTGTTTCAATTTTCATCATTTCTCGACTGATTTTATCGATTTGAGAGTTACAGAACGTAGGCACAGAGTTTGAATGTAGAAACTGCTTAGTATGTATATATTCATTGAAAGAATCAATTTTATAATTAAAAATTGCAATGTTTTAATTTTGAATCTTTTCTGCCAACATCACCTTGGTCAACGATAGATACTATCGATAGGTATCTAAATGTAAGGCGGATATTTTTCTCATCTCCAGGAATTGCATGCATTTTATATCATTTTGTCGGTGATTTGTCCTCGGGCAACGTGACCCCCTCCAAACTGAAATCCTAGATCCGCGCCTGGCGTCGGTTCGTGCTTGTGAGCTTAAATCAAATGTGAGCGCAAATAATGATTTTCCCAATAAAGCTGTCGAGTTTGTTTCAGTAAGGAGAGAACAAAAATGTTATATCCATCAACATTGCAAATAACTATACTCTGTTCAATTTGAACGTGCAGTACAGGCCCTATGGGAGAGCTTTTTCAAACACCCTGGTGTCTGCTGCTGCTTGCACGGCACCTTAACTTATGTCGTTTTCGTTTGGAAGTTCGGAGTACTCCTTTTCCACTCCTTTTTCACTCCTACTACTCCAAAAGCCTTCGATTGGCTGTTCCGAGTAATGTTTTTGGAGTGTTTTTCTGTTCCCAATTTCATATTGGAGTAGACGAGGAACACACACATACATATAAAGTTTTTCGTTGGATTACTTGTCAAAAGTGATAAATACTTGAAGAAGCCATTTTGTTAAATGGCGGCTTTAGGTAGTGTGTGTGTAAATTTAGGAAAGTCAGTGTTTTCATATTCGATTGGAATTGAAAAGGAGTAGAATAGACCGAAAATCCAATCGAAAACGACATTAAGAAATTGCCACTGAAACAAGAAACAAAATCACTGACTTACATTTAAATTGTTTGTGTAATCTTCTTTGAGCTCACGCATATCCCACCATGACTTATCTGCTCCCCGGGTGAAAAAGGAGACTGATCGCCAATTTGCAACCAACCCTTATCGACATTGTGTTGAATCAGAGTTACCATTGCCTAGTTGATGGAAATTCATATGGCATTTTCTTTGGTTTTTGCTATGTAACTTTCAGGATTTAAGCTTTTTTAGAGCTTTTGATAGCAATATTTTTGTGAGATTTGCGGCAATTTTAAATGCTCACTACGGCAACCATATGAGAGCTTTAAAATGGAGATAGCTTATTGAAATCCATAATTGTATGGGTGAAAGGCAAATATCCTATCTTCCCTGTACTGCACATTCAAATTGAACAGAGTATAATCAGAATCACTGTCGCCGTCCATTTGTTTAAATCCAAGCAAATAATATTTTTTTTTTAAATTTTTCTTGGCAGTGAAATCGAATATCATATTTTGACATCCCATATCAGCAATGGGTATTTATTTTTGCATAAAACAGTCAACCGAGCATGCGAAAAAATATTTTTGTATTCACCTTAATTGGACATGCACACATTTTTGAATAGATTTTTTTCTTGCAAGAGAACTTTACTCAGTTAAAGTTATCCAATCGTTATCACATTTCACAGACCAAAACAAATACACATCTATGAATAACAATTACAAATTAACAGATGAATAAGTGCTAACTTGCTGCTGTATGTCGTTTATTAATGTGGTTGTTAATTTATTGTGAACCTAAATAATTGTATTATCTTTATTTCTTAGAACTCTGTGTACAAACCTACATACAGAAATAATTAAATACATTTAATTGTACATTAAACATTCAAACTTGTACATACAGATGTATGTACATGTACATATACATAGGTAGGTACAACATACAAGTAATTAAGATAAAGCCTAAAATTAACACTATAGTTTTTTATCGCAATTCTAAGAATTTCAAAAAAAGTCAGAGGATGTTGGAATTTATACAGTGTACAGATTATTTTCGTTGTTGTCTACATCAACAAACATTTTATATCAAGAAGCTTTCGGGGAGGAGTGATTTTTTATCAGTCAATTTTGACATTTTTAAACTAAGAATTCAATTTAGACATTTAAACTTAAAAGTCAAATATTTAACATTTATTTTTTGGATTTTCTGAGAAATAACTGAGTGCTTATACATATTCTTCTTTGAAATGTCACTCCATATCAATTCTTTTCAATATTTATGTTCCTATCTATGAACTTGCTTTAAAAATTAAAATATCCATTTGGAAAAAATAGGTAGATATTTCTACCTATACACAAGACGTTATTGTCTTCAAAACAAATTTAATTTAGATCAAAATATTTTTGAACACCACGACATGAATATATTTAAAAAATCTGAACGTAAGCAATTACTTAATTAAACAATAAATAGGCGAAAATTATAGAACATATACTTTTGCGATTATTTCATTAAATCATTGAAGGTGTTCTTATTCTTTGAATTTTTGTTTTTCTAAATATCTACCATTGTAAAATAATTCTATTTTTACCTTACCTTATAATTTAGTTTGATTCAAAAAGTGCGAATAGAAGAATTGAACCACTTTCTGGAGAAAAGAAAATACAAGCAGAATACAAGCAATTTTAATAATGAGTTGAAATGTGTAGAATGGGAAATTCTAGACTAATTAAATAAATTTACAACACGAAACAAACAATTTACTTACCATTATTGAGATGAACGTGTTATTTTTGCGTAGTCGGCCTTTTCAGTTTCAGTAGTCGGCCACCTAAGTATCTATACTCTGTCCAACAAAAATAGGCAGTACACGTCTTATGAGCAGTGTTCCCAGTTCAAAATTCCAAATCCAGTCAAATCTGACTTGTTGACTGGATTTGTTTCTTCCGAATCCAGTATAAAAAAAACAGTCAAACATAAGGAAATCTGTTTTCAAGTCAAAAAAAAAATAGTCAAATATGAAAATACAGTAGTCCCTCGATAATTCGAACTAATTAAAACAAGTTTTTTTTCGGATTTTAGAGGGATTCACATTACTGGAATATTTTTCAGTTCTTGCAAACTGATTGAAACAACTTTCGTATTCATTTATAATAGCAAAAAATAATTTCCTAAAGCACAGTTTCAACATTTATTAAGTTTAGAAAAAATACAAAATAAAATAATGATCATAAAACATCATAACAAAAGCATGGCAATGTAAAATGTTTCTACACAACTCGCAGGACACAGTGTCTGGCCTGCAGTTGCATTAAAAACCTTGTAATATGTCTAGACAAACAACGGTTATATAGTCCTTCATATCGCACGCAAAACTAACAAGAGAAAAAAGAGAAATATAAAACCTTTAACAAAAGAAATTCACATTTTAGAGTTCGAAAACTTCAGAAGTTCACATTATAGAGATGACAATGTAAAGTTTTGGCGGTTCACATTTTAGAGAAATTAACATTATCGAGGGGCTACTGTACGAATTTTTTTTCTAACGAAAACAAAAATATATGTTATTAATATTGGATAGAACAGCCAGCAAGCAGAAGTTCAAAACAAAATTTAACACAAACAAACTTTGCCATTAGCATTTGGCTGTACTGTTTGTTGTTTTCAACTCAGATGTCTTGTCAGAAAGATTCAAAAATTGATGTGTTCTTTGATTTAACTGCATAATTACTCGTTTATACTTGGTTAACACTGACCTGGAAGTGTATTTAAACATTTTTTTTTTAAGTTCAGGTGGAAATTGAATTATTAAATCCAGTCAAAAAAACCAGTCAAAATGGCAGCACTGCTTATGGGAAAGCTTTTTCAAAATCAGTAGCGTGCCATATTTTTGCACCATATTAAATTGAATTAACTCCTCCACAAAAAGTGTTTGCCCGCCCGTGAATTTCCAATAGCATCTGACATAGACCCAACGTCCTATTCAGGGAACATCTGAGTGTGCACTGAATTGCTGTGGCCAATGGCGACTGGGTGCTGCTTGATGTGCATTCAGAGTTACCCGTGTCCATTTTGTAATAATTTCAGCTTTTATTCCTTGAGTTTCTGTTCAGGTGCTTTTGATTTTCGAGCTTTAAGAAAAAGCTTTTAATGATGAGTACATGATCGTGTACACCACAGATTAGCCACATGAAGATGAGAATCCCCGACAGCCATTTTAATTTGCCTACAAGCTTGAACTGGCAGTTATCAGATAAAAAATGAGAATGTGTGTATAAAAATCTCACACATAGACAGTAGGGATCTTCACACACCTGGTTAAATTTATGTTGCATTTCACATCTATTCATCGACGTGGGAAGAAATTACAAATACAACAATGTAAACAAATGGGTTTTGGAGGGTGAAACGTACGAAACATTCTCACCTTCATATGGCCCATCTGTGGTGTACACTATGACAAACCTGTGAAAGTTTTAATGATGGACAGATTTATGCAATCCACTGTAGCCTGAATGAGAGGCAAGCGTCCTATATTGCCTACCCTGCCAATTTTTGTTTGACAGAGTATAGTAGCCGGCCTCGATTCGAAAGTTTATATTTTCATACTACCTATTTGCAATAGGTAGTAGAAAATGTCTAGGGAGTATTTTAACGCTTAATAATAGCCGTTTTTTATTATCAGAGATGATCCATATAGATCATCAAAATACATGCATTACAACAACAACAACACGAGATCCTGCTACTCTATTAGGCTTTTCCAGAAACTATCTTTGTCTTTTCTCTTTCTAATTTTGACATACAAATATGTAGGGAAAACAAACAAACGACCAATCACATGTTTTTGTTTTCCCTACATATTTTTCTGTCAAACTATTGATTTTTTTTTGTTGCTGGTTTGGCACTGAAGTCTGGTGGAAGTTCCAAATCGGGATCACGTTTCATGAACCAAAAGTTTCGTTTTTGCTATTGCTTCTCAGCTTTGTAAATGGTTATGAATCGTGAACTTCATAGTGTAAAGAAAAAAGAAAACCAATGAATGAAAAATAAATAAACGGAAGGAAAAATGAGATAGGTATACAAAACAGTTGTCATTAAGATCCGTATTGTTTTATTTTCTATATGAATCGTCGGCTATAATAAAATAAGCCTATAATTAAACAGGAACATGTATTTTAGTAAAATCTTATTAAACATTGCAAAAAAAACTTCAAAAGCTATTTATTATATCTTTACCGTATCTAAATTTTTCATTATTTTTTCACAATATGTCGTCATTGCACAATTTACATAGATATGGTTATGTTCTACCGTACTAATGTCAATTATACATTTTATTTGTTGAAAAAGATATGAATTAAAATTTTGTTCGAAGGAAAAACTACTTCTTAAAACCTTCATGCAAAATGAGCAAAAAAGGGTGATAAGATGAGAGAAGAGGGGTGATGAACATCTTGATTTTATTCAACTTCACTGCAAGTAAATAATTACTAATATATAATTTATATTTGTATATGACAAAATAAGATATAAATCAATAAAAATAATATAAATAAATAAATTATTATACAAAATCAGCCTTAAAACCAAATAAAGAATATCACAATTTGGATCTATCATTATATATAAATTAATAAATAAATAAACAAAAAAATAGATAAAAAGATAAATAAATAAATATATGAATAAGTAAATAAATACAAAAGATTTATATATAAATAAGTAAATAAACTTAAAATAAAATTTCTGGTTTCGGAGACACGTGAAAGGATGTTTTGTCGCCATTGGAGATTCTAGAAGAGTCTTCCAAAACGTCTACCGTCTACGGCATCTATATTTCTTCTAAGTAGGTACCTGCCTACTATTCCAGCTTTCGGAACCATTTCCTTAATAACTCTTCAGTGACGACCGCCCCCTCTTTCGATAAACACTCTGCTTTCCTGAGGGAGAATTCTGGATGAAGTTTGACATACCCATAATATCAAGTCTTTAATAAGTGCGATGGTTTATATGGGAATCCACATTTCTCAAGATATATGACTCGCTGGACAAGATTTGTTCCTCGGGTAGGTACAGTAAGTACTGTATAAAGACCTATTTTCATAGCTTTTCGGCCACTCTGCCATAAATCGATCTTGCAGAGTGGTGCTATTAACCCCGAACTCCCGACTTGCCACTCTTACTGAAAAATGTTCCTTTCCAATTTTCCTCAAAACTGGTCATAAATTTTCGATGATTCTCACGCATAGATCAGGGTGAATTTAAGCAATAGCACGGGTTATGTTAACTTGAAGGGCATAAATCATTTGCGGATTATTATCATATAAAGGGTGTTTTTTTAGACGTTTGGTTTTCAATCTGGCAATGCTTTTTTCGGAGTTAGTCTTTTTGACAGCTGTCACTTGATTTATGCTCAGTTTGGTTACCCATTTCATAATTAATAAACTTACTCCTGAACAACGTTTGCAAATCGCGCAAATTTATTTCCAAAATAATGGTTCGGTTCGCGTGACGCATCACGCGCTGCGTCCAATATTCGGTGGACATAATCACAAAATCGCATAAATTCGAGCAACCATGGATCGGTTTCGCACCACGTTTACTCTAGTGGACAATGCGCATCCTCAGAGACGGCGTACAGTGCGCACCGAAGACGCTATTGCTGCTGTGGAGCAGAGTATCGAAGAAGACCCGAATGAGTCTATCCGCCATTGTGCGCAACAATTGGAGCTGTCGAAAATGGAGCCTCTCGGGCAGCCGCGGCGGCCACTTTCCCGAAATCATTTTTAAAACATAATATCAAACCCTTATCTGTATAATAAAGCTAAATTCTTGGTCATGACATTAAATTATATGCGTTTTATTTCTTCTTGAAACCCACACGTCTAAAAAAAACCCTTTACAACCCTATGACTTAAGGAAACTCCACAAAAAAAATTCTAACGGCATCAAATCGCACGATCTCGGTGGCCAGTTCACGTAACCTCTGCGTAAGATAATCATGCCCTCAAATCGTTGGTGCAGAATAATCATTGTGGCATCAGTTGCGTGACACGTTGCTCCATCTTGTTGTCCATGTATGTCTTGGTCACATATCTATATCGGGTTCGTTACGAAATCCCACAGCACGAAATCCCGCAGCTAACATGCGCTATCGCATTTTAGTATAGATCCTGCTGGATTTTGTGCTGCTGGATTTCGTGATACGGGATTTTGTGATGCGTGATTTCGTACCCAACCTATCCATATCATCCCATTTTCCCCAAAAGAAACTGATTAGTACCTATCTATCGGTAGCGCTCTTTAAATACAAAATTGCTGTTTTCTTCTTTCAAAATCTTGGAAAAAAATTGGTTCCTTCTCAGCTTCTCTAACTAAAGTTCTAATCTTGTAATAGTCTGATCTTCTATTAGATAAAATACTTTTGTTGGAGGGTGTAAAAAAAAAATCCTTAAAAACAATTTATATCCCGAAGTCCATAATTGTCCTTAATGAAAATAATTTTCTTCCCAACTTGTTTTCTTCGTGAACAAGCTTTTTCGTTTTTCCGTCGCCAAAAATTAATTTAAAATGTTTAGGTTTTAACAAAACAAGTTCTTCTGGTTTCTTATTTAATTTAATTTAATTTTTGTCGTTTACGTATTCAAATCGTTCACAGAAAATTGTAAAATCATTAAAGTTCCAAAAGTGTAGAGATTAAAAAAGTTTTTTTCTGAATTTTCTGCGGCCTCCTAAAATGGCGCCCGGGCCTCTGTATAAATTATGTTAAGAGACGTCTAAATCCTGAATTATCTAAATGAAGTAAAGTATAGGTACGTTAGTCTTTGAGAAATGTCTAAAAAATGGTCTAAGCCGTTCGTTACGTAGATACTAAACCAATTGTTACTGCACTACAATCATTTTTGCAGAGTTAATATCTATAATTTTATTTTTGTGAGCAAAAAAGTATATCTATGTCTACATTTCCAAACAGGGACAAAATTTGAAATGTGCTACATCCTACATCTACATTATTTCAATCTAAAAATAAATATAAACAAAACATACTCGTAACAAGTAGAACAAAACGCCACCCAATAAAATATCATGGATGTCTATTTACAGTTTTTATGCCCCGCCTCTGTTTATATGTTTATACCTACCTAATGCAATAGCAATAGTGGTGTTTGAGTATCTCAACTCTCAAGAGCATTACCTGCAGCGAAATCTTAGGGTGGCAACCGGATTTCAATATATCATTAAAGTATATAAGGGAATTCCCATTCCCGTACTTGTGCAAAAAAAATTCCCTCATGTTCCCGTTCTCGATCCCAATGCCCTATAATGTCTTGCTTCAACCCCCCTCTATCCAGAATCTACTCTTAGTTCTGGTGTCTGGTCTCGTAGTAAGTACATAACAAAGCACCACCAAACAAAGGATACAGCAAAATGGGTGAATCTGAAACTGAATAACAAAAACAAGAAACGCTACTGAGCGTCTGAGCTGAACAGGCAGTTGAGCACAGTTATTAATCGAACGTCGTCAAAGTCGGGTGTGCGTCAGTCAAATCTATATAAGTTTTCCGTCCGTCGTTTGGATAGTTTGTGAAAATTTTTGACATAAATATTTGATAACAGGATATTTGGAAGGAAAAAAAAAAAAAAAAACTGATAAGATAACACAACGAAGTAAAAAAAAAGTATACATATTGCTTAATAGAATAAATAGTTGAAACAGAAACATTTAAAACAAAACCAGCAAAACCCGAGGTTTTGTGTGATAAAATATATTTTTGTTCTTTAAAGTGATAAAATAAATTTACAAACATTTCCTACTTAAACATGAATGACGCCGCAGCTTTGGCTGGTATGATACCATACGATACAATCGGGCTCTATGAGCAGCCAAAGCCACGTTTCATATTCAAAATGCCTCGAGTTGTTCCCGATCAAAAGGCTAAATTCGAAAGTGATGAACTTTTTCGAAGATTAAGTCGAGAAAGTGAGGTGAGTGCTATCTTCCATGCAATCGATTTTTTATGGACAAACATCGATATAAGCTAGATCTAGGATAAAAATAAAATACATCGGTGCATATTCATAGTCACTTTTAAACTCCAGTTTATCTTAGACTGGGGTTTATTCAATGTTATTTAGATAGGATAAACCCAGGTCTAAGATAAACTGGAGTTTAAAACTGACTATGAATATACCCCATCCTGTTTAGTACCTTAGTAGGTGCCTATACCTACTTGAAACTAAAAAAATGTTTTTTAAGTATATGCCAGCTTTTCGTATGTGGATAGTGAATACATTTTATTTATTTAAAGCTACGATTACAGTGAATTCGTAATTTGACGAAGAAATAATCAGACGTATTCTTCAGATTTTTTTGTAGGGTGGTTATAGTGAATGCTTTGGAAATCCAAGAAACACCTTCAGGAGTTTATATTTATAAGATTTATTTAGACGATTGTCTAGTTTAGACAGTGTCTAAATAGTTAATAGTGGGTAATAGTTGGAAATAGGTATGTTCTATTCAATTAAGGGCCAAATTTTCAATACCTAGTCAAATACATCAGATAGTAGATATTTATTTATTCCTCTGACAGTTAAGTGATGATTACAAAATCGGCTATATACATAAAATGACAGTTAAGGATAAGTCAAACGATTCCGGTGTCTATAGTTATTGAGTTGCTAATTTAAACGTGAGTTAAATTGTATTTTCTTTCAATATTTGAAGTTGAATAATTCAATTAAATTATAATTAAGTCAACATTGACGGTATTCGGAGCTATATTCGTTGATCCATTTGATTTTAATTTGTAATTTAGTAAATCATGATTAGTAAACGACTATTTATTTATAATTATCTTGTTGAAGTTAAACATTCTAAAATTGAACAAATTTAATTAATTCGAAAGCTTTTCTTTGGAAGTGACTCTAGGCATGCCAATTATAACAGTTTTGATTTATAAAAGTACAGTTTATGCGGCCCCGCAGGTCCAGGTTCCTCCGCCGGTGGGCATAGTTCAGGCAACTAGAGCTTCTTCTCAAGTCGCGCGCCCATTTTAAATGGCGAAAAACTGTTATAACTGTTATAAATTGTCATGTCCCGTCCGTTCTTTAAATACACAATCAACTCATTTGTCAGTATCCACTATCAGTTCTCAAAAGAAAACAAAATTTACTTTCATAAGAACCCAAAGTTTTGTTAATTCTGACGTGAATGTCAGAACACTTTTGTTCATTAGAATGCGCATCATCTCTAACCATAACTTAAACCGTCAATACCTTAGGTTTAGAAAATTCATAACGGACCCTAAATTTTAAACTGATTTTAACAATTTTCTCGTTTTAAAGCACTTTTCTAAAATTATCTTAACTTTAAGACTTTAGTAACTAGGTATTCAAAAACGATTGTCTTTATAAACTTCAACTGAACATGCCTAAAACACTGACAGTTCATGAAGAACACTTACCGCCATATTATTCACTAGCCGTTAGCAAATATATACATACCTACCATTTTTGACTGTTAAATGTTTAAATGTCAAAGTGACATATGATAGGTGCTACAAAATCAAAATAAGTGTTTGGTGATTTTTACTTTAGTAAATTGTCAAAAAGATAGTAGGAAGCTTAACATGTCGTACTAAATCGAAAATGATTCTCTATAGATAGTTCTATTGAATTATTTATAGATACGGGGTGGCAATGGCGCAGTGGATGTAGTGAGGTGTGGGTTCGAGTCCCACTCTAGGCAATATTCTTTTCTATATTCCCAAAGTTACAACTGGGAAGCCACCCGTGGGATTCCATGAAATAATCAAAAGCTTATTTCTCAGTCCACTGTGCCAGCAAAAATTCTCTCCTATCCTTCTATTCCTTCTTACTAGTGCTGTGTAGTTCAGGTTACATTTAAAAGACCTTAGGTCTTACAGGCATATAGTCATAGTAATTGTTATTATTTGTCTATTGTCCTTGGGTGCCAGTAGAAAATATTCAAGTGGACAAACTCACACGAGGAAACTTTTTGAAGTTTTCTTTTAAGATCTCTAGACCCTTTCACACGAAAAAAGAAATCGTTAGCGATTTTTTTTTTAATTTGAACGTGGCAGAATAAAAATGTTAAATAACTATCTCTTCAAATCGTTGACCTGGGCGATTTGGTTCACTTTGTATAATGCCCTTCGTTCCCAAAAACTAAAAGTTGCCGGAAACAAACTTTGCTCGGATGAAATGAGTCTTATAAATTGACATAATTTCTGTCAGAAAAGTGGCTTAATATTGGATAAATTCAACGCCTTCATGCATCAAATGGATCTCTGCTGCTCTGGCATTATAGTGGTATGAATGTGCAGTTTCATTCTTTAAAAAATGGTGTCAACCCAGTATTTATACGATGGTACGATGGGTCAGTTGCGCTTGCCACTATTTATATGACAAAAATAATGACAGATTTTGGGCGCATAATAAAAAGAGCAGTTTTGCTTGAATTGGTGAAAATTTTATTTACTAAATATGCATGTTGCAGAGTTTGATTAAAAACCAAACAAACCTATGAAACCTTATTTATGTTTTAAGATCATCATCACGCTTATAGAAGTAAAAAGATTGACCCTGAGCATTTGCTGTGTATCAAATGATTCACCATAAATTCAATGGACACGGAGTTCTCATTCTCACAATGAATCACAATCTCCATAGCCGGCCTTTCAATAATTTTAGACTTCTTCCAGCATATGACGTATGTACATATCTACATATATATGTGACAACTGAGAGATTCCTGTATAGTAAGTGATAATTAGTTAATTAAATGAATAGTCAGTCTAAAATTAAATTCTCAGAATTAGACTTATATGGAAATCCCCCTTCTATCAGAGAAACTATAAAGTGTTTTCGAGATTATGTCTTATTTAAATGCAATCAACGGCATCACCTTCGATATATAAATATGTATGTCACTACCTATATATATATTATATAGTATATCGGGGATTTCTTTTCAGATTACAGTAAAACCCGGTATCTACCTTTGTTTATGAGAACCAAAATTTTTGGGTTGTTTTTATATAAAACTCATCTAATAAGTACCTTTCGCTTGACTACCTTCCCCCCTTAATTGCCTTTTATTTTGTATACTTTTATTAAAATTTACCAGAAAAACATAGATGATGGTGAAATCGATCGTCTTTGAAGAACAAATGATTAAAATCATATTTCATAACGCAACACAAACTAAAATAACTGATTATTTTACTTTGTAAATACAAAGTTCGCTTTTTAAAATGTTACCGATACTAGTCAGTTGCTGTAATGTATATTTTCCTATTTTTTAAATAACATTACATAAATGTTTTTTTGTTATCAATTTTTTTTTATTTTTATAAATATATAGATAAGTTCGTATGTGCACTTAAGCTGGTTTTTTTTTATAACTGCTTGACCCACATAAGTACTTCTCAAATCGAGTCATTTATGGTGAGGCACTTATCCGGGTTTTACTGTATTTTATTGTTGAATTTCCTAGATATCATCACCTTTTCACCATCATCGCCTGCAGGTAAAATCTGGTGTTTTACCCTCCAACGACTGTCATCGTAGTGCCGTCATTTATACCTGTTAGTTTGTAAACTTCTGTTGACTGCTGACGCAGTTTGGGTTTTATCTGATCAGTGGTCCTAGTCATAGTCATAGTAACAGTCGAATTCGATTATGCTTATTATGGTTTTTATTTTCGAAAATATAGGGTTTATTGTTTTCTTTTATTGATAGGGATAGGTATAAATTTGTTGGATCAATATTCAGGGAATCAATTTTTATATAAATCCGTTTGTTTATCCGTTCGTACATTACTTTATATAACTATAGATACATACATATATAGATTTTTAATTAGGTATGTATTACAATATGTAGGTATATTATAAAAGGTAGCTAGGTAGGTATGTTTATTATCAATACCTAAGTCATGTACTTTCATTTACTGTCTATCTGCTTGTAATGTTGACAAGTCAGGCATATAGCTAATTTGGATAAATGAATAATTAATATACCTATATAGTTAATATATGTAAAAATAAACAAATAAAATTGGCATCACGGTGGATCGAATACAATCAAGTTTTGAATGGCTTAGCTTCATTTAAAAATAGAAAAGTCTGATTTTTGAATAAATGTAATGTGTAAAAGTTAGGGGTATTCACGATCTGGTGCAAGAGCCCTAGTAAAATTACGAAACTAATTTTTGTTTGTTTGATAGATCGTGATCGCACTTTCTGTATTATGTATGTATAACATTGCAACAAATTCACAGAATTACAGAAGGAATGATGTTTGGCATGGCATCAAATACACGAGTGCAAATTTTAAACCATTGCATTTTTCTGTTGCAATGTGCTTAGGGTACATATACCTATTCGTATAGTAGAAGTGTAAAATTCTTGTAAAATTTTATTATAAGGGTTATGCAATGTCGTTAAATTTCCGATGCACGTTTCATGAATGCCCCTTAAAACAATTTGCGTAAATGATGTGTTAATCCAATCTGCTGATTCAGCCACTGTCATAATCTCATTGAAAAAAGTGTTCTACGTTTACCATCTTCGTTTATAAAGTTAACGACACAAATTCTTGTCGGAAAGTTTATGATTTGTTGGAAAAGATTTTCCATACAAATTTTGACAGTTCGTTGACGACATCGTAAGCTTTTCGACGTTTACAATGGTTTTCCGACGTTGCATGAATACCCTTAGTATTATAATTCTGTTGTTGGAGTGTAACAAAATGTTACACTTATGTATGTATTGTACCTACTGTACTTATAAAAATTGGGTTAAATTTACATATCATATATAATAATCTTCTATATGTGTATATAAAAATGAATCGTGGTGGGTTCGGATGCTTTAAACTTGAGAACGACTGCACCAAATTGGGTACTTCCTTCTACGGGATTGTTCGTAATTGTACCTCGAAGGTTTAGGAAAAAAGAATAGCCGAAAAAGTCTCAACAGGTGGCGCTGTAAGCGAAAATTGCGTTTTTTCAGTTCAATTCAATTACCGTTCCACAAATGGCGCTGTAGGCGGTTACGAAATGGCTTTTGGGATATTCTTCTTCAACTTTTCTTATTTGTAGGGTGAAATGGGGTAAAAATAAAATAATTGTCCGATTTAATAAATTCTTTTTTGTGTTTGAAAGGTTTTTCTTAGGAAATAGCTTTAGGGATATTCTTTTTTAAATTTTGTTTACGGAGTAAAAATAAAATCGGGTTTAAACAATTCTTTTTGTAATTGAAAGGTTGTTTATTAGTGGATGGCCTCAGAATTTATAGAGTGAAATGGGGTGAAAATGAAAAGTGGCATCTGATTTCGAAAATTCTGTTTGTGTTGGAAAGGTTATTTTTAAAAATTTTATATTTCTAGAATGAAATGAAATAAACACAAAAAAAGAGGTTTTTGATTGCAAAAATTCTTTTTGCGTTGGGAAAGTAATAAAAGTTGTACGTAGATGATCATATTTTAACGAATTTCGCCATTCATAACGTGAAGTGGGTCAAAACTCAGTAAGTAGTATTCAATGACAAAATTTTATAATTTTATGCGAAGCTTAGGTTTGCCTTCCCCTGCGAAGCCGAACGGGTCAGCTAGTGAAGTATAAATGCTGGTATGTCGTACTTTTAAAGGGTGTATTTTTTTAGAGGTATAGGACTTTAAGTTGGCAACACTATTTTCACTGGTGGCCATTTTGTCAGCTGTCAAGTGATTAATTTTTAATTTGGTTTGGCATTTCAAGATGAATAGACTGCTGACGACTGAACAACGCTTCCAAATTGTGCTCAATCGGGCGCAAACCAAGATTGCCGTTGATCCCAATTTTCATAAGCGAGTTCTGTTTAGCGATGAAGCTCACTTTTGGTTGAATGGATACTTCAATAAACAAAACTGCCGTATTTGGAGTGATGGTAATTCTCAAGTGTAGGTATGTTAAGACACCGTCACATCCACAAAAACTGACTGATTGGTGTGCTCTATGGTTTGGTGGAGTTATTGGTCCGTACTTCTTTAAAAACGATGCTGCCCAGAACGTTACAGTCAATTGTGACCGCTATAGAGCCATGATTACTGACTTTTTCGTTCATCAATTGAACAACCATGACGTGCAGGAGCTGTGGTTTCAACAAGACGGCGCAACATGTCACATAGATCGTGCCACAATTGATTTATTGAATGAAACGTTTGGTTACCGCATAGTTTTATAAAATTAATAGATACATTATAACGGGTGATTTTTTAGCTGGTTTGGTTTTGGCAACACTGGTTTTGACAGCTGACGTGTGTTTAGTACCTTGTGTCACTGTCAAACAGCTTCAGTTTGGTTTGCAATTTAACCATGGATCGTCTTACAAATGAACAACGCTTGCAAATTATTGAATTTTACTATCAAAATTCGCGCTCGGTTCGAAATGTTCATCGCGCGCTGCTTGTGTTCAGCGATGAGGCTCATTTTTGGTTGAATGGGTACGTAAATAAGCGAAATTGCCGCATTTGGAGTGAAGATCAGCCAGAAGCATTGCAACAGCTACCAATGCATCCCGAAAAAGCCACTGTTTGGTGCGGTTTATGGGCCGGTGGCATTATTGGGCCTATTTCTTCAAAGATGATGCGAATCGCAGCGTTGCTGTCAATGGTGAACGCTACCGAGCGATGATAACAAACTTTTTTTTGCCCGAAATGGAAGTTCTTGACTTGCATGATATGTGGTTTCAACAAGACGATGCCACATGCCACACAGCACGCGAAACAATGGCGCAATTGCGAGGCGAGTTTGGTGAACAGTTAATTTCACGTTTCGGGCCGGTCAATTGGCCGCCTAGATCGTGCGATTTGACACCATTAGATTATTTTTTGTGGGGGTATGTCAAGGCTAATGTCTATAGGGACAAGCCCGCTTCGATTGACGCACTGGAAGCCAACATCCATGCATTCATTCGTGAGATACCGGCCGATATGTGTGAAAGAGTATGCCAAAATTGGACTCAGCGGATGGGCTACCTGAGACGCAGCCGCGGTCAACATTTGCATGAAATTATCTTTAAACATTAAATTGCAAGGTTCAAACTATCGATTCAAATAAATATTTCATTCATTTTTTCGAATTTTTTGTGTTTTTTTTTTTAAAAAATTTCTAAACCTCTTAAAAAATCACCCATTATAAATCCCTAATTTCCTTAACAAAATTTTGATAGATAGACGATACTAATGTGAACATGCTGCGGAAATTCAGATTTCTTAAATAAATTAAATAATCAATTTTGATTCATTCATTACTTGAAACAAAAAAAAAATAAATTCTTTATCTTCTTTTTATTACAGGTTCGTTATACGGGTTACAGAGAACGAGCATTAGAAGAACGTCAAATACGCTTTCAAAATGGTTGCCGCGAAGGGCACACTGAAATTTCTTTTGTCGCATCCGGAACGAATCTACAATTAGTTTTCAATGCCAATCAAAATCCTTATATTCAGGAAAAAGAATGTGATTTCGACAAAGAGCACGGAAAGGTGAGTTTGAGTGGAGAGGAGTTGAGTTGTTTGCTATGTTGACAATGAGATGAGGTTTTATCTTATAGCAGCTCGGTCACACTTACCAATATAATTTATATTGCATAAATGACCATCGGTTTCCAGTGTAATGATCACAATAGAATTTTACTTATTTTTTTTTTTTTTGGAAATTTCTTCTTGATCGATTGGCATTACGATTGGATGGGGTATGGCGAGTGGTGTGTCAATTGATTTGTTACAGAGTGTTGAGGCTCGTAAAATGCGTTAAATCTCTCATCATTGTTTGTTAAGTTTTTTTTTGTAAATACAGCAAAGATGTTACATAGAAATGATTTCCCTTCACAAAAGTGGTTAGGTATTTTTAAATGTTTGTTCGCGAAATATTGTTATGTAGAGAATAAGCCACATGAGGAAAGTTGTATCTATCCATTAAGAAGGACTATATAAGCGTTTACATTCACATTATATGGCTGGAAAGACCTTCTTAGGCGAAGTCAAAGAGACTGATGGTAGCTCTGCATGCCGTTGGCGCAGTTCAGAGGGTTTCCTTACCTACTTGATAATCGGGCAAACCCTCATCTGACATTCATCGGGCATGCTTCCTTTTAGAGGCGAGCTTGTGGATACCAAGTCATCGGACCGACGGCCGATGCCGCTTTGCACAGCTTCCAGCTGCTTTATTTGACTAAAGTTTAGTTCTTTGTTTCGTGGATGGTGGGCGGTATTCGGTTCGATTCGTCATTGCCATTATACAGTTTGCCAAAATTAATTGCCCATATCCTCAGCATTGATTGTGATTCTTCTTTCTTATATTTAAGATATTACCTCAATCGTCCTTACAGGCCATTGGTTCGGTTCGGCAATGTAACTTTGGGAGATGTTCTTAAAATTTATACCAAACATTGACTATCTGGCGATGTATTTAGTGCTGGTGTAACTGAACTCGTCAGCAGAACGGTTGTGACAGGAGTAAGAATAAATTAATGTGCTAACGTTTTTCGAACCAAGTGCTAATTTTGAAAAATTAAACTTCATTTGTAGAAAGCTAGGTATAAACTTCCGTGGTGAATAATTGTCTATTTCTGTCTATGAAAGTAGAACTAAACAATAGACAAGTTCTCTCAAAAATTGTCAAATGCAATAATCTAAAAAAGCTATTTTTGCCCACGTTCCATTTCACTTATGCTAATTCAATCCATTTTGTTTATGGTTTGCGAATTAATTGGAAATTGTTGTTGCTATTAGTTTTGTATTTATTTGTGCAAACTTTAAGCTAAATTTATATTTGTTTCCTTTTAAGTATTTATTTATTATTTTTTTGGGAGAAAATATAAGAACTTACGAATATGAGAACAAACAATTCATCGAACAGTTATTAATGTATATAGGTATACCTATGTTGGGTTCGTTAATTGAAAATGATCGACGCGGTTGATGGTTTGAATTGGACTCCTCGAGTTCCCAGAGACCTACCAGGAACTTACTTACAATTACTTCAAAAATGCATTACTCAGTTTTGACCTACTGAGATGTATTCTGGAAGTAGGGCTTTTTACCACAGATTACCCATACATGAAGATGAGAGTCCCCGGCAGCCATTTTAATTTGCCTACAAGATTGAACTGTCAGATTGAAGATAAAAAATGAGAATGTGTGTTTAAAAACATCACACATAGACAGTAGGGATCTTCAAACACCTGGTTAAATTGTTGTTGCAATTCACTTCCATTCATCGACGCGGGATGAAATTAGAAATACAACAATGTAAACAAATGGGTTTTGGAGGGCGAAACGTACGAAACATTCTCATCTTCATATGGCTAATCTGTGCTTTTTACTGTGTCCCACTGAATCGTTGCGTCACATTAAGTGTAACGTGAAACTGCTGTCGATGATAACAGTACACAAATCTAAGGTAATATTTTGCGCAGGTTGTCAGTCAGAAATTAAACATGGCGGCTCGTGTGCCCACGAAAACTGCACATGGAATTACTAGAAACAACAACAAATA
This sequence comes from Leucozona laternaria, assembly GCA_932273885.2. Lineage (NCBI taxonomy): Eukaryota > Metazoa > Arthropoda > Insecta > Diptera > Syrphidae > Leucozona > Leucozona laternaria. The sequence goes on from OW026367.1 coordinate 45,468,992, forward strand.
TAAGCATTTTGACAAGTAAAGAGACACTGGATCCGCCATTTTTACAGATGCGCAGAACTGAACAAAAATGAAAACGCTTATGATATTACCTTTAATATTTGTACTGTGGTCGATGATGAATACCTAATTCATAAGATATTTCGACAACAGTTGTGACTCAGTGAGTCATGCCTTTGTAGGGTGGCATGTCATTTGGGGCACAACACCTACTTACCCTATGTCAGGCAAATCTAATATTTATATTCAATTTTTCTCTACGAAATAGTTTGTGATATTTTGTCTCTATGCAGTTCCGCTTGTTTTTGTTCCTTTACCGTACAAATCAATTAAAAATGGACGCACCTTCAATTTTAACAGTTCGAAGTATTTACTAAATTTTCCTTATAAGTTAACTTCTAAGCTTTCATAGATTATCAAGCTTGATTATCAAGCCATTTAATGAATTTCGACAATATCATACCAGAAAAGTTGAAGAGCTCTACTAAGTTATTAAAGAAGTAGCTTCCTAGGTGTTTATTTCTTAGTTATGTACGCGGGGGGTGCTTGGCAGTGACATAAGAAGTCAGAAGAGTCCTTATGTGCTTCTTCATCGCTACAACTTCTGTAAAAATCATCCCTGCTGAGCCTCAGTTTTTTTCTTGTGGTACTTCAGCAGATTGTGTCCAGTAACAATACCTACAAGATAGTACAATAATTTCTTATTTAGTGAGAAGATCCTATCTGTCTTCCCCTTGTCAAAACACGGCCAAAGTTTCTTGGTATTCACTTTTGGACTTAAAATAGTCAAAACAAAACTCCAAACTCAACTATTTTATATAAATATAAATTCCTTCTATACCTCTGTAGATTTTATTACCTACTTCTTCCTTCGATTTATTTTAAATTTCTTTGATTCGCTCTATGCTTATTATTTAATTTCAACCAGGAAATAGGTAGTCCCTTATCTTGGCGCGATAATGGGTACTATTAACAGTTACGTTCTAGCCGTCTCCATTGTTGAAAAAATATGAACCGATCATTCCAACCACCGATAAACTATACCAAACCGTTGTATTGCCTGCTCTGAGTGCAATGTTATAGCTCTTGAACCTTGCTGGTTCAGCCCACCTTATAACGTAGATATTTAGCCAAAAATAGGCCTTATAGCTGAACAAAATATATAACCCAAAAATTGTACATTTACATCCCAAAAATGCCAATTTTTACCAATTTCAGTCAATTAAGTGTTTTGTATAAGAAGTTTGACAGAACTTTGCACTAAAATTGGTATCGAAATTGGCAGTTTTGGGGAAGTAAACTAACGAATATGAATTTTCTTATTAAATTGATCAAAGTGTAAAAATTTCTATTTTTATTTGTAGTTAGGTACCTATATGTATTTTTATTTAAAAGAAAAGTATATACCTACCTACCAAATACCTACTATATACATAGTTTCTCAAGTATTCTTCTTATATTTCTTATTCAATGTGCCATATCGTGTTCGTAATTTGATAGGGCCAATACTAAAAAAAAACACAATCACACACACATTGCGTTCACAAACTGCAAGACAGCCTTAATTGCTCTTCAAAGATCAATAGCAGCTCAAGGACCTGCTGCCTTGGCCTTTCTCAAGTTGCATGATCGTTTGAATGGCACGCGAGCAACAGTTGTTGGAAATGTGTCAGAAAACAACTTAAGACTTGAGAGTTAATTTTAGGGGATTATAAGTGAAAATGGAAATAATATCCTTCATATACATTACGAAGGAAGTTTTTGCATCAATTAGTTATAGAAGAAACTACATAAAGTGTTCGTAATTTTAATTTTTGTTTTTTTTTTTTTTGATAATTCTACTTTTTCTTCGTGTATGAAGGGATAGTGTCAAAAGAAAAAGGATTTTGCACACAATTCTCATATGGACAACAGACTTTTTCTTGACATAATTACCCTTAGGGGATGTCCAATTAAAGAAATGACGTCCAAGGGTCCAAAGAATTACAATTTCAATCAACCATTTGATCGCCCAAAGAAAAGCGAAACAAAAAGATAAAAACAATTTTATTTAATTGGTCTTGTATCTTGTTGTTAGGTCGGTAGGTGTCGCACAGAATAGCAAGTGAAAACGTTCTACCTATAGGTAGATATATTCCCTGGAGGGCATGTTAAACATATGTCGAAAATTTGTTACCGGCTTCAAGCTGTGTGAGCCTGGAACGAAGAGGACAAAGAAGTTCTTCGGACCACCGACTTTTTTGGGCATAGAATTTATGTATGGGTACTTAACAAATGACCGTACAGTTGTGTCATGTTTCAGGGGTTCAGAATCCGTATATATGTATATTCTTTGTTGTATTTTCTTCCCTATTTTTGTTGTTTGTGTCGGAGTCTTTTCAATAAATTGAAACATAATTCTGGTAAAATACTATAAAAATGTCTGCAATTAAGCGTCCTAATTGTTTATTTGCGACTTCCGGGGTCATTGTTAGCTATGGTGGGGGGTCTGTTTTTCACACATTTATGTTAAAACTGTTGGGTAGTTTTATGTCATATAAATATATATATATATATGTTCCCTTAAATTTGTGAAATTATTCTTCGATGCGAATGTATCATTTTTAAAATCAAACAGAATAAGAAAAAGAATGCAGCGCAGGTTCAACAAACAAAAAATCAAGAGAGAAAGAAATCAAGTGAATAGTGAAGTCACCCTTTTCAAATATTTTTTTTAACACATACATTTCAAAACACCACTGTTAGGTAAATGAAATTGTTTCAAAATGGCTGCTGTTATATACCTATTCTGTTCTGTGTGTATTACGAACGAGTGAAACAAGTGTCGTTTTATGAACTCCGCATGCGCCATTTTTTTACAGAGTAAAATATTTCAAGTGATGCAAAAGATAGAATTTGGTATATGTACGTAGGTATGTATCAATATTCTAAATAGATAAAATACAAATGAAAATTATGAAAAAGTCTTTGGGGATTTTAGGCAATTCAATCGATATTTCTATGGCAACGAGAAAGCAGACATTTTACTTTTGCACATCCCTTTAATTTAAATTGTGTAGATGTACCTACATACTTATGTACCTATATGTGTTAAGTTCCATCTTTTGCCTTTTGGGAGTAATTTTTTTCTATAAAGAATTTAAAGCTTACTTCTAGTTTTCAGTACCTAATTTAAAATCTCACATTCTGGCGACCATTTTAGATTTCATAAGTAAAATACAGATTTTGTAAAATTTAAATAATTTAAGACCGTTATAGGTGGATATCAGGAACTGTTATGCATTCTACGTTTCTTCAAATTGAAGACGAATGTCACGCATCTACCTATTTCACTCCTGCGAAAAAACGACTGACGTTAAATTTAAATGCTTTTAGGGCGATTTTGTTCACTCGAAGTTGAAGACAATTTGAGGATTTTTCTTTTCAACTTTAGAATTTGGTTTTATTCACTCAAAGTTGACTGTCTCAACTCTCGATAATATTCTAAAGTTGGGAAATTCCAAAGTTGATCAACTTTGGATTTTTTCAACTCCCGAAAATTGTAGAAGTTAAAGGCGCAAACTTGGGATTTTGTTTGATTTTTATTTATTCACCCAAGTTGTTGTTCGATTTCTCTTGAAATAAACATAAATAAAAATTTTCGGTAAAAATTATTTCTGAGAGGATTGGCCATCATCTTCAAGCAGCGAAGATGAAGAAAATTATTTGTACCTTAAACGGCAACAACTGCACCTTGGTTCAACAAAAATTACTCGTCTACTTTACTTGGTTTTCAACAGTCTGCAGTTGGACGGTTGCCTCACTGCTTGATATTGGCATATCTATATTATTTTCCAGCGCACTGCTATGAGCTTCCTCGAAGATTGTGACATTCACGTCCCCTTCATTTAAACAATAGGTATGTCACATCATTGGAGAAGGCAGGATTCTCTAAGTGTTGTCTTTTAAACCTAAATAATTTTTCAAATTTTAAAATAAGTGACAGTTTTTGGATATCAAAAGTTGAGACTGACAAATTATTTTGTCATCTGTCATAAATATCCTAGGGAAATTTTCAAAACTGCTAGTTAGCCAACTTTTGAATTTCAACTTCTAAATTGAGAGTTGAAGTATTGAACAAAACCAATTTTCAACTTGCAGATCAAATCTCGAGTTGAGACAACTCCGAAGTTGGCCAACTTTGGATTTTCGGGAAAGTTTAACAATAGTGAACAAAATCGCCCTTAATGCAGTGAAAATTAGATTTTGTATTTATTTATATAAATTTCATTTAAGTAGGTATCTACAATCAACTTGTAGCCTTACTGCCTGAACACAATGATGCAACAGGAACTGGAGCGTCAACAGCTGCTAAAAAGTGTCATGCCTGATTCACAATGCGACGAGGAAACGGGACTTGAGCGTGACAAGAACCGCTGTCATCTTTTTCTAGTTACAAAATCGTGGCCCAATTCACAATGCAGCGAGCGTTTTTACAACAAAAATTTATTTTTGTTAAAAAAAATCAATAAAATATAGACAAAATAACTTACAAAACAATAGATTTTTCAATAACTTTATTTGTTAGACACAATTCGACAAGAGATGTACTCTTGTGAAAAATCTGTAAATAACTTAGGAAAAATGAAAATCGTCGTCACGTCGCGTCTTTTTTTCAATTTCTCGAATTCTTGGCGTGACGTGATGACGAGAAACGCCGCATTGTGTATATCCAGGTATGCTTTCGTTGTTTGAAATTGGTTTGACAACTACAACGAGTTCTCGTCACGCTCACGTCTCGTTTCCTCGCCGCATTGTGAATCAGGCTTCAGAGTTCTGAGCAAATTACGATCAGAGTCCTCAGATTTAATTATGAAACACACTTGAGTTTTGAGCACTGAACTGTCATTTCATAGGGAATTTATTTTTTATTCTTAATTATGTGTGAAGTTGGCTTCGTTCAGCGTTTCGCTCTGAGCTAGCTCCGATGGAAAAAAGAAACACACTTTTAATGCTCTGATATGTCTGAGCTAAAAAAAAAAAACATAATTTTTTTTTGACAGTTCCGTGATCTGCTCTGAATTAAAAAAGAAAAACGCCAATAGGTACAGCTTTTTGTGTATTTTATAGAAAAAACAGCGACCTCTATGAAAGCTTCGCATTCGAATAATAACAAGCACTCAATATCCTCTAAGGGTTGCATTCGCACAGATTTAATTTTTGATTTCTGATATTTTTTCTTTTAATTTATATCTATTTTCTTGCCACAAAAATCAGCAATTGGCACCATCGATTTGTTTTTTCGTCTAACAATTTTAAACATCAAAAAAGCTGTAGGTACATGAAAAGTGAACTCTTCCAGCTGCGGCTGGAGCTACGATTGTACGATTGCAGCTACGTTGCATTGCGTTCGTATGTACCACAGAATTTGTGTGTATTAAATATTTTGACAGCTATATTCCGGCTGCAGTTCCAGTTGCAACTCCGTCTCCATTTTGTTTAGGCAGTAAGGAATTCATTTTTTTTTAATGACAGAAATCAAAAATTGCCCCTCAGAGTTATACCTAGCATGTGAATCACGGTTAAATACCTAATAACGAAACATAAACTGACCGACTATAAATGGAAACCAAACAACTTTTGCATGCAAATAATTTTTTGAGGTGAATATAATTTTTTTTGTCCAGAAGTGAAACAAAAATATTTGGTATTAACCAAACTATCTTAAGCAAACTTTTCCAGTCCTAAAACGAACACATTTTGCAATGGTAGGGGAAGTAGGGACACAACTGTATATTTCGCACCATTTTTGAGCCGCACACTTGGCGGTCTTGCTCCAAGCGGATCTTACCTGAATTCTTGAATTTTCTTTAACTAAACGCTATTCTTCATTAGGTTTGGTTAGGAGGGTCGTGCACAGCTCAGAGGCTGTCCCGTACAGCTAGGCTTATTGGTCCATTCTGTAACTTCAAAGAAAGCAGAGATATTCCTACACTAATGGTTGACATAGAGTGATGGATCATTTGCGAATCAGCCCGCGCTTTCTATACCTATATTTCCTGTTTTAAAAGTACCGGAGTGGATTTTTTTTGGAGGTTTGGACAATCGCAGAGCAGGAGTTTAATGGTTTCTATTTCTTCGACATCCTGACAGCTCCTATAGAAATCGGGTGCGGATACACCCAGTCTAGTAGCCATTATGGCAATTGCGCAGTGTCCCGTAAGTACACCTATTAAGATTTTAATATTATTTTTACTCAGCGATCAAATATATACTGAGTATATCCTTTTCATTAATTTTTGGCCATAAACTTCTTGAGATAACGCAGTAGTTCCTGGACATGAAGGAGTTATTGATTTGCTCTTTCGTTATTAGGTCTATCTTCATTTTAATCACGCGCGCCGATCGGGAGGTCTGGTCCCATATCAATTTGGCCACTACTGTTCCTATTTGATACTGACCCTTTCCTTGCCAGTTCATCTACTATATCATTCCCTTCTATATTACTATGTTCAGGCTATTGCTTTGATATCAGCTTGGATGTCCACGAAAAAAAGTGATCTTCGACGAGTCTGAAAGACACTACACTCATCTGGGGGTCTTTATGATTCTCATATATTAAGAGCTTCACAGAACACCCCAGCTCCTGTTCCCTCTTCCATTTTTGACCCATCAGTGTTGAAGGGGATACACTGTTCATTGAGTAGTGAGTTGGGTTACCATCCATACCTTTCGGGTATTAAAAGAGAGAAGTTTTTTGTTGAAGTCTATTACAGGTGGTACGCAGCCATTGTGTCATACCTTTGCCAGATAGACCATGACTATAGGTGCTGTGGTTTCAAGAGCACATTTCTTTAAGTTGAAGTGCACTTTTGGCTGCTGTACCTACTCGTCCAGGACTGGAAGATTGAGAATAATTTCCAGCCCTGCTTGTGACGTAGATCTCTGTGCCCCCGTTATTTCTAAACAGGCTAGTGCTTTGTACCTTGTTCAGGTTATTATATGCGTTAAGTTTTCAAATTTCTTTAATTCAAATTAAATAACTACTGTGTTTGATTTTTTTTTACTTATAATTAACATTTTTTCATTTGTTTTATTTTTGCAGGTTCACATCAAATCTCACTTCATTATGAATGGTGTTTGTGTACGCTTTAGAGGCTGGTTAGATCTAGAGAGACTAGATGGAGTTGGATGTTTAGAATATGATGAACGCCGAGCTATTCACGAGGATGCAATACTCCGTGAACAAATCGACAGATACAACCAAAGACTGCGCGAATTCGAGGATACGAAACGTGCTTTTCGAGATAGTCGCCAGGATGAAATGGAAGCTGTTCGCCGTGGTGTAGCTTCTGGTGGTATTGGAGTTGGTGTAGGAGCAGGAATGTGGAGGCGATAGTTTGACTGAATAATAACAATAATAATAATTAATAAGATAGGAATAGTTAATCGAAATGAGAAAACTTGATTGATACAAACTATACAAGCCTATACAATCTTGCCATTTAATGGCACTTGGACTTCATGTGATTTTTTGATTTGTTCGATTTTACATAATTATATAACTATACCTATTTAATTGTTTATTTGACAGAAAGTTATGTTTATATTAAATGAACTTTTAATTAAATTTTCTTTAAATTAACTTTTTTTCACTAAAAATGATGATGTTTATTTTTTTTTAATAAAATTTGTATTAATTTCTTTAAATGGAGTTTTGTGAATAAAAACAAATTATTTACTTTGTAAGATGTTCTTTATATTAATTAAAAAAAAAATACTTTTATACTTGTTTTGATTGTTTTAAGTGCAATTTTAATGTAACTACCTAATGATTTATAGTTTGTGAAGATAGAAGTGCTAAATAGATTATAAAATTCTTAAAATATATAAGGATTATCAAAGGTATGATATTCTATAAAAAAATAAATAAATTCTTTGTTTTATTTGAACTATCATTTAAATAAGTTTGGATGAAATTTTACTTATTTTTACAACATAAAGGCCCATTTTCTGAAACGTAACTTAAATTTTTAAGTTCAACATAAACGCTTTAGTTCCACTTTTTCCTCGGCGTAAACTGTCGCATAAGCTCTTATGTTGAACCTAAATATTTAAGTTTCGTTTCAGCAAATAGGCGCAAGCGGATTAAACACGATGGCAAGAAATTAACTCATTTGATGAGTAATTCTCTCGGAAATTTTAGAAGAAAATATATATTGTTTAAAGCTTATATTTTAGTGGATACAGAGTCTTTTAAAAGTACAAACTTACAATATATCTATTGGACGACTGAGGCGTGGTGTTATGCCTATGTGATGGGTTTTAATATGTTACATATAGTAGAATGTCCATCAGCGGTGGAAGTACCGGGACTCACGGTTAATATGTGTAAACATCAACGTGCGCGGATCCAAAACGGACTTGTTTTTGCTTGAAGGGGATCTTAAGATTTTTTTCACGGAACGCACCCATCCTCGTATGCAGATCGTAACGTTGCACACCGTAACGTTGCACGACGTAACGTTGCACACGAACGTTCACTTTTTGTTTCACTCTACCGCCAGCATAGATGTTTAAACATCAAAAATCTTCCCAAGTGGCGATGCCAAGCTACCGTATATGAAAAAACAAACAGTGGGGCACCATTTTAGACGATTAAGTATCGCGTTAAAACATTTTGAGTATGGTGCCCCGGTTTACCATTTCATTTTGACAATACAAAATGTGAAATAGGTTTGTTTGCTTACTTTTTTTTACACGAACTGTCACTGTTTTAGATGTGTTCAGCTGGATTTTATTTAGAAAATAGGCTTAGTATGATACTAGTTAAAAACTATATTAAACCGAGAACATTTTCGAAAAGAGCCTTACAGTTAGTAAATTGTTAACTTGTATCATGCTAACACCTTAACATCAGGCTGCTTAAAATTTTGCTCCAGGGTTTTTAACCACTGCAATGTTGATTTGTGTTCTTCTCGTAAGACGGAGCGTCGTCGTTGTGGATTATGTCTTGGAATTGATCTTCATTGAGGGTTCAGGCGTATAGATACCTACCTGTCGTTAGACTCTATTTGTTGCTGTAGTATTTGTTGTACTTCAGAGTTGGGCTGGCCTTCTAGATTTCTGAATATTCTTCTGGAGAGCTGTATAAAATATTGATCCAGAGGTATCAGATTTTCTTAATCGTACAGCTTCTTGGTTGGTATAAATTTCTAACTCAGTGGGTTCCGGTATAGTTCAGAGCATATATACGCAGCAGCTTCCTTTCAAAAAGCTTCATCTTCTTCTTTGCTGTGGGTGAGATGGTGAACCATGATGAATTGTTTGTATGCAAGCAGCCTGGTCTTCTTAGTTACTCAATTTCCCCTCCTGAGCAGGGGGTGGAACAGGTAGAAAAGTAAGTTCCCCAGGTACTTCGTTGAATATCTCATTCCTACTTCTGTGTTGTCGGGAAGCTAAATTTTGACGTTGTTACAGAAGCTCGTCATCTTCTTATGACAGTCACTGGCGTTCGAAAACAGATTAGTTCGGTCTTGCCACTGTTAATCTGTCTCTGAAGTCCCATTTGAGCTGCTCCTGCACTCTCTTAGCAAAAAAATTCTGGTGAAGAAGTGTATGCGTAACTGATGGAGTCATCTGCGTAAAGCCTCGTCTTTGTTCCTGGTGTGTTGGCTGGTTGGTCGGCAGTGTAAATCTAAATGCTGAACAGTACTGGTCCAAGTTTTGAACCTTGTGGTACTCCAACGCTGATTCTTTTCATTAAAAATTAATTTTAATGGCAATGAATATTATTCTCAGATGTCATAACGAGCTTTTTGAAGAAAAATTATTTCGTAAACTTAAAGTACAGGGAAAACCATTTTTTTTTTAATTAGCATAATTGGGAGTTTCATCCAAACAATTAAAATTTCACTTTTCGCTTATTGTCAGTTTAATCCTAAAAGATTTAAATTTTGAATTTCATAATTCAATTTATAAATTGAATTTTCTATCAAGAATAACATTTTTTTGTTGCTGTTCCGACTGATAAATCTTATATTTTTCCGAAAAAAAAACCCACCAAAATCTGAGTAATTCTTCTACCTAGATTATTTTGTTTTTCGCCTCTCCGATTATCTCGGACAGCCAATACGTTTCTGATCATTTAATTACCGACTCGTCGGATCGAAAGTTGCACTAAATAAAAACAAAATATAGTTGGATATATCTAAAGTCAAATGTCGAAAATATAGGTTTTTCGCATACAACTTTAAAACGGTAACTGCTTTCGAAAAATATACCTAAGTACTTCATATAAAACTTGAAGAACTTGCGCTTTTCTATATAAAAGAATTTTAAACTTTCTTTTCTTCTTCATAATGATCGTTAAGAAGATATCGCCATTCAAACAACAGAATTACGAAAATTAACGTTTTTCTGCGTAAATTGTGAGTGTTATTGAAAATATCTTAATGTCCCTAATTTAAAAGATATAATATTTATAAAAAAAAAAATCATTTTGGCCGAACCGTCCGCATAAAATGAATTATATTATTTCAATTATTGAACTTTCTTACCTATGATCACATTGAAATATATTTGGAACTCTATTTTTCAGAACCTTGAATCACCCATATCCAGTGATATTGCACTACATGTAGACAGGGAAAATCAATTTTTTTTTAATCAGAAAATTGTCTCCATACAATTTTTCCAATTGCTAAGGAAATTGTTTCTGAAGAAAAAAAATTAGCCAGTTGGTTTCTGTGCCGAGGAAATAGTCCGCCGCTACTTCTCGTGTACCTACCGAAGAAATCCCCCATGGAATCCTAGCTCTAATCCTAGAATCTAGCAAATTCTCACGCCCATCGTAGCTCACTCGGGTCAAACACCCCGAAGCTCACCTCCCTATCTACCAATTTCGCTCCCACGCCAGCCAACCGTTTCGTTTTTGGTGGCTTATTTAAAAATTGAAGAGGTTAATTTAAAAATGTTAAAAATCATCATAAACAAATGTGATTTTTTCGCAGACGCGCACCGGCGAACTACAGATCACATGAAATATCCAAATTTGAAATTTGACAACGCGCTGTTATTTTTGCAATTAGATTTTGCAGAAATTTCAACATAGCTATTTGGTGCAAAAAGTAAACCAAACGTTGTTGATGTTAAATATACAATTTATATTTATTATTATATATATTTTTATTTATCAACATGATGTGCCTACAGTTCATTCATTTGAATCAGAACACAATTTACTATGGAGTTTTCTTAAAAACTAAAAAAAAAAATAGGTTTATTCAGCTGCTTAATACCTACTCACAAATGGACTTAAAACTTGTTTTCAATAGAACTCTCGCAGTGATTTATTGTTTTCAAACGTAATAGAAAAAGAGCCGGATGTGACTTCAGAATATATAGTTAACCCTTCTTTCCGAGAGTGACCTCAGTACAGTCCAAGTCTATGTTAACACACGAAAAAGTAGGCGTTTTTAATAACAATTCGACTTGTGAAACTACGATTCCTTTAAATGACTTGCAACAATTTCGTCTCCTTTGCGCTTTTCCACATTAGCATAATTCTGACCCAACGGGATTTACCCATTATATGGTTATTAAATGTTTTTTTTTTTCTCTTTTTTTTTTTTATTTTTCTTCATTCTTGTCCATTTGTGAGCCACGCCCAGGTTCTATTATTACAACTATTAAAAGAAAGGGTTCAACTCTGATGCAGTATTGCAGTATCATCAACTGAAATCGACAATGCGCGGCACCCCTTTATCTCTGAAGACTGAATAACAAAAAAAAAGGTTGTTTTAATCTTGTCCCATATATCATCTTTTATTTTATCGAGCACACGTCTACATTTATTATGTCAGCTACAGACATTGCGCTGCACCGGCTGTAGGTATAATATACTGAAGGTATAATGATCAATATAATCGGGCATTTTTTTTTCGTAAAAATGTGTAATTCTCGAACTGAGTAACGATGCCGTTTATTTGATGGCCGATACGATGATAAATCACTTCAAAGATGTTAAAAAAATTTTTACCCATTCAGATTCTGATGACTTCATTGGTAAAAATTATGTAAAAATTCAGTAGTGAGTTAAACCGCAGAGTTAGCTAACTCAGTTTATAAGTGGTGAGTTAAATCAGAGATAGTTAACTCTGTAGGAGTTAATTAACCCACAGTTAACTGAAGAAGCATTTTTTGGTGGAAAACGTATGCAGGACGACTAAAAAAACCCGGTGGATAAAACATCAAAAGCATCTTTTCACTTAATCCTGAGTTAACTCACCAAATTTGATGAGTTAACTCGAGTTAAACTTTAATCTCGCACTGAAAAACTGGACCAAAGACAATTTTTTTGAAACAAACAAAATTCTAAATACTCTGGACACCAGCATAACGAAACCAGTTTTTCGACCTTAAAAAAAAAAACTTACTGATTATTTAAAAAAGTTATTATTAAATCCACTAGCGTGATGACTTTTTCTCGAAAAAGAGATTCAACTTATTTTGACTATAGTTTAAGCCAAGTAAACCTGAAACGAGTTACTGACCGTGAACAAAAAGACCTTGGTGTCATATTTAATTCTTAATTATTATTCGACAGGGACAGACATTTTCAAAATATTATTAACAAATCATCAAGAATGATGGGTTTTATTTGTAGAACTCGAAAGTACTTTCTCAAGCCGGATTATTTTATTACCCTTTATTATTCGCTTGTTCGTAGTTAACTCGAATATGCTTCGCCTGTTTGGAATCCAGTTTTTCAGATTCATCAAATAGAAAGTTTACAGCAAAAAAATTTCCAGCATATTGGAATATAAACTGTATAAAAACCACACAGAATACTTCATTAACAGATTACATTTATTCAAGATGTCATCCTTGTTTCAACGTAGAGCTTTGCTAGATGAATTGTTTTTGCATAACTTACTCTGATGTACTGTAGTAGAATTGACTCAATGCATTCACTTAATCATATAAATATTCTTTCCACGGCCCGTTTTAGTCGTCATTTAGCAACCTTCCAAATTGCTTTTTGAACAACACATTTAAATTTAAAATCTTCACAATAAGATTTTTAGGTAATTCGATATTTTGTGTTTTCAATTTAACTATTAATCCGAAAAATAATCAAGCTCTAATGTCGACTATTAGCTATCTTTAAGGTTAAAATTAAATACCAAGCTTAAACAGAATCCTACCAATAAACAATTTAACTTTTCGCTAACAAAATCCCCACATTTTTCTTGAATTTACTACATTTTCTGTCAAAGCTGCTGTTAAAAAAACTCACAGCACAAATGAAACAAAAACGTAGAAGGAACAGTCAGAATTATTTCGATAACTTGGTAGTTAAGTATTGACGTATTCTGTTTTAACAGCTAATATTTCAGTACTTATAGTATGTACGTATTGATTAGAGTATTGGAAATAAAGGGTAGAGCAACAGGGACAGCAAACGACGACATATTTCTTGCCGCTCTTTTGACATTTCTCTTCAGTAAGGTTTGCCATTTCATGATGGAAATATATACGAGCCAAAAACGAGTCGAAATTATTAAAATTTACTACCGAAATTCGGAGTCAGTGGCCTCAACGTTAAGAGCGCTACGTCCAATTTATGGTCGTCATAATCGCCCTAGCAGATCAACCCTTGAGGATTGAGCGTCTAGTGGACAAATTTGAATCCACAGGCACAGTACAAAATGTTCCCGTGCCAGTGAGACAAAGAAGTGCCCGTAGTGTCGAGAATATTGCTGCCGCAGAGGCTTCAGTTGCAGAAAGCCCAAATGTGTCTCTCACACGTCGTTGTCAAGCGTTGGTCATCTCTGTGACGTCGTTGCGGCGAATTTTGCGAAAAGATCTTGGCCTACATCCTTACAAGATAAAATTGACGCAAGAACTGAAGCCACTTGACCACCAGAAGCGTCGTATGTTCGTGAATTGGGCTGAGCAACAACTTGAAAATGATTCGGATTTTCATCGAAAAATCATCTTCAGCGATTAGGCTCTTTTCTGGCTGAATGGCTTCGTCAATAAACAAAATATGCGGTATTGATCAGGCAGCAATCCACACGTACTCCATGAGTCATTATTGCATCCCGAAAAAATTACGGTTTGGTGTGGTTTATGGGCCGGCCGGCGGCGTCATTGGGGATCGCTACCGCTCAATGATAACCGAATATTTTTGGCCCCAATTGGATGATATGGACTTGGAGGACATGTGGTTCCAACAGGACGGCGCGGCGCCACAAGCCACACAGCGAATGTCACAATCAATTTATTGGAAACCAAGCTTGGAGAACGTGTTATCTCACGAAATGGTTCAGTCGCTTGGCCGCCTCGGTCGTGCGATTTGACGCCGTTAGACTATTTTCTGTGGGGCTACGTCAAGTCTATGGTCTATGCCAACAAGCCAGCGACGATTGATGAACTTCGTACGAATATCGAACGTGAAATTGCAGTAGTATCGGCCGATTTAGGCTTGAAAACTGTCGAAAATTGGGTTTAGCGTCTGGACTTCTGCAAGCGTGCCCTTGGTTGCCATGCAAAAGAAATCGAGTTCTATACATGGCATCGAACGTACTTTCACAGGAATAAAGAATTTCATTGATATCCAAAACCGTTTTTTGTAGCGCTCGTAATGAAAAACCCGATATTAAGATTTAGTTATATTTCAAATTAAATAACCACATGCATTTTTGTTATGCTATACCTCATTCATAATTTGTTTACAGTTAACATAACTGTTGGAAAAATTGACTTGTCGATTTAATATGTGTTAGAAAACAAATTGTTAGCTTCTTCTCAAACGTTCATCATCATCATCATCATCGTCGGCTCGACAACCCGGGTCCGGTCCTGGCCTCCTTCAACAAGTCTCTCCACCCATCCCGGTCTCGAGCCGCCGCCATCCAGTTGCGCACCCCAAGGTTCCGGGCGTCCTGCTCTACGCCATCTCTCCAGCGCAAGCATGGTCTACCACGCTGTCGTCTACCATAGAATGTACCACAAAGAACTTTCCGAGCAGGTTCCTCTTCGCTCATGCGAGCTAGGTGCCCTGCCCACCGGAGTCTACCGAGCTTAATTTTGTCACGATATCTGCTTCAAGGTAGATTGCGTACAATTCATGATTGTACCGTCTCCGGAATCAAACGTTCAGTTCATTACAAATTATGAATCGTCAGAAAAAAGTAAGTTGGTATTTTTAAAAGTGAATTTCCGATTTAAATGTTGAAAAATAATACAAAATTGAGACACCTTAAAAGCAACCGTTATCTATTGTACAGATGCTGGACTTTGGAATTTTATATTTATCAGAAATTGTTTTAAGGAAAACTAAAGCACTGCATTCATCAGTCGCGACGTCATTACAGAAACAAAGCGCAACACAGTTGTATTCAAAGATAGTTATACTTTGAAAACGATTTACAAATCTTTAATAATACCCATATTGGAATATTGCAGCGTAGTTTGGTCGCCTATTTATCATAACTCCTCTGATAGAATTGAAAAAGTTGAAAGATAAGATTCACGCGTTTTGCTTTGAGGAACTTCGGGTGACCGGAAGGTTTACCCAGTTATAGTTCAACATACACAAGCGTTAATAGATTTAAAATGTTTAAAAAGTCGTAGAGAATCTTCAAGAGTTCTTTTTATAAAAGAACCTTACCGCCATATTATTCACTAGATACATCCAGATTAAAACTTAAATCCAGATGTATTTACATTGAATTTGTATGCTTTACATCTTCATTTAAATTTTTAATCTGGATGAATCGAGTGAACAATATGGCCGTTAATGGTAGAATAAAATCTCCAGATTTACTAGCTCTTATGCCTTTTTATTTTCCTGAGAGGAATCTAAGGCGCCATGCCAGTTATAGCTTTCACTGAAACTCATCATAGAAAATTTTAATGTTTGATTTTGAGGAACTTAAAAAGGAAAATCGATTTATATTTTGATGCCAATATGAAGGTGGCGTCTTAATTATTAATTCTTGCCAAAAAAAATTATCGTTTTGGCCACACCGTCTACATAAATTGAATTTTATTATTTCGATGATTGAACTACCTTACTAATGATCATTGAAAAATTAAACTTCATTTTATGGCGAAGCTTGGGATCGTATTGATTTTTTTTTTTCACAAAAGTAATAATTCAAGCCATCAGCTTTATTTAAGCATTAAAATAATTACTGATTTTACTTTCTAAACGTCTCAAATTAAGACATTAAAGTTTTTAATGATGGTTTTCAATGAAAGCTATAACTGGCATCTAAGAAACAGAAACGTTCTCTTTTTGATTCCTAGAACTAATTATATATGGACAAAATTAACCCGTAACTGGTTATCTATGGCTTTTTAATGATTTTCATCATGAAGGTTGACTTCAAATGAATAGAAATATTTATATTGTAATTATATTATAATTATAAATTATTATTGACTTTTGTAGTCAACAGATTATGTAGGTAGGTATCCATTGACGATGAATACAAACTATCGATAACAAGTTTATGTAATGCACGCGTGCCGGTAACACAGTTTTCCTCCGTGCTCCAAGTTAAGCCCTGTGAGAATTCTATGCGCTTAGCTAAGCACAGAGGGGATTAGTTGTTGTTGCATTTAACATGTAAATTTCTTAGCCCCAACGTCGTTTTTTTTATCAATTTCCTTCGGGCTTACAAAAAAAACACTCCTATATCATTGATCTTAATTTTTTCAGCTACAGACAGGCGCTTCCGAGCTACCTTCATTTTGTACATTTAGTTGACGTAACGTTTAAAGAAAACAATCACTTTCTAATAAAATGTTGATTAACATAACCAAAAAACCAAATGTCCTATTAGGTTTCTCGAGATATTCGGCTTGCAAAAAACCTTTTTTTTTTGTAAAGGGTTTTCGAATAAGAGGTGTTATTTTGATATTCAAAGAAAAATGGCATTTTTTGAGATAAATGATCGGATGTTTATTTCTTTATAAAGAGGAAGGTATGCCGTTAATAATGGAACACAACATCAGCCAAATGGCCGCCACGACCACGCTTACAAGACCATATCCTTTTCATGAAATTTTCCATAACCAAATCGCAAAGTGGCTGCCCTATGTCCTCGATAGCCTCACGAATTCCATCTTTGAGGTCTTGAATCGACGCTGGGCTGTTGGCGTAGACCTTATCTTTCACGTGGCCCCAAAGGAAGAAGTCGCAAGGTGTTAAATCACAAGATCTCGGTGGCCAATTGTGATCACCTCTTCGAGAGATAACACGGTTCGGAAACTTTTCCCGTAAAAGATCGATGGTTTCATTGCTTGTGTGGCACGTAGCGCTGTCTTGTTGAAAGTAAACGTTGTCCAGATCAATACCATCCAATTCCGGCCATAAAAAATCATTAATCATCTCTCGATAGCGCAATCCATTGACCGTAACTGTTGCTCCAGCCTCATTTTCGAAAAAGTAAGGTCCAATGACCCCGCCGGACCATAAACCGCACCAAACAGCCACGCGTTGAGGATGGAGAGGCTTTTCAACAATAACTCTTGGGTTTTCCGAGCCCCAGATGCGACAGTTTTGCTTGTTGACGTAGCCTCCGAGGTGGAAATGGGCCTCATCAGTCAAGATGATTTTTCGATGAAATTCTGGATCATTTTCATGCATTTCAAGGACCCAATCAGCAAAGACACGACGTTGTTGATGATCAGCCGGCTTGGGTTCTTGTGTTAAATGAACTTTATAAGCCTTAAGACCCAAGTCTTTATGCAAAATACGGTGTAATGACGTTTGTGGAATGCCTAATTCCAAAGAACGACGAGGAATGGACAAACCTGGGTTTTCTTCAACACTTTGGGCTACAACAGCAATATTCTCAGTTGTTCTTGAGTGACGTGCACGGGTTTTATTCTTCACATCACTAACTTGTCCCAACAGCTCGAATTTGTCCACCAATTTCTGTATTGCGGTCCGACAAGGTGCTTCACGACGACCCAAAAATGTTTTAGTTTTACGAACCGTCTCTGCCAAATTTTCACGATTTTTATAGTGAATTTTAATAATTTCAATGCGTTGTTGAAGCGTGTATTGTTCCATGTTTATTAATGGCGTTGTTTCTACTTGTCAAATGTCAGAAAATGACAGCTTCAAAAGTGACAGCTACGGAAATAGTGGGCTATTCAAAATAACACCTCTTATTGGAAAACCCTTTATTAGGGTGGGTTTATGTTGGAGCTTCGATAAACGATTTGAGAATCGATTTCATCAAAGCTGAGAAAATATTACCTGAGGATATTTTGTATAGCAAAGCAATAAATTGTTCTCCAAAAAAAAAACTCCTTACATCATCTGAAACTGCTCCTCCTTTATTCCTTCTTTCAGAAATCGTTAGTTTGTTATTATAGTCTTTTCATACAACATGTTTGTACATAATGTATGTGCATGTTTAGTGTAAGCCTTTTAAAATTCTAAGCCACTCTAAGAGGAAGTGCGGTATAATCTTTTACTTTTATAGTCATATTTTTCAACTCTAGCCTCTCTTACATAAATACATATCAGCAGCAAAAACTCATAAACTTTCTTTAAAATTTGTGGTTACGTCTCAGATAACTTCAACCGGAAATTACTTGGTTTTCATTGTCTGACCGCAAAGAATATATAAAAATCATACTTAAATGAAAAATGAGTTCATTACAAAGTTCTTTATATACATAGAAAGCACTGTGTATGTATTCCGCTCGAATTATAATATATTTGTGTTTGTAAAAAAAATCAATTTGTTCTTTGAGTTTGTAATTTTCTTTAACAGTAATAGGTTATGAGAATATCAAAAACCACAAACTCATTTCTGGTCATATTATGAAATGTTTCGTGCTTCAAGATTACCTATAAGTATACCTATATGTGTAAGATTCGACTAAGAAGCATTTCGATTCAGATATACTGTGTAATCGATTGCAACATAAAAAGGGTTGTTCTTCGAAATATACTTTTATCATAACTATTTCGTAATCCGATTAACTCTTGACTTGTGCGAGGGTCGTTTGACCTGAAACTTAAATGGTTAAACATATTTATCGTTGCGAAATCATTGTGAGAAATGTAAACAATGTTTTTGCTAATCTAGAAAACAGAGGATTTGATTTACATAGGTGATATATTTTCAAGAAAATTATATTAAAACGTCACCATCGTGGAACTTAAAGACAAACAGTTGTATTGATATAATCGTTGTCTAACTTTAAACAGCCGTCCAAGTTATAAATAAAAACGCTTAATTGTTGGCTAAAACTTATCTAATTTAAACACCGGAATCGATTCTCTAAACTTTGACTAATATGATATTTTATTTAGAAAAATAAAGTATATTTCCAACTACATATTTTGAACTATGAAAGACACTGTCTAAGTAGTCAAAAAATTTATAAATATACGTGTCGTATACGGCTGAATGTACCTACAATATTAGAAGTAATCAATTTTTTAGTAGGTGTAGTCATTTCAAACTCAGCTAACAAAGTAATTTTCAATGGAACGCACAGAAAAAATCTCGCATATCTAGGTAGATCACGAGCGAGTAGTCTAGTCATGAGTATAATCTAATCATGCATCTATTCATGAGTAGTTCGCTGCGACCCGACGCTATTTACAAAAGAACTCGACTATTAGGCGCCACTTATATCTTTCATTGAAAATCATAATTAAAAATTTGAATTTTTAGTTTTGAGCCACTTAAATACCAAAATTAGTGATTATTTTAATGCCAGTATACCTGAAGTGATTTAAATTATTTATGTCCCAGGTCCACATAAATTGACTTTTATTATTTCAGTGAATGAACTACCTTACCAATGATCATTGAAAAATTAAACACCGTGTTATTATGGCGAAGTTTGGGACGTAATCAACTTTTTTTTAACACCAATTGTAATTTAAGCCATCAGCTTTATTTTTGCATCAAAATAATTACCGATTTCACTTTCTAAACGTTTTAAAAAAAATGATGGTTTTCAATGACAGCTATAACTGGCACCTTATTGTTTTCCATATAGTCCAGGTATACAGGAACAGGATATCTTCCAATAATGAGTGTGTTTCTTTATTTATTCCAAACATTCTGAATGAGCATTTTGCGTTTCTTTGGCCGAGTTCAACGCACATCTAAATATTCAGAATTCTGAATTTTTGAAGCTCTTGATTGGCCAGCTGTCAGAAGTCATCTGAATTTTCAGAACTTTTTCTGACAGCTGGCCAATCAAGAGCTTCAAGAATTCAGAATTCTGAATATTCAGATGTGCGTTGAACTCGGCCTTTGTTCACAAGAATATTCGGATATCATTCTGTAGTTCTTGTACTCATTCTGGAATATTTGAAATGCATTCTTTTCATTCCATGCGTAAGGTGGAATAAAAGGAATATTGGGCACGTTCAGTGGAGTTGGCGTACCTATTCCTTTTTATGGCATATTCACATTGGTGTACATAATTTAAAAACAGGAAATCAATGCGAATGAAGGTGCCACGCCGCGCCGTAAGTGCTATGTTCGTATTTAATATAACAAATTAATGTATAAATTATTCAACATTAACGCAAAACTTAAATGTATGTATGTATATTCAATTGTTTTGACATATCACCGAACAAGTGATTGCCATTCTTTTTGTTCTCGTTTTGTTTCTTTATTCATTCCATCCCGGATATTCTGGATAAACATTTTGTCTTTTCCATCTATTCTATTCCATATCTGGAATAAATAAAGAAACACACGCAATACATAGTTCACAGGATTTGTATTGCAGGACCCATGTTCTGTAACTCTCGCATGGTTAAAATCAGTCGAGAAACGATGAAAATTGAAACAAATCATATGAGTTTTGTTCCATTTTCCATCGTTTCTCGAGTGATTTAATCGATGCGAGAGTTACAGAACATGGGTCCTGGTTATGTGTGAATCACTTGAAAGCCAAAGTTTTAATAAATTCACTTCCGCGGCTTAGGCTGTACGTTGGGGTACAGACAGACCATCAGACAGACAGATATACGGACAGACAGAGCTAATGTATTTTCGCAGGCCAACTGCTTTTTCACGCTTTCGATTAATTGTACGTATGTAAAATTTTCTTTAAATGGTCCCTTCCCATTAGAAGTAAAACAAAATCCTATAGAACAGACCCATAGATACATTTAAAAATTCATAAGAATCAAATTTCATGTCAATACAACAGCGCCAGCGTTGACAGGACAGCAAAAAAGCAATTGTTTGCATAAGAGACTTCAAAACTCAATACTCATTGTCAGATATGCATAATATTAAGAAGACATTAAGTACTATTAGAAATGTCAGTGTTTAACAAGGGTGACAATTTTATTTCAGTAGTAAATTTCAACCGTTGACAATTCAATAAAAAAAAAAGAGAAAGGATTAAAAGAACGCACATAATAGATGCATAAACGGGACCTAGTTCAATATTTGCATGTGTTCCACCGAAACGAATTAAGGAACACCTTTTTTTTAATTTTTTTTTTTTAAATAAATTTGCAGGCAAAGAAAGGGAACAATTTTGAATAGTCAAATATTGAAACATACATACATTAGTCTATACGTATATAAGAATGACATGCGAACAAGATCATTGTGCTCATTTGGATAATCTGACGATAAATGATGATGCGAAGCATGAAGCATAAAAGGGTTGATATTTTACGGGTTTGACATCCTTATTACATCGATACGATGATACAACACTTTTAATTCGATTAAAACGAATATTATGAGGCCCTAAATAAATCGAGTGAATGGAAGTCGGTATATTGCCGTTTGATTTGAAGAAGACGCATGCATGCATATAAGGATTGAAACAGTAGAAGGATTGCAAAAGGGTTGCAAAATGTTGCCGCATCTGATCAGCAATTATCTGTGAATTTATTTGTACTACTATCACTATCATCTCGCCATGGCGAATTATGGAAAATATTTCTGTCTTGTGAGAACAAGCAGTTTTATTAATTTTTATTGGTTGCATTTTGCTACAATTCTTTGCCGTTACTAATTTTATAGTTTCTCATGGAGTCGAAACATAAATTATAGGCATATCAAGAATTCTATGGTTAGCCTTATAGAGTAGTCAGCAGAGTTTTTTTTTTCTTGCAAAAATATAGATACCTTTACTGATAAAATTGTTTGGTAGAAATTACAAGGTTCGCAGTTCATGAATCATGAGTCTTGAAGAAAAAAAAACAAACTAGTTTTAACAAGTATCTTGAAACGTACACTAAATTTGTTTAAATCTTTGGCCGTTTTCGAAAACGTCATCTGCGTCAAAAATGCGTTTACAGAATGTTCTAAGCGCAAACTGCAAATGTCTTCTGTGTTCGATAATACAGCTTTCTGAAGTCACGTGT
This sequence comes from Leucozona laternaria, assembly GCA_932273885.2. Classification (NCBI taxonomy): domain Eukaryota; kingdom Metazoa; phylum Arthropoda; class Insecta; order Diptera; family Syrphidae; genus Leucozona; species Leucozona laternaria. Next base: position 45,491,367 of record OW026367.1, read on the forward strand.
TCAAAAACATCATCTGCGTCACAACTGTGCAGTTAAAAAAATAGAGGTGACGAAATACTAAGCTATTTAATATTTTTGGATGTCAGTCAGGGAGTCGTTTTAAATACGTCACGGCTGAAAATGACGAGCGAAAGTGAATCTGAAAATTCTGATAAAATTGGCTTCTGTTCGAAAACGTCAAGGTCAACGTCAAAAGACATGTGTGCAAGCAGGACGATTGCATATTTGACGATTGCAACTTTGAGATCAATTGCCGGTTAAATTGACTTTGATTTGACGTTTTCGAATACGGCATTTTTTTTAGGAAATTTATTTATGTTTCTTTTTGGCAAATACCTAACATGATTACGAATATTCTTATAATAGGGCCCATAGATACAACACTTGTATGCACACCAATCGAGACACCGACACCAAAAATCAAACATTTTTCATTTTTTGTGTCAGTGTCTCCATTGGTGTGATTGTGATGTGTATGAGGAAGTGTCATGACACCGGTGTGCACACAAGTGTAGTGTGTTTGGGTCCTATAATATATTTTAAGAGGAAGATGGATGGATGATCTTTATCTGCAAGTTTGAAGAAAAGTAGAGCGGGATAGATTTATGCCAAAAAACGAATGAATGAGTATATGAAAGAGTATACTATGAAGATGAAGATGTGCGTCTTCATATCTGCATTATGGTACTTCCTATAATTTTCATCTATGAAGATCTCTGCATTTTGGTCTTCTTTCTCTGTTCAACAAATTTAACTTTTATATATAGCATCCCTGTTTTTTTGCAGAGCCCGCATGAAGATCAATGTAAATCCACCATTAACTTCCTTACGGCAGGCGCGCGAGTTACATGTGCAACCAAACCGCCCCCACACCATAACCGATAACCTGATTCTGATTAATCAACACTATTTTACTTTTTCGCTAAATAAGCAATTCCTACTTTTAAATATTTTTACTTCAACATTATTTTACTTTTTCGCTAAATAAGCAATTCTTGCTTTCAAATATTTTGACTTCCAATGAATTTGTATTTTTAATAAGTAAGCATTTCCCTCAAAGGTTAATGCATTATTGTTTCTAAGAATTCTAAAGACTTATGTATTTTTGCCTAACTAAACAATTTGTATTTGTAATATTGTATTTAATTATTGATTTGAATTTCAATTAAAGTTTGTCTGTCAAAGAAGAAAGTTGGTTTTTTTTAAGCTCCCGTTTCACGACAAACATAACTGGCGCAGTCGTTAGTCCGCGGTGAACAGCTAAGACAATTTTTTGATGTGAAAATTATAATAAAGCAAAAAAAATTAAAGCAAAAAAAAAAAATAAATAAAAAGCAGTGTTAGTGACTAATCCAATAAAAGGAAAGAAAATATATAAGAAAAGTTATAAACTCTTACGAACAGTGTGTTTTTAATTAAATCTAACTATTTGGAACTGTTAGCTGTTGGGTTTTGACCCTTTATCACCGAAAGAACCTACCACATACCAAAAAAAAAAAAAATGGAAAAAAGGATAATTCTTCTTGGGTGCATGTGTTTGTGAGTGCTATTACAATTTGTATAATTAAAAAAAAAAATATATATAAGTATATCAATCATTCCCTAAATATTAAATTATAAATATATCTCAATTATATTATTTTAAATCTCAAAACAATATTTTCAAAACAATATATGAATTTTTTTTAAAAAAAAATACATACATGTAACTCGAACAAAATCACAGAATATTTATTCTTTTAAAATCGAATTAATGCCTAAAGAAAAGGGACCTCCTGTAAAACCACGACGCTCATTTTTCCCCTATAACTTTAAATATCTCTCTAATAATCTAAATCGCTTTTCAAGAAGTCTTAATTCCATCCCTGAAAATATAGATTCTTCATTCTCTAGTACTGAATCATTTAACATGACTACCGAACAAGACAACACTACACAAACTACAGAACGAACTATAAATCACAGTGAAATTTTTAATTCTCTTAGGATACCCGATGCCATTAAAGATCTTCCCAAGTTTGACGGGAATCCTCGTCTCTTATTTGAATTCCTAAATAATGTGGAAGAAATTCTTCTTCACATTAGAGGAACTGATAACACGCCTTACGGCCAAATACTTCTCAGGGCTATCCGGAATAAGGTTGAAGGCCAAGCAAATGAAATACTTAACATGTACGGGACCCCTTTAATTTGGGATGATATAAAAACAAATCTTATCCTCCACTATTCCGACAAACGAACCGAAACATCCCTTATTAGAGACCTCCATAATATAAGGCAGTATAATAAAACGATTCAATCTTTCTACGGTGAAATAATTGAAATCCAATCTGCTTTATGCAACAATATCCTTATTCAGGAAATAAACCCGTCTGTAATCCAAGCTAAAAAGAATTTGTATTCCGAAATGTGCCTTAATTCATTTTTGAGTGGACTAAATGAACCACTTGGTTCGAGAGTAAGAACCATGCAACCTGACTCATTAGCTACAGCCCTATCTTGTTGCATTAAAGAACAAAATATATCTTATCAAAGATACTCGCAACAGTATAGGTACAGACCATATAACTACAATTCAGGACAAAATCAAACATATCCATATAATTCAAGGCAAAATCCAAGATATACAAATAATTCAGACCAAAACCAAACATATCCATATAACTCAAGACAAAATCCAAGATATACAAACAGTTCAGGCCAAAATCAATCAAGGACATACTACAACAACCAAAACCAATGGCAATCAAATAATCCATTTTCCAAATCACCCCAAATGCGAAATACACAAAATTTTAATGAGCCAAGTCATTCCCGACCATTCCAAAAGAAAGAGACTCAATTCAATAAATTTCAGAATCCCAATTCATCTCCAAAAATCAAAACCAGCCCCAGCCAACAAATAAAGAATACAAATTTCAATCTTCAAGAAGTTCAAGACGACAATCAAGGCTCCTTCCAACAATTGGACAAATATTTTGACAATGAACCCACAAATATTAATGATAATCAAAATTTTTTCTATACAACCTCCAAGAGTCCACCGGATATATAGACTCAAAATCTCACCCAACCACACTTCCCTTTATTAACATATCCTCTCCTTTTGGTCGACCCTTGAGATTCCTTCTAGACACAGGTGCATCAGCATCCTTTATCAATCCAGAATACATACCACATGAAAAACTTCTTCATTGTGACCCTGTTACGATAACAACAGTATTTAAGAAATACCAACTTAAAACTCAGACTAATGTCAAAATATTTAAAGAATTCAATCAAGATGGTCTCCTTAAATTCCTTATATTCAAATTTCATAATTTCTTTGATGGCCTCCTCGGATTAGATACACTGTTGCAATTAAACGCTAAAATTGACCTTGAAAACAAGATCCTTGTCACGAAAAACTCTGTAGTCGAAATTCATTTTAAACCAAATGAATCATCAGACGTATTAAATGTCCCAGCTCAATCCAAGATTCTAGCAAAACTTCCCGTAAATAAATTGAATGGTGACATAATTTTAAATACCATAGAACTTAAACCAGATGTATTTATGTCACAAGGCATCTACAGAGCAATTAATGGCTACAGCACCGTCGAGATAACAAGCTACTCCGAATCCGACGAAAACATACTTTTAGAAGAATCATTACAATCAACAGAGTACAAACCAGAGGAATACTTAGAACTTAACAATCTGCACATTACACCGGAAGAAGAGAAAACTACTGAGAGGAAGAACATAGAGCATCTACTTCGTACCGATCATCTAAATAAAGAAGAGAAAAATCAATTTTTAAAATTGTGTAAACGGTATAATGATATCATATACATAGAAGGAGAGCAACTTACCTTTTCTAATCAAATCAAACATACTATTAACACAACTGATGACGTACCCATCTATATGAAATCATATAGATACCCATATATACATAAACAAGAAGTACAGGACCAGATTTCGAAAATGCTGGAACAGGGAATCATCCGCCAAAGCTACTCCCCTTGGAGTTCACCTGTGTGGATAGTACCCAAAAAATCGGATGCCAGTGGAAAACAAAAATGGAGACTCGTTATTGACTACAGAAAAGTCAATGAAAAAACAGTCTCAGACAGGTATCCAATTCCCAACATCACCGAAATACTAGATAAATTAGGTAGATGTATGTACTTCACCACTCTCGATTTGGCAAGCGGTTTTCACCAAATCGAAATGGACCCAGCTCACATTCCCAAAACTGCATTCACGGTAGAAGGTGGGCATTACGAATATCTTAGGATGCCATTTGGGCTGAAAAACGCCCCATCCACCTTCCAACGAGTGATGGACAACGTCCTCAAAGAACTAGTAGGCAAAATATGTCTCGTCTATTTAGACGACATTATTATATACTCCACTTCCTTACAGGAACATATCGAGAGCATAAAAACAGTTTTCGATAGACTACGAAACTCCAACTTAAAAATCCAAATGGATAAATGTGAGTTCTTACGACATGAGATTGCCTTTCTAGGCCATATAATCACACCGGAAGAAACTAAACCTAACCCAAATAAAATTGAGGCCATTAAAAATTTCCCACTCCCTAAAACTAACAAAGAAATAAAATCATTCCTAGGTCTTATCAATTATTATAGGAAATTTATAAAAGACCTGGCAAAAATAACCAAACCACTCACTAATCGACTCAAAAAAGGAGCCGATCAAACTACAAATCAAACATTCATAGAAGCGTTTGAAACATGTAAGAACCTTCTTACGAATAACCCCATTTTAGTCCACCCCGACTTCTCAAAACCTTTCATAGTTACTACCGATGCTAGTAACTATGCAATAGGCGCAGTTTTGTCGCAAGGCAGAGTCGGAAGCGACAAGCCCATCTCCTTCGCAAGCAGAACTCTTTCTTCTTCCGAATGCAATTATTCGACAATAGAGAAAGAGCTTCTCGCTATTGTTTGGGCAACCAAATATTTCAGGCCCTATCTTTTCGGACGAAAATTTCTAATTGTTACGGATCATAAACCATTAATGTGGCTAATGAACCTTAAAGAACCAAACTCAAAATTAGTTAGATGGCGTTTAAAGCTAGCAGAATTCGAGTTCGAAATCGTTTATAAAAAGGGAAAAGCAAACACAAACGCCGACGCCTTGAGCCGCATTAGACTGACAAATCCGGATGGAACTTATCATGAAATTTTCACTAATGATGAAAACCTTCAAACAGTACACAGTGCTCAGGAAAATCTAAACGACGGAATCCCAATATCAGAGAAACCCTTAAATGAATTTAATTTGCAAGTCATACTAGAAATGAATGACAAAGGTTCCCCGACGACAGTCGAAACAATTTTCAAAAATAGACAAAGACGAACAATACGTAGAACGACATATGACGAGAATATCATGATAGATATACTCAAGAAATTTTTTCCACACAGAAAACAAACTGCCGTTTATACTACAGACGAAATTTTCTCTATATTACAAACAACTTTTTCCAAATATTTCTCCCAAAACAATAGCCTCCGTTTATTAAGATGCACAGAGATCCTTAAAGACATCCGACAACCGGATGAACAAGAGCAGATTATACGTGACTACCATAATCGCTCGAACCACAGAGGAATAAACGAAACATTACTCCATTTAAAACGCGAATACTACTTCCCTCATATGAAGGAGAAAATAGAAAAAACCCTAAACTTCTGCGATCATTGTAAAAAACTGAAATATGATAGAAACCCTCAAATATGTCCAACCCGAGAATCCCCTAAAACCGCTAGAAATTATTCACTTGGATATATATACAATAAATAAAAATCAAATACTAACAATAATTGACAAATTTTCAAGATTCGCATGGGGATTTCCTCTCAACTGTAGAGAAAGTGTAGCCATACTCAAACAATTCAAAACATTCATAAGCCTTTACGGCATTCCGAAGAAAATTATATGCGACCAAGGTTCCGAGTTCATCGCGAACATATTCCAAGATTATTGCAAACAACATGAAATCACCCTTCACTTTACATCGTTTCAACAAACCTCTAGTAATAGTATAGTTGAAAGACTCCACTCAACCCTTACTGAAATTTATAGGATCATCTATACAAAAAGAATAGAAGAAAAATTAAAAGTTGACCACGAAGAAATTTTATCAGAAACACTCATAACTTACAATAACGCTATACATTCCGTTACAAAACTTACACCATACGAACTATTTTTCGGTAGACCATATAAATTTCTCAAAACCCTTAAATTCTCAAATGAACACGAGTACCTTCTTAAATTAAATGAGTTTATTGATAACATCTACCCTAAAATCAAAGAAAAAGTAGATACCATTACAAAAAATAGAACTGAAAAGTTGAATGGTAACAGAGAAACACCAAAAGACTTAGAAGTCGAAGACACCATCTTTCGCAAAGAATGTAGGCGAAATAAACTCACACCTAGATTTTCTAAGCAAAAAGTTAAACAAAATAACAAATTTACATTAATTACTCAGAACAACAAAAAATTACACAAAAGTAAAATCAGAAGAATGACAAAACAATAAAAACCTCTTCACTATCCTAATACTACTTATTCTTATACTTCCTTTTTCCCTATCTCAACTGTAAATCGTGGTACATTACAAAAAAAAAAAAAACCTAAACTCATTACAATCTAATGAGAATTTAGTGCATTTGTAAACCCTTCTCTTATCCAAGGCATATAAAAAAAAAAAAAAAAACAAAAAAAAAAAAAAAAAAAAAAAAAAAAAAAAAAAAAAAAAAAAAAAAAAAAAAAAAAAAAAAAAATATAACTAAGCTTATATTAAGAATATGTAACCAAGGCATATGGTTAACATCATTCAAATAATACAAAGCTTATATTTAAATACACATGTATATACAACAAAAAAAAAAATATAATAAAAATAACTAAGCTTATATTAAGAATATGTAACCAAGGCATATGGTTAACATCATTCAAATAATACAAAGCTTATATTTAAATACACATGTATATACAACAAAAAAAAATATAATAAAAATAACTAAGCTTATATTAAGAATATGTAACCAAGGAATATGGTTAACATCATTCAAATAATATACAAGCTTTTATATTATATAAATACAAAAAAAAAAAAAAAAAAAAAAAAAAAAAAAAAAAAATCTAAAACATAATTTAATGTAATCTTTTTACAGCATTCCGTTGGTAGTAACACAACTAATAGAAATCTTCAATTTTCCAAAAGATCGCGGCGTACTTACCCTCCGACTAGGACCCTCAAGATCAATTATTAACTATAATAATTTAATCCATATCGTTAACCTAGAAGACTATCAAAATAACATACAACAAATTACTAACACATTAAACCTTTTCGAAAAAAGAGCTACATATACTAACTCAATTCACGTAACAAAACTTAAACTTAAAGAACTAACAAATAAATTTGCTACATTATATCCTATGAAAAGAAACAAAAGAGGTCTTATTAATGGACTTGGTTCAACTATTAAGTTCATAACCGGGAACATGGATGCGCAAGACGCACAAACTATAAACGAACAAATTCAATACCTCAATTCAAACCTTACCAATATTACTAATACACTTTTATCCCAAAACGCAATTAACTCTCAAACAATAGAGAGATTTAAAAACATCACCTCACACATTAATAACCAACAAAATAAAATTGAAGAATTCCTTTTAAAAACTTATAATGCTGTAAAAAGAGAAAATCACGTTTTTCTAGAAACACAATATCTAAACGAAATAAATTTTAACATTGATTTACTAACAAATCATATTTCAAATATCGCTGAAGCAGTTATTCTCAGTAAATTAAATATAATTCCTAAATTTCTATTAAATACAGAAGAACTCTATTATATTGAAAATAAATTTATCAAACAAAATGTTAAAATCGAATCTAACGAGCAAATTTATGAATTTCTAGGCTTACAAGCATATTACAATGGCTCTAAAATTATATTTAATGTACGAATTCCAAATTTGTCTAATGAAAAATATTTTTTTTATCATGTAGTCCCTCTTCCAATAAATCAAACAAAATTTCTTACAATTGAACCTTACATAAACATTAACGAAAACAAAATACAGCATTTTACAACACCTTGCCCCAAGATAGAGGGTACATTTTACTGCACGAATGCACATCACGAAGAAGACATCAACAACTCCGAATGCATGGGAAAACTTATGAAGAACGAAGCAGCTAATTGCCCTTTCACCGACAAAGGCAAAACATCAGAAATTTTACAACCAGAGAAAAATTATATTTTGCTATTAAATACACCAAAATTAATAATTAACTCTACTTGCAGTACAAAAACTTCCGTGCTAGAAGGCACAGCACTTATTCATTTCCAGAACTGCAGCATCGAGATAAATGGTCTCACATATGAAGATAATCCTAACACCTTTTGGGACGAAATCCACATTCCACCACCCCCAAGCAGCCATATAAAAGCTACAGTTATCAAAGAAGACCTTAGTCTGGAAAAGCTAAAGGAGTATAACTTCATCACTAACTCCAATTTTGCAAAATTCTATGCAAAAACAGAAGTCCTTCACCTTATATCAGCATCTACAGCATTATATACAATACTCACCATCATAGTCATCATCATAGCCGTTATCATCATAAGAAGAAAAACCCATCGCAACGAAGATCAACAACCAACACTGATGTCTTTCGCTCCATCCCCAATTACGTCATTGTGGCCGTCGCTCTATTCTAAGGGGGGAGGAGTTACATGTGCAACCAAACCGCCCCCACACCATAACCGATAACCTGATTCTGATTAATCAACACTATTTTACTTTTTCGCTAAATAAGCAATTCCTACTTTTAAATATTTTTACTTCAACATTATTTTACTTTTTCGCTAAATAAGCAATTCTTGCTTTCAAATATTTTGACTTCCAATGAATTTGTATTTTTAATAAGTAAGCATTTCCCTCAAAGGTTAATGCATTATTGTTTCTAAGAATTCTAAAGACTTATGTATTTTTGCCTAACTAAACAATTTGTATTTGTAATATTGTATTTAATTATTGATTTGAATTTCAATTAAAGTTTGTCTGTCAAAGAAGAAAGTTGGTTTTTTTTAAGCTCCCGTTTCACGACAAACATAACTCGCGCCTGGGTAGCTGAAAAAAAAAATAAAAATAAGGGAAACATTTACAAAACTTTACACTAGTGCATCGGACTGTCATAGCGGATGTCTGGGTTCAATTCCCAGTCTCGTCGACCTGAATAAAAAAAATAAAAAAAAAATAAAAACAAATTAGTAGATACCTATGACTCCTTCTGTAGTTGAGAATGTAAACGACTTCATGGGACCAATTACTCGATATACACAAATCTGCTGGACCGGGTAGTGTTCTTCGTATTGTTCTGAAGAAGTGTTCTTCTACGCTGGAAAAACTACTAAGTAAGCTTTTACATCTACTCTCCTCTATTGGTCCCAGAAAACAGCATTTTACCAGCGTGTCACTAAAAAAGGCGAATCTTCTTCTCCTTCTAACTATATCGCCCAATGGTCCAATTGCACTTACTGCCCTTATTTCCAAGGTCATGGTAACGCTTATTAACCATCTGCTTAAGAAATATCTTGAGGAACGAATACTTCTCAATGACCGGCTGTACGGCTTTCGTAGCAATAGGTCCACTGTTGATCTGATGGTATATCTCACCGAACAGTGGCACAAATCTTTACATCGCTTTGTCGAAAGTAAGATTACTGCACTTGATATTTCAAAAGCATTCGATAGAGTTTGGCATCAGGCTCTCTTATAGAAAATGCTTTTATTTGGTATCGAAGAATCTCTTCTTCGTTGGATTAGAAATGACTTTTCGGACCGATTAATACAGGTTTTTTGGAGATTTTATGCCTGAAACTGTTCTAATAAACGCTGGTATGCCCCAGGGCTCCTTTTTGGCTCCGACTCTCTTCCTAATATTCGTAAATAATCTCTTGTCTGAAATTTCTAATCCATTAAACTGTTTTGCTGACGACAGTACCTTCAGCTTCTCATATTCGCTTCTCGTCCTTCGGATGTGGAACTCAAACCACGGCGTATGATAAGCTCATTTAATTCTGATCTCGAAAGCATTGTGCAATGGGGAACGAAAAATCGCGTATAAATTAATGCTTCAAAAACACAATCAATAATCGAGCGACAATTGCATCGATAAGAAACTGAAAAACTTTCAGATCCTGGTATGTTCATCACAGACCACCTTTTTTTCGAATGATCACATATTCGATGTCGCCAAAAAACGCTGCTTAGTGTTTAGGTTTTCGTCGTCGATGCAAGAAATTGTTCTCCTCCTCTGATCTGGCTGTAATCTATAAAGCCTTGACTCGTACAAAAATGGAATACAATTCATATATTTGGGCAGGTGGTCCAATAACACACTTGAGTCTAATTATATACAATTCAAAAGAAAGCTTTAAAAACGATAAGCGATAAAACTATATAACTGAAGCAACTGCAACTCTCGAACACCCCGCAATTTTAATGTCTTTCCTGTCTTTCTTTCGTCGCTATTTTTATAAACAGTGTTCTAGTTAAGAACAGAGATTCTTTCTTTAGTCGTACTATACGAATGTGGAATGGTTTACCCGGCTCAATTTTTCCTTGCCATTGCGATGATAAGACATTTAAAACCAGTGTGCATAAGGTTACTCCTGTCAAAGCCTCTCCAACTTTCCTACACGGTCGCACTGCGCATTACTAATCCTGCCCACAGTGTCTCTTGTCATGAATAAATACCTCTCACCTTATCCTTTCAGATTCGACAGAAAATTGTAGGTCCCCTCCATTCATGTTGATAACATACATACATGAACGGCTGAGAGTTGTATGTGTATGTCACTAGGCCTTGGATCTCCACGAGGTGTCCCGGAATCAAATTTAAATCAAAAATGTATTTAGTACCTACCAAAAATAAGAAAATTCTAATCCTCATTATGAAATACTGAACTTTGTCTCCAAATTGATTCGTTTTATTAGGAACGAAATATTACCACCTTTTTTTTGATTAAATAGAAGAACAGAAGGCAAAAAGACACAAGCAATTCTATTGGAACATTATTTTCAAAAGCATTTTGCTTTGAAACTCCATTGATGAACGTAGACTAAAGGTTATTGCTGACGTACGTCCGTCGCGTAGCCGTCGCGTCGCGTTGTGTCAAATCAAGTCGATCGCCCCCAGCATTATTGTGCTCATTCACTACTACGACAGCCAGAGAACAACCAACAATGAAACTCACAGCAGGACACAAACACTCCAGGAGGCTAAAAAAGAACGTCAAAAAGAATGACTGAACGAGATGTCAAAAATATCCCCGGGCTGTTTTGTATCGGCAGGTCCTTTTCTAAGTAAAAAAGAGAAAAAAAAAAAACAGGGAAAAGAAACGTAATTAGACGGAGTCCTTTTCGTATAATATTTTTGTTTTGTAAAAAAATAAATAAATGAATTTAATTTACACAGAGAACACACTGTAAGGTTCATTCTTCTTCTATGCCTTTTCATAAAAGCCTCATTGTCTAGTAAACTCCTACCTTATCTACCTGTATTATACTTTATACAGTATAACATAGGATCCTTGTATATTTATAGTTATACTTATGAGGAAAGTTCTTTTGAGGGCTTATCCTTAATGCAATCAGTGTAGAAAAAAACACCCCAGAGAGGATTGACTAAATCTGTATTTTTGTTTTGTTTTGTTTTGGTATATGAACACGGAATACCTTATATGATACAGTTGCACCACCTGTATACTGTATAAATGGTTTTAGAACCTATATTCTTAGATGTTTGGACTCAATTTTTCTTTTTATGTCATCTGTCCTATTGAGTCGTGCAAATCAAGTGGATAAAGGAACAAATCTTTTCTTTGAATAAAGCCGACATTTTTAGAAATTCATGAGAAATGCCTTAAGATCTATGTATATTTGTATGTAAGTTGGAGTTGGTATTAAGCTAGTGTCTTTTTTATGTTCACTTGCATCCATGCTCATGCAACAGCAACAGCAACAGCAACTGGTCGGGATTAGTCATTCGAATGGAAATTTGCCGGAAGATTTAATTTTGAAATTTGAGTTAGGTGCAATGCTACAAAAGACTGTCCAGTATTGTTGTTAAACGTACCGAACATAATAATGTATGTTGGCACATATACCTACTTACATGAATTATATTGTAATTGAACGATTTTTTTTTTTTTATTTGTAGGTATGTGCGTTTATCGCTTTATAAGCTGCAATCTTATTTCACTGTCCATACATGTGTTTCTTTTATGTTTTTTTTTTTAATAAAATTGTGCAAGATTATGTACCTGTACTTAGAAAAAGTGTTTTTTTTTTTTAAATCTACACACTTCAGCGAGTGTTTTGAATGCTTCCAAATGATGTCGGAATTGCATACCTGTAATGAACTAAAATTGATATTTATATGAACACCTTTATCAGGACGCCATTCATCCTGCTTTATGCTCACTCACGGAAGGAGTCATCAGGCGTGTTTTTTTTGATAAGTGATTAGCCAGATCAGCAAATTCTTAAACCCAAACAACAACAAATCAAAAAATTAATATATGTAGTTTAGGACAGTTATCAGAGTGAAATGTTGTGATTTTTAGATGACGCTTAATTCGGTTGGAGAAAACTATTTCCGAATGGTTGGTAGCCATAGATTTTTTTGACTTACAATGGGATGTGTTCTTAAATGCATCCCGGGTAAAATAAGTCGGCTGTATACACTTTTCTCTCAGACATGCGTATTATGTTAAGGCATTTCATTTCGAAATAAAAATTCACTTTTATACGAAATTTGACATTTCTTGACAGGCAGGGGACAAACTTTATTTTTTCAAATATTTCGTTACAAAAGTCACCAGAAAGCTCTAAAATTGCCCTTTTCAAAAAATTAAATCTCATTTTTTTTTTGGATTTTTATATATTTTTCGTCCATTGACATCGAAGACATCTTTCAATGAGTTTTGACAGTTTATTTCTCGACTGATAGGCAACAAAATGTATTTTGACGTTTGTAAAATAATTCCTTACAAGAAACACCAGATATTTCTTAAAAACTAAAATTTTTAGAGATTTCTTAATCCATTGACATTCTTCAATTTGACAGTTGATGGCTTAACAGGTAGGGGGCAAATTTTATTTCAACGGATTGCCCTGAAATGCATTTTTCCGGAGCAGAAAATAAAATGGAAAATTTTCGAATTTTTCAGAGGTTTCTTAATCCATCGTCATCGTAGCCATCCTTCAATGGAATTTGACAGTTGATGGCTTTACAGATAGGGGACAAATTATATTTGATCGTATCGAGAATAATTCGTTTCAAATGTTATGAGTTATGTAGAACATTTTCTTAAATTGTACCTATCTTTTCGAACCTTAACGCAGGCGTAGGTGGAAAAGTATCGATGCCCTTTGGTGACAGGTTAACATTGGCCACGTTCGGGCAACAATCCAAAGCTATCCCTATAAGTTTTTGTTGTCGTAATCCATTGTTAAAAACAGCTGTTGCAAAAACAAATCGAAGCTTTATGAATATGTTTGGATATAGGTATAGATAGTCTATCTGGACTAATATCTATACCAGCCAAACGCGGGCATTGACCGCGACATCCGAGTCCATCACAAACACTATAGAATGGATTGTCTTGTCTGTAGTTTATGGAGAAGCATCGTAGTGAATAATAGGGTTTTCCATTGGTGAAATAAATCAATTAAATACTAAATTTTAATATTGTTGGATTCAGTTCACATTGGGTTTTTGTCAAAAAGTTTATGTAAGTTGAAGTGAACTTAACCATAATCCACAAGCACATACACACGCAAACAATCCCATTGCCACTCATTGCAATTTGACCGTCAACTCGTTCAAATGATTTGGGAGCGAAATCAAGTAATTGTGAGTTTTTCTTAATAGAACTTTAAATACCAAATTACCATTAAACAAAAAAAAACATTTTGGAGAAGAAGATTGTTTTTTATGAAAGTGTATCTTAAAAATTTTTTTTGAACAAATCAAGAAGGTGTGAATTATAATACCTTTACATGCATATGGGCCTGCATGTCAATTTGTAATAAAAAAAAAAAAAAAAACAGAATGACTAGAATTTTTACCCTCGCCTCGCCACTGGTCGTAACATTTTACAAAAACAAGATTGTAACACTTTTTCCTAAGAGAAATTTACTAGAATTTAGGAATTTTTTTCGAAGATTAGCCTTTTTTTTTGTTAAATTTTCCTGGCTTCAGTGGTGGATTTAGGATCTTTGGGGCGAAGAAAAATAATTGATTCTCAAAGTGAGCGATGATGCCTGTGGGCGCTCGTGGGCCACAGTGTAGTGAAAAAGTAGTTTAGTTTAGGAGGACTATGGATAATTTGTTGAGAAAGTTCAATTTTATTAAAAAAATGACAAAATAATATTTTTTATTTTATCTCTTTCTTTCCTTAGGGGCGCTGAAAAATAATTAATTCTCAAATTGGGAAATAAATGAATTAAGTTTGAACTATCAAAAAAAAAAAAAAAATTATTTACAGATTCAAAATTGCAATTTAATGTATCAACAAGTGAAATGTTTATTTATTTAAATTATTTTTTTCGGCGTTTTTATATTAGATTCAATAATAAAAACCATAATATATTCATAGGTTTTCCTATTTAAAATTTAGAAAAAAAAAGTGCTGTTTTGCGTTTTTTTTTAACAAAAATCGCAATAGATATGTACTTTTTTATATTTTTTCTAGTGTTACATATATTTTTTTTTTCTTTTGCAACTTCCATCTCTAAGCAATATGAACATGTAAGAAAAAATCCATTGCATCCATTTTTTTTTCATTTTCAATTCAAAAATTTTGTATGTTGCATTAAAATGTTAAGTTTTAATAAGTAATTATAACATAAATGCATTTAAAAATACGCATTTTTACATTTTTTTTTAATACTATTAAGTATTTGTTACCTTTATTATTATTTATTTTCGCATACATATATAAAACTATAAATAAGATAAAAAAAGGAGAAAAATAAACAAAAAAAAAAAAACATCTTCATTTTGTTAGTTTTATTTATTTTATGGATTTTATGCGGGTGTAGGGAAAATGTAGGGATTTTTTGTCCATGCTGTTGGTACTTCTTTTGTTTTCATGTGGCATGACTGCTATTTAGTTCGGTTCTCTATTAGAGCTTTAGTTTTTTAAAAATCTAATTTATTTTTAAGTCTTAAAATAAAGATGCTGCCATATAATGTATAGGGGTATCATATTGTAGGTCAACCTAATAAAAGCGTGTTAAAAATGTTCGGGCGTTTCTGGCAGCACAGAAAAAAGGCTCTGCAAGAACGATAAAGAATAAAGGCAATAAAGAATTTTGTTAAAAAAAAAGGTGGCGGCCGGCGTACTCAACCGGGCCTAGGGTGGCAGAAAACCTAAATCCGCCACTGCCTGGCCTATTGTACTAACTCGAACACAAATATGGCATCAACTTTATCTCGTCGGTATGAGTTCTCTCATTTATCGCAATGTAAACTGATTTTGACAGTCTTTGACAGTTTGGCTTTAAACCATCCTTAGTTACAGAAGAAGTGAAGACTAAAGAAAAAGAAAGAAATCTTTGTATATACTCTGTCCAACAAAAATTGGCAGTGTAGGCAAGATAGGACGTTTGCCTCTCATTCTGGCTTCAGGGGATTCCATAAAATATGTCCTTCATTAAAGCTTTCACAGGGTTGTCGTAGTGTACACGATAACACTCATCATTAAAAGCTTTTTCTTAAAGCTCGAAAATCAAAAGCACCTTAACAGAAACTCAAGGAAAAAAAGCTAAACGAATTACCAAATGGACACGGGTAACTCTGAATGTACATCAAGCAGCAGCCAATCGCCATTGGCCACAGCAATTCAGTGGACACTCTAGAGCTGTGTAAATCGTTCATTTCAAATGATCGAATCGTTCAAGAATCGATTACCAAAATAATTCGATCATTTTAATCAATCGATCATTCGATCATATTCATTCCACTCAATTCATTATTTCACACTATTCCGATTCGATTTTTGATGTGTAAACATCTATGTCGGCGGTAGAGTGAAATAAAAACATGGACTTTCCTCTTTGCGACGTTACGATGTACAAGGTTACGTAGCGCGTATTCTCAGAAATGATTTGACATTTTGACACTTGTCAAATTAAAAGTGTTCTAATGGACCTAGAGAACCTGGAGAACTGGTGTGACTTTAGGTAATTTCCACCTCCTTAATTGGCGTACTCCGTTTTTCGATCCGCCGTACCAAAAATTTTGGCATATTTTGACACCTGTCAAACTAAGACAATTTTTTTATTTCGGTCTCGATGAAATTCAATCTCCGAAGTTAACGAATACTGTACCAATTTTGATCGAATCCAATCTGACCCATATTTCTTTTCTCCGATTATATATATTTATAATTCAACAGAGATTTATATCGAAAATCGAGATTCATTAAAACGATTGAGATTGGGATGGAAAATCGAGAATCATCGAAATGATTGAGATTGGGATGGAAAATCGAGAATCATCGAAATGATTCAGATTGGGATGAGATCGAGAATCGAAATGATTGAGATTTGGATCGATTGAAACGAAAATTTGTGATTTCAATCATCAATACTTTTCGATGATCGCATCAAAAAAATCGAATCGTTCCTGATTGACACAGCCCTAGGCCACACTCAGATGTGCCTGCTTTCCCATAAGACGTGTACCTACTGCCTATTTTTGTTGGACATTTTATAGGTAGATTTTAGAACTTCTCTTAGTTACAAGTTGCCACTTATGTTAAAATGCCACGTGTTGGTTTTCTATGTTCAATTGTTACTCAACAACGTCGATGTCAGATTTTTACAATTATTTTGTTCATTAAATAAAAGTTAATTTTTGATAAGCTGGATCGTTATTTCCACTTGTTTGCTTACATTACCTTCAAATGCCAATTTAATAGCTATGATCTGTTGGTCGATTACTCATCTATATCCAGTTCGTCAGATTTCATTCTCCATGTTCCTTTCAGCGGAAGGTATCTACTGGCCCGAGAAAGAGAATACTATATCACGGATAATCTCTAGATATATTCATGGCTTTGGATGAGCAGTGTCTACCTCTGCCTACTTAATCTTAAAAGTGCGTCAAATCAAAGTGCTCGCACGTGTTCACCCTCATAGTCATAATTATAACTACATATACTCGTATATATTTCAATTCCTCCCACCTTTAACATCAAGGTTAAATTATTAGCGCATCCTTTTTTATCTGTGGGGTTGATATTGAAAGTTGTATAAAATGTATTCTCTTTGCATAAAATAGTTGCGCTATAGTATCATTTATCCCAATCAAACGCATCTGATGCCTCGTCTTGCACCAATTTACTCCTAGAAAATGTACAATGATGGGTTAAAATTAGTGCTTAATGTGTTCACACTAGTGAACAGACGACATACAACACAATCTATTCATTCCTCTCCTCCTGGTGTGTCGAAGTGATGTCAAAAATCGACCCTTTTTCTTTCATGAGAATCACACTATACATATTTTTTTTTTTTAACTCAACTACTATCTACTGTAACATTAAACGTAATATAAAAAGGGATAACAAAAAAAGGATTCATGCGAGTCCAATTGAAGGAACGGTACGGGCGCAATTCAACTTGGCCTTGTTATCAAGCATAATGTTGCAAAAATAATGGAAATGGAAAACCTGGGAAAGGGGTGGAAGCATATGCTGCCACCTTTTATGAGGAAAGGCGCTCATCCGATGACAATGTTAATGAATTTTAGTTTTTTTTTATATTTGCGCAACAGTAACACAGTTCTTTTATTTCCTTAAGCAGGAGTGATGATTGAAAATGAAAACATCAGGGTTGATAGTGCACAGGCGACGCAAGACCGACGAGACGACGGTGTGATGAAAGATATCTTGCTGAGATTATATTGTTGGCGTAAATTATTACTTATAGAAATGAGTTAATTTAATAGTGGAAAGAAGGAGAGAGAAAATGAAGATTGGAGTATTTTGAACGTGTTTTGATTTTTGATTGAAGATTGAAATAGGAAAACGAATATTTGGTCAATATCTTATTAAAAATTGGTGTGAGGCTAAAATTTGTGAACGTTGAGGTGTATGTGTCCAAAAAAAAACTTTGAAACATTCGAGACAGGGCAGATTTTCATCTACCTCGATCCCGGTCACACTGCTTCCAGCCGTCCAGACCATCAGTGCTCTGGCATTCGTGATCCCTTGGTCTTTCAACGCACAGGTTCGGTCTTCCTTGTCGCCTCGGGGAACACTATTCAAATACTCTCTCGGTTGGGGGTTGGGTACGAAATCCCGCATCACAAAATCCCATATCATGAAATCCCGCATCACAAAATCCCGCAGCACGAAATCCCGCAGCACAAAACCCCACAGGAACTCCTACAATGCGACAGCGCATACAATTTTTCTTTCCCATAGGAATTTGTGCCTCGATTGTATGTATATGGATCACGAAGAACGAAGTTTCCTACAATTTTTTCTGGGCCGACGACTATGGTCTAGTGTCCGGATCTGGTCGGTCGACGGCAGTGGGTCTGATGAGGGAGGTTCTGGAGGTGGGTCTGGAACTGAGACATAGGTTCTGGATGTGGATCTGGATTCGGGACAGAAGTTCTGGAGGTGACTCTGGAAGGTCAATTTTTTTTTGAAACAAATTTAAAAAAAATGCTTCTTTAGCTCACTTTTTCGGTTCTCTAAGCCGCTCACGTAAAACTCCGTTCAGTCGCCAGGCAGGCGTCTATGTCAATAGTTAGTGGTCATCCCGCTAGGGTCTGTTCAGTCACCAGGCAGGTGCCTATGTCAACAATTTTCTTGGGCGGGTTCTAAGGATTTTAACTACCTTTTTCGAGTGGTCATCCCGCTAACGCAACTCCGTTGCTCCGCTTAAAGTATGTCCAGTCGCCTGGCAGTCACCAATGTCAACAGTTTTCAACTAAAATTAAACTCTATTTTCAATTTTTTTCAAAAAACTCATTTTTTTTCAAAAAACTCAATTCTTTTTATCTTTTTTTAAAAAAAGGAACATTATCTCACTTTTTTTATCAAAAAAAAAAAAAAACAAAATAAAGTTTAGGAAAAAAAGATGTTTTTTTTTTAATTTTTCCAAAAAAAAGTTAAGAAAAGTTATTTTTTTTTAAATATTTTTATTTATTATTTAATTCGAAATCAGCTTCAAAATTCTTTCAATCGTATTTTTTTTTTTAAAGTAATGAAAATCCCGCAGCGTACTTTCTTGCGGGATTTCGTAACGATCCCATTTGCTGGGGAATTACTGTCTGTGTATTCGCTTGAAATGGCCGATTCGATGTAGTTGAAGGGTTTTGACTTTTTAACTACATCCACATCTTGGTAGGTACAGGTATACAGCTCATATGAGTTCCCGGTTATCTTCTTCTCCTCCATTTGACCCCCTTGCAAACAAGACTATGCAAGTGCATGAGGACTTAAAAGTTTTGAACACATTTGTTTTCGACAAAATTAAATAGCAGCAATTTGCTAAGTTAATTCTTCTTCGGATCTCCATTATATGTTAAATCCAAGGTACATAAACTCCTTTATATTAAGTTAACCTGCTGAAATAAATAGTAACGTTTTATTCTAGGTGGAGGCGGATAGATGCTTGTTTGTTTCTCGATAGCAGGTATTTGGTCTTTTCTTCATTTATTTGAAGTCTAACAAGCTTCGCCTGTTCTTCAATCACCGTGAAGGTGAAGTCGATATCGTCCACCTTCTATAGTAGTTAGACGGATCTGTTGAAGATATTGTGCCTTCCGTGTTAACGCTTCGATGCTATCTTCTCCAGAACAAGATAGAAACAAAATAAAGTGATAGCACATCTACATATCTGCCGAAAACCCGCGCATGTTTTGGAATAATTCGGAAAAGCTATTCCCTTTAGTAAAACATTATACCGCGTATTTTTCAATGTGACATATGACACAGCTGAATAAGTTTCCCCGGGATCCCGAGTTCACCTTATAGATCTCTTGACAATGAATTGGATATGCTATATCACAATTCGCACTAAAAAGGCGATGAAAAAGGTGGTGAGTTTCGAATTGAAATTCGTTGGTCCACACTGGTACTTGATAGTGTTGCAATGCTGTTTAAGATGTTCGCATAGTAGGTACGTTGGATAGAATCTTTTATGCAACGTTTAGCAGAGATATACATCATTAGTCCGCAAATTCATGCTTGTGAGTAAGACTAATGCCAAATGCTTTCAAAGATTTCGATTGATGTGAACTTAAAAATCAACAGGAAATGAGCTTATGACAATGATAAACTATATTAACAAACAATACTTAAACAAATAGCACGTATCTAGTCTTAAAACACACTTTTTTTCATATCATCAGACAAACAACATCGTTTCGCATAAATTCTAAGAATCCCTAACACGTGCTTCTTAATTTCAATTATTCGACATCAAAAAACGAATGCAGAATCTCAAAAACATCTACGTCTATATTTGACATGGAGACAGAGGGGACAGTATTATTTATTTTTTATTTTGTAAATTCTTCGTGTTGTTTTTGGAAGGGATTCTTTAAAAGGATTACAATACAAATTCTTTGCATAGCATAAACAATATTTATCTGAGACATCGCACGAATTGCAAACTCCGGCATTATCGAAAGTTTACTCGTCAAAATTCGCTTTGTTTTCTTTCAACCCTTATTCAACATGCCCCTGCAATTAATGAACGTGCCTTTTGTAAATTTACAACAAATCTCTCTTGCATTGGAAAATCTGTATAAATGGGGTTGAATGAACATCCCCTTAGAAAAAGCTATTAGTTTATTTTAGATTACAAAATTGTTGGAATTTTTTTTAAAATATGTTGTCGCTTATTGGATTTATTTGAAAATATGTTAAAGCTTTGGCATTACATAGTTAGCACTGTGCTAGTTTTTTCATAATTTATAAATGAATTAACATTGCAGACTCCAGCATATAAACCAGTTTTATTTTTCAGTAGATAATAAATCTTACAAGAAATCAGTTATTGGTGTGAACTCCTAAGATAAAAGGCACTTTTTCATGACAAGAGGTTCTCTTGATGAAACTGACTTCTTTGGTGGCAAAAGAGAGAGCATGAGAAGTGGGATGTTAGCGGCAAGGCAATGCTACAAGACCAGAATAAAAGCTTGCTGAGATGCAGTAGCGTACCCAGGGGGGGGGGGGCTCAGGGGGCTCTCATTTTTGTGGTAGTTTTAGCCATACCTTAAAAAAAATGTCTACCATAATTGAGACTGAGCAATTTCTCAGAACACAAAGTGACAGAATGTAGAACAGTTTAGGGCAAGCTTTTTACTCGTGGAACACACAATCCTGTACTACTTTTCTGCTCTTTTATGAACAGATCAGGCTCATTAAACACACCTATCACTTTTATAGCCAAGAAAGTAGCTTCGTTTGTTGAACTTTACCCATAGGTTTTCTCAGGGCCGGCCCCAGCCAAACTTGTGCCCTGTGCAAGATTTATTTGCATACATAAATACATACACTAATACACGTGCATAAGACTTTTCCATATTACCCAGGAGATAGGCTTTCAATGCGAAGGTCTATTGGGATCTTTAATTTTACGATATTTTGAGTTAAATTCTCCAACAATGAAAGTGAAGTTAGTTAGTGTGCAAGAAATAACTTAGCACAGTTGTGATATGGATGTTATTTTGGGATTATTTGAACAAGTTTTGTGGTTAAAATGCAAATGGCAGTACATATTTGTTTGCGCAAGATCAGATCACATTTTCTTGCTCCTGGTAATGCCCCCCCAGAATTTTTGCGCTCCCTGCATTTGCAAATCTTGCACATATGGTTGGTCCGGCCCTGGCTTTTCTTGTAAATCCCAAGAATTGTCAAAAAAAACTGGGTTTTTCACAGAAGCCTTACACCTCATGTCACTTTGGCAGTTTATTCGTTACCTCAACTCGCAAACAACCGGGGTCTACCAGGTGACCCCAGGTCTTAAAAAAAAACACAGATTTTTTTCACCAGGGTGACAAAACGCTTCCGGACGACCCCAGGGCTCAACGAACAAACCTATAGGATTTATTCTTATTTTGCTTCATTGATTAAATTCGGCATCATTCAAGTCGCAATGTCCAGTCTGAGGAAAATTGCGGCACTAACATCTGATCAAAATGCATTGAGTTCGACTTTATGGCGAATTCGTTACACCTGCCGAAATCAGCTATAAACTTGACTATGGTATTCCCATATAATTCGACAGACATTGATTGCCCCTTAATCACTTCCAATCTCTATAATGACCATCCATACATATTATAGTAGGGGGATATCGTTATTAACAAAAATTTATCCCGAATGTGAATTGGAATCCTATACGAATCACATTTTTGATTTTCTGACTTTCCGATTACGACTCTGTTTGGAAATCATTAAAACTGTCCGAACGAACCCGACCAACAAAGCGAAAATCTCCGCCCTTCATTTGGATGGCTATACCTACCTATTTGTAGGTATAAGTGCCAGTTTGAAGCACGTCATTCCAAAGTCATAGCATTCAAAGCGGATAAACGAAACTAATAAGAGTTTTACAAACAACATCAAATTAGAGTCAGATGGATTGCCATTGCACGAAGCCAAGGGATGCCACTGCCACTGCCGCTGCCGCCACCACACCTTCTTCTTCTCATTCTGATCTGATGTAGGTATATATGTGCGCAGCTAGCATTTTGATTTTCGATGCATCATCAGGCGCTGGTGCCTTAAATTGGAACACATAACGACAATTGAAAGAATATAAATACGATACGTAGAAGAGAGCAATTCCAATTCAAAAACTGACAACAAAGCCTACCTTAGAATTGTTGTTGTTTATTGTTTGGGCATTTTTCTTTTGGGTTCATTCAAAAATCCTCCACCCCCATATTATGACCTTTGTTATTTGTTAAGCGAGAGACGTCGAAACGACTTACGAACAATTCACATGACATGCCCTTATTTGAGGACTAATTGTTCCCGACCTTTGTCGCGATATTGCGCAAATGTGTGCTGATGCTGATTAATTAAAACATATTTGAAAAGGGAGACGTGCCGGACGGAAGTAATGAGCCACTCGCCTTGAGGAAGTTACGAAATGTTATGCTCATACGTCATACTCTACCTACTCTAGATGTTAAGTAAAAATTCTGAAAAAGGACATTTGAGTCGTTGTTTCTATTTGAATCATTTTATTTGCCGACGACCCGACGCCGAGATGAGATTTGGCAAAAAGAATTTTGTGTAATATGGTGTTATTTATACCTTCTAAAGATTTGATACCAAATTTAAAGACAATGGGGCATATTCATAGTCACTTTTAAACTCCACTTTAACTTATACCTGGGTTTATCCTATCTAAATAACATTGAATAACCCCAGTCTAAGATAAACTGGAGTTTAAAAGTGAATATGAGTATGCCCCAATGATTGTAAAACATAAACTTTTTCAGGTTTATTCCGATGATGAGTCTAAGATTAAGACCACTTAAGATGATTATATCTACGAGTCTTCCGGGTTTTTTTGAAAAGTAAAAGAAATGTTTATTTATTTATTTATTTAATCTACAAGCAATATTACAGCTAACAGATATAAGCACTCCAAGAGACAAATTAGAAGGTGAATAAATACAATACTTCAATTTTAAATTTATTACGATTCATATTAAGAAAATCAATGTTTGTAGAGACTTCATTGAAATATATAATGGACCTTGATAGAGTTTCATTACAACCATAGTTAGTCATATGAGTTCTTCGAAATAAGAATACCCTAGCTCTCATAGACCTACCGGGAACATAGATAGGTAATAAAGCAAGAAGCGATGGACATTTAATATGATAGCATAGTAAGTCTCTAATCAGCATTACACTATGAATTTTCCTTCTTGAATGTAAAGACTTTATTCCAAGTAGTTGGCATCTAGCCTGATACCCAGGACTGAAGTCCCAACCAATTTTTTTGAATATGTATTTCGTGAATCGTCTTTGAATTTTTTCAATCCGATCAGAATGGACTTTATATGCAGGACTCCAAATAACATCTGCGTATTCCAAAAGTGATCTGACAAGTGATATAAACAAGGATAATAATACGAAGGGATCTGTAAAGTCTTTTGCATTCCGTTTTATGAAACCGACTAACGAATTAGCCTTAGGAACCAAATAATCGAAATGACTTTTAAAAGAAAGAGGGGAATCAAGAAAAACACCTAAATCTTTAATACTTGAGACCCTATCTAAAGCTACAGATTCAATTGCATAGTTGAAAAGCAAACATTGAGGTTTTCTGGAAAAAGAAATAGCATTACACTTTTTGATATTCAGTTTAAGGCCATTGATGTGACACCAATTTGACAGAGAATCAATGTCAGATTGAATAAGTTGACAATCATTCAAACTCGAAACTTTTAAAAATAATTTAAGATCATCCGCATATAATAGGCATTTACAATATTCGAAGACCGAAACGATATCATTAATGAAAATTATGAAAAGGAGTGGACCCAGGTGACTACCTTGTGGGACGCCTGATGTACACTGAATTACCTTTGAATATGTATCTCCAAGCTTAACTCGTTGTGTTCTACAAGTTAGATATGAGGATAACCACCGAAGAAAGTGTGAATGAAAACCAAAAATCTCAAGTTTTTTAAGAAGTGTTTGGTGATTCACCGAATCAAAGGCTTTGCTTAAGTCAGTGTAAACTGCATCCACCTGAAATTTTTGTTCCATTGCATTGGTGACGTACGAAGTGAAATATGTTAGATTGGTAACAGTAGATCGACCAGAGACGAAACCATGCTGAACTTCTGAAATATGTTCACTTGTAAGAAAATCAAGCTTATTTTTCACCATACTTTCAAACAATTTGGGGATTGCAGAAAGTTTACAAATACCTCTGTAATTCTCAACATCATTTTTAGAACCAGATTTATGAATAGGAACCAAGTAAGACACTTTCCATTCTTCAATGAAGTTCCCTTCTTGGAGGGACTTATTGAATATAATAAATAAAGGAGTACAAATGGAGTCACAACAATTTTTTAAAACTATGTGTTTATTATCCTCAGTTCCTGTAAAACGTCACAGCTTTCAACGATTGGGAAGGTGCCAACACGACTCCTAGTCCTATGTATATTTCATTTATGTTTTTATTTGTATAATTAAATCCATGATGGTATCGTCAAATGAAGGGCGATTACATTATTGTGTGTGCGCGTTCATCATACATCAATGGAATCAAAATAAAAGTATAATGAGGATATCTTGCGACGATCAACAAATACAAGGAATTTAATCCCGTGCACGGAAAGGGTTCCCCTTTTTATTTTTAAAGAAAAGAAAAACAAGAACAATAAAAGGCATCAGCTTCGTTTTATCATTCTAGCGTATGGACATTATACAGAGGTATATATTTATGTACTGCAAGGGCTACCACAAATAAATATCCAAACTCAGGTAACCTGATTTCAGAGCAAAATGATGGTTTAAATGTAGAAATAAACATCAACAGTTATATTTATAAACCTTGCTTAGCTTTAGACAGCAATTCAACTTCAAAAGGTTATTAATATTGTCTTAAAGCTACCGGAATCTCTTGGCTAAGCTTTGAGTAACGTGGCTTTTTTATTTAATTGAATTAAGCATATAACTATTATAAGACCTATTTAAAAGTATTTAGACATTGTCTAACTAGACTACCTTTACCGTCTAAGGCGCATGTTATAGCTTATCATTGAAAATTTTAATTTTAAGTTTTGAGGCACTTAGGCCCAGTGTTTCAATGGTGAGTTAAACCCGAGTTTAGCTTATATCATTTACTAGAAGGTAACTATCCCATAGTTAATTGAGGAAGCAGTTTTTCGGTGGAGAATGCATGCACAACGACTAAACAAACTCGGTTGCTAAAACATCAACACCGTGTGTTTAGTTAATCCTGAGTTAACTCACCAAAATTGATGAAATAACTCGGGCTTAAATTTAATCTCGCACTGAATAACTATGGATCTTAGAAACCAAAGTCAGTGATTATTTTGATGCCAACATAAAGGTTGTTGATAATTAATTATTAATTCTTGCAAACAAAAATGTTCATTTTCCATACACATGATGACCTTAAAAATGTCAATGATTGAACTACCTTACCAATGATGATTGAAATTTTAAAAGTCGTCTTCTGTAAAAAGTTGCCCTAAAAAAAAAAATTTGCTGTCAAGAATTTATGATAATTAAGTCATCATCTTTATATTGACATCAAAATAATCACAGATTTTAATTTCTAAACGTCTCAAAATAAAGAAAGAGAATATGACCAAGCGGACCACTGGTTTCCAAAGAGAGTTCAAGTTGAAAGAGAGTTCAAGTTGAACACTTTGCCAGGTCAAATCGTAAGGGGTGTATTCACAAAACTCTCATATTAAATTATTTTAATCCGCAGGACGCAAATGAGTTATGGTATCAAAAAGGCGCAAATCAGCGCTAATTGTACGACGTTAAATCAGTTTTGAGGTACAGCTATAATAGGCGGAAAGCAAAGTTCGTGGTCGTCTGAAGCCGATGAAACGCTAGCAATTTAATAGACACGCCATAACTGACTTTTGCTACGTTTCTGAGTGTTCGTTAATTTTTTGCTTTCGGAGAGGAAAGGAGCGCTCGTTGAGTTCACCTAACGGAAGAAAATTGACAGCTAAAGCCGGAACCATAAGAGACTTATGCGAACCTAACTCAACTTAAGCAACCAAGCGAATTATGGTTCAGCCTTAACTTTAAATTTGTGCAATTGAAATAAAATAAAGTTGTGTTCATTTAAGTATATATATTTATTTAATGAACACTTTTCAGCCAACACTTCAAAAAAGCGGGAAATTTGTTTTGCCTCCTTCCAACACTACACTGTAATTATTTGAAAACATCAACTAATTCGAATCACCATACAGAAAATACAATATTCACAAATGTATGTTGATATTTCGAGAACCAGACCTTCCACACACTTTTGGTTTATATGTGCGGATAGAGTTTGACAAGACCTTTCTTTTGATGTATAGCTCGATGGGTTTTGGAAACATTTTTTAAAAGTTGAAAAAAAGATGCAATTTTTTTCAAAAGTCAATACAAAAATTTTGGAAAAAGTTTGTTGAAATTTTTAGGTTTCCGGATAGGTCTATTAATTTGCTATACGCCACTGGAAACCGCAACCCCTTTTGAGGCTTTGTTGCGGAAATATCGCCATCGACACCTTTTTTAAGGTTGCATCGAAGTACATAAAGTTATATCATTTTGGATGTGAATATTTCGAGAACCAAAGCTGGAAAATTTTTTTGATGTATATTGGCGGAAAGGCCTGTTAATTTTCTATACGCGACTGAAAACTACAACCTCTTACAAGGCTTGGTTGCGGAAAAATCGTTATCCAAAGCCCTCTTTTTAGGATTACATCGAAATACAGTGATATGAGTTTGGATGCGAATTTTCCGAGAACCAAACCTCAAAGTGTATTTTGGTTTCGAGTTTAAGAAAGCTCTTAAAAATTTAATATTAAATTTTTAAAACCGCTACCGATTTCGAGGCTCGATTGCCGAAATATCGCTATCCAAATACAAACACCTAACTTCTAAGAGCAATGCGGTATGGCAGCGCCGGAAAGGAGAAACGAAATAGATGATGTGGGGTTTTTTTGTGTACCTACACAAACCCATTTTCAAATTGGTATTTATAAATCTGTTTCTTTTTGTATTAGTATCCATGACGACGATGCTTCAATATTTTGTTTTTTTTTGAAATTTGTTTACAATTTTCAATGCCAAGGAAAGAAAATGTGTCTATGGATATGTCTTTATTGGTATAGGTTGTTTTTAAATTTTTGTCTTCATGAAGATTTCAAGATAAGGTGAAGATTTTTTTTCATATTGAAAGATAAAAAAACAAAAATTATTTGAGAAATTCACAGGGGATAATATTTTTTGACATCGTTTCTTCAGAATATAATTACTTTTTGTTTTATGTTAACTTATGCTAAATCTTCAAAGCTTCATCACATCAACCAAAACGAAAACATTTGAATCAAAAAACGATTATACGTGGCAACACTAAACACTAGAACACTTAAATCAACAGAAAAAATTATAGAACTAGAAAACGCCCTCTAGATAAGATAAATTGGGATATAGTCGACTTAGCTGAGGTTAAGCGACAAGGCGAAAGCATACGATAACTCAGCAACGGAAATATTTTTTCATACTATGGAACTTAAAAAGGTCTCTATGGGGTAGGTTTCCTTATAAAAAAAGATTTGAAAATAATATTCAAGAAAAAAAATGATTTAGCGATAGAGTAATTGGAATGAAAGTTAAAATAGGAAATTGTTACATATCTATAATACAAGTATATGCACCAACTTAAACAGCAACTGATGAAGAAAAGAATTGCTTCTATAACACACTAGAATCAGCAAAAGCATATTTTAGAACAGAGATATTACTAACAATCGGAGATTTCAATGCTGAGATCGGTTTCAGAAAGAACGGTGAAGAAGCAATTATGGGTGAATATGGCTACGGAAAACGTAACGAAAGAGGAAGCCGTCTTATTCAATACAATTGGCAACAAAAACCACAAAAACTATCGAGCGAAACTCTGAATTTGATAACACTCCGGGAACGTCTTAGAAGGAAGATAAACCCAAACGAGAAAATGATTTAAAAAGCATACGGAAGAATATCAAGAAAAAATCGCAAGAGGACATCAAAAATTTCAATGAGAGCCCTTTAAAGTCAGTAATTGAAGAAACTAAATCTATTAAAAAAGCTAAGAATTCTGTCAAAGAGTACAAAGAGTGAATAACTGCAATTCAGATAATGGTAAAAAAATTCACCAGAGAAAAAACATCAACCAAATAGCTACAAATTTGTTTAGCCAATTATATTCCAAACAAACAACCGATAACGAAGATCAATTTATTATACAACAAGAAAACAGTTTAGAAGAATTTCAACTATTTATTAAAAGCGAAGTAGAAAAGGCAATACGTAGCTTAAAGAACGATAAATGCAAAGGAAACGATGGAATCGTAGCCGAATATCTCAAGTTCGGAAAATTTTCATTGGCCAACTGGTTGACAGCTATTTTCAACCAGGTTTTGGTCACAGAGGAGGTCCCAACCCAGTGGACAAAATCTGATATAATCCTCATACACAAAAAAGGAAACAAAGACAATATCATAAACAAACTATCCTATTAACATAATATCTTCGATTTATAAGGTTTTTGCGAAATGTATTTTCGAGAGAGTGAAGGCCATCCTTGATTTTAATCAGCCTTATGAACAAGCTGGATTTAGATCAGGTTTTTCTACAATGGATCACTTACAAACTGTTAGCCAAATAATGGAAAACTGCAAGGAGTATAACATAACTGTCTACTTTGCTTTCATCGATTTTTCAAAAGCTTTCGATACGGTCGAACAGAATTTTATTTGGAAGGCACTTCTAAACCAAGGCGTAGATAAAAAAAATAGTTCGAATTTAATAAGATATTGTAACGATTTAATAATTACCCAACCACTTTGAATTTGAAACAAAAGAAAATCCTGTAACTGTTTGCAGCGCCATCTCTTGGAAAAGCTAAACATCAAACCTTCAACCGTTTACAGCGCCATCTTGTGATTCAGCTAAGTATCAATTCCAGTATTCCATCTGTCAGCGACTGGAATGGAAACTACAAGAAGGAGATATACTCGAATATTCCAGTGGATACTAGTAAAGACTAGAACTATTTAATTCCTTATATTTATAAGGAGATGTTTTCGAGCGAGTAGAGACAGTTTAATTTTGAATGTGACAGTGTAAAGTATAAAGTAAAAGTCTATCCGGAAGTGAATTTTTAAATTGCATACTATTGAGATTAATGAATAATAAAAACGGTTTGAAGTGAAATAAAGTGTGTTTATTTTTAAAAGTAAATAAGTGGAAGTTATTATTTAAAGGAAATAAGTTTTATTATCGAACCTAGGTAGAACATTACAATATGTACGGAAATAGCACCGCACGCATAAAAACGGAATTTTTCGGGCCAGAGTTTAAAATATATCCCGAGGTGTAAGACAAGGAGATCCTCTCTCACCAGCACTTTTTTCCGCAGCTCTCGAAGAGGTCTTTAGGAAGCTAGACTGGGAGCACAAAGGATTAAGGATAAATGGCAGATATCTTTCAAATCTCCGGTTTGCAGATGACATCATAGTAATCTCAAACACCATCAGTGAAGAGCTTCAAACTATGCTCAACGAATTATACTCTAAATGTAGAAGTATTGGCCTATCAACAAATCAGCAAAAAACTAAAATCATGACAAATGGTGATGAAAATGCAATAAGTGTTGATAATAAATCACTTGAGTACGTTGAGCTATACATACTTTGGTCAAATTATTTCATTCAAAGACAGAGAATTGAAGGATATAGAACATCGAATGACAAGCGCCTGGAGACAATTCTGGAATGTCAAGCATCTACTTGATTTAAATATTTCAAATAAAACAAGAAAATACGTGTTCGATTCAACAGTGCTACCAGTTTTGAAACTCCAATCGTGTCAAAGAGCAATGGAAAGAGATACTTTAAACGTCCGCGTCGCTCAACAAATCAACCATAGATATTTAAGAAGTCAAACTAATTTCAAAAATGTCAGACATAGAATTAGAAAACTTAAATGGGAATGGGCTGGACATATCATGCGCAAATTTCTGGATGGAAAGAGAAATGTAGGTGGACAATTCAAACGCTGGAAGGATGATATCCGAGTTACATGTCCATTCTATTGACGAGAAGCACTTGATAGAAGAAGATGGAGAAGCCTGGGGGAGGCTTATGCTGAAATATCTTAAAATTTTATATTGAAAGGTTTATATACATAGTTAAATTAAATAAAATACATATTAATTTTTCTCTATTAATGTTACTTTATAAATAATGAATTAATGAGTGAATTAAGCTTTAAATAATAATGTTAATAAACAATATTTTTTAAGTTTAAAAAGAATATCATTCTCAAAAACATGCGAAGAAAGTGTACAGATAATTATTTAAGATGAAAGAGGCCATCAAATGCAGTGGTGGTCCACAATAACCAAACATTTTTTTCGTTAATTAAGAAATAGGTACTATTGTCCCTTGAAGCCTTTACTCAAGAAAAATAAATGTAGCACGGGAAAGGAACTATAATTATACATATTCTTGCTGATCGAGTTTGAAGGCTTTGGAAGAAAAAGGCGCTTGTTGAAACAAAAACCTGCTATCTCTTTGACTGTGCGTCTGCACCTTTGTCGCAAACCAATTGAAACGAACAATATTCAATGAACTAGATAATTAAATAAGAATTCATTCTTACTATACTTACATGTTACAAACAATGATCCCATAATACATACCACCCAAGTGAAAAAATGTTTTTTCTTGGCTTCATGAAATTTAATCGCTAACGTGTGGGGAGAAATTTTAATGTCATTCAGGACCACATTTTTCCTCTTCTGGCTTTATGATCGACACTTTATCATAATATCTGGCTAACAAACTTAATGTTACTCTATACCTACCACCATCCAAAAAGATCTTAAAGATAGTTTTCTTGTCTTGTCTTCTTATTCTTAGAGCTGCAGGTTTATAAAGTGGTTAGCGGACGTTACTAAAGTTGTAGGTATACACTTTGCGGTTTGAAGCAAATTATTTCCATTCAACAAGATAACAGAGAAGTTCTAGAATTACTTTATTATTGCTTTTCTTTTTTTTAATTCTAAAGACATTTCAAAAGTGTTCATCATAGTATTTATGAGATAATTTCAAGGTGCTGGATGGGTTTACTATTGTGCGGGATAACTTCGTGGTTTCATGCATCATTGCATTAAATAAAGAAAGTATACGGTTGACGATGAATGGAAGCACGCCCAACTGATGTACTAATGATGCCGCTTATTCATATAGGTACTCACTTTTGAAAACTTGGTTAAATAGTTGATAGGTAAATATGTAGGGTTAACAACGGAATAAATGCAGACAACAAGAAAGGTTTTTTTTGTCTCCTCCAGACCTGAAATATACGCTTAAATTTCCATTCCTTTTGGTTCGTAAAGAAACCAATATTAGATCTTAGTCCCTAGTGGTGTGTGTTCCATGAATAAAATCCTTGCCCTTAACTGCTCTACCATGATAAACAGGAATAAAAGGTAGGTATGCTCATTATTTAAACCCAATCAGTCACTATCTTGCCATTTCTCCGACCTCACAATCATCTTTCAGTGTCATTTTCGTTTTTTAAATGAATTTAAAAATTAGCATTTAAACAAATTTATGCAAAATTTAAGACGATTTAGGAAGACGTTTAGTAATTTTTAGTATGATGCTAGGTTAAGAAGAGGATTAGATTTAAGAGTAAGCATCCTACTATCTTCTTAACATTTTTTTTAAGTAAAGAGTGCAGAGAGATGACACTTTTTTACTTGCACAAACTTAACGTTCATTATAAATCGGAGCATTTAAAAGGACCTTGCGATAAGAAGGAAATGAAAAAAGAAACGAAGGTAGAAACTCGCTTCCGTTTTGTAAAAAAATCTAATTACAAAACAGCTGTTGCCAAAAAAGAAATCGCAGGCTTTCCTAAAAATTCTGGTATACTCAAGGCCATTTTCACAGATTCTACACTTACCGGGATAAATGGCACTTAAGTTTGCCGCATATTAGGACTTAAGGCTAAGTTTTATAGCTAGCGTAAGTGGAACTTAAGTCAACATCATCGGAGACTTAAGTGCAACGAGATAAGTTTACCAATTGTGTAAAAAGATAAGTTTAGGTACGCAAAAGTTTACGTGAACGTCCTTTTCTTTCATTTGGATAAATCAAATTTGAATCAGATGTTCGTCAAACGTCAAAAATTTATTTGTGCAAAAAATTATTTAAAAAAGTAACATAAAATATGCCAAAAATAATCTTAACAAAATTTAGGACAATATGAACAAATTGCGTTTAATGATTTACTCATTTTAATTTTAGAACTATTCGGAAAAATGATGGTTTGTTCATTTTCTGTTACAAAAGTAAAATCCTTCTAATTAACTTTTAACAGAAAGAAATAAAAAGTCACAATCACGTTTAAATAAGTTTTAAGTAAGTAATAAATTTGTATAAGTTTCCGCAGCAAAATCCTTAGATAATATTATCCAATTTGCGTAAACCATTTCCCATACAAAATTTGACAGTTCATTTACCAAAAGATAAACTTATCCAAAAGATAACCGTATCTAGTGTTTTACGACGTTGCATGAATCCCCTTAGTGTTTTTTTTTATATTTAAAAATCTGATTATCATAATAGTCACGTTCAGAATCAACTAGGATACCATGTCTAGTATCCATGTATATGTTTCTGAACGACCAAAACCGGATAGGTTAAATTTGCTACTCAAATCAATTTCGTAGCCAGCTATTCTTGGCAATGGCCGCGGTCGGGCAACTATCCAAAGCTATCCGGATAGGTTTGTGTTGTTGTAATCCCTTGTTGAAAACATCTGATGCAGCTGATGCAACAACAACTCAAGCTATCTGAAAATGTTTGGGATAGGTGGATAGCCTATCGGATAGTTGCCCGAACGCGGCCATTGGATAGATGACTATACCAGAATTTTTAGGATAGCTTGAGATTTCTTTTTTGGCAACAGCTGTTTAGTCATCAGATGTTACTTTACATGGGATTACAACACAAAGCTATCCAGATCGCTTTGGATACAAATCTGAACGCGGCCAATGGCAATTTTAAAAAGACTTGTGCCCAATTTCATAAAAAAAAAAACACTTTAAACCCTTTTACCTAGAGTCCTCTTAAATTATATCAAACCTTTAAATATTTCCAGTTTCACCAAACTTAAAAAAGGAAATTTAAGGGAAATTTTAGTTAAAATTGGATTTGCCTCGCATCCCTGGATATAAAAATAGGTTGTTTCCTTCTCACATTCAAAATGCATGTGAAAAAGCATTACATGTAGAAAAAAATGCTACGAAAAAAATATTCGGAGAACGGATTCCTATGAACTCGGAATATTCTTGGACTTCTTACTATCTCTTCATCCTCAAATGAAGATGATTAATCAATTATTCTAAAAACAAAATCACAAAAGATTATTATTTACACACAAGCAATATTTTTGTATGGACCTATTCATATAATTTGTATTAGCAAGAAATAAAATAAAAAAGTGACTGCAAAATATTATCAAATATCATCTAAAACTTCCTTTCTCGTTGGCTGACATCTGATATCTGACATTACACTTCACAAATGCCACTTTTAAAATTTATAGAGGGCGTTTAAACACTAAATGGACTTTTAAATGTTTAAAAGTCCTTTATGAAATCGGGCATTAAATTTTTAATTTAATTTTAAAATTTGTATATTGAAGAGTTAGTCTGTGCAACAACCAATTTCAACACTAAACAATTGAATTCACCTTTGTATTTATATATTTGCCAAATTACTTACCACAATATCAAAATAATTATTATTTAACTTTATTTAAATTTGTGAAGACTTAAATAACTATGCGAATTCTGATTAAACATAAATTGCGTCTTCTTGCATCGAGAGAAAATTCCCGAGATTAATCAGAGTCGGATACAATTTAAATTTCTCTGTTGTTTTTGGTGCGACATCTGGGCTGTGAAGTGAGAATGGGCACATAACAAGGAATTCACCACTCAAACTGCAAAAATCAATCTAAAGTTCGGTGATGACTTGGCAGATGTCGCTGTAGAATGGTGTAAAAATATATTCACCTAAAAGTTTAAGATGCTCTGGGCAACCGGCTGATTTTGACGGTATCCTCAAAAGGTAAACTGTCAAATCAATTTGCTGTTTTTTTACTTCTTTTCTTTTGGCTGCCTTAAAAATTTATTAAACATCTAAATCTAATTAGTTTGATTAATTAACTAAACATCTTAATCACCAAACGCACAAACAATGACACGAGCTCAAAATTCAAATAATGTAAGTATTTGTGTATCAATTTCTACTTGCTATGCTAATCAAATAAAGTTTTGTCCAAATTTAAATTTGAATTCACTGTCAGAGCGAAATAATAGTACATAGTTTATATTTTAAAGGAAAGATTGCGAAGTATGGAGGAACTACCACCCGGTAGAAGTCAGCCATCGTTATGTGTAGCTTATTTATTACTAAGCGGAACATCTGGCTGGGCACTGAAGCAAGCCTCGTTGTCCTCCTCCTACGCTTTTGGAGCATTTTCATTTCTGTTGGGCCACAGTTTAATAGGATTCCTGCACACAACTCACCCAGATCCAGGGACGACTCTCAAGAAAATATTTAAGCAAACATCCCTGCTAGCCGAGGTAGCACCTTTAGCACTACTTAATGCTGAGTTTTACCTCCTGACTGGATTTGCCAAAGAATATGCATACGCACACTTAGCTACGGCTCTTCTACCATTAGCAGCACAAATTTTGATGGACAAACACACTCGGTCTGTGGTCGACGTCGCAATCCTCGGAAACCTTGGATCAATGGTGTATTTGCAAGTAATTAAAGAAACCGGTGTATGGACTGGAGGATTGATTGCTTTGACAGCTTTGAATCATTTTGTATTTAAGAAATTATCCCACCGCTATGAGGTACCAAAAGTGGAGATAGTAACCATTGGATTGAGTTTCTTTACTGTATTCGCCGTTAATTGCTTAAAAGACCTAAAGGCTTAATTTGCTCAAACGCTTAACGAATTTACTTATTTTATGTTTGGATGCATTCAATAAAAGGAGAAACGGTTTTGTAAATTTTTTAATATACCTTATAAATTAAAATGTCTATTTTGATTAACAAATATTTTTGTGATTCGAATAATCTTTTGTATGTACTAACTGAATTATATATATAATATATGTACATCTGTTGTTGTAAAAAATGTTTTCTTTTCATAGTTTTTAAAGGTTCTTAGAAGATTAGTCTTGAAATGTTCTTATGTATTTAGGTTTCTGGCATCCCAGACGTTGATCTTCTTTGTAAGGCCTGTTTCCTTAAAAACCTTCATATAAAAACAAATCCTGGCCATAGGCACACATTTCTAGCTTGCTTAATGATTAAGAATTTTAATCTTGTTGGCTATAGTTCGATCACATTGGTTTTATGTCACAAAATTCACAGCTAATTAATAATTATCCTCAAACAGTATTGTCAGGAGGAAGACATTTCTCACCTCGTAATTACTTAAGGAGTTCCAAGAGCGAATGGGCAGGTAGAAGAATGAACCGTTTGCTGATCCCAATCCTACCCGTTCAAAGTAACAAAACTTGTAAACATGAGCGAAAACGATCGCATTTTGATGAAAACTGATGAAATGGCGAACATGGGCGATTAAATCTGGGGGCTTATTACATAATAAACGAATATCGTCTTTTTTCTTTGTGGTGTAGTCTCCATGTTGTGTGTATGAATGCATAATATAAAAGTAAATAAAAATAAAAGATATTAAAAAATTTTTAAGTTATTAATATTTTTTTTTTTAAGTTATTTAATTTTAAAAAAATTTTTAAATTTTTCACAACATTAAATTATTTAAAAAAATCGTCTGTAACGCCGCGTTTTTGTTAAATTGCGATTACGAGTAACGAGTATAGTAAAATCGTTTTTTATAAACGAGTGCCTTCAGCTGTCGTATTGGCTGGCTTTCGTTTTGAGTTTGTTGTTAACATTAGGTTTGTTCGTTGAGCCCTGAAGTCACCCTGGGGTCGCCCCAAAGCGTTTTTTGAAAAACCTGAAGTCACCCTGGTGAAAAAATTCTGTGTTTTTTGAGACCTGGGGTCGCCCTGAACTCGCCCTGAAGTAGAACTAGGTATTTTGCTGTGGCGAGTTGAGGTAAAGCAAAAACTGCCAAAGTGACATGAGTTGTTATGCATATGTTTTGTTGTGGATTTACGTGCTGCAGGTTATTGTTTATTTTTGGAAAACAAATGTAAAGAATATACAAATTTAATTTAATGCTAATAAATAGCAATACAAAATGGAAACGGTAGAAGTTGTTTTTATTCATTTTTAAGACATATTTGAAACAAATTTTAAGTTTTAATTATCTAAGCACAGAACTTTTTTTTCTTGCTTTAAATGACCCTTGAGCGTTTTTTGAGAACCGAAAAACCCAGGTTTTTTTGACAATTCTTGGGGTTGTCAAGAAAACCTGGGTCAACCCTGGGTAAAGTTCAACGAACGAAGCTATTATATTTTGGTTTTGTTTTTGTGTTGTTTTGAGTGAGGTAAGGAAAATTGTAAGAAAAATAATAAATGTAGTATGATTGCATTTTCGTTTTTTATAATCGCACTACGCGCTGACTTTCGTTTCCCTGGGACTTCGTTTTTTCTGCCGTGCGTTTCGTAATACATAATAAGGGCCCAGGGAAAATTTTTGTCAGCACTGTATTATTTTTTTGTTTTTTTTTTTTTCAAAAAGATCACCTGAAGTTAGATATTTCTTTTGGACCAACTGGAATTTTGTTAGGGTAACTACAGGTGAAGATTGTTGTTCAAAATCGTGCCACGCGGTATAACCGTGTTGAACGTCGTCGTGTCGATTTTTCAGGACCAGATGCAAAACTTTCACGAACGACCTGGGCCCGTATTACGATTATGAAAATTCAAAATCCGTCGTTATCGTTATTTTACGATAGTCGTTTTATTAAAACGATAGTCGTTTTATTAAAACGATACTCGTTTTCGTTTACGACTGCTTTTTGCGGTCGTTTTTTATACTTTTGGATCGTGATTCGTGACTTTATGTTGTTGTCACTTTATTTATATGTTTGTTTGGTTCTGATTTTTTTTTTTTTATTTAATATGGCATTATTTTCAGACATCCATGCAGCAGCTGTTGGAACATTTTGAACACGATAAAATTGTGTAAATTACTGACCGGTCATTTTCCAAAAATAATTGAACAGTTTTTGTTCTTAAATGTTGGTGTGAATTTATCCCACCTTTCAAAGTGGAGTTCATTCCCATCTAGTTTTTAGTGAGTGAGTAAGAACTTCACTTTAAAAAGCGGATTTCCCACTTTTCCACTTAGTGTGAAAATAAAATTCACTTCGCTTTCGAGATTTCTAAAGATATTTTTACAATGGGCTCAAGAACACATTTCTTGGACAAAAGTACTCGATGCACGGTAGTGTTGCATAAACACCGAAAAATTTCACTATCGATGGTATCGATGTTTTTCGCAAAAACTATCGATAGTATCGATAGTTTTTTCTTATTTTTAATACGTAAGTGTACTTGTCTGGTTAAAAAATAGTATCCTTAAAAAAAAAAGTACCTCTTTTTGCTTGTTCGAATAAGTGAAATAAATATAACCGTAAGGTAATATTATGACAGTGATAGCAGCAACCTTAATTATTTTATTAATAATTATTTATTTTCAGTTCCAAAATTCTCCACTTTATTAAGGAAATCAAAAAAACAGCTCAACATACATAATATTGTAACTAAAAACAGAAACTAACAGTTCTACTGCAATCTCACTGCAATTCAATTTCCATCCCCGTGTGAATGGGCCTAGTGTAGGTTTTTTAAAGTGAAGTAAAAAAAATTTAAGTTGAACACTTAGGGCCAGGTTTCACAGTCGATACTTACCGGAATAAGTGGCACTAAGTTTCCCATATTAGGAACTTAAACTAAATTTCATAGCCAGCGTAAGTGGTACTTAAGTCACCAACAACGGAGACCTAAGCGCCACTTATTCAGATAACAGTGCACTGTGATATTGGGAATTAATCTTTCACATTTGCCACTTAAGTGTCGCTTTTCTGGCTTATAAAGAAATTAATCAAAACAAAAAAATTAAAAATAAACAAACGTCTCAAATCTAAATACATAATAATTTTTTCGCTGAAAAAAGGAAAATTTATAAAAATCTGTGTATTATGATTTTAAAGAAGAGGAAAAAGTAAATGAGACTGGTTTTCAAACAAAATGTATTTAAGGCCTATTTTTTCGATAGTTTTAAACTATCGGCAATAGTGTCGATGGTAAAAAACTATCGATGTTTATCCAACACTACTGCACGGTTTCCAAGGAATGTAACTCCCTTTTTCGGATGGTCATCCCGCTCGCGGATCTTCGTTGCTCCGCTTAGGGTATGTTCAGTGGTTCGACAGGCGCCTATGTTAGATGTTTTCTTGGATAACAGTATCTTGGACGGCCCACTGAGGCAATCCGCATCATCTCACTCGTATCTCAATGAATCTATTGTGGTCCCCAGGGATGTAGATGAGATACAAATTAGGATAGGTAAGGAAAGGAGTTAGTGGAGCTTAGGTATGGGTATTAGGTGCCTCCCTGAACCTTCCTGAATTATGAACAAATGCCAGGGCCCTTATTATGACCCTTATCATGGTATCCGATTGGAACGGAATTTTCTCCGAAAAAGGCCTTATAGTTTTTTTATTGGCTAATCTTTTACTTTTGTAGGTAGCCGAGTGCTAGTAAGTTTCAAGTAATAATATAGAAAAGTTTTAATCGCATGACGAAGTGAAACATTTCACTTTTACAAAATCAATTTTGTATGAATCGGAGAAAATTCCGTTCCGAACGGATACCATGATAGGGGTGTATGCATTACGAAACGAACGGCAGAAAAAACGAAGCCCAGGGAAACGAAAGTCAGCGCGTAATGCGATTATGAAAAACGAAAATGTTTTTCGTACTATATTTATTATTTTCTTACATTTTTCACTCAAAACAACACAAAACCAAACCAAAATACAATTTCGACAACAAACTCAAAACGAAAGCCAGCCAATACGACAGCTTAAGGCACTCGTTAATAAAATACGAGTATCGTTTTTTTTTTACGATACTCGTTACTCGTAATCGCAATTTAACGAACACGCGGCGCTATAAACGATATTCGTTTTATCTAATAAGCCCCCAGTATTTTTCTCAGTGGAAAAAACCAGGATGTCCCGCAGTTGGTCAAATAAGTAATCGCGAGTGTTGTTTTTCTGGTTCTTGCTAAGCTAGGGCATTTTCAAAGGAAGTGATAACAGCACTCCTCCACCTCTTCATCATGACCTTGTGCATAATTCAGATGTTCGTTGCCCATTCTGCTCATGTGGGTTCCCATGGAGTCGTGACAGATTAAGATTCCCATATTAATTTTGTAATTAAAAGATTACCGCACTGATTATGAAAAGTACAATTCCTTAAAATTAAAGAGCGGATAGTTAAACAAAAAGGACATTAAATACAAAAATACATGCAAAATTAAAAAAAAAAAAACAACAAATAATTTATTTCAAAATGTAATTTTTTATTAATTGATGCAAACCTGAAGCCAAGTGTTACTCAGCGCGTTTCAAATTTGTTTTTTAAACTGTCGTCATATTATTGTTAAATATAATTGAATCATTAAATTCGCTACATAAATATCTGTTTATTTTTATATTTTATTGTTTTTTTTTTTGTTTCTTTTATAATAAAGTTTAAATTTGGCGGGAATACTTTCGTAGTTTATTGTAATTTTAATTTTATTATGTATCTGCACTAAACAGACTTATTATAGTCCTAACCTTTTTTATGCTATTGCTTAAAATATTTTTGAATTCGCTAACTTAAATTTCTTATTTATAGCACATTCTTAATTTCTTTTAACCTATTTGTACAATAATTTTAAATTTATATAATAAATCAATTTATTAAAGAAAAATAACTTTATGGTATTTAAAATAATTTTTGTATTGTAAAAATAAATACCAAACACAACTAATTTCCCCGGAGTGATGTTAAAATTCTGTAAGAAAAAACCAAGAATATGCGCAAAAAATGTTGATAAATCAAAAAAATTCATTAAGTCTATTGAGATCTAGGAAAGCCAACTGTGTTTTGATGCTATGTATATCTGTAGTGTACTCGTAATGTGTGTTTATTTGTTTATTGTTATGTTAATTAAAACGAAATGAGCATAAGTCTTGTTAAAAAGTATTTTGTTTGCACGAGGCGAAAACTAAACTTCGTTTTGTTTAATTTTTAATTTAAATTGTTTGTGTGTTATAATTTATATATTAATTATTCTAAAAACTATAATAATTCTTTGACAACGTATTAAGTTTATGACCATGTTTGTGAGTGCAGTTTTAAACCTCAAAGGGGGCACTAAAA
Source organism: Leucozona laternaria (assembly GCA_932273885.2). Taxonomy (NCBI): domain Eukaryota; kingdom Metazoa; phylum Arthropoda; class Insecta; order Diptera; family Syrphidae; genus Leucozona; species Leucozona laternaria. The sequence goes on from OW026367.1 coordinate 45,532,710, forward strand.
CTTTTTTAATATTAAAATTTTTCTTCATGTACATTGTACAATGAAGTGTGTCGTTTTATTATTTATTTTTTTTTGTATGTATATTTGCGATGAATTATAAATAAAAAATAGACAACAGGATATAAAAACAAAAAAAGAAAAATAAACAGTTCAGAAAATATATCAATCGCAAATAAGTAGTTTTTTTTTTTTTTTTTTTTTTTTTGGAATGGCAAACATATTTGCAACGTCTTTTTGCTTCAGATTGGTAAACAATTAGTTTTCTTTGTCTTCTAGCTTCATGCTTGTGTCAGGATTTTCGAAGATTTTTTCCGTACTTAAAAGTGGAGTTTTGGCAACTTCGTGGAAAATCTTGTGCGAGTATTTACTTCTTATTGTTTTTATTGTTCCTTTAGGTTTTCTGTGTAGTCCAGCATTTAAAAGTGGTATAATATGTTCAAAGTCTTCTAGTGTGTAGCCTTAAAAAAATAGATATTTACATAAGTCAACTGAGGCGTAAAATAAAGTGTAGATTAGTAATAATAAACAAATAAATATGAATTATAACAATAATAATATATGTATGTATATGTATTTACATACATTTACACATAATTTGTCCTAGAAAACGAAACAACTTAACCAACATTGCATTTCTATATTTTTTGATCAAACATTCGAATTGTACTACTTTTTTATGTATGGTCGTTTTATTAAGTATGCGCGAATTAAAACAATTCCGTAATTTCACCCTACGTTTCGTTGAAAATTCTCTGAACTTCTTCAGGGGTCACAATTTGTTGAAACTTTATAAACAAACAATATTCATGCCTATTACCGATGACGCAAACGACTCCAAAAAATACGTAGAGCAGAAATTTGCATTCCATTTTTCGTTTTCAATCATTCACTCTCGTTTTAACGTCGTACATAAATGTCAAACGTCGTTCAACGACTCTCTTCTGCATTCTGTAAGACGAATAGAAACTAAACGACTAACACCAAAAACGACAGTACCTGTAGTTGTAAATATTGCAAACGACAAGAAAATGGAAGGATAAAAAACCACAATTTTCCTTGTTAAAATATTTAATTTATAAAATATTTTGTTGTTAATATATTTATCAACAAAATATATTTTTTATTTTTGTAATTTATTGCAAAAAAAAACAATTCGGTACAGTTCTGGGCGCTTGTCGAGATGATTGAAAAAAAAAACATGATTGTATGAGGTTTTTCGAAGTGCTTGAAAAAAATGCATTGGAGATTGGTAGCTGAACAACTCAAAACTATAATATGTATGCAGGCCCTCATGCCAGACATGAAGGTGGTGGACCAAAGTCTTGCATCGGAAAAGTGCCTGGAATTCCTTTGTCGACTTCATGACAAACCATAGCAGCAGGAACGTTCATCACCTTACACACAATCCTAAATCCATTTTTAATAAATATTCTGCATTTCTTCATGTTCTTCACTATCACCATACTTATACATGTTGCTTTACTTCTCATTTGAGTAACTAAATTAAATTATGATGATTTTTTTCAATTGTGACAAGTTTTGACAGATTCTTAGGCCTTTTTATTCATTAAAAAATCTAGTACACGTCTCTCGCGTCGAAAAACTTATAAATAGAATGCCATTTGAAAAACGACACGACAAAGAAAACGACAGACGACTTGGGTAATGAAGGTGATTAATGGCCCATCACACACTGGTTCAATTTTGAAAGTGAATTAGTCCTTCCTAACTTTTGCTTCAATCGCACAAGGAATTAAGAAAGATGCGAGAAAATTGTATGTACATGAAACAGATTTGATTGGATGAGTATTTTTTCTTTCAATGTGAGAATACCAACAGCAAAAAATCCTTTGCTTTTACAATAGGCGTTTTCCTTTGGAGGTGGCGAAGTACTTGTGAGTAGATGAAAACTAAAATCTTGTACCTTCATCTAGTCATGCTTTCTTCGCGAGTAGATGGAAAACTTACTTAAATTAAAAATTTAAAATAACAACAAAAATAGCTCGATTTTATGCATGGGGAAATTTCAAAACGGTCCATAGGGGCGACAGACCTTGAAAAACTATCAGTCGCGAAAATAAAAGAATCATCAAGTAGGATTAGCTGGGGAAGAGCGGTTGATGGTGGTCATTTATTTGTCAGAAAATTCAAGGTGCAAGACTGGAGGTTGAGAAGACGCACTTAAATTGGACTGCGGAAAAATGGAACACTGTTATCTTCTCTGATGAGTCCATATTAAATTTAAGGGGATCCGCTTGGTTTCGTACGGTACGCAGACCAGACGGCAAAAGCCTAAATCCATTGTTTCACAAAGGACCTATTTGAGCACGGTGGAGTGTTATTATTGTCTGGGGATGTTTTTCCCAGTCAAGGGAACGGGCCAATTCACAAGGTAAATGGTGTAATGAACCGTTTCATGTATCGGGAGATTCTTAACAAATGGTCTGCTTCCTCATGCTGAGGTAAATATGCCGTTGTGAAGGCTCTTGCAACAACGATCCCAAATATACAGCTAAACTCGTGAAAGATTGACTTAACGAAAACCGTATTGTAGTAATGAAGTGGCCAGTATAATACCCTGATCTCAACCCCATAGAGAATCTATGGGATATTTGTAATTCTGAAAATTCATCGTACGAAATTCGGTAATTTCGACTCCATTCGATAATTTCGACTCCATTTTTCAACATTCTCAAATTGCCTGGAATAATATCCCCATTCATAAAATTGAAAACCTTATAGACTCCATGGCTCGGAGACATCATGAAGTAATAAATAATGGCTTCGCCACAGAAGAAAATGTTTTTGTATTTATTTTATATGAATTCAAATATGTGCTTTAGTTTTGTCCACCTAGATTTTAATTAATTCTGAGTTATATTGTTGATTATTTAATAAGGTTTGAGTTATGATACAATTTATTGTCTAATATCTTTTGATTAGAAAAAAAAAAAAAATAAAATTAAAAGATTATCTTAGGTTTTTTTTAATTTTCTTTATATTTTTCCAAAATGAGATAATTTCGTGCTTTGGTTTTGGCCCACATTGTATGTATGTCACAGCATGGGCATGTCTATAGAAGAACCAAATTTAAGATGAATATTTTTGAAAGATTTCCTGGCTACTCGTATGCCTATATCATTGCAACGTGTGCACACACATTATTTTAATTGCAGTATTAAACTTTATACACCCCAATTTTTTTTTAAATCTAAGTCTAAATAGTCCGAACGTTCCGAGGGGCCAACAAGGTACAGAACACGGAAATGTTGTCCGGAAATTCGACGGCGGGAGACTGCAATCGCTATTTTCTTTTCCTATCGAGTCTCTTGTAACCTCTTGAGAGGTCCTATGCCGCCAGCATCAGTTATTATTGAGAAAAAGTGGCAACGTTGCTAAGAAGCTATCAGACAGACTTCGAAAGGGAATCGCGTTAACTTTTTACAATACCCGTGATTTGTTGAGACACCACATTTTAACACCAAATTTCATAACAATCTCCCTATATTCCTTTTTTTAACTTCAATAAATGATGAATAAATTTAACTTACCGGTATAATAAACCAACGTTTTTGTCCATGCGTTTACCTCTCCATTCATCCGTAATGCAATCATTAACGCAGCGCAAGCCATTTTTGAATCGCTAAAGCTAATGGTTGCATAGTCCATAAGTGAGAACTCTAAAATATATCTAGCCAAGGTCAGGGTTGGCATTGGAACTTTGGCGCACTTCAAATTAAACAAAAAAAAAAGATCAGATTCCCGTTTCAAAGAATAATAATGTTCACTAAACTTACTCTAGCGTATCTTCTAAGAAATCTATATGATAACGGTATTCCCAAATCATAGTTAATAGTCTTTAATGTAGTCATTTCCATTTTAATCAATTCGTCGTGATTGTATGCCCCGTCACATATATACAAAAAATCTTCAATCAATGGCGGCGTTCGTTCCTGTGTATAAGAAGTCATAAACTTTTCAAATAATATACTTCCTCCCTTTTAACTTACATCATATTTGGATGCAATAAATAAGGATGCAGCTCCAAGCAGTTGCAATTTGTCTTTGTGTATAATGACTTTCCCCAAGAAAATATCTACCAACTTTACAGCCAAGTATAATGTTTCATGGTTTAGCTCAAAAGTCTCCTGTACCTCTACCATCCAATCAACAAGCAAGGAGCGCATCCATTTGGATAAATGTGTCTGCTTTGGCATATAATCCACAATTAGAAACTCAACCTGAAATTATAAGTGCATTCAGATTATTTTTTTAAACTAGAGTCTTGATTCTCTCAATCAAACCTCTCTCGATTTTAGATAGTTAAAAATGTCCATGGCATAGTGAGACACTTGAAACGGGTCGTTCCAATTGGCTTTGTCGAAATCTACAACGCCATTAGGTATTTCAGCTGGAATATTCTTTAATGGCGACGGAGTGGATATTCTATTTTCATTCTCGACTTCCATTGACATTTTTTGATCTTTGATCTCTTTCTTGTGTAAGCCTTGCGACAACGAACGCCGTTTAGATTCAAAGTTTCCAGAGGATCGCACTGAATCTGATCCCGAAATGTCTTCCAGCGCCGACATATACAGGCTTTCTTCAGTCTTATTGAACTCATTTGAGATTCGTCTTGTGGGTGGTTTAATCACTTCAAGATCGTCTTTTTTCTTAACAATTGTGGCAGCTTGGGCTTGAGCGGTTGCCAACACTTTTTGTTCTTCAATTATTTGTGCAATCGCATTACGAGTGTTTGCACGAGTGCTTACTTTTGTTGGCCGCAATAATATCGCCGCAGCACCATTTTCTTTCTGATGAACGTAATATAAAATATATTAATAAGATATTCGAGTGCAATTAATGTCAATGAATATAAATAACCTTAATGGCTGCTGTTGCTTTCTTTTGGGCTTCATTTTGGACTTTGGCTACGACCTTTTTAACATCATTATCCAAAAGCAGGGTGTTAACGTTATTTGTTAAATTTCCTAAAGCTGACCTTTTGATCTTGTCGTTCTTCAATGGACTGTTTTCGGCTTTTCGTTTACCTCTCGTAATAATAGACTCTACATTTTGGTCTTGAATGTTTTGTGCCCTTAAATAAAAATAAAACAAATAAATTATCCTTAATTTGTTCGTTAAGATCATCTATACAAAATTTACCTTTTTGTTATTCCTTTCCTGGCCAATGGCAAGAGACCTGATTTATTTGTTAGATTTTTTGTTGATTTTGTTGTAGCCATATTTAATGTTTCCGTCAAATTTGTGATTTTCAAAAATATATTTTTAAACGTTTACCCCGACAAAAATGCAGTTCTTTTTTAAACAAAAAAAAAATCTGAAAAGAAAATCAAACTCACTTTAAATAAAAACTCATTTATTTTTGTTTCTGTAGTTGAAGGTTCAAAGATATGAAATGTTTAATTAAGGGGCCGGCATTTGGGGTTCATGAAAAGTGGTATCACTGCCCAGATTGAGTAGGAAGTTTGTCAAATTTTTTTATGAACAATTGTTTTGATCCGTTCGAGTATTGTCCAAAACTTCGAATTTCTACGAATGTTAGTACAAAATCCTTCAAAGTTCATATAAAGAAAAATCTTAGAAATTCTATCTTTCGGACAGTACACAAACATATAAATTCTATGGAAGTCAATATAAATATACAAATGAACAATTAAGGTTAACATGGGAGTATATAACATTGTTAGGAAGGGTGATAATATGGCAAGCCGCATAATCTCACTCGGAACTCAATGGATCCATTGTGGCCCCCAGGATGAAGGTAAGGTAAGGATGAGGATTGGTAAGGAAAGAAGTGAGTGAAGCTTAGGTGTGGGTATGGGGTGGTCTCCGTGAAACATCCTGAATTCTGAAAAAAATTTCACAGAATGTTTATCAGTGGCAAAAACGAGATGTCGCTGTTTTTCGGGTTCTTGCTAAGTTAGAAATTTACAAAGGAAGTGGTAAGAGCCCTCCTACGCCTCTTCATCTTGACGCCCTCTGAATAAGTCAGATGCACTGATGCCCATTCTGCTAACGTGGGTTCCCATTGAGTTATGAACTGTAAGGATTCCAACCAAAAGGGATAGTCGAGTCTGTAGTCTGTTTTTTCCTTAGAGAGGCCTGGCCATAGATTCGTCGAGACCCGATAAGATTCAATTGCTGACAATCTACCGTTTGCGGTTTCGAGGAAGCATTGGGTAATCCTATTCTTTTCTTGTTCTAGTGGCATAAATACGGAGGATTCAGTTTGGCTTAGATCAAAAGAAAATCCTAATTTGGTCAATTCACTCGCTATTAGCTCGTTACGGCAACATCCACCAGTTTAGATTTTGTAACAATTTAAGCAATGGCTTTAAGTGCCATCTGACTATCAATGAGATTATCGATGTTTCTATTTACTAGTTCAAAAGTGGCAAGACTGTTTGCGGCCTCATAAATTGCAAGCATTTCTACTTGAAAAACACTCCAACTGTCTGAGAAGATGCCTGACCCTACCCCCTCAACCGCCTTGGAACCATCTGTAAAAACCGAAACATGATCAGTGTTTATGACCGGTTGGCCATCCAGAGGTCCCTTGAGAATATCTGTTAGGGCCACTGGATTGAAATAAATGTACAGTACATACAGTATAATCTATACTTTAATGTCTTTGCCCAATTAAGTAATTATGGCTTAATACTCGAAGTAGCCCCCTACCCAGCTGTTGCATTGGTTAAGTCGTAGAGCACTACTGGCCGCCACTTCCTTCGTAAATAAATCTAGTGGGGCTAGTGACAGAGAAACGTTTCCAGGGCTGCGGTTGGAGTAGTTTTCATTTTTTTTATAGTTTTTAGATTTTTTGCCTTTTCTAAGGCTGGCCACCAGACCAAACATGCCTAATGCCTTTGTCAAAACTTGCCTTATTATGGCTATGTAACATCCAACTAATGCTTCTGGGACCGGGACCCCATTTTACATTTTAACTTGCTTTGTTTTTTTTTTGAGAGCTTTGTTTTAAAAATATATTTTTAGTTCGTTCAATATTGAAATAGCGGGCACGCTCACAAAGCTATTCCAAGTTATCTGGATAGGTTTGAGTTATTGTTATCCCTTGTGAAAAAAAAAACAGTTGAGGGCAGCTGCTAAACAACTCAAGGTATCTTAATTTTGTTTTGGATAACCAGTTAGCCCGCGATGGCAGTATTCAATCATATTTTCCACACAAAAAATTTATAATTTTTGGTTTTTTTATTATGAGTTATGGCAGTCAAAACATGAAAGGAATTGTCCTTCCAGTTCAAAAATGGAGGTTTTCGTATAAAAATCTTTTCTGGCGTCACTACAATAATTCTGCCTGGCTGTTTTTCCGACTGGTCATGGAGGAGCTGGAGTGTATGAAACTTTGCAGTTATTTACAAAAACAATTTCTATAGGTAAGTCAGTGGTTTCCTAGGTTTTTGTCAATGAAGCAATAATAGCAAAAGAACGCAATATTCATTTTCCATTCCGAAATTTAACTAGTAAATGCTAGGTTCAGTGTTTTTGTACTGGCGTAGCAGATCTTCCCTTCCGCGAATTTTTAATTTTCGCACACACAAATTTATTTTCCTTTTTTCCACCACGCTTTTCACAAATTTCAAACGATACTGACAGTGGCTTCTTGAATTAAGTAGCACACTCTGTAGCAGTCCGTACATAAGCTATGTACAGACAGTTTTTGTTCAACGAGTATAACTGTAACAGCCCGTGACATAGTGGAATAGTACGTAGGACTGTCAAGTCGAAGGTCGGCGTTCGGTTCCAAGCCTCGTCTACCTAAAAAAAACAAAATCATTTTTCTCACGGCGAGGAAGTGATAAATCCTCCAAGAGTATCACTTGTTATGAAGAAGTGCGGTGTTCAATGGAATGCATTGGAGTAAAATAACATTCACATCTGACACTAATATTCAAATTAAAAGCGAAAGAAACCAAAAATGGGTATTTTGGTATATGTAACACTTCTTGGACACAAAAATTTGTATAGCAGAATTTTACATTTTTTTCTCTTTCGTTTTAATCTCTCTTTACAACTTTTTGAAGTTAATAAACAAATATTTGTGAAAATTTGTAAGAAATGTAAAGTTACCTATTAAGTAAAGGCCCAATGACTTCAACCAAATTTTGTATACACACAAAAAAAAAACTCGTTTAATGTAGGTGTAAATATAAGAGCTTACGATTCTTTACGTGGATTTGTAAAACATGCAGTTACTAAACCTTAATTTAAAATCCGGAAATTTAAAATACGTGTTTTTATTTATATCTTATACTAGCATCCGGTGAATATCTACATGCATTCTTAATATACCGGATTTTATGATTAGTTATTTTTAGTTTAAAAATAAGCAAATGCAAGAATGCACGTAAACAACAGATTTTAACCTAAAAACAATCCGAAGTTTTTTTTTTTTTTTTAACTTAAATCTTGTCCCAAAGAAGGAAAGTAATTTTCCACTAAGAAATTGTTTTGAAGGGAATTGTTATTAATAATATATGTGCATTATGTATAAAATTGTTATAATCGAACTGAAAAAGTGTTGTGATTTCCTATGTGTTCCTCCTGTTCGATGGTAAAATTGTCCAATTCAGTGTGTTTTGCATTAAATGCGTCAAAAGTCTTGAGCGTGTAGGTTGGGTTGAATATAAACTAATACTGCAGCAATAATACTTAAATCTGAAATTGTAATTCATTCGCCAAGAAAAAAAAATCAATTTTTTGATCGTAATCTGAATTTACTAAGGAAAAGGTGTTGGATAAGGCTATAGCGTGTGGGTTAGATAGAAAAAAAATCGTATGGGAGGGGCGGACTATTTCCTCCCGTTTAGCCGAGAGGTGACATTTTCTAAAAAAAAAATGAATTAAAAAAGAAAACAATTATTAAAAATCAACGGTTACACTTACAATGTCACGATATACCTTTTTTTAAAGAAAACTAGAAGAGATTTTAGCATCCGGTTTTCGGTGTCTGACTAAAAATTAATAGGAGCATTGAATATTTAAAACAAAAATACTTTTTTAATAACGTACATAGGTACCTACAATTACAAATATTTTACAATTTTCTTTTCAAAATTTTGAGTTTGAAAATTATTTTTTGCAAAAGCTTAATTCAGTTCTTAGCTTAAGCTTGGCTTTAAGCGGGGTATACATTGTTCAAATGCTTGTCATGCATAGAGAGTGTATTAGTAAAAATGAAACACGTATACATTGTGTGTATGCTTGAAGAAAAATCAAAAAGTTTTGATTTTTGTTCAATCAGATAGCCAGAATTGAAATCTATATATATAAAAATGAAAAAATGTTTGTATGCGGCAAATAGACTCGAAAACTACTGAACCAATTTAGATGAAATTTTAAATGTCTGTTCCTAATAGCACCGGGATGGTTTAGAAAGTGGTTTGAGTAAAATCCGCCCACTGAAACGGACATTGTCAATAAAATTTATTTCTCAATACTTTATTATGAAAAAAAATAAAAGAAAAAATTATATGACAAACAAAAATTAATAGGAAATACATGTGTGTATGTCAATTGAAGAAAAAATTTAAATAAAGAAAATTAAAAAAAAATTGGTAAATATTCAAAGAAAATTTGAAATATATAAATATGGATTATAAAACAAAAGACTGTGAGAAGTGGTATGTGAAGTGCATATAAGTAGTGCAATTAAAGAAAATCAAAGTAAAAAAAAAAAATAAGAGGTATAGGTATATGAAACTATTCAAAGAAAATTTGAAATATATAAATATGGATTATATATTTAAAGGAATACAAAAACGACTTTAATGCATATGAAAATAGTTCAATTATAGAAAATTTAAAAAAAAGGTATGTATATGTATGAAAGTATTCAAAGCAAATTTATAATATATAAATATGGATTGTACAATTAAAGGAATACACAAAAGACTGTATGAAGTGGTATGTGAACTGCATATAAGTAGTAAAAAAAATTTAAAGGGGTATTATGAAATTTAAAGAAAATTTGTAATATACAAATATTGATTTTATAATTAAAGGAAAACAAAAAAATGCCACCAAAAAGACAAAATATAGGAAGAAATACACGCAAAAAAAAAAAAAATTGAGAATACAATTAAATAATGAAAATGAAGAATTACACGAACAACGTATTGAATCAATGCGCGTAAAAAATATACAGTCACGTTCAAATGAAACAAACGCACAAAAAGAAACAAGAAATGAAAATGAACGTAGGAAAAAGAAAACGAGCAAGAGAAAGTTTAACGGATGAAAATCGTGAAATACAAAATTTAAATATTCGGATTTATATGCAGACAAATCATGGACATAATTTGTCAGAATTCAATCGAATTGTATTCGAATAAAATATGCAATAAACTATAGTAATAATGAATTTGTAATTATTGGAAACATGGACAAAATTTGTGCATATTGTAATGCATTAAGATTTAAAAATGAAAGTATTGGAATGTGCTGCTCAAATGGAAAAATTAAATTGCAAGAATTAAACACTCCACCAGAACCATTATTAACATTGGTTTCAGGTAAGTGAGTTATTAAATTATTTGTCTGAGTTTTTGAATTAAAAAATACATAAGTATGTATGTATGTGTAAATTATGGTCGTCCATTGATTTCAGGTGTTACAACAGAGTCAAATCATTTTTTGCCTAACATACAAAAATACAATGCATGTTTCCAAAGAACGTCGTTTGGTGCAACTAAAATTGTAAACGATCATTTCATGCCAACATTTAAAGTCCAAGGCCAAGTTTACCACCTTACTGGCTCTCTTTTGCCCCTACAAGATAATGATCACAAACTTCTACAAATTTATTTTATTGGGAACAGAAAAAAACAAGTTAATCAACGTTATTCAAAAATAACGGAAACAAGAACAGGAATTATCGAATCGTTACAAAATTTGTTACATGAACATAACAAACTGGTAGGATTATTTACAACGGCAATAGAAAAAATGCCTACGGATAATTACAAATTAGTTATCAGAGCAGACAAAATACCTGCTAGAGAACACGAAAGAAGATACAATGCACCAGTAATTGATGAAATTGCAGTAGTTATTGTTGGAGAGGAATTTAAATCAAGGGATATCATTCCGCACCGCAGAAATAATAACATTCAACGTGTGGCTGAAACTCACAGATCATACGACGCATTGCAATATCCAATTATATTTCGGGAAGGTGAAGATGGATATCATTTCAATATAAAACTTCAAAATCCAATTACAAGTAAATACAAAAAAGTAACATTTTGTTTGATTTTACACTACTTAAGTAGAAAAAATAAACTTCATATGACAAAAAAAATAGTTTCCATAATCATACATATATATCAATTGTATACATGTATTGAAAAGGTTATAGAAAATGGTATCATTTCATCGAACACCACAAGATTTTAGAAGCAATAACAGTCATTTTCTTATTAAGTGATTTACGTAAAACTTTACCTGCTATACCCCAGTCCCCAGTCAACAACAGCAGATGAACATGTTTTAAATCATCAAGTTTATGGGTTTAAGAACATTAATTAATATTACCCAAAAGTATGAGTGTACAGTTACATAATTATTCTGCCACCGGACATTTCATAAATCGATTGTTATATATTGGAATTGATAAAATGCCATTAGATGTACATATAAACAAAATTCATATACGGCGGTAACATAAATAGAATAGAAAAGGGCAATTCTTTATTCCCCATGCGAAGCAGGGGCGGGCCAGCTAGTAATGTATATTTGAGAATGATTGCTTGATCAAGCATAGACACATTTTCGCAAAGAAATTTAATTAAAAATTAATGATTGAAGACTCATGCATGAAGTGTGTATATGTAACGTCAGAAAAAAATTATAAATACACTCTCACATGCATGACAAGCATTTGAACAATGTATATCCCGCTTTACATTCACAAACTAGGTACCTAGTTAGGAGGGACTTGTGAATTTAAAAAAATTAAAAATTAAATTAAAATTAAAAATTAATTCATTACGGCAATAAATTTCTAAAATATAGCACATTGTCTAAAATATAGCACACTATAGGTATAGCATATAGTTGTGTGAATCCAGCATTGCGCTTGATTAGAAGTTTTTGACGATTATTGTGGAAATGTGTTAAAATATAACACCAGGATCTCTGTTACTCCTCAAACAACTTATGTCACTAATACTAGAGCACAACCAATGATGTCTAATCAAGAGATTGGGCGCATTCACTAATAGTAGTTTCTACGTAGTCCAAATTCAACTAGATTTGTGAATGCAAAATTGCACTACAAAGCTAGTCAATCCTAAACGGTCACATTAATATCAGATGTAGAGATGTTAAATAAGAAACATTTGTGTTTTGAGAACTTTTAATAAACTTTTTTTACAGTTTAAATTAAACAAAATGTATATTTTCATATTGCACCATTAATTTCATTTTGAGAATATCTTTTACCAAAAATTAAACTTGTATTTTCATCGATCAGCTTATTGTGAAATGTCAAAATCATTTCCCACTAACTTTGTAGCCGAAAATTTTACACTAGGTCGGAGGGGAAATTTCAACTAAGTTTTAATTGAGTCGACTACGTAGAAACTTCATTAGTGAATGCGCCCATTCTAAAGCTTGTGAAAGATACTATATTTATCTTATGGCCTTTTCGATTGGTAATCCGGAAGAACGATTTGATGCGTGTGAACCCTTCTGAAACGATTCTGAAAACAAAATCAAAATCATTCTGACCCCAATCGAAAAGGCCATTAAAGTACATTTCGATATTGACGCGATGGAAGACAATACAGGCTACTCTACAGGCACATGCTTTTGTCATTTTAAGTATGGTACACATTAAGCCTGTTTAGTTGAGCCATATTATGTAGGTAGATACCTAGTCCTTGAAGAAATAATGTGCTGTTAACTTGTTGGTAGCATTTGCATGTACAAATTTTGCTTAGTTACCAATTTTTCCCCTGAATATTGTATACCACCAAACATTTTCCTTCTATCGGGAATCTTCCAACGAATAAATTTCCATCGATCAAAAATCCAATGAAATGACAGCCAAATTCTAATGGAAAATTTATTCCCGGTACCAATAAATCCGAGCATCATTCACGTTCCCAAATTTTGGGATACCTACATTTCCAAGAAAATTTTACTCGCAACAACCCGCGGTAGGGGGTAGGCGAGCTAGCGAGGAGCAGTGGAAAGGTATTCGTGGTTCCAATTTTCGAACGAGGAAGACATTCCCATGCAAATTTTATTCAGGATAGTCACCATTAGTGCGGAAACAGAATTTTAAACACACAATTTTTCATGGGTAGGTAGTTAATGCAATATGAATATTTTTAGGATTGGTTCCCATCATCACAAAATGGCTTCATATTAAGCTTTAAATTGTTACCGAAGTCCCAATGTGCTGTTGCGTGCAGAATTTGATTGAAAATGAAAAACAAAACCCACCAATTATCAATCCTGAGTAAATTTCTTGGGCACGTTATTCATTTGCGACCAAATTCGGGGGAAATCATCAATCAGAACAGCGAGATCGGAATTGACGAAGGTCGGCGATCCTTTAGACCAGATCTGAACACCTTCGGAAAACAGCAAAATCAGAAAATAACAATAGCCTCCCGCCACGATGAGAGCGTTTTAAGTTTTGCTACGAAAATAACATTAGATGCTTAAATTTTAGTTTTCTATCATTTATTCAACGTTGCAACTATTTTCTTTTTAATTTCAGCGTAGAAGTGGAAAACCATGCACACATTTTTCTAGGTAAAATAAACAACAACGTAATGGCGGTGGCGACAAAGCCCTTCCAGCATTGAGGAACGAGATGCATTTCACTTGTAGACTTACCAAATTGCTCCTTATAAACAATTATTCAGCCCACCAGAAACATTTAAAGAATAAACACAAAATTAAAAAAAGAATTAACTTATAACAAAATATGTAAAACAACGAAATAAAGTAATTTAACTATAAAACAAAAATAATAATAATAAAAACGGAAGCAAAAATGCTTCTACTGCCGAGTGATGGTGGAGAGATAACCACAACCACACCGCCAAAAATCAGATCGACAGATGATTTCAAAAATCAAAAATTTGTATCTGTTCCTTCTTCCTTCATTGATCTTCCTGAAAAAAAAAAAATACTTTTTCGAAATCACATTCCCGGCAAAAAGACAAAAAGAAAGGGAGTGAACACTATCTTCGATTTTTGTCGTCCTCTTCTCTACCTATCTGTGGTGGACTGGTGGACTCAACAAAAACCCAATCAAGGGATCCTTCTTCTTCGCCCCTTCGACTCGGGCCCTTTCCCAACTAAGGAAAAGGTAATCGTCTCGTATCGAAGATAGCAGTGGTGAGAAAATAGGCAGGTAATATTTTTGTGAGACGATTTTAGATTCCTTGCGGGTTTGATTTAACAGTTTTGGTTTCCCCTTAATTTTTGTTTGTAGTTGTGAATTATGAACGAGTATGTAATCGGTGTAGATATATACATAAAAGGAGTACCTAACCTATTGTCAAATTTAACAAAAACTAAAAACTGGAGGAGCAGCTGGTAAAAAGAAGTCCGTAGCCGTGCTCGAATTTATCGACGAATTCCATCGTCCTTCTTTGCACTAGTTGGAATATTTTATTTAATTTTAGTTTGGCACTTTCCCAGGTAGCCAGTAGGCAATGTATTCTTCTTTTATCATAATTGCAGCCTGAACGGCTTATCAAAAGAAACTGTTATGATTATGATGCCCAGCATGAGATGTGTTTTAACTTCTATTTACGTAGTTTTTTATCGTTACATAGTTTATAAATGAAATACAACACGAATCCTTTTATTAATTTTTACCTGATATTTTGTACTCTTTCCAGATTCTCTTTCTTTAAATTTCAGCACAAAAACAAATCACAAGACACTCAATCAAACATTTTAGAACATAAAAACAAGCAGAAAAACGATCACGACTTAATTCAAACGGTATTCATTAGATATTTCTGATTCTCAATTTTCTGTGGCAGTGTTTTTGTAATTTTATTGATTAAAAGTTTATTCTTTTCAAAGTTTAATCAGCTTCGCCAGCCAAATGCCGTTCTTTCGTTCGTTCGATCGTTTTTCCACACTTTTGAAATTTCAATTTTGAAATGCAGCGTACAGGGTGCGCAAGAACGAAAGAATTCTAGCTGTCACTTGTGTTGGCAGTACCATCAGTGTAGAATCGTTGAGTTTGTAAGTGGCCGATTACATGGGTCGTTTTACTTAGTGCCTGATTACATGGGTCGTTTTACTGAAGAGCGCATCGCATGAGACAGGTAGATTTTATGTGCGTAAAAAAGAGAAGGTAGATCATGTAATCAGCCACTAAGGCTATGTTAACATCAATGCTTTTATTGTATGTGCACACGATGACTCAGTGATATAAATTTGTAGGATATACATTTTTCCAGAACAGTAGCCGTGTTTTTTGCAAGCCCGGAGGGATTTGGTTAAAAAAACGACATCGGGGATAAGCGACGCCATAACAGAAACAAAATGGAGTTTCCATACAAACTATCGATAACATGAATGCAATTCACCCCGGTAACACAGTTTTTATCCGTGCTTAAGTTAAGCCCCGAGAATTCTCCACGCTTAGCTAAGCGCGAATGTGATTAGTTGTTATTGCATTTAACATGTAAATTGCATGACAGGACGTCGTTTTTTTCGACCAATTTCCTCGGGGCTTGCAATGAAACACGACTAGTGTTCTAATCTTGAGGAACGGGATTTGCACCCTTCTCTCTTTTGATGTGGTGATTTATCGTGAGGGCTTTAAAGTCACAACCTCTTTTGAGGTTGATTCCTTGTGAGGTTTGTTTTGATTAGAAAACAGCCGTGTTTTATTGCAAGCTCGGAGGGATTTTGTTGAAAAAAAACCACTAAAAACGAAGGTATAAATATGGAGTGCTCGTTTTTATTCTGATTGCGAAGCTTTCATAGGGGTCGCTACTGAAGTTTTAGTAAGTTCAATGATACGCAGGCTGGTATTCACCGAACGCTCATAAACGGCTCTTAACTTTACGAGGCTCTTAACTTGAAAATTATTTGTGGTATTCACCAACCACTCATAAGTATTTTTCGAAGTTCGCAATTGAGAGCCGTTCTCTCACAACTAGACATGCCCAAACTGTGAAATGAAGTTGTTTTTGTTGAAAAAATTTAAAATCTTTTCACAACGGCTAAAATAAATTTACAATCACTTTATTTCATTGCAGTTTTGCATTTGTTTGCTTACATTTTGTCATTTATTTACTTATTTTCATTTTATTTATTTCAATGGTGTGTTCCTTCTCTGAAATTTGAATCTAAAAACATTGAAATTGCAAAAAAAACCTAAGCAATGTGAGAGTTAACATGTGGACTTTTTGATGAGAACCCCCATAACTTAAGAGTGGTCGGGACCACTCATAAGTCTTATGAGCGCTCATAAATATTCACTTTTATTGCTTGGTGAATAAGTTTATGAGTCTATTAAGAGATATGTATATACATCACAGTTGTCACTAAGATGCGTATCCTTTATTTTCATGAGATGATATATTAGCCGTGTTTTTTTGCAAGCCCCGAGGAAATCTATCGAAAAAAACGACGTCCTGTCCTGCAATTTACATGTTAAATGCAACAACAACTAATCCCCTTCGGGCTTAGCTAAGCTCGGAGAATTCTCGGGACTTAACTTAAGCACGGAGAAAAACTGTGTTACCGGGGTGAATTGCATACTTGTTATCGATAGTTTGTATGGAAACTCCATTTTCTTTCTGTAATGGCTTCGCTAATCCCCGATGTCATTATGAATCATTAGTGATAATAAAATGCGGCTAATACAAGCCTCATAACACGGTTCATTTTTTTGGTTGTTTCGTCTTTTCAACATAGTAATGTAGGTGGAATAGATATAAAAATTTTGTTGATTTTTACTGAATCTTCGCATCTACTGTCAAGTTGTGATACTTTCATTTATTTAATATAAGACCTGTTTTTTTGCAGCTCCATATGGATTTGTCGAAAAAAACGACATCGGGACTTAGGAACATCTTACTTACAGTACTTAAGTCCCGATAATTATCTGGACTTAACTAAGTCCATATGGATTTGAGTTGTTGTTGTATTAACGTGTAAAATTATTAGTTCCGATGTTGTTTTTTTCGACAAATCCATATGAACTTGCAAAAAAAACACGCCTAGGCGTGAGGAAGTGAGACGACAACAACTGTATTTCCCAGGTTTTCAATTGTCTTATTTTCCTGACAAATCTTTTGATTAACGAAAGAAGTTCGAAAAAGTATGCAATCAAAAATTAATCCCTTAATCCATGACCATCCATGTTCCTATTCAAAAAATAGGCAGCATAATAGTTTGTTTTATCAATAACTCCTTATACAACTGTCATGAAAGAAAAAATAAATTAAATACCATAGAAACAATGAATATAAATAATTTCCTTTTCACAAATCTTTGCAATGAATTTCTACTTAATGTGAATTATTTTTGTTTAACATAAAAATGAGCTCAGGTAATATTTTATTAAGATGAAAAACAAATTTTCCGGGATAAAATGTGTTTGTTTAAATTAAATGTTAGTTTTGTTATTATTTAAGAACCTACTTAAAAGAGCTAAGTTGAAGTTCGAAAGTAAAACACCTCATCGAAGGTTAAGTTGATTTTTTGTAAACAAAATATCGTGCACAATAGTAAAAAAAATACATATGTACGTTTAAAATGATGTCAAGTGAATCTTACAAATTGGTTGGAAATGTTTCCACAATATTAAATATGAAGTTTATAATTATTATGCATTTGTGTTTTGATATAAACAAAGTCGAAAAAGATTTCATGAAAAAAATTTGTTTTCGGTGAGTGTAAAGGCAGATTGGTTTGACAATTAAAATTGTCATTTCTTTTTAAATCAACGAAGGCAAATTATTCGTATGATCCTATAAAAGCTATAACTACATATATCATATACAACCTCTCTTATTCTTGATTCACACGATGACAAATTGGAAGTATTTCTGTATAAAAACTTGCAAAAGAACGAATTTGTCTTTTAGGTTGCCAATTTTTTTGTAGAAATACTACCAATTTGCCAGTCGTATAAATCCAGCAATACTTAAACATTTTTTTATCTAATAAAGCAGACCCCAAATTGAAAATAAAATAAAATAAAATAAAATAAAATAAAATAAAATAAAATAAAATAAAATAAAATAAAATAAAATAAAATAAAATAAAATGAAATGAAATGCAATAAAATAAAATACAATAAAATAAAACAAACACATTTTAACAAACCAATAAATCAAAAACTCTAAAACAACACAAATGTTGGCTTAGTTAATTTATTAAAATTCAATTGGTTTGAAACAAAACATAAAAACAAAATTCTCATTTTTCTAAAGTTGCAAATAGGTTCAAACATTTTCAGTCAAATGAAAAAAGGTGGGAGTGCGTTTTGAGCTTTTTACATTAATTTTTAGGTTTTTTTATTTCAGTTGTCGGTTTTCATACAATTTGAATGCGAAAAATGCCGTTAATCGTATTGTCGTATCTCTCCGATACCAGAACCCCATGAATGAGATCTAAAAATGCCAAAATTGAGCCTTACTCCCTCCGCATCTTATTCACCGGATTCTGTATAATTGTGTTTTTATATTTTAAATAAAAATAAATAAATCCATATATTTTTGGAAAACCATCAAGAGTGACTTTACCACTTCAACCTCCATTCTTATATGCGTGTTATGTTTATTAGGCAGAAATGGAGTGAACGAATAATTTTCTACTGAATCCGTACAACCCAAGATAATAGAATTCTATTATCTTTGGTACAACCAAGATGAGATCCCCTTTTGCATAACAAGAGATATAGTCTTGTCAGATAGTGTTTTTTGTCACTTCCTCACAAGAGGAAGAACCCCTGAAAATAAAACAACCAGGCAAAATAGGCTGGGATTCGATCCCCAGACTTCCAGCCACAGATTAGCCACATGAAGATGAGAATCCCCGGCAGCCATTTTAATTTGCCTACAAGCTTGAACTGGCAGTTTTCAGATAAAAAATGAGAATGTGTGTATAAAAACCTCACACATAGACAGTAGGGATCTTCACACACCTGGTTAAATTGTTGTTGCAATTCACATCTATTCATCGACGCGGGAAGAAATTACAAATACAACAATGTAAACAAATGGGTTTTGGAGGGTGAAACGTACGAAACATTCTCATCTTCATATGGCTAATCTGTGCTTCCAGCGTAACTATCAAACGCTTACAACGTTTATAACATATAACGACAAGCTTCAAAACCAAAAATACTCAATATGAAGATGAAAGTGTTTCGTACGTTTTTTCACATGATTATATTTGTCGCATGATATTTTTCTCGCATGATATAGGTACAGGGTGATTTGCATAAGGTGTGACAAAAAGCTAGAGCGTGTAGGTTGGGTCAAGACAACATCGCATAGAAGGGGTCTATTCGCCCCGTTTAGCTAGGAGGGGTAGTGGTTAAAAAACCGCTCATAATACCATGCTGTACCTTTTTGTAAAGCCAGAAATCTCTTCTTTTATTTTCTTTTTAAATAATCTTGTTTTTTGTGAATAATTTTTGAAAAAGTTATTTTTAAACTCAAAATTTTGAAAACACTGAAATTTTAAAAAGAGTTGTTCAAACTAATTTTGTTCAAAGTTTTACGTTATCAGGCAGTATTTTTGTTTTTAGTATTCAACGCTCTTATTAATTTTTAGTCAAACACTAGAAGTTAAAATATCTTCTAGTTCTTAAGAAAATTGAAAACAACAGAAATAAAGTTCCCTTAATTTGACTCCAATCCGTTGCATAAGTTGCTCTAAAGATCCTATTTACACTACCTAGCTATTAACATAGATTTAGGTATTTTCAATTTTATCAAAAAGTAAAAGACATTTAACCATCCAGTATTCTGTGTTTGACTTAAAACTAATAAGAGCTTTGGATTTTGAAAACAAAATTAGTACTTAATTACATAAAATTTTGAAAAAAATTATTTTGAAATTTTTTTTTCAAAATTTTGAGTTTGAAAATTAATTTTTAAAAATTATTGCTTAAAACAGCTTTGTTTGAAAACAAAATAAAAGAAGAGGTTTCTGGTTTTACAAAAAGGTTTATAATCGCATTGTGAGTGTAACCGTTGTCTTTTAATAATTTTTTTTCTGCTTTAAGTTAATTTTTTTAGAAAATTGCCCCTCCCGGCTAAACCGAGGGGATATAGACCCCACTCCGGTACAATTTTTTTCTTGTCTTGACCCAAACTACACGCTTGATATATTTCTCACATGATATTTTTTCTTTTTGATATATTTCTCGCATACTATTTTTTCCGCATGAGATTTGCCTCGAATGATATATTTCTCGCATGATATATTTCTCACATGACATTGTTCTCGCATGATATGTTTCTCGCATGATATTTTTCTTGCAATTTAGGTATTATTCTCGCATGATATATTTCTCGCGTGATGTGGCTTCGGTAGCGCGGTAGGTAGATGATCTGACGGCGCTTGTTCTAATAATCTAATCCAATCAGTCACTGAAAGCTTTTGTCAATTGAAAATGAATATCCTAGACTAAGGCCCCAGTTATAAAAGCTATCATTGAAAACCATCATTGAAAACTTTAATGACTGAATTTGAGACGTTTAGAAAGTAAAATCAGTAATTATTTTGATGCAAAAATAAAGCTGATGGATTGAATTATTACTTTAGTGAAAAAAAAAATCAATTCGATCCCAAACTTCGCCATAAAATTAAGTTTAATTTTTCAATGATCATTGGTAAGGTATTTCAATCATTGAAATAATAAATCTCATTTTATGTGGACGGTTGGGCCAAAACGTAATTTTTTTTGGCAAAAATTCACAATTAAGCCACCGCCTTCATATTGGCATCATAATATGCACTGATTTTGCTTTTTAAGTCCCTCAAAACCAATCATTAAAGTTTTCAATGATAGCTATAACTGGGGCCTAAGTACTAGTAAATGAGTCTGATGATCGAATCGGGTTTGTTCATTCAAACCTTCAGTAGACTATTTACCGACTGTGCGTATTGTTTTTATACAAAACCCTTTTAATTAAATTCAATTTCATTTTCATTGAAAAATTATGTTTTCGAAGACGAAGTTTTGTACACCATATAGCCGCATTATTCGGTTGGCATGTTTGCAATTATCCATCTTTGCTGAAATTAAATCAGTTTATACTTTGCCTTAATTCTGCAATGAACATCAATAAGTAAATGGTAAACCTTAGAGGATGTATAATATGGAGTACTCGTTTCTATCCCCAATGCATTGTTGTGCCTGAAGCCTTGATATGGGGCACGTAGCACGTTTCACTTTCAATAAGATAAAGTTCTACAGCTGCTTTCAATTTTAAGTCATAATTTGCTTATTTTCTCCCGAAATTGTCCTCCTTTGAAGTTATTCTTGATTTTATTAGTGTTTGTTACTGTTTTAAAAATTAAAATGTTCTTTTTTCGTTTTTTTCTCCAGTGTGCATTTTTTTTTTGTCGCTGTCTCGTCAATTCGTCACACAAAAATTCTACTCCGAAAACTTCTGTTGATTCTCGGAAAACTGAGTACTTTTGAACTTACTGAAACTTGAATAGCGACCCCTATTAAAACTTCGCATTGGGAATAAGAACGAGCACTCCATATTAGCCGTGTTTTTTGCAAGCCCGCAGAGATTTGATTGAAAAAAACTATATCGGAGATTAGCGACGCCATTACAGAAACAAAATAGAGTTTCCATACAAATTATCGATATCAAGTATGCAATTCATGCCGGCAACACAGTTTTTCTCCGTGCTTAAGTTAAGCCCCGGGAACTCTTCGCGCTTAGCTAAGCCCGAAGGGATTCGTTGTTGTTGCAATTAACATGTAAATCGCAGGACAGGGCTTCGTTTTTTTCGACCAATTTCCTCAGGGCTTGTAAAAAAACATGGCTAATATCTATCCTCTAGGTGGTAAACTTGGGCTAACCAATTAAATCAGACGGTGTACCTATCTTGAGATCGCTGGTGTCACAATAATTTTGGAAGTTTTTAAATCAATTTATGTAGGTTAATTATGTATATGTAGGTATAGGTACCTATGTATTTCTAATTATATTTTTGTATTAAACAAAATTATTGTATGCAAAGATTGAAGGTATAGTGGGTATCCAAATAACCCAACTGATGACGGTTCCAACCACTGATCTCTATAATACACTGGATAGCGTATTCATACAAACAAAATGACTCCAATGGATCTCTGCCACCAAATGTCAGAAGTGTCAGTGTGAAATTAAAAAAAAAAAAAAAACAATCTGACAGCACTCCCTGGTTGGAAAACAAAACCAAATGCCGAAGGTACAAAGGCGAGCCAAAAAAGTGGGATGTTTAATAATAGTCATTTATATTTAATAAAATTAGTTTTTTTTGTATCAAACACTTGAAAAAATGTTCACTAAAATGTTTAAACACTTATTAAGGGGCTTTTTTTTTTTTTTGTTTTTAGATGTCAAATTAGAAAGAGAAAAGACAAAGACAAATCTTGGAAGACCTCTATTGAAGATTGTTATACGGTGCGCTTGGCACCAGGTTTGTATAACAGTATAACTTCTTTTTGTCAAAGTGGCTGAACACAATACATGCGAGTCATGGCGTGCGTCCTTATCTTACATTGTTAAAATACAAAAAATCTCGTTATAGAACGGTGTTCACATTGGACTGTCTCCTTCGACTTTTTTTCGCGTCTCTGTACTTTATCTCTAAGGATTTTTTGATTTTTTGCTTAAAATTGTTCATTTTTTTGGCGTTTTCTTTTCTTTATCTGTTCTCTCGGTCTGTAACTTATCTTTGGCACTTAAATCCTACGGAATCCAATTTTTTTAATTGAAAGCATTTTCCTACTTAGATTTATATTTTGTAAGTGAAATGTTTCTAATTAATCCTTCAACAAGCAAAGATTTTTGTTTTGTGTTAACGACTGCTGCACGTCAGAATGAGTCGGATGTGTTCACATTAGGTTTTGTGTCTGTAGCCACAAACGCGATTCTGGGAGTTAAATAGTAGGTGACATTTCTTGCGAATTTGCACAAATTGTAACTAACACTGAATTGTAATTTTTTGTTGTTTGGATAAACGCACAATTTTTTTTGTTTTGCATCTATTCACTAAAATAAGTTTGTACTTAATCTTATAAAAGGGACATGGTAAATTAAATGCAGTTTGAAATATTTGTTGTGAATTTGAAGGACCATTATTTTTTTGTGTTCAAATTCCTATCAAATAGAACTCACACCATCATATACAAAAATAAGCCATCTGAAATGGTTGAAAGAAATTCGACACAAGTTTTAATAATCACGCTCATGTGAACGCGCGCCCTGCCACGTGTCCTGACGCGCGTACTGTGTTCAACCAGTGAACTGAAAAATGTACGTCAAATTATTTCTTTTTTTTTAAAGAAAGACGTCAAAAGGTGCGCTTGGCACCAGAATGTCATCTTCAATTGGAGTCAAAAAAAAATTGTTATACATAAAGGGAATCCACTATCCAGTGTATTATAGAGATCAGTGGTTCCAACGCATTGTAGTATGCTCTTCAGCATGCAGTGTATGTGATACATACAACGGTTGGATCGGCTCGAATTTTATCGTGTACCTATTTCCCGTTTTAAACTTTACATGTCGCCTCCACTGGACATGAACGATGTCCAACATCACAACCACAATCCAATCAACAATCAGCATATGACATGGATTTGTTTGCCTCTATTGGTTTTTATTTAGACATGTTCATAATACGAGCATCATTCATGCCCAGTGGAGGCGGCATGCAAGGCAACCTATTTTTATGACCTAGGCTACACTAAAATAAAAAGCAATTTGTTTTTAATTCAAGAACTTTACGACAGAGAAAATCCCTTTAAATGTCATAGTCTGTTTGATCAATAAAAAATAAAATATACAGCATTGACTTTGCCATATTATTATGCAAAATAGAAGTCAAACATGAAATTCTGAAATCCTGATGCTTATTTTAAAAACCACATGCATGTCTCATGCACATCTTTGTGATTTTACTTGGGGCCTAAGTAGATAGGATAGAGATAGCTATAGTGAAAGCGAAAATAAAAAAATATGCACGACTGGGTCGCACGAACTTGCTCTTATGCGCGATCACATTGTGGTTCTATAGTCTGAACTAAATTAAATTTGCCAAATCTTAGTTTAGTTTCAGGTGGTATTATGTGAGTATACAAAAATTAACAATATAGCCTAGTGTTGCACATATGCAATATGCATAAAAGGAAATTATACTATTTAAACTGGTAAATTGTTTTAAATCAACAAAATTTGAAAGAAATTCATTAAAATACTTTGAATCCGTTTTAACCCAACGCGATGTACACCATCTGATTTCTTATATAAATCTTTATTTATGAGAACAAAATTTTGAAAATCGTAGGAGCGGTTTTAAAAATAATTAATTTTTTATATATAAAATTTCGTTAACATTTTTGAGAAAAATAATTGGTACGCCAATTTAAAGCATTTATTAATGTTGCGTTAAAAATTGAACTTCACAAAAAAATCTGCTACCAGTTTTCGAAATATCGAATTTTCAAAAAATTATTTTGATTTTTTTTTTTTAAATCCAAAAATCATTTTTTAGAAAATTTTGATACTCACTTTTATTTATATTTGTTACAAGCTTCTGTATAAAAAATCTAATTTTATTCGGTTGATCAGATGTTGAGATAGTCGAAAATCAAAGAAACCGTTCTATGAGAGGTACTGTTATTAAACGTAAAATATAAACTTTAAGAATTTTAAATGGTAGACAGTACTAATTTTAACACACAAAAAAACTTTTATGAAAATCGTAGGAGTCGTTTTTGAGAAACAAAATATTTTTCTTAACGGTTTTTTAACATTTGTATGGGAGGCACCGTTATTTTTGGGTATTAGAATAATTATTGTCAAAAATCTTCTAGATAAAGTTAAAAAACTGCTATTTACCAAGTTTAATAAAAATCGACCAAATCGTTTTTGAAATATTGA
Source organism: Leucozona laternaria (assembly GCA_932273885.2). Taxonomy (NCBI): domain Eukaryota; kingdom Metazoa; phylum Arthropoda; class Insecta; order Diptera; family Syrphidae; genus Leucozona; species Leucozona laternaria. The sequence continues at coordinate 45,557,873 of OW026367.1, forward strand.
GTTTTCAAAAAAAAATATTAAAACTTTTTTTAAAAATCTAAAAAATATTTTTTTGAAAATTTCGGTACACAATTTTATTTAGAGTGTGTCAATACTTCTTCACAAAAAAATTGATCAGAATCAGTTTAACCGTTTTCAAGAAAAGCGAAAATCAAAAAAATGGTTCTTTGGGAGGTACCATTAATAACCATTTTTCGGAACCATTTTTTTTATTAAACGGCAACTTGTAACTATTTAAATTTATTGAGTTCTTAAAAACAAATTCGGTAGCGCTGGATTTGAGAAAAATAAGTTTTTCCTTTTTGGCCAAGAAATTTTGTATGACAGCTACTGTTAAATTTGGTCCTAAAAAAAAAGAGAAAAAAACGGGTGGGGGGAATGTCCAAAAAACGCTAGGTACCAAGTTTAAAGAAAATCGACCCATCCGTTTAGGCTGTAGTCGAACCGACAGACAGACAGACAGAGAGCAAGACAGACGGACGTTTTTGCGAGACCCACTTTTTTTGACTTCTCTATCATCGTAATGTAAAGTTTGATCAAAATCTCGAGTTCGATTTTTTGTACGAATCCATAACTTCCCATATAGTACCTATATCGCAAGTAAAAATTGATAATCAACTATCACCTTAGACGATGCCACCCCAGGGTTGACAAAGGTTTTCTTCCTTTTTTAGGTTGTTTCGTCTTTCGTCATTTTGACAGATTGGGTGAGAGCTAAAGGAACCCTTCGTTCCTACGAATAGAGCTGCGTTTCTACACCCCTCACCTTATTTGCTTAGAGGATGTATAATATGGAGTGCTCGTTTCTATCTCTAATTCATTGTTGTGCTTGAAGCCATGATAGGGGGCGCTATTTCACTTTCGGTTAAGAAAAAGTCTTAGAAGATCGTACAGCTGCTATCAATTGTAAGTCATAGTTTGCCTATTTTCTCTCTAAATTGTTATACTTTAAAGTAATTGTTGAGATTAATTAGAGTTAGTTTATTTTTTAAAGATATTAAAATGTTCTTTTTTAGTTTTTTTCCAACGTGCAGAAAACTGAGTGACTTTAACTTACCGAAACTTGAACAGCGACCCCTATGAAAGCTTCGCATTCGAATAAAAACAAGCACTCCATATTATAATATCCTCTATATGTATATGAAGAAAGTAGGAATCGTGTAATCAGGCTCTAATAAGACAACTTTACCATTTTCGGCCATTTCCATAACATGGTGACTCCACGAGAAATATTTCATAGAATACTATAGTGCATATGCTATGAAAATTGCTCATGGAGGCTACACTAAGGCGGTGAAAATTGATAACAGTTTTTCTTAGATGGGTAAAAAACAAGCATATTTTACAATATGAGGGGCGTCTATCTCCCGCCGTTTAGGCAGGAGGGGCAATTTTATAAAAAAAAACTTAAATTGAAAAAAAAGTAAAGTTTCCAAAAACCAGAAATCACTCAGGTCAAAGGATGAAGAAGCTGATGTTTGAAACTTTGACGGTCTCGATCTTTTAAGGCACAAATTACAAAGAGTGGGTGGGCCAAAATAAGAAGGCGTCAGAACCGACTCCTTTAAAATGTTTTATCCATGATGTTATATGTACATATGTATGGGTGCATCAATTGGAAAGTCACATTCGCTATCACAAGGAAGCTGCAAAAGTTGGTTATAATAGGTGCGTGCGAAATTAGGTGCCTACCTACGTTGAAAACTGAAACAAAATTTAACTGATGGAAATTCTTCTTTCGTTATATATCTATTTTCAAAAACTCCAGTTTTGTACCTTCAACTACATAAAATATCTGTATCACATAAATATATGGTAGAACGCCAGGTACCTCTACCTACCTTAGGTAGGTACATATACAAACTGCATGCATAACATCAATTTATTACAAATATGTTGCTATCTGATGGGTACAATTCGAGCAAGAACATCTGCTTTCCTTTGAATTTCAATACTATATTCGCAACCCCAACATTGCTATATACTGTTATATTTGCGTGACTTATTGCGTTAAATATGCCATTTCTTTTCCATAACAAGCTGATTAAACTGTCTATTTGATGGAACAAACACCGACCCATTTCCATCAAACATCGACCTTACATACGTATGTACATATAAGGGCCCAATATTTCCCACAGTCTACATTCTACAATACAATAATGATTTAACATTTAACTTTCTCATTTATTTGTTGTTTATAGTGGCACAAAGGAGCATGAAATCGAAGGTGACGGCGGCGGTTGGCGCTCGCGCTAAAAGTGTTTCAACTCCAATTATTATTCGTGGCAAGGCAACACAACAACAACAGCCTTCACCGCATTCATATCACGCAAACAAGACAATTCTAAGGAGTATTTCGATTTTTTTGGCAAGTGGTAAGAGAAACAGCCATCAGTCGAGAAACACTTCAGGCTCTGCAAAGAAGCGGCCAAGTAAAATGGATTCCAATGGAAAATCAAATCCGAAATTACTCGAAAGTCTGCGAAGAAAAACACGGTTTTCAAAGTATGCATTCCTAATTATTAAACTCGCGTATTTTTATAAAAGAAAGTAGCTAGATATGAAAATTATAACAGTTTTGTTTTTTTTTTTTAAAGTAGTATTTATGCGGCCTCGTAGGGCCCAAATCCTTCCACTGGTGGGCATACTTCAGACACTCAGAGTTTTTTTTTGTCAAGTCATATACGAAGCGCAGTAAAACACGCCTACTTTTAATGGCGAAAACTGTTATAACTGTTAAAAATTGGCTCGTCCTTTATAAAAATTAAATTTCTATTGACAATTATTTAATCGAGATGTTCTTTTATTTTCAGAGACGAAATTGATGCACTTTATAGAATCTATAGAAAATTGGTGTCAAACTGTCAGTTATCAGCGAAAGCTTTAGCTGCTAATTCTTCAAGTTCCGTTATCGCCAAGCCGCACTCTACTGTTGAGGTGAGTTTCGTTGAACTTCATAATTTTATTAACTGCAAATTGTTAATAATTTGTTTAAAGATTTAAATTGCCCCCAAATGTCACAATACACCCGTCACGAAATCTTTGATGTTATGGCAAGGAATTTCAGAAAAAAGAACTATGTATATTTCCAATCTTCCTAAATGGGAGGTATCTGAAGAACCGTCTTGTCTGAAGGGCACATTTTAAAATTATGGAATTTTCTTGAGTACCTGGGTAGTATGTACCGTCCAGCCCTATGCCACCGTTACGGTCTCCATAGTATTAGCCAATAAGATTAGCTTAAAATGTTTATTTCTTGAGTTCTATTAATCGGATCGCCAAGATTAACGCCTTTGGACTTAGGGAAAACAACAGAGCATCCTTTTCTATTTAAAAATAATTTTCAAGTTAAATACATCAATAATTCCACTTAGTTAGCGGCTATTAACATCTCCTCTTATGAAATAAGCGGGTATAAAAACAAAATTATAACTGTTGAATATAAGTATAGGTACATGGGATAAACATTTATGGCGCTCCTTTTGCATTTATTTACCGAAGAAGTGCGAACAAAAAAATCACTTTCAACATCACCACCCCACCCAACATTTGCTGTCAGCTCTTGAACTATAATTTTTTAATTTAAATTCTACTGGAAAACAATCCTAAAAAAAAAAAATTGCCATGTTTTGCCATGTTTTGTACATAATAGGTACCTACATGGTTTAATTTTCATGTATTTGTTGTCTTTTTTCTTTACACTACCTAACCATGAGAAGCCGTCTACACGCAAGAGTAAGAACTTATTTTCGGATCTTTACAATAGATCCAGATAGAGAGCAGGATCCCAAGTTGTTGTTGTATTACCTGTTAACAAAACACAGCTTTTACCGCCTAAAAATTATCATCAAAGGCATTTCTTGCCTGCTTAAATATATCAAAGTATTTGTGGAAATTCACACTATAAAAAAAAACGGTTTTTTCCTTGAAGCCCGCTTCCTTTAATTTCATCTTCTATGACGCTGTTTAGATCGGGAAGATAGAGTCCGGTATGCGGTTTGTATAGGCAAGAGAAGTGTGGATTGAGGGATTTCGTGACACAGAGGTGCCTAAAATTGTATAATGTAAACACGATGAAACTCAATCTTAGCCATATAAACAGGGTCTTAGGCCTAGTTTTTCAGTTCCTTCCTCGCAAGAGGTAGTAGCCCTGCATTTTTGGTTTTAAGTTGAAGAGGCTGGGAATCGAACCCAGACCTCCAGCATGACCAGTCCTACGAACTAACCACTACATCAGTGAATACTTAAGGTTTTCGACTGCATAAACACAAATTAGTCATAGCTAATTATTTAAAAACGAAAACATACCCACATTCAACAATTACTTAAATTTATACTTTACAGGGTATCGACCGGATAATATTCCGTGAGCTCTTACACAGCACGTTTGATATTGTAACAGAAGAAATTTTGATGGAAAGGATATTCTGCAGTTGGGATAAAACACACGAAGGGCTTCCGCTTCGACTCGAAGGATGGTTAACAGGACTGTCAGTTTTTCTTCGAGGTAACAAAGCCGAGAAAGCCGCCTTTTGTTTTAGGGTCTACGATTTAAACTCTGATGGATTTATTACAAAAGATGAGATGTTCACTTTGCTGAAGAACTGTTTAATCAAACAGCCCCAAGATGAAGATCCAGATGAAGGCGTCAAAGACTTGGTTGAAATTGTTCTTAGGAAATTTGATGTAGACAAGGATGGAAAAGTAACTACCTATTAAATACATATCTAAACGTATATGAACCCTTTATTGTTTATTTTCAAAGTGGTATAAGTTCCGTTAAAAAAAATTGATTAAGTTTGGTAAAATTTACCTATCTTAACGATTGTTGTTGAAAGTATTAAAATCGATTTTGACCACTTTCAAAATAGAAAGTATGTGTAACTATAAAAAATTAAATTTGTTATATATTTTTTAAATTCCAAACAGGTTTCTTTCGATGACTTTTTTAGTACTATAAATGCTCAACCTTTATTGATAGAAGCTTTTGGGCAGTGCCTTCCTACTGAAAGTGCTATTGTTTCGTTCTTTTCAACTCTTCAAATATAGTGGTTTTTAAATATGCTATTTTTGTTTTTAGTTGTAATGTGTCTTTGAAAAGAACTATCTATATTTATAATTATATATGTATACACATGTAAGGGTGTTGGAAGAAAAATTTAAAATTTAACAATAAAATTAAGAAAATAAAAACATCCAAACAAATATCTTTGAAATTAATATACTGTGAATTTTTTTTTGATGTGTAAACATCTATGCTGGCGGTAGAGTGAAAAAAAAACGTGAACGTTCGTGTGCAACGTTCCGTCGTGCACTTTACGTTGTAGCACGTTACGTTACGAAATCTGACTTGCCCCGACCAAAACAAATTGATTTTAACGCGACCGACAATTTATACTTTATCGCGACCACTCATTTGTATTGTCTTTGCCAACGACGAAAGCAAATTGTTTTTAGCGCGACCGACGATTTTATCATTTTAACACTTATATTTTTATATTTCTTTCTTTAATTTTTAATTATTCCCCGAACAAAATGGACGCGACACTTAGTAATTAAAAAGAAAACAAAATCAAAACAAAAATAATAATAGCCAGCTGTAGGGATTGACAATTGACTGTAGGTATGGTAGATCAATGGCTGTAGGTATGGTAGGATATCGGGTGCGTTCAGTGATACAAATCTGAACTTAAATTCTACGCTTACATTATACTGCTTTTAAACGATGCAATTTCTTCTTGCAATTTGTAGGCTGTGATATACAAAATAGCTGAGGCTGAACAAATTTCAGAGTTATCGGCTACCTTTGTACTTGTACAAAGTTAACATTCATTAAAAATCACAGCGTCCAATCCATAGGCGATTGATGGTGTCAATCGATTGAAACTGCGATTTTAGTGATTTCCACTGACAACAACTGCAACTAAATATTCTAAAAACTCAAGATATATAATTTGCCGGCTATTTCATAGTGACATTCATTTGAGGTTCGTTCAGTATACAATTAAGATTGAACTTTTTGTAAGTTTTACTCAATGGAAAGATGGAGTTTCATAAGGATTGCAAGTTCGTTGACAGTTCTAACTGGATATTTTAATTCGGCCCCTGTCAGTCAAACCATTAAGTTGCTTTGGAATTTGGGTACGGTGTCATTTAATTGAAACCACGAGTTTACCAATGAAAAAAAGAGAAACACATTTAGAGCCGTTTGCTGATATGAAACTTAATTATTTAAGATTCAACATTTTTACTATCAATGATTTTGTTTCATATAGGTGTTTTATATTATTTTAATATTTTTTTTCATAAGAAAATCACTTTGAATTCGATCTTTCTTCATGTTAGCATATCATCTGATTTTAAGTTGAATCATATTAAAATGCCACCACGATTCGTTTTAAACCATGTTGAATCAATTTGAAAAAAATCCTGTTAAAACGCTGAAGAATGTTCAAAGATTCGCATAGCGTTAATGTGGGTAATCTCATTCATATCCCTATGTAGGTACCTATGTAAATAAATTAAGTCAGGCGAAAGTTTCTTTGTCGTTCGGAAGTATTCGCGTTGGTTTGTGGCGAGCCTTAAGTGTTATAAACATTTTGTGACAGTTACCCATTATTGATCCGCACTACGCTAAATTAATTACACTATGCTTAATTAAGCCTACGAAATATGGTTTTTCGCTGATATAGGTATAGTTCTGACAAAATAGAATAGAATACTAAAATACTAAAAATAGAAAAAATCAAAAATAAATTCGTCTATTCATGAAACTTGCTAAAAAGTTTAGATTATCATGAGAAAGAAAAATCGAAAGAGTCCTAGAAATATTATTTAAAGGTCACTTTACACGATAACAGAAGTCATATAACTTCTCATTTGACCTGTCAAAAATATCCTATCACATCGTCTGAAGCCACTATCCTTAAACTCAGACATTAAGTATGGCCCATACACATCACACATATGAATACTCCAATACAAGTGGCTGCCCCATGTTTCGTGTATGGTTCGCGTTATGTAACCCATGCACACCAATCGAGACACCGACACCAAAAATCAAACATTTTTCATTTTATATGTCAGTGTCTCCCTTGGCGTGATGTGTAAGGGGAAGTGCTATGACACCGGTATGCACACAAGTGTTGTGTGCATGGGGCACATTAGGAATGCAGCTAATTCCATTCGAGAAGTCATATGCTATTATTGTATTCCTAATTGGGGGAGAGTACGAAAACTTGGGTGCCAAAAATTGATAACGGATTTTTGTAGAAGGGTCAAATACAAGCATTTTTTTCGTAAAGGAGGGGGGTGGGGTCTATCTCCCTCCGTTTAGGCGGGAGGGGCAATTTTCTAATAACTGACTTAAAATTAAAAAAAAAAAACATTTAAAAACGGCAACACACTGTTATATATTTTCTGAAATCCAAAGACTTGTTCTATTAGCATTTGTTTCAAGCTATAGTTATTTGTGTGTTAATAGTTTTCGAAAAAAATACTTTCAAACTCAAAATTTAACAAAAAAAAATGTTACTGTTTTTATTCAAAGTTGTGAAACTTAGTACTGAATTGGCTTTAATTATTTTATGTCCTTATAAATTCTTAATCGAACACCGAAAACAAGATGGTTTTATTTCTTCTAGTTTATGAGAAAATTAAAAATTACCCAAACTACTTTTTTATTCAATTTTTATTTTTTTGGTATTTATGTAAGCCTGCTTACATAACCGCCAAGAGATAAAGAGAAAGATCTTGATTTTAGGGAAAGAAAGGATATGTGACTCTAAATATGCCAATTATAACAGTTTTATTTTATGAAAGTATTGTTTTTGCGCCCTTGCAGGGGGGCATTCTTCCGGAACCTAGAGTTTTTGTTTCCTAACAATGATAGGTACATATTTGTAAAAATTAAAGCAATACTTCTTTTTTATTGAATAAATTAATGAATACTAACGGCACAAATCATCACATACAAGTAACATCATTTTTACCTTATTTATGAGCACCTATCTTTTTCACATTTATTTAATAAATCAACAGCATTAATATTTGATATTAAGTTCTTGCTGTACACAGTCGTCAGTCGTGTATTGGTGAATAATATATATAATAAAAAAAACTTTAAGAACGTAATCCATACCTGCCTATGTAAATATATTAAATTAAAATCCAATATCCAGTTTCTTCCACGTTAACTGCAATTAGAATCGTTCACTTCTGAAGCATAAAATTAAAGTTGTATTAAGTTGATTTGAATTTTCATTTATACCACCAGGCGCTATGATTATTAGTGAATATTGAGCGAGAATCACGAAAATTCTTAATCAGTTAATATCTGGATAGATTTGTGTTGTTGTAATGGGAGCGTTTGGGAAACGATCCAAAGCTATCCGGATAGGTTTGTGTTGTTGTAATCCCTTGTTGAAAAACATCTGATGTCAGCTGATGCAACAACAACTCAAGCTATCTGAAAATTTTTGGAATGGGTGGATAGTCTATCGGCCATATGACCTTGACAGTTCGATCATAAACCAACTTTTGTCGACCTAGCCGTGGAGTGTATTTGACTCCCATTTAATTACATATACAAATTATGAACAGATTTAATTGGAATCGTATTATACATAGGTATCTAAAGCATTGAAGATCAAGGAACTCTGGTTTCGATAAAATCATTAATACCTAATAATAGTTCGATGCTTCGATCACTGACCTAGCAAAACATTTTTAACCACTGACTATGTATATTCAACAATCTTATAAGTTCTCGTGTACCCAACTATTAAATGGAACTTGCAGCTATCACGTGGGCTTTTGCATTGTACTTAAATATGTATATTTGTTTGTTAAAATAAAATATATATATCTTCATTACGTAGATTGTATGCGATTAGAATCAACTTCGCCCCTAAGTAGGTATATTCTTCTTTTCTATCTATTGTTATTGTAACATAACAGAAACAGATGCTATCTATCCGATGGAGACACATGAACTCGCATAATGCAAATCGTCTAGGCAGGCATGTGGACATAAGCAGGGGGACTTGACACGTTGGCACCCATCTCAAGGCAATGAGTTGTTAGTGGAAGTGGCCATAGACATACACACTAGTGATGTGTCAACTCGGTTTAGTAAACCAAATAAACCAAGTTACTGGCTGAACACAATAGACGCGCGTTCGATCGCGCGTTCGCACGCGCGTGATTATTAAAACTTATTTAACTCCCAGAGTCGCGTTCGCGGCTGCGTCTCCATTGTATTCACTTTAACGAAATTTCACGTATTTTAACTTTGACAGGTGCGAACGCGCGTTCGAACGCGCTTCTATTGTGTTCAGCCAGTAATGAACAAATCGAGTTGAACCGAGTTGATTTTTTTTTTAAACCGAGTTAGCTTTTACCTGAAGCGAATCACAATTTATTAAATTCATTTTATAAAACCGAGTCACACCGAGTTAAGCACAAACCGAGTTGAATGTTGTTCGAATCGACAACCGAGTTAGCTTCTTTCACCTGAACCGTAATGACAATTCCGTTCGGTTTTTAGTTTGTACTAGAGCATAGCGAGAAAAAAGAAAATTGCCTTATGTGGTTTCTGTATACCAAATTACCAACTCGGTTTTTGGGATGGCATCGACTCGGACTGAACCAGAATGTTTTGTAAAAACTGTTTGTGTTGGTTCAATAGAATAGAATTGTCAAACAGTCGAACCGAAAACGAAGACCGAACTTCCAAACACTCGGTTTGCCTAAATTTCAACTCGGTTTGAAAAATGTTCGCTTTGATACATCACTAATACATACCTACGGGCCAATTATAATAGTTTTACTTTATAAAAGTAGGTACTGTCAAAAAGGGTTGGTTGCAAATTGGCGATCATACTCCTTTCAGCTTTCACTCAGGGAGCAGATAGGTCTTGGCGGGATGTATCTACGTGAGCTCAAAGAAGATAACACAAACAATTTAAATTTAATCAAATTGCCGATCAGAATTATTCCCTTAATTTGACTTCAATCCGTTGTTAAAGTTGCTCCAAACATCATGTTTCCTCTTAGTATAAGTAGTAAAGTAGATTCAGTTATGCTTTGAAGTGAATGAATTAAAAATAAATAAGAGCATTGAATATTAAAAACAAAAATACATAACTACTTACAGCCATGTTATTCACTCAAGGTGTAAATAAGGTTTAAGTGAATTTTGAATCTGTCCTATTAATCCACATTTTTTAAACTTTTGAAATTTAACTTTTGTGCATAATATTCACTCAAAACGCGCATTAAACACGGTTGATTAAAAATGCACAACAGCCAGATGTAAACTTGACTATAAACATACGGAATGTCAATAATTTGACATTTTCCAGCATATATATTTTGTTTCTTGTTGTTGTATTTCAAATTTCATCGTTCGAAATTAAAAAAAAAAAAATCAAGTTACCGTAGCTTTTTCCGCTTGAACATAATTTTGTTTGTTTGTTTGTGTAATTGAAAGCAAAACTTCAAATGTCACTTTGCTTGACTAAAATGAGTGAATGTACTGAAAATTTATGGCGAATTCCTTACAACAGAGATATCAAATTTTTCCTAAACAGAATCGAATTTTTTCTAAACAAAATCGATTCTTTTCTGTCAAAACAAATCTTGCGTTCTTAACAAGATTTCACACTGATTTGCACACACACTATGAAGGCTTGACATTTCTAATACGTCAAATTGAAAGTCGCGGAATTTTTGGAAGACGAGTTGTTTATTTTTTGGTTGCAACGAATTCTACATAATGTAACAATATATTCAGTCAATACAGCTATAAAAATAATCTATTGTGCGTTGTTCATTATCAAACACAAATTTGACAAAAAAAAATAGCTTTCGCGAGTGAAAGACGTGTTAAAAACTTTCAGTGGAAATGAAAACTTTACAATAACAATTTTCTTTAAAAATTTATGTGCAAATAGAAGTTCAAACAAATAAAATGCACCAACAAATTGGCACCGTATAAGCTGGCTTATATCTTTTATTTATTAATTTAATTCTATTGACGGTGTTCACATTGGACTGACTCATCCGATTTTTTTTGACGTGAATCCAACTTGGTTTGTTCAGACACAAACTAATGTGAACACATCGGACTAACTTTGACGTTTAGCAGTCGTTAAAACAAAGCAGAAATCTGTGCAGTTTGAAAGATTAATTACAATTTTTTCACTTGCACAATGTAAATCTTCTTTAATAAATATGTTTCCAATTGAAAAAAATTATATTCTGTAAGATTTAAGTGCCAAAGATAAATTACAGGCAGAGAAAACAGGTGTCACAAAAGAAGACGTCAAAAAAAATCCACTGATTTTTAAATAATTTAAAAAATCCTGCCTTTCCTGGCCATCTCTTTCTCACAATGAAGTGGAAGTGAGCAAAAGCACAGAGAAGTCAAAAAAAATCGGAGGAGTCAGTCTAATGTGAACACCGTCATTGGTAAAACATTTTTCTCACAACAAAAACAAACAACCTTAATAGTTTTGTGAATAATTTCTTGACGTTTTGCGTCAATTGCAGCTATAAAGTAACACAAACACAATCACACCAAAAAAAAATCGATTCTTTTACGAAATACGAATTCCTTTCAATTGACAGAAAAAATTCGATTCTGTTTAGAAAAAATTCGATTTCTTTTTTGAAAGGAATTCGCCATTAGTTTACACCTAGGTTGAACTACTTTAACAGCTCCCCGAAGGGCAGTTAAAATTGAATCGGATTAAACGCGACAAGGTTTAATAATTAGGGTATATTAACGGATTTATCGAGTGAATATTATGCGCTTGGGTTAAACTTTTGAGACTTAACTCACCTTTAACCAAGGTATTAATTGAAAACCGAATTAATTGAGTGAATAATATGGCTGTAAATGATTTAAAATTTTTGTAAAAATAAAAATGAGTTCGAACAAATTTTGTTTGATTTTATTCACAAAATTTTGAGTTTTAAAATTAATTTTTCAAAAAACTATTCATTAAAACAATTTTATTTAAAAACGAAATCTAGGGTATACAACAAAGTCCTAATGCATAACATTGTAAGTGTTGCCGTTGATTTTTTATTCTATTTGAAGTCGATTATTTAGAAAATTGCCCCTCCCGCCTAAACAGAGTAGGAAATAGATCCCCCGCCCATACGATTTTTTTCTTGTCTCGACACTAGTCTTTTGTCGCATGTTGTGCAAAACACCCTGTATACCTATTTATATATAAAAAACAGCCACTCAAAACATTCAGAATAAAAAATAAAATACTAGTTGAAAAGAAATTAGTTTTTCTTGTTTTCCTGGAATATTTCACCAAAAATAACTCAAGCTCCTCGTTAACAATATTGTGGCTACGGTTGTGCATGTTGTCATACTAAAATCACAAAGCCGCTCAAGCTATTATAATTTAAAAATTTATTGTTTTGTATGAGGCATTCATCTTAAAATTCTATAAATAAATGGTCAACGTTACGCGGTTCAATGGAAATGGAAATTTAAATTTAAAATAAATATTTAATTAGTGAAAATAAATAAATGAATAAATACAAATATTCTTTGAGATATGGCCGACTGTGAGCAATTACACCAGTTTAAATCTTGCCTGATTCTGTCTGATAAGAATTATAGTCCAACAAAACCACCCCTTGTAGCTGCTGTCTTGACTAATACTATAGTTCCTCTCTCTACCTACCCAAAGTGTTTGTCACCACCGACCGTAAGATACGGTATTGTAAATGTATTTCAAATTTTCTATGAAGGCACAATAAACTAAAACTGTTAGATACCGGAGAGGTGGGTTTGTATAAATAAAATATCTACAACTTGTGTTTAGAGAATAGAACATATGGTGTATATGTATAGGCTACTAAACAACCCTGCTATCGATGTTTATTCCAGATACGAGAGTCACACTGCAGCCGGGCAGTTGTAATAATTTTAAATTTCAAAATTGATTTTCAGTTCTATTAGTAGTACCACAAACCGCTTAAGGAACGGGTGTTTTGAATCGTTCGGTTGTTAAAAATAAATTTTGTTATCAAGTATGACGAACCATGAAATGGACAAAATTAATCCTCAAATGTAGGTGAATAATATACAGTAACAAAATTGTTACTTTTCAACAAATAAAAAATAATTGATAAGTAATAATCGCAGTAAATGGGATGGCTTGGTTAAAAAATATGAAAATAATAATATTTTGTTGTTTATAAAAACAAAATCTATAGCATATAAAGCATTTAACTCCATTATTACATATTATACATATTTGTTTTTGATCTTCAATAGTGCTACCTTATAATGTCAGTGCATGTATACAATTGTACATAGATGGCAACACGAAGTTTTAAATTAATCTTAAATATAAATTAGTATAAGATGATAAGCTTTGACCTGTTGTCTCCATAGACAAATGTGCAATATGTATAGAGTGCCTACATTAAAGATTAAACCGATTGGTCTGTGTCATTCGATGTACATAACTGTTTCGAAAAAAAAAATCTTATAAACGAAATCATTATCAGCCTTACTGTGAGTTTCACCCGAAAAACATTACACCCGAAATGGCTGATATTTTAATTATCTCATTTGTGAGTTTCACCTGAAAAATGTTAAATGTTGGAAAAATTCTGCTAACTGTCAGCAGTCATTTTGGATCAAAATGAACGCCATTAAGGGAAATAAATTTAACTGGTTTTTGGGAGGCGAACGGAAGCGGCATCATAAAGAAATCTTCATCATCGTTCTGGCGAAACTCAAAATAGCTTTAAAAATTCCGGGCGAACAAAAAATTTCATCGTGAAATATTTTTCGAGTGAAACTCATAATAAATCTGAAATTTATAATAAGAAATTACAAAAAAAAAAATACAATAAGAGCAAACATCAAAAAAAGTATTAAGTAGCTAAAAGTTCAAAATTGTTGTACCGGTTTTCAACAATTTGAAGAAATCAAATGTTAAAAACTTAACAGAAAAACTTATGTTTTAAGTGCTGTCCCTGCATCAAGTTTAAAAATTAAGAAATGTTGAGAATAATTTATCTATCAAAACTGAATTAATACAAACCAAAATGTTAAATCGATAATTGATAAAGTTTTGCTATCGCGATTCTGATTATTTCAGGGTAAGACTTTGAAATATTTTGCAATAACATTTTGATAAAGTTGTTTTGAAATCATGTCGAAATTACAGGAGATAGGAAGCGTAGCAACTAACTGAACAATAATTTTATATTGGCACCCTTTAATAAAATACAAACTTTAACTTTCAGTAAATAGAACTCATTCGTAATGTTATAAGAATCATTTGTACATAACATTATGATATTATACTTATCAACATATTAATAAAAAAAAAATGTATGTGGTGATAAGTTTTTAATAACCAATTTAAAAATTTTAACTTTAAACAAGAATTTTTGGCAACCCGATACAATAATTGGTAATCAAAAGAATTACAATTTTGACATTCTTTAAACAAGAAAAAAAACAAAATTATTTTAATTAAAATTAAAGTTTTAATGAAATATGTATTCTTAAGTTAGCTTTCATTTCATACCGCAAATTTATAGCAATCCCTTATGGGATAGGTATTTTGGACTGAGTATCAGTGAAGAAGAAGACGAAAGCTAACAAAAGGTGGTGGGGTGAGTTGCAACGTAAGCGGCGAAATTGTAGAAAAATTTGGTTTGGCCACCTTGAGGCAAAGGGCTTTGGCCCTGCCATATATTCAGAAGGCCGATACAGTTATGAGTATCGCGGACTCTGCATACAAATTAATTTACTTTGTAGTTTGATCGCAGCGGTCCGATGGCGGCCTGTTCAACCGCTGTACTTTTGAACAAGTGATGAACAGCCCAGCTTTGCTTGCCACCACCGAAGAAAGGAAACAGGAGGGAAACATTTTCGGGGAAAATTTTGTTCGCGATAGCCCAAAATTACTTTTATTTTTAAATATTATTCAAATTTCTTTTGGAGTGTTTGAATGAGTAAATTGTCGGTTTTTAATTATATAAGTTGGCATAGATTATCCATATGGCTAATCTGTGTAAGTTGGTTTAATAAATCTTTTATTATTCTATGTCATCCTGGAATTGTAATTCCCTTGTCGCGTCATCTGAATTCAGTTAAACGTGGGTGACACTCTCTTCCCATCAACCAAACAATTAGTCCAGGTAAAATAGAGATGGAAATTAGTAGGTAGCTATAGACTTTTTTCCCGTGTGTAGGAGCTGAAACCTTCAAAAGGATCTATGAGGATCGAAACCATCTCTTCCTGCCGATTGAAACCTATTTAAGCAATTTAACAAAGTTAATAAAAGAGCAATTTGGCCAAAACTGGGCAAGAATTTATAATTTAGTAGATAAAGCTAATGCTTTAGCTTTCTAAACGCCTTGAAATCAAAAATTAAAATGTTCAGTGATTGTTTTCAATGATAGCAATGTAGCTTTAACTGGCTCCTTTAACCCTTAAAATTATCTGGACTTAGGTAGCCTGTAGGGTTGTTGTATTTAACTTATAAATTGTTTAGCATTGACCTGTTTTTTCGTCCAGTATTACTTGGTGCTTTCCATAAAATACAAAATTATACCATTTTGTACAAAAAAGGTTATCTTAAACAGTGAATTCTATCGAAAAGGAAAAAGTACTAGCATTTTTTTCTTTGGTCAAAAGCTTAATATTCGGAAGGATGTTTTACGTTGTTCTCCTGTATATGTATTATCTAAAATTATACAATATTTTTCACACTTTGCCTGTGTATACTAACTACTACAATACAGTAATAATTCTGCCCTGAAAAAATCAACAAATTAGCTTATTAGGTAAGTAGGTTCACATCATAAATATTTCGCTATAACTTTTGGACTTGCAATTTCTGAAGAATAACATTTGTTGATATAAGTGTTATCTTTTTGTAACTCGAATCTTATCTCTGTTTATAGAATCACAAACCTTTTTTATAAAGTTCATTTTTTTTTTTAAAGCGATAAGCTTAATCTTTATGTGAATCTATTTTTATCATTAAAGCATTTCTGCTAGCTATATACTTTTCTTTTTATAATAAGCTTAAAGGTTGAACAGCATTTGTAAATGTATCTATGAAAAATAGTTTATTTTAAGTGGATTTCCATTAAATCAAAAAGATTGACTTTTTTGGGGGTCTAGTTGGACTTTTTGGGCCATCACACACTGATTCAATTTTGAACGTGACTTAGCGCTTAATAAAGGGTTTTCCAATAAGCGGTGTTATTTTGAATAGCCCGCTATTTCGGTAGCTGTCACTATTGAAGCTGTCATTTTTTGACATTTGACAAGTAGAAACTACGCCATTAATAAAAATCGAACGATACACGCTTCAACAACGCATTGAAATTATTAAAATTCACTATAAAAATCGTGAAAATTTGGCAGAGACGGTTCGTAAAACTAAAACATTTTTGGGTCGTCGTGAAGCACCTTGTCGGACCGCAATACAGAAATTGGTAGACAAATTCGAGCTGTTGGGACAAGTAAGTGATGTGAAGAATAAGAATAAATAGCAAAAGTGTCGCATCTGGGGCTCGGAAAACCCAAGAGTTATTGTTGAAAAGCCTCTCCATCCTCAACGCGTGACTGTTTGGTGCGGTTTATGGTCCGGCGGGGTCATTGGACCTTACTTTTTCGAAAATGAGGCTGGAGCAACAGTTACGGTCAATGGATTGCGCTATCGAGAGATGATAAATGATTTTTTATGGCCGGAATAGGATGGTATTGATCTGGAGAACGTTTACTTTCAACAAGACGGCGCTACGTGCCACACAAGCAATGAATACATCGATCTTTTACGGGAAAAGTTTCCGGACCGTGTTTCTCTCGAAGAGGTGATCACAATTGGCCACCGAGATCTTGTGATTTAACACCTTGCGACTTCTTCCTTTGGGGCCACGTGAAAGATAAGGTCTACGCCAACAGCCCAGCGTCAATTCAAGACCTCAAAGATGGAATTCGTGAGGCTATCGAGGACATAGGGCAGCCACTTTGCGATTTGGTTATGGAAAATTTCATGAAAAGGATATGGTCCTGTAAGCGTGGTCGTGGCGGCCATTTGGCTGATGTTGTATTCCATTATTAACGGCATACCTTCCTCTTTATAATGAAATAAACATCCAATCATTTATCTCAAAAAATGCCATTTTTCTTTGAATATCAAAATAACACCTCTTATTGGAAAACCCTTTATCATATCTTTTGCTTCAATCGCACACGGAATAAAGCATGATAGGAAAAAATTTGTGTACATGAAACGGATTTAAGTTTATGAGTATTTTTCTTTCAATTTGAGAATACGAACAACAAAAAAAAATTTGCTTTTACAACAATACAAATTTGAGTGGTCATGAAAACCGATTGTTTTTTTCGCCTAGAAACAAACAACTTGTGTGTATCAAGGAAGAACATTTTGTTCTTTTCATTCCAAACTTTTCACGCCTACAAACTACGATTTCCCTAGGTTGAATTGAGCCATTGTGTGATGGCCCAACAGATTTCAATTTCCAACCAACCAAAAAACTGATTTTTTTTCAGAATCTGTTTTTTAGATTGGTCTTTCAAATCTCGATTTTATATCTGTTTGCCTTTTTATACAACTGCAAATTCCAAACAAATATAAGCACACTGTAAACTGTCGACAAACACAAAAATGTATTATAGTTGAAAATAAATATAATTTAAACACAAAAATGTTATTTTATAATTTGAAAATACATTTTTGTAAGAATTTTTTCTTACGCATATTTTCACCAGTTTCATCAAGAAATAAGAAAATAAAAAACTGTTTTCCGTAGGAAAGTTCAAATTCAGTAAAAAGAGAAAAATCACCTACACATTAACAAAGAAACAATTGTCAGTAAATTCAAATTACGGAGCTTTATGACAATTTTGATTGCGTTCATCGAATGATCGTTTTTATTCCGAAATTAATAGAAAATGCTTCACAATTTGATTTCAGAATCGAAGCCAAAAGTAATCAGTCGTATCGATGAGTTATTCCAGAAGAAGAACCAAATATACATATTGCAACCGTTAGGATACGGTTGCAGCAATATGTACATATTATATTTGGTACCTTCAAAAAACCGGCTCTAAGACGAACCTTGATGTTTACACATCTTTACCTTGAGTCCCCGCACTCAATTTTTTTTTTTTAATATAAATCAAGCAGATTAACCCCTCCCGGTACCTACTAACCAAAATAAAATTTAACAAGTGCATTTTTTCTGGATAGATCAAGTGTGATGACTTGTTTGAAGAAATGACACTGAAGACACAAGAATACACGAAAATAGATTGAAATCTAAAAACCAATGGAAAACCCCGTACATCTGACCTGAGTGAAGTAAATTTGAGAAAACCCTCAGGGAATGTTTCGTAACTGTCGCTTGGCATTAAACCAAATCATAGAAATTCATCATGCCTACGTTCCCAATGAATGTTTGTCCAGTTTATGTAATGTTTTTGTCCTTCATGTGTCTTTACAGCCACTTCATTAAAATATTCTAAGTTTTAATCCAACAATCACTATATGCATCTTTCTGTACAATATTAATAGACGTTTAGTTTTAGATCTTTCAAATATCTCAAGTACACCCGCTGAGAAACACTAGACTTCATAATGCATTGTGCTGTAACCTTTACCTTTACATTTGAGGCTGAATCATTTTTTGCGTAGGTATTTACGACATGTTTTATGTGGATTGGCACAGTCATAAGGCGATGACATAGAACTTGACAATAAACTGGTCCATTGCATTCGTATTCCGTTATGGAATGCAAAATGGAAGTACTACCTCTGTACTTACATACATAGCTACACATGCGATGCGACAATGACTAAAAGGGGACACGATCCAAATAACGAGATATTAAAATGGTTAGATATCGAGATATATCGTGACTTTGATCACTCAAACTTTGATAATGTGAATTAAAATGCAAAATTTAGCTTCAAATAAAAACAAAAACCATTGAGCGTTAAGCCAGTCATATTTAAAACAAAAATGATAGGTAAACTCGAGATTCATCAAATAATGAATGAGCATTGTTATGCATCAGTTGTTCGTATTCTGATTGAAAACTTATTTTAATTACACGGCAACGTTACAACCATTGGAGTATATCATTAGGCATGGCATGAACATTCACAAATTAATTAGTTGTTAGCCTACAATTAAATAGAATGTTAAACCTTTGAAATTAGTTCTTCCTTTATAAGGGAGTAGGATTTTTGATTTCATAAAAACTTTCTAAAATATTTAATTAACCATTGAAAAGTAAAAAAAAAACCGCTAAACGACAAACTTAATGCCGAGCGCTAACAAATTTGAAAGGCTCATAGGTCATAAAGCTGTTTACCATGCTATTTATAAAAGCCAATATTTGTGAGCGCTAATGCCGCTAATAGCCGTGTTCCTTTGGAAGTGGCGAAGCATTCACGAGTGCTTGCTATCCATTTTCAATGGAACGCACCGAATTAATTTCCCTACAAATCTCATCTACTCGGCATAAAAGCACGAGTAGTTGGTAGTACTAGATTATCGTTTGGATCTACTCATGAGTAGTTCGCAACCTCAAAAGGAACACGGTTAATAAGACTTCATGTTGCGATTATACATATATATTATTTATTAATTTTATTTTTCAATATTCATACATTTTTCATTAACTTTTACGTTTTAATTGATGGCGGGCTCAGCCAACCCTCTAGTATTTTGTTCCCCCTTCCAGCACAATTGTAAAGCCTAACACAATGAATAAGAATAAGTAAATTAAGTGGCGCAACAACTCTCAATCACTCAATCATTCCTGTGTTCTTGTTACTTTGGAGGAATGGAGGCGACTTTCAATTTTCTGCCCGATCTGAACTAAGATGAGATACATTTTATCATGACAAGAATAATTCTTAAAAATTAGTCACTTCCTCCCAGGAGGAATTTTTCTTAGGTGGCATATTGACCTCCGGCTTGACTGCCTAATCATCAAGCCAAGGGACACTTGAAGCTTAATACTATCAATTTTTGTAATCAAGAGTTTTAAAATGCCAAATTGCCAAAAAACTGCCAATTTGTCAGTCGTGTAAATCCAGCATTACAATTTTATAAATGACAAACATAATAGCCGATTGTAAAGCTATTCTAATGGGCCTTCATTTGAAAAAGCGTCCATTTCATAGACGCGCCTTGGATTCCCTGGTGGAATACATTCCGTTCTATTGAATTTAAGGTTTGAACATTAAGATATATGTAACCCATTTCTGACTGCCTTGCTGCCGTCTTTTAAAAATTCAGACTGTTGTTCTGAAATCTTAGAATGTATCGTGGGGCACGATAAAAAGGATGCATAAGTCAAGTAAAGCTGAGATGAGACGAAACTCATAATCAAAGGCTCTAATTGCTAGTGTCGTTTTCTCTATAAACGACTTAATCATTATTTTTCTATTTATAAACGACTAGATCAAAGAAAGTTTAAAATATCTCAAGTTGTTGTCGCATCAGCGAGGTACATAAAGGTTAACAACAACACAAAGCTTTGAATAAACATTCAAACTTGTCGATGCGATCTACTTTTATCGCATCGATCGTTGGACGACATTCGTAATAATGGGCAAGGTCATAAAAATCATATTTTCTCTTATTTAATTTATAGTATCGTTTATTAAATAACATTAACATTGAAAGTAAAACATTTTTTTTTTTCAGACAAACTAATCCGAACCGTAGCTTTGGGAACGGAACATTTCTGTTGATATTGGACATTATTGTTGCACATTTCAAATTTTGGTACTATGTTTTTGAACATATTTACCAAATGTTTTTTCGAAAGGAAGAAAAAGATGTTAGAGGAGAAATTGTTTTGGTATGTACAAAAATTGGTATCAGAATTCTTCAAAATGTTGAATGAAATAACAATAAATATGAAATAGCAACAAGCACACGCCAAATGAAACTTATGTCTCGTTTTAGGTCAGTTGAAAAGTTAACTATAAAAAAACATACTGACCTTTAGTTTTGCTTGTGAAGATGAATCTATTTAAAAAAAAAAATATCGAATTAATTTTATAAATACATACAAAAGAAATTATACAATACAAGCAACTCTATAGAAAAATAAAATAGACATTGGAGACTGACATGTAGTTTGCTGGACAACGCTTTAAGGCGGAACCAGATATGTCTCGTGTGGTGTGTTGAGAAGTCATGTGTCGCTATCGCTCTAATGTATTTCATATGCGTAGAACCATATTTGTATCGTGTTATGTGTTGTGTCGAAATGTATTAAATACATGGGACTGACAGCGATACACTACTCCCCAACACACCACACGAGAGTAGTGTGGTTCCGGCTTTAGTCTCATGTCACACTTTTTTTGCTCCATTCGTAGAATAAAAAGCTGATAAGCACGGCATAGCACCGAATGGACCCTCGACACGAATGTGCCTAGTGCACACAATTTAAACATAACGTTCACATAACTTGAGTTCGAGAACCTATGCGCTAGGGTGCTACCTATCAGAAAATTTTCAGATAGGCACCTTCAGTTAGCATTAGCTGTTTTTTCACAAGGGATTACAACAACACAAACATAACTGTCGGATAGCTTTGGATAGACACTCGAACGCGGCTCAATTCCACCTTTTCTTTCTTATTAAATTCATACATATCCCTTCAAAAATATTTTGACTTAACTACCATTTCTGATGGAAAGGTTTAGCAAGACTTGTACTTATATGTATAGCTTTTGCATTACTTTTCTTGGTGGTTAGGTGGCCATTTAAAGTTCTTGTTGTTTTATTCAACCTAAACCTTTTACATTCAAATATTTATCAATTTACATTCTTTAAATATTATCTTTTTTAATTCAAAGATAACTGGGGCTGCTCACGGAATTGGCAAGGACACTGCTTTAGAGTATGCCAGCAAAGGAGCCACAATAGTTTGTTGGGATATCAATGAAAGAGGCAACATTGAGACAGTCAAAGAAATCAAAGCAATGGGAGGAAAAGCCTTTGCATACGTGTAAGTATAGTATTAAATTTCCAATAAGTTATAAAACTAATCTTTATCTGTTTCTCGTAGATGCAATATTTCAAAAAGGGAGGATATTCTAGAAGTAGCTGAAAAGGTTAAGAAAGAAGTAGGTTTTGTGAGTATTTTAGTCAACAACGCTGGTATAATGCCATGCCATCCACTTTTGGACCACAACGAAAATGAAATCCGAATGATGTATGACATCAATGTCTTGGCACATTTTTGGGTAAATTGAAATCCTATCATCTTCAGTTATATTTTATATATGTATCTGCATAAACATTTTCTCTTCTCCACATTTAGATGATTCAGGCTTTTGTTCCAGAAATGATTGAACGAAAAACAGGTCATATTATTGCTCTGTCATCGTGTGCCGGCCTTTTTGGTTTAAAAAATTTAGTGCCTTACTGTGGAACTAAATTTGCCGTTAAGGGTTTAATGAATTCCTTCTATGAAGAACTTCGTATAAAAGGTCTTCATGAACAGGTGAGGCTTGATTAAAAAAAAAAAAAAAAAAACATTGTTTTATAAATAAGAAAGTACTTAAAAAGATTTGTTTTTCACATTTAGATTAAATTGACAACGATCTACCCTTACATGGTAGATACTGGTTTGTGTAAGAAGCCCTATTTCAGGTTCAAGTCCATGGGACTTGTGGAACCTCAAGAAGTAGCCAAGATTATTGTAAGTGCACAAAGACGTGGCATTATGGAAGTCAGCATACCTCAGCATTATTTATATTTGGAAAAATTCGTCAACTTTTTTCCCAGAAAAGCAAATGAAGTTGTGATTGATTTTCTTAACTCTGGCGTCGATTCTGATTTGTGAACAAAAATTAAGTAGCAGTATTTTTTTGTATTTTTATAAGCTTTATGAAATTATTGTTTGCTATTGAATAAAACAAATGTAAATGTTCATGTTTAGAAACATTGTTTTAAATAAGAATGGTTAACTGAAGAATTGTTTACTTAGGGCCCCATTATGACTCTCGAGTCGAACGTTCGACTCAGGTCGAACGATTTGGCGAATCATCAGTTCCGTCGTATTACGAACAGTGAACTTTGAAGTTCGCATTTGAAGACAAAACGGCCAACATTTTGACATTAAAGGCGAACTTCAACTTGGCGATTCGCAAACAGTAATGCCAAACAGTCACACTCGCCACTTTTTTAATGTGACTCGCGAGTCATAATAGGGCCCTTAACTACTCTCTACTCTCAAAGGAATGCTCATCATTAAACGGTTGAAGGGCCCAGGGAAAAAAAATCAATTCCACTCCGATTGATTTCGAGAAAAAAACTAAAATATAAGTTTACTCACTAATAACACGATTAATTCAAGAAAAATTATTTAAAGAAACAAAAAATTTTCTCATAACAAATGTGGTTAATTATGCAACTTAAATTGAGTTGAACTTCATGAGTTATTTATTCAAGTACAATAACAACAGTTAAGGAGCTCCGTTTACGGTTTGAAGCAAACATATCCAACGTATTTTTTGAAAATTCCTAGCGAAGGAACTAGACATAACTCTATTAAAAATGGTTTTCAACTTTTATTCCTACATACATATATTTCAACTTTCACAAAGATTGAAAATACATCAGATAGTACTCAGAATAAAATACAAGATTGTACGACAATGGACTCGAGCTATTTTTCCATTTTGTATGCTCTTTAATTAAGTTTTCACGTACAATTCAAAAACAGTCCTATTCGATTTTTTTCATCATCAATGTTACACTCACCTTAAATCGTTTTCCACAATGTTAAGAATAAAGTAGTATCTCATCCTCATCATTTGTCAACCTTTTGAGTGGAAGATGTAATTTAGTGACAACAAAAACAACTGCAACACATAACAATTTTTCGTAGCCATATTAAAGAAAAATAGTTTTTCTTGTTTGAATTTTACTGGAATTGAAAAGAAAAGAGAAAATAAGTTTAAATTATAATGGGGAACATTTTTCTAATCCCAAAATTGGAAACATGAATGATGTCCAAAGGTTTTTCTCGAAATTTATTGGTATCGGGAATAAAATTTCAGGGGAATTCGGCTGTGATCTTATTAGATTTTTGTTCGAGAGAAATGTATCGCAGGAGAAACACGAAAGCAGAAACATTTTCGAAGAAAACAAAACTCCACGATATGGCCCGATAAATTCATTATTAATTACCTAATCGAAATTTGCGGTTACTGAAGGATGATCGTCAAAACAGCTTAATTTTGTTTTTAGGCAAAGGCAAAAGTAGTATATCGTATTCATGTTATTTATACATTTACCGAATATTCATTCCTCAAAGTATCTAATTCGTAAAAGCTTTGGAATAATCCTTAAAACTGAAAATTCCATTCAAGTGAATGTTTACTTTTTTGCATATTAGTTGAATACAAACTATCTTAGGGTTCTCCTTGAACACTGTACCACTCGCATGTGTTTTTGATAATACGGACTGATCTGACCATAAGAATTTTTAACAAAATTCCCAACAGCAACAGCCACCAGCAGAGCAAGACTTATCTTTTTCAACCAACTTGGTGTGTATAGTTGGAAGCAGCTAGCTTGGGACTGAGCCAGCCCCAAGGGCTTTTTGGTTGATGCCGTGGTCCACAGTGGACTGCAAGCGCCATCTAATGTAAGGTAAAATAAAGTAATTAATATGGGCCAAAGTTGTACTCCAATTACAATTAAATTTTATACTTTTTAAAAGAATGTACACCTACCTTGTGTGAAGTGGATAATTGACCTCCCGATGTTTGTTTTTTTTTTTTAAATATCTCTCTCTATACTTAAACTGGAATTCTTGTCAAATTTCGGGTTTCTTTTTTAAGTTTACATGTGTGTTTGCTAAAGACTCAAATTTATTCTTTTAATTCCGATTTGAGATCATATCGTTTGCTATGGAATTTATATGATTATGGATTTTTTACAATATCCAAACAGTAGTTAAATTTTTCAGAAAAAAATAATCAATTAAAATTTAAATGAAAAGAAAGTTTCTACACAAAATCATTTTATATTTTACTGTATAATGTATGTATAGGCATAATTTGACTACATAAATATTTGCTTTGGGGTGGTTAATTTACTTATCATTTGCTATGTTTATAAATACACCACTTTTTGATAACTATACACGCTCACCAAAAATCCACTACATGTGATATTAAATAATAATAATAATAATAAAAAAAAAAAACACGTTAATACTGAAGCATTAACATCGATTATGAAATATTGTTTTCCATTTAACAAACATAAAATAAAACATAATTATTATGAGCACAATCATAGTCTAGAGTTCAACAGAATTGAGTAAAAATTTGAGAATGAGTAAGTTTTTGTTAAATTAACTAATAACATTTGAAACTTAAATTTAGAGTCTTAATTCTAAGTTGTGACCTTTGGTTAATTTTCAGTATTATTTTTCCACGCCAAAATACCACGAGTAAAATTATCAAACTTAATTTGTACTAAGAACATATTATTGTATATATATATATAGAGAGGGGGGTCAATTGGGTTTTTGTAAAAATACACATAAAATATAATATAACAACATAATCACAAGTTCATTTAATATTACTAGCTGCTTTTCCAGAAGCTGTTACTTTAAGTTGTCTTATCTCGGGAAAGAGTTCAATCATTAAAATCTCAACTAATTCCTGAAAATTAAAAAGAAAAATAAATAAGTTCCAAACTATTTATAATATCTGAAAATTCACTTACATAAAACAGTTGTTTATTGTAGATTGGATTTTGAAGAGCGTCAAACACCTTCAAGACACCATGCTTAGCAGCCTGAGCACCAACGAGATTACTTAATACTTCGGGAATGTTATCCATGAGAAGAGCTTTGGCAGCGTTTCTCGTCATTTCCATCGTATCTTCGGATCGTAGGGGATACGAGGAGGCAAGAACACCTCCAGGCCAAAATGATTTTAATATCGCTGAGAAATAATGATGTAGCATTGATTCTTCAAAGAGGTATGCCACAGATTCTCGAATTTGTCTTAAGAAAAAAAAAAAAAACAAAAAAAAAGATTTATTCATTTTTATAAATTGGTTATAGAAATCAATTGTTACCTGTTGATGGTTCTACCATATGATATTTGAACAAATGATATAATACTTTTTCGTAACCATTTGAATACTCCACCCATGTCGAAGATTTCACCCATCAATGCGTACAAGGGCTCTGCAATCGAATCCTTACTATCCAAGTCCAGCTGAAGTTTGGAATCTGATTCAGATCCCTCTAAGTACATAGATATATCATCGTCTTCACGATGATGAGTGAGACCCCAGAATGGATCTGATGGTTTGTTATTTTCAGCTTTGGCACTATCACTTTTGAATAGCGTTGAAAGGGAGAATTTAGTTTTTCTCGGTGAGGGAGTTGTTTGTTTTAAATGGTCCGAACTGGGACTAAGGAATGTATAAATAGCTTCACTGCCGCACAAATGGTCGTCTTCTAGTATAAACTAAATAAACAATAGAATATTTTTATTTTTTTTTTTATATGTAATTGGAACAAAATCTTGGGGAAACAATAATAATATAATAATGCAAGACCGATGTCTCAGCTTTTAAGGAAACTATAGCTGAGTTTAATGAAGAAAAACTAGACTGTCAGAACAAGATAAAACCGGGTTGCTCTTTCCTAAGTCCCCAATAACATTGCCCGATTTTTCCAATGCCGATTTTTCTTTGTTGTTGTAAACGTGTGAGATTTCGAGGGATAGCCGACATATTCCACACGATTTTTCCATTCTCTCTCACACGATTACAACAACAAAAACAAAAATCGGCGTTGAAAAAATCGCTCAATGTAAACACCGACTTATCAGTTGTGAAAATTCAAATTAAAAAATTGTTTAATAATAATTTGTGTGTAGTGATTTTCAAGTCGAATTTAAATTAAAAAGTATATACACTCGAAAAAAAAAACTAAAAGCAAACTGAAGCTTACAGAATATTAATATTGACAAGAATATAATAAATACGATTGTATACTTACATTTAAGTATTTCTGAACTTGTGCTCTAATTTTTTCCAAAGAGTTTTTATCGTTTTTTAAAAAGAAAAGCTTAAAGTTCGTCGGCAGGTCTATCGATCTAAGTTCATTGCACATTGGTCGTAATTTTCTATGCAGCTCCTGTAATGTTTATTTATTTTTAGTCTGATTTTACAGTATCTTTTCGTAATTGTAAATATTTACGTGAAACTGTGTTATAGAGCGTAGTACCACCCATCCACTGGAGATGTTACTGGGTTTTTGTTCCTTGCAATAATTTGTTGGATTATTAATATCCTCATCAACATGGACCAAAACCATAAACTGCAGGGATTCTTTTTCATCCGAGACCTAGCAATTGATACAAATTATAAAAAAATGGTATATAGGTATATGTAATGTATATACCTCAAGACTTTGAATTGTTGCCTTCCATTTTCCAATATGATCAGACCAAGCATCTGTTCGTCTTAAATGAGCTTCGGTTTGGCGTTTTTCATTTCTTAGCCATTCCATTTCTTTCTCCAATATTAAAAGTACCTTCGATTCGGGTTTTACAGAGTATTTTAAGGCATCCAATGCCAAACTCTTTTTATCTAAACGTTCCTGTATCTGTTCTAGTTTTTTTCTAGCATAGGTAGTGTGTGTTGCTACATCCATATGGTTTTCAGTTTCCGACGAGGTATTTTGTTCTTCTTGGCCATCGGAGAGAGAATTTAGGGTGGGATCCTTAAAGTCTTCAGAATTAAGGGCGTCTTTCAGTTGCAAGTATTGTTCGCTAAGTAAAAAAGGTGGGAAGTATTTGTCTTCCAAAGTTTTAACTACATTCGATTGGATTTGATAAAATATATCGGGACCAGCATCACCAAGCAAAAAAGTCTCAATCAATTTGCGGTCAGATTTTTCTATTTTTATTTCGGGTTTCGGCACTCGAATGTGTACGTAAAAAATTTCAGTTCCCATATGGTGCCATTGTGATTTGGGGGCGTGTTTCATATCTTCAACTGCCAAATAAAATCCTACTAACGAACTCGCTTTAAGAGGTTCTAAAAATATTGTCAAATAACGTCGGCCAACGCTTGTGTTCAATATATCAGTCAGTGATAAATTCTAAGAAGTTAAA
Source organism: Leucozona laternaria (assembly GCA_932273885.2). NCBI lineage: Eukaryota > Metazoa > Arthropoda > Insecta > Diptera > Syrphidae > Leucozona > Leucozona laternaria. The sequence continues at coordinate 45,586,100 of OW026367.1, forward strand.
GAATTTCAGAATATTCAAAACGTATTAAAAAAAAAAAACATGTATTACCATGTCATTACTGTAATTTCCTTTCCATCCAAATTTGATAAGATTTTTCTCACATTGTGCTTTCGCAAAAGATAATTGTTGAACATATCGTTTTAGTCTCACGGCAGTCGTCAGTTCTGCACGGGACAAACACTTTTCGTCTGAATCAGGATCTAGTCCTATAAAACATTTAATATCGTTTTTTTTGTTTATAACATGTAGAATTACCTTTAGCTCGCTGCAGATTTTGCATAGTTGTTGCATGCATCAAATCGTTTACAATACTTGTTCGGATTAATGAAAGCTCTTCCATATTTCCAGAATTGTTAATAATTTTTAAAAAGTCTTCGAAACTTGCTGCATACTCGTAGGTGCGTTTATTTATTGCTGCTGCAGCCAATCGTGATTCCATATTTTGAACAACTTTCTGATTAATATAATCAGGGGAAGTAAGCATGTTGATCATTGGAAAAAATACTAAGAGTGGAATAATTTATTAATTTAAGTTTGTTTTTTTTTTTAAATAATTTAATACTTTACTTTTAAATGATAGAATTTCTGTTATTAGAATTTTTAAGGGAGGCAACGAATATCCTCGTGGCAGTAAGAGTATAACCATAATTTCGCTCAATTTTCTTAAAAATTGCATTTCGCGGTCAACATCTTGAAGATATGAGTTTGTTGAAAAAACTGGAGTCGACGATGTTTCAATGCTGAAATATAAAAAGAAAATATGACTTGAGTGTTATTATGTGTATGTATTTCAATATGAAGGTACAATCGGTCTTTATCAGCGCCAAGACAAACTTCATAATGATCTAGCTGCTATCTAACTTTCTTCAAGAACAAACATTAAATACTTATTAAACGTTTTACGACTGCTATAAAGGGTGTCCTTAAATTCACGTTAGTAGTAATTTTGATAGAAAACATGGGTTTTTGATTAAAGAGAGCCCTGTTCTGCTAAACGATTCAGCCAGTTTCCGAATACATTTTTCATTTTTCTGTTGAACACGGCAGCGTTTGGTAAACCGCTATTAGATTTTTGATAATTTCTTACGACCAACCAAAAGCCGCATTTTTTGAGCTATTTTAAGACTATATTTTAAGAGCTATTTTAAGACTATGCTGTTTAAAAAATTCACGCAAAAATCCGATATTTTTTCATATCTACTTATTTCCAATGGCGATAACTTCAAAATGACTCTTAGGAGAACAATCTTTTTTGTAGAAAATCTAGGCTAGGGCCGTACATGGTGAACACCAAATGGCAAAATATACTGACCACAAAACATCTGTCAGCTGCTAGAACCAGTGTTCCCAATTAGAAAAAAAACATACCTTTATAAAAAAAAAAAACAATCATTAAGTAATATGTCTTAAATGAATTGTAATTTCAATAATCAATTAGTAAAAAAATATAATTATGACTACTCATTTTTTTTAATTACATTAAATTCCATTACTTTTTGAAATTATTTGTAATTATTAATAAAACATTAAGGTGTTCAGAGTAATATGGGTTTAATTTTGGTATTTTGAGATCTGCCGGAAATTTAAATTCAGAGGAAAAAACTGTATTTTTAAATATATTTTTTTTCAATTCTTTTTTCATTACAGTACATTTATTTAAAATATCGTATGATATTTGAAAAGCTTAAAGAACGTGTCTACAACATTTTGTTTGAGATCTTTGATCTGATTATTTTTCTTCTTTCGTAATAAAATCAATATCTCGATGTTTTATTCGTAAAACACTTTTGGAAAGAGTATATATGTATAGATAATATTTAGTATAATAATAAATATAATTACGCTCATCGCTGACTCACTGGCTGCCTCTTGAACAAGGTGTAGATTAAATAGTGTTGGTTATCAACTAACTATTTTAAATATACTATTTTATGAAAATATCGTTTTTTGATAGGCATTTAAGTATACTTAGACGTTCATATTGAATATGATTCAGGGTCTGAAAACAGGACTAACCTATGTACTAGATATAACATGGGGTGCAGGAGTTTTAAGATTGTATTGATTTTCTTTCCTAGACACCGTCAATTTGTATTGCCACAATATTTTATCACCTGGCTATCATATTTGACAGCCATGACTTCGAATATAGGAGCCATTTTAGTATAATATTATATTCAACTTCCAAAAATAAATTAAATATTATCTTTAAAATAAATTCTTACGCTCTGGCTTCAGATATTCGTATTTTTTCCAAATGAACGGTCACTCGGTTAACCATGTCAACAGCAATAACCTTGGCCGCATCAACTTTGATGGCGCGCTCACGTATTTTTTGTACAGCGTTCCACAAATCCTCGCGCAATACATCATTAATGAGTTTGGGTTTAGTCGCCACATGCCTTAAATTAAAAATTTCACATGATTACATTATTCAACAAAATTTATAGAATAAAATTGATGGACAATGTTATCAATAAGAGTTATAGGTACTTACCCTAACCATGGTGACATGAAATCCCGCAAAACATATTCGATTATTTGCTGAAGTTGCAAGTCAACAGTTTTTCCAAATATCAAAGGCAAGTTCGATGGATTCTGTATTGGTTTTGGTAAATCAAATATGCTAGACCTGAGGAATAGACAACCATATCAGATTATTATATTATATTTTCTTATATTCGCATTTCTGATAACTTACTTAGTAGCATTGTAGACTATGGAATAGGGTTGATGGATTAGCTTAGGCTGCGCTTTTGAGGTCAAATTAAAATGAATATGGATTGTTCCAGCAATGGCTACAAAGAGAAAAAGAATCAGGAAGTGAATATTTATAGAAATTATAGTAGAGGTCTTATCAGTTATCAGAATATTCTTTGAACTTACCTCCCAAGATAAGAATAATGGAATAGACAATAAACAAGAATATGTAAAAAAACGATGGGTAGCAATAGATTGTAGCCAGCAGTGCCGCCAAACATCCTCCCAGGCAATAATGTATATTCATTTCAACTTGGCTTTTTTTGGTCTCGAACAACGTTCTATTAAATATTAATTATTACAATTTTATCTGCAGCTACTTTTGGGTCATGTTCTCCTTAATTACGTACGATAGAAATAATTCACTATTTCATATCGTTGACTTTACGTGACTGTAGGCAAATTGCAAATACATCACGCGATAACAATTAGTTCTTCGATTTTTCTTAGCACCAATCAATAATGCAACAAGTTATGAGGTTTGCTTCATTTTTTCGTAAGCTAATTGAACAAAGTTCTTCGATTTTTTAAAACTTTTGATTGCGATAGCTGCAAAAAGGTAAACGCCAAGTAAAAGCAATAGAAAAATTTAACTGAACTGAACTGACAGAGGCACTGCACAACGGGCGTACTTATAATTTTTTATAACGAAGGTTTTAAAGAGAACGTCAAATAATACTGATAAGGAAAAACAATAACAGAAAAGGAGAACAACAAACGGTGCCAAAATATTGGAAAATGCAAGGCATTGTTGTTGGACTACTTGTAACTACGAAGGGGGTGTAGCAAGAAATGAAACTGATTTTTTCTAGTACTTTTTGACAAAATGGCGTGTTTCGTTAAGTTTGTTTATGGGTGCGTTCGATTTAAAAAAAAATAGAGCCGGCTACTAGTTCAGAATAGGGGGTTTATGTGGTGGGCCAGCATGCTTGACAACATGGTTTGCATCCATCGATGTTTGATCATTTATGTTTTTTTATTACTATTTTCTTATGGTTGGAAGGAATTTGTGGATAAAATTAATTTTTGTATTAATGGCATGTGTGCCATTTGACAGGCATTTTAACATATCATATTATGATTGGAAAGAATTTGTGAAAAAATGGATTTTGCATTGATTGCACACACCGGCGATGGTGTTCGCCTGATAGAAATAATAATCACAAAATATTTGGAATTGAAGCTCTAACTTCTTATTATTTGTTAAGCAACCGATGAACATTTGTATTTGTTTATTTGCATTATTATTCACTGATATTATGGAATATTCGTTGTAACTTTCAACTTGATAAGAAATGTAAAATCTTCGTAACATGGTGACTCCACGAGAAATATTCCATAGAATTGCATGCTATGCAAATTGCTCATGGAGGCTACTTATAGTATTCTATTAAAAATTTCTTGCCACATATTGCTCGGCTCATAGAAAGCTATGGATAGTATACTATGAACAAGCAATTTTTCGTTTTTTGTTTGAATTTTGTTTGTTTGTGTGATGTTGATCTATTCTCGCAAATGAAATAGTAAGCTATGAAAATGCCCAACCAACATTTTATGGCATACTATCGCTCTTTCTTTCTATCAAAAGTGACAGATGGTAATCTATGAAATATTTCAGGTGGAGACCCCGTGTAGTATGTATTCATATATATGTGTAAATCTTGATAAAAATTGAAGATTTCGTTTGTCTAGAAAAATCGGTCTTTTTTTAAACAAATCAATTTTTTTTAAACATAATCGATTTTTTGGTTGGAAGGAATTCGACATTAATTAAAAAAACTCATTGGGGCATATTCAAAGTCACTTTTAAGCTAGGACCGCACTCGGCGGAACTGCACTTCAGCGGAACTGAACGTCACGACTTATTTGTGGGAAATTGTATGAGCTATATCGCACTAAGCGACAACTGCACTTCACGACGCGACACTATGCGACAAAGTTGGTAATCTGACCAACTGTGTCGCGACGTGAAGTTTCGTTCAGTTTCGTGCGAAAGTGCGCACGGTGTCGCTGAAGTGCAGTTCCGCCTAGTGCGGTTCTACCTTTAAACTGCAGTTTATCTTAGACTGGGGTTTATTCAAAGTTATTTAGATAGGATAAGCCCAGGTGTAAGATAAACTGGAGTTTAAAAGTGACTATGAATATGCCCCGTTAGATTTTGTTTCCATTAAACACTGTTTAGATTGGGAAGATTAAGTACGGTATCATGGCAGTTTGTTTGCAAGAGAAGTGTGCGGTAGGGGATCTCTGGAGGCAGGAAGAAAACATAAAAACCAGACTCATGAGCCTCTTTTGTTATAGTTTCACTGTACGATATTTTGAAAATTTTGTAGGCACCTCAAAATTTCAAATGTAAACACGAGACTCACCAGTTCGGACTCAATCTTCCTAATCTTAACAAACTTACCCATGATTGAAAAGATAGAAACAAAACAAAAACAATAAACTCATGTGTTGAAACAAAAATCGCAAAAACGCAACAAATACTTTTTGACGTTCTGCTTTCTAGTTTATTCTTGATTCTTTTCCCGGCAGTTTTTCTTGTAAAATTTTGTTAGTGATGTTGTGTTAATAATTTTGTAAATTTATAGAATTAAAATTTTATTCTGATGCTTTAGCACTTAAATTAAAAATAATATCAAAAACCTGGGTTAAATTAAAAAAAGAAGTACCTACCTGCATTCAGTGAATATTTTATTCACGATTTAACATTATTTTGCAAATCTGGATGAAACTGGCGAAGTTATGATCGCCGCCTCAGAACCTTTGGTAAGAAAATGTTTATAATTCTTTCTTTTTTTTATTAACCATTGAATAAAATAATCAAAAAACATTTTCCAAAGGAATTCATTCCTCGGGGGCGCCAGGCGGTTGAGGAGCACCCAGGTCCAGTGGTGCCTATGCCAAACTCTAGTATCCCTTCCGAGAATGTTCTTCTCTACCGAATGCAGAATGTGAATATTTCCTCCAATGATGAATTCAATGAATTTTGGTATATACGTGAAATATATTCTGAATGTCGGCGAGATACTCCACAAACTGAAAAGAATAATCAAAAAAACAACCCCAACTACATGACCGATTTCTATGTGAACTCCGAAGAAGAATTGTATGTGAAGAAAAATACTGCTGTTTGGAACAGAGGTAAGTATTTTATTAAGACATTAACAAAATGAACTAACCGAACATAATTATGATTTGTGTTTCTTTTAAAGGTCTTTATGCAGAAAGAGGAGTTCTTCCCCGAATGTGCTTCACTTGTGAAACGCCAATAAAATTTGCATTCTTTTGCAATCAAAGCTTTTTACATGGCATTCTTAAAAAGGAGTGCGATAGGAATAATCTCACTTCTATATGTTTAATTGGTAAATTTACTTATGTATATTATAAACCTAATTATTGTTGTTACATTTTACATTAACTGGGTCGTCTAAAGTTCAAACTTAAACTTCGAGGTTTTTTTTTTAAATTATATTGCAGACAAATTGAGAATGATAGCTAGAAACGGTTTCCTGTTTTTAAATTATTTAGTTATTCTTCACACTCTGCAGTCTCCATATTATTTTGAGCAAGACTTTCTCCATTTAAGTAGCTTTCAGCAGAAAAGTGAAATTTGTCTTTAAACTGCTTTTACGTTGGAAAGGTCTAGACAAATAACATTTTTAAGATGCTAGTGTCTTGGCTTAGTGACATATTTACCGAACTATTTCAAACGAAATGAAATAAGTATTTCTAAAAAACAAAAAAGTCGAAGTCCACATATCAACAACGCATGTTCAAACCTGTAGTTATAAATCAAAATAGATTATACTTTCTTTAAAAAATAAGTTTCATGGTTTTATAAAATTTTCCTTAATTATTATCTTTTTCAGATGCATCGTGCCTACGTGTTTATTGTAGCAATGGCGAGGACTTCACATCAAATTTAGAATTTCCCGTCTCAAATGTGTGGGTTACCAAATTCGGAATACTTCTTGAAAAAGAAGCCATCAATACAATTGTCCAAAATCTTGCTATATCAATGCCCCGAATATTTTCCCTTTCACATCCACTTGATGAAATCTGTCCAGTTCTCATTAAATCATCAAGTGGTGTGGTTAGTTATCTCACCGAAGCTGATTACAGTGTCATTTTCACTACGGAATCCAGTGACTTGGTTCTCCTCTATGACAATAAAATGGGAAAACATTTTGTGTCTAAATTAAGAAAAGCCACAGAAGATGAAATATCCTATGTTGGATGCAATAACGATACAGCATTTTGCAGTGCGACTGGTAATCAAACTCAACGGCCCGGATTGTCTAGTTTTTCTCAAAACTCCATGAAATTCTCAGGTACTCGGGAATAATAAATTATCAGAAAAAACATATACATTAACAATTTTACTTATTAATGAGCAAATAGCTGGAGCCAAAAACAGTACAGCATATATGCCGCGATCGAGTTTAGGTAACACTGGTTGTAATCCTCATATCAGTAAATTTCTTAGTTCTCAATCAATAAATAGTGGCGCCGGAAATTTTAAGTGAGTTGTCCTTATAATAACACATTGGTAAAAAGATTTTTTCATAATTCTTGTTCTTTCTTAGCCGAACAAATAGCCAATCGCCTTTAACTCGTTTGCAATCCTCTATGGGTGCGCATTCATTGTCAATGCTAGATATAAGAAAACCCGGACAGGCACAACCATCGAAAGCAATTGTTCCGGATTATTGTTTAGAACATATATGGACGGAACAGATATTGTCGAAGTGAGTTTACTTTATTTGTTTAAAAAATCTTCTCAATTTATTTTAATTTCTTTCAGAGAATTTTGTGAAATTGCAACAAAAGCATTTGTGCATATTGATTTGATCGGACAGACATACCTTTGCTTTCTGCTTCCAAGATCTGGAAAACTTCAATTGATCCGAACAATGAACTTCGACCAAGAAAATACACAAATCGAAGGCGAAATATTTTCGATAGCTGCAAAAGATGCAGTTGCCCTGGAGGTATCTGTCAGAAGCCTAAGAATTTTAAGAACTACTTAAGATCTTTAGCCACAAACAAAAATACCAATATTTTTACAAAAGCTTAATGTAATGCCTTGAAAGTTTGTCATTTTTTTTAATTTGATTTGTTATGTTTTCTGTAAGATGTTCGCAAATGGCGTTTACATATTTTGAGTAACTCAATCTGCATTCGAATACACGCATACACTCGTTCTATAGCATGGGTTCCTATATATTCTTTCATTTTCTCCATCACTTTGTTCTTAGGAGTCAACTAACTACTCAAGCGTGTCCTGCCAGTAGTTGGTCTATCTCTATACATTAACCTGTAAGCACCATTCTCGTAAGTCTTGAAAGACACAGAGTCCTGCCGGTGCTCTCTAACACAAGAAGGGCAGAATGACTCCCAGTCATTTTAGAAGTCAAATATTGACTCAAGATATTACTTACTGATGGTGGTGCTACAAAACAGTGTAGAACAGGGCCTCAACTAACAAGTTTCTTCCAGCCAACTAGGTCCTTAGCTCCAGTTTCGCATGCCAAGTTGGTTTAGGTCCACCACCTGAGCCGTCCTCGTCCTGAATCGTGTTCTTCATCAACTGCGCTGCCGCTCTAGTAGTATCCGAACTTGCAATTTTACAACAACATGCATTTTCTTACTTCCTTATTAGTGTTCAAACATTTAAGTCACCAACATTTATCCGAGCAAAATATATCTTAAGCAATTATTTAAAGCAGTAATGAATTTTTTCTTAGATTATTACTCAAATAACCACCAAAAGCTGCAATATGCGCTTATTCGTTCCCATAAATGTCTCACGTTATAGATAGTAGGAAATACCAACCTGCAAACTTTTAAAGTGTAGCAATTGTGTTATGTGGGGAAAGCAAAAAAATAATTAAACTAATCACAACTTATTTTAGAAAATGAAAATGATTGCAGTTCTTGACCCAAGTGGAACATTAACGTTATACACAGGAAAAGTTTTTGTCTCAAAGGTTCACGTTGTTGCTGTTATTCCTTCATCAATGCCCCAAAGCAAACCATCATGCTCTCCATTTCCAAGGTAATCTCTAACTAAATATTTTTCTATCATACAATATAAAGCTTACACAATATTTTGTAGAAGAAGCAGTCTTCTGCCAACAGCTCCTCAAAAAAATGATTCCAATTTCGAAGAAGAATTACACATGTTATCTCCTGTACATCCACTTCAACCTTTGTTTCCTATTCGGTAAGTGCTGGTTAGCAAGCAATTTGTCAAAAAATTTAAAATATATTTTTGTTTTACTTGCATAGAAGTACCAGTGGTGTTTGTTTAAACCTACGCGATCCAGCTGGCAATCGTTTAACTCTTGTTTATCCGACGGGAAAAATGTATCGTTTATCACTGCCACTCATCAACGAAACATATTTTGTCAGTCGTTGTATAGAAGCGTTAAGGCGAATTTTGAAAAAGGAAACATTTATCCAACTAATAACTCATTGGTATGGTGCGAGAAATCCGCCGGGGTCCAAAGACTTCAGTGGCGAAAAAGAATGGCAGACATTCAAAGCAGTTTTATGTGAAATGATGGGTCGTATAGCGAGTTCCGACGATTCAAGTACAAATATTCCATGCCAACCAGAAGAACCAAAAAAGAGAAGGAAAAACGATGAAGTCTTAGATGGCACCGATGATGATTGGGAGTATTTGGAATCGATTTTGAATAGACGCAACAAACAAGGTCAATTCAAAGCCAATGCAATAAAATTCGTTGATTGCAATGCTGTACTATTCAAAAAAATTCCGAAGATATTTTTTGCTTTCCATTTGTTGTATGAGGATTTGAAGCTCGATAATACCATGCATGACAGTTTGTGTTCTTTGGGAGAGGTGAGTGCATCGCATGCCACAAGCTGTAAGCTTCAGTAGAATTTTATTTTTTTCCTTCCTTCCTTCAGTTTCTTTACCAACTAGCAACTGATATGCAATTGAGTGCACATTGCCTTCACTATTTCCTGGATTTTCCTCACTTGGCAAATATTAAGTCCCAGAACATTTTCACCGAAGATCACGCAAAACAAATGTTCAATAAAAACTTACTTGCAGAACCTGTTCCAAATATTTTTCAACAAATAGAAAACATACTCAAAAATCGCGAAATATACCAATATTCCTATATAGAAGGTATAAACACAGTTAGCAGAAATTCTTTACAGGTAAAATGTTTTTACAAAGAGTTTACTTAAAGCTATATCCTGATTTTTTTTCACTTTATTTAGCTGATTTCGCTCATAATTCACGGATGCTTGAAAATTAAGAATTGGATTAAGCCTCTAGAATTCCCTGATACAATGTATTCGGAGATTCCAAAGAAAAAGAAACGATTCATCGCAACAAATGTGCCTTTACATGAACAGCTCATTCAAATGTTAATAAATATGGGTGAGTTGGATATTTAATGAACATAATGTACATAGAACATAGGTCCTTCAGAATATTATGTATGTATTAAACACGTACATAAACTATTCATTTTTCGACGCGGTTCCATATCTGGTCACATTCCCAAAATCTCTATCAATTACGCTGGTCTATTTTAACCTTTTTTATGATAACCTTTAACCTTTTTTATGATGTTCTGACGTCGTTTCCATATTGATCTGGTTATCGAGATATTCAAGCATTTAGATTCGAATATCTCCAAAATATCTCACAAGTGTACAAATTTAAAATAAGTTCAAAAAATCAATAATTATCTAGCGGTATTTTCAAAAATATCGAATAAAACAGTCATAGCTCTAGCCCCCTAGCTTAAGTAATGTTTATGTTATTAAATTTTTCTTAAATATTTCTTTAAATTGAATTGCAATTGAATTTCAGAAATGACCAGAACCGATGTAGAACGTTTGCCAGTTTCCTTGCATTTGATAATTGCCCAGTGCCTAGAACATGGACGTCTCTCACCTCCGATGGGTTGTGCACCACCAACATACGAACTAATATTGCGTTCTGAGTTACTGGAACACACTCGTTATCAATATTCCACTGAGCTTTATTCGGTGAAGTTCAGCAAGGCAAACATTGATGCTGAAGATTCCCTATCACCACGTTGTCCCCCCAATCCAAATGGTTTTTCGAGAGCAGAATCTGCCGATGATGATGGCATGGAAAATATTGACACAAAACTATTAAGCCTACGATTTCCCGACGATTTACGTATAGCGGAAGTCCGACGTTTGCTCATAAGTTCGGAGCCAGTTCTGATTGATATTTCTCAATCGCCTGGTATATCCGATCATGAGTTCATTGAAGAACAGGAAAAACAATTGTATGCATTATGCACAAGAACCATGACATTACCAATGGGGAGAGGTATGTTTACATTGAGAACATCAATTCCTACTCCAACGGAATCAATGCCAATTCCTAAGCTGTGCCTTACCGGAAAGGAACCGGTCAAGGGGGCAACTATTGAGATGCAGCAAATTGAATTTCCCGCAAATATGAACTTATGGCCAAGTTTTCATAATGGAGTTGCAGCTGGCTTGAGAATTTCTCCAAATGCAAGAGACGTTGATTCGACTTGGATTGTGTATAATAAACCAAAAGGCCCAACGGAAGTAACAACAGAACATGCTGGATTTTTAATGGCTCTAGGTCTAAATGGTCATCTTAAAACACTTTCCTTTATGAGTATATATGAGTATTTAGTTAAATGTGATGAAATGACAAGCGTTGGACTTTTACTAGGCATCTCGGCCACACACAGAGGTTAAATGGGCTTATGGTGTTTTCGAGAATTTAATCAAATATTAACGTTAATTTTGTAGGTACAATGGACACAACTACGACAAAACTGCTTAGTGTCCACATTGAGGCGTTACTGCCAGCCACAGCTTTAGAATTAGATATTCCACAAAATATTCAAGTAGCCTCTCTAATGGGAATAGGTCTCATTTATCAAGGAACTGCTAAGCGGCATATAGCTGAAGTTTTACTTCAAGAAATAGGTAGATTCCAATTAACTTAAGTTTGTAAATTAAGAAAATAATAATAAATAATTGTATTCATTAAAGGTCGACCCCCTGGACCGGAAATGGAAAATAGTGTTGAACGTGAGTCATATGCCCTGACAGCTGGTTTGGCCTTAGGTTTGGTTACTTTGGGACACGGTGAAGCTCCAGCTGGCCTGAGAGACTTGCAGCTACCTGACACGCTGCACTATTACATGGTTGGCGGCAACAAACGACCATTACTCGGCTCCCAGAAAGAGAAGTACAAACTACCTTCATTCCAAGTGCGAGAAGGTGACACTGTTAACATTGATGTCACAGCTCCGGGGGCTACTCTAGCTCTTGGCTTAATGTTTTTCAACACTGACAATAAAGCTGTCGCTCAATGGATGGATCCTCCTGATACAAGTTATTTACTTGATCTTGTACGCCCAGATCTGCTTCTACTACGCACAATTGCCAGAGGTTTAATTCTTTGGAAGGACGTGGAACCAAGCTCAGAATGGCTGTTCAATCAATTTCCAGCAAATCTTCGATTCGATATTAACCGGGGACCAGTGCCTAAGAAAGATTTAACAGATCATGAAGCAATTACGTACGTATTTCTTATTTTTTCAAAAATATATTCTTAAATATTATTTAAAACCATTCTAGACAAGCATATTGCAACATAATTGCCGGAGCAGCTGTCTGCATAGGTCTGAAATATGCGGGAACCGAGAATAAAGAAGCTTTTAAATCACTGAAAAAAACTATAAAACTGTTCCTTGGATTTTCGGGAAAATACGTTGGCGAATATGCTGGGCGAGCCACTGTGGAGAGTAGTCTTATGTTGATTCTAATCTCTTTATCGCTGGTGTATGCTGGAACGGGAGATTTGGAAATAATGCGAATGATTCGTTATTTGCGTTCGAGAATTGGAACCGCTCATTCCCAAGTTACCTATGGCTCTCAAATGGCAATACATATGTCATTAGGATTTTTATTCCTCGGTGCCGGTCGTTATACACTTTCGAAAAGACCTGAAGCTGTAGCTGCTCTTGTATGCGCACTCTTTCCCAAATTTCCAAATCATAGCAACGATAATAGGTAGGAAAGGTTTCATTGTTTCATGTCATTACTTTTATTACAAGGTCCGCGTTCAAGTACATATCGGCAAGACATATGTAATCATTTTCAGATAGCTTTGAGTTGTTGTTGCATCAGCTTTTTTTCCAACAACAGAAACCTTAATTCGGTTATGTACCCGAACGCGGCCATCCATCGATATCCAAAATTAATTTATATTTTTTTAGATATCATCTTCAAGCTTTTCGTCATCTTTATGTACTAGCTGTTGAACCACGACTTTTTCTTCCACGAGATCTCGATACAAAAAAGCTATGCCTTTGTCAAATTTCGTATATTGAAATTGGCAAATCTGAGTTAAAAAAACTTCCCATGGCACCTTGTATGCTTCCCGAACTAAGCACTCTTAAATCGGTGATTGTAGACGATCAGAATTATTGGCCAGTGTGCTTTGAAAAAGGACGCAACTGGGATCAGTTGGTGTAAGTTCATTTAAAAATGACAATACAAATGTATTATTAAATTATATCTTATTATTTCATATAGAAAAGCATTAGAAGTATCTGGTTGCATTGACATTAAAAAACGTTCGGGGTGCCACTCACATTTAGATGACCCAGATCGACTTAAAAGTCTGTTCGCGCAAACACTCACTACGGAACAATATACATGCTGGAAAATAGATACAAAATCACTAGAAACCTTTTCATCGGATCCCATTGTCATTGGTTTCACTGATAGATTCTTGAGCGTTGATGCGAGGGAAAACAAACTTACAAAAGTGGAAATGGAACGCTATCAACAATTGATAGTTATCTTTTATAATTCAGTTATAAAAGACAAAATGCACGGTTTGCCAATATATTTATCAATTGTCAATGTAAGTAGACTTGTATTTCTTTCTAATCAAAATAATGAAATTAATGTTTTTTTTCAAACTATCTTGTTTAGACTTTGCAAGCAATTAAGGAGAACGCAAGGACCTTTGATGTGTGGCAACTCAAACTCGTTGAAATCTATATACGAATGCAAAAAGAAAATATTCTTATTTCAAAAGAAATTGTTAATTCTGTTTTAGAAAACTTAAAATCATACATTGAAAGTTGTCAGATCTCATGCAGGGATCATTTAAAGCGGTTTATAACATCTCATTGTTTTGATAGCTTATGTGAACTAAGTTCCGATGAAATATCAAAAATTCTAGCCGTGGTTGTCTTTTATGGGTTGCTTCCTAATGTCCTCAGTTTGGTTGATTTGACTGGGACTGTAAATTACATGCGTTTGTTATATGAACTGAACAAAATCAACATGGAGACAAGTACAATTAACTGCATTATCAAAGTATTGGATTTACCTTAACTAATTTTTTTTTTAATTTTAAATTAATTTTAGCTCTAAAGTTTCGCAAACGTTAATTACAGATTGTATTTAAATAAACTCATAAATACTGAATTATGATTTCAAGTTTGAATAAAAACTTAATTAATAGATTTGTAAAAAATACCGTTTTCGAGTTTTTTTTTTAAATTAAAAATCAATCTGCGAAGATAGTATAATTCTAAGCCATTAGTTTGATAAATAGTCCAATAAAATTAGTTTGAATTCGAAAATTCCAACAAAGCTGAATTTTAGTGCAATTTTCGTTGTCGTCTTAAGTACTGTTGGGTAAAAGGGATCTTCTATAAAATCAAATAAATATTAAAGTTTGTTTTATTAAACATTTTAATTTAAAAAAAAGTTTATTGTTTGCTGTAGAACGTATGACATCTCTTCGTTGTCAGCAGATTTTGCATTTATTAATTAGCATCGATTATTTTTGAAGGTGGAATGTATATGGGAGCACTTTCAGCTGATGTGTAGGATGATGAAGTAACAAGTTTCCTCCTATCTGTAACTCCAAACATACCGGAATCCCGAGAACTAATTTTCTTTTCAATAACTTTGTCGAAAAATCGCGCCAACTTAACTGAATCTGTTGTTCCAGCTGCCAAACTGCGAGTATTTCTGCAGTTCAGCCAGATTTCTTCTGCTCCACATTGCTCAGCTGAAATGATTGAAATTATATTATCGATAAACAATTCATTTTGTATTTTAGATCCAACCAATTCCTCCAGATTTTGGTAACATTTTTGGGTGTCTTTTTTCATCTACTAAATCGAGTTTAGTTCCAACAACTAATATCGGAATTTGTGTCGATCCAAAGAATTGTTCTGGATCGAACAGTGCTGAATCTGAGGACAGTGAAGGAGTATTATTTCCTTTCGCAGTATCCTTGCCATCTTTGTTTAGTATTTCGTAGAGCCACTCCTTAAGGTTTTCGTGGCTTTTTCGATTCGTCAAATCATGGACCAATATTATTCCATGTGTTGGATAGTAAAAAACTCCTCTTGAGTTTTTGTGATTTAAAGAGCCTCCAATATCGAAGAGTTCAATAAAGAATGTATTTTGCTGAGGGGTTCCTTCTTTGTATTCGTGTAGTTTTACTTCTATTGAACAGCCAACAGTCCATCCCGGCTGTGTAAGGGATTCGTTGTGGGCAATTAAATGGGTGAGACAGGTCTTTCCAACGCCTATACAATGAATTTTGGCTTACAAAATAAATTAACTGAATTTTAATTTATTCACCTGAATCTCCGACAAGAAGAATTCGCACTTTATCAATATTTTTAGCCATTTCGTTTTCGTGGAACAAAATTTATTTTTTGGTGACTGTTGTTGTTTCTTCATCGGTTTTGGCACAGCTGATTCTGACATTTTGAATTAAAGGGGCCATCACAATGATAAGACAAGTTCAGATTTGTTGAAGATTCAAGAAATATAAAGTCTGTTTATATCAAAAACACTCTATTTTTGTTTTTGGTTTATATTGTTTTAAATTTTAAAATAACTTGAGTTGTCATTAAATTTCTTGCGAATTTGCACAAACTTTCACAAATTTTCACAAATTTGCACATATTGTCACAAATTCCTGTTTGTCAACTTGAAAAAGTTGCAACAAGAGAGCACTTAGAGCAAATAATTTCCCCTCCATTGGATAATTTATTGTTACCTATTATCAGAGATGATCCATATTTAGATCATCAAAAAAGTAGCTTTGTTCGTTGAACTTTATCCAGGGTTGACTCAGGTTTTCTTGACAACCTGGGGGGCCATTCCGTAATTTTTAAAACGATAATCGTCTAAACGATAATCGTGCACGATATCGTCATCAATTTGCTTCACGTAACACAATCACTATCGTCTCGTCAATCGCAGTTTGAGAAGGTTTGACTTTTCAATCATTGTCATAAATGACAATTCTGTAATTTATTTTTGTCAGTAACGCCCAAAAAATATCAATTTTTACTAAGAAGAAGTGAAGAAAAGTGCGGGCAAAACGTGAAGTCGCCTAAACAAATCGGTTATATACCTATCCTTCAAACTACATTGCAGTGGGCAGATTTTGCCGGTGACATCTATTAAATCTTTTTGTTTTTATTTACTGATGCCAAATCATCATGGCAAGTTACACGATTAAACGACACTTTAATATAAAAATCTTTTAGGCAACGATACGTGCGTTGCGCCCATTTTAAGGTTAACATGGTTGTATTTTCATGTCTATTGTCCAAAGTTTGGTGCCCAAATTTGAGTCGACCAATTCAGTGGACAATCAGCCAACACCTTTTCGTCAACGGAACCCAGGATCAACCGAAAACATCTACCCGCCCTTATTGAAAAACCCTACATATGATAAAATGCATAAATTGCTTACAAAAACAAAAAAAGACGACACAAGACGGTAGCTTTATAGGTATCGTTCAAATGCTTACGATTTGACGATCACGTTTTGACGATTTTTGAGTTACGGAGAGCAAATTTTCGATCGTCAAGACGATATCTTTCAGTCGATAGTGATTATTGCTTTTACGTGATTCAAAGCTGTCGTTAAAACGATTTCGTGTGGCGATATCGAATTACGGAATTTAGTAAATTATTGTCATGCCGGTGAATAGATGTGAATTGCAACAACAATTTAACGAGGTGTGTGAGATTTTTATACATTTTTATCTGCAAACTGAGTCTAAAATTTCAAGATCCTTGGCAAATTGAAATGGCAGCTGAGGATTCTCATCTTCATGTGGATAATTTCTGGTCATGATCATGAGATTCAAGATCTGAATTGCATTTTATCGTTAATGTCCTGTAAAAAGTTATATAATGTTTTCGGATCTTGTTGATTCTGAAATGATCTGATCATTCAGATTTTTTAATCCACAGCATTTTACTCCCATGCAGTCGGTGAATTTCTACAATAGCTTTTAAGCTACACTACACGCTACACTACACGCACCACACAATGTTCGTGCTCGTGTTCGTCCATTTACCTACCACGAACAGCGAACGTAACGTAATTGGTAAATCGGTCGATTTTGATCATCGTAATTTTTCCTTATGCCCTGGAGCAGGTGTAAATTACAATGAACATTAACAGTTTGGGCGCAACATTTATTTTTCTAATGGTTATAATATGTACGTATCCCATATACGTTGTGTGCTGTTGTCATCATCGTTCATCGAGAGAATTAAACACTATAGTTCTTTCGATGTACAGGATTTTTTCCAATTTTACTGACGATCAAACCGTACTGTTTTCGGTCGACAAGATTTTGGAGTAGATATATCTCAATGAGTTGGACGGAGATAATTTAATTATTGCTGATGAATCAATATTTTACAGTTAGAAATATTAAATTATTGATGTGTAAACTATCTATGCTGGCGGTAGAGTGAAAAAAAACGTGAACGTTCGTGTGCAACGTTACGTCGTGCAACGTTACGTCGTGCAACGTTACGGTGTGCAACGTTACGATCTGCATACTAGGATGGCTGCGTTCAGTGAAAAAAATCTTAAGATCCCCTTCAAGCAAAAACAAGTCCGTTTTGGATCCGCGCACGTTGATGTTTACACATATTAACCGTGATTCCCGGCACTCACACTATACATACATTTTGACATATTTTTTTCACCTCCTAGTAAACCTTGCATAGTTCATCGTAGGATGTACATATATTTAATTCCTTATCAAAAATTTAAAATGCAGTAGGTTATTATTGATTCCCTCTTCTAATCAATTATATGGGATAAAGGTACATACATATGTATGTATGTACAATTGTACGTATACATAAGTAGATATATGTAGACATCCCTTTGGATTACTTCTGCTTCATTTTTTTATTTCAAACAAAATAAATGGTCGCAATTCCTTGTAAATATTTTTCTTTCATTAACAGGAGATAAAAAGAAAAATTAAAAAAAAAAAACTATAAAGGTAGATAATACATAATGTATTTATGTACCTCAGAAATTTTAGGTTTTTATTTCTTTTTTTTTTAAATATGTAACTATATTTAGTTTAACCTACATACATACCTATTTCTACACATGTTGTTTATTCCATACTTTTTTGATACCTACATAAATTTAACCATGACTGGCAAAGTATACCTGCTATTACCTATGCTTTGATCTGATGTCAAGCAACATCCCAAATAACTATTTACATTATATATTTGAACCGAAACGAATAAAATACGAATCTTTATTTTATATCTTTGATACAGGGGGTTTAATCTACATTTGATTAGCAAAATGAACTTGCGATTATATAGATGAAATGTACCCACATCCTTCATTCATACAAATAGATAGAAAAATCTCAAAACTTTTTGGGTATGCATTTGTGTGTATCCTTGTACAGTGTACATATCACTTACGGGAGTATATGTACCTTGGCGTATACGCACTTTATTAAACTTCTTTTAAATGATGATCTTGAACCGAACGATTTGTCCTCATTGGTTTACGAGACTTAATATTTTGTCAGTTAGCTTATAACAGTGATTAAATAAAAAAGGCCTAACAAAAATGTACAGAATTTTATAAGCGGACAATAACCATAATTTGATTTGCGAGAATTTTGTCCAGATACAAATTTTTGTCAAGCTCATTTTTCATCTTACATATTAATTTTTAAGAAGTTTACTTTGCACAAAAGACACTAATCTGGACCTACACGATTGACAAAAGTTTATAAGATTACTATTTGGCAATCATTCTTTGTCATAAAACATAACTATGGGAAGGTTAAAAAAAGTCAGTCATGGAAATTGAGCATGAATGGCTAAAATGAGTCGTGAAAATTTAAATTTTGGCTGGGGCAAAACCCTCATGTATTCGGCTTAGGGCCAATTTTTCAAAAGTCAGTTACACATCAGATGTTTAACCTACTTATTCTTCAGATGAAGCAACATTTTTTTCCTTTTTATTCCTCTGATGATTTACTGAATGTTTAATTGATGATTTAAAAATCATTAAACAATTAAAGGCATTTAGTGATTCTAAGTCCCTTTTCGCACGAAGACATAACTACATAAATTGCCTTACTAAATTATTCCTGCTAATCAAATAGCCCTTGCTGGGGAAAACTGTATTTCAAAGCTTGAAAATACTTGCAACATTTTCCTACCCTGCTGGCAAACTATTTCATTTCATCCAGCAGTACGGTGTGTCAAGAATTGTGGTACTTCCTGTTGAATTCCAAATTCAATCCAATCGATACATTGATATAGGTACTTAAAGTTTCTATGTCTGACGGTGTTATGAAGACAAAAACTTCTCCAAACAACGTTAGGCAAATTTAAAAAGAATTTCCTATATAAAGAAGGTATGTAGGTACATATACGCGTACGAGATTATCACACGTCGACTGCCTACAAAATAGAAAATAATTTACCATCTGATCACACCGAACGAATTGTTCACAAAACAATTCCAATTATCTTGGAAGTTCTTCAGTAAGAAAATTACCAGGACTGAATGGTATGGTAGTATAGACTTCTATAATTCGGTATTCGAAAGTAAGAGTCTGTCTGCACGTGCCGCATTGACTTTGACTATATATTTTTATATAAAATCATGTTTAAGCATTAAAGGCGTAAAGAATAGGATATTATTTAGCTTCTATGCGCTCTTCGAGGCATTTGTAGCAGCAAACTCAAAGGGTAATCGCAGACGCAATTTACAAGAAGTGGCTTTTGTGTAGCATAGTTTGGGGTTGATTTTCATTTCGGGGGCGCTACAAAATTAGCTAATATTGTTGTCTTTCCTTTGCAACAACCGTATGAGGCAGAGAATGGCACGATGAAAAAAAGGGGGTGGAGGGAGGCTTTGTATATATATTCATTAGGTGATTTTACTGAAAGAATCAAAATAGTTACGTGCTTAAAATATAGAAATTGCTTCAAAAAGGGTGCAATAATTTAAGTTTAAATAGAAGAAAATCAAGGAGCACGCTTCAGGGAGACAGAATAATGGTTTTGTTATAATAATTCACACGAAATTATAAATCCACTATGATAACGATGCGACACATCCTTTAGTGTCTTAATCTAAGAAATAACTTTTAAAACCTTTGGCGTTGTTGCTGGAGTGTTACATGCGATAGATTCTTTTTCTTATCTGATTCTCGTTTCGAATGCCGGAGGGTTGTATTTATGTTATTTTAACATAAATCTTTAAGAATACTACTAAGAAATAAGATAAAAACGAATTTAAGAGATTTATGGAAGACAAATTTGATTTTTTTTTTGCAAAATTATAAATATTCTATTAAAACAGAGGCTTAGAAAAACAATGTGCGGGCTTACATATATAAATGAGCTGTGTATGTATTTCTTAAACCTGGCCGAAAAAAAAATAAATGTGTGAGTAAAAAAAAAATGGAAAAGGCTAGGGAAATGCCAATTTATAACAGTTACAACTTATAACAATTTTTCGATATTAAAAGAATGAATTATTCAACGCGTTTCGCGCGACTTGAAATAATACCGAAGTATGCCCACCGGTGGAGGGTCTGGCTTTGCGGGGCCACATAAATAGTACTGTTAAGAACAAAACTGTTATAAATTGATATGTCTCACTTCCTTTTTTGACATCTCTATCATCGTATTTTACTGTTGTACTGTTTCCGATTGTCATATCTGAAGTCAGAAATAAATCTCAACCTTTCGAAATGTTCTTTAATAACTCTTGTTGTTATTTTCAAAAACTTACTCAATAGGCGTTTTTCTTTTTAAGTTCAGAATAGAACTCTGAACTGAGTCGAGCATGTCGAGCATGTTCTGAACATGCTCTGAACCACAGATTAGCCACATGAAGATGAGAATCTCCGGCAGCCATTTTAATTTGCCTACAAGCTTGAACTGGCAGTTATCAGATAAAAAATGAGAATGTGTGTATAAAAATCTCACACATAGAAAGTAGGGATCTTCACACACCTGGTTAAATTGTTGTTGCAATTCACATCTATTCATCGACGCGGGGAAAAATTACAAATACAACAATGTAAACAAATGGGTTTTGGAGGGTGAAACGTACGAAACATTCTCATCTTCATATGGCTAATCTGTGCTCTGAACGAACTCAGTTCCGTTCTGAGTTCTGAGCACTCTGAACTATTTTTGAAACACACCTGAACACTTACAGCTGTTAAATGCTTGTGTTCAGCATTTACCTCTGTCTTTTCAGTTATTTTTTTCTGAGCTCATAGAGCGCGCTCTGAACATGTTCAGAGCTTTGACAGTTCAGGCTCTGCTCTGAACAAAAAAAGAAAACCGCCTAATAAGACAGTTTTCGGAAATGTCAAATCAAAGATAATTTCGAAATTCCACCAGACGTCAGTGTGAAACAAGCAAACAAAAATCAATAGTTTGACAGTAAAATATGTAGGGAAAACAAAAAACATGTGATTGTGATTGGTCGTTTGTTTGTTGTGCCCACATTTGTCAAAATTAGAAAGAGAAAAGATAAAGTTAGTTTCTGGAAAAGCCATTTGACCAGCAAATGATCGTCATTGTTGACGAAGAAGTTACAATCGTCAAATATACAATCGCTGTGCTTACACACATATCTTTTTATAAACATCAAATGATTTTTTTTGCAAGCGGATTTGACGTTTGTTTTCGAAAAAAAGCTGAAACAAGGCCGCTTTCGAAAACGTCAAATCAAAGTCAATTTTACCGGCAATTGTTCGTTATTTACGACGCAAAAGTTGAAATCATCAAATATGCAATCGTTCTGCTTGCACATGTCTTTTGATGAACGTCAAATAATTTTTTTGCAAGCGCAGTTGACGTTTTTCATCAACTAGTGAGATTTATTGCTGAGGGAAAAAAATAAATCTTAGTTAGTATTAATTAGGCTTTTTAGTCATCGATGAATACTTGTGGGTAAATATTGAGTGCTTTTGTGCGATAAAGTGAAAATAAAGACATTTTCGAATTATGTACATATTCGACATTTCATTTGCATTAAGCATTTTTGATTTATTTCCAGCGAAAAAGGTTAAAGGGTGACCGCTCCATTTATTTTGTCAAAATATCAACCACTGACAGATGTTTTTAAAAATTAAATATAATACTCAACCGAAACCAAAATCTATTTAAGGGAATGTAATCACTCTCTGGGACAGTTATTACTGCGATCTCTGATACAAATAGATAAGTATCTCGTATTGGTATATGGAATGCAGAATCTTATTGCAAAAAATAGTTCGAAATAATATCGAATAATAGCTCGAATTAAATCAACATAATATTATGTACATATATCCTCGGTAACTTGAGCTCCCACAGATAAATAAAGTAATCAAATTTAATTCAAATATTTTCTTGGGCAGCTATACTCAACTCTTGACTCTTGAGTAATCCTTCACTTCGTTAATTCTTATGAGAATTAATAAATATTTCCACCTGCATATTAATACAAAGCCTTCCACAAGAAAACCATTAAAAGTCATTTTGCTTATACGACCCGTTCAATCTACCACAAATAAACTAACCAACAAGAATTGTGTACATTAAATGCGCGCTCCCATAAACTCCTGGTACACATTACTTAATGCTCCAGCAATTCGAACTTAGCACGATTTCGTTTCAGTTATTTTCTGTAAACTCCATACTCCACCAATGACCAAGTTGGCTAGCAAAAAAAATGCCATTAATGTTAATTCATAGTCAACAGCTTCCATTGCAACTTGGTTAATTACTTACGAGCTTTAATTTGCCCTGATGGCAGGTAAAGCAGGGTACGTAGTATATACAGCCAGCTCCCTGTCCTGTGATGGGCAGAACGGGAGCGTATTACCCTTTTAACATTATAACCTTCGAACTCAAGTGCCAACTGTACGCCAACTGTGCAAACATTGACGGCAGTTGATGTGAGGCCATGTATTGTTAATTGCATTAATAAACTTGATCTACGGATAAGTGAAGTGTGACTGCTGTGGGTGTGGTTCATATGCCAATATGGATCTGGATTGAAAGCATATTGATGCAATATCTATTCAAATATTCAACTCAATTACGATTTGCTATTTGTATTACCGTTAAATAGTAATCGAAATAAAATATCAGCTCCAGGTAAGCATCAGGCACAAATTCTCTGCAAGTTCCTTTTGCCCTTAATACATTCCTTTTTCATATAGACTTCCTTTAAAATATACTCTGACGTGGATGAGTATTCCGAGATATCTTTTGGAGCAGATTAGGTCAATCTATGAGACCATTTATTGAATTGGTGTTAAAAAAATGTCACCAATATCATCAGGGCGTGAATTTAGGGTTTATAGTTTTAAAAGGGTTTGTCATCGGTCTTCATAAAAAGTTATGCTACAATAAGTTTGCGAGCCGAGACACCGGACGCCAAGGTACAGTAAAAAAAGACTCTTAAACAACTTACGAAGCCGAGAGCTGAAGTGGGGGAAGCAAAAATTGAGTTGAGTAGGTATCTCAAATGACCCTTAGATAAGGTGTTTTATGTTTATGTGCATAAAAAAGAGAACATTTCCAACATTAATTCATAAAAGGCTAGTTATGTATTGTGTTGTCCGGAAAAATCGAATGATAAAAGTATCACTTTTGGAAAAATATCCTTGTTAGAGGCGTTTTTTTTTCAATAGTGTTTATCTGAAGAAGAAATCAGTCAATACCAGCATTAATTTCTGGTCAATGATGTTTAACTGATGGTTCTCTTCAGAATGCCTGACTTTTAAAAATATTGAGGGACAAAATTGGGTACGTTCAGAAGACTTGAAGGGAATGTAAGTTTCTCGTCTCTGATTGGCCAGCTGTCGTAAAATTGCCTCCCAATTAAGGCAACTTTTATTGGAAAGTGACTGGAAAGCTTGTCAAGAAATATCTCCCTTCGTTTCAACTCAAGTGTATTTGTCTCAAAATATCAGCTCATTATATTCTGTCACTAAACATCAAGCTGAACTTAATTATTATTTGTTAGGTATATGTTTTTTTTTGGGGGGGGGGGGGAGGGATTCACTATCAAAATAATGTACAAAATTTTATTAAAAAATACATCATTAGTAAGAAGCATTAAAAAAATATAATTTACATGTGTTGCTACGATAGAAATATTAGGCTTATTTGGTTTGCAAGTCCGTATGGATTTGTCGAAAAAACAACATCGGAACTAATAGTTTTACTCGTATAAATACAACAACAACTTAAATCTATATGGACTTAGCTAAGTCCAGATAATTTTCGGGACTTACTGTAAGTCCCGATTAAAACGGTGATGCCAAAATAATGTAATATCTATTTGCATTTTCGATTGGTAATCCGGGAGAACGATTTGATACGTGTGAACCCTTGTGGAACGATTCTGAAAACGAAATCAGAAGCAAATTTTAATTCTTTTCAGAAGAAGAACTGTCATTCTGACTCCAATCGAAAAGGCCAGATGTTACTGATAATTTATTCAGAGACGTCAAAGTTGACGTTTTTGGATGCTGGTTGAATAATTTAACAAATGTCATATAGAGTGCACAGTGCTGCCAATTTTTACGGTTCCTAAGTCCCGATGTCGTTTTTTTTCGACAAATTCATATGGACTTGGAAAAAAACGCCTATTGTTTTAAGTAATTTCTGAACTACCAACGGAAGGTAAAGGTAGGAAGTAAAGTTCCAATTTCGACATTAATGACATCTCAAAATATAACTATTTTCCTTTTTAAAGTTTGCGTTCAATGAATGCAGTTGATTACATAGGTAGTGTCTTCGGAACGTACCCATTGCTTGTTACTTGTTAGTATCTATGGCGTTTCGCAAAAATCATCACAGAAAAATGTTTTGTTTACGAAGTGCCAAAAGAATTAACTAAAACTTTAATTGCTCTCACAATCACTTGAAAATATGTACCTACATATGAGTGTATTTTATTATTCTTTCCCAACATTCAATATAATCATTTTGCATTTCTTTATTCACAAGGACATTACGGATAAACAATTATGTTTTTTTTGTTTTGTATTCATTCATACATTCTTTTAATTCCATGTGAAAAGTGGAATAAGGAATATTGGGTGCATTCAGTTGAACTGACGTACGTATTCTCTTGTATGGCATATTCGAATTGGTGTTAGTAATTTAAAAACCGGAAAACAATGCGAATTTTTTTCGTGAGATGGACTATATGGATCATCAGCCATAGATAATAAAATGCGGCTATTGCCATTCTTTTTTTCAATTTTTGTTTCTTTAGTCATTCCATTCAGGATATTCTGGATAAATAGCTTCATAGTTTTTACCCCGTTTATATGAAGGATCGAGAGCTCGAGTTGGATTATGGTCGGATATTCGACCCAGGTTTTTCGTTACTTGAGCTACTCCATTTGGATTTGAGTTGAAATGGTATTGAGATTACAGAAAAAGTGAATGGGATCAATGTATTTATTTCAGCAAAAAAAACAAATTAAATTGAATAAAGACCATAATTTATTAGACCAACTTACCGATTTTCTTCAAAAATTTCGACTCGACTCAGCTCCCCGATATTCAACGTTGAATTTTTCTTTCGTTCTGCGCATCTACTTCACTGGGTGCCAAGACTGCATACAGAAAAAAAGGGAAAAAGAAAGTGACAATATGCATGAGAGAGATAGGCTTGTTTTTTTGCAAGCCCGGAGGAAATTGGTCGAAAAAAAGACATGGGGGCTCAAAAATGTACATGTAAAATGTAACAACAACTAATCTCCTTCTGACCAAGCACCTAGCCTAGCTAAGCGCAGAGAATTATCGGTACTTAATTAAAGCACGTTTTAAGAAAAAACTGTGTTACCGGCGTGAATTACATACCTACTTGCTATCAATAGTATAATGTATGGAAACTACTTCGTTTGTCCACCCTCAGGTAAAAAGTTATTAAGCTTTTCTTCATTACAGCAACACCCACAAAAACAAACAACTCGTCTAAAATCCAAAATTGATAATTTAGGAGGATGGGACCAAGTTTCTTATCGTTTATTCACAGCAAAAATCGCTTTTGTCCACCCTTAGAACAAAAAAAATACATATCTTATCTGCTTCTAATCTCAGTTGTCAAGTTTCACATTCTTATTTAGAGGAAATCAGCTATAGACTTTGGTTGCCGATTTATTTTCTAAATTTAGGTAGACGAGGCTGGGAATCTAGCCCAGATCTATAGCGCCGTGGCGTGATAGTCCTATGCACTAACTATTACGCGATCGGCTGATACACAATTCACACACACACACACACAGACTGTAAATTCACTGAACAAAGATATTTTCAATTTGACACGAAAAACGGAAAAAGAACATTTAGCTATTTTTGCAATGAGATCAAATCTTTTCTACAACGAAAAACGACATTAGTTTAAGGTTATCACCGATGTTTGATAACCCTTTTTGAAAGACTATACAAAAATAAACAGATACCTAATTCAATAATTGCGTTGGAAGATATTAGTTTAAAAATCCTTGCCATCCGTACGTCACATCGCATTGGTCGGCTCGGCTCTATAGGTATTTATTTGAATCACCATTGGTATTAGGATATAAATGTACAATGTACATATATCTACATAATATTATACAGGAAGTCAAATATTTTTTTCCTTATTCAATATTTCTTATTATGTAGAACAGTGGCGGATCCAGAGGGGGGGATATAAAGGCAAAAGACCCTTCCACAGCCGATTCCTAAAATTAATTTAGTCATATAATGCAGTATACATAACAAATTCTTTATAAATCCAGTTAAACCAGGAATGTCAAGTTCGAAGAGATTTGGAAGACTAAAACGATGTTGGGGATAAATAGTTTACATAATTGAGTTATAACTGATTCCCAATGGGATTAGCAACTTTCAAGTCTTAAGGTAGAACCGCACTAGGCGGAACTGCACTTCAGCGACACCGTGCGCACTTTCGCACGAAACTGAACGAAACTTCACGTCGCGACACAGTTGGTCAGATTACCAACTTTGTCGCATAGTGTCGCGTCGTGAAGTGCAGTTGTCGCTTAGTGCGATATAGCTCATACAATTTCCCACAAATAAGTCGTGAAGTTCAGTTCCGCTGGAGTGCAGTTCCGCCGAGTGCGGTCCTAGCTTTAAGGGAATAGGACGTAAAAATTAAGTCGGTGGGGCTAGAGCCCAAATTGAATAGGACTCGAAATCAAGGTTGTGGCTAAAGTACTCCATACAAATATTCTAGATTTTTGTAAAGAACATCATACGTTGAATCCACCAACAAACTGATTTGAAAAATTGAGATCAATACTAAACGATTTCATACAAATACTCAAGTAATTTGTGTAGAAACCTCTGCAAGAACAAACCACAGATTAGCCACATGAAGATGAGAATCCCCGGCAGCCATTTTAATTTGCCTACAAGCTTGAACTGGCAGTTATCAGATAAAAAATGAGAATGTGTGCATAAAAACCTCACACATAGACAGTAGGGATCTTCACACACCTGGTTAAATTGTTGTTGCAATTCACATCTATTCATCGACGCGGGAAGAAATTACAAATACAACAATGTAAACAAATGGGTTTTGGAGGGTGAAACGTACGAAACATTCTTATCTTCATATGGCTAATCTGTGGAACAAACAATATTCCACTATTTATTTGGTAATATAGATAAGTTGTAGTGAAATAATATTAAATTTTTACTCAAAAAGTACTGCAATTCAGGATTAATTCTCAAATTCGAAATTTTGTCATCCGAGGTTATAGACTGTTGGATACCCAATTTTAAGACAAACATTTTTAATATTTTAAAACTGGAGAGGCCCCCCCCCCCCTCACAGCAAGATTGAAGATTCGCTACTGAATTATAGAATATATCATCACCAAGAGTATGATGAGAAGAAAAATTATTTGCCTACGACGAATATGAAAACATACACATTGACATTGTATAATATCGTCTGGCTATGACAGTTCGATATCTTATTTGGTCTACTTGTTTGCATGTTTATTGATACGTTTAATGAACCTCACAGTATGGCTTCGTTCTCGTTTGGTTTAACAAGTGTTGGTAATAAATTGGTCCATATAACAACAGCATAACATGTTAAAGGTCTAAAAAGAAGGGGGTTTGTGTACCAGCCCAGCCATGCATATGAAAGGACATAGTCATCAGGCTTATGTCGTTTTACATTGTAATGTGAAAGATCGAGAATTCCTCTTTTGAATAAAACATGTAAGCATAGAAATATTACTTCTTTTAAGCATAATGGGCCAATATTGCAGTCGTACCGGTAACGATACAATACACATATACAGAATGTCAATTCACTGACACGTGAACTGTTAACATGTGCGGGTGAAGCAGATAAAATCTCCCAAACTAGAAAGAGAGCATCTTTCGTCTTGATAACTCATCTAGAACACATCTTTTTTTCAATAAGACATGCAAATTTTGAAAAAAAGGCAAATCTTTTTGCAAGTAGATCAAATCTTTTTTTCAATAAAAAACGACATTAGATTCAAGTTTGAATTTATAAGACCATCATTTAAATTTTTAATAGCTAATTTTGAGACGCTTATAGTTACTCTAAAAATAATTATTTTGATGCAAAAATAAAGGTAATGAATGACTAATATTGTCGAATTCCATTCAACAAAGGAATCAATTTTTTTCGTAACCGAATCGATTTTTTTCCTAAAAACAGATTTGTGTCTGTCAATTGAAAGGAATACGTGTGTTACTTCACAGAGCTGCAATTAGGCTTTTCCAGAATCTTTATCTTTGTCTTTTCTCTTTCTAATTTTGACATAAAAATATGTAGGGAAAACAAACAAACGACCAATCACAATCACATGTTTTTGTTTTCCCTATCAAACTATTTTTCTGTCAAACTATTGATTTTTTTTTTGCTTGTTTGGCACTGAAGTCTAGTGGAAGTTCCAAATTAAATATTTTTATAGCTTTTTTATAAAAAATATTGTTAAATATTTTGATTGATTATGTAGAATCCGTTGCAAAAAAAAAAAAACAATTTGTCTTCCCGAAATTCCCCGATTTTCAATTTGACGTATTAGGAATGAATGTGTGCAAATCGGTGCGAAAAATGCAAGATTTGTTTTGACAGACAAGAATCGATTTTGTTTTGAAAAAAATCGATTCATTTGTTGAAAGGAATTCGACATAACTTCGTCATAAAATTACGTTTTCCTATGATCATTGGTAAAGTACTTCAATCCTTGAAATAATAAAATGCATTTTATGTTAATGGTTGGGCCAAAATGAAATTTTGTTTGGCAAGAGTTAATAAATTACGTCATCACCTTCATATTGGCATCAAAATAATATTCGATTTTGCATTCTTAAAGTCTCGAAATGAGTAGTTAAAATGAGAATTAGGTTTGCTATTAACACTTCAGTAGTGGTGGTCGCTACCTTTAATTTTATGAATATTATGGGGTTTTCCATTGGTAAATTCAGATTTCAATTTAAAAATTGATTTTTTTCGTGGCGAATGGACCACTTTTTCAAATTGATTTATTTTTGTCATTGTATTCGTGTAGTTTCGTTTCTGTGTTAATATTTCAAAAAAACTTCACCCCTTGATGCACTTTTAGAAGATAAAAATGAACTTGATGAAGTTACCGATTAATTTTAAACTGGTTCCATTTATTATGAGCGAATATTTCTCACATATTTTGAACACAATTTTCACAACTGAAATTAATAAATCAATTGAAAAAAACACATTTGCAAACTGACAGCTGCAAATTGTGTTGGTGTTAGTACAGGGAGGGGTAAATCTGCCGAAAAATTTAGATTTGCAAAATTGATTTTAAATCAAAAATAAATTGATTTATTTTGCCCAATGGAACGAAAAGATGGTCAAAATTGGATGTTTGACAGATCCAAATCAAAAATAAATTGATTTATTTTACCAATGGAAAACCCCATTAGAGTTGTATGTGTTGAATTCAAAACCATATGATCGATGAAGTGTTGGATCGTTGCCGACACTTGTCCAGAAACATTCAACTTGTCAAAAAAATCATCATTCGTGTAAACCTGTAAACACATTCATGTGTCGTGTTTAACTTGGCATTTGAATACACTTTTCTATAAATGTATCTATTTTTCCGCCATGAATGCTTCGTGAATATTATATTATTTATTATTGAATAGGCTGTCGAAGTTCCCAGCATATATAAAATATATATCTACCTATAGTAGTCACGAATTCAATTTGAACCAAAGTCGGGGGCCTTCATTGGCCATTGCATTTTAAGCCGAACTTAATTGACGGATTCAAGAGGTAAGCATTACAATTTACCAATTCATAGAATCGCCAAACAATAATATAGATATACAAAATTGGAAAAAAACTCATATTTAGAAGGGCATGAACAACTACAACAACAGCGACATTCCTCATTATCTGAATAAAACCACGAGAGACCGTTATCAAATAATTTCAGAATTGTTTGATTGCTTTGCTCTTCCGTTTTTTTTTTTTTTTATTTTCACCTTACAGTGAAGCAGAATACCTCCAGAATTGGAATTAATATTAATAGTTCTTTTATTTGATTCATTAGAATCTGTTCGCAATAATAACTTAGTTAGTACCAATGTACTTTCTTCCAATTCAATGAAAAAAATGTTTCAAAATTGTATTTTTTAGTTTTGATTTATAAGACTAGATTGTAAATATTTTAAAATACTCTACATCTTAAATTTTATTTGCAGCCAAAAGAATGACTTATAATCATCATTATCATCAGCAAGCAAAATAAACTGAAGGTATCGTAATGCATCTTGTAAGTTATCAATATGTATAAATTAATATAAACAAACAAGTGTCCTGAATGACAACCTTGTGGAATGCCAGAATTCTTAATGTTCTTTGTTTTTATTTTTAATGTTTTTAGTGCAAATAACTGCAATCGTAGGTTTGCTTCCGGTCAAACTAAAACTCTCTGTAAAAATAAACTAGGTAACGTTTTCATGTTTCAATAAATAAAGTAGGTATTTATTATCTTTATTTTTGTAGTTCAATTACATCAAATTAAAACAATAAACTTGTCCACTGTGCGTCGATTTGAGTTCTGCTATTGTGGGCATTGTGGCTCCCATGGCATTCACCTCATGCCTTTTTTGATCAAAGTGATTGTGCAACAAATTTGTGCGGCATCGTCAGTCCTCTCTGGCTCTGGTAGATTGGAGTTATGAGATTTGAATTTTGTAATATGGGTCAATGCTACAATGTCTATATATAAGGAAAGTTGTATTAAGAATACCATATAAATATTAGTTGGTGTTACTTAGCTCCTTAAATAATAATAACAATAGTGACAAAATAAATATTTTTTTCAGCAGCCATCCGTAAAATGTCGCTCACTGAACCACAACTCCAAACATATGACTGCATCAGATACTAAAAAGAATGAATGGAAAAGGAGATCGTTTGTAATTGACAATTTGACTGAATGGAAAATTTAAAAGCTATAAATCTTCTTTAAGTAAATTGTCAGTTGCACTTGGGGAAGTACGCAGTATCTGTGATTTGAGTTTGGGTAGGGTCGTCAATTCACACGCAGAATGGGAATGGATATAACAGCGCGACTAAAGAACAAACATCTCTGTTCGTTAAAATCTTCCATTGAAATCCAAAATGCAGCCCAAGACTAAAATTCCATGATTTTCATGTTTCACTCTATAAATTTGTTTGTTTTCTTTAACGACAAATGCGCAAAGTGAATACGAGTGCTATAATAAAGTACAAATTCCGAATGCAAAAAAACCAAAACCAAGGTTGCGATTGATATAAAATTTTCTTAGTTAAAATTCTCTCTTTTTATATATGTAAATAGATACGAGTACAAATGGAAATTCAATACCAAACCTTTATCTTGGCTTGGTTCTGGACTAGAGAAATGTTAGTTAAATCCGTAACAGTTTTTGATGTGTAAACATCTATGCTGGCGGTAGAGTGAACAAAAAACGTGAACGTTCGTGTGCAACGTTACGTCGTGCAACGTTACGGTGTGCAACGTTACGATCTGCATACTAGGAGGGGTGAGTTCAGTGAAAAAAATCTTAAGATCCCCTTCAAGCAAAACCAAGTCCGTTTTGGATCCGCGCACGTTTATGTTTACACATATTAACCGTGAGTCCCGGCACTCACACAATTTTTTACTATTAAAAGTAGGTGAGCATCAAAACGCTTCTCGCGACTTGGAAAAAAAACTATGGGTGCTCATGGCTCAAAGTATTCCCACAGATGGCGGAAGGCCTTACACCTGCGGGCCGCATAAACAGTACTTTTATTAACAAAACTGTTATAAATTGGCATGTCTAGAAAACTATAATGTATAACCGTTTTTGCGACTCCCAAAATGACGGTGTTCACATTGCACTGACTCATCCGATTTATTTTTTGACGTGAATCTAACTTGTTTTGTTCAGACACAAACTAATGTGAACACATCGGACTTACATTGACGTTTAGCAGTCGTTAAAACAAAACAAAAATCTGTGCAGTTTGAACGATTAATTACAATTTTTTCACTTACAAAATGCTAATAGTCTAAAATAAATATGTTTCCAATTGAAAAAATTGGATTCTATAAGATTTAAGTGACAAAGATAAATTACAGGCATATAAAACAGATGTCAAAAAAGAAGAAGTCAAAAAAATAATCCACTGATTTTTAAAAATATTAAAAAATCCTGCCTTTCCTGGCCATCTCTTTCTCACCATGAAGTGGAAGTGAGCAAAAGCACAGAGACGTCAACAAAAATCGGAGGAGTCAGTCCAATGTGAACACCGTCAATTGAAGATGACAATTCGTCGGAAAAGCGCACTCTATCTGTGACAAACAAAAAATTATTTGACGTAAATAAATAACACGTGCGTGATTATTAAAATATATCGAATTGCTTTCAATAATTTGATATCGATTATTTTGTGTGTGTGCTATTTGACAGAAACTTTAGCAAAAAACATAGTACACCTACAAATTCACAACAAATTTTTCAAAGTGCATTTATTTTACCAGACCCTTCTATAAGAATAAATACAATTTTTTTTCAGTGAATAGTTGCTAAACAAATGTGCGTTTAACCAAGTAACAAAAAATTACAATTCAATACTGAAAAGAGGCACGACAATACGGACTTTTTTAAATCCGACAAAGAACACACCGGCGACGGTGTTTGCCTGATAGAATTAATCGTCTTTAAAGATTTTGAATTCAAAATCTGATATTTATTATTGATTGCAAACTAACCAACCCAAATTTTCGTTTATTTATTTGCATTTGAAATTGTGGAATTAAACACTGTGTAATATTTGCTTTCGTATTACACGACCAAAAAAAACTTTCAACTTGATAAGAAATGTCAAATGTTGCAAGTGTGTGTGTAAATACCTGTAAACCTTGGTAGAACTGAAAGATTCCATTTACCTAGAAAAATTTATCTTTTTTACTTCAAAAAATTAGTTTAGTTGAAACTCTTCTTAGAAATTACGTCACATACCACTGCGCATCCGCAATACAAGTTGAATTGGAGGGTTTTTTAATTCTGGAAATTCGCTTAGTAAATGTTGTAAACGGCTCGGTTTTATCTGGAACTCTCTCGTCTGAAACCTCTAAGCCATTTAATTGCCTTGCAAATAATGGCATATTAGGCTCAGCTCATATGCCTTTCAAGATTCGAATAATTGTGTACCTATAAAGTGGAACAAAAAAATCGCTTTATTCAAATGTTTCTCTATAGAGAATAGATGGACGCCGTATATACCCACAGACATAAGTGACGGATGGTATGACGATAACCACTTTGTTGGACTTCCCCATCACAGTAATTTTAGATTTGATTATAACCTCGAATTTTCTTTACAGAAGACCAAAACTTGCCCTAGATCAAGTAAAAATGTTCCAAACTATTGCCTCGTCCAAAGAAAAAAATATATAGTTTCTATTACATTTACAATTCACAAAATAGAGCACAGATACACTAATTATTTTCTAACTGAAAAAACATAACCAAAGTTTTTAATATCTATACATACGTATGCATAGGTCAATTAAAAACCCATAAGTTTACGTTATCTGTCATATTATGCCATCTGTCATTTTCATCCAGCAAACTACTCGCTGTCGTTGACCATGACCAGGCATGACTTTTTAGGTATATAGACGTCCTTAAGATAAAATCTTTAAAGAAAAAGAATAACAATGAATATTTTTAATCGCACAAAACAAAATATTTCCTTTTCCAGCAGCTTTTATTTTATAATTAACAGAAACAACTGCACTATATACCTACAGTTACAGGTTTCGGTGGAAGCACAATCCCACATAGTTATTATGCTTCCGTAATTTTATAAATTTTCGTTCTGTAAATGATTTTGGTTTTTTTTCAAATGAATTATAATAATTATAAAGCGCATAAAACTATTCCTGCCAACTGTATAGTGTATACACTTAATAAAAAAACGTCACTCTTTAAAATTTTGTCAACCCTTCTTTTACACTCTCGTCCGAAATTCAACTGAGTTCCACTTCAAGGCCAACAATTATCGTAATCAGCCAGTAAATCAACACAATAGCTGTGTCAGTTCTTGCGGAAGGTAAATTGTTTTTCTAAATACATTTCTTCGAAATAATCCTACACCTGTTCGCTTGGCTGATTTTAACGATGCAATTAACGACGACGTTTTAATTATGAACCATTTCATGGAACTCCTTGTAAATAGGTCGCACATGGTGCCATTGTGCCATCGAATAGAGGAAATTACTTACTTATTTAAATTAAACCATCAGAACTTCAAATATTCCGCAGAGCTTGAGATGCGAAAATTAATGTATATAATAATAATTTAAGTAGGTACTTATGCTTATGTATAGTATATGTACCATTTTTTATGGAGTGAAGCTTCTTAACGCAGGCTCTGGGATAGGCAGTTAATACTCGGCAGTGTTGCCATTTTGACTGGTTTCCAGTCTGATTTGACTGGATTTTATCGCCGTTAGCTGGAAATGAAAAACAAATCCAGTCAACTGTTTTTTTGACTAGATTTAATAATTCAATTTGCACCTGAACTGTTTAAATACACTTCCAGGTCAGTGTTAACCAAGTGTAAACGAGTAATTATGCAGTGAATTCAACGAACACATCCATTTTTGAATCTTTCTGACAAGACATCTGAGTTGACAACAACAAACAGTTCTGCTTGCTGGTTGTTCTATTCAATTAGGCTTTTCCAGAAACTATCTTTGTCTTTTCTCTTTCTAATTTTGACATAAAAATATGTAGGGAAAACAAACAATCGACCAATCACAATCACATGCACAGATTAGCCATATGAAGATGAGAATGTTTCGTACGTTTCACCCTCCAAAACCCATTTGTTTATATTGTTGTTTTTGTAATTTCTTCCCGCGTCGATGAATAGATGTGAATTGCAACAACAATTTAACCGGTGTCTGAAGATCCCTACTGTCTATGTGTGAGGTTTTTATACACACATTCTCATTTTTTATCTGATATCTGACGGCTCAAGCTTGTAGGCAAATTAAAATGGCTGCCGGGGATTCTCATCTTCATGTGGCTAATCTGTGATCACATGTTTTTGTTTTCCCTACATATTTTTCTGTCAAACTATTGATTTTTTTTTTACTTGTCTGAGACTGAAGTCTGGTGGATGTTCCAAATATTAATCAAATATATTTTTGTTTTCGTTAAAAAAAAAAAAAATCGTACAGTAGCCCCTCGATAATGTGAATTGCCTATAATGTGAATTTCTCTAAAATGTGAACCGCCAAAACTTTACATTGTCATCTCTATAATGTGAACTTCTGAAGTTTTCGAACTCTAAAATGTGAGTTTCTTTTGCTAAAGGTTTTATGCACAGATTAGCCACATGAAGATGAGAATCCCCGATAGCCATTTTAATTCGCCTACAAGCTTGAACTGGCAGTTATCAGATAAAAAATGAGAATGTGTGTATAGAAATCTCACACATAGACAGTAGGGATCTTCACACACCTGGTTAAATTGTTGTTGCAATTCACATCTATTCATCGACGCGGGAAAAAATTACAAATACAACAATGTAAACAAATGGGTTTTGGAGGGTGAAACGTACGAAACATTCTCATCTTCATATGGCTAATCTGTGGTTTTATGTTTCTCTTTTTTCTCTTGTTAGTTTTGCGTGCGATATGAAGGACTAATTAACCGTTGTTTGTCTAGAGATATTACAAGGTTTTTAATGCAACTGTAGGCAAGACAGTGTATCCTGCGAGTTGTGTAGAAACATTTTACATTGCCATGCTTTTGTTATGATGTTTTATGATCATTATTTTATTTTGTATTGTTTCTAAACTTTATAAATGTGGAAACTGTGCTCTAGGAAATTATTTTGTGTTGTTATAAATGAATACGAAAGTTGTTTCAATCAGTTTGTAAGAACTAAAAAATGTTCCAGTAATGTGA
Organism: Leucozona laternaria; assembly: GCA_932273885.2. Classification (NCBI taxonomy): domain Eukaryota; kingdom Metazoa; phylum Arthropoda; class Insecta; order Diptera; family Syrphidae; genus Leucozona; species Leucozona laternaria. The sequence continues at coordinate 45,622,757 of OW026367.1, forward strand.
ATCCCTCTAAAATCCGAAAAAAACTTGTTTTAATTAGTTCGATTTATCGAGGGACTACTGTATTTTCATATGTGACTGTTTTTTTGACTTGAAAACAAATTTCCTTATGTTTGACTGTTTTTTTTCGACTGGATTCGGAAGAAACAAATCCAGTCAACAAGTCAGATTTGACTGGATTTGAAACTTTTGAACTTGGAACACTGGTCCTCGGATGAGTTAAAAAAAAACTAATAAAATCGAAAATAAAATAAATTGTTTACCATCGCAAAACTATCGACATAAAGCGAGTTTTTTGCAAGTTCATAAAGAATTAAACGAAAACAATGACATCGGGACTTACCAAAGACAACATGCACAAAATGCCATAACTATACCTTTTGAGCATCAGCCATGCCATAATTAAATAAAAAGAAATCTGATAGAAAAATATTCCACTGTAATACAACATAGAACTTAATTTTAAGTCACTGGGCACGTTCAATTAAAAAAAACTGAAAATTCAGATCTGAATTTATGTTGTAAATTATATTCTTAAATTAAAAATTAAGCGTCAGTAGTTCTGATGGTGATATATTTAACTAAATCAGCAACAAAATACAGCAAGACTATTTGAAGTTTAATGAAAAAATAATTCCACAATACGGCGATGGAGAATTCTGCTAACATTTTTCTATGAAAAGTCAATCTTTTGATTTAAGAACTCACTTATCAATAAACAATGAGTTCTTTTATGTAAAAAAGTATTAATTTGTTCGTGAGAAAAATTAAGCATCACAAATCAACCACTAACCACAGCGAAAATCATAAAGTTTAACTTCTATGTATAGTACTTCAGAATTTCCCCAACCACTATCACTTTATTCTGAATTTTCAGATGAGAATTTTTGGATGAAAATTTAGATGAAACCTTAGCAAACGTAACTAAAGGTCACTAAAAATCATCTAAATTCTTATGGCAGCTAGCCAATCAGAAGCTCTAAAAATTCAGAAATCTGAAAATTCAGATGTAAAACGTAATGCGTTGAACGTACCGAGCGAATACAAAGAATCCATGTGTTATGCCCATAATTGCGATTTGGTACTGGGGGCCGATTCTGGTTCTGTGAATAAGTGAATCGAATAGCTTTTCACTCTTTCACGCATAAATGCGATTCTCGTTCTGCGAAAAAGTGAAACCAAACGTCAAAAACATTCATATGAATAATTCGCTTTCACGCTCTTATTCGATGGTGAATATTCAAAGTGAATTTTTGATTAGTTTTTTGGAATAAAATTTAGAGATTGCGCATGATAGGTACCATTGATCAGCATGAATTTTTGTTGATGTCTCAAGAAATGGGACTAGTTCATCCATCAGTGTTCTGCATAAATTTTTCGAAAAACGATACAATTGTATGAAATGCTCCTCCGTGATCATTTTGAAAGGATTTTCGTTGTCTCTCAAATTTCGCTTGATAATTCTCATATTTCTCCCACAAAACAAAAATGTATATTAATACAATACGAAAATACATATATATGAGGCACCAATAATTATCAAACCTCTGAGCATTTCTCCTATTTCTTTCCATAAGAATTCTTATATAAATTGAAGGCATTATTAAAAACCTATAAAAACAATTGAATATATTAATGTATTATTATAAATAAAATCACAAATGTAATTATAAGCGTTTGGCAAAATTGAAACAACAATAAAAAATAATAATTGCGTTTTGACATTAGCATTCACAATTGTAGATAAAGTCATACGAGACAACAACAAATTATCCACCACGGCAAATGGTATTGAATTCACCACACCATTTTCATTCACTGAACCAGAATCGCTCATTTGTACCAAGTGAATCTAAAAAGTGAAAGCAATGCATGACAGCGAATGTGAAAACAATTTATTCGATTCACTTATTCACAGAACCAGAATCGGCCCCCTGTTCGTCTAGTTTTCGTTAACTTTTGCCGTCGGACGTGAAGAGCGCTCATCGACCGCTAATTCGTAAGTGGATATGCAAAAATCAAAATGGTGAAAGCAAACTAAAAAGAATTTGGCGCTTGGTGCTTAGTTTTTCGACTTTTTTTCTGATTGATGAATGAGTGAAGTAAAATCTTAAGTTTTCTTTTAATTAATTTATATCACATCGAAATTTAGTGGTTTCGCAAAGTAAATAATTAAAAGCCTATCACTCTGTGCTGTGAAAATTGACATTGAACAAACAATAATTTAATTTGTTTTCTCACTTTCAACCACTTAAGTGCATTATGGGTGACTTGTGAAATTGACGTTTCGGAAAGCTACTTTTCGGTTGGTTTTGACATAAGCTTAAGACACCTTCCGCCTATTCTAGTTCTACCTTAAGTCCCGAAAATTATGTGAGCTAAGTTGATGTTGCATTTAACATGTGTATTCATAAATTAATTAGCACTGAATTGTTTTTTTTTTCGCCCAGTTCACTAGTTCTCTGGAGGCTGGAAAAAAGCACAGCTATTTTTGGTTTAAATGCGTCTTCCGTTATTTTGTCAGAAGCCATTTTTTTTTGTAAGCCTACATTTGCATGTTATTTAACATCTTAAATGCAACAACTACTAGACCCCCTGGGGTCATAGCTAAGCGGAGAGTTTTCTAGGGGCACGCAGAAAAACTGTGTTATTGGGGTGAATAACATACTTGTTATCGAAAGATTGTATGAAAGTTCCCAGACTAACAGCCCTATTTTTGCTACTCATTTGAATTGAATCTGGGTTTAAGTAGGTAACGTCGTTAATACTGCACGATATTCTCTTATTCACGTGAAAGCATTCATTGTATACAATTCAGATTAGCATATGAAATGTAGTGGATTTTCTTCATTTTTACTGGATTGTCTGATGGGAAGTGATTAATAAAATCTATTTTATTGTTTAATTTAGAATATCTATATTAGTAACGTTTTTCGGGGTAGAACAACAAATAGAGATCAATTCACCACATTAATTTCTGCTATTAAATTAAATCCAGTTCCAGATATTGCCAAAAACAAGTTCTATATTTGTTGATTCTATTATTCCTCTGTTTGGAAGTGGAAAAAAAGTCAAATAACGGTTTCTTATTTTGTTTTTAATTTAAAATGATTAAGCAAAACAATTTATCAAAATTTCCAATGATTTTCGCATGAATAGCTTGTTAACTGAATGGCAAATTGGTGTGGGATTATGTAGTTCACCCGACGGATAGCAGCATGGAAGATAGAGTGAAAGGCAATCGAATTTACGATTCACGTGAATAGCAGAATAGGGCTGTAAGTTTTGTATCAGTCGCGTTTCTGTAAAAAAAAATCGAACTGAAGAAGTTTGAATCTAGAAGCTGCTTAATATTTAGATATATGTATGTACGTATTGAAAAGTTCAACTTTAAATTAAAAAATGCAATTTTTAATCTTTTCTGGCGAGACCTTCACCGACACTATCGGTAAATTTTGCAAAAAAATATTGTCTCGTCTTGGATGCTTTGGAAGTAGTATATTCTTGTAATCGCGATACTAGACTGAGACTTCTCTCGTCTCATAGCCAGCTCTTTACCTACTTAAAATCAATTTGAGAGGTTATGATTTGAACAATTTTCTACACTTTCCATTCAACTTCCTACCTCTGTTCGTTTATATTTCCAAAAATGCCAATTTCTTACAATTCTAGTACAAACTTCTGTCAAAGTTCATGGTCCTAATATGTGAAAAAATAAAATTGAACACAAATTGGTAAAAATTATTATTTTTTGGAAGTCAAAAATAGGAAAAAAATGCTTATTTTAAAATGAATACGGTGTAAAATAGATTACCTATGAAATCTAAGTCAAGATTCCACAAACAATATATTTACTAGGTGGCGCAGAAATTGAACACCAACGACGAATTTTTCCGCGTTCTTTAGATACAAAAATCACGTCCAGAAGACATGAATTACTATACCTACTCCTAAAGAACTCGTAATGATTATTTCGATTTTTTTTGCGGAATCGTCGGTAGTGTTCAACTTTTTCGCTGGGTGACAACTTTTGTGCCACCTTGTATATCAATATAATATCAACTTCAGTAATTTTCAGTTGCGATATACACTAATGTAGGTATCAACTATAGGGCAAGTTCGGGATTTATAAAAATTCGACCTCGGGATTTTAATCAAACCTTACATTACGATGATAAAGAAGACGAAAGGAGTCGGTCCCGCAATTCTAATGTCTGTACCTTTACCTATAGAAGCACAGCCTAAGTGATTTTCTGCAGGGGAAATTTTTCTTAGCTCCCAAAACAACGGTAACTGCCACACAACCGATATGAAAGAGGTCATTTACTTCGAAAACGGCTCTTACAATTTTGATAAAAAAAAATTGTGTGTATTATTGAATCAGCATTACGATAAAAAAGAAAATCTGACAAAAACTTTTATTAACATTCTTGTCATACAAAATTAAAAAAAAAAATGTTTTGTGAATTTAAAATAAAATATTTTTTTTCTTTAAAATCAATAGGTAGATATGTATTTTGAAAACTGGTTAATGAATTACAAATAAAATTTTTCGGTGTACATTATTAAATACTTCAAAATGGCATCCCATGTTTTTTTTTAAATTGTATGTATCTAGTACACAAGTATCAATATAAAAAAAAATTACAAATTGCAATAATTGTTTGCGTAAGTTATTAAACGGCATTTTTATTTTGAGATTATAACTTTTTTAGGATTAGTTTTCTTACTTTTAAGAACGAGTTTTATGCTTCTTTAGGTAGGTACCATTTTCTCTACTTTATTATACCTATATGCAAGAAATATCAAATCTTCAACCACAACCATAACCACAAGAGCAACTTCGTTATTTTATATTTCCCAAAAAGAACTTTCTCAAAAATACTTATTCGGGTAGGTCTACAAGGAAGGTTCCTATACAGATTCTAAAGCATGAAGTGAATCCACAATTTATTTCGAAAATCACGGCAACTGCAGTTCTATGATGAACATAATCTAATAGGTAGCTAATTATTTTGATTTTGGACCTATGAAAACGGAAGCTACAATATCACGCAAAAATACATACCTGCTATACGTTAATGAGATTTTATTCTTCTCCTTAACAGCTTTTATCTTCTGCTGACTGCTGTTGTATGAGACACTGCTTATTACATTCATCCCTTAATAATAATCTAGGTACTCGAACAAAAATTATACAGAAATATCTCAAAAATATGTTTGCACATTTAGAGTGAATATTTATTTCACGAAACTACTGAACATGTATTGCTTTGCTGTGGAGCTAACCGCACTCATTTCTCTTTTGAGTGGAACGATTCACTCATTCAACCTTGTTCAACTAGATTTTGTGATTCTCTCGAGGGTTGATGGAATGACTAGAAAATTCACACGTCAACAACTTACTATAGCATGCGAGTTATTACGATATTAATTGAGTAGATTTTTTAATAAAGCTCAGAGTGAAAGTTGAACTATTCGAGTAGGAAATCAAACATAATTTATGTCTGTTAAAGTTTTTCTTTGGAATGCTTTGCTAATTTGAACCTGTACCACGTCTTTTAAAATCATAACAATATTATGAAGAAGGACGTAAGCATTTTGTTTGCATGAAATCGGATGATTCAAGTCTTCAAAGAATGACAAATACAAAGCGAGTTTCAATACCTGTATATAAATAGGGACTTTATTTTTGTGAATAGGTATCTGGTTTTCGCTTTGATACACCGGTTGACAGGAACTAAGTAATCACCTGTTAAAATGACTCATCTCAAATTAACCGAAAGGGTTCTCTATTGTAATGCTTTATGCTGGCATCAAATTACTCAAATAATTTCTTTCCCCCACGTAGGTATACCATAACCAACAAAAGAAGGATTTTATATTCCCATACTGCTAATTTATTTTCACGATGTCAATGGTTAAGGATATCGATTTCAGCAAAAACCTTTAACCGGAATTAGATTTAAATAGTGAGATATATCAAAGGAAAGGCATAGTTATATGATGATAAATTAAAAGACAGGCAGTTCGGTGGTAGTTTATTATTTAGATATTTAAATTGAATTTTTTCAGTGCTCTTTTGTAACTTAACTATGCCACTTACCTCTAGCTATCAATCATTGAAAACCATAATTGGAAATTTCAATTTAAGGTAAGTTTTTAAGCACTTAAGGCACCAAAGTCAGTTATTACTTTGATGCAAACATAAAGATTATTATTGAATTTTCTTGCAGAAAAAATTTCATTTTGGCCCAATCTTCCACACAAGATTACTTTTGAAATTTAAATGATCATTGGTAAAGTAGTTTAATCATTAAAACAATAAAAGTCATTCTATATGAGGTTATGTTGGACAAGAATCATTTGTTTTTTTTTTTTTGACGGGAATTAATAAATTAGGTCACCACCTTTATATCGGCATAAAAATAATTACTAATTAGGTACATACTTTCGTAACGTGTCAAATTAAACAATAAAAATGTTCAATGATGGTTTCCAATGATAGCTATAACTGGCGTCTTAATTCAATTCGTAAGCTAACTGGCTCGGTTTTTTTTTTTAGATAGGACGCGCGTCCCTTAATCGCGTCTACTGTGTTCAAGGATAGTATGGGCACGTTTTTGGTACTATCCAAAGCTATCCCGATTGGTTTGTGTTTTTGTGATCCAATAGAAAAATTCAGTTGGTGAAATCTCAAGCTATCCTAAAATTTTCGGTATACTCAACGATCCGATGGACGAACAGCTTAACATAGCTCACTGCAAATACAGTTGACTATTTATTTTGCTTCGTGGTATCGCGTGTGATTTTGTTCGTTTAAAGAATAAAATATGAAAATAAGGTCTAAAATGTATACTATCATTTGGAATGGTACCGAATGCACAATCGATGATGTAGAAGAGATTTGCAACAAAATGGGAATCATGTCGTCGAGTTAAAAACTCAATTTGTTTACCTTTTGTTAGCCTATGGCTTTTGACAGCAAATAATGTTAACTATTCGGTTTTGAACGTTTACAAACGAATCGGATACTAATGTACTACCGAACGCAGCCAGTGAATTTAGTTTCTCTTGACAGCATCCCATTCCCGCCCTTCAAGCAAACTAGTCCGAATTGTATCCGTGGAAGTAGTCATCAACGTATGGACGACTTTGCGTACGGATTCAAATATTATGGATCCTCCAAACTGGGGTTTGCCGGCTTAAATAACTATGGAAGTTAGAATCACCACAGACCCACTTGCGTATGTATTGTAAGAAAGAGCGCTCACCATACTCAGTGAAATTTGAAACCAAAACCGATCCAATCCGAATAAAAAAAATTACTTCTCCACTCGAGTTCTAGTTACATTAAGCCTAGTACATAGTTCCTCGTGAAGTGAACAATAATTGACAGCGGATAAAGTGATGTTTTGACCATTGACTTATTATATATGGACTGCCAGGAGCCAACTTCACGTTGACGCCACTTTAAGCTATGCGTTACAAGCGCCGAGTTCAGTCCTATCGGAAAATACAGATACTACTGCTTGACATTTGTATCGAGGATTTTTTTGAAGGATTTTTTTCCATCTGATTTCATTTTTCATTGGGTACGTTCAGCAGACACAAGGGACTACATTTATGTAGTCAAGTGCTTTCATTGAACGCAAATTTTACAAAGGAAACTAGTTATTTTTTGAGATGTCATTAATACCAAAATTGAAACTTTACTTCCAACCTTTACCTTCCGTCGATAGTGCAGATAGTATTTATAATAATATTTTTATCTGAAAAACACCTCACACAAATGAATTACGAATTGTATATTATAATTTCTTCAATACATGCATTCTGTCTTTCCGACATCCTTCAAGTTGTGTGACGCTGAACGTGACTGAGATTTTTCACTTCTTGTCTAGGAGCAAATAAAATTTTCTTTCACTTAAATCGATAACCATTACCGCTGTTTGTTGATTTCATTGGTTGCTATTGTTAATTAGTTTCGCAATGATTCAACTTTGTTTTCATACTTTTTTTAATTAATAACAACAAACTAATAAACAAACATCATCGAGAAGAATTCTGAAACTGAATTGCAAAATAAAAACAAACAATAAATGTCAAACCAGTGCTAAGGGTTATTTGAAAAAAAAAATCCCTTAACCAAATCCGAAAATTTCCTTTTTTTACAAACAACTTCTCGCTTAATTTTCAAAACTGTTAATTCATACAAATTTTAGTCATGTCGAAGTTCATAAAATAAAATAAAATTAGTAGAAACTGGCAGATTTGAAAAGTAAATGAGTAGAGGTAGTATTTTGCTGTACACTTTTTGCTATATTTAGTAGGCGTGTTTTTTGCAAGTCCATATGGATTTGTAGAAAAAACAACATCGGGACTTCTTACTTACAGTACTTAAGTCCCGATAAATATCTGGACTTAGCTAAGTCCATATAGATTTAAGTTGTTGTTGTATTTACGTGTAAGGCAATTAGTTCCGATGTTGTTTTTTCGACAAATCCACATGGACTTGCAAAAAAAAAAACGCCTAGTAGTTTTAAATACACAGTTTAAGCGCGTTTTTATAGACAATTCTAACCTCTACGATTTCGGTTAAGATAAATTTTACTGATAAATTAAAAGTAAGGTTCGTTCCTTTACTCCAAATTGTTGGGCATTTTCGTACAATTTTATTGTTTTTTTATGAACTTTGACAGAACTTTGGACTGAAATGCACAAAAATCAGAATTTTAAAATAAAGGAATGAACCTATGAATAAGTTATAATTAAAAAAAATACGAACGTTTTCATGAAAAATAAGATATCTAAAAAGCTGCTCGGAAGTTGCCTAGTGGCGAGTCGTATTTATTAGATTTTTGACTTTATGTTTATAATTATTTCGAAATAGTTGGAAAATACTTTATTTGATATATACAAAAAATATTGCAATATTGCAGGTTTAGACAATAGATTCCATTGTCTTAAGGTAGGTAAAAAGTTAGAAAACTTCAGACATTAAAAATGTTTTTTATAACTTGGACGGCCGTCTAAAGTAAGACGGCGTTTATAAATACGATTGTACGAATTTTTCCTTGAAATAATGTTTTAAAATATCTTCCTTCACTACATCTCTTGAAATGGAGAAAATAAATTCCATTGAAAAATCTTTTATTTCGAATATGACTCTAAAATCAAAGGTTTTATAAAATAAATCAAAAAAGGATTTTGTTCAGTGCTCCCCCAACACTACGCCGATTGGTGACTTCCTATGACCATAGATGGCCTTACCTTCTATGAATGAAATTTCATTCTAAGGCGAAGTATGTAACAGATGGCGCTAAAAATAGTATTTATTATTGTCGGTAGGCCCGAACTTGTCGCTGATTTCGCTTTGAGAACTGGAACCATCATCTCCGCAGGTTATGTATAGAATTGACAACCAACTAGCAGTCCATATATAATAAGTCAATGGTTTTGACATTTCTCACTGGTACAGACTTGTGAATGCGTTGTGTACTGTGAACATCACCAAAAGTTCGGAATTTACCCCAGCTGTCAGTTGACATTGACAGCAATTTCCTAAGGGTAAACAAACTCTTTGATGTGGTGGTGTATTCCGATCTCCGATGTGAACATCGTCTTTCAAATATATTTGTGAATTCTAAATTAGCTTAAATAATAATAAATATACCTTGTAACAATTAAAAATTCAAAGTTGAAAACTACGAATTTTGAAAATGTGTAAAAGCTTTAAAATTTCAGATATCTAATTGATTTTGTCCTTGTCAATCTGACTCCACTTCGGAAAATATTGTTCTTGGGTAGTGGTGGATTTCAATGTTATTGAACGAAATTCAATAGATACTCAATTAATATTAAAAACTTTTATTTTTATTTAAAAAAAAACATCCAATAATAAAAAGACACTGAAAAGATGAATCACCGCTGTATGTAGGTATGTATCAACATTATGTACATATGTTTGGTTTTTATTTTTTTACCCTCAGAATTTGATTCTATAACTGTAAAAACTAGAAAGAGAATAGAGAAATATAATTTCCCGAAAGCCTAATCGAAGTGTTCCCGTACATTTTGCGCTGGAATTGCTTTCAAACTCGTGAACGAAAACTCTCCACTTTTTTCTTCACACGGCTTCACGAAGACGTTCACACGGTGAACAAAAATGCAAAATTTGTACGAATTCACCACATGGTTCACAAGTTTGTACTAGGCTTTACCTACAAACAAATTTTTGTATTTAAAGAAACTTTTATTGATCAATTATAAAAAAAAATATTTAAAAACACATTTTGTCGCACTAGAAAAATGAACTGAAAAAAAGGTGTGGAAAAAAAGCAAAATGCCAGGTAAGCGTGAGACACTACGTTAGAGTGTAAGCTTTGGTTCTGACGTTTCAATTAGAGCTCTGAACGTTACGATAGGTGTATTTTTGTTAAGTCCAACCCTGAATTGCAACTAGTTTTCCAGAGGTTTTATATAAAAGTACTGTTTCGTAACGTGAATTGTTTTACAAATTTTCACAAATTACTGTCAAAACCCATAGGAAAAAAACAAACAGTTTTGGGAAATTTGGTCAAAGTTTTAGTTACCAAACATAACATAACATAAGGCATAAAACTTGTGGATTACCAAAAATGTATGAGATGTAGGTTTTTCTTCAAAATCGTTTGGATTCTTTGTGAAAAGGATTTTAACGAAAGTGGCAATATGTTTATGGCAAAAGTTAGTCCAATTTTAGTGCGCCGCCAGAATCGCTTTTCGGGGTGATTATCTTTAAGTTAAAGGAACTGTAATAATACATATACATACTCAATGAGCTCCTGCACCGTGAAGAGTCTCTGCCAGAAACATGGCCATGCTCTGCGATCCCTATATAGTACGATGCTTTTCCCGTCATTCAAACCAATAACTCTATGGCCATTTAGCAGCTGCTAGAAATGCTACTTAAATACATCTTCTATTCTCTTTGATACCGTGTGTCAAAGACCCTGGTTTTCCGGTCTTATAACCAGCAGCACTATATACAAAAAACAAACGAAATACCTAATAATTCAAATACACAGTCCAAATATTTTGACCATTTTACTTTTATTATAATATTTTTTATCATTTTATTATTAGCTTCCAATTCCTATAGAAAGTAAAGCTATTAATAAAAACTTTTGTTTTTCCACGTCGAATGCAATTTTAATAACCGGGAAACGAACGATGAGATATGTATTTAACAAGCAGCTATCCGTGAGAAGTTATCCTTCCCTTTTGTAAGTTGTTGGCCACACGGGTAGAGGTCAATTAATAACCTAGAGAATAAACGTCTAGTTTTAATTGCCCTATAGGTCAAGTATTGGTTTCGCCTAAAAAAAACAAATACCTATGTTTGAAGTTTTATTCAAACGCCGATAGGAAAGTCCACAAAAGTAGTTTCCGTAACATCGCCAGGCGTCAGCCTTTGTACCTTACATCTGTTCATCGAGCTAAAGTTTCGACAGATGGATAGATTTGCTTTAAATTAGGTTGTGAAAATATATGAATCTTAAAACGACGATTAGGATAATCTTCGTACTTGTAATGTTCAAAGTAACAAGCAACAAATTCACACAACAGATAGTTTTCTTTCTTCTCGTGTTTCACCTTACTGACTCGTCCAATTCTTCGTAAAACTGCTACTACTATTTTAACCAACGCATCAGGTAATAATCCGACCCAAAATTTTACAAAAGTAAATTTTAGTACACTTACTTAAGACTACTTTACACTACATACTTTCTCTATAACTCTGCAAGTATGTATGTTACTGTGTTAAAACTTTACGTTTTCAATATTCTTAGACATTTTATAACCCTCAACTATTAATAGAGCAAGTACAGGCGACCAAGTTGTGTAGGTATTCTATTTTTCATAGGAAGCGATTTTTAACTGCCAACTGCAAGTTGGAGGCAAAAGTTTGAAAAAATATTCGTTTAAGTCGTGAAATAAACAGGTATAAATAATCCTCCCTAATGGGCTACAGTCTACACCACCGCAGCACCTTTTCAATTATACCAAAGTCAAAATAAATGGGGAAAGTCTGTTGTTGTTGATGTTCTTCTATCTGCTTCTATTGTGAAAATAAAGACAGAATATTCACAGTTTAATAAATAGATACTTAAATATATGATATTATTGGACACCGCAAAAGATACTTTTTTTTTAAAACACACATATAGGAGTGTTTGTTAACCGGTTGAAACGTCTAATTATTATTAATTTATTATGTGCTCGTTGTGGCACTCATAAGAAACATGTTTTTTGGATACTCGTGCGTATACGTTTTGGAAGGTAGCAAACTATTACATACTTACATATGTATATACTGTTTTCCAATTTGATTTTTTTTTGTGATGATCGACAATTTTTCATTGACAAATCTGACAATACTGTGTCAGATTTGTCAATCGTCTGTACTTAATCTTACACTTTTGGTTGTCAAATTGACAGCACTCTTTCTGGGAACGCAATAATTTGACAGATGATCAGTGCTCCTGCTCAATAAATTTTGCTAATCCACCATGAAAATACTTAGTAGCAGATCAAAGATTTGGCTTTGCAGGAGGGCTCTAGTTTGAGCCTTTGATGGTGTTCACATTGGACTCACTCCGCGCGACTCATTTTGACATCTCTTTCTTTTATCTCACTCTATACAACTATATTAGAAAGTGAGGCAGGATTTTTGATTTTTTTGAAAAAATCCTGCCTCACTAGATTCTCTCTTTCTCATCATGAGTTGGAGTGAGATAAAACAAAGAAATGTCAATATGAGTCGCGCGGAGTGAGTCCAATGTGAACACCGTCTTTCATTTAAAAAAAAATTGATATTTTTGTCTCAAAATTAGTACCGTATATGTCATCTCGAATGAGAAAATTCCGAACCTAAAAAGGCATAATAATAATCCCTTATCCCGAATTGGAGGACATAATCGGATAATCATAGAAAATGTGTGCGAGATGCTCCAATTCGCAAGAATTTCCCAGAGACGAAAGGTGTTGAAAGTTAGTGAATTTGGAATGAAATAGATGGCAGTGAGTTCGGCAGATTTTCGTCGTAATTGTTAAAATCTGATAAGATAATTTTACATTTGCTGTTGTGCTGATTTTCGCCTTTTTGACACGATTTTAGAACTTTTTGTAATCAACTACCAGTTTGCCGTGAATATTACTATTTAAAGCCTAGTACGCAGATCGCGCTAAATTTTCGTTTTCATACAAAATTCTCTCCAAAGTTTAGCCAAGCTTAAATTAAGCCAAACATTTAAGCCGAGTGGTACGCGGCTCCAGCTAAAAAAATCACACTTTTGGTTCATACTGTACATAACTATCTGTCAAAATTTATCGCACGAAATAATTCTTCGGCACATTAATTTTCGAGCTAAATTTTGAAGGTTTCTATAACTTTTGAATTTTTTGTGAATTTTGATTTGTGAAAATAAAAAGCGACGTGGTTAATATTTGGAAACAAACTATTATTTATCTCAGGCAAAGAAAAGAATCCATTTTATTTGGTTGAAATTACTTGGAATAATGAAAAAAAAAATTCTTTGAAATTGTTAAATATAATTTTTTTTCAGATAACAGCTGTTATCTTTGACATATTCTCCACAACGCTCTCATGTCATGCAAGGGGCTTAGCTGATGTTTGGAGAGAAAAGTGGAAGCTAAAGTTTAGCGCGATCTGCGTAGATACTAGGCTTAGTGGTACGAATGCTCCAGCTAAAAAATCAAATTTTTGTTTCTTACTGTACATGACTATATCTGTCAAAATTTAGCGCACGAAATAATTGTTCGGCACATTAACTCTCCACCTAAATTTTGAAGGTTTCTATAACTTTTGAATTTTTTGTGAATTTTGCTCTGTGAAAATAAAATGTGACGTGGATAATATTTGGAAACAAACTATTTATCTTAGTCAAAGACGAGAATCCATTTTATTTGCCTATAAAATATAACTTTTTTTTAGATAACAGCTGTTCTCTGTGACATATTCTCCACAACGCTCTTATGTCAAAATTTAGCTAGGGTTGCTGATGTTTGGAGAATAAAAAGGGAAATAAATTTAGCGTGATCTGCGTATTAGGCTTAAGCCCCGAAAATTCTCTGGGCTAAGCTAAGCCAGTACGAAATTGGTTGTTAATTATTTAGCCCAAACAAAGTAGTATTATCTCTCAATGCCCTTCAGGCTTGAAGACGAATTTAAAACTGTAGATACCTACACGCTGTTATTTCTGTACTCCATTCTATCACTAAACTAATTTAAGTAATCAGCTGTTGGGCCCTAGACCGATTTTGACCATTTTTGCGTTCCATTGGGCAAAAGAAATTGATTTATTTTTGATTTGAAAATTCAATTTTGTAGATCTAAATTTTTCGGAAGATTTACCCCTCCCTGTACTAACATATTTTACAGCTGTCAGTTTGCAAATGTGTTGTTTATTGGATTAATGTAGGTATTTCAGGAATGAAATTTGTGTTGAAAAAATATGAAAAATATTCGATTATAAATCGAAAAATTAAAAATGAACCACTAACTTCATCAAGCTCATCTTTCTCTTCTAAAAGGGACGAAATTTGCATTGAAATATTGACAGAGAAACGAAACTACACAAATACAATGACAAAAATAAATCAATTTGAAATCGTGTTCCATTCGAAAAAAAATCAATTTTTAAATTGATATCTAAATTTACCAATGGTAAACCCGATTAAAAACTACACTTCCAAAAAAACCTATATAATTTTTAGCATTTGAAAATGCACGATCGGAATGACTAGGAGATGTGAATGCAAAACAATTCTTCGATTCCTATATTCCTATACCTATACAAATAACAAATAGGTATACAGAAGTAAATGACACTGACAAAGTGTATTGCTTCAACTTTGCCTATATATTAAACTGCAATAAACCAACAAAGGTTTCAGATCGGAATCGGAGAGGCAAATGATGGGTGCCGGTGGTCGGCTGCCAGTTAAGAATGATGAATATTCCATGAAGTTCCCCACAGAGTAATTAAAATTAATTTATTGCGTGGGAAATTCCTGTACCATGCCAAAAGATAAATTGAACTCCCATGCAAACAAGTGAACCATATCAATTTGGTTTACAAAATAAATAAAAACAAACAAAAAATAATCTCCTCTATAAATGTTATTGTTTTGATAAATTCCTATATCTGCATGTATGTATGTATATCAACTATAATTCTGTTTTCGGTTTTATTCCCTTGTCCGATATCAATCCCTAAAAAAAACCTAATTAATCAACCTTTTTTAATTAAAGTGTTTTTTTTCTGCGGTCGGAGCTAATTGAATAAAAAGAACTGACACTGTCAAGATTTTTTTTAGATGACCTGTCTTCTTTACTTGACAGATTATATGAGTTCTGACTGCAATGCTATGACGCGGAAATGAAATGCCAATCACTCAAAAAGTCTTCATGTGTCATTACGGAGGAAGGGAAATGCGTTGAAACTTGAAATATGTTATTATGTTTCATATTTGATTTAATATTCCATACGATTCGATACATTGAACCTTTCTGATGAAAAATTTGTTTCCGCCATTTAAATTAAAATTGTAAGAAATTAAATTGATGGTTTAAGTTATTAAGGAAAAAAAAAGTGAAATATGTGAATAAGTCGTTATTCATGTACTTAGCAAGAAGTCAAATCTTAACTTATCAACAAAAGGAATCTAATGGCCTTTTCGATTGGCGTCAGAATGACAGTTCTTTTTCTGAAGAGGAGAGAAATTTGATTCTGATTTTATTTTCAGAATCGTTCCAAAAGGGGTTCACACGTATCAAATCGTTCTCCCGGATTACCAATCGAAAAGGCCATAATGTATTTGAAAATATGTCATACAGACTATGTTTATATAAAGGACGAGACTAGAGCTTAAAGGATATATAATATGGAGTGCTCGTTTCTATCCCTAATGCATTGTAGTGCCTGGGGTCATGATAGGGGATGCTATTTCACTTTCGGTTTAGATAAAGTCTTAGAAGATCGTACAGCTACTATCAAATTTGCTTATTTTCTTTCTAAATTGTTCTACTTTGAAGTAATTCTTGAAATTAATAAGTGTTTGTTTATTATTTTAAAGATTTCAATATCTTCTTTTTTAGTTTTTTTCTCCAATGTGCAGAAAACTCACACCGAAACTTCAAACAGCGACCCCTATGACAGGTACGCTTCGAATAAAAACAAGCACTCCATATTATAACCGTGTTTTTTTTGCAAGTCCATATGGATATGTCGAAAAAAACGACATCGGGACTAATAGTTTTACACGTAAATACAACAACTACTTAAATCGGGACTTACGTATTGTAAGTAAGAAGGTACTAAGTCCCGATGTCGTTTTTTTCGACAAATCCATATGGACTTGCAAAAAAACACGCCTTTTATACAAATATCCTCTAAGGACTAGAGACATGCCAATTTATAACAGTTATAACCGTTTTTCGCCATTAAAAGTGGGGGTGTGTTAACGCGCTTCGTGCGACTTGGTGCCTGAAGTATACGCACCAGAGTCTTGCCCAACGGATGCCTTAAGCGTTTTTCTGCATCGTTTTACACATTAAATAATTGTTGTTTTTTTTAGACGTGTGGTTTTCAAGAGGAAATAAAACCCATGTAATTCAATATTATGGGGAAGAATTTAGCTTAATTATAAAAATTATGTTTTAAAAATGATTTCGGGCAAGTGGCCGCCGCGGCTGGCTCGAATAAATTCCAGCCGAGAGGCGCAATTTTCGTCTACGGAACCGAACCATTATTTTAGTAATAAATTTGCACAATTTGCAAACTTTGTTCAGGAGTAAGTCTATTAATTATGAAATTTCAAGCCAAACTAAGCATAAATCAAGTGACAACAACTGTCAAAAAGACTAACTCCGAAAAATGTTTGCCAGATTAAAAACCACACGTCTAAAAAAAGGACGAGACTAGAGACATGCCAATATATAACAGTTATAACAGTTTGTTGCCATTCAAAGTGGGGGTGTGTTAACGCGCTTCGTGCGACTTGAAAAAAAACTCTGGGTGCCCGAAGTATGCGCACCGGCCGGCGGAGGGCCCTGGCGCTGCGGGGCCGCATAAACAGTACTTTTATAAACCAAAACTGTTATAATTGGCATGTCTAGAGTCACTTCCCTAAACAAAACACCCTTATATTGCAGCGCGATAAGACTGAAAGAATCGAATTGCTGGTTTACCAAACCCAATCGTCATGCTAATAGCAAGTTTGATTCCCAATGATATGTTTTCGACTTCTACCGACTACTGCACCCCTACTTTGAGCATCGGGGGTGATTTTAACGTTAAAATTCCATCTAGAGAAGATTGGAATGATGACCTAGTTTCTAGCTAGCGTTTTTTAGGTATAGAATTACTGGCTATAAGGGAAGCATGTCCTGCAGTCCTGCAATAATCCATCAAATTCCCTACAACTATACTGAAGATACAGCCAGATACAGCTTTCCTTGAGCGATATACATGGAATTGATTGCACTCATGTTCCTATCATCAAACCAGTTGCTCATGGGGACGAGTGCGTTAACAGCATTAATGTTCAGGCAACATGCAATTCCAGAGATGAATTTACGAGTGTTGACCTTTCATGGCCAGGATCGGTGCATGATTCACTAATTTGAAAAAATTCTGGCGTATTTAAAATCATGCAATGGAATGAAGCTAGTGCCGTTTTACTAGGTGATTCAGGGTACGGACTTACTCCCTTACTCGGTATCAAAATCCAGATACTCCTGAGAAAAATATAAGTGCCTAACTCACGAACGAGTTATAATTGAACGATGTTTTGCAAATGTCAAGCAACGTTTTCCGATCGTTCGCAATACAATGTGAGTCACAACAGAAAAATTTCGACGCTTACACACCATATGCATAAAATACTCAAACAAGACCCAAACCAAAATCGAAATACTGCAATTCTGACAGACAGTCAGGCGGCTTTTAAGGCCATTGCTGCGGTCACATCATTCTCCAAATTGGTCCAGCAATGCCGGGATGAGCTCGCAAGGCTAAACGTCAATCTTAGTGTCACTCTTATCTGGGTTACTGTGGCATTGAGGGAAATGAGCGGGCAGACGAACTAGCTAGGCAAGGATCAACCCTTCACAGCTCATTTGTGGAAAGAGTTTACATTCCTCTCGGAGTTATGAAGGGCAATTTACTTTCAATTTTCCTCACCAAATCCAATCGTAGGTGGAGCAATCTAAGCAACTGCTTTATATCTAGAAAGGCCCACCTACAATAAAGCCCAAACAAAAGACAAAACTGGCCAATAGGAGAGCATGCGGCGAAACTGGGTATTTCTTACAATACCCACTGTCGCAGATGTGCAAACCAGCAGAAAAAGGAAACATCAGTTCACTTCCTCTGTAAATGCCCTGCCCCAGCCCGTTTAAGGATACAATCACTTGGGAAGGCTTTCCTTGACGACCTTGACGAACTTCCGAACTGAAGATCAAAGACTTGATCTCTTTCTTAAACGCGACGAAATGGGTCTGAGACGATATTCGGCTTTTTGCTGTCTAACTCGGGGCTTTAGATTGTTTATTCCACACACCCATTCCTCAACCATAGGTTCAAACGAGTTTTGGTAGCAAAACGACGTTTTTTGCGCTAATTGGGTCAGCGAGCTAGTCGGCTCGTTGGCCATTATTTCTACCTATACCCACCGGTGGAGGGACCTGGTCCTGCGGGGCCGCATAAACAGTACTTTTGTAAACCAAAACTGTTATAATTGGCATGTCTAGAGTCACTTCCTTATAAAACACTTTGTTACAGTGTAGTTTGCTGCCTCTTATGCACGAACTGTCACTATTTAAGGCGTGTTCTGATGGAGTTTATTAAGGCAAAAGGTTAAGTATAATACAAAAATCATTATTACATAAAATTGAGAATATTTTAATGAAGACCTTTAAAGTTAGAAAATTGTTAAGTAATATTTATAACTCTTAACATGAGGCTGTTTAAAATTTTGCGCCATTCTCTTTGCAGATGAGGGAATTGAATTTTGAATTTTTACACGACATCGAATAAAGGAAAATGTCTTGCGTGCAAAAAAGCCTAAAGGAAAACCTAAAACCTTTGATAGCGATAAGTAGGTACCCACTTAAAAAAAAAAATGCTCATTATTTTTTACAACGCCACAATAGCTTGCGAAAAAAAAATTGCTTTTAATGCTTCTTTTCCCCTTAAAATAATGTTATATGCCTGTCAGTAATTTTTTCCATATTTTTTTCTTTACTTATTCGATGATTTCTACTAGGTAGGTATATATAACTTATAAAGGTTACCAACGTTTCATGTAGGGATAGGTTAGTGTTGTAATAAATAAAGCAGCTTTATAAATGCCACACGCAACTTCTTAATGCCTTGCTAATGAATCCTATAAATCACTTGTACATATACCTACTTTTACAAACACTTACATATCCAAAACACTTAGCTATGTAAATCTCTTAAAATCAGTATAGGTACACGCTTTCAATAATTGGAACGTAATCTTTGGAATTGTGGTAAAGTTTTCTATAATAATGATAGCCTTCTCACATTATTCGCATTTATTCACCCTTTAAATTTAACAATATTTAGTATAAGCTAGACGATTGTGTTGAAGTTTTGTTGTGTTTGATTTTAATTTTCAATTTATTTTCCAATATATAGTAGTAGGTTCAACATCAGAAAGCTACTTTGCTAGCGTCTCATTAGGGTATAAAGAGTCTCTATATTTCTTATGAGGGGTATTAATAATTAGATTCGCTTCACTGTCTTGGAAAGATATCTCAATTTAATTATACAAGAAAATCCGGAAGATATCTCAAAAATAATGTTTACTTTGCAAAGAGACAAATGTCAATAGACTCTTCCCTTTAAATTACTGAGTTGGCGCTTATCCGTTGGCCCGCATTATTATATATAATTTATTTCCTTAATTCAAACATTTTGTTTTATGTGTGTTAAGGGAAAGTCACTGTAGTATACTTATCCATTGAGAATTATTAGATGGCAGTTCGGCTTGGCATAGGCAAAATTGATTTTTATTTTTATTTTGTAGTTTTAGTTTGTGCTGCGTTTGTAGCTTAATGCTGGATTTACACGACTGACAAATTGTTTTCTGTCTCTAAGGTTTGTATCAAACAATTCCCACAACGGAAATACGGTTTGGCGTTTTTTTTTTTTTGCTTTTTTGGTCTTTTTTATTATTCAATACCAAAATTGATTCAAAGACGGTGTTCACATTGGACACACTCCACGCGACTCATATTGACATTTAATTGTTTTATCTCACTCCAACTCATGATGAGAAAGAGAGAGTCTAGTGAGGCCGGATTTTTTCAAAAAAATTAAAAATCCTGCCTCACTTTCTCATATAGTTGTGTAGAGTGAGATAAAAGAAAAAGATGTCAAAATGAGTCGCGCGGAGTGAGTCCAATGTTAACACCGTCAAAGATGTCAATTCTATCTTAACCAACGTCCCATAGCTGGGAAGATTGGTTTTGTTGCAAATCGTGTTAAAAGGGCTGAAAAAGTCGATTTTTAATCAAAATTAAAATAAAAAAAAAAATCGATTTTTTGACAAAAACAATATTTTTAATTTTTTATTGTGCGATATACCTCAAGTAACGGGTTTTTTTTCTAGAGGTATAGAACCACAGATTAGCCACATGAAGATGAGAATCCCCGGCAGCCATTTTAATTTGCCTACAAGCTTGAACTGGCAGTTATCAAATAAAAAATGAGAATGTGTGTATAAAAATCTCACACATAGACAGTAGGGATCTTCACAGACCTGGTTAAATTGTTGTTGCAATTCACATCTATTCATCGAGGCGGGAAAAAATTACAAATACAACAATGTAAACAAATGGGTTTTGGAGGGTGAAACGTAAGAAACATTCTCATCTTCATATGGCTAATCTGTGTATAGAACTTTAAGTTGGCAACACTTATTTCAGTGGCGGCCATTTTGTCAGCTGTCAAGTGATTTATTTTTAGTCTGGTTTGGCATTTCACCATGAATAGACTGATGCCTGAACAACGCTTACAAATTGTGCCCAAAACATGATTGCCGTCGATCCCAATTTTCATAAGCGAATTTTGTTTAGCGATGAAGCTCACTTTTGGTTGAATGAATACGTCTATAATCAAAAGTGCCGAATTTGGAGTGATGATAATCCTCAAGTGTATGTTAAGACACCGTTACATCCACAAAAACTGACTGTTTGGTGTGCTTTATGGTTTGGTGGAGTTATTGGTCCGTATTTCTTTAAAAATGATGCTGGACAGAACGTTACAGTCAATGGTGACCACTATATAGCCATGATTACTGACTTTTTCGTTCGTCAATTGAACAACCATGATGTGCAGGAGCTTTGGTTTCAACATGACGACGCAACATGTTACACAGCTCGTGCCACAATTAATTTTTTCAGTTATTAAAACCAAACATTTACAAACACATTTTGTGGCACTAGGAAAGATAAGATGAACGACTAATACTTACATTTTTTATATTATGAAATGAAAATTTCTCAAATTTTCATAAGAAACATACTGAAGAATACATGTCTCCTCTACACCACTCTTACAAAAATGAACTGGAAAAAAAGTGTGGGGATGTGGAGAAGAAAAACGAAAAGCCTATAGCCACAAACAATTTTTGTAGGTGTGCGTGAGACACTACGTTTTGCAATGATCCAAGAAAGACCAACAAAGTTGGGTCAGTGAGTTTGCTTGAAGGGTCTGAACTGCGGTGTGACAAAACCTTTCCAGCTATGCCCCTCGGCTTTTTATAGACCGCGTTTATTTTCTTACAAATTTCGTGTATACCGTTTTATTATATGATGATGATGATTGATATGAAAAATCATGTATTTGATTCCGTTCTTTGAAATATGTCCGTTTTTGAGATGTGTCAGCTTATGAGAGGTGTCAGCTAGGAGAGAGAGTACACTGTATAGTATATTTAAATGTATTATCATATATAAAATTATTAACATATGTTTATCTGCTGTAATAATTCTCCCAGTGAAATGCGGTCGGTTAAAAATAAATAATTGATAAAAATGGCTGAATAATAATTGTTAAATGCCTTACTTATTTTTGTCATTCATCCCAATGATAATAATAATTGTCAGAGGCTTAAAAGGTAATACATAATATAAAAGCTATAAATCAATTATAGTCTGTCGTGGTGCATTAACGCATTGTTCCATTTATTGTTCTCGCCCAGAGTTTTATATTTAATGTATGTTGAATGCCAATGATGAAACAAATTGCATTTACTTTAATTCATCGCTCCGTTCAACCTGTCACAGTATTTTCGAATTCCGCAACTCGAATATATAAACCAGGCAGACAAGTAATTATGTTGACAATCGACGACCGATTTCGTAGTTAAACAATGTTCACCCCAAATGAACCCACTTATTTCAGTATTAATTTGTTTTCATTAGCCTTAAATTATGTAGAGGAAAATTCTTTGTAATTATTTCTCTATACGTGCCACATCTCGTGACAGTGCATTCTATTTTTGTTGCAACGAATAACGAGCAAAGATGCGGCACGATCGCACTTCCAGTGGCAGTGGCAGTGGCAGCCGCTAATACAATCAGCATCACCAAATGATCAATCAGAGGATGCTCGCATAGTCTCGCTTACAAATCCCAGCAGTCACTTCTTTGAAATGTACACAAATATTTTTAGTATCACACAGATGTACACCATCCGGGAATCCCTTGTGCCGCTGCCGGTCTCCCCATAGATTACCCTGTAATATTATCATCATCCGGGAGTAAATGCATATCAGTCGTGCCATAGGATTCGAAACTCGCAATCTGATTCGTTCAGTAAGCCCGTTTCTGTCGGGCGTTCTATGTTCTGCATTCTGCGTCCTGCTCAAAGCCTCACATCCTCCACCCTGAATAGCCCGATAATTTGTAAGAATTTCTTGTTGTCGGCCGACTACTGGCGCAATGCACAAGCACAGCAGCCTGCAGCAGCACCCTTGACTCTCTTATTTCTTAGATTTAAGGAGCTGGCAGCAATTTAGGTACCTATAATGCTAGATTTTCACGGCTGACAAGTTGGCAGTTTTTTGTCAGTAAACTGCCAAAAAAATGAATTTGTCCATTCTTTAGACAGTTTTTGACAGTTTGCTGACATAAGGTCTGTTTGGTATAATTTTTCAGCAAAATGTGTAAAATCTGTCAAACAAAAAAGTGAGAACGAGTTTCTCAAAAATGGAGAAACTTACAAGAAAGTTAACAAACGCATTAAACCACTTTTGTGTACAAAATGTCAGAATTTTACTCCTCACATCAACAATCACATGCCGAAATTCTGGTTTTGTTAACAATTTGCGTTTAATTTAAAAAAAAAATCCATAAATTATAAATTTCCCAAGTTAGCTATTTATTATTTATAAAGTTAATTTTCACGTATCAGAAACCACAATTTCAAATTAAAAGCAAAAGATGCTAACAGCTGGGTATTTTGACAGTCTTCACTCTTCTTGCACACAGAAATTTATGTAGCACAAATTCGCAAGTTATAGAATGTAGGGGAAATTTTTTTCTCTCTCGATGTGCTCTCTCGTTGCAACTTTTTCGAGTTAACAAACAACAATTTGTGACAAATTGTGCAATTTTGTGAAAATTTGTGCAAATTCGCAAGACATTTCACGTTACCAAACAGACCTATAATAGCTGTATTTTATTATCCTCCAGATCTGATCCGGATCAGATCATGATAATAATTAAAACAAACAGGATCACAGTGAAAACACTGTTATATACCCATCTCTTTTTTTCCTTTTGTGTATTTATTTTTATGTGTTCGTTGTTTTTTTTTTAATTCAAAAGCCATCTACCCGTCAGCGTTAAAACTAATTTTTGCAAGGAAGTACTAAGGTTGTGTGTTCAAAAATGGATTTGCAAAACCAAATCCAAAACCAATGCTGGATCTGGAGTTGTTTTTGTAATACATGTATTTACGTGTGCAAATCCAATCCGGATCTGTGGACAACAAAATACAGCTAATACTGCCATTTTTTCCGTAGTGTAAATCCAGTATAACTCATAATATAATTTATTTGTGATCTTATAGCCAGGAAAATTAGACGTATTAAACACATCTTACAAAATTAAACTTATTTTGAACCACTAATTTTGATTTTATGTGGAAAAAGGGGCACTGAAGGGCAAAACCGGTATTCAGCGGAAGCTTAAGACCGAGCTAGATGCAAAAGATCGTTGGCCGAGCCCAGGGTTGGCCGAACTGTCACATTTTGAAATAAAATCTACATTTGTTACGTCTGCTAAGTAGTTTAAGTACATAGTACATAGTTAAATGTAGTAAACGTAGTTTATGAAACAAATTGTAGCAGACGTAATATATTGTAGTAAATAAGTAAGGTAGTTAATTTGACCAACCCTGGTCGAGCCCGTAGAGGATATAATAATGGCACTGATCTCTATAATACACTGGATAGTGGATTCCCTTTATGTATAACAGTTTTTTTTGACTCCAATTGAAGATGACATTCTGGTGCCAAGCGCACCTTTTGACGTCTTTCTTTAAAAAAAAAAAGTAATTTGACGTACATTTTTCCGTTCACTGGTTGAACACAGTACGCGCGTCAGGACACGCGGCAGGGCGCGCGTACACATGAGCGTGATTATTAAAACTTGTGTCGAATTTCTTTCAACCATTTCAGATGGCTTATTTTTGTATATGATGGTGTGAGTTCTATTTGACAGGAATTTGAACACAAAAAAATAATGGTCCTTCAAATTCACAACAAATATTTCAAACTGCATTTAATTTACCATGTCCCTTTTATAAGATTAAGTACAAACTTATTTTAGTGAATAGATGCAAAACAAAAAAAATTGTGCGTTTAGCCAAACAACAAAAAATTACAATTCAGTTACAATTTGTGCAAATTTGCAAGAAATGTCACCTACTATTTAACTCCCAGAATCGCGTTTGTGGCTACAGACACAAAACCTAATGTGAACACATCCGACTCATTCTGACGTTTAGCAGTCGTTAAAACAAAACAAAAATCTTTGCTTGTTGAAGGATTAATTAGAAACATTTCACTTACAAAATATAAATCTTATTAGGAAAATGCTTTCAATTAAAAAAATTGGATTCCGTAGGATTTAAGTGCCAAAGATAAGGTACAGGCAGAGAGAACAGATATCACAAAAGAAAACGCCAAAAAAATGAACAATCTTAAGCAAAAAATCCTTACTTTCTTCGCCATCATTTTCTCACCATGAAGTGTGAGTGAGATAAAGTACAGAGACGCGAAAAAAAGTCGAAGGAGACAGTCCAATGTGAACACCGTTCTATAACGAGATTTTATGTATTTTAACAATGTAAGATAAGGACGCGCGCCATGACTCGCGTGTAATGTGTTCAGCCACTTTGACAAAAAGAAGTTATACTGTTATACAAACCTGGTGCCAAGCGCACCGTATAACAATCTTCAATTGGAGTCATTTTGCTTGTATGAATACGCTATCCAGTGTATTATAGAGATCAGTGAATAATGGGCGTTTTTCTTTTTTAGTTCAGAACAGAGTCTGAACTGTCAAAAAAAATCGTTTTTCTTTTTTAGCTGAGAGCATTCAGAGCTCCAATTTTGTGTTACTTTTTTCGCTCTTAGCATGTTCGAAGCTCTATGAGCTCAGAATAAATTAATATAGCGGACAAAGTTGAATAGCTGAACACAAATTTGACAAGTGGAAAAAAAGACATCAAAACAGTAAAAATGGCGGGCGAGAATAGTCGACCTGCAAAAGAATGTAAAATAATTTAATAAATTTACTAATAATAATAAAAATAAACTTGTTATCAGCTTTTTTTTTGTGGTAAAGAAAATAACCAATGACAATGTGACAGCTGGTGAAGCGTGTTTCTCTAAATAAATCTGAACTCTCAGAGCAGAGCACGCTCAGTTCAAAGATCGCTCAAAGTATGATCGGAGTGTTAAGACTCTGTTCAGAGCTCTATACTCTGAACTAAAAAAGAAAAACGCCCAATATGGAGTGCTCGTTTGTAGTGCCTGAAGACTTGATAAGGAGTACTGTTTCACTTTCAAAAAAAAACAAAATAATGTTCAATAGCTGCTGTCAATTGCCAGTCATGATTTGCTTATTTTCTATCCAAATTGTTATCCTCTAAAGTAATTCCTGAATTTTTTAAGAATTTGTTTATTGATTTAAAAATATTAAAATGCTTTTTTTTCGTTTTTGTACAATTAATCTATACAGAAAACTTCTGTTGATTCCCGGAAAAGGGAGTGTCTTTGAACTTACTGAATCTTGAGTAGCAACCCCTCTCCATATTAGCCCTGTTACTTTAGAGGTGGCGAAGTATTCATGAGTAGATGCAAACGACAATCTAGTACTACCAACTTCTCTTGCTGCCAGTGCGAGTAGATGATAGATTCGTAGGAACTTCAATTTTGTGCGTTCCATTGAAAATGGATAGCAAAGTACCTACTCATGAGTGCTTCGCCACCTCCAAAGAAACACAGCTATTTATTTCCGCTACGGTCGAGGCCCAGATGCATCTTGGAGAAGCGTGAGGCGCCACCTTATGACTAAGTATAAAGGCTTGACTGCATTCAAGCGACTTTTTGCAAAAAGTGCACAAGTGAAAAATAAAAATATGCGCTAGATAAACTATATACGCTAAAAAGCGTCCAATAATTGGGTTTGGTTTAACATTTCGGATTGATTTGACAAATCTAACACAGTTTGTTCGCACACAGACATCTTTAGAGCATGTTTTTGTTTTTCAATTTGCCCCACTTTTTTGCAAAAATTGTTAAATGTAGTTAAGCCTTCCTTAATTAAGTTAAAGTTGCTAGTGAAGTTGCCTGGCAGTCCCACAGATGAGCCATGGTGTATCTATGGGCAGTCCCATAAGCCACATCATTTATTCATACACAAAAAACTGTCACCAGCTCCTTAAGTATAGTAAGATACCTAGATGAGAGATTTTCTTTTATAGTTAAAGAAAAAAAAAAAAATAAATAAATTCAAAAAGACGAAGTGCCTTGCTTGCTCCTGTCACGAGTAATTATTTTTTCGACATGTCGAGCTCGGGAGATGACGACAATGATGATGATGTCTGCTAGCGATATGAGACGCGTGGCGCGTATAGACGACAACACTAAACAATAATAAACTATCCGAATGGACAAAGCCAGCAGCACTAGCAGTGCTTTTAGCCCTGTTCCTGGATCCGGAAAATAGGGAAGCCCAATAATTTAATTATTGTTCGTGGAATCTAGTCCGGGTGCATTTTTGTGTATGGCATTTTGAAAATGTTATATGTAGCTCGCGCGCGCATAGCTCCCACACATCACAAATACCTGCGCCTATATTTGATTTTAATGACAGCGATAAAATTTTATGTTTGAATTGTCATCATTAGTGGAACCATAGAGCACTATTAAATGGAAGCTTTTGACAGCAGGTGTAGGCTTAAAATTGTGTGCAAGAGATTTGTGTGAACATTTATGAAATATTTGTACAAAATTGATGATTTGATAGGGCATCATATTGTCGTAAGATATTTTATGTTTAAAAAATAAAACTATTATTTAGAATAACTTAATTTGATTCAACTTTTAGATACTAAATTATTTAAGATCCTCCATTGTGGAATCCCGTGTTGTTAAGAATTTCACTATGGAAACTGTATTTAAATAGAATATTTATCTTGATTTTTTGACCAAGTTACGCAAGCGGTCTTAGGCAAAAATATACTCAATATATAAAGATGAGAATGTTTCATATACGTTTCACCCTCCAAAACCGATTTGTTTACATTGTTGCTTTTTATCTGCAATCTCTCATTTCAAGCTTGTAGTCAAATGGATGCGGAGGATTCTTATATTCATGTGGATAATCTCTGGTCCTAGGTAAGAATTTAAGGCTAATCGAGCGACGGAACTTACTAAATTCATCACTTTCAGCTTTGTGGAAGCCAAGAAAAACAAAAACTAATCAGCCATGCACCATTAAAATAAAATGAAATCTCATATAGAACTTAATTTTAAGTCACTGATCGGCAATCAAATTAAATTCCATGGCAATGATCGCCAATGATAAAAACAAATTGTTTGATTCTATGGCTTAGATATTTTGAAGTTTCCATACAAACTACTTTCGATATAGCAAAGTGATAATTGGTAAAAATGGGTTGGCTACGTTTTCCCTCTTCACGTTTTCCAGCGTCAAGTTTTCCTGCAGAACGATATCCCGAATCACAGTTTCCCGTGTAACGTTTGCCCACCGATTCCTACTTTTTTTTTCAATACAAAGCGACAGCGCATGAATAAAATTCCTTCCCATAGTATTTGCTTCTGTGTGGCCATGCTAAATATTATAGGGTTGTTAGGTTTTGGTACGTTGTCGGTAGGTAAGGGGATAGGTGTTGGGTTGATTGGTCGTGGCCTTGTTGCTTTTTAGGTGAGGGGTTCATAAGGTGGTTGTAGGGAAGATAGGTAGGATGACGTTGGCCTGTGTGGCCATTTGAACTGCCTTTTTCGGGGGCACACCCACGTAACTAATTTTTGTTAAATATTTATTTTGGTAAGATTCTGGATCTGGGGCAAAGGTGCTGGAGGTGGATCTGGAAATTGGACATTTTTTTTTTAACAACTTTTTTACAAATTAAAAAAAAAAGTTCTGGAGGTGGGTCTGGAACTTGGACAAAGGACAATTTTTTTCTGGAAACAAGTTTTTTATAAACTTTTTTACAAAATTTAAGGAGCTACATTGGTATTTTTGTATAGAAGCCTTATGTGGCCTTATCTCCATTTTTAAGCCGCACAAGTCATGTTATCTTATTTCAATTACTGCTATGAAATATGGCCCGTCGGGCATTATTTCGTTTTTGAATAATTCCGAAGAATATACTTAAAGTTTACGACATATACACAGTAAGCTACGTTTGGGGGGGGGGGGAGGGAATGCTGCCCTCACTGCAACCGCCCTGCTTGGCTTCACTATAGGATTTGGGGTAGGTGTGAGGTTGGTTATATATGTATTTCACGGTTTCAAGCAAATTATTATTTTAAAGAATGTAATAGATTTTGTTTTGAATTTGCTTGAAACACTGAGGTTTCCTTCAATCCAAAAAAATTTTGCGTATAACCAACCTCGCAACTACTACAAATTCTATAGTGAAGCCAAGCCATGGGTTGGCTTAAACTTTATATTTTTTTCTAAATACAGAATTTATTTGGCCGGAAGTTATATTTTTATAATGTCCATTATTTTTATTTGTTTTTCAAAAAAATGTAAAAAAGTTTAGAAAAAATTTTGTTCTTTTTTAATTAAAGAAAAAAGTATTTTTTTTTTAAATATTTTTTCAAAAAAATTTCTTCTCCGTCCAGGTCCAGACCCACCTTTGTCGAGATCCAGACCCACCTCCGTCCAGATCCACTGTGCTGTGGGATTTCGTAACGATCCCGTCAAAAAGTACTAGTTAGTATTGCTTATCCCGCCGCCAATCCCGTGCAAAATTTGTATAGGCAATCGTTCCGCGGAATATTGTGCTGCGGGATTGGAGTAAAAAAAACTACCTTTCAAATCGGCGGGCAATCGTTACACGGGTAACTGATTTGCGGGAAAACGTAGTGATCCCGTTGATTTTATATAATATTAGTAAAAAAAGAATAAAAAACAAATTTCTAACTTTAAAGCATTTGTTAACTTTAGTATCATACTAAACCTATTTTCTTAATAAACTCCAGCTGAACACGCCTAAAGCATTGAACATTCACGTTTACTTCCCAAAACCGCCAATTTCTACCAAGTTTAGTTCATTTAAAAAAATAAAATTAGTAGAAAAAATGGAAGTAAACGAACAAACCTATCATTATGTGTGTTAAGACTTTGTAAGCTCTTAGGTACGTGTGAAGCGTGAAAACTTTAATTAATAACTCTTTAAAATTAAACAAATTAAGGAATATATGGAGGTAGTTATACCTTCTTGTGAAATTTGCATTTAAAAGCAATTTGGAATAACATTTTATTGTGTTTATCTTTTATGGTGTTTATATTATTACATCGAATTATTTTATTATTTTTTTTTTTTTAATTGAGAACTTAATATTCCGGAACGACCCTAAAACAGTGGGGAATACAATACAAACCACACATACGAAATGTGCAATTAAAAGTGTAAAAGGTGCACCTGTTTTACCTACATCCATATATGCGTATGTAGAATGTACATGTATACATATTCATAAAAGAATCAGGGATGGAGCAATTTAATTTTTTTTTATTAGGTATTTGTTGAAATTCAGATAATTTCCTGCACCTTTTTATATTTTTTTTTTGTGAATTCCATCTGCACAGATATTCTTTTGTGACTTGGTCAATTAATTCATTTAAAGTCGTAGGTATATAAAGTTTAAAAAAATACACTCATGCTTACATCTTGAATGCCAATTCCATAAACTTGGCAAAAGGTAAGTTTCAAAGCGAAGGCGTTCACAATAAATCGATTTTAACAGCGTGATCCTGTCAAATCGATATTCTAAATAATGTGAATTCAGGGGTCGTGTGATTGCTAATAGCAGAAAATATATGTACATAAATATAAACGTGTTTTCGTTCACATTTAGGCAAGTTGTTGAGTCAAGGAAACAATATACAAAAATTGATGTGGGTATGAATTTTTTTTGAATGTTGCGGTTGATACAAACTTTCTAACAAAGAGCTGATACAGGAAACAAATTTAACTGCCCAGAGCTGTGTATATTTAAGGTAACAATGCCTTTTCCTTTTGTAACGCAAGAATCAAATCAAAATTGAAAATTTGGATCAAAAACTTACACGTACTTATTCATGTACAATGTACATAAATGTATTTATAAATTAAAATGTTTCGGGTCAATGCTCAATAAACAAAATATATAGAACCATTCGAAAGCATTTAATTAAAAAACCTTTTAAGTTTATGTTTAATGAAGAAGAAGAAAAACGAAAAAAAATACTCATGTATTGTTTTTGTTTTTGTGGGCATAAATACATTAACTAGGGCGGTGAAATCTTATGCCCGATTTCATAAAGGACTTTTAAACATTTGAAAGTCCATTTAGTGTTAAAATGTCGATTTTGGGTTTTACCAAGTGCTTTTAAATTTAAAATGCTTTTAAACGCCCTTATAAACTAAAAGCTCATTTTGGTCTCTATAAATTTTAAAAGTGGCATTTGTCAAGTGTAATGTCAGATGTCAGCCAACGAGTAAGGAAGTTGTAGATGATATTTGATAATATTTTGCAGTCACTTTTTTATTTAATTTCTTGCTAATACAAATTATATGAATAGGTCGAAACAAAAATATGACTTGTGTGTAAATAATAATCTTTTGTGATTTTGTTTTTAGAATAATTGATTAATCATCTTTATCTGAGGATGAAGAGATAGTAAGAAGTCCAAGAATATTACGACTTCATAGGAATCCGTTCTCCGAATATTTTTTTTTTTTGTAGCATTTTTTTTCTACATGTAATGCTTTTTCACATGCATTTTGAATGTGAGAAGGAAACAACCTATTTTTATATCCAGGGATGTGAGGCAAATCCAATTTTAACTTAAATTTCACTTACATTTCCTTTTTTAAGATTGGTGAAACTGGAAATATTTAAAGGTTTGATAAAATTTAAGAGGGCTTTAGATAAAAGGGTTTTTAGTGTTTTTTTTTTTATGAAATTGGGCATCAGAGAATTAAAAAAAAGAAGCATTTTTACTATGAGAGGGGGGTCTCTCTCTCCAGGTTTAGGGGCTGCTTATAGCGATCAGGAAAACGCATCATGAACAATTTTTCTTTTGGATAAAAATTGAATGTGTTAACTTTTATCAGGAATCACTTGAAATAATTTTTTCGCAAAATAATAAATATAAATAAATTATTTTAAGTCATTTCTGATAAATTCGTTTCATTTTTATTTTTAAAAATTTTAAGTTAAATTATGTAAACAAATTTTTCCTGATGCGTTTTCCTGATCGCTATAACCGGCCCCTTAGGCAGGAGTGGCAATTTTCCAAAAAAAAAAATACTTAAAATGGAATTTTTTTAAAAACAACGGCAGCACATACAATTAATATCTGTATATACGTGTTTTGAAAGCCAGAAAGAATTTTATTCTCTTATTTAATTTATAAATCAAGTTTCAATCAAGTTAAATCAAGCTTTCAATGTCTTATGAAATTTACTACTAAATTGCCTTGCAATATTTACTGCCCCTATTCACTTTTATCAAAAACTGAAAACCATATGATTTTATCTTCTCTAGTTTTTAAGAAAGTTAAATATTACGAAAACTATTCTTTTTTATTTGTTTTTTTTTTGGGTATTTACGTAAAAATACTTTGAGGTGAATAAATAAATTGATCAAAGGATTTTAACACCCTCTTTGGTAATCTGTCTCGCTCACGCAACTCCGTTGCTCCGCTAATGGAATGTTCGTTGGTCCTGGCAGGCGCAAATGCCAACAGTTTCTTTGGAATACAGAAGTTTTGTAGCTTCGCGCCTTCGCGGGTTCAAAGGATTCATTTATTCTATAACATCACGTATAACCAAATAAAACAATATTATGTATAATATGAAAGTAGATTTCTTAACTTTCAATTTTCTCGAAAACCAATACACATAGAACCATATGAATTTCGATATTTTAGAAAATTATTTAGAGCAGTGATTATTAAAAAAAAAAATCAGGGGGTTGATTCCGTAATTCGATTATCGCCACACGATATCGTTTTGACGACAGCTTTGAATCACGTAAAAGCAATAATCACTATCGACTGAAAGATATCGTCTTGGCGATCGAAAATTTGCTCTCCGTAACTCAATAATCGTCAAAACGTGATCGTCAAATCGTTAGCATTTGAACGATACCTATTAAGCTATCGTCTTGTGTCGTCTTTTTTGTTTTTGTAAGCAATTTATGCATTTTATCATATGAAGTGTTTTTTAATAAGGGCGGGTAGATGGTTTCGGTTGATCCTGGGTTTCGTTGACGCAAAGGCGTTGGCTGATTTTCCACTGAATTGGTCTACTCAAATTTGGGCAACAAACTTTGGATAATAGACATGGAAGGACAAGCATGTAAACCGTAAAATGGGCGCAACGTACTTATCATCGCCTAAGAGACTTTTATATTAAAGTTTTTTCAATTGGACGTGTCGTTCAATCGTGTAACTTGCCATGGTGATTTGGCATCAGTAAATAATAAACAAAAGATTTAATAGATGTCACCGTCAAAATCTGCCCGCTGCAATTGGAAACCCTATGTAGTTTGAAGCACAGATTAGCCGCATAAAGATGAGAATCCCCGGCAGCCATTTTAATTTGCCTACAAGCTTGAACTGGCAGTTATCAGATAAAAAATGAGAATGTGTGTATAAAAATCTCACACATAGACAGTAGGGATCTTCACACACCTGGTTCAATTGTTGTTGCAATTCACATCACATCTATTCATCGACGCGGGAAAAAATTACAAATGCAACAATGCAAACAAATGGGTTTTGGAGGATGAAACGTAAGAAACATTCTCATCTTCATATGGCTAATCTGTGGTTTGAAGGATAGGTGGATAACCGATTTGTTTAGGCGACTTCACGATTTGCCCGCACTTTTCTACACTTCTTCTAAATATAAATTGATATTTTTTGGGCATTACTGACAAAAATAAATTACAGAATTGTCTCTTATGACAATTTTCATGGATCGTATGTCCGACTTAAGGCCCATGGACATTATATCCGCAGACATTCAGCCCTATCGGCAATTCCGGGTGAGATTGCTCTCCCTCGGATTTAATTTTTTCCCAGGAGTTAAATACTCGTATCGTCAATCTCCCCCGAACAGAATCTCCTCCGGAAAATACTTCGAATCAGTTTCGAAGTAGATACTTTCCAAAGAAATAATTTCGTAAAATAATTTAACTGCAAAAAGTTTGTGAATATTAAAATAACTTTTTGAAATGCATACCACAGCCTTCAGATTAACCGCTGAAGAACGAGATCGAAAAAATCAACAAAGATCCATTAGAAGAAATATAAGGGATTATTTAAATCCATTAGAATTACCACAAACATTGTAAGATCATTTGAAAATTTTAATTTTGTTTAAACTAAAAATACATTTACCTACAGATTCAAGCAACATTACAATCAAGCTTTAGTGAAGTCTTGTTAATTTTTGAGAGAGAACTCTGTCCGAAATGGATATTTTTTAACATGGAAGTGGAACAAAAAAGGGAAGTTGCGTTGTCGTTTTTCGAAAGACATAGACTACCGGGTTTCATCGGATGCATTGACGGGACACATGTCAGAATCTTTAATGGTAACCTAGCTACATCCGGATTCCTTTCCATATTATTTCTATCTTTCAAAAAACGTATACAATATTGTGTTAACTGTTGGCGTTGGTTTTTAATACATTTTTCGTAGTTTTTATGATTTTTTTAAAAGAAAATTGCCCCTATCCTGCCTACAATAGAATATCATTGCGTAGTTTTAGTGTGATCTTTAATTTTACTATATTTTGAGCTAAATTCTCCTTGAATGCAACAATGAAAGTGATGTTAGTTATAGTTAATGTGCAA
Source organism: Leucozona laternaria (assembly GCA_932273885.2). Classification (NCBI taxonomy): domain Eukaryota; kingdom Metazoa; phylum Arthropoda; class Insecta; order Diptera; family Syrphidae; genus Leucozona; species Leucozona laternaria. Next base: position 45,657,479 of record OW026367.1, read on the forward strand.
GAAATAACTTAGCACAGGGATTATTTGAACAAGTTTTGTGGTGAAAATGCAAATGGCAGTACATATTTGTTTTCGCAAGATCAGATTACATTTTCTTGCTCCTGGTAATGCGCCCCAGGATTTCGCGTCCTGTGCATTTGCACATCTTGCACATATGGTTGGTCCGGTCCTGGTTTTATAATAAAACTATTTTTTTTAATAAACTCCATCTGAACACATCTAAAATAGTGACAGTTTATGCAAAATAGTAAGCAAACATATAGAATAATTGTCAAAAGTGACATAATAATGGAGTTAGAATGAAAGATACGAAAAAAAATAAAATGAACATTTGATGATTTTAACTTAAATAAAATGTTAAAAAGATAGTACCTATGATCCTAACTCGGTTAAAAATTTGAAAAAAATCGCTTTTTAACCTAGATTCATACTAAAAATGCTTTAACATCGTAATTAATCGTCCAAAATGTTCGAACATTCTCTAAAACTATTTCTTTACTTTATAAATGATTCTAACCTAATATCTTCATTCTCTATGCCACTGCGAGGCCATACTTTGTACATAAAAATTCTTTATGACCAAACTTTTTTTTAATACTTAAGGTGTCCTTAAATTTGTCTTACTTTTTTTTTATTTTAAGTTGTATCACCCTGTATTAACTTTAGCTTGTTGGTTTGGTTGCAATATGCATTAATTTATGCACGTATTTAATTTTCAATATCTAGTGCGAGAACTGTCTCATTTATCAAATAAATACATTTACTAAATTCCACGCGATGATAGTCGTGTATAATCTCTATTGTTGATGTTAATTGCATGACTGCCAACGTCAGACATCCACTTTCCTAATTAGCAGGGATATTTCATTTATGTATTATTATATCAGTAAAAGGTATAATTATATTCTATTACTATAGAGGTGTACATATGTACATACGTACGGTGTAAGCGTATTAACCTAAAGGATTATAAATACATAAACATAAATATATAATATTATCCGCTGACATCATTTACCTACTTATACTACAATACACCGAGAGAAATAGACTTGATAAGTCAAACTTCCTAGGTCAAACATTTAAACTTCACGAGTTAAGCGGATTTTAAAATGGTAAGTTGTCATTTTGAAAGAATAAAAGGTATGTTCGTTAAATTCACAAAACTGACCAATTTCTATCAATTTTATTTTTTGTATTTATGAACTTTGGGAGTTTATATATATTTGTTTAACTTTTTATTAAATATAAACTCAACAATTACCTATTTTATCTTTTAAGTATTATAATAACTCCATATGTCCATTTGACAATTCAAAATGTGACAAGGGTATGTTTGCTTACTTTTTTTTCACGAACTGTCACTGTTTTAGGTGTTTTCAGCTGGAGTTTATTAAGAAAGCAGGCTTATAGTATGATACAAGTTAAAATTGTTTAAAACTAAAACCATTTTTATAGAGAGCTTTAAACTAAGTAAATTGTTAACTATAGTGCTAATAATTTTAAAAATATCATTCACTGAAAAAATAGAAAAAGCTATTTGAAGATATAAATTGCCATGTCCATGTTGTACGCCGCCGGGCGATTAGCAGCTTGTGTGCTGTGACGAAAACGTGCAATATTTACGCCTCGTGTGCGGTTGCATATTAAACAAAACGTCAGCTACACACAAGCGGCACAAAATCCACAAACAATTGTAGTAAAGGGTTTTCCAATAAGAGGTGTTATTTTGATATTCAAGGAAAAATAGCATTTTTTGAGATAAATGATCGGACGTTTATTTCATTATAAAGAAAAAGGTATGCCGTTAATAATGAAACACAACATCAGCCAAATGGCCGCCACGACCACGCTTACAGGACCATATCCTTTTCATGAAATTTTCCATAACCAAATCGCAAAGTGGCTGCCCTATGTCCTCGATAGCCTCACGAATTCCATCTTTGAGGTCTTGAATCGACGCTGGGCTGTTGGCGTAGACCTTATCTTTCACGTGGCCCCAAAGGAAGAAGTCGCAAGGTATTAAATCACAAGATCTCGGTGGCCAATTGTGATCACGTCTTCGAGAGATAACACGGTCCGGAAACTTTTCCCGTAAAAGATCGATGGTTTCATTGCTTGTGTGGCACGTAGCGCCGTCTTGTTGAAAGTAAACGTTGTCCAGATCAATACCATCCAATTCCGGCCATAAAAAATCATTAATCATCTCTCGGATTGCGCATCCATTGACCGTAACTGTTGCTCCAGCCTCATTTTCGAAAAAGTAAGGTCCAATGACCCCGCCGGACCATAAACCGCACCAAACAGTCACGCGTTGAGGATGGAGAGGCTTTTCAACAATAACTCTTGGGTTTTCCGAGCCCCAGATGCGACAGTTTTGCTTGTTGACGTAGCCTCCGAGGTGGAAATGGGCCTCATCAGTCAAGATGATTTTTCGATGAAATTCCTGATCATTTTCATGCATTTCAAGGACCCAAACAGAAAAGACACGACGTTGTTGATGATCAGCCGGCTTGAGTTCTTGTGTTAACTGAACTTTATAAGCCTCAAGACCCAAGTCTTTATGCAAAATACGGTGTAATGACGTTTGTGGAATGCCTAATTCCAAAGAACAACGAGGAATGGACAAACCTGGGTTTTCTTCAACACTTTGGGCTACAACAGCAATATTCTCAGTTGTTCTTGAGTGACGTGCACGGGTTTTATTCTTCACATCACTAACTTGTCCCAACAGCTCGAATTTGTCCACCAATTTCTGTATTGCGGTCCGACAAGGTGCTTCACGACGACCCAAAAATGTTTTAGTTTTACGAACCGTCTCTGCCAAATTTTCACCATTTTTATAGTGAATTTTAATAATTTCAATGCGTTGTTGAAGCGTGTATCGTTCCATTTTTATTAATGGCGTAGTTTCTACTTGTCAAATGTCAAAAAATGACAGCTTCAAAAGTGACAACTACCGAAATAGCGGGCTATTCAAAATAACACCTCTTATTGGAAAACCCTTTACAAGTTTATGACGAGAAGATTTGTGTGCAGAAGGCCTAATGGTTGCCCAAGTCTTATTTAAATTTTTTTATTTAACTTTGTGATAGGTATTAGCCCTGTTCCTTTGGAGGTGGTGAACTTCTAATGAGTAGATGAAAACTAAAATCTAGTAGATACTCTTATCTACTCGAGCTCTCATACGCGAGTAAATGAGCAGAGTAGTTACGCACCTAAAACCCCCGAGAGGGCGTCTGGTTAAGTTAAGAGATTTTTCATGATTTCAATTTGTGAATTTGTTTACAAAATGAAAAAAATTGTGAGAGTACCGGGACTCACGGTTGATATGTTTAAACATCAACGTGCGCGGATCCAAAACGGACTTGTTTTTGCCTGAAGGGGATCTTAAGATTTTTTTCACTGAACGCACCCATCCTAGTATGCAGATCGTAACGTTGCACACGAACCTTCACGTTTTTTTTTGTTCACTCTACCGGCAGCATAGATGTTTACACATCAAAAACACTTTTAAAGAAACTACGTTTGTTTGATGAATAATATGGTAAGGAATTTTTCCATAATTAATGCAAAAAATTTATAGCACCTCCAATTTTGTTTTTTAGCTTGAATAGTTTCAAGAAAGCAGCCACAGCAGCGGTGTGAATGGGTACGTTCAGCAGACACAAGGGACTACATATGTAGTCAAGTGCATTCATTGAACGCAAATTTTACAAAGGAAACTAGTTATTTTTTTGAGATGTCATTAATGCCAAAATTGGAACTTTACTTCCAACCTTTACCTTCCTTTGATAGTGCAGATAGTATTTATAATAATATTTTTTTTGAAAAACACCTTACACAAGTCAATTCAAAATTGTAAATTATATTTTTTCAATACTTCTTACTAATTATGCATTTTTTAATTCTATTAATTAATTAAGAACTCCTCCACATAAAACAATAAAACAAACGTTGAAAAAAGAAGTCACTGAACAATGAAGTTCAGCTTGCTGTTTAATGACCAAATATAATCAGCTGATATTTTGACATAAATGCACTTGACTTGAAATGAAGGGAGATATTTCTTGACTAGCTTTCCAGTCACTTTCCAATAAAAGTTGCCTTAATTGGAAGGAAATTTTGCGACAGCTGGCCAATTAGAGACGAGAAACTTGCCTTGCCTTCAAGTCCCTTCGTCATCTGAACGTACCCAATGATTTGGCTGAATCTTCCTTGTCGTCTACAGATTCTGAAGATGATGAAGTCAACTCGAAAAAAAACATTTCGCCTAGGAAGATTTTAGCAAAAAGAAATCTGGATTAGGAATTTCTTCGTTTTCAATCGGTAGTCAAGAAGCCTTCTGGTTTCGATTCTGAAATTAAATCCAGGATCATTTGCTCTCTTTTAGAAAAGCTCTCATTTCAGAAGGCTCATCAACGAACAATGGAAAACGCCATTAATCTAAGCCAGACTCAGCATAACATATTTTATTTATTTCTATATATATTTTATAAATTTAATAAAATGAGAAAGTGTGTGTACATCTTGCAATTTGTTTTATGGTACAGATTCTACAGATTATAAATATTTGATAACCACTTAAAATTGTAGTAGATTGCTACTATAGAAAGGCGAATTTTGTGCGTTCCATTGAAAATTTCCAGAAAAGTTCTCATAAGTCATAATTACTTCCCCACCTCGAAAGGAGCATTATTATTTTTCTATTTATTAATTAATCGATTTATTTTGAAAACATTTTATCTTTCGTTTAGCAAAACTTTTTCTGAAGAAGAAAATATATTCATAAATTTGGTTGTAATTTTTTTTTTTAATTATGTATGATAGTGACTTATCGTAGATCCGTATGGCAACTCTAGTTGATGTTTAAAAAGACTTTTTTCGGCAGTTTACATCAGAATGAGAGAATTTCATTCCTCAAAAAGTGGCAGACTACCATTTACATTTTTTTCTGTGTAGTTAGTTTTATCTATGTACTTATATTAGATAATGTTGGTCGATAGGTCCCCATCCCTACCAACATATATTTTCATTTACTTCCTTTCTTCATAATATAGGTAGTCACTCAAATATTATATGTGCACATATCGTAGACCTTAATTTTCTTCTTAATGACACTTTAATGACGCCAACATCGGGCATTGGTGTAGAGATTAAAGCGAATTATTATGTTCCTATTGGAGGTGCTATCTTTCATACCACAGAGAAGCTATAAGGAGCATCATCTTCATCTATATATGCACAAGCACATACATATATATTTCAAGTGCTCTTAAATCACATTGCAAAAGATTTGCATAGCTGGAGCAGGAGCGAGGCTAAACAAACCACACACCACACGCCAGTCAACAGTCAACAGTCACGACTCACGACACGACACATTTAAAAATATGCGACCTATAGGACCAGAATCAGAACAGAACCATTGCCATCGGAACCAAAACCGGAGCGGAGGAGGTAGGTAGCTAGCGCTTTGTAATTTGGTATTTTAACATGCAGAGCATGTCAGAACTCAGAAGTTCGGCACAAGATGTTAAATGACGACGTGTGTGTTCTCCGGATATTGCTTTATAGTAGGTATATGCGGAGCAAACGTGTGAAACATGATGGTGATGTCCTTTTTTTGTATATTTTATTTTCTTATTTTCACTTGGTATTCTCTTGGTTGTTCTTTTTAACGTCATAAGCGTAAGTGGCACAGAATCTAATAACTAGTAAAAAAAAATATAAATGTTTATTTAGAGATGCCAATTTGATTATCATGACACAAGGATTATAGTTAAAGAAGGTTGCTATACTGTTTCAAATGAAAAATGCAGCATACCTCGACTGATGTAGGTCACATTGTTATACTGGGTTAGGTATACCGTTATATGTACTTGTGACTCTCCGAATCATTAACTCTTGGTTAGTTGAACGGGCGGTGCGAGGGGCGTTAGCGGGCGTACAAACAGCATGGGCACACTTACTTAACGGGCTCCCGGCCCGTGAATAGTCTCAGTGTGAGGCAGTTAACCATCCTCTGCGATTAAGCTGCTCCTAAGCACTCTGGTATCTGAGATGGCTCGCTCTCTAAACTGGAGGTTTTTGGTCTTTCTTGCAGCCTGAAACTGGGGTTGGGATTCGAAGACTCTCTTGGCTAAATCTTCGTTCTCCATTATTATTCTCTTTGTGGGCGATCCAAATGCATATAGGTGAAGCACACAAGATCAATAAAGGACTTAAACTGCTCGCAAGCTCTTCGTACAGAAGTGAAAAGATGACCACTGACTTCTTAAAAGAAAAAAAGAATTCATACGAGGTGTACGGCCGAGGAAATTGAGAAATGTGGTATAGCTGAAATGAAGTTTGGAAGTTGTACCAAAAGGTAAAAACAAACTCTTAAGGTTACACCCGTACCGAGGGCTGCAAGGATGCTTAGGATATGGAAAAATAATTATAATTTGTGCAAAATGTATAACGGCGATATTGAATCGAATTAACTGTCTGGCAGATTACACCATTCGCTCCCCCGACCACGAGGCGATGTAAAATATGCTTGGAGGAAAGTATGCCGAATGAATGAAACCTCACCACTTTTTGCCCGATCCTCAAGTGAGGAACTGAACTCTGCGCCAACTATATACAGACGCGTCAGTCTCCTTAACATATCCTACAAAATTAATTATTATTATGTGAACGCCTGAAGTCTTTTGTCAACAAATTGATAGGCCCGTATTGGTGTGGCTCCATCATGCCAGTATTCCTAAGGCCCACCATCGGCAAATATGCCCATTTTGAATTGTGGCAAAAACCGGTGCAACTGCAAATCAACACCCACTACCTTTTCATATATTTTAAGGCTTCTGCGAATGACAGCATCTATAGAGAGGAGTTATAAAGATCAATGCCTAGTTTTGAAATCCCGGCCAAACTCTTCCGTTTGTGCAGCTGCTTCATAAACGTTGGAAAATGCCTCACTTCACCGCATACCTTTGATTACAAAAATGGATTTAGAAAAAGCGATAAGCTGTCATGGGATTTCTTAAAAATCATTATCGAAAGTACATTTATGATGAAAACTCTGCGTACATACGCTAGAGGCACAATCTTTCAAAAGTCAGTCGCCAACGCTATTGAAATAATCAGAAGAACAAAACGTGATGTCAGTAGTCAGTGGCGTTTTTGTGACTTGTGAGTATTGATGCGCAGGCAACGAATATGGATTTAACGGTCAATGAGGCAAGACCAAGCAAGTACAAGCTGTGATCAAGAAAGAACACTTTACACTCATCATCTTGGACGGACATTACCATACACATCTTTATAATTTTGAGGTAGTTACAGACTTTGACTACCGAGGTTCCACTATCAACACAGACAGTGATATCAGCGCTAAGATCAGAAGAATACCTCTATTCTTGCCAATTGCTGCTTCCTCGGGCTAACTGCCTGAACACAATATAATGCTGCAATTGGCACTAGATTTGGAGCTGCTGCCAAAAAGTGTGGTACGTCTACGTGCTTTTTTCGAAGCAGGACTATTCAGTGCCGAACTTTCACCGTTGGACACTTCACCACCAGATTTTCACCACCAGCCTTTTAGTGCTTGGAATTGTCGTTACAGCGGTTCCGCCACTGGGTAGTTCGTTGTCGATCTTTCAATACTAGACTTTTTTTCCACTGCCTACATACAGGTATTGAACAATGAAGTGCTAATTATTCATATGCCCATTGTTTCTTTTGGAATAAAAATGTGGTTAGTCACAATAGAATACAGATTTGCCAGTTATAGCCATGCTTTTTTGACAACTTTTGCATGGTGCAACATTTTAGAACATTTTATTCATTGCAATGTAAAGTGAAATCTTCCTTAACAAGCGAATTCTGTAGTTTGTTTCAATTTTTGACGCAAATTTCAATTTGCTACGATTGACAGTAAAACATGAAAAATTGCCTCCCGCCAGTAAAAATGGTGTTAAAAAATGATTTTCTATTAATTTGCATCATTTATTTATTTATTTTCGTATTTTATTTTGCAAAAGTCGCTGTTCTGCAAAATTTCCTAAACAAAATGCAAATGATTAGGTAAATAAGCTGAAAAAGAATACGATTTGTTATTGAAAACAATTTAAATGAATTCTTATTGTGAATTAACCATTTCTAATAAAATCTACACAACTTTTCCAACACGAAAACAAAATATCCAGACACGAAAAATCTGACACTTAAATCGGTGGCACTCAAATATTGCGCACTAAATGACAGCACTTAAAGATCCAACACTCAATCGGCGGTGGTGAAATGTCCGTCTATCAATTTGCGGTGGCCAATTGTACCGTACCGTGCTTTTAATGTGTCCACAATGGAGGTGTACAACTTTTTGTACAGGCAGTCCCGATTGCAGTTACGTTGCGTTGTATTCGAAACATTGAATATGTGTGTACCTATTCAATATTTCGATAGCTAGTCCGGTTGCACCTCCAGCTCCATCTTCATTGTTTTCAGGCATAGTAAGAAAGTAATTGAATAGCAAAGCTCTATCTCTAACCACGAAAGTGTCTCTGTGAAAGACGATAAGAGGAGATTTTTGAACGGGGAGTTACACGGGCTGTACATCGACACTAATCCAGCCAAAAAAATAAAAAAAAAGAAAACGACTCAGGACTCAGGGTCAGGAGGCTAGATTGCCAAAAACTCTGTTCCGAAAAAAGGCCTTGAATCAGTGTTACCAGATGAAATAAATTTTTTCCCCAGAAAAAATTAGAAACCCCACAGATTAGTACATTTGAACAAAAAAAAACCCTTAATTTTGTTTTCAACTTTTTATATTCATTCATACATCTCATAAATTTATGTTTTTAATTTAATTACTTCACAGTAGTGAGTCGCTACAGTAAAAAAAAAAAACATTTGTAAAGGAAGTACTAAGTAAAAAATATTTTTTTTTAGGGTTTTCTTCACAATGTCGGAGTAAGGTTCCACATTTAAATTATCGGCAAATTAAATCCTCCCAGTAAAAACTTAGCGTTTCACAATTTTATTGAAATAATAAATGTATGAGTCAATAAGATGTTGTTAAGTTCGGAAAATTCCGATGACATCTAACTTTTTATGACAGCTCCAAAACTTCAGAATTCTGAAAATTCAGATAACCGTTGAACGCGCACATTGTAAAACGAAAGTGAGGTTGATAATTGAGTAATAAGTTCCAAGTTGCTTATTAAGAACTTTTATCAGACATTAAGGGTATTCGTGCAACGACGGATAAACTTCAGAAACCAGATAATTGAATTCCCGCAGGAATGAACTGTCAAAATTTGTATGGGAATATTTTTCTGCAGATCGGATAAATTTATTTCTTTGATTTGATGGGGCAAGTGTAAAAAAAAACCTGATAAATTTAGAAATGATATTTGCGATGTATTTGATGTGCCATTTCTTTCACAAGTATTTCTAAGGGGTGTTCATGCAAACGCCTGTCGGAAAGAAACGAAACGCATATATGAACACTTTGATGCTGGTTTTTTTTGTTTTGTGATTTTAAATCATATTTATTAAAATAAACGGTGTTCAGGAAAAACAATTCGACTGTTAACAGTCAAATATTTCATGATACATTGGTTTGATACATCTTCTCAACTTGTGAAAGTGTTCAGTATTAATTTCTTCTGTTGGTGTAAAATTGTGGCGTTCAGAATGTAATACTATGTTTCCACCGAAGGTTTATCTCAATTCAGATTAGATAAATCTATGTAGTATTTCCACCACACAAAAAGATCAAAAAATAGATTAACTTTGACAGTAGGTACCTCTAAAAATGCAAATGTTGTTTCATTTTTTCGTATGAAGTTGAAGCGAGGCAGAAAGTTTCATGTTTGGCAAAAGAAGCAAGAAGGGTTGGATTGTCCAATGAATGCGTTCAGCGCGACATAAATTGGTTTGTTTGAGTTGTAAAACTATTTGCCCGATGAAGATTTAGCAAGATTTATTTGAAATCTTCTAGATTTACGAAATAAATTTGTATGGTAAATCTTCGAGATTTGAATAAGATTATGGCAAATCTTATCAAATCTTATCAAATCTCGGTTTAGTGGTCGGCGGAAACATAGTATAAGGAATATTTAACTCGTAGAATACCTACTGTGAGCTGTTTCGTAACCCATATACCATTGCTCAACCTTTTAGCTCTAAGTGAATCCCCACAGACTTCCCCAAAAAAAAACTCATCACCCCAGATTACCACCAATCACAAAAAGCCCCTAAATTTAGGGGGAAAACCCCTAAACTGGCAACCCTGCCTTGAATCGAACTCCGATGGAAGGGGACCTCAACCAAATTAGGCTTTTCCAGAAACTATCTTTTTCGCAAAAAAAAAAGACTGACATACAAAAAATGTAGGGAAAGCAAACAAACGACCAATCCACCATCATATATTTTTCGTTTTCCCTACATATTTTACTGTCCAACTATTAATTTTTTGTTTGCTTGTTTGGTACTGACGTCTGGTGGAAGTTCCAAATTGGCGTGCTGGAAATTGGAAACTGTAGACAGCTAGCTTGGGAACGACCTGGAATAAGATTGAACACAATAGAAAGCTGCAACTGGAACTGGAGCTGCAACTGCAATAGTTGTCAAAAAGTGTCGTACGTACTTTTTTTACTTGCCCACAATAGAGTTGTACGGTTTTCTGACATTCTGACAGCAGAAGTACTGATATCTCTAACATGAAGGATTGAATACAGCTTGAAACTTATTTCAACCCCATATAAACACTAACCGACTTGAAATGGGCTTGTTCGCCTCTATCAATTTTGAAATGTCAAAAATGCTGCACGCAAAAGTTAAAAGTTGTGAACTCTTCCAGCTGCGGCTGCGGCTCCGTTTGCAGCTACGTCGCATTGTATTCGCAACATTGAAATTATGTGTATTCAATATTTTGATATTTTGAGAGAGAGTCCGGCTGCAGCCCCAGTTGCAGCTCCGTCTCCATTGTGTTCAGCCAGTAAAGCTGATGGAATCGGAAATGGATAAGTATTAAATGCATGTACTTTTTAAGTTTAAAATACAAATATATTAAATTAAAAAAATAGTTATAAAAAACCGTTAGAAAATCCATTTTGTCCATATAGATAGATAGTATGGACAAAAGGACATATTTCATATGGACAAAATGACATACACCAAATCTGGTGGGCCCATAGTGGTTCTTTACTTCATTTTGTATAAATGTCTTAATAATTTTAAGTAAGAATTTGTTTCTAGAAACCTTTGTGAAAAAAACGATACCTTCAGGTTCATAGTAAATGCATAATTCGCAAGTGAATCGTTTGGTGTTCTTTGGAAAGCATTTTTGCACTTTTTGCTTGTAGTTGGTTTATATAAGGTATATTTATATATTAATACAAGCTGATAGGGTTGACTTTTTCGCCTCTTTTTGCCTTGACCAGTAATATAAGTTCCTTTTGGAGCATTTTTAGGTATGTCGTTTTGTACGTGTTTATTGTATGTCATTTTGTCAATACTATAGTCTTGAAAAATTTTTGTTAATAAATTCCAGAATTGTCATGAACTATAGGTACAGTTAATTAAAGTAAACGGGGCATATTCATAGTCACTTTTAAACTCCAGTTTATCTAAGACTGGGGTTTATTCAATGTTATTTAGATCGGATAAACCCAGGTCTAAGATAAACTGGAGTTTAAAAGTGACTATGAATATGCCCCATTGAAAACTGCATAAACTCACCAAAATTCGAAAATCTGCCCAGAACCAAAAAAAAATTATTTTCTTGGTAAAAAATGTTTTGGTTTTTGCGACGACATATGGATATGAAATGAGCCAGAATTTGCAGAGGACTTTAAAAATTATAAAAGCCAACTACTTACATTTGAGCGGATTGTATAAGTACCTAAAGGGTTTTCCAATAAGAGGTGTTATTTTGAATAGCCCGCTATTTCGGTAGCTGTCACTTTTGAAGCTGTCATTTTTTGACATTTGACAAGAAGAAACTACGCCATAAATTAAAATGGAACGATACACGCTTCAACAACGCATTGAAATTATTAAAATTCACTATAAAAATGGTGAAAATTTGGCAGAGACGGTTCGTAAAACTAAAACATTTTTGGGTCGTCGTGAAGCACCTTGTCGGACCGCAATACAGAAATTGGTGGACAAATTCGAGCTGTTGGGACAAGTTAGTGATGTGAAGAATAAAACCCGTGCACGTCACTCAAGAACAACTGAGAATATTGCTGTTGTAGCCCAAAGTGTTGAAGAAAACCCAGGTTTGTCCATTCCTCGTCGTTCTTTGGAATTAGGCATTCCACAAACGTCATTACACCGTATTTTGCATAAAGACTTGGGTCTTAAGGCTTATAAAGTTCAGTTAACACAAGAACCCAAGCCGGCTGATCATCAACAACGTCGTGTCTTTTCTGTTTGGGTCCTTGAAATGCATGAAAATAATCCGGAATTTCATCGAAAAATCATCTTGACTGATGACGCCCATTTCCACCTCGGAGGCTACGTCAACAAGCAAAACTGTCGCATCTGGGGCTCGGAAAACCCAAGAGTTATTGTTGAAAAGCCTCTCCATCCTCAACGCGTGACTGTTTGGTGCAGTTTATGGTCCGGCGGGGTCATTGGACCTTACTTTTTCGAAAATGAGGATTGCGCTACCGAGAGATGATTAATGATTTTTTATGGCCGGAATTGGATGGTATTGATCTGGACAACGTTTAATTTCAACAAGACGGCGCTACGTGCCACACAAGCAATGAAACCATCGATCTTTTACGGGAAAAGTTTCCGGACCGTGTTATCTCTCGAAGAGGTGATCACAATTGGCCACCGAGATCTTGTGATTTAACACCTTGCGACTTCTTCCTTTGGGGCCACGTGAAAGATAAGGTCTACGCCAACAGCCCAGCGTCGATTCAAGACCTCAAAGATGGAATTCGTGAGACTATCGAGGACATAGGGCAGCCACTTTACGATTTGGCTATGGAAAATTTCATGAAAAGGATATGGTCCTGTAAGCGTGGTCGTGGCGGCCATTCGGCTGATGTTGTGTTCCATTATTAACGGCATACTCTCCTCCTCTTTATAATGAAATAAACATCCGATCATTTATCTCAAAAAATGCCATTTTTCTTTGAATATCAAAATAACACCTCTTATTGGAAAACCCTTTAGTAGTATGTCATTTTGTCCATATATGTCATTTTGGACGTACTTCCTCTATGGTCTTAGAATATGTCGCTCATAACATTACATTGAACGAGCTATTAACAATATTACCAAAGCTGTTATAACATACCTACTAGATAATAACCAACCCATTTTATATACATATATGTAGATTTCTTCACACGGAGAAAAAAGTCATGCTAAAAACAAATAGAATCTGTATTAAATCAAGTGGATTTCTGCATGGTTTTTTGCCAACCGGACTTCCAGCTTAAAATAAGCGGCAAAATCATCTTAATTAACAGTATGTGCATAGTAGTTTGTTTTTAAAAGAATCCGCTTAGTTTCATAAGAAAATCATTTTCTTTTGAGACTTCTATCAGGTTAAATTCAAGTGAATCCCGTGCTAATTTCAAGTGCATTTCCATAAAAACAAGGTGTCCGACACTTCATAACCAAAGGTGTTCCGAATTGATTTTACTAAAATCTTTTTGTTTTAAGACTTCTAAAACGTTAATTTTAAGTGAAGCACAATTTAATTTTAAATGCGTTCCTATAGAAATAAAATGTCAAGCACTTTAATATCACACGTCGACAAATAAATTTAACTAGAAAATCATTTCCTTTTGAGACTTCTAACAGGTTAATATTAAGTGAAGCATAATATGTTAATTTCACATCAAAATAAGATGTTCGACAGTTTCAGACCGCTTAATTTTACAGAAAATCATATTCTTTTAAAATTTAAAAAAGTTAGTTTGACATTCCAGTTCCATAAAAATGATCTGTTCGAAAATTTCGAATATATCATTTTTATGGGAAGCAATGTAAAATTGACTTTTAAGTTTTCGTTAAAAAAATTACCCATGTTAATTCAAAAAATATAAGTCCTATTAATGCCTACTTACCTGATGCTTAACCATCCATAAGCTGCAAAACTTCAAAAATAAAAAGAGTTTTTTTTCAAGAATTTCAGTATTTATTTACATTTTTTAAGGTTTATTTACATTTCCTTTTCTTCTATTCTTAATAATTCATTTTTGTGATTAGTTTTTTTTGTCAAATGTTTTGTTAAATGTTTTTTAAAACCATAAATATTTTTAAATTTTTGTTTGCAGTTGTTTTGTTTACATTTAAAAGTAAAATTGCAGGAACTCCATGGAATGTTTTCAAATGGTTAATAATTTGCTGTGCAGTGGTAAATATGTTTTCACACATGAAACAAATTAGTCTGTCACACATTTTAATGGCTGATTTTTAATTCGGTTAATGATATTAGCAATTTCCGAAAACTGTTCTGAAGTTATATCAAAAAAATATTGCTCAAAAAAAAGCCAGACTAGTTTGCTTATCTGCGAAAACTTCAAATTGAACACATACGTTAACTTTATAACTATATCAATGCATTTAATAAATGTAGCTGGTTTGTACTTTATACCATCACAATATACAAAAAAATCGGTAATTTGAGTCAAATCAGAACCTACCGCGATTATTCTTGGTTGCACTGTTGTTTTATTTTTCATATGTTCGTCTCTTAACGTATTTAATTTCGGCACAACGTCATTAATGTTCAAAACATGTAAAATGAAATCAGTTTGAGCGTCTTCAATGGTTGGTTTTGCTCCAGATTTTAATCGATGTGGTTTAAGAATTGCGTGCATTAAAAGTGCCACAATGCAGTCTTTTGAATCTGTGGAATAAAATACATATAAATATATAAAAGATTTAAGATAGGTTTTGTCACTTCAATACTATACCTTTATTCACATTGTCGTTTTTAACTTTATTAAAAAGTTGTTTACTATGTTTGTCTTGGATTTCTACTTCCTAATATTTGAAAATTTTCTCAACGAAAACGGGATATTGAGATAACAAACAATTTGACTTTTTTGGGTAGATGGTTTCAAAGTCTATATCAATCTGTAAGTGCATAAAAATTTATAATTTACTACTTGGAAAAATACAAGTCGTAGGAACCTACCAACGAATATCCCAAGTCATCATTATAACGAGGCCAATCCTTTAACAACTCGCTTAGCGTTTTATCTTGATTTTTAAACTGTTTTAATCGAAGGTGGCTTGTCTTCCTCCAATACTCTAAGACAGTTTCCCAGGGAGCCACGTGATTTGCCAACCAAATAGTGTATTGGTCTAACTCATCTATCATAAAAAAAAAACATTAGTTCTAATGTTTGAGAACATGTGTACACTCAAAAAATACCACCTTCATCACAACTGATTTCATCTAATTCTGAACTTGGACCTTCATTTTGGGACGTACTGTTGCTGGGTTTAGTTCGTTTCATAAACTTCAAACGAAGTTTGCTGTTTGACCATTTGGAATGAAGTTTTCCAGTCGGGTTTTTAGATCCTTTTTTTCTTTGCATAAAATACGACTCCTAAAAATTGTTTATAAAATGTGAACATTATTTAATTTAGATAATCATTTCAAAATAATAATACCTTTTTTTCAGTGGGAAAGAATTTAACGATACTCTCGGAAATTTGGTTCATTAAATTGTAATTTAACACAATTTTCTTGTGCATACATTCGTCTACTATGCATTGGACCAAGTCCTTTTGACATTTATTATTTAAAATATTATTTTCCTTGTAAAAGTCAATTATCATCTGGCCTTTTATTGTATTTTGTAAAAGACTTTCCATTTCCGTATATCAATAAAAACCAGTGTTTCAGAGGAAGATGTTAAAGGTGAGTGCTGCTGTATGTTCTCTAGCCAATTTGAAACAGACTTGGACATTGATAGCGTATCTCGATCGGTTGAACTTGATCCTGTCAAAGGTTTTCCCTTATAAATCAGAAATATATAGCAAATATTGTTAGAAATGGAAGTAAAATAATTTGAATTTTAAAGTTTTTTTTTCGGTTTTATAGCCGAGGTATACAAGGTGGCCAAGAAAAATCAAACACTTTACAACATTTTGTTTAACTTTGATGTAAGTCCTAACCAGGGTTGTGAATTAAAAATACATTAAGTCATAATCTTGTTGGTGATTTCTGATTTAAAAAAATTTAATTCATAAGCTAGTTGAATTGAAAATTTTCAATTCATAAGCTAGCTTCAAATCTAGCTTATGAGTTGAAAATTTTCTGCTCATAAATCATCCATTAGCTTATGAATTAAATTTTTTTTAAATCATAAGTCATGCTGTAAGTAAATTGTCGTTGGTTTTATATAAGTAATTGTTTTTTATTTGTAAACTTTTTAATAGAAAATGGTTCCTGTCGGCTCAGCGGATAAGAACAGATTTCTTCCTTATAATATATCTAAATATAAATATAATATAATGTATACTTCATCATTACGTACCTGTTCAGTGCGCCAATTTAACAATCCGTCTTTTAACAGAATATATTCCCGAAAATTGAGGCTTAGCTGCGAACAAAGTTTTTCGATATCATTCCGCTCCATTTTGCAGAGTATATTTGTGTCAACACCCTGCTCGTGGAGTAGTGCAATAGATTCTGTCGAGAGGCCCCATTCAAAAAGAGGCCTGTGGTTTCATTATTCCGCGGTGAATAAACTAGTTCATATATTATATTTTGTGGTTCACTTTCCGACATTTTTAATCACTTTTACTTCTTTTAAATATTTAATAATACTAACATTAACTTATAAACACGTTTCACAAAAGAACCGCTTCCAAAATAAAACTCGACTGATGAAAGAACAATGAACTAATAGAGGAACAATGCATCTACTCAAAAAAATATATTGCAAGGACGCAAACAAAACAAAGGGAATCATTTTAAACTAAGGTGATCTGCTTAAAATTGAGAGGCTCCACTTACTTTCAATAAGAAATCCGTTCAATGTTTCCACCGTGCTTGAATATTCTAACAAAAAAAAAACAATTAAAAGGCGTGAATCATTTTAATTTAAGGTGAACATCACCTTAAAACAGAAAGTCCCCACTTGCTTTCAATGAGAAATCCGTTTAATTCGTCTTCCGCAAAAAAAACACAATTAGATCCAGAAAAAGTTTCCTAAATAAGCAGATGTTCAACTTAATTTGAAATGATTCTCTTCTTTTATCTTTTTTTTTTTGTCGGAATGTTTTTACATGGAAGAGACATTAAACGGATTTCTCATTGAAAGCAAGTGGGGACTTACTATTTTAAGGAGATGGTCAGCTTAATTTAATACGATTCTCTTTTTCAAGAAAATCTTCTTATTTTTAATAAGTTAGCACCTAGAATTACTGAGAAAACATTTAATTTTAAACAGATAAAGTCATGCTGGTTTAAAAAGAAAATTCCTTTAAAAATGAAATGAAGTTCATTTCGAATATAACAGAGTTTAAAAGGAATCCATTTAACTTTATTTGATATCTTGTTGTTTTAAGTAGATTCGTATTAAGATGAGCATCATCTTATTTTAAAGTGGCCGATTTTTCTCCGTGCACCTACTTCAATTTTTTGACTTCTAGGTCTTTCTAGACTTAAAAATGACACTTTGTTCAAAATATATAAATGTATTCAAACCTTTCGCATTAATTCTGACACATTAGCGGTGCTGATATGTGAGCTTTGCTTCCACTTTTAATTTTGTTTTGAACCCCCGTCAGGTAGGTATAGTCGTATAGCTTATAATTAATCAAGCTTGTTTTTTCGCCACACGATATATTTTGTGTTGAATTTAAGTGGTCCTTCATTAATCTCTGTTACGGGTTTTACCAAGGTATATAAATTAAAAGGGATTTTGTGTTGGTGAGGATTAAAATGAAAATGAAATGCTTACTATTATTACTCAGTTTAATTATCTAAAAGTGCAACTCTGACTCTAGTCGTGCCTATTATTAAATATTAGTTGTTTATATGTGGAGGTAGCTACCCATGTATTTGTAAAGACTTAGGTTGTTTTCAATATGAAAGCAACATGAAGTGCAAAAAAAAATTGTTGTTTTTTTTCTGGCAGAAGTCTTTTCTAAAGAAGTCATTAAATTAACACAACATGTCAAAAAATGGGATAGAGTGACATATACGATTGTCAAATTTGTGTCTTGAAAATGATTTTAATTTTTTGCTTCCACACCTGCATCCATATACTAATCAGAGTCACCATAGCATGAAACTCTAAAATGGGATAGAATGTGTGATCGTGATGGTCAAATCGTGTGGGATTGACTGTTAAGTTGTATAGAACGAACTGTCACATCTTTTGTATTGAGCTGTCATACTTTGTCTCCACACTATAACACTTGATTTTCTTCCACTCTTTTGACATGTGTGTTAATACCCAATGGGATAGTGTGCGGAAGAACTTTTATTAAGGATTTTAAAAGGTAAAAGGAAATATTGTAAGTATTAAATTAGCTTGAAATTTTAAACATTTCACGTCAAAGTGCTTGATTACATGGGTCGTTTTACTGAAGAGCGCATCGGTGAGACAAGTAGATTGCGCTCTTCAGTAAAACGACCCATGTAATCAGGCTCTTCGACGTGAAATGTTTAAAATTTCAAGCTAATTCCAATTCCAATTAGAAGTAGTAGTGGTTGCATGTGTCGCACCTTCATTTGAGGTTATGGCAAAACATGCAGCAGCCGCGGGAATCACACATGAAAACTGAGAATAAGGAATACTCTTACCTTGAGCACATTTGGCACAGTACCAGTCTTTTTTAGCAATTAAACTCGTTACTCCGGCACAGGTGAAGTGGCACCAAGCTTCGCAATAGTCACACTGCACCATGTTTTCAGCGGAATCTGGATCGTCACATGCATAGCAATTATACTCTTCAGATGTTGATCGTGGGGTTCTTGACATCTTTTTCAAGGATTTTTCGAAGATTCCTTGTTTTATATGTTTCCTTGAAGATGGCATATTTGGACACGCAATTAGTGTCCAATTTATGAGACAGGTATAGATTGCGCTCTTCAGTAAAACGACCCACGACGACGAGTCCGACTTTCTAACTGCCCTAAAAGATAGAAGGCATCCAGAAACTAGCTTTTTACTATATAAGAAGGTACTTAAAAGCAACCTCTGTTATTAATAATAATTTTGTATTTGAAAGTTTTAAAGGCCATATACATATGTATGCAAAACAACAACCAAAAACCACAAACTGCAAGATTCCTAAGAATTTTCCAATTCGACGTATCCCCGCCCTGTTCCTACACACAGGATAGCAGTCGGTCAAAGGACTCATAAATTATAAAAAAAAAAAAACAATTACATTTGTAGTTGGTGCCTTGCCTACATGTATAGGTATATTTTTCCGATTAGCAGGTGTCATTTGATAAAATTTAGAACCTCCGCCGCCGGCCGGCCGCCGCGCCAGTCGCTGGTTAGCAGATAAAACATTTCACCTTCAATTTAGTCCCTATTAATCAGCAAGTCAACTTCAATCTCCCATTTGTATTCACTGAAGTACAATCAGATGGGTACAACAAATCAAATGAAAATGACGTTGCAAGTGTCTGACAGACACTCACTCACTCAAATGCAATTTACATACGAAATTATCCGTATATCTATGCAATTCATTGGGAAATACACTAGCTATACACCAAAGCCAAACTGTGTATCTGGACAATGTGTTAATTTGAAGGCGGAATCTAATTCCTGCTTCTCTATCCTGCAACAAATTTTGCATGTGAATGTGAAGTCGAGAGACTGAGACTCTATCGTCCTCGTCGTAGGATCCCTCGTCATCGATGGCTATGCCTGGTTGTTGACAAGGTGGTTAAACTATTATGAAATTTGTTTATCATTCATATCAGGTTCGGTTTTGATGAGTTTATACATATATGCACTATACAAACTATAAGGTGTAGGTACATACCTCTCCTCTATGCAAAAGGACAGTCGCTTGGTTTGACAATAACTCAATTAGATACTGGTTTGCATAAAGATTTAGAGCTTTGAAATCTTTGGTCTTTGCAGATGAAGGTCTTCAAATTTTTTTTTATCAAAGAAGAACACTTTCTCAGGTGTCACATTTAAACAAGTCGGTAAAATATTGCGGGTGCTGTAGGGTCTTCCGTATACTTATACGTTGTAGGGCTTTAAGGATGTAAGAGTTTAAGGCCCAGTATAATAGTAATAATTAGAAACAGCAATGGGAAACTTACCCCAAATATCTAATCCACTAAATAACCACCTACGTATTATTTGTCCAAATGTCATCGCAAAGGCAGCTGACAATCCAAATTGGCTTGAAATTCTAAAATCACACCACCCTATTTTTTGAATGACCCTGTACTTTATATGATGTATGCATACATATGTGTAGGTACCTAAACATTTCATTAACAGCCATTTCTTTAAATAATGAGTTTCGAAAAGACCGTTGACATAATAAAGGAATAATATCTCATTTATGTATGTACATATGTATTGTATCAAGATTTAAAATTCAAAATTTAATTTGTTTTTAGAAAATCTTTATCTTTGCAAATTATGTCAAAGTCTGTCCACTGATTTTTTATAAATGATAATGAATGAGTTTCATTTTTTTTATAGAAGATCTTACTTCGTTTTGCTTTTATCCGCAAAAAAACAATCAAGCAAGAACCATCGAATGAGTCAATATAGTACATAACATACATATGTATATGTACATATGCATATATGCACATCTTTAGCTGTCAAGATTTAATTTTTTTACGGTGTGATTTATCAAACGCTTTTTAAAGCTCATAAAATATGCCGCCTCACCGCCTTTTAACACGAAAAACCATCCACAAATGTCACAACACTCGATTTTTGGCAATAAAATATCAAATTACCACACATTGACGCTTAAGCATTATGTTCTTCTTTTTTTTTTTTTGTTGGGAATTTAGCCGTTTGTCGGACTAATGGAATACTAAACAGATTGATATGCAAATTATAATGGATGATGCTCCTTGTTAATATTCTTCACACAAAAAGGTAGTTTTGTTGATTTTTTATAAACAAAAAAAAAAAAAAAAAACAAAAAAAAAAAAGATTATTCAGTATAACAAAGAAGCTTTCAGAATTTGAATGCCGAATAAAAGGTTTTTGATTTTTTTCCGGAATTCGATGACTAGTCGAGACATCACAAAGTCTACTGTAGTAGTTTGGTGAAAGTCGAAAAATTTCAACAATAAAGTTATTGTTTTCATTTGACTTAGGTACCTTCTTATTATTAATACAACTGACTACAAAAATTAAACTGACGCTGCTGACAAAAACCAAAACCAAGCCTTTGGTGCTGAAATCTTCAACATAAAATTGCATTGTACACAAAGCAACTTTTGTAGGTAATGATGCCGATCCGAGCTTAGGAAAAAGGTGTTTACTCTTTTGTTTAAACAACTGATTGAACTTACCTCCTATTCTATTCAATGTTCCCCAGTTTTGCGTAATGCGTCTTGATGTTGTGGACTGCGAATTTACGTTTGATATTTCGCAGAAATACATAGTTGTTGGTTGCGTACAAAATATTAAAATACAAAATTTCCAATTTAAGGCTCTCCCAAACTGGCGCGAAATATTCGCAGCGAATTCGCGACGACCCAAGAATTTACAAAGATTCACATCGCGCTATAGTGAGGGTACTCTCATTAATCACTATTTAAATAAATTTGGAAAGGCGAAAGTGTCTTTGTCGTTCCAAAGAATTTGCATTGGTTTGGGAGATCCTTCAAATTTTCCTAGTATTTTTTATTTAATTATTGTCTATTGTGTTGAACTGTTGCTTGGATCTCTTATAAACTTAGTCAAAAAGTCAAAACAAAAAGGAAATGGATCAAAAGCTTAATTCGCATTCTTAAAATAAAGCGTTTTTCATCGTCAGGAGTCGCGTCAAATTTTGGAATAATTGACGCAACGAGACGACGAGAGACGCTTTAAGGCTCTTACTTAACCAACGCAAATACTTCGGAACAGTGCTGGAGGATCATGGTTCATGGGAAAAATTCGTTTCTCTGGAAGTGTTGACCTCTAAAAAAAAGAGAAAATCAAAACCAACTCATTTAAATTAATATAAGGATTATTTAAAAAAAAAAGACCTGACAAAGAAATACAAAATTACAAAGGTTAATAAAGAATCAACGACTGCATTTGTAGAATATTTTAAGTGAAAACGTATGAAGAATTATTTGAATACAATTCAATTTATTAACGAGACGAAAAATAAACGAATTTTATTTACTCAAAAAACTCCAATTGCGTTAATACTTAATGAAAACATCTTCTTATTATTCTGTGGGAAAAAAGAAAAGATTTATGGGAAAAAGCGATTGATCCGAATCTTTGAACACCCCGGTTTGGGAGAGCTTTTAAAGCCACAATACCTTGGTACCTACACATCTTAAAGGCAGTACCATTACCGTTCTTTGTTCAGTGCTGCGCATTCGTGAAAAAGCGCATATCAGTGCCTCCTTAAGGTACTTGTCAAAATGTCAATGTTTGTTGTTGTTTCTTCTTATGTCTTCTTATGCGATGTGCATGTGCAGTGCTTAGGAGCACTCATGCATTTTCAAATTCTGAAGCTTTCAATTTTGACAACCTGCGCAATAGATTACCCTAGATGTGTGTACTGTGCTTTATAGTGTATATTTTTTGTATTCAAAACTACTTTTTTAGAGAGGATAACAACGAAGTTAAGTCATCACCTTAACATCTCGTTCCGCTTAGAAAAAGAATAGGATATTTTGAAGCAGGATTCAATTCTACGCTGTTATTGATTTCCCATTGGACAATATGCCCTCGAAATCAAAACTTATGGGGTTTTCCATTGGTAAAATAAATCAATTTATTTTTGATTGTGTCTGTCAAAATGCCAATTTTGACCATTTTTGCGTTCCATTGGGCAAAATAAATTGATTTATTTTTGATTTAAAATCAATTTTGCAGATCTAAATTTTCCGGCAGATTTACCCCTCCCTGTACTAACACCAACATAATTTACAGCTGTCAGTTTGCAAATGTGTTTTTTGAATTGACTAATTTATTTTAGGTGTGAAAATTGTGTTCAAAATATGTGAGAAATATTCGCTCATAATAAATGGAACCAGTTTAAAATTAATCGGTAACTTGATCAAGCTTAACTTTATCTTCTAAAAGTGCATCAAGGGATGAAGTTTTTTTGAAATAATAACACAGAAACAAAACTACACGAATACAATGACAACAATAAATCAATTTGAAAAAGTGTTCCATTCGCCACGAAGAAAATCAATTTTTAAATTTATTGTAATCTGAATTTACCAATGGAAAACCCCATTAATGAGTTTATCATACGCTGCAGCTCTAGTTCCATATTCCAAGGACAAGGATGTGAATGAATATGAAAAGCTGAGGGTACTGTCATCAGCGATGAGGTTCAATGAAAATTCAATGAATGAGCGAGGTTCATAAATATTAAGAAGAAAGTTTGAAGACAAAACGGAGCCTCTGGGCAGACCAGCAATTATTTTATCAATTTCAGATTTCAAACCGTCTTGCAATGGTTTTTCCAGGGTGGAAGAACACCTTTTAAGAACAATTGGAGGGACTCATCAAACTCATCATTTTCACCACAGATTAGCTACATATAGATGAGAATCCCCGGCAGCCATTTTAATTTGCCTACAAGCTTGAACTGTCAGATATCAGATAAAAAATGTGAATGTGTGTATAAAAACCTCACACATAGTCAGTAGGGATCTTCACACACCTGCTTAAATTGTTGTTGCAATTCACATCTATTCATCGACGCGGGAAGAAATTACAAATACAACAATGTAAACAAATGGGTTTTGGAGGGTGAAACGATACATTCTTATCTTCATATGGCCAATCTGTGATTTTCACTTTCAAGTACCTACAGGAGGAGTCATAACACTTGCCAGCAGCGGTCAATTAACAGCAAACTGTACCTACGGATAATGGGAAACAATTCTCTGGATGGAGTCGGACAGCGCATCGAATTCGCAAGAAGTCGAATTACTGTCCAAATTTGGGCAACGATAAATAAAGCAACTATGAATGATGTGCTTATGGACGCGGTGAATTCAAACCACATGGAATTGCAGTGTGTGTTTAGTCATTTCGTTGTGAGGAAATGGCAATGGCCGAGTTCAACGCACATCTGAATATTCAGAATTCTGAATTTTTGAAGCTCTTTTTCTGGACAGCTGGCCAATCAAGAGCTTGAAAAATTCAGAATTCTGAATATTTAGATGTGCGTTGAACTCGGCCAATATTAGAGGCAGTAAACTTCGCATGCTAAATTACCAGTGATTTGAATTTTCACCAACCTGGGTTTCACTGTGACAAAATTGCTGCCTTTTTTTTCGCAGTATATATTAACAAACGTAGCACTAAAAACCTTCCTAATCCCTCCAATGTTTCTGTAATCGACCCTAAACTTACCATCCATTTCGATACAGAAAACCAAAACTAGACAATTAACTAACTACATAAATGTATATAAATTATTTGGCCTTAAAAAACCGTCTTGATATCTGTTTAATATAATATCATTGTCTGGTTACTTAAAACGATGAATGACCGAACATATTGAAGTTATCGATCTTAACGTCTGTCACTGATCAATTTGCTGATCTATTTAAAGAATTACGAGTCATTGAGGCTGATTTGATTCGAATAAAAATAAACAAAAACTAAATGGGTTTAAATTAAAATTAATAAAATGTTGATTCACCAGACGCTTCATTGAACTTTTGATGAAAACAATTAATAATAATAATTGATGATGGATGTGTTAATGCACATTTCAAAATTGAGTGACTCGTACGTAAATGAAATGAAATGGATTGATCGCATGCTTTGCGGTTGTTAGAAAACGCAAACTTCAAGTAGATAATAATGCCAAACAAGGAAACGTTAACATTTTGCAGAAAATCATTTGTACATTACGTTTCAATGCAGTACCCCGTTACGTTTTAACTCCTAACAAAGTGTTATCTCAAGGTTGATGCTAAGTGCGATCAAACAATATGTTGACGTATCGCGAAGTTTCGTTGGAGTGCAGAGGCTCAGTTTCGAAAACGTAAGTTTTCTCTGTGTACACACAAATATTACCAGATAGTTGTATCTACACAGATGGGCAAATTTATTAACGCATATCTAGAGAATTAATAAAGTCGTGTACACAGAAATGTTTTCATGCCTGATTGACAATGCGACGAGGAAACGGGACGTGAGCGTGACGAGAACCGCTGTCATCTTTTTCTAGTTACAAAATCGTCGCCCAATTCACAAAGCAGCGAGCGTTTTTACGATGAAAATTCATTTTTGTAAAAAAGAAATCAATAAAATATAAACAAAATAACTTACAAAACACAATTTGATTACATCTCTTGTGAAAAATCTGTAAATTACTTGGGAAAAATGAAAATCGTCGTCACGTCGCGTCTTTTTTTCAATTTTTCGGATTCTTGGCGTGACGTAGAGAAACGCCGCATTGTGTATATTCGGATATGCTTTCATTGTTTGAAATTGGTTTGACAACTTCAACGAGCATTGTGAATCAGGCTTCACATTTGCGTAATCAAGCCCCAGTTCAGTTGAAGTGCAATTCCACCGAGTGCGCATCTAACCTTTAGGCCTGGCGCTCACTGGGAAACTTTAAGTTGCTGACCCCAGCAACTTTTAGTTGTAAAAGTTCTCAAAAAATAGGTTTGTTTTTTTTTTGCTTGTTTCAGAAATGGGTTAGCCATACAAAATTTTCAAACAATGGTTAAAGTTTTTCAAAAAATTAATTCTGTGCATTTCATTCAAAATGTCTTGCAAAGTACTCCTAAGTACTTCGCCACCTCCAAAGGAACACGGCTATTGACGTATCATATATTAATTCAACGCTTTGCATCTTTACAGATGCGTTATTGCTCTCAATAAATTTAGCTGACATTTGTGTTGCTGAAAAAATGAGATGATACACAAATTGCCTAATTGCATTCAAAGGGGGTGTACCTACTCCTTTTTATCTTAATTTTATAACACCTCTGAGCCACAATTAAATGATCTAATGTGACACACATAATTGTCTTTGATCATCTTTCCTTTATATCACACTATAAGGTTCATTCATATCTGAGATGCGAAAGAACATTAAAAGCATTACCTATGGACCACCCACGTTTTTTCATAGGTATAGAAGAATAATTCTTTAAGATATTTTGGAACTTTTCAGGGTGCCAGTCCCTGTCCCAGTCCCAGTCCATGATCATCATTTAGCTTATTAGAGGTTCACATTTCAAGTGTATTATCATCAGCTATGGAAACCATCAAGAATCTTGTATGTAGTTAAAAAAAAACTGGACACTTCCAGTGTCTCCGAATGTCTCGAGGCACACTATGACTATCTACTTGCCATAGTGCGAGGTGTACATAAATTAGCTGCTTCGATGATAAAGTGGACAGTTTAAGGAATATTTTTTTTTTTTTTTTAGATGGGCAAATGGGATTCTGTGGACCTGCTTATTAATGCCGTGAACCTTTGACGCCGCCGTACCGCACTGTTTTGATTATTTTTATTATTTTGTATTTATTTATCTTGCTTTTCGATTTTTTTGTCGATCCTTTTTTTTCTGTAAACCGCAGACAAATTGATAAGTGATTCGAATACAAGTTGTCTCGTTGAAGAGTGCGAAGACAAAACGAGTTTTCTGTTCAACACAACCGGAAAGTATATAATGTACACATCAATTTGTGGATATCAGTGGGAAATGTCGTTGTCATCCATTCGGGTTCGGGCTCAGGGGGAGTTGCTGTTTTGATTGAGGAGTTTAGGTTGGGCCGATGCGATGTAGTGTAGAGATGCACTTACATTGTGCACGACACATAAAAAATTAAGGAGCAATCGCAAAGTGCACTTATCGCGGAGATTGCATCCGTAAATCCATTTTGGATGGAATGCAATGGCCGAGGAAGGCTATGGCTATGGCTAACACAGAGAATGAAGGAATAATAAAACATTCTATACATCTCCATGGATCGGGTGCAGGGTAGAGGGTATAATTTTTCATGAACAGTACTGTGTAAAAAACATTTTTGTTTTTAGGTGGAAAAGGCTATAGGTGTGATACCTCATAAAGCGTTCACAGCTAAAATTTACCCCTGAAAATTTGTCGAACGTTCCGAATATATGTGTATGGTGTATCTCCACCACCACCACCTTTGATCACATTTGTTCGTGTCGTTAGGCAAACAACTGAAAGTATAAATCCTGGGTCCATCTGGGGCCCGTTTCCACGAATGTGAATAATTTTCCGTGTACACTTTCTATTCAGCCTCAAAATATGCGTAGATCTAGATAAATTAGCCTCTGGGTACATTTGTACACAAATGTGCCTATCTGTCAAAAAATTGCGCCTCACTCTTGGGGAATCCTAAAATTTTATGTGTACACAGACAAAATTCACGCTTGCGAAATTGGGTCCCAGATCGCGTTAGACGATCGATCTAAGGATTATCGTTTTGACGATTACTATCTCTATTTTTCCCTGTACAGACAGCTATTGTCAAAACGATGATCGTTCAATCGATCGTCTAAGTGCCGGATTATATGGGTATTTTTACTGAAGGTAGTTGTACTGAAGAAAAATCCTTTCATTTCAATCTGCCCTTCCCTATCCCACACCCTTAAAATCCATATATATCTCACTCACTCACACGTTTCATGCTGAATACGAAAATATTAAATGAAACTGGCGCTTCGGTGAAATTTGGGTAGAATCTACCTTCTCTTTTTTACGCACATAAAATCAACCTGTCTCACCGATGCGCTCTTCAGTAAAACGACCGATGTAATTAGGCACTTCCGCGATCTGACCCTTGGCTATTTTATTCGTAAAGCGAACTGTAAGAGCGGGCGTCCCTTGTAGTCTCTGCTGTGTTCAAGGATAGTTAATATAATTGACAGCATCCCGTCAACTTTTGTTTTGACATCTGATTGAGTTTTAGTGCTAAATGTTTCGAAAGGTTTGTTTGTTTAGTCCAACTCTTATGGCGAATTCCTTTCAAAAAAGAAATCGATTTTTTTCTAAACAGAATCGAATTTTTTCTGTCAATTGAAAGAAATTCGTATTTCGTAAAAGAATTGATTTTTTTTTTTGGTGTGATTGTGTTTGTGTTACCTTATAGCTGCAATTGACGCAAAACGTCAAGAAATTATTTACAAAACTATTTAGGTTGTTTGTTTTTGTTTTGAGAAAAATGTTTTACCAATAGAATTAAATTAATAAATAAAAGATATAAGCCAGCTTATACGGTGCCAATTTGTTGGTGCATTTTATTTGTTTGAACTTCTATTTTTATAGCTGTATTGACTGAATATATTGTTGAATATTTTGTTAAATTATGTAGAATTCGTTGCATCCAAAAAATAAACAACTCGTCTTCCAAAAATTCCGCGACTTTCAATTTGTTTGACGTATTAGAAATGTCAAGTCTTCATAGTGTGTGTGCAAATCAGTGTGAAATCTTGCTAAAAACGCAAGATTTGTTTTGACAGAAAAGAATCGATTTTGTTTAGAAAAAATTCGATTCTGTTTAGAAAAAATTCGATTTCTTTGTTTTAAGGAATTCGCCATTAATTTCAACTAGTTTTTTTTAAGATGTTTTATCTTAACTATCAAGTTATGTATTTTGTTCTTTGTATTACCTAAATCCTAGTACACAGATCACGCTTAATTATAGCTCCAACTAAAAATTAAGCTCGTGAATTAATGTGCTGAACAATTATTTTGTGCGCTAAATTTTAACAGATAGTGATATACATATACCTACAGTAAGAAACAAAAATTAATTTTTGATGTGTAAACATCTATGCTGGCGGTAGAGTGAACAAAAAACGTGAACGTTCGTGTGCAACGTTACGTCGTGCAACGTTACGGTGTGCAACGTTACGATCTGCATACTAGGAAGGGTGCGTTCAGTGAAAAAAATCTTAAGATCCCCTTCAAGCAAAACCAAGTCCGTTTTGGATCCGCGCACGTTGATGCTTACAAATATTAACCGTGAGTCCCGGCACTCACACAATTTTTTTTTAACTGGATCTGAGTACGTACTCGGCTAAAATGCTTGGTTAAACTTTGAAGAGAATTTTTTTATGGAAGATAAAATTTAGCTCGATTTGCGTACTAGACTTAATCATATAGGTATATTATTATTAGTCTCATGTACACACTTACATTCTAGGAATTGTCATTCAAAAGAATTAAGAAAACATTTTCACACAGCACTGTAGGTACTGAATGCAACTATCTGTCGCTTGAAATGTGTTCCTATGGTCATAGTTGCTCGTTAGTCTATGTATATTATATAAGACTATACCTACTGGTTAGTCCAGTTTCTTGTAATGACCGTAGGACGATCACATATCTCATACATAAAACATAATGCTATTGTGGGGTTCGGTTAATGGATCATGGAAGAGACTCTCTTGTGCAAATAAAATCTTTATGTTGTTCATGTTCATCCTCATCGACAGAAATGGCAGTTAACTAGTACCGAGTTGTAGTTGAAAAATTCGCATTTATGTTAACTGTATTCTGTATACCTAACTAGATAAAACAACGTACGTTAACGGTATTGCTATAACAAATGTTGCGTTATTGATGACACTTTTGATAACATCAACACACATCTTAAAAAGTATTTAAAAATGCACAGGAATTGTTTTTTTGATTCGTTAGCTAACTTGTAGCGAGTTCAAAGAATGAAATCCTAGATCGGTCAAGTTTAAGGCATTGAAGCAAATAGAAAATTCACTTAAATGAAGTTAACATTTCGCTGATCATTTATCAGAAATTAATAGCTATCGAAAGGAATAGGGAAGAGTTTAGATACATATTTCTACGTCATACTCCCAAAAATATGTAGTAAATGTTGTAGAAATGTTGAAAAACGCTGTTCATCAACACTGTTTTCAATTTAACAGAGACATGGTTGTAGATTCCACAACCGAATTTTGAAAATACAGTGGTGGTCCAGTATAATGAATGATAAATATTGCAAACACACGAAAACAAAATTCTTCAAACAACTACATGTTACGGATATAGAAAACAAATTTGTAAAGCAACTCTTGATTGTAAATGTTTTAGGGCCAGTTTCACAGTCAGAAAAGTGACACTTAAGTGGGGAATGTGAAAGATTAATTCCCAATATCAACATTCACTGTTACCTGAATAAGTGGCACTTAAGACTCAGATGTTGGTGACTTAAGTTTCACTTAAGTGCCACTTATTTCGGTAAGTGTCGACTGTGAAACTGGCCCTTAATATCTATGTATATTTATGATAATATTGAAAGATGTATAGGTAACATATACTCATGTACAATTTTCCAATATTGAAACATTTTTTTTTTGTTTGTTTTGTTCTTTCCAACTTATTTGTTTTCGTAAACGTAAACAGAAGCTCAAGTTTTCATTAGCTATGTACAAAACTGTAACAGGATTGCAAAATATAGTCTTACTTTCCATTAACCTACAGATTTGCAAGAAAAAGTATTCGAAATAAATAATTTTCGATATAAGGAATTTAGGAATGCTAGACATTGCATCGTTCGTTATACTGGATCACCACTGTAACAGCATCTGTTGTGAATTTTACAGTCAGAAAATGGCCGAGTTCAACGCACATCTGAATATTCAGAATTCTGAATTTTTGATGCTCTTGATTGGCCAGCTGTCAGAAAAAGTTCTGAAAATTCAGATGACTTCTGTTCAACGCACATCTGAATATTCAGAATTCTGAATTTTTGAAGCTCTTGATTGGCCAGCTGTCAGAAAAAGTTCTGAAAATTCAGATGACTTCTGACAGCTGGCCAATCAAGAGCTTCAAAAATTCAGAATTCTGAGTATTCAGATGTGCGTTGAACTCGGCCAATGTGTCGATACAACTGCAGTTGTAGATTAGGGGAGAGTACTATGACTAGGGCGCCGCAAAATAATAACGGATTTTTGAAGAAGGGTCAAATACAAGCATTTTAAACTGTGGAAGGGGAGGGTCTATCTCCCTCCGTTAAGGCGGGCGGGGTAATTTTCTAAAAAAAATGCCTTAAAATTAAAAAAAAAAAAAAAAAAAAAACAACGGCAACGGCAACGGCAACACTTACAATACAATATTATATGTTTTCTGGAAGCCAAAAACTTGTTCATTTATTATTTGTTTCAACCTAGTTATTAGTTTGGGAAAAAAACTGGCTCATGGAACTCACAATCATATACACTGTTCGTTATTCATTCTTTTTTCTCGTGCGAATTATAATTTAACATCTTTTAGTTCACAGTAAAACTGAAGTAGGTACCTATAATAGCAAGAATTTCCAATCAAATCCAATATGTTTTATTAATTATTTTAAAAATATAGGTATGTACATTTACATATGTATGTACCTAATTATTCAGCTCTATACATCCTTTAGTTTCACTCTCTTTTGCAGACATTTCGGATCCATGAAGGGAATGTTTTTAAGTCCCTACTTGTCTTTGCCTTCGTCGGGGTTTTGATTCTTCAATATAATATGACACCTCGTGAACCAATCACATTCAATTAAAATCTTTTTAAAATAAACAATGTTCGATGGGTTGATTTGAAGATGCCAAGCGGACTGTGGCTTTTTTACTTTGATAACATTGTCCTTAATATCAATAACAGGCTTGAGAACAGAACATTCATCAATCTCGTTATAGTCCAAAAAATTGACAAATTGATATCATCAACAGCTACCTTTTTCTCGATTGTCCGCCACATCCATTTCCATGACCACACAAACTATAGGTACATATATAGGGATAGGCCAGTCAGCAGAATTTTTTTTATTCTTGGAAAACTATACCGATGAAATTATAAGGACCTTAAAAGTCATGATTCACTTACCATGAGAATGAAGAAACAAGAGTCTATAAAAATTTCTACGGTGGTAGGGTGTTTATTTTAAGGAGGTGCATATTTTTTAGTCTCTAAATTTGAAAAAAAAAAGGAAATTTTTATAGAATAATCTAAATATTCTATAAGCGTATATGGTACATGAGTTTAACAATTTTTAAATGCATTTGACTTTCGTTTTGAAATTTCTTCCGAACACCTCGATAGATCTGAATAACTGCTGAAATGGTGTTTTTTTTATGGGGAGGGGGAACTGTGAGGTATAACAAATTGGATTGCTAAACGACGCTTCCACTGATTATTTTTAATCAGTTGCAGTTCTCCTTTCTATAGTTGCTTCCACAGTTAATTTGAATTCATCCGTATTTTTCATTTAATCGACAAAAAAAAAACAGCCAACCATTTTTGACAAGAAGAATGCGCCCAATAAAATTGTATAATTATATGATATATTTTAATATTTTGCATACCTATTTAATCAGTTGCAAGTTATAAGCAATTACAAAACTACAAGTCCTAAAAGAAAAAGATTTTTCAATACAAAATATTCATCCTAAATTTTTTTGTATACATAATTGGGTAGTAGAGGTATAAGTGTAAATTCATAAACGCATCACTGCAATAATGATGCTCGATCCTTAAAGTCAAACGTTCACAAACGCAAACATTTAGCATCACTTCAGACCCCAACTGTTCATTTTTGCAAAGATTCATAAACTGATGCGCAAACTTTAAGCAAAGAAGCATAGAGAAATATCTTGATGAGTTGTTGATGAGATCGTTACGAAATCCCGCAGAAGGTACGCTGAAAATACAATTGGAAGAATTTTGATGGTGATTTCGAATAAAATAATACAATTGGAAGAATTTTTCTGGACTCCTGGACCTGGACAAAGGTGGTTCTGGACCTGCACAATGATGGAATTTTTTTTTTTTTGAAAAAATGTTTAAAAAAAAAGAACTTTTTTTGAAAAAATGAACTTTTTTTGAAAAAATTAAAAAAAAACTTTTTTCGTAAACTTTTTTTTGACAAAAAAAAAAATGAGATATAAAAAAAAAATTTTTAAAAATTTGAAAAATTAAAAAAAAATATGCATTTTCCGAAACTTTTTTTTTGACAAAAAAATTAGATTTTTGAAAAAAAAAAAGTAAACAAAATTGAAAAAAAAGTTTAATTTTAGTTGAAAACTGTTCTGATTATTGATTGGAGCCTCCCAGGCGACTGAACAAACCCTAGGTGGAGCAACGGAATGACCACCCGAAGAAGGTAGTTAAAATCCATAGAACCCGCGCAGCGGGCTACCCAAAGTACTGTTGCGCTAGAAAACTGTTGACATAGACACCTGCCTGGTGACTCAACGGAGTTATACGTGAGCGGTTTAGAGAACCGAAAAAGGGAGTTAAAACATTTTTTTTTTTATTTGTAAGACAGTTTATGAAAAAGAACTTTTTTTTTGAATTTGTTAAAAGTTATTTCCAAAAACAAAAAAAAATTGTCCTTTGTCGAAGTCCCAGACCCGCTTTTGTTCTGGTTCCAAATCCACCTCTAGAACCTTGATTCAAAAAAAAAAAAAAAAAATTGTCCTTTGTCCAAGTTCCAGACCCACCTCCAGAACTTTTTTTTTAATGTTTTTAAAAGTTGTTTCCAAAAACAAAAACATTTGTGCTTTGTCAAAGTTCCAGAGCCACCTCCAGAACTTTTGTCCCGGTTCCAGATCCACCTCCAGAAGCTTTGTCCCAGATCCAGAACCTCCGTCCCAGTTCCAGACCCAAGGCCAGAACTTATTTCCCAGGTCTAGGACCAGAGCCTATGTCCCAGTTTTAAAGTTTTTAATAATATTACTACCATATGATAATTAAACTCCATTAAATGTTTTTTAACGTAAAACAGATAAGCGATCAGCATCGCATCGGCAACAGCTGTGAAAGCATCAGCATCGCAAAAAAGCAGTGATGCCGGATCGCTACACAAACATTTGACGTTTGTGAATTTACTCATAGGTACTAGTTAAAAATTTAAAAATCTAAAACCAAGGAATTGTCAAACTTGTAGAACCCAATTTCAATTTCTTATCGAAAATAAAAAAAAAACACCGTTTTTATTCGGAAAAAAATAAATCAAGCTGATGGCAACCCTA
Source organism: Leucozona laternaria (assembly GCA_932273885.2). NCBI lineage: Eukaryota > Metazoa > Arthropoda > Insecta > Diptera > Syrphidae > Leucozona > Leucozona laternaria. The sequence continues at coordinate 45,691,634 of OW026367.1, forward strand.
AAAAGGGGTTGGTGTTTGAACAAAATATTTCGGTTTAAAATCTCTATTATGTAAACGGTGGCAACTAAAAATGTTCATATCAAACCCAATGATCTGCACTAATAGTAACATTTAGGAATCTAACTTCCTATACTTGACTATAGATTGCAAATTGATGGGTAATAATCAGCATTATTGTGAATGATAAAAAGAAGAAAATTATAAACTAACAAAAATTGATATAAATAATGTAGAAAAAAATTGCTTTTCAAAAATTCTCTTTGACAAAAAACAAAGTCTATCGCCGTTTAAGAAATGGTGAAAATCGAAACCTGCAAATGAACTGAGAAAAATGTTATTATTTGAAGATTTGATAAATTAATGAGTCATACCATCAGTGCAGTCTTTTGAAATTAAAACAAAACTAATTTGTACGTAATTATTTTATTTATTAAACTAAACATACAAAAATATACAAAATATGTATACTTGACTATAAGTACATTACATCCATATATAAGTAGATTGATAAAACATGTATTCTACATCTTCGATTGAAAATTCAAGACCTAGTTCGAGGACTCATAAGATAATAACGGCGAACGACGTTCTCGATTCTTTAACCTTTTCTTGGCGCTAGGTCCATTTGATTCGTCTTCTTCTTCCTGTTGGGCCAGTTCCGCTTCCATTAAAATTTGCGAAAACTTAAATTTTACCATTGTCTGTCTCTTTGGTGAGAATGTTTTTATAGTTTTTGCGTATCCCATTAGTATTAGTTCAATATCACTCTGTTTCGAATTAGTAGTATTTAGTCTCTTCTTACTCGCCGCTTTCGATGGAGGTTTGTCTTCTTTGGAATCAAATCTTAGACTATCAACATTAATATGTTGTATTTCTTGATCAAGAAACTCCTCATCCTCATAAGAAGGTTGTACGTGCTTTATTTCCATATTATGTTCTTCACAAGGATCTAATACTTCTTCATCTTCTGGGAATCCCTTTAAGCTATCTTCGCTAAAAATACCATCTGGCAAATCGAACCATTGTTTTTCTGTTGAGTTTGAATTTGATTCTGATTGTTTATTTAATTTGCAAAACGGCCTGACAAACTCCATTTGTGATGCCCAGGGCCAGCTTTTGTATCGTCTTAGGACTAAGTTTTCTTTTGGAGTTTTTGCATGTTCAGCCTTCAAATATTTCACATACGAATCCTTCAAATTTTTCCATTTTTTCTTCCAATCTACATCATCTGTAAATACAAAAAAAAAGTTAGGTATATAATGTTATTAGAAATAAACTACATTTTACAATAAAAAAGTGAAAAATCAGGGAAAGGTCCTCAAATGGGAAGTATGCGAAATGCAAGGAACGATTATGGGCTTCGTCGCTTAAGTGAGAACAAAATAAACTTATAAACGCATAACGTGTAGTTGAAAATTGTTTGAAAGGTGTATGTACGTATTAATGCAAAATCATAAAAAATAAAATTCGTTTGTTTTTCATTTCGAAATGTATATTATTTAGATACATAATCGGGTAAGTTTTTTGCTGAAGTTTTCATATATTGACTCTGAAATTGAAATCTTTTATAGATGAATATTATCATTTATTAACTAACCGACTTAAATAGCGGTAATCTGCCAATGAAGCTAACTAATATAAAAAACCATATGGTACGCTTATCTTTGTAGCCTTTATATCTTGAAGTGAAAGCGGTTGCACCCTTTACTAAAAAAAAAACAGGAAAAAGGCCTATTTTAACCCTACAACACATCAACGGCCAAGATAAATCTCGAACAAATGTTTGAATTGGTTTCATTATTTGTTGAGGTTAAAACAAAAGGAATGATTATTGAAAACTATTTTCGATTGGTCACTAACTACAGAGAGTCGGACCTAGAAATACAAAATTTAGAGCTGAACACTTTTTTCCTATACATTTTTTTCTCATCATAAAATACTTAACAATAATCCGTCGCTGCAATGCAAAACTAGACTAACTCCAAAATTTCAAAATACTTCATAACGAAGCTAGTTTTATTCCACGCGTTCCAGTTTGCGAACCGTTTGGATAGGTGGGGTAGTTCGCCATTCCCAGTTTTAATATAACAATATAATCCAAGGTCCTTACTCAGTGCAGAACAAACCTATTTCCTCTACACTAACTCAATTTTTGTGTGCAATACAAAGCAAGTAGCCTAGTCCTCTAGCCTAAGTCCACATAAATAGTAGGTAGGTATTCATACAAATGTTAGTTATACATTTTTACAAGTTTTAAATCGCTCTCCTGAAAAGTTTGGTTAAACTGACTCAGGATAGTTCTGCATTGTAGCGAAGAATTGAAATAAATCGATTAAAAAAGAATTAAAAGGGGCAAAACGAGGAAAGCGATCGAGGGATATCTTTTTTATATGATTGAAACTTTAAGGAACAATAAAATGTAAAGTCCAACCCGCTGCAAAATTGTGTGATATAGGTACCTCTCAATTGGTGTTCCGTTTGACTGTAGTTACTACATATAGAAGATCAGAAAGGCATAAAGTGTACTTTTTTGATTTGGCCATTTAGACATAAAAGCTGTGTTCAAATTATTCAAAAATGCTTTCAACAATACATTATGTATTATAATACCCATTCGCTATAGGTATTCAATTGGAAATACAATTTTTTTGACAGCCAATCAGAGACTAGAAACTTGCCTTAATATATTACTCTATTATTATTTTGTAGCGTTTGCGACTCGCCATTATACCTTTACCTGAAATTTCGAATGTTCGACTCGTCGAGTCATAAGCTCCTTACTTTCGAGTCTTTTATTTCTTCTGAGGAGGTACGCTTGTTAATGTCAAATGCGTTGGGTGCTTATCAAATATAGCGAGATAAGATAACCAAATTTAATAGTATATTGCGGCAATCAAGTTTTGCACTATCCGAAGACGAAAAAAGTTAGCTTATGATTGTTATATTTTTTTGATCTATTTTCTTATTTTTTTGAAAATGATACCTACGTGTATTTTTATCTTAAACTGCAAGAAAAGTATTTTGACGTTATTAACACCCCCCCCCCCCCCCCCGTCTGAAAAGTATTTATCACTCAAAATGTTTTCGTTTTATAATCTGGTAATTGTACAGGCAAGGCAAACTTTTCACACAAAGATTGCTTTGTCTTTTATAAGAAGCAGTCTGTATAACCTTGGTTCATATTTTTTAATAACCTAGATTTTTTTTCAATTCATTCATTTTAATAAAAGTCACATTCGTCTCATAAATATAATAAGTGTCCTATTTACATTCATTTAAGTGAATCATTTAAATGATTCATAAGTGAAGTATCATTACTCGGGAGTTTGGATTCAAGTCGAGTCTGAATCTGAACTGAATTCATGATCGAAAGTTTTGTCTTCTGTTCACTTATGTGAATCATTAACGATTCAGTTCTGAAGGGAAATGTTTGCGGGGTAGGGTAGGTAGGTAAAAATGGCGGCCCAGAGCAAACTAGTCCCGCGGGCCCAATTAGCGCCGCAGGGCGCCGTTTTGACACCATAAACTCGTATTGACCTGTGGGTTGAAAGTGGTTTTATTGGAGGGGTTTATATTCCCTTACGGGTCTGAAAGTAGGCACCCTTTTTCAGCTCACGTGCTGTCTGAGGAGTCTACCGGATACGGTATAGAAGTTAAGTCAAAATTAAACTTAGAACCACTTCGTTGCGTTGAGAAAAGCTATCAAATCTTTGATCTTTATCTCAGAAAGTTCGTTTAGGTTTTCAAGAAAGGCTTTTCCAAATAGTCTTGCTCTCAATTTGTCCAGAGCAGGGCATTTACAGAGGAAGTGAACTACTGTTTCCTTCTCCTGATGGTCCCCACAACTACGACAAAAGGTATTGTATGGAATGCCCATCTTCGCCGCATGTTCTCCTACTGGCCAGTGCCCAGAACATGTCGCAACAACCCTGGCTATGTCTCGCCTGGGCCTAGCCATCAGGTCAGTTGTCCGGGACTTACTATAGATGGGCCATATCTTCCTAGATATAGCGCAGTTTGTTAAAATTTGTTTGCGGGGTAACTTCCAAAAAAAAGTACACACCTATCAAAAAAGTTGAGTGTACAAAATCTTTGTTTTGGTTTTTTCTTAGAGCCTAGTACGCTGCTGATGCGAGCGAAACGAAAAATTCCATACAAAAATGACACAACGAAATCATAAACGAAAAATGACGTCCTCCTTTTCGTTTTGCAGTACGCTGTTCGATGAGCGAAATTGAAAATTTTAGCAAATTATTTGGAGAGGTCTCGGCTCTTTTTTCGTACTCAATTAATTGCCCCGACCATTAATTGTGTGCGGAAAAGTGACATTTTTATGTGATTTTTTTGCGTTTATATTTGTTTTTTTTTTTTTTTTGATTGCAATTGGTGACGCTTTCAATTGTCATTTTTTCGCTGTGGTTTTCGTAACCATTTCGCTGTCGTGTTGGAGACCACCGAAAAATTTCGTTTCGCATCAGCAGCGTACTAGGCTTAAAGAAGAAAACCAAACAATCCTACAGAGACAGCTCTGCTTGAGTGGAAAATACAATGTAAAAACACAAACACTTGCACAATCTACAAATGCGAATGTGTCACATACTCACATCTCACATCGCCATTCTCAATAGATATTGCATACAACAACCGCAACAACAAATAAAAAACAAAAGTAGGTACACAATACAAACTATATAAATACCTATTAAATATTTTCTTACATTTATCTTCAAAGCTTTCGGATATATTATACCATGCTTCCTCCCTTTTCCGCAAGTTTTTATAATCAGCATGTGACGTATTATAAAGAAGTGGATATCCACGAACTGCATTAATTAACCTTTCCGTTTCACTCATATTTTCGAACTGAACAGAAAAACTAAAGCGGTATGCGATTGCGAGCGAAAGCGAATGCGGGCATCGCTTGCCACCGCTGGCAGCCGCGTTTGCCTTCTGCATCTGCTGTTTGCTTTAGAAAGAGATAACCGATGATGCTTAAATTATAATCGCAATTTTATTCGAAAAAAGAGAACAAATAATATCGCTCTTATTTGTTCTCTTTCGAAACTTAACGTAAACGTAACGATTAACATTGAGTGGAACTCAATTTCAATTTTTACTCAAATTTATAGGAGAAACTCTCCGCGCACTTCCAGATGAGGAATAAATCATAAAAAAAAACATTTAATTTTAGAACCATTGATAAGTAAAATGTGATAGTGACGATAAGATGAATACAATCATGCTTGCAAAATCCTAAATTGTAGAACAAATTGAATTCATTATAAAACTGCACCGAAAATAAACACCAATTTTTTTGTATTACACATCTTTCCAGAAAATTTCCACGATCCACAAGCTGCTGTCTTGTTTTTGTTTTTTTTTTTTCTATTCCAAAATCGGCTGTGCTCTTGGAATGTGTCAGAATCTTGGAAGGAAATCCCACAATAAACAATTTTCCTGGAGCTTCCATGCACATTTCGGTGTCTTTCTTCGCCATTGTGTGGCTTGAACGGCGACATCGAGTTTAGTTTGTTTCGGGCGGTTAATTCGTTTGGAAGTGAAACCGGTTTTTGTCTTCAAATCAAAATTACCTCTTCTTTTTAAGGTGAATGGTAAATGGTACTTGTTTTTTGCGACAAGGTGAGCCTTTCTTTTTTTTTTTATCTTGTGTAACTGTGGTAGCCAGCCATACCAACAGAAGGAAGAATCACCAGCAATTTTTCCTTTGAGTTCTGGAATTTCGCAATAATACAGTTTTAATATTCTGGTATGTGCCGTGACGTGAGTGTTTTTGGTGAAGGCCTTAAGTGAAAAAATCCCTATCGAGGAGGAGTGATTGGAAAAATGTTCAAAGAATACATAGTTCCCAAATTATTGTGAATTTTCCCAAAAATCAACACCAACAACAACTGTACAGTGTACATGGTGTTTATTTATACATTTTGCCGAAAATAAGTTAAGGAATTTGAAATGTTCTTGTGCATGCAGTAAAAAAGGCTCATGTAAGTTTTGTAGTCTTCTGAATAAGTGCCATCCATAATTGCGGTAACTTTAACAACGATTCTTTTTAGTGAAGTGCACGATTTCCTGGACGTGGCAGAGGATCATAAAATTAAAAAAAAAAAAGTTGCATTCTGTTTTTGGACGTTTCAACGAGCCAAGTGAAAAATCATTGCAATAGAAAATAATATTTTCAATACATATTAAAATCAGTGAATTAAACTGAAGAAGAAATTCCATAAAAAAAAAAAACAAAAATACCTACACGACAGAAAGAAGAAGGACATACCTTTACGTGTGAATTTGTTTTGAACCTGTGAGTCATCCCTTCCTGTTGTTGACAAAAAGGTAAATTTTGTGCAATTATTTTAAATTGAAATCTTAATTACACCTTCATACATACATATTCCATTGAGGGTCTTCAACATCACATTTACCTCTTCCTTCATCCAGAACGAATCCCACACGCTCAACTTTTGTTATAATGATGTTCGTTCACTCACTGGCTCTGAAAGGGATTGGATTGTGACTGTGTTGTTCTTGCTGGGCGTATAGGTAGTTGTCAGTCAGTACTCAGTATAGTGTAGTTTCATGCGTCGTGTCCTCGTCTATCTTTTGGATGTGAATCTATCCAAGCAAATCCAGTGGGAAGAGCAGAGTAAAGGGGCTGAATGTGTAGTAGTAATTTGAGCAGCATAATTTTCTTACAAGTTTTACTAATTGGCGAGCTCTTTTAGGAATTTCACATAACATAATGTCTGTTGTCTGAAAAAAAAAAACGATTCCTTCTAATAATTAAATATAAGGAATGTAGGTATGAAGGTTTTTATAATAGGAATTCTAAAGGTATACCTACTACTGAAATAGGTACATCAGCTAAGTAGGAAGAAGACGTTGAAGGAAGTTTTTTGTTGTAAAAAAAGGCGAAAAGTAGTGAAAGTTTTAACAACCCATCTTTATTTATCGAAAATATTCAATTTTTACTTTAATTAGGTATAGGTACATAGTACACAATTGAATATTCCAGGATTCATAAATGGTTGTGACCTTATGTAATTTTCAATTCAACAATTTTAAAATGATAAGTGAGCTGTAGGTCGAAATCGAAAGAAACGATGTTATAAGTTTTGCGACGTTTCGAGCATGGAAACTCATCGTCAGGCCTTTATATCTAAAAATAAATAGGTAAAATGCAAACATGAAAAGTACCTTTGTATAAGTAATATAATTGATTTACAGCTTGTGTATTGTATGACAAAACCCTGAAGCTTACGCCTCCTATGCTGTTGTCTATTAAAACAATTGTGAGATTCACATAAGCTTCACATAAGCCGAAAATTAGTAGTAGATGTGTGTCTTGTCTATGACAATACGCTTCGTGTGCTAATAATTAAGCTATTAAACTTTAGTCAATCGTAACAGTAAGCGCAAATTTTCTAACAGCTAGGTAATCATTTTTAATCAACGATTATTGCAACTGGTAAATCGTTGAATGTGCGTGTTAACCAAAATTTTGATCAAATAATCCATAATTTGAGTTGTTAATCATTAAAATCGCTTATCAGCGCATTTCAGTTGATTATCGCCATTTAATCAGATCTTGTAAAAATAAAATTACAGATTTAACACACTGTGAACGGACGGCCCTAAGTATGTGCATATTTTGCCATAGCAGCCAGCCAAATCTATCATTGAAAGTCAAAGTGCAAAATCAGTCAATATTTTAATGCCAAAAATAAAGCTTAAATAGAACCCAAAATAATGACTATACATTAAATATTTTTACTTTAAACGCCTCTAAATTAGAATTAATAAATTTTCGTTATGAGTTTTAAATGATAGCTATATCTGACCCCTAATAAATCTGTACCTATTGTCATGTACATTAACATAGGTATAGGACCCTATGTATGTACGTAGGTTTTGTAGGTAGTAAATCGAACTCAAGATTTCGTTTTAACCTAACATAAGATATGTTTGGTACCTTGCAACTTTTCAAACTACCAAAGTTAATAATAATTTTGACAGCAAGTTGTTAAACGTTTCAAATTAGTTAACTCACACACATATGTACGTAGGTATTACGAAGATTTCAAAGACGACAAAAATGGGACACGTACTTACATTATTTCTGTACGATTTTCCTCTAATCGGTATGTATGTAGGTACATACATACTCGTAGGTATCCTTGGAGGTTGATTAACTACAGGGATGAATTAAATGTGTACCTACTTAGCTTCTTTTCGTGCATACTTCAATGGTTTGCTTTTTTTTTACCTTCATTGGAAGACGGTTAAATAATTGAAACTCTTTAAAAAGAAGATGGTTTTGTGTTTTTGCTCTCCTATAAATCGGTAACCTAAAGTCTCCAACATTCCTTAGTGCATATCTCTCATTTTTTATATATACTCTACGTTGTTCTATGAGTAAATAGGATATAAATTATGTTTTATTTTAAAAATCATATGTGTTCATTGTAATGCATTATATTCTAAACGTTGGATTACACTTAAAGAACCCAGAGAACGTAACATGTCAGTTATCTGAGTGTACCTGTTATATTTTAATATAATTCGCATGGCTCTGTTTTGTAGGACTTGCAGCTTAGATTGATTTTCAATTGTGCATATATGTATATATAAATATAAGCAAGGCCATATCACGAAGTACCAAGGAGACACTGTATAAAACCCTAATCATCCCAGTCTTTCTGTATGGTGCAGAAGCATGCAGACTCTCTCCCAGGCGGATGAAGGGTCTCTTCGTATCTGCGAGAGGAAGTTTGTGTCAACAGGCAAAGCAACATCTAGCGTAGGCTATACAACAACGAGCTATACGAGCTGTACAGCGACTTGCCACTGGTCAAAAAACTGCGAATTCAACGGTTAAGATGGCTAGGGCATGTTGAGCGAATTAACGTTGAAGCTCCAGCCCGTAAGGTATTCAACGCCAAGCCTGAGGGAACCAGAAGCAGAGGCAGACCTCATCTCCGGTGGAGTGATCAAGTTGAGGCCGACGCACCTCGACTTGGTATTCGAAACTGGAAACAGCAAGCTAGAGATCGAGTAAGCTGGCGAATGCGCTGTATGCGCCTACTAAAGTAAAGAAAAGTAAATATATGTAGGTATATAATAACAATAATTAAAATGATGGAGTAATGTTGTGTTATAAATTGTCAGTGCACAACTCAAAGAAATGCAATTTCGAATTCTTTTAAGAAAACCTAACTTTAATTAAGATGGAAGTCAAACTTTATTTTACTGTCAATGTAAACACCAAGATATTTTATTTCCTTAACACATTTAATCAAACTGACATTAATTGCAATATTTATTTTTAAATCGTTACCATGGACACACATACATATTGTCTTTGAAGTACATATTAAGTTTTAATTTATTTATAAATTGAATCCATATCTCTTTGAAAAAGTGTTTCCAGAATAGGAACGTCCTTGTTGCCACTAAGGTAAATAAGAATATCATCTGCAAAAACACAGATCTTGCAGCTTGAGTGCCCCACCACAATCATTTATATATTCCGACCCTTGGGGCACACCAATATGAATGTCCAGTGGACTGGAGAACGTTTCATTCATTTATCTTGACTCTTTGAGTTCTTTTAAATTATTGCATTTCCTTTTCTCTAATTCCATATTTGTGCAATTTCTTCACTAAGTCTGTCTGCTCTGTCTACTATAGTTTCAAATGCTCGTTGCAGTGTCGAGTTCTTTTTTCTATTTGTTCATGACCTAACTCATAGAAGTCTCACAAGAGTGATCGTGCCTAAATCCAGATTGTTCTACACAAAGTAGTTTCTTGTCCTGAACAACACTAATAAATTGATTGTAAACTATCACCTCAAATATCTTTTCATATGTAGGCAGCATGTTGATGGGCCTCCATTGCTCTGGGATCATTGCAGCATTCTTAACCTTTTCCACTAGTATAACATCCGAATTTTTCCAGCTTTCAAGCAATCAACCTGTTGTTAAGTATAAGTTTATTAATTTTTTTACAATGAGGTAGAATTAACGCCTCTTCAGTCAAGCAACATTTTACAATTAAACCCGTTACGGTAAAAAAAAAAAATTAAAATTTTGGTCGTACTGCACATTTACTGTTTATTACAATTGTTTTTTAATTTAATGCAGGTATTCCTAATGGCACTTTCATAAGATAATGCACAGTGATTTACTCCGTCATTAAGGGTGATATTTGTAACATATGTATATTTGTTAAATTCACTACTAAATTTGTTTTTTTTTTTCGAATTTCACATAATTTATTTTTTTAGGTTTACGGCCATTTGTTTTGTATATAATTATGTACATATAATTTAACATGTATGGTTTCATAGTCTGAAATTTTTAAGTCCCGTCGTACCTTTACTTTAGCATTTAAAGTAGGTACATAGTCAGTCAGTACATAATTAATAAGTGTTCTTGAAGTACTAATTATTCGAGTTGACTCTGTAACCAACTGTTTAAGACCCCATCTATATAATTATGTACGTATATAAAAATGAACTTTTGTATGTGACCATACATATATCTTGAATCCGGCTGGGTAGATTTCTATAATTTTTTTTTGAAAATCCGTCAAGCCGAAGTATTTGTAGCCCATTTTTTTTAGAACCACATCGCAAAAGTCCACTTAGTTGTTAACAAAAATATAAAAAAAGTAATGTAGATGTGATTTTTTGGCAAAAATAAATTTTTTAAAATTTCAGTTGAACAAAAATGAAATATATTTCTGTCAAAAGTTTTGGAGACAGTTTGTAGTCAAGTTTTAGGTGTGATACCCAACGCATTTTTGACAATAAATACATTAAGGCCCGGTTTTTCAGTGGTGAGTTAAACCAGTGTTTACTAACTCATGGCCATAATTGCCCTACAGTTAACTCAAGAAGCTGTTTTTAAATGGAAAATGCATGCGGAACGACTTAACAAACTCTTCTGAGAATAAAACATCAAAATCATCTTTTCAGCAAATCCAGAGTTAACTCACCAAATTAGCTCGAGTTAAAAAACGGCGTCTAATGAAAGTTCAGTTCTGAAAAGCAAAAAAACTGATAAATGTTTGAATTTTTACGATTTCGTATTTCCTATTCAGACAAATGTATAGGGCGAGGGTTAACTAATTTAAAACCAATAAGTAATATAATTTTGGACTTAGAGGATCAAAGTTTTCAAAAAAATAAGCCATTCATAACGTGACTATATGTTAAAATCCAGAAAAGAGTATTTCGATTACAAAAGGTAGCGAAGCTGAAGTTTGTTTTACCCGTGTGAAGCCGGGTGGACCAACTGGTATTACATAAAAATAGATTGACATGATTGAGTTCATAACTATTTTTGTTCATTAGATCAATATTAAAGTCACCTTTTATAACTTTTATAAAAAAGAAATAATAACAATTCTTGTCATAAATTCTAATTTCTATACAATGCACGATAATACCTATACCAATAGGTACCTGCCTATTCTATTTTGAAATCTTTATGAATAGGTACAGTTAAATTTTGATTCAAAAGACCAAATATTAGATCGACTAATTGTGATTCGTATAAAAGGTTTCAATTTACACTTCCTTGGAAGCTAAAGGTACCTCAAAGCGTTAAATTTCAGTTTTAGATTTCCAATCATTTATTACATTTTCACAGACGATTTCAACAGTTATAGTCACCCCCTGATTACTGAATCCATAGAATGAGCTGCCGAGGCAGTCAGAATCAATTTTAACATTGCGCGGGCCCATTCATCGGATTCTGTAATTTGATTGAAAATTTTAATTAGATTGAAGAAAATGTTGGACATCCTTATTTTTCCCACTTTTCAAGCCTAATATGTACATATGTATGCACACAAGCTTTCATTTTTACTATACGTAGGTAAATTGAGCAAAAAAGGTTACAAAACTGTGCTCTTTTTTATAGATTTGTAATTGACCATCAATCATTTTCTTATTTGCCTTTTAATAAAAAGGTTAAAACAATTGAAATGAATTCTATATACGAGTATATATATGCAAAATCAGTTCACCAATAAGTCAAATGAGGCCTATATTGAAAAAAAAAATTCAATTGCGTGTCTGCCGGGGCATATTTTTCATATTTGCAGTGAAAATCACGATATATAAATTGATTTTGATTGATATATGAGATTTTTTCTGAACCAAAAGATTCAATTACCTTAAAACAAAAATTTACATAAACTTGCCTGAGACTAGGACAAATGGTCTAGATATAGAAAAGGTAGGTATAGCTATTGTACATACATAGGTACCTACTTAAATTTCATCTGAATTTTTCTTGATTTCCATATTTTACTTGTTATAATGTAAATCGAGAACCATACTTGTACTTTTGAAGTAACCAAAATTGGAATAGTCTTCTGATATAATTATGTCTATCAAAAAATCAAAGTTTCTTAATGGTTTATTTGAAAAGAAACCACATTTATAGGTTCTGAAACATTGAAAGTCATAGAACTCTCAACTGTGAGTTATTTTACTCATTGAAGAACTTGTTAATGCAAATCTATTCTCTTAACGAGATCATTATTGATGATAAAGCCCACTTGAATATGTAATATCAGATTTTAATTGTTCCAGTTGGTTTGAGATTGAGGAATTGAATTTAGTTTTTTTTTTTTTTTTTAATAGCAACGCCAACAGGTTTCTATTATTTGGAGATGTTATGTAAATTTAACTTTATTTTATCCAAATTGGCGTGACTTTTCTTTGAATAATTAATTGATTAACATTGACTGTTTTTCAGAGAATTACAAATTTTGCAATAGGTAGGGTTTTTAAACTCATTCAGGTTGGTTTAAAGTTTACAAAATGTTTTATCATAGAATCTACACATTTTAATTCATTAAATAATGTGAAATAGTCCAGTATACATTATGTATTTTGTCAGATTCAAATAGGTGTTTAATATTATATTTGGTAAGGAGAATTTAGTTTTCTACCATTTTTAACTGTTGTTGTAACTGGCTTCAGTCCCATCGGACTTCGTTGCGAACCCCAGTCTAGTGTATCAAAGCAAATTTAGAGCCATTATTATTGTATTATTCTTAGGATAAATTATTTTTCGGACTTACCGCAGCGATTTTTAATATTTTTCATATACGTTTATGCAAACACTCAACGTTTCGACAAGGTTCCACTTGTCGTGGTCATGAGCTGACTGATGATTTGTGGGTGGATGTTGTTTTTATTTTCTGACGCAGAAATTATATCGATTGGCGTTATGTTGAGATGTTGTTGGTGCTTGCAAGTTAGGTGGTACTTCTTGCAATCGTATTGATTGTTGTTGTTGTGAAAATGCAGCTTAGCATACGAAGCTTATCACATCAGCTTGTTTTTATCTCTCATTTTTTTCAGCTCGTTGATGATGAGTGGGTCCCAAGCACCTGATAAATTGATAAATAATTGTTTTTATGAATTTTAATTTCGGTTGCCTCCCCCACTTATCTGGGTTCAACATATGTATATAGAACCTTTCTGTTGCGATTGATTTTGATTGGTCGAATCTTAAGTAGTGATCATAATTATATGCTAGGTGCTCAAATATGGCAGATTTGGGGACTTCATTCTTTTGTATAGCCTTAATGTGTTCACTGAGACGGGTTGATATCGCTCGTTTTGTCTCTCCGATATATGCCGAGCCACAGCTACAAGGAACAGAGTAAACTCCTGGGTTTTTTAAAGATGATTTATCTTTAGGTGACCGTTAAATCTGTCTTATTTTCGCAGGAGGTTTGAAAATAGACTTTATTCCATGAGTGGATAAAATTCTATCTACCAATTCATTCGGAGACAACTTTTCTGTAAGGAAAAAGGGCTCGTTTGTATTGGTGCAGCCGCTGCTCTAGGAGGCAATGACTATAAATTAACCTTGTTTTTTTTTTTTTTTTAAGTTTACATATAGAGATTGTACCTCAAAGAATCTAGTGACTCATCGTCGTTTCCATTGAATACTGCAATAAAAACTCTATCTCCGGCATGCCCTAGTACAACCGTTATTATTTTATTACCAACTAGCTTTTCACATATAAAACAAAAATTCATTTTATAAAAAGGAGATATGATAAAAACTTTGTTTAGTTATGTACGTACTTTTAAAATAAATTAAAAATATAATAAATACCTACCATACAATAATATTTTTTGAGCCTCCAAAAAAAATTCGAAATAATATTGGAAATTTTGACGTGCTCTATCTTTGAAGTTTCTTGCCGTAGGTACATGAAATCTAAATAAACGAAAATTTAAGAAATGCTCTATAAAAAGTATTATAAGTTTTTTTTTTTTTATTTAATGGACATCATAGAGAAGATAGATTTTAAAATCCACTTTTGAACTCCAAAATTTGACAGTATTTTGACTATAACTTTTTGTTGGAGGGAGCTGTCAAAGATTTTTTTTAAGACAAACATTTTAGAGAACATTTTTCCCTACAAAAGTAAGCAAAACTAAAGTAAGAGCCGAGAAAATAGAATAAACTTTTTTTTAAAGATTTTTTTTTTCAAAATGGCGGACGACGCAGAAGTTAGTTTTTCAAGTTTTGGGGTTTTAGTATCCTCAAGTGGTACGCAGCGTTCGGACTTTGCTGCGAAAGCAGTAGATTTACTTGGCTTTTTCATACATTACCAAATCTACTGCACCACTGCGCTTTGCTTACAATCTACTTCTATTTTCGGTTTCGATTCAATTGTGAATAAATTTGGTTTGTAACAAACTACATTCGAGACTTTTTGCTCGAAAGTGGAAAAGTAAAGAACAAAAACAACCGTTAGAGATGCCTGTGTGTGTAAAAGTGGGTTTGATCTGTCATTTCAGATTAATCTGACAGATTAAGCACAATTTGTTCGAAAACAGGCATTGTTTTTCATTTCTTCACTTTTTGCCACTCTTGCAAAAAGTGTTGATTGGAGTAGCCTTTAATATGAAATTAAAATTCTACTTCGAAAATTTTGGTTTCACTGCGATTTTTGTTTCAATCTACTTCGAAATGCGATTTCTGAAGTCCGAACCCGGGTGGTACGCTTTAAAATAAAACAAAAAAATTCTCCTCTCCTATTTTTGTAGAAGATATTTTAGCTAATTTTATTGGACTAATGGCCGCAATTCAGCAGTGGCCATGAAATTTTTGTTTGTAGAATCAAGCCATGTTGTTTTGGTGACAACAACTGTCAAATATATTGTTTATTATTCAGTTACTGATGCCAAATCACCGAATGATAACACTTTAGTATGAAAATCTTTTTGGGCAACGATAGGTGCTATGGCGGCGGCGCTACGTGCCAAACAGCGAACGCCACAATAGACATTCTGCATGAACGATTTGAGGGTAAGGTTATCTCTCGAAAAGGT
Source organism: Leucozona laternaria (assembly GCA_932273885.2). Classification (NCBI taxonomy): domain Eukaryota; kingdom Metazoa; phylum Arthropoda; class Insecta; order Diptera; family Syrphidae; genus Leucozona; species Leucozona laternaria. The sequence goes on from OW026367.1 coordinate 45,707,019, forward strand.
GACGTGAATTGACCACGCTAGACTTTTTCTTGTGGGGTTTCTTGAAGTTGCAGGTCTATGCGAATAAAACACAATCGACCGATGCCCCAAAGTTGAACATAACACAGGCCATCGCTCAAATTCAGCCGGATCCATGCGGAAGAGTAATTGAAAATTGGACTACTAGGATCCGTGTAACCGTAAAAAGCCGAGGCGGGCATTTGAACGATGTCATGTCATTTGTTAATACCTCACACACAGCTTGATTTATCCTATTTCAACATCTACCCGCCCTTATTGAAAAACTCTTAAACCAATTAACCATACAAACGTGTTAATCCGGCGTTTTTTTATTTTAGATCTAAGTATAGCAAACATTTTTAACTCGGTAAATAAACACAGAGACTGCGTCGATAAAAATACAGTTGTTACCCACCTGGAGAAATGGCAATTTTTTGCCAAGTTTAATCAAGATTTATGAATGTTTTCAGTATGGAAAATCTAGACTAGGAAAATATGTCGAATATTAGAGAGAGAACCATTGCACTCCCCGTATGCAACAAAAAGTTTTTAAACAATAAAAGTATAAAGTTATTTATTTTCAATATTGTAATTATATACATTGCGGTTTAGACCAAACGTTATCGTATTGGATTGATAAGCGCATAGTCTACAGATCGAATCCCAAGTTAACTGGCTTTCATATTTTGTTTGCTGCGTCTCGTGGCAAAATGTTATATCGCTTGTTTTCTTAAGCGAACATCTGGACGAGAAAAACTTGTAAAATACTCGTGAGGCGCTTCCCAGCGAAAACTTGTTAGGCAAGTTTTGCTAACCCATTAGAAATACCCTGCCTGGAAAAACAATCTATTTTTGAATGGCGTCCTAGAAAGTTTTCACCAGTCATACCTATGACAATCGAAATTGACTAGGCCCTAGTCAGTATTGTAACATTTTGCCTCGAGAGGCAGAAATAAAAATAAGTTTGTTGATTTGGTATTCGTTGCTGGGATCGTTGAAGTCAAGCTAAGCGTTCTAGGGCCTCATTCAAAACTGGATTGTTTTTCGTGGCGGGAACCATTACAACATGGCCTTCAATTTTGAATACTTCACAATATGCTAAAAATAAACTATTTATTTGATCAAAAACTATATAAATGTGTCATGTGATGGGTTCTTTTGAAGGCTTTATATTTGGTATAAATATTTGACATTGATAAAAATCTTTGGAAGAGAGAGAGAGAGTCTATTATGGACCTTTTTTCGACACTAATAAAAAGACTTAAATAATTTTTGTAAACGTTACCCCTATAAATTCTTAAATTAAATTTATGTGTGCATGTCCTTTAAGAAGTAACAAGTCCTTACAATATGTATGTATGTATACATCTATATGTGTCTTTTTTTTTGATATTCGCCTCTTTAAAATTTTGAATGAATGATGACGGCAATTATCGCATCAATTTTACCTTACCTTAGCTTATTTATTTGTCCAAGAATCCACCAGCAAAATGTGTTTAATTCAAAAAAAAAAAAAATAATAATTGAAATCGAAGGGGTCAAGGAATTTTTATGATATTACTGCACCACCTGTTTACTAAGCTCTTAGATTGGACCTTCGATACGGCAAAGAACGTGCCAACAATTCCCGCGTTTTTACCTTTATAATAAATGTTCATACTACATGTGCATTGTGCAAGTAGACAGAAGGTTCAAAAAGAATTTATATTATGCATTGTAGGTACAGTGGGAAGGCTTATATGACATAGTTGGACAAAAATCAAAAAGTTGATACATATAAATAGGTACTTTAAAATATAGATTTCAACAACGGTCTATTCTTTCAAATTCCAAAGTTATTTAAATAACACAAATTTTCAATACATTTACCCTAAAATATTTTATTTTAGTTAAGATTTAGGTAGATAGTATATTTTAGTTTAGATTTAAGTAGATAGTTTAAGTGGTCTTGTAATTTTTTCGGTATTTAAGCTTTTGTTCAAATGACAGAAGACATATTTTAAGAGTGTAAAGATTTTCTGTACATTCTAAGTTTGTTTGATCAGTTTATACCAAGCAGCGGATTAAAAGGCACAAATAGGTTATAATGCCCCGACTACTTTTCTGAAATTGGCGCCGCAGATACGTATGTAGAAATAATCAAATACGTTTCAAATGTTTACTCGTGACAAATCTGGCTTTGAAACCTACAGTTATTTTTTTTTTTATACCAATCGGGAGCACATAGCGAAAGTGATTGGTCGTGTTCGTTGAGGCGCACGAAGGTTAGTCAAAAGTTTTGGATGAAAATCATATTGGGTTTGATAAGGACGAGACTAGAGACATGCCAATTTATAAAAGTTATAACAGTTTTTCGCCAGTGGGCGTGCGTTAACGCGCTCCGCGCGACTTAAAAAAAATCTTTGGGTGTTTGAAGTATGCCCACCGGTCGGTGGAGGGCCCTGGCCCTGCGGGGCCGCATAAACAGTACTTTTAGAAACCAAAACTGTTTTAATTGGCATGTTACTTCCTTTGATTAAATGATTTTAAAACACCTCACCTAGCTCGCTTTACGTCTATTGTTGTTGAATGTATCTATTATTTGACCCACTGTGTTCGACGTCGTCGGTCGGTCGTCTGGATGAAGTACACTCCACCACTACATATATCTACATATTTTTTTTTTACCAAAAATGTGTTTGTTCTATCAAATGAGACAAAACAATCGAATTAAACTGAAAACAGCTTGGGTCTACAAAAGTACGATTTTTTTTTCAATTCTGCTTCATTTTTTATAAATGATTCTTTGAACTATGCGGAAGGCATTGGTGTATGGTTTGGCAGGAGTATATGCACGTCAAAATTGCACACATTTAGTACTTACTTTGTTTTTAAACTTTCCCTTCATTTAAAATTTTGGAACATGTGGCAGCAAAGGAAGCTATCGACAATTTGCTGAATACAAAACTCAGTTATAAAATTTACATTAAGTTCTCCTACATATCTACAAAAAAAAAAAAAAAAAAAAAATACGAAACCACCGGCAACCACACTCCAGTTCCCTCGATGTATCCGCATGTAATATAAGAGCCTCTGAGGAGGAGCATTGCTGGGTTTGCTTGCCGCCGAAGAGGAGTGTAACAAACGAACCATCATCACATCAGGGTTATATTTACCCGAAATTGTCTGTTGTCAGCTCGTTGGAAGATAGTAATATTGAGGCAGGAGCAGGAATCGTCGATGTTAACGAAGGCGTATATAGCAAAAGCAACAGCAACAGTCAGAAGTTGTGTGCCTTTAAAGGAAAATCGAGGTCAAAGGGGTGGGGAAGGAAGGAGGGAAACGCAAGTAAGCCTTCTACTTCTACTTCTACTTCTGCGACTTGTTACTTGGTTTTGAAGATAGAAGGTAGGTATAAGTTAAGGTAACAAGCGTCCGCAACAGTTCCAGTCAAATCTTTGTTGTGCATCATCATCTATACCTACTTCGTCGCAGTCGTTCGTTGTTCGAATGAATATATGTATAGGGACTCGTGTGTGTAGTGAAAACGGCAGTCAGGTTCCGTGGCTCCTCGTTTCGTTCAGTCTCCTCTTGATTTGTCGTGCAGGCCCCAGGAAAGGAAAATGTAAACATACTTTATACTTACAATTTGAAGAGACCTTTCTGTGCTTTTTATCTGCGATCTTTTTACCTGAGATAGGTACATATACCTATACACGTACACCTATATGAAACGAAACACTCTCTGCTACAGAAGCCACATTTTGGATTCCTCCTTTTTTCCGGTGAGCCTTTGTCGAGTATCTTTTCTTGCAGTTTAAGTTTAAGTTTAAGTTTTTTTTTTTTTGTTTAAGTATTCTTTCAGCTAAACGATGAAGTGTAGACATTAATATGTAGATAGGTACGTGTCGGTGTAAGTCGTTGTTGGGAAGCAAGGGTGCCAAGTAGATATAGAGAGTAAAGTTTATATTTTTGAGAACTTGGGTGCGGTTATTATGCGAATTCGTTCAAAGAATCTATAGAACCAGAGATTATGTATTATAAAGATTGGAAACCTTCGTACGTTTCACCCTCCAAAACCCATTTGTTTACATTGTTGTTTTTGTAATTTCGTTTCGTGTCGATCAATAGATGTGAATTGCAACAACAATTTAACAGGGTGGGTTTGTTCTGTTTTGACAGCTCGACCATTTTGAATGTGTAAAAAACACAGCCATCTTCAAAAAAAATTTAACTCATCAGCTTTTCACAACGAAAATGGCGGATTTTAGGTGGGATATCGGGATGTGTTCGGAAAATACAGATTCAATGGTGCAAACAGAATATTTTACGGTGCACCCATATTGTTCATAAATCTATAGCTGGCCATTCACGAGGGAGCTCTGTGTTAATATTTTTTATAGAAATCGACACTTGCAGCTACCTTGGTAATTTCGTCAAAAAGAAAAAATTAGTTATTATCGAAAGTGATAAAAATATGATACAACGCTGCGTAATACAGGTGATTAAATAACGACACAGATCTTGTGGTGAAGATTGTGCTCAATTAGAATATTTTGAGTTTATTTTAAAAATGCTAGAAACGCTTTTTTTGCTATAACAATTAAAGCCCAAACCACACTTCTCTCGTGTGCTGTGTTGTGGAGTTATGTGTCAACGTTGACAGATTAGTGAATAGTTAGGTTACAGGCCGGAAATATTTCATAAGAATATTGAATTCATCCGGTGTAAACGGGGAATGAAATTCTGGTGGAAAACTATAGTGCCATCTGTGCGTTGAAAGGGGTAAGGGGAAACAGAGTTAAAAAGTAGTAGATGAGCTTTGGCGAAATGTCAAAGAAAGAGTGGAAGATACAGAATGCAGATACAATTTAATAAGAGAAACAAACAAAACAGATCGGATGATGCAAACGGTGCGTGTAAGATAAGGAAATAGTAATAATAAGGGTATTCATGCAACGTTGGAAACTTTCAGACGTTGCAAAAACGTAAATTTTCCCACGCACGTTTCATGAATGCCCTCAAAAAATTCGGCCTAAATGATGTGGTAAAAAATCAGCTGATTCAACCAATGTCATAATCCCATTGAAAAAAGGCTTACCACGTTTACCATTTTTGTTAACAACACAAATTCTTGTCGGAAAGTTTACGATTTGTTCGAAAGGATTTTCCATACAAATTTTGACAGTTCGTTTACTACATCGTAAACTTTCCGACGTTTACGATGGTTTTCCGACGTTGCATGAATACCCTTAATATAAAATCACTTCGAGGAGTTAAGGCTGCCCCAAACCAACGCGAAACATTCGCGCGAATATGCGACGACTGAATAATGTTCGAAGATTCGCATCGCGCCAATGTGGGTGCTCCCATTAATCTCCATGTAAATAAATTAAGACAGGCGAAAGTTTCGTCGTCGCTTTGAAATATTCGCGTTGGTTTGGGAGAGCCTTTATCCGATGAAAGGCATATTTATGTATATGCTAATTCAGTGTTCAGCATTTCTAAATGAAATAGAGCAGCAAAGAACACTCCTAAAGCATCACTTTCAACAGCAAATGGAAAGAAGATTTTTAGCAATATTGAACTACTGCGTAAATTAAGTATTGATTTATTGTCAATTTGCATTTAGTTTATTATTTTACTACCCTTTTCATAGAATTGTTCAAAATATTCCATGCCACTTTAAAACCAAATGATTTTAAGTGTCGTGAACACTTGATAGTTCGTTTCGAGATTTTTATAAGTTTTTGAACGTGCCCATTGAAACTCATCAAGTTTTCAAAATATCGTGGTGGAAATCAGTAAGTTGCACTAGTATGAGTTAAAACACGCATACTAATGCAACTTACTTACTTCACCACGGGCAGCCATATTGTTTAGCTTGTAGGCAAACCCGAATGACAGCCGAGGTTTCCAATCTTTATAATTCATAATCTCTGTATAGAACCAAAAATTTGAATTCAGATGCTGCGAAAAAATTGAGAACGAATAAAATATTTAACTTAAGTATTTATTTGTATATAGGTATGTAGCGTCAAGCTTCTTATAAGATCTAATTTCACACATATATAAAAGCTCTATTCATATATAAACATAAATTAAGCTCATAGTTATAAGGTTTCCGTGAAATTTGGCCTAGTTTTGTCTTTTAAAGATTGAAGTTTGGAAGAATTTTGAAATTGTTAAAAAGAAATCAAGCTGTTTTTTTTAAGTAGACTTTGAAGATTTGTGATCGTAAAGAATAGCTCAGGTGACAGAAACTTATTTTATGATTGGAACTGGGTTCTTCATAAAATTTCCAATTGGATGGACACAATTATGTATTTCCTACTTAACAAAAATACTTCATTCAATAATTTATCAGTTTTAAATTTAATTTAATAATTAGAAAGTGCCAGGAAAACATTTTTTTTACCAATCTGAAGATTACATTACTGACAAGGGTAAATGGGATTTCTTTAAGTTAGCCCTGCTAGCCTCAGTTTATATATTACTTACTTTCTAGAGCCTCATTTAAAGCTAGATTATTGTTTCCAGACGAGATCTCCGTCAATTAGGAATATGGCCGCGTGAATTTAATCCGCAATCGATAAATGATACTACACCGCGCCGAAAAAAATCGTGAGCGTGACATGATATGTTCAGTTGTTATTTTTTCTCCGAGTTTTTGTATTTGTCGCCGAAATTGGAAACATGCGGGTTTTGTATTTTTTTTGTTATTAATTAAGTGTGAAAAACAATATCATTCATATGGCTGCATCGAGAATATTCGCAGCGTGCGATTCTTTTTTAATTTTTAACAACTTTTTCGCAAATTTTGGCCGGTATTTCGGCCATAGCTTAAGTAATGTTAGATTTTAATGCGTCTAGAGTTCGGGGATTATTAGCGTAAACATGATCTTTTGCGTAGCCTGACAGAAAAAAAAATCTAACTGTGTAGAATCGCATGATCTTGATGGCCAATTGATGTCGCCAAAACGTGAAATTATACGCGACCAGGAAACTTCTCACGCAAAAAAAGCTATAATTGGTCGTGTTGTGTGGCTTGTTGCCCCGTCTTGTTGGAACCACATATCGTCCAAGTGATGATCTTCAATGGCCGGCCAAAAAAAAATCGGTTATCATTCGACCATTTGCTGCGAACGCCGGGAAATCGATAAATTTGAATCATCATCAATATTTCCAAATGAGCGTGCATTACTAGAGATGAGCAAAAAATCACGACCTGTGATTTTCGACCTGTGAGTCAAAAATCACAATCACTACCTGTGAGCGACGCTTTAATAAACCTGTGAGTGCCCTTAATGTGATTGAAAATCACAGCTGTAGTAAAATCACAACAAAAAGAAACGATTCACAAATCACGGCAAACGGACAATGCACTTTATGAACTGTGAACAAAATCACGACGAGAGAAACGTCAACAATGAGTAAAATGAATCAGAACGAGAACTGTAGTTGTGATTTAGTTATTATTTTAGGAACTGAACGAAATCACAATACAGAAAAACGAAATCTCAGGACTCATGATGAAAATATGAAGAACAGATTAATTTTTATTTTTAGTTTAGGATCTAAAAGGTAGAAGTGAATTGTGAACTGAGGTCCTTGCCTGGTTGTGATTTTGTACACATGGACAAGGAAAAGTGAAACTAAAATTTTGACATTGCAAATTTTCGGGTTAACACTGGAGCTAGAGAGCTGGGCGAGACAATTAGGTAATTTCCACCTCCTAAACCGTTTGGCATACTCCGCTTTTCGACCCACCGTAAAAAAATTTTGATAGTGCAAATTTTCGGGTTTCCACTAGAGCTAGAGAGTTGGGCGAGACAATGTAATTTCCACCTCCTAAATCGATTGGCATTCATTAAGACATTCCAAACTTGCCAATCACAATCACAGGTTAAACTCACAGTGATTCAGAAATCACAGTCACAGTTATACCTGTGATTGGAAAATCACAATTTAGCTCATCTCTATGCATTACGATATTGTACAGGCCTTACATCATCGCTTCCACTCTCTTTAAATTTCTTCGCAATTATACCGATTGCTTGCGTAGTCGTTTAGTAAGTTTTAATAATTTTAACGCGTTGTTCGATTATCGTCAATGACAAACATTCAACTAATATTATGACGCTTCAAATGACAGCTGAGTTTGACAGGTGTCAAATGCCAGCGCCAGCGCTACCAACTTGAAACCACGAAATGAATGACACTCTATAAAGTGATGATTTTGTTTTAAATTTCAATTCTGTATTGAAAAGCCGCCTAGAAAAAAAATCTAGATTTTGATGAGGCCGTAAAAAGTTTTACATACATATGTGTAGATACTGACAAAGGACTAGTAAAGGTGACTATCGAAATTGGCAAGGCCTTCGCCATTTATGTACCCTTTTTACTCGACATTAAAAGAGAAAAAAGGTGTTTCATTTGGGATCGAATTTCGCCAAACTATCGCTTACCAGAGTAATACGTTTACCAATTTCTATGAATTTCAAAGGTGAAAAATCCACTGAGGTTAATAAGAGTCATGAGCTTTTTGCTCAGTTTTTTTTTAAATCTATTTACTTTAACACTCAGAAAAATGCTGTCACTCCTTCTAATGATCAGCCCAAGGTGGATATTGCGTCCCTGCAACTAAATTTTGTTGATGTTTTAGAAGGTTTACAAAGTCTTAAACCGAATGCATAACCTGGTACGGAAGGCATTCCTGCGATAATCTTAAAACGGTGCGCTAATTCCCTTTGTCTCACTCTGCTAAATATTTTCAATTTTTCTTTGTCGTCGGGAATATTTCTTGATGAATGGAAATCTTCATTTCTGATTAAAATTTTGAAATCGGGCTCAAAAAAACAACGTTAAAAACTATAGGGGTATTTGTAAGATACGTGCAATTCCTAAACTTTTGGAAAGTTAGCAGTGCCCAACATGGATTTATTTCAGGAAGATCGACAGTCACTAATTCAGCATGTTTTTCTTCTTTCCTGGATGAATCAATTGAAAATTATAGCCAAGTTGATGCTATTTATACAGACTTTAGCAAGGCCTTCGACTCTGTATGTCACAATATATATTGCTTCATAAACTTGAAGTGTTCGTCATTCACTCAAGTCTACTTCTGTGGATCGGTTCATTCCTAATTGGTGGAGTGCAAGAAGTGAAAATTGATGAATATACATCTAGGTCTATTAGATGTACTTCAGGTGTCCCTCAGGGCAGTCATATTGGTCCTTTGCTGTTTATTATATTTATTTACTGATGATATTGTCAATTATATCAATTTTAGCCAATGTCTAATATATGCTGATGACCTCAAACTATTTTTGAAAGTAACAAGCGATTACGACTGCCTCAAACTTCAAATTGATTTAGATAATTTATCCCCCCCCCCCCCCCCCGCTGGTATAAATCAAACGGCCTAAACCTCAACGTTAAAAAATGTTTTGTTATTTCTATCTTTAAGAAATATTTTATGTACGAGTTTCCTAATTATCTAGAATCCATGTGTGTCAAGTTAGCATTACCACTTCAAAATTTTAGAAATCTAATAATTGGATTAATTGTCGTGAATTTGTCGTAAATTTGTCGTGAAAGAAAAAAATTTGTCGCGCTTGTTTTTTTAAAAATAACCCCTGGTAATGCTAACTTGACAGTCAAGTTAGCATTACCACCCCTCTAAAATGGGTAAAATGAACTAAAAAAAAAAAGAAGTATGCCATTAATTGTCGTGATTTTGTCGTAAATTAGTAGTAAAAGAAAAAAATTTGTCGCGACAATTAATGGCATACTTCATTTTTTTCTTCACTCAATTTTACCCTTTTTGGAGGGGTGGTAATGCTAACTTGACGTCAAGTTAGCATTACCAGGGGTTATTTTTTTAAAAAGAAGCGCGACAAAATGTTTGATAATATAAATTATTTAAAGACATCGAGCGACAATTGTTTAAACAAATTCCCTATCAAAAATCCACTCAGGAAAAAAAATTATCAAATCAAAGTTTGGGTTTGATTTTTCATTGAAAAATGCCTTTTGAGGTATTTTCATATTTATATGAATTTTTTTAGAAAAAAGGGCGCGACAAATTTTTTAATGGTATAAATTATTAAAAAAACATCGATCGACAATTGTTTAAACATATTCCCTATCAAAAATTCACTCAGGGAAAAAAATATAGCAAATCAAAGTTGTGGTAATGCTGGATTCATTGAAAAATGCCTTTTTGAGGTATTTTCATATTTTTTGGATTTTTTTTTAGAAAAAAGGGCGCGACAAATTATTTGATGGTACAACTTATTTAAGGACATCGAGCGACAATTGTTTAAACAAATTCCCTATCAAAAAACCACCCAGGAAAAAAAATATGGCAAATCAAAGTATTCATTGAAAAATGCCTTTTTGAGGTATTTTCATATTTATTGGATTTTTTTTAGAAAAAAGGGCGCGACAAATTATTTGATGGTACAACTTATTTAAGGACATCGAGCGACAATTGTTTAAACAAATTCCCTATCAAAAAACCACCCAGGAAAAAAAATATGGCAAATCAAAGTTGTGGTAATGCTGGATTCATTGAAAAATGCCTTTTTGAGGTATTTTCATATTAATATGATTTTTTTTAGAAAAAAGGGCGCGACAAATTTTTTAATGGTATAAATTATTAAAAAACATCGAGCGACTATTGTTTAAACAAATTCCCTATCAAAAATTCACTCAGGGAAAAAAATATAGCAAATCAAAGTTGTGGTAATGCTGGATTCCCTGAAAAATGCAATTTTAAGGTTTTTTGGGATTAAAAAAAAAAAAAACTGTCGCGACAAATTTTTTTCTTTTACTACTAATTTACGACAAAATCACGACAATTAATGGCATACTTCATTTTTTTCTTCACTCAATTTTACCCTTTTTGGAGGGGTGGTAATGCTAACTTGACGTCAAGTTAGCATTACCAGGGGTTATTTTTTTAAAAAGAAGCGCGACAAAATGTTTGATAATATAAATTATTTAAAGACATCGAGCGACAATTGTTTAAACAAATTCCCTATCAAAAATCCACTCAGGAAAAAAAATTATCAAATCAAAGTTTGGGTTTGATTTTTCATTGAAAAATGCCTTTTGAGGTATTTTCATATTTATATGAATTTTTTTAGAAAAAAGGGCGCGACAAATTTTTTAATGGTATAAATTATTAAAAAAACATCGATCGACAATTGTTTAAACATATTCCCTATCAAAAATTCACTCAGGGAAAAAAATATAGCAAATCAAAGTTGTGGTAATGCTGGATTCATTGAAAAATGCCTTTTTGAGGTATTTTCATATTTTTTGGATTTTTTTTTAGAAAAAAGGGCGCGACAAATTATTTGATGGTACAACTTATTTAAGGACATCGAGCGACAATTGTTTAAACAAATTCCCTATCAAAAATTCACTCAGGCAAAAAAATATAGCAAATCAAAGTTGTGGTAATGCTGGATTCATTGAAAAATGCCTTTTTGAGGTATTTTCCTATTTATATGAATTTTTTTAGAAAAAAGGGCGCGACAAATTTTTTAATGGTATAAATTATTAAAAAACATCGAGCGACAATTGTTTAAACAAATTCCCTATCAAAAATTCGCTCAGGGAAAAAAATATAGCAAATCAAAGTTGTGGTAATGCTGGATTCATTGAAAAATGCCTTTTGAGGTATTTTCATATTTATATGAATTTTTTTAGAAAAAAGGGCGCGACAAATTTTTTAATTGGTATAAATTATTAAAAAACATCGAGCGACAAATGTTTACACAAATTCCCTATCAAAAAACCACCCAGGAAAAAAAATATGGCAAATCAAAGTTGTGGTAATGCTGGATTCATTGAAAAATGCCTTTTTGAGGTATTTTCATATTTATATGAATTTTTTTAGAAAAAAGGGCGCGACAAATTTTTTAATGGTACAAATTATTAAAAAACATCGAGCGACAATTGTTTAAACAAATTCCCTATCAAAAATCTACTCAGGAAAAAAAATATAGCAAATCAAAGTTGTGGTAATGCTGGATTCCCTGCAAAATGCAATTTTAAGGTTTTTTGGGATTAAAAAAAAAAAAACTGTCGCGACAAATTTTTTTCTTTTACTACTAATTTACGACAAATTCACGACAATTAATGGCATACTTCTTTTTTTTTTTGAGTTCATTTTACCCATTTTGGAGGGGTGGTAATGCTAACTTGACTGTCAAGTTAGCATTACCAGGGGTTATTTTTAAAAAAACAAGCGCGACAAATTTTTTTCTTTCACGACAAATTTACGACAAATTCACGACAATTAATCCAATTATTAGATTTCTAAAATTTTAAAGTGGTAATGCTAACTTGACACACATCTAGAATCCAGTCATCTTCTGAGAACTTTAAAAGTAAAAGTTTTAGGGGTTAAATTCGACTCCATTTGTTCCACATGTTAATGCCATTGTCGTCAAAGCTAAGTCAATTTTAAGATTTATAAAAAGAAATTCTACTGATTTTTCCGATCCCTACACTCTTGTTGTGCTCTATACTACTTTAGTAAGATCTAATCTTGAATATGCTGATGTCATCTGGAACCCTCACTAACAACTATTTTCCGATAGAATGCAAAAGATCCAGATTCGTTTTACAAGGTATGTTTGTTTTTTATAAAATGCATTGGAATTTCTGTTCAAATTCCCTAGCCAGGCAAAGTCTTCTGGGTTTGCAGCTGCTCAAATCTCGAAGAACTTTTCATGAAATAGTTTTTGTGCGTGATATTTTGTGCTACCACATCAAGTGCCCTACCCTACAATCTTTAATTTTTATCTATGCTCCAACAAGACCGTTGAGGGAAAGAGACCTTCTTTTCAAACTAAACCCAGAACTAACTACGGTATGAATGAACCAATTTCAAGGTCAGTTAGGGAGTTTAATGAAATATATGGTCACCTTGATCTCTCATTTTCTAGAACCAAATTCAAAAATGATTTATTGTACTTATTTTTAAGAATTTAACTTAATTTTTATCTAATTCTAAGCTTATAAAGGGTCCGCCATCTAACATTTTTTTTTTTTTTTCAACTAGTGCTTATTTCGTGAATGGTAACACTTAGCTCATGTCTGATTTGACAGATAATTAGTTTTATCCTTCCGCTGAATGAATATGGTTGTGTATACGCTTCGCTAAGTGGGCCTGCGATCGACTTAGAGAAGATGCCGAAAAAAAAAATCCTTTCAGATGAAGCTCATTTTGATCTTGGCGGGTAGTAAACAAGCAAAATTGTCGCATTTGGGGCACAGAAAACCCGCTCGCATACATTGAAAAGCCGATACACCCAAAACGAGTCACTGTTTGGTGCGGATTTTGGTCCAGAGGCATAATTGGGCCATTTTTTCGAAAATGAGCAAGGAGTGGCCGTTACAGTCAATGGCGATCGTTATCGGGCCATGTTGAACGAATTTTTGTTCACAAAAATTGAAGAGGAGGATATTGGCAACATTTGGTTTCAACAGGACGGCCGCGGCGCTACGTGCCACACAGCTGAAGCTACACTCGATGTTTTGCGCTATTTTCAAAAAAAAAAAAGAAGTTACAAGCTTACACTTAACTTGCCAAACACTTGCTATTTTTCTAGGCGGATAGTGGCATTAAACCACAGTACACCTACACATATGTAAGGTAATACATATATCTTGCGCAGGTTTTCAAAATTGAAAGTATCACTAATTAAAAATGGCTGTTTGAGTACAGCATTAGGAGAAACAACAAAAAATATTGGAATTTTGACAAGTAAAGTAGCAATAGGATCAGCTATTTTCAAAGATGCGCAGAACTGAAGTAAAACGAAACAGCTAATAATATTACCTTTAATATGTGTACAGTACAGTGGCATTAAACAACTATTTTTACCAATAAATCGACTCAAAAAATAATTCCCTATCTCAAAACTGCTTCAATCTGATAGACAGATAGGTAGATAGATAGTGTTGATTTATTATTTGTTTCTTTCATATGATACAAAATGTATTATTACATAAATCTTTAAAGCATGGATTTTGCCGTCTGCCTGATTAACATTTCAGAACTAAAATAAAAACTAAATAGTTTGTTTGTATTAATTGATAGGTATGATAAATTATAGCTAATAAGTAATTTGTCAGATATTAAAAATTTTCATTTATAATGTTATTTCTATACGACATTGCTGTTTTGTAATAACCTAAAAGTAATTTTACATCTATTTCACAATTAAAGAGAGCTAAGACTTCTGCTTGCCATTTAACATCGCTGCCTAGATAAAATCTTCGAGTTTCCTTAAGAACAAGACATTTACCAATGAAGTGAACAACATCTTCTCGCTCCTTCAGGTTGCAAAGGCTGCAGTAGATCGGCAAATCGGAACGATGTGGAATATAGTTCAGCTTGATGAGTTCTCCTCTCATTTTGAAGATTGAGGATATTAGTTCTTGATTGTTAGGGTTGTTGAAATAATTCCTTTCACACAAATTGTGGTTTAGAGAGCTCTATACCGATCGATGAACTGAGGACGTAGCCATATCTATACAATCAATCCTATATTGTTCGTCCACTTTGCAGATAAGTTCATTGAACAATTTTGTTGGTAGTCTTCCATTTTCTATTACAGAATTGAATTCCATTCTACAGTAGCTTGCAAGATCCTCAAGTTTCCTATACCATAAATTTCTTCTTTGTATAGCTTGCATGGCAACGATTTTGGGAAGCCTTTCGTCTGGCATATCAAGCACTTTCAATATATAGTCTGCATGTAGTTTTAAAGTTTTCAAAAACAATGGTGACATTCCTGTTTCGATTATCAGCATGCAATTGGGTGTTGTACTTGGTAAACTAAAGCATCTTTTAACATAATATCTTAACAATTTCTCTACAGTCTCATACTGCCTGTACCCCCAAGATTGTGCTGCATACATCATCACCGACTCCGCTACCCCAGCAAAAACTTTATACTTAACGCTGTGATCAACAAATTTGTTTAAGAAACATCTTTTCCAAGTAGCACATATTGCACTTTTTGCTTTTACGAGTTTATCTTTTTAATGAGGTTCCATGTTAAGATTACTAGTAATAGTCATTCCAAGATATTTGTAATGTTTTACAACTTCAATCGGCACTCCATTAAAATTCCATTCCTCATTTCTACACAGTCTTCCCGAACCTTTTTTAAAAATCATTATTTTAGATTTTTCGAAGTTAACCGTTAGATTCCATGATTGGCAGTACGAATAAAGACGGTTAATCATGAGTTGTAATGTTTCAGGTGAGTACGCAAATAATACGACATCATCTGCAAATAGAAGAGCTTTTACCAAAACTCCGGCTTCCCCCTGGGAGGAAATCTATTAGATCGTTGATATACATAGAAAAAAGATATGGGCTTAAGGAACATCCTTGCTTTACACCCATATTTGTTTCGAACCACTCGGAAGTATCAGTTCCACTCCACACGACACCTCGATTCCCCTCATACATATTTTCGAGTACTTTTCCAAACTTGTAGCTCATGCCAGTATTGTAAAGCTTATAAGAATATAGCTCTTCGATCGATGGTATCAAAGGCTGCCTTGAAATCACCGAAAAACGCGAAAAATTTTTTTTTTTCAGTTCCAGGAATGTACCAGCAATGTTTTGTAGTGCAAAAATATTATCTACGGTTGAATAACCACTACGGAAACCAGCTTGATTTTCATAGATAATTTTTTGGTTCTCAATCCAATGTGCCATTCGTTTATTTAAAAGTTTTGTGAATACCTTATAAGATGCATTAAAAAGTGATATTCCTCTATAATTAGAAGGCTCAGCTATATTTCCCTTTTTATGTATGGGAAATATTATTTCTTATTTGAAATGTTGTGGTATAACTCCCGATTCCAGTATTTTGTTAAATGAATTTGTCATTTTTTCCTTAAGATTGTTGGTCGCATATTTAAAAAGCTCTATAAGGATCCCATCTGGACCTGGTGATTTTTGGTCCTTAAGTTTTTCTACGACTGAATATATTTCTTCAATAGTGAAAGGTGTATCGAGTACTTCATTTGAATTAAGTGGTGTTGCAAAGTGGATCGGGAGTATATTATTTATTGGATTCAATAAGGATTGCAACATAGTCCCTTAATGAGCTTGCACTTATTTGATTGCTTATTTGAGGTACTTTGCCATTAAATTTGTTTATTGCACACCAAAACTCTTTTGAATTTTTGCAGCATGTAAGCCTAAGAGCCTCTTCTTCATGTAAACGCCTCTTTTTTTTTTGTTTACATAATCTCTTAAAAGCTTTCTTTAAAGTAATTGTTTCCAACCTTACGGAAAACTTTGAGCCATCCAAAAGACTTTAACCTCGCTGCTTCACATTCCTTATCGAACCATTTTTCTTTATAACTACTTTAGTATCTTTTTATGAAGTTGTCTGGAGGATGGATACGATCGTTTAACAATATCCTCAATCTCATTCATATTTTGATGTTCTCCTGTGTTTAAGTTTCGTTCTAAATTTTTCTTGTACTCAGTTGCCTTTGAATCTTTCCACAATATCTAAGGGGGGAGTAACATGTTCACTGTTTCTTCTCGTTCGATGCTTCAATCTGCATTTCTCTCAACCACTGACAGCAAGTACTGTTTTGAGTCGCATCCAAGTTCTCTTATCTGCATTCTTTTTTACAAATTTTAAATCAATTTTTAATACAAAAAATATCGACTCCATTATCTTTCTTTTTTTTTTATTTAAAAAACAAAATTTGAATTTGATATAAATGTAAGTTACATTTGTATTTTTCTCTCAACATCACTTCACTTCTGCCTCTATCTCAACCTACGCATATTACTATGTGTTCAGATGGAGATGGCGCGGATGCATAAAACCGGCCCAATCCGAACGAGAACGAATTTTTTTTTTTTTTTTTTTTTTCAGTTCATCAATAAACCGTTCATGTTTACGTACGATGAATAGTTGATTTACATAAACAATGGCAATATTATTGTCTTGGCAGTTGTTGTTGTTGTTGTTGTTGTTGTTGGATTAACACCCATTCGAGTTCAGAACCATCAGTGATGATGATTTGGAAAACATTTAAAATCCAGTATAAGTTATGTGCATGTAACTGTATTCGTGTAGGTACAGCCATGAATATGTTAATGTCAATGTTTTTATTTTTATTTATATATATTTTTTTTTTTTTAACTTTTCGTTAAAACCCATCAGCCGGCTTATCTCTTATAAATACACTGAGTGGGTTAAGATCAACTCACATTAATATAAATTACGATTTCATTGTTTTAAATAGTATAGTGACGATCGAGAGAGTAATTTGATAAGGCTGATGCTGCTGGCATTGACAGAGGCTTTTGATATTGAAGTAATTTAGTTAAGTGGCTGTTGATTTCTGGAATGCTATATTGTACAGTATACAGGCGTATATACATTATACGTTTATAATGAACAAATTGTTATTGGTGAAAGTCAATCATACATTCATTTGTACATTCTATTTCCCTTCTATAGAAAGCGTTTAATAAAAGTGCCAATAAAATAATCCCATTATTAAAATTCAATTATTTTTATATTTTGTGAGTTTTTTTTTGTCTGAACAGCCTCAACAGCTTCGCCCACGAAGCGAGATAATGCGCTCAGCAAAAGTTTCCTTCAATAAATTGATTGTTTCGTTGGATGTATTGCATGCAGCGCGCGCCGCACAGTGGTTCGGTTTGTATGGGAGAGCGGAAAAAAGTCTGTTTTATCTGAACGGTTCAACGGATTTAAATGAAATTTGGCAAACATGTTTAGATTAGTCTTATACATGTTTGGTCAAAATTTGGTTGAAAAAAAATAATTAGAAACAAAGTTATTGACATTTTTCTAAAATTTGAGGGTTTTGATGTTTCTATGGGAGAGCGGAAAAAAAATCTGTAACATCTGAACTGCTTAACGGATTAAGATGAAATTTGATTCGCAATTAAAAATTAGTCTTATACACATTTGGTCAAAATTTGGTTGAAAAAAAATAATTAGAAACAAAGTTATTGACATTTTTCTAAAATTTGAGGGTTTTGATGTTTCTATGGGAGAACGGAAAAAAGTCTGTAAAATCTGAACTATTAAACGAATTTTAATTAAATTTGACACACATGTTAAGATTAGTCTTATACATGCTTGGTCAAAATTTGCTCAAGAAAAAATTATTAGAAAAAAAGTTTTTGACATTTTTATAAAATTTGAGGGATTTGATGTTATATTTAAATAATTTTTTTTTTAGTAAAATCTTAACTTTTTATTTTGAACAAAATATTATTATTAACTATGTATATTTTAATGTATTGAATTCACTTTATATGTTTGTTATTATATTTCACTTCACTTTCACTTATTGGTTGATCAAAGAGTAAAAATTTTTCTTACACACCTTGCACAAATGCTCAATAACTCAATACTGACTTTTTTTTTTAATCCTTTATATATATAGATTTAAGTAAGAGATTTTATTTTAATAAGCCATTACTAATCCTTACAGGTAATAAAAAATTACGCAATACACAACAAAAACAAAGCAATAAAACTTAAAAAAAAAACACCTTTTTAATTTTTACCTGCCCTACTTTTAGCGAAAAATAAAAAAAAAATAAAGGATTATCCCTAATCTTTTTCTTTATTATGTATTAAGCTCTATCATATAATTCAAAATATCATAAAACTATATCATTTTTCGTGTGTTGTTTTCAAGAAAATTGAGTTGAAAGTTGAAAAATTTTCCAAGGAGGAATAAATGGTTTCGCAAAAATCGAAATTCTCAGACCTGGGTCAATGTATTAATTTTGTTTAATTTTTAAAATAAAGTTTGACATTTTTTCTTAAAAAATGGGCTTAATCAGTTCATTCTGACAATTAATACCGAAGAAATCAAACTTTTTGGTAAACACCACCGTCAAGACGGAGTTTTTTGAAATCCGATTTAGTGAAACATTTTTGAGCATAACTTCCACATCTGCACGTATCTGCAGCTGATTTTTTCTGTGCTTTAACATGAGTGTATGGAGCATATGGTGGCATACTTACTTTCTTGGTATCTTTTGGAGCTGTTTTTTTAAATCAAAAAGTTTAAAAAAAAAGCATTTTTTCTTAGTACTTAAGCTTCAGGCTACTTATAGAAGGTATCTTTTATAAATAATCAATATTTTTTTTTATTTTTAGATAATCGAAAATAGACCAATTAAATTATTTAAGAAGCTAGAGAATTTATCTACAGGAACTTCGGAAAAAAACATCTCAAAATTTGTTGAAAATACGGTTCGCGATTTGAGTAAAATTATTTTTCAACTTTGAGGGCTTGTAAATCAGAACATACAATATATATGTTAAAAAATACTTTTAAATCATACGCTCGGGTTATCTAAGAGTACTTAAACATAAAGTTTAAAACGATATACATGACTTTTTCAAAAGACTTTTTTCCGCTCTCGCACCACTGTGCGCCGTCTTGTTGGAACCAAAGGTCGTCCGTCCACATCAACATCCTCCAATTCAGGCATTAATCATGGCTCTATAGCGTTCCCCATTGACTGTTGACATTATGGACGGCTTCATTTTTGAAGAAATATGGACCAATGATTCCCTCTGCCCATAGAGCACACCAAACAGTGACTTTTTGAAGATGTAACGGCGTCTCAACAATGGCTTGTGGATTATGATAACTCCAATACGACAATTTTGCTTATAAAAGTAACCATTCAACCAAAAATGAGCTTCATCGCTGAACAAAATATTCTTGTGAAAATCGGGATCGGTGGCCATCTCGTGTTTTGGGCCCATTTGATCACAATTTGGAAGCGTTGTTCAGGAGTAAGTCTATTAATTATAAAATGGCAAACCAAACTGAGCATTAATCAAGTGACAGCTGTCAAAAAGACCAACTCCGAAAAAAGTATTGCCAGATGGAAAACCAAACGTCTAAAAAAGACACCCGTTACTTAGGTCCAGATTTTCAGTGCCAGATTAAAGTTAGACCCCAGTTAACTCATCAAATTTGGTGAGTAACCTCAGGACAAACTGAACAGATGCTTTTGATGTTTTATTAACCGCATGCATTCTCCACCGAAAAACTGCTTCCTCAGTTCACTGTGGGTTAATTTACATCTAGAGGTAGCTAACTCTGGTTTAACTTACCACTAAAAAACTGAGCCTTAATGACAATAATGTACAATTTTTAAAGAAATTAATTAGAACAAAATTAAAACTTTTTTTTTGCAAAATTATGAGTTTGAAAAACAATATTTCTAAAACTTGTTCACTAAACAATTTGATAATTTTAAATCGTTGTTTTTTTTTAGAAAACTGCCCTCCCGAAAAATAGGGGAATAAGACCCACTCTTATACGATTTTTACTTGCTCTATTGGTTTCGTGTTAAAAAAATTTCGAGGTTGTAATCGAAACTAACACTACAATGATCGAGAAGTCCGAAAAAGTGGGTTTCATCATGTCGTCCGTCGGCCTGTGCGTCCATTTAATTTGAGCTAGAGCCTAAACGGGTGGTTTGATTTGTATGAAATTTGGTATAGAGGATTTTTATGTGATTCCCGAGAGGGAAAATTCGAACGGGTAGCTGCCATAGAAAAATGTTGGTTTTTCTTCAAATTTTCTCTAAAACGGCTTTAACAGTTTTGATAACACTTCGTGTCTGAAATGACTAAAGTAATTGTCAGAAAAATTCGTTTCAGTTTTTTAGCGAAAAATTCACATAACGAATATAAAGGGTGTTTTTTTTTTTAGACGTGTGGTTTTCCATCTGGCAATACTTTTTTCGGAATTCGTCTTTTTTACAGCTGTCACTTGATTTATGCTCAGTTTGGTTTGCAATTTCAACCTGAACAACGTTTGCAAATCGTACAAATTTATTACTAAAATAATGGTTCGGTTAGCGGGACGAATCGCGCGCTGCGTCCAATATTCGGTCGACATAATCGCATAAATTCGAGCAACCATGGATCGGTTTCGCACCACGTTTACTCTAGTGGATAATGTGCATCCTCAGAGACGCCGGCCGTACAGTGCGCATCGAAGACGCTATTGCTGCTGTGGAGCAGAGTATCGAAGAATACCCGAATGAGTCCATCCGCCATCGCGCGAGTTACATGTGCAACCAAACCGCCCCCACACCATAACCGATAACCTGATTCTGATTAATCAACACTATTTTACTTTTTCGCTAAATAAGCAATTCGTACTTTTAAATATTTTTACTTCAACATTATTTTACTTTTTCGCTAAATAAGCAATTCCTACTTTTAAATATTTTTACTTCAACATTATTTTACTTTTTCGCTAAATAAGCAATTCTTGCTTTCAAATATTTTGACTTCCAATGAATTTGTATTTTTAATAAGTAAGCATTTCCCTCAAAGGTTAATGCATTATTGTTTCTAAGAATTCTAAAGACTTATGTATTTTTGCCTAACTAAACAATTTGTATTTGTAATATTGTATTTAATTATTGATTTGAATTTCAATTAAAGTTTGTCTGTCAAAGAAGAAAGTTGGTTTTTTTTTAAGCTCCCGTTTCACGACAAACATAACTCGCGCAACAATTGGAGCTGTCGAAAATTGGGCCTCTCGGCTGGAATTTAATCGAGCCAGCCGCGGCGTCCACTTGCCCGAAATCATTTTGAAAACATAATGGCAAACACTTATCTTTATAATAAAGCTAAATTCTTGGCCATAACATTAAATTATATGCGTTTTAGTTCTTCTTGAAAACCACACGTCTAAAAAAAATCCCCCTTCATAATAGGCATTACACGTTTTTTGAGAAAATTATCATATTTTTGGGTTATTCGCGTATATATTTTCCATTGTTTAACCGATTTTGTTATAGTTTTGCAAACTGGTGATTCTCTTTAGTTTAAACAATATTGCATTTAAAAATTCAAACAAAAAAAAAATTATTTCTGGCTTTTTAACATTTTCTCGTTAAAGATAGGTTTCATAATATAAGCTGTGTTTTTTGTACTCACTTCTTCGCTTTTAATAAAAGTGCACAAAAACACAACAATGTTTAACGGATTTATATCTTCTTCGTTCATAAGCGAAAAGGTCTATCGCCATTGACTAATTCCGCTTAGTTGTTGTATTTTACATGGAAATTATTTTTTAGCTGGTTTGGTTTTGGCAACACTGGTTTTGAAAGCTGACGTGTGTTTAGTACCTTGTGTCACTGTCAAACAGCTTCAGTTTGGTTTGCAATTTAACCATGGATCGTCTTACAAATGAACAACGCTTGCAAATTATTGAATTTTACTATCAAAATTCGTGCTCGGTTCGAAATGTTCATCGCGCGCTGCTTCCATTTTATGATCGGCATTCTCGACCTTCTGAGCAGTCTATTCGGAAGATTGTGACCAAATTTCGCACCAAATTTACTTTGTTGGACATTAAACCACCAACACGTTTACGTACTGTGCGTAGTGAAGAAAATATTGCGGCCGTATCAGCTAGTGTGACAGAAGACCGCGATATGTCGATTCAGCGCCGTTCCCAGCAGTTAGGCCTTTGTTACAGCACTACGTGGAAAATTTTGCGGAAGGATTTGGGCGTAAAGCCTTTTAAGATACAGCTGGTGCAAGAACTAAAGCCAGCCGACCTACCACAACGCCGAATTTTTGGTGAATGGGCCCTTGGAAAGCTGGCCGAGGATCCGCTTTTTTATCGAAAAATTGTGTTCAGCGATGAGGCTCATTTTTGGTTGAATGGGTACGTAAATAAGCAAAATTGCAGCATTTGGAGTGAAGATCAGCCAGAAGCATTGCAACAGCTACCAATGCATCCCGAAAAAGCCACTGTTTGGTGCGGTTTATGGGCCGGCGGCATTATTGGGCCATATTTCTTCAAAGATGATGCGAATCGCAGCGTTACTGTCAATGGTGAACGCTACCGAGCGATGATAACAAACTTTTTTTTGCCCGAAATGGAAGTTCTTGACTTGCATGATGGTTTCAACAAGACGGTGCCACATGCCACACAGCACGCGAAACAATGGCGCAATTGCGAGGCGAGTTTTGGTGAACAGTTAATTTCACGTTTCGGGCCGGTCAATTGGCCGCCTAGATCGTGCGATTTGACACCATTAGATTATTTTTTGTGGGGGTATGTCAATGCTAATGTCTATAGGGACAAGCCCGCTTCGATTGACGCACTGGAAGCCAACATCCATGCATTCATTCGTGAGATACCGGCCGATATGTGTGAAAGAGTATGCCAAAATTGGACTCAGCGGATGGGCTACCTGAGACGCAGCCGCGGTCAACATTTGCATGAAATTATCTTTAAACATTAAATTGCAAGGTTCAAACTATCGATTCAAATAAATATTTCATTCATTTTTTCGAATTTTTTGTGTATTTTTTTTTTTAAAGTTCTAAACCTCTTAAAAAATCACCCATTATTTCTTAAGCTGGTGGTATAGATCCCCTAAAAACACACACCTATTATCGAACCATTAATATTTATCTTCACGATGTGTCTGAATGACAGTTGTTAACCACAAGAGCAAGTCCGTGCGATCCAGTCGTGCATATTTTTTTTTGTTTGCCTCGACCCAACCTTCACGCCCAAGCCTTTTGTCGAATCTTATGCAAAACACCCCGTAGGTATATCTCTAGATAAAGGTATTTGTGAACATTGATTATTAAAATTCTAAACACTATACAAAAGCAATGGTGCACCTGTCGCGTATATACAATAAATATTCACAATAAAATTGAAATTAAAAGAAAAAAACTGAAATTCGTTTTTTTTTTATTTCCAAGAATATTCTCACTAACAATACCCTGATACCCTGATGCAAGCCTTAAAAATCCACATAATAAAACCACAATTTAAAATGAAAGTAACGCACACGTACACCTTATATAACAACAACACAGTATCTTTCTAGTTTCTTATCACACTATAGTCTATAGGTAGGTATAAGGAAAAAGAAATATAAATAATTTGAATTAATTAACATAATGAATGAAATGCATAAGGAAATTGTTTATGAGAACGAAACCCTTCCATCTGAGATCACGAACGACATCACCATCACTCGCATTCGGTCATCATCTGTTTTTTTACTCGAATAAATTTTTTTTATTTTGAAATTCTTTATCTGCTTGTTCTATTGTATAATTTATAACGTGAAGTATTATATTCATCCCTTGCAAAAAAATAAAAATAAGAACAAAATGTCAAGATGATACTTGGAAGAAAAAAAAAATCCTAGTTTACACAATCGCTCAAAAAGGATTGTGTATCTATGCATTTTTGAAATTTATAAAACGTACGTTTACCCTCGTCTGGTTGGAATACTGTATGCCCTTCCTTACTTTTCCATAACTTCACTCTCCGAGCCATTTGATTGAGGTCTTACATATATATTTTACATTCTGAAGGGCATTTGGAAACTACAGTGGAATATGTTAAATTTGACAAAAACAATTATTTTTAAAAAGACGCAATAAACTTAAAGCACATTTTGAGGGGATATATATTCAACTGTTACTTTTTGGAAATTACTATTATAAAGGGTTTTTCAATAAGAGGTGTTATTTTGATATTCAAAGAAAAATGGCAGAGGAAGGTATGCCGTTAATAATGGAACACAACATCAGCCAAATGGCCGCCACGACCACGCTTACAGGACCATATCCTTTTCATGAAATTTTCCATAACCAAATCGCAAAGTGGCTGCCCTATGTCCTCGATAGCCTCACGAATTCCATCTTTGAGGTCTTGAATCGACGCTGGGCTGTTGGCGTAGACCTTATCTTTCACGTGGCCCCAAAGGAAGAAGTCGCAAGGTGTTAAATCACAAGATCTCGGTGGCCAATTGTGATCACCTCTTCGAGAGATAACACGGTCCGGAAACTTTTCCCGTAAAAGATCGATGGTTTCATTGCTTGTGTGGCACGTAGCGCCGTCTTGTTGAAAGTAAACGTTGTCCAGATCAATACCATCCAATTCCGGCGATAAAAAATCATTAATCATCTCTCGATAGCGCAATCCATTGACCGTAACTGTTGCTCCAGCCTCATTTTCGAAAAAGTAAGGTCCAATGACCCCGCCGGACCATAAACCGCACCAAACAGTCACGCGTTGAGGATGGAGAAGCTTTTCAACAATAACTCTTGGGTTTTCCGAGCCCCTGATGCGACAGTTTTGCTTATTGACGTAGCCTCCGAGGTGGAAATGGGCCTCATCAGTCAAGATGATTTTTCGATGAAATTCCGGATCATTTTCATGCATTTCAAGGACCCAATCAGCAAAGACACGACGTTGTTGATGATCAGCCGGCTTGAGTTCTTTATGCAAAATACGGTGTAATGACGTTTGTGGAATGCCTAATTCCAAAGAACGACGAGGAATGGACAAACCTGGGTTTTCTTCAACACTTTGGGCTACAACAGCAATATTCTCAGTTGTTCTTGGTCGACGTGCACGGGTTTTATTCTTCACATCACTAACTTGTCCCAACAGCTCGAATTTGTCCACCAATTTCTGAATTGCGGTCCGACAAGGTGCTCACGACGACCCAAAAATGTTTTAGTTTTACGAACCGTCTCTGCCAAATTTTCACCATTTTTATAGTGAATTTTAATAATTTGAATGCGTTGTTGAAGCGTGTATCGTTCCATTTTTATTAATGGCGTAGTTTCTACTTGTCAAATGTCAAAAAATGACAGCTTCAAAAGTGACAGCTACCGAAATAGCGGGCTATTCAAAATAACACCTCTTATTGGAAAACCCTTTAGTATGGATTCTTTCTCTCTTAGTTAAGAGGGAGCTTATTCGTAATCGTTTACATCAGACATCACCACCAAAGTTGGATCTGAAGCGCTTTAAGGTCCAGTTTTTCAGTGCGAGATTAAAGTTAAACCCGAGTTAACTCATCAAATTTAGTAAGAAGTTAACTCAGGATTAACTGACCAGATGCTTTTCAGTTTTATCCATCGAGTTTGTTTAGTCGTTCTCCATTCACCAACAAAAACTGTTTCTTTAGTTAACTGTCGGTGAATTTACTTCTACATTAAGCTAACCCTGGTTTAACTCACCACTGAAAAACTAGGCCTGAGTGTTTCATATTTTTAAAATAATGACAATTAGCTTCGTAAAAGGTTTAATTACCGGACCCTGATTAATAGGCAAGCACACAGAACACAGAAGCTGTATGGATAAAGAAAAGAAAAAAACTATTCCTCCTATGCCCTGATTCTCTTTCCCAAAGAGACATATAGTCTCTATTTTGGAGATTTCTATTACAATAATCCTGGTTATCTGGCAAATACAGACATTAGCAGTCTCGTACGCTTTATAACGAGCTCTAAATTGTATAACGAGTAAAGAAAGAGCTTTACAAGATTTAATGGACTGAGTGTGTCACTCCTTATTGCTGATGGCAACTAAACTAACTTAAAAGCCATCTACTGCCATGACCACTTTTCTTTTTCAGTTTTCTCCTTACTTAAGGTCCTTAGAAAGCTAAAATTTTGTAATTGAGTTGTCTTAATGCCTAAATCCTAGTAGAGCTTTTCTGATATGAAACGAAATTTATCTTAAATCTCCAAAAAAACAACGAAATGCCTACGAAAATACAGCGAACAAATATTTATGGAGAGTTTCATCAATTGCAAAAAAAAAAAAAAATATGCACGACTTGATCGCACGAACTTGCTCTTGCGGCTAACAACAACACATTGAAGCCGCATGATGTATATATTTACCGACAAAAATATTAAAAGAGTCAAAAGTACTATAAAAATTATTTTTTGTTTGATTTTTTTTTGTTTATAAAAAAAATATTTAAACAAAATTTTAAATACATTATTATTTTTAATATTGAGAAGCATCAGATTGTAAAATTATAACAACATCGGTCTAACCGTGGCAAAGATATACGCAAATAACCCAAAAATAAGACCATTTTCTCGAAAAAACATGCAATACCTACAACAAAAACCTGAACTGCAGTTTTCTTACAATTAACTTGGTTATTACAGGTACGAAGTTTAATCAAAATCGTTAGAGCCGTTTTCGAGAAAATTTGAAGAAACCAAAATATTTGTATGGCAACTACCCGTTCTAGATGAGCTAAAACAAAAATTCTAATTTCCCCTCTAGGGAATCACATAAAAATGCTCTGTACCAAATTTCATGCAAATCGGTCTACCCGTTTAGGCTCTAGCTCAAATTACAGTGGACGCACCGACGCACAGATGCACAGACGCACAGACGTACAGACGCACAGACGCACAGACCGACGGACGGCATGACGAAACCCACTTTTTCGGACTTCTCGATTATCGTAGTGTTAGTTTTGATTATAACCTCAAATTTTTTTTTACACGAAACCAATACTTGTCCTATAGAGCAAGTAAAAACGCAAACATATCACAAAAAGCAATTATGTAGTGAAAGATACAACACGAATAAAACTCAAAGGTCATTTTTACGCACAAAATAATTGGTCTGGGCAATCAATACAATGTGAAAAAAAGAGTGAAGATTTCTTGTCGAACAGCATAAGAACGAAATGCAAACCGCGATATTTTTAAGAGTTTTTTTTCAGCAGCATTTAAAAGTCCAAAGACTTTAATCTTGACAATCGGACTAGTAGAATTCAAGATATAAGATTTTTAAGCAAACCTTATCGGCCTTTTGAAGACTTTTTTTCCGATAAAGTGCGAATGAAAAGCTTATATCTTGAGTTCTATTAATCGCATCGTCAAGATTAAAGTTTCTGGACTAATTGAAAATGGCCTCATTCAAATGATAATACGTCTGAATTTTGTTTTTTGAAAAAAAGTATTAATTTTGTTGTCAATGTTTTATCTTTAGCCGTGTTTTATTGCAAGTCACGAGGAAATTCGCTGGAAAAAAGACGTCGGGGCTACGCAATTTACATATTAAATGCAACAACAACTTCGGGCTAAGCTTAGCACACAGAGAATTCTCGGGCTTAACTTAAGCACGGAAAAAAATGTGTTACTTACCGGCGTGAATTGCATAGTTGTTATCGATAGTTTGTATGGAAACTCCATTTTGTGTCTGTAATGTCGTCGGTAATCCCCGATGTTTTTTTTCAACAAAATCCCTGCGGGCTTGGAAAACAACACGGCTTTTGTTAAAAACTACCAATAAAGCTTAGAACGCTTTCTAAGCAATAACTGCTGTCACCTGTCAAAAATTAAAAAAAAAAAAAAAATTGACTAGAGTTGCCACCAAATTATTCAATAAATCATAACCACAATAAAGAATTCTGCAAATTTTCACATATAAATTTAATAAAACAGTTTTCTTTAATTAATTTAGTAAAATTAAAAACATGTATGGCTCCGCTCGGATATTAAATTCAAAGTTACAAAGCAAGCTAGATTCAATGATGCGGAGTGTATAATAACATAAAAAGGACAAAAGAACAAACATTACGACATAAATGTGCACACAAATAGGTGTACAAGATGTGAATATTGAGTTCAACAACTATACTAACCAAACCAAATGTAGCTATCATGAATTCTATCCGCATTTTCTAAACACGATTTCTTGTTCCACACCTCATTGTTAGTGCTTTGGACCGCACCCACAGTAGGTATCGTATAATGTGTGTATCGACAGCTTCCTGCGCTTGGTGCGATATTTGCTCAACTTGTTATACCTAGTTTCCGCTTCCTCGCTTTATTATTTCTTTACCTGCTGACAGTTAGAACTCGATGTAAATTATATTTTATTACAATGTCTGTTTCATCTTAATGTATAAATGCACACATTTATACATCGTTAGAAAAAGGTTAAAAGAGGGAATCCATTAAGCCATAACACATCGCAACACGAAAACCATAAAACGTGCTTTAAAAAAACACACAAAATCTTTAAAGATTTATAAACCGAGTTGAAATTTGACTTTTCGAAATCTCTTCACGTAAATTTTAATTTACCAATTTATTAGGAAATTTGACGCCGGCCATCGTCGTCTTCGGTTGCAGCCGCTCGCCGCCGCCGCCGGAAGGAGTCTCAATATAATGAATACTTACCACTAAATACGGTATAAGATTTATGTAATTAGTGGATAAAAATTATGCTTTCCGTTGGAGTGCCCTAAACTTTGGAGCTCGTTATCAAATGTCTGTTTATGTAAATGTCTGGTTTATAAAAGTTTCCTACAACATCATTTAGTCATGAAATGTTAGAATAGGTATATATAAATTGGAAAACTCTCATTAAATCAAAAAAAAACCGTTGTTTGTTGTATCAGAAAATCATCATTATTTCTGTTATTGAGTTACATTACTACTGACTGTGGTGGTAAAGTAGAGTTTTATGGTGGATGAGTCCATTAACTCAATAAAAAATTTAGAAATAGTCAAAAAAGGGGACTTAAAAGTTGAAAATTTTACTATTTGTGACATTCGTTTTCATTGATTTGCTTTTATAAAGGGTGTTTTTTTTTAGACGTGTGGTTTTCAAGAAGAACTAAAACGCATATAATTTAATGTTATGGCCAAGAATTTAGCTTTATTATAAAGATAAGGGTTTGAAATTATGTTTTAAAAATGATTTCGGGCAAGTGGACGCCCGCCGCGGCTGGCTCGAATAAATTCCAGCCGAGAGGCCCAATTTTCGACAGCTCCAATTGTTGCGCGCGATGGCGGATGGACTCATTCGGGTATTCTTCGATACTCTGCTCCACAGCAGCAATAGCGTCTTCGATGCGCACTGTACGGCCGGCGTCTCTGAGGATGCACATTATCCACTAGAGTAAACGTGGTGCGAAACCGATCCATGGTTGCTCGAATTTATGCGATTATGTCGACCGAATATTGGACGCAGCGCGCGATTCGTCCCGCTAACCGAACCATTATTTTAGTAATAAATTTGTACGATTTGCAAACGTTGTTCAGGTTGAAATTGCAAACCAAACTGAGCATAAATCAAGTGACAGCTGTAAAAAAGACGAATTCCGAAAAAAGTATTGCCAGATTGAAAACCACACGTCTAAAAAAAAAAACACCCTTTATATTCGTTATGTGAATTTTTCGCTAAAAACCTGAAACGAATTTTTCTGACAATTACTTTAGTCATTTCAGACACGAAGTGTAATCAAAACTGTTAAAGCCGTTTTAGAGAAAATTTGAAGAAAAACCAACATTTTTCTATGGCAGCTACCCGTTCGAATTTTCCCTCTCGGGAATCACATAAAAATCCTCTATACCAAATTTCATACAAATCAAACCACCCGTTTAGGCTCTAGCTCAAATTAAATGGACGCACAGGCCGACGGACGACATGATGAAACCCACTTTTTCGGACTTCTCGATCATTGTAGTGTTAGTTTCGATTACAACCTCGAAATTTTTTTAACACGAAACCAATAGAGCAAGTAAAAATCGTATAAGAGTGGGTCTTATTCCCCTATTTTTCGGGAGGGCAGTTTTCTAAAAAAAACAACGATTTAAAATTATCAAATTGTTTAGTGAACAAGTTTTAGAAATATTGTTTTTCAAACTCATAATTTTGCAAAAAAAAAGTTTTAATTTTATTCTAATTAATTTCTTTAAAAATTGTACATTATTGTCATTAAGGCTCAGTTTTTCAGTGGTAAGTTAAACCAGAGTTAGCTTCCTCTAGATTTAAATTAACCCACAGTGAACTGAGGAAGCAGTTTTTTGGTGGAGAATGCATATGCGGTTAATAAAACATCAAAAGCATCTGTTCAGTTTGTCCTGAGTTAACTCACCAAATTTGATGAGTTAACTGGGGTCTAACTTTAATCTGGCACTGAAAACCTAAGACCTAAGTAGTATTTTTGTGTTCAATATTCACTGTTCTTATAAATTTTTAGTCAAACACAAAAACCAGGTGCCTAAATGTCTTCTATTTTTTGAGAAAATTGAAAATAACTGAATTTACAACAGAATTTTTTTTTTTTTTTTTTCAAAAATTTTAGTTTTCAAATAAATTTTGGAAGAAATTATTCGCTTAAGCAATTTGATTTAAAAACAGAATTAAGGAATTGATTTCTGGCTTCAAAAAAAGGGCATAGCATGACATTGTAAGTGTTGCCGTTGTTTTTTAATGTTTTTTTTTATATAGGTTTAGTCAAGACGTTTAGGCGGGATTGGCAATTTTCTAAACAATCGAAAATTGCCAATCCCGCCTAAACGTCTTGACTAAACCTACACGCCCTAGTCTTTTGTTTTTTCTTATGCAAAACACCCTGTATATGGTTATGTGAAAGCTCCTCTCCTGCGGTATGAACTCTACATAGTCTTCTCAGTTCGTCAGTAAATTAATTATTAATCAACTCCGTTGTATTTATTTTTTTCTGCAAGAAATTGCGTTGTCAACTCCATGATTTAATTTATTGAGCAATGCTGGCTTTTTCGACGTTACTTCGTTAATCAGGTTATCCAATTCATCTGAAAACCGTTCCATTTTTTTTTTTTTAATTCCACCCTTACCCGATTAAAAATAATTGTTCGACCTCCTTAAAATATTCGACTCCTCAGATTATCATAAGAACCAAACTAGTTGACCTGTATAGTATTTATAATCCTGTAGGTATAGGTGGGTACACACTTATTATACTTAAAGTTATGATTTGTTGAATGGCTTTCCAGGATCTTTTATATTTTATGTTGGATTTCATTGATAGTTGAATTACCGTCAACTTATCTGGATCCTCTCAAATAACTGTATTATATTTCGCAGTCTTTCATCTAAATGAGAGTAAAAATACTGCGAAAACTCTCAAGTATGCTCTCGAGAACAATTTCTCGCAAGTGGACAGAGAGTGGCTTGCTAAGAGGGTTGCAGGAGCTTGGAGGACATCTAGAGAGTCGACATCTCTAGACTCGAGAGTTTTTTAATGAAAGTATTTTCAATAATGAAGACGCACTTTAATATCTTTTCAAATATCTTCTTCATTGAGTTTAAATTTTTCAGTTTCACGTATAAGCTCTTTATATATATCTAGGTAAGCTTAAACTTCTTCCATACAACTTTTAAATTACATGGCCCTGCCACCATCCAGTATTGAAGAGGCATTAATCCTTTAGAAATAAGTTTCGGGAGATGAGACTCTTAAAGTGACCATCTCCCTTGGTAAAACTGTTAACGCGTTCGTTTATATTTTGAGTTTTCCTATTAAAATTAAATACCACTTATTCCTTTATACCTATCTTAACAAGTGAGCCTAGAGGGAAAATGTTCATTCAATGGTTCCTCATAACATTGTCGCTGCGAATAATATCTTTACCTATTTCACAAATAAAATCTAAGTTTGAACATTCTTAACGAACTATTTTTTACTTGCGATAAAATATACGCAAATACATAAGGCGTGTTTTTTTTTTTGAGAGCCCAGAGGGATTTGGTTGCAAAAAAAAAAAACAACATCGGGGATTACCGACGCCATTACAGAAACAAAAACGAGTTTCCATACAAACTATCGATAACAAGTATGCAATTCACGCCGGTAAGACAGTTTTCTCCGTGGTTAAGCTAAACCCCGAGAATTCTCTGCGCTTAGCTAAGCCCGAAAGGGCGGATAAGTTGTTGTTGCATTTAATATGTTAATTGCTTAGCCCCAACGTCGTTCTCTTCGACCAATTTCCACCGAGCATGCAAAAAAAAAAACACTCATATAATAAGGAAAAACAGAAAGAAGAGTGATAACTCTGCAATTTTTTCAACCTCAGCAATATTGTCTACCCCTGCCACCTATGTCCCTCGCCAACGTGCGTAAAAATTGCATCGTTTGAAAGCAGTATATGTAAACGTAGAATTAAAGTTCAGATTTGTATCACTGAACGCACCCGATACCCTACCATACCTACAGCCAATTGTCAATCCCTACAGCTGACTATTATTATTTTTGTTTTCTTTTTCTTTTTAGTTTCTAGTGTCGCGTCCATTTTGTTCGGGCAATAATTAAAAATTAAAGAATAAAATATAAAAATATAAGTGTTAAAATGATAAAAAAACAATTTGCTTTCGGTTGCTGGAAAAAAAATCGCAGAGTAGATTTTCGTAACGTAACGTGCTACAACGGAACGTGCTACTCCGTAACGTTGCACAGAGGCGAGTCCACGTTTTTATTTCACTCTACCATAGATGTTTACACATCAAAAGTCTGTCTCACGATTCTGTTCGTCTGTCTGTCTGTTCGGCTACAGCTTAAACGGATGGATTGATTTTCTTTAAACTAGGTTATTAACGTTTTTTTGACATTTTTTTTTTTCACTTTTTAGGACCAAAACTAAATGTACCTTCCACACAAATGTACGACTCTGATTGACGGACATGGTAGTGTCCAGCCGGGTTTTGGAGGCTCTAAGCCTTTTTTACTTTTAGACCCCCCTCCCTAACTTACATAGGTACCAACCAATAAAGATAGAAATTTCAAATATTTGCTAAGCTAGCGAAGCACAGGCGACTCACCAAATTTCAAGTACCTAGCATTAGTGGTTCCTGATATATACCTACTTCTGACTGACTCTCTGATCACTGACTGATTGATTGACAAATCATCAACAACTATAGAGTACTTACCGACACCGTAGAATCTTGTAATAGGGCATAGCAGTAGAATCTAGTGGTGCATATAGGGAAAAAATCGAAACTTTTAAGTTTTTTGAGGTTGTATCCGCGCCCACTTTCTAAGAATTGTTATATAAAATGGAGCACTTCTGATTGTTTTAGAAGTATGAAATTTAGCAGAGCGGTAGGAGATGTAACGTAAATAAAGGAAAAAAATTGAAAACTTGAGATTTTTCATTCAGGGGTCCCACTTTCTCAGATTTTTTTTTAGGTAGGTACTTTGTCTTAAAAAGATAAAATTTGATTTGATAAAATTTGCGTTAGTTTAAAGTTTATAAAGCGATTTTTAAGAGCATTATCACCCGAATTAATTTTTTTTTTTTTTTTCAAAATAAAGGCTTTTCCAATACGAGGTGTTATTTTGATATTCAAAGAAAAATGGCATTTTTTGAGATAAATGGTCGGATGTTTATTTCATTATAAAGAGGAAGGTATGCCGTTAATAATGGAACACAACATCAGCCAAATGGCCGCCACGACCACGCTTACAGGACCATATCCTTTTCATGAAATTTTCCATAACCAAATCGCAAAGTGGCTGCCCTATGTCCTCGATAGCCTCACGAATTCCATCTTTGAGGTCTTGAATCGACGCTGGGCTGTTGGCGTAGACCTTATCTTTCACGTGGCCCCAAAGGAAGAAGTCGCAAGGTGTTAAATCACAAGATCTCGGTGGCCAATTGTGATCACCTCTTCGAGAGATAACACGGTCCGGAAACTTTTCCCGTAAAAGATCGATGGTTTCATTGCTTGTGTGGCACGTAGCGCCGTCTTGTTGAAAGTAAACGTTGTCCAGATCAATACCAACCAATTCCGGCCATAAAAAATCATTAATCATCTCTCGATAGCGCAATCCATTGACCGTAACTGTTGCTCCAGCCTCATTTTCGAAAAAGTAAGGTCCAATGACCCCGCCGGACCATAAACCGCACCAAACAGTCACTCGTTGAGGATGGAGAGGCTTTTCAACAATAACTCTTGGGTTTTCCGAGCCCTAGATGCGACAGTTTTGCTTGTTGACGTAGCCTCCGAGGTGGAAATGGGCCTCATCAGTCAAGATGATTTTTCGATGAAATTCCGGATCATTTTCATGCATTTCAAGGACCCAATCAGCAAAGACACGACGTTATTGATGATCAGCCGGCTTAAGTTCTTGTGTTAACTGAACTTTATAAGCCTTAAGACCCAAATCTTTATGCAAAATACGGTGTAATGACGTTTGTGGAATGCCTAATTCCAAAGAACGACGAGGAATGGACAAACCTGGGTTTTCTTCAACACTTAGGGCTACAACAGCAATATTCTGAGTTGTTCTTGAGCGACGTGCACGGGTTTTATTCTTCAAATCACTAACTTGTCCCAACAGCTCGAATTTGTCCACCAATTTCTGTATTGCGGTCCGACAAGGTGCTTCACGACGACCCAAAAATGTTTTAGTTTTACGAACCGTCTCTGCCAAATTTTCAGCATTTTTATAGTGAATTTTAATAATTTGAATGCGTTGTTGAAGCGTGTATCGTTCCATTTTTATTAATGGCGTAGTTTCTACTTGTCAAATGTCAAAAAATGACAGCTTCAAAAGTGACAGCTACCGAAATAGCGGGCTATTCAAAATAACACCTCTTATTGGAAAACCCTTTAAATTTTAATAATTTTGACTCGTTGTTGGCTTGTATTTCTTTCCATCATGAAAAATGGCAAACCTTATTGAAGAGAAATGTCAAAAGAGCGGCAAGAAATATGGCGTCGTTTGCTGTCCCTGTTGCTCTACTTTTGTAGCGTCCCTGTTGAAAAACCCTTTAGTTTCTTAGAATTTCATTTTATTAATTTTAAAATTTTTTATTTTCCACCTCCAAGGTTTCAACACAAAAGCGACAAAATGTCAATTGTTTATCAACGATAAATGTTTGATTGACTACAATTTTGATGAAACTACATTGTTGATATAATGACTAAGACTTATTTATAATAAATTTACACTAAAGTCAGACTCTATTAGAAATTTTCAAATACCGTATTGAGAATTGACAACCATAACAGGGGTCTATACAAACATATTGTATATGTAACAAAAAAAAAAAATCGAAGAAAATACGTTGATTAAAAATGGTTGTTGGGAAAATTTACCTTATAAATTTGTCATGCCAACTCAATTGAATATTTGAAGCCATAGAATACCTTTTAACCTTGTGCTTTACTTGCAAGGCACGAAGTTAACCTTTTTCAACCTCAAAACGAAAGAAGATGTTGTAATAATGTTGAAAGTATGAAGGTAAAGCTATACTGTATAGACTCGTATATTGAACAAAAAATAAATATATCTTTATCGAAAAGACTTAATAATAATTGAATACAGCTTTATTTGCAAACTTATTATTTATTAAATTTATATACATATATTTCGCTTAACATGTTCAGTATACCAATTTATTCCAAAAAACAAAAAGACAGCCAGACTTGGTCGTAATTTCTTTCCGAAACGCATGTCACCGTCCGCCAACAATATGTACCTACATACTATAAAAACAAATCGCAAAATGTAAATAACAATTATTTTCACATAAATTATTTGTGTTATTTTTTCTTTTACATATTTTTTTTTTTTTTTTTTTTTTTTTAAAAAGCAAAAATAACTTACCATCACAGTGAAAACAAAAACAACAAAAAAATATTTCATACAATATACTCGACTGGTATACCCCACCACAACCCGCATTGGTCACATCTTGAATTCTGGCTCTTTATATTTACGATTGGAATAACTTTGAAATTCAATCCGTTTTTTTTTTGTGAAACATGTTTCGAGATTATGGAGTGCCCCGACCATCATCCCAAGGAGGCAGAAAAAAAAAAAAAAAAAAAAGAAAAAAAAAAACGACTACGGAATAGCTAATGATTACCTAAAAAATGTCAATGTAAAATACACGAAGAAGAAAACCAGAACTACACGTAGGCGTTAAGGTATCTTTCAGTCAGATTGTTGTTGGTGCATTTGTGCGAAGAAAGCAAAGTTTTAGGTTTTTTTTTTATTTTTTTATTTTTCACCCACTCATTCAATGGGAAAACAAGATCTTGTTAGTTGTAAGTCTTTTATTTTTTTTTTCATTATATGCAACTAGGTACTATCGTAAAATTATTTTCAGTGCTAGATTTATCCATAGGGCAAAGTGGGCAAGTCTATATCTATATAGGCTCTTTTCAGGAAAGTTGTGTTTTGTTTGGGTGAAGTTATTGGGATTCGTCGTTTTAGGGTTTGAATTGATTTTTAAAGTGGAAACCGATGCGAAAACAAATGTGGTTAAAATGACAGGCGGTAGTTAGAGCTTTTCAATTTTTGAACTATGCTATGGACCAGTTTTTCAGGCGAGAGAAAATAGACTTTTACTGCGAAAAATCCCCGACAAAGGTTTTAAACAAAATTTGCTGATTTTCAAAAAACTAAATTTTTTTTCCTTTCTTTAAAACCTTTAAGGGCTGGCCAAACAGAATGCGGTTGGGTGGTGCGGTCAACAATTCACGAGCAAGAAAAAACCGCGACGGGTAAGTTTTTGTTGTAGCTTTTTTTTTTTTACAAAGAACGCTAGACCGCGCTCTGTTTGGCCAGTTCTTTAGCCCTGGCCCAAATTTGGGTAGGTGCCATTTTAGGAAATGCCTGAACGGTCACCGCAAATGGTCAATGCGTTGACTCTATGAGGTCAGAATGACATCAAATTATGTCCCAAAGTTGTCAAGTCGTGTGATCGACAACGAAGAACGCTGTCAACGCATTAACACTCGCGTGGATATGATTTTATAGAGTCATGGCGTTGATTATTTTTGTTGTTGTCGTGCTATCACCCTGATGTCATTACATTTAGGACACGTTGACAGGCGTTAGCGCACAGATATTCGAGGTATTTACAAAAATATCAAGTTCGCTCCTTTTCACTTAGGTTTCTTTTTAGAAAATGCTAAAAAGGAAGGTCAGCACAAATGGTCAACGCATTGACTTTCTGACGTAAATGATATATACAATTTTGTCCCAAAGTTGCCAAATCGTTGATCGCCAACGCGGAACACTCTCAACGCATTAACAATTGCGTTGACGCTCGCGTGTATATGATTTTTTAGAGTCATGGCGTTGATTATTTTTATTGACCGTGTTATCAGGCTGATGTCAATTCATTTAGGACACATTGAACGGCGTCAGCGCGCAGATTTTCGAGATATTTACAAAAACCTTAAGTTCTCTCCCTTTCACCCCTCTAAAATCTTTACCCCTGTCTCAAATTTAGTTTTGTTTTTAGAAAATGCTAAAAAGGAAGGTCAGCACAAATGGTCAACGCAGTGACTTTCTGACGTAAATGATATATAAAATTTTGTCCCAAAGTTGCCAAATCGTTGATCGCCAACGCGGAACACTCTCAACGCATTAACAATTGCGTTGACACTCGCGTGTATATGATTTTTTAGAGTCATGGCGTTGATTATTTTTATTGACCGTGTTATCAGGCTGATGTCAATTCATTTAGGACACATTGAGCGGCGTCAGCGCGCAGATTCTCGAGGTATTTACAAAAATATCAAGTTCGCTCCTTTTCACCCCTCTAAAATCTGTAGCCCTGGCTAAAACTTAGGTTTCTTTTTAGAAAATGCTAAAAAGGAAGGTCAGCACAAATGGTCAACGCATTGACTTTCTGACTTCAAAATGAAATCAAATTCTGTCTCATAGTTGTCAAGTCGTGTGATCGACAACGCAGAACGATGTCATCGCGTTAAATAAGACTTTTCGTCAGCCCCTTGACTGATGGCCTTTTCTATTTTCCAGAAGAAGACCTGTCATTTTGAAATGTCATATTTGTGTATCAACATTGACGACACAGATTTTGTTGCTGCGTCAAGATAGCCTGCGTTGACCGCCTTGTTGGTTAAACAAAAAGTAAAATGTTCGAAATCAAAAATTGTTGGAATCGCCACTGGAAAGAACTAACATTGCTCGAGCGGTACAAAAGTGAATTCCAATGTTCTTTTTCAGAGGACTTTTGATTCGTTGAAATTTGACAGTTCATCGTTTGACGGATAAATGACAAACCATATATTCGCGCATGTAGAGTATTTTGTTTCAGCTTTAAAATAGAATTTTTCTAGAGAAATTATACTGATACTTCAAAACTATCGGCTTTTTAAGAGTTTTTTTTTTTAATCTATTTACATCATAGCCTTTTTTCTGTTTAATTTGACACTATATAACTTCAAAGAGTTCTCCGCGATTACCAATCGAAAACGCTACTAAATTGGTGAAGTCAAGCTCAATTATTGTACTTGTACACCATTTGTTAAAATCATTAAAATTAATTCCTGTTTGTTTTAAACATGCTGTGATCATATTTAAGACATTTGAAATACTTTTAAAACGACGGATGATTTTTATATAAAAAGAACTCGCCCCAATCAGCTACCTTGAGGAACTCCAGAATAAATAATAATAGCTGAATAATAGCCATTGAGGAAATAAAATTTGAACAGAGCAAAGGCTCTTCGGCTGAAAAGATTATGTTTTAAATAAGCATTCTATTAAATTTATTTGCATAGTTTAATATTGTTCAAAGCGTAGAACGCAGTTGATGCAAAACGAAGAATCCCAAACAAAAATCACACAATGAATTCATAAACGAAAAATTTCGTTTTGCCGTACCCTGTTCCACGAGATAAATTGATCAGGCCTTGCCTGGGGCCCACTTGGCAACTTTTGTTGCTCAGTGTTGCCGGCAACTCCGAGCAACTGAAGTTACATGCCATCGCCCACTCGGCAACTTCCGAGCAAACAGAAACGTCAAATTCTCAAAAGTAGCTGGATATTGCTCGAAAGTTTGTCGGAAGTCGCTCGGAAAGTTCTAATTGGGCGGGGTCCAGCAAATTAAAGTTGACCGGTGTTGCCGGCAACTTAGTTCCGTGAGCAACTCCAAGCAACTTAAAGTTGCCCAGTGGGCAACTAAAAGTTGCTGGGGTGAGCCACTTAAAGTTGCCTGGGCCTAATTTTAGTAGAATATTTGTAGAATTCTCCGCTCTTTTTTTTGTACACGACATTTTCCTCAGTTCCTTGAGCTTTTAATTTTAATTTTGAATATAAAAATAATTTGACTGCATTCAGGCGCCTCTACAACATTAAGTCCGAACCAGCAACAAAATTCATTTATCTATCTATCTTTTGTTCCAAACATGATTTGAGTGAAAATGTTTTTGATGTTTAACATTATATCCATCGATCATCAAAAACATCTTAAGTGGCTTTTGTTAAATAATGAACACTTTAATTTTTTATTTTTTTTTTTGTTAATGTTAAAAGACAGAATAATGAGATAATATCAACTCTATAGATAAATGATGAACAAATTGTTGGTAAATGTAATATTTAAATTACAAAACAATTTTTTAACTGTAGGTACAAAACAAAATTTTCACACTTTCACCCTTTGTGTATTATAGTGTGTATAGAAAACAAAAAAAGGTGTGAGATTCGAATTGTGTGCCAATGATGATCGGGCTTATTGTTTGGTCCTCTTGTCTCAGCCTCTCAGCCAAACCAAACCAAACCAAACCAAACCAAACCACCATGCTGTGCGTGTGGGAATTTAAAAACGATTAGTTTCTAATTTGATGCCCGACCTGATCTCGACTGACCTTCTAGATCGTGTGTGTGTTTGTATAGTCATTAATTATTTAAACATTTATTGGGAAACCTACATCACCGATGGCCCGATTTTTGTTTGATACATTCTTTAGAATCAATTTTCGGATTAAACATACACACAGACACACTTAGCCAACCAATATACAGAGGTGTTCGAAAAAATTTGTCAAACTTTTCAAAAAAAAAATAAAAATATTTTTGTGGATGAATTTATGTTTTTGATTTCTCAGCAAAAAAAAAAATGGTAATAACTTAACCCCCTATTAATAAACGGCGAACAAAGGCATTATAGAAATAGAACTTACAAGTCTGTCAACTTGTAATTCATATTATTAAATGTGGAATTGAGCCTATAACATGTGATAGCGAGTGGAGAACTTTAACTTCCTAAATTTGTCGTTTAAGGGAAGGAATACATCTTAACACACATGCATACATCTCATAGAACCGTATATGTCGGAGAGATCTACGGATCTAGATCTATTCGTACAAGAAACTGCAGCCTACAGTGCTCAAAGACTAAGCCAGACCGATAGCTGGAAAAGGAGCTCCGTAGGTCATGCACAAATTATCAAAAAATTTACGGAGGGGTGTGTATGCATAGACTAAACAACACCCCGTACAGATTTTGAAAAACCGTTTTCTGTCTCCATCCCCACAAGAGAGGAATGGGATGGGATGCTGGTTTACAACTGGCAGATAAGAAATTTCAATGTCATTGTAGAAATTTACACCGACCGATCAAAAATGGATACGGGAGTAGGTGCGGGATTCTTCTCAGAGTCCCTCGATTAAGCCAACTCTTATAGACTCCCTGATTACAGTAGTGTCTTCCGAGCAGAGGTTTTGACAGTGAATAAGTTCACCGAACATGTCTCAATGTTGGCGATACTACGGGCTAATATCACCTTTTACATTGACAGCCCAACAGCGATCAAAGCTATTTCTGTCACAGAAATAAGATCCAAGCTGGTTTCATGCTGTCGTGAGCTGAGCTAAAGGTTCTTGCCACGCAGCACAGCATCAGACTCTCTGCTGGGTCCCTGGACACTGTGGAATCCTAGGAAATTCAAAAGGAGATTAACTGGCAAGGACTGGTTCATCGTTAGATTTAAACCTAACAGACTCCAGTCTTAAAATTCCACCATGTGCCATTAAACAGAAAATTGGTAAGAAGCTAGTTGAATTTACCAATGGCAGATGGAACTCACTCGTAACTTGTACCACTACAAAGAATCTGTAGACAAAATCATGAACCTGAAGAAAATATCTGTGAATCTTTTGATAGGAATTATCACAGGACATAATCTCTTAGGGTTCGTAGAAAGAAAATGAACTGAAGACCTACCTATGCAGAGGCTGCGGAGACGAAGAAGTAGAGGAGGACACCCTTCACTACCTAGGTCACTGTCCGACAGACTGCCATATAACGAACACATTTTTAGGTAGCTATTTCTTCAACGATCAAGCAGAAATCTCGAAGTCAACAGGTTATAACATCTTGAATGTAATGAACTTCGTCAACGCCTACAAATGGCTCGAAACTCCGTTGGATTTCATAGGTTATATTTTTTAAGGGATGGCGCAGTCCATTAGGGTACCACAATAAATCAGAGATAACACGTTCTCCAAACTTGGTTTCCAATAAAATGATTGTGACATTCGCTGTGTGGCTTGTGGCGCCGTCCTGTTGGAACCACATGCCCTCCAAGTCGATATCATCCAATTGGCGCCAAAAATATTCGGTTATCATTGAACGGTAGCGATCCCCATTCACAGTAACGTGCCGGTCTTGATCATCACGGAAGAAGTAAGGCCCAATGACGCCGGCCGCCGGCCCATA
Source organism: Leucozona laternaria (assembly GCA_932273885.2). NCBI lineage: Eukaryota > Metazoa > Arthropoda > Insecta > Diptera > Syrphidae > Leucozona > Leucozona laternaria. Next base: position 45,749,162 of record OW026367.1, read on the forward strand.
AACCACACCAAATGATGCAATGATGACTCATGGGGTACGTGTGGATTGCTGCCTGACCAATACCGCATATTTTGTTTATTGAGGAAGCCATTCAGCCAGAAATGAACCTCATCGCTGAAGATGATATTTCGATGATGAAAATCCGAATCATTTTCAAGTTGTTGCTCAGCCCAATTCACGAACATACGACGCTTCTGGTGGTCAAGCGGCTTCAGTTCAATCAATCAATTTAATCTTGTAAGGATGTAGGCCAAGATCTTTTCGCAAAATTCGCCACAACGACGTCACAGAGATGCCCAACGCTTGAGAACAACATGTGAGAGACACATTTGGGCTTTCTGCAACTGAAGCCTAAGCGGCAGCAATATTCTCGACACTACGGGCACTTCGTTGTCTCACTGGCACGGGAACATTTTGTACTGTGCCTGTGGATTCAAATTTTTCCACTAGACGCTCAATTTTTAATCTTTTAGGACGATTATGACGATCATAAATTGGACGTAGCGGTCTTAACGTTGAGCCCACTGACTCCGAATTTCGGTAGTAAATTTTAATAATTTCGACTCGTTGTTGGCTCGTATATCTTTACATCATGAAATGACAAAGCTTCCTGAAGAGAAATATCAAAAGAGCGGCAAGAAATATGGCGTCGTTTGCTGTCCCTGTTGCTCTACTTTTGTAGCGTCCCTGTTGAAAAACCCTTTAATTCTGCTTCTTACAATATTGGACCATTACAAGTACTTCAATTTCGTTTAAATATTTTATCGTAAGCTCTTCTGATAGATAATCACTTCCAAAAAATTGTCTTCTTGTTTCACGCAGTACCGGACATCTACCGATAAAATGAAAAGTGTCCTCTCTTTCGCCCATATTACATATTTCACACAGCAATGGCAAATCTTCACGGTGTCGAATGAAGTTGAGATGAAGAAGTTCACCACGTAATCGAAACATCATTGATATTTTGTTAATCGTATATCCGTAGTCATCCCGGAAATAGTTCCTTTGGCTTAGGTTGTGGTTCAGCATACTGTACAACATTCTGTAGATGGATTCTTCTGCTTCAGCTGCGAATCTCGATCGGAAGCGATCGTCTATGATAGAAATCAGCTGATAAAAGGAAGGCTTCCACATTCTGCATTTAGCCGGCGCAAGTTCAATATTAGCTTCTTCAACTAGCTCTGTCCACTCTCCAAACCAACCTGATCTGCTATTAATAGCTTGAAGTGCTGCTTTTTTTTGGGAGACGCTCATAGGACATTTCAAGGACATTACATATGTGTGTAGTCAGGGTTTTGATAAACGGAGAGATACCAGTTTCTAACATAAGCATGTAATTTGGGGCATTTAATGGTTGGTAGTCGAAATATCCTTCTGATATAAAATTGGAGGAGTTACTCCGCTAATTCATATTTCTTATTACCCCAGACTTGTACTGCATACAGCCATGTTGACTCAGCTAAGGATTCAAATGTTTTGTAAAGGGTTTTCCAATAAGAGGTGTTATTTTGAATAGCCCGCTATTTCGGTAGCTGTCACTTTTGAAGCTGTCATTTTTTGACATTTGACAAGTAGAAACTACGCCATTAATAAAAATGGAACGATACACGCTTCAACAACGCATTGAAATTATTAAAATTCACTATAAAAATGGTGAAAATTTGGCAGAGACGGTTCGTAAAACTAAAACATTTTTGGGTCGTCGTGAAGCACCTTGTCGGACCGCAATACAGAAATTGGTGGACAAATTCGAGCTGTTGGGACAAGTTAGTGATGTGAAGAATAAAACCCGTGCACGTCGCTCAAGAACGACTGAGAATATTGCTGTTGTAGCCCAAAGTGTTGAAGAAAACCCAGGTTTGTCCATTCCTCGTCGTTCTTTGGAATTAGGCATTCCACAAACGTCATTACACCGTATTTTGCATAAAGACTTGGGTCTTAAGGCTTATAAAGTTCAGTTAACACAAGAACCCAAGCCGGCTGATCATCAACAACGTCGTGCCTTTGCTGATTGGGTCCTTGAAATGCATGAAAATGATCCGGAATTTCATCGAAAAATCATCTTGACATGATGAGGCCCATTTCCACCTCGGAGGCTACGTCAACAAGCAAAACTGTCGCATCTGGGGCTCGGAAAACCCAAGAGTTATCGTTGAAAAGCCTCTCCATCCTCAACGCGTGACTGTTTGGTGCGGTTTATGGTCCGGCGGGGTCATTGGACCTTACTTTTTCGAAAATGAGGCTGGAGCAACAGTTACGGACAACGTTTACTTTCAACAAGACGGCGCTACGTGCCACACAAGCAATGAAACCATCGATTTTTTACGGGAAAAGTTTCCGGACCGTGTTATCTCTCGAAGAGGTGATCACAATTGGCCACCGAGATCTTGTGATTTAACACCTTGCGACTTCTTCCTTTGGGGCCACGTGAAAGATAAGGTCTACGCCAACAGCCCAGCGTCGATTCAAGACCTCAAAGATGGAATTCGTGAGGCTATCGAGGACATAGGGCAGCCACTTTGCGATTTGGTTATGGAAAATTTCATGAAAAGGATATGGTCCTGTAAGCGTGGTCGTGGCGGCCATTTGGCTGATGTTGTGTTCAATTATTAACGGCATACCTTCCTCTTTATAATGAAATAAACATCCGATCATTTATCTCAAAAAATGCCATTTTTCTTTGAATATCAAAATAACACCTCTTATTTGAAAACCCTTTATTTACTACTGTGGGCGAAATGCCTATTGTTGAAGATTTTACTCCATGCTTTTTGTAATTTTTTCTTGAGATGTCTTTCCATACTGTTATTTTTTTGTGATAGGGATAACACACTCGGAGTAAGGGTGCACAGTTTTCACACCATCATATTAATATTGCAGTTTTTAAATGATACAACAACCAATTTAAGTGTGTTATCACATACCAAAATCAACTTTCAAATTAAATCAATTCTTGACCTCCTTCAAATCTTTTAAACAATCTCCCTCCTTATAATATCTCCCACCTGAGTTTAGCTAAAAAAAAGCTAGTTGATTCAAATGCAAAGGTAAAATAAATAAACCTATATTGGGTTGGACTTGATCACGTGACTTCCGTAGCGCAATGCGTAGTGCATATGGCTCTGAAGACACTTTGTCTGTGTTCGAGCCCCAGCCGGGTAAAAAAAATGTTTCAAATTAAAATTGAACCTAATAGACTAAGCACCACTAAGGTCCAGTTTTTCAGTGGTGAGTTAAACCATAGTTAGCTTACTCTGTAAATAAATGTATCTACAGTTAATAGAATAAGCTGTTTTTTTTTTTTTTTTCATGGAAAGATGCATGCGGAAGTAACTAAAAAAAACTTGAAGATAAAACAACAAAAAAAAATTCATTCAATTAATCCAGAGTTAATTCACTAAATTTGGTGAGTTAACTCGGGTTTAACTTTAATCTCGCTTTGAAAAACTGGACCTAAAAGTCTGGCAGACGTGAAATAGCTATAACTCCAGCCTATAATGACTATGAATGGTGGTAGCTCACTCAAGTGGTTGTTGAAAAATGCAGTTTTATCACATTTTATTTTGCACAGTACTGTATGGTGCTGTAAAATAAAGGAAGCGATCGTGTGTCTGGATCTGGTGTTGTCTGTGAGTATCTATTGGTGTTTTTCTTTATACCTGATGGCAAGTCAAAAGTAAAATTCATTATATTTTTAAGTTGTTTTCTATAGTAGGGTATATCAGATGTATCTGACACTAAACATTTTTTTTTTTTTTTTTTTTTTTTTTTGATTTGTGGGAATTATTTATTGAAATCATTTTATGGAATTAGAAAAGATGCTCTTTTATAAATTACGACTGCTGCTGATAGAAACAGAAAAAAAAAAAGAAATATATTTTAAATATACAAATACATACCCCGCATTTAAAAAGAAATCGACTTCTGTATAATACCCATAAAATGAATTGGCTGGTTTATTAAAAATCATGTCAAAATAGTTATTATTAAGCTAATTTATTGATCTTCCATATACTTTTACATATATGAAAGCCCACAATGACACTTAAGGCGTGTTAATTCGAACTCAAGTTCGTTTATCGAAAATCATTCAAACCCATTAATTTGAATCATTGGAGTGTTATATGATGAGATTGTACTTTTTAGTCAGCAACACAAAAAAAAAAAAACACACAAAAACTATTTATAATTACAAACTGATGTTCATTGGAAGTCAATAAAAAAAGGCAGATGAAAGTCAATAATAGGCTCTGATGTGTTGTAATATTATCTCGAGACAGTAACAACAACAAAAAACACGAAGGACGCGACACGCACGAAAATCAATTATGAGGCATTAGAATCGAATGTCGCGTTGTAAAGTGTTGGATTAGAATATCGGGCAATGGAGAGTCAATATTTTCCCACCATTTTTCTCCATTGTAACTCTTTTTTTTTTTTTTTTTTATTATTTTTGTTGTTTTAGTGTAGGAAAATGTTGCATGTTTGCAGTGATACTAGCCCAGGTCCAACAAATGTTCAATACCCCAACTGTTCCTACGTATTCTAAATCCCGACAGAAAATAGTCAAGCGGCGCACAGTGGCCCGTTTAGGCAAAAGTGCGTGCGAAATTAATTTTTTGGGTGGTTTTATAACGCAAAACTTTTACATTTTTTGAATTACCAAATGTTTGGAGCTCTAGTAATCGAAAAAATTATTTCATTTGTATGAATGGTAATGGCAAGTCCACTTCGAGTCAAAAGAGTCAAGGAAAGCATTCCTACTCCACAAAAGGATCCCATAAAATATACTAATGAGAATGCATTAGCTTTGTTTATGGATTTGGGTCTATCAAAAGAAAAGCATAAAATCCTAAGAACTTCGTTGAGGAAACACAATATAGATGTTCTGCCATCCTACAACACAATTACTGTTACCAAAAAAGAAGCAGTTCCAGAAAACAGTGAAATCACGGAAATATCAGCTAAAGTCAAACTTCAAGACATGATGGACCAAACTGCAAGGCGGCTTTTAGAAAGCAAAACGGAGGAACAAATAAATGCACTCCCAAGAAGTCTGACCTTACAGAGTAAATGGGGCTGCGATGGATCATCTGGCCAATGTGCATACAAGCAAAAAATTAATACAACAGATGGTGAAACAGACGCAAACATGTTCATGGCATCAGTTGTTCCACTCAGGCTTAATAGTGCAAATTGTGAACATTGGAGGAACCCTCGCCCATCATCAACTCATTTCTCCAATATGCTAAGGAAACTAGTGACCTCATAAATACAACAGTCAACGATAGAAAAAGGCAAATAGCAGATATTCAACCAACAATATATAAATTTAATGAGGATATAACTATATTTGTGTATCACTAGTTCTTTTTAACTATGATTGACGGAAAAGTTTTAAACGAATTAACTGAAACAAAGTCTATGCGGTCATGTCCGATATGTAAAAGGACCCAAAAAAGCTTCAATAACCAGGATGAATTAAATAACGACGAACATAACTACGAATATGGAATCTCTCCATTGCATGCTAGAATCAGGTACATGGAATTTATTTTGAAACTGGCTTATACACATCGCCAAGAGGGAGAGGAATTTGATGAATCTATTGGGATCAAAGAGGCAGAAAAGAGAAGAAAACAAGAGATTCAAAGGCGTTTTCACAATGAGCTTGGACTTGATGTAGATAAACCAAAGCAAGGATTTGGAAATAGCAATGATGGAAACACTTCAAGGAGATTTTTTGAACAATCTGAGGCAATCGCTCGAATAACTGGAGTCAATGAAGACGTTATAACCAGGATCAAAATAATACTTAATGTTTTGAATTGCAGGGAAGAAGTAAATACAGTTAAATTTGGAGAGTACACTAAAAAAACCGCAGTTATTGAAACAAAAGTACCCTGAAAATCAACTCACACCTACTCTTCATAAACTTTTGGTTCATAGTCAAAATATCATCGAATACCAATCTCTACCACTTGGAGAATTGTCAGAAGAAGGCCAGGAGTCCAAAAATAAAGACTGCAAGAAGTACAGATATCAAAATACGTGCAAAGTTTCAAGAATTCGGCAGAATGAAGACCTATTTAACATGCTAGCAATCTCATCCGATCCACTTATTTCTTCCTTAAGGCATGTACGAAACAAAAAAAAATATGAGAGCACAAAACTCACCGGAAATGATAAGTTTATTACGCATTACCCTGGACTTAGATGATAGTTTCCAAGAAATTTAATTTTTGTATGTACATTTTTGTTCCTTTTATCTTGTTTCTCTACTTTTTGAATTGTAATCTATCAATAAATACTTTATAAATGTACTCTCCTATGAAAAAAAATTAAAAAAAAATAATTATTAAAAAAAAAAAAAAAAACTGATTTTTACCCCACTGTTTCACTCAAATTGGTTTGTTTTCTTTTTCCCCACTGTTTCACTTAAATTACACTCAAATTACTTCATAAATTGACTTTCGACTTTTTTAGAATCAAATACCAATTATGTAAACCACCTTAACTAAAACTTCTTATTTCATCAGCAGATTCTGAAACACCCTGTAAATATTTTTTCTTAAAATTCCGAAATTTTATAGCCTTGGAAATTACCTTCAAGATAAAAAAAAATTTGGCGATATCTTTATTCGTTTAAGAGATATGATTTTTGCAACCAAAAAAGGCAATACGGGCCACTGTGCGGCGTTAAATTGCACGATTTTGGAGGCCTATTCACGGGTCCGTAACGTGAAACTATGCGGTTACCAAACGATTCCTTCAATAAATCAATTGCGCCGCCGCCGTCTTATTGCAACCACAGCTCCTGCACATCATGGTTGTTCAGTTGATGAACGAAAAAGTCAGTAATCATGGCTCTATAACGGTCACCATTGACTGTAACATTCTGGCCAGCATCGTTTTTAAAGAAGTACGGACGAATTATTCCACCAAACCATTAAAAGCACATCAAACAGTCAGTTTTTGAGGATGTAACGGTGTCTCAACATACACTTGAGGATTATCATCCTTCCAAATACGGCAGTTTTGTTTATTGACGTATCCATTCAACAAAAAATGAGCTTCATCTGTTTAGGGATACGTATTTCGAACAGAACCTTAATTTTCAAAATATATTTGCACAATTTGAAAGCGCTGTTCAGGCGTCAGTCTATTCATGTTGAAATGCCAAACCAAACTAAAAATAAATCACTTGACAGCTGACAAAATGGCCGCCAGTTAAAATAGTGTTGCCAACTTAAAGTTCTATACCTCTAAAAAAAAACACCCTTTACAATCCGGTTTTTATCTTACTGTCTGGCCCACAGTACGTCATTGACATCGTCATAAGTGACGCTAACCAAAGACAAAGTATGAAAAAAAAAATCAATTTGAGTCGTGCACAAAAATTGATAACATCAATGATTGAAAAGAAGAAGAAGACGACGACGATGACGACGAAAACGACGAAGACGACGACGCGACGATAGCGGTGGCGATTATGAAGATTATGGTGAGGAACTCTCCCAATTGCAATATTCTGTTATATATATTTTTCTATTCACCCTCAAACTTAAACAACAACAACAACAACAACAACAACAAAAACACGCAGTGAACAACAAAATTTTGCTAGTCCATCATGCAGGATGTCAACAAGGGCGGGTCATGATATTTTTGATAAATGACTTTCCGCCAACGATCTGACATTGTTGCCCAACTAAAAGTTTTTTTTTTTTTTTTTTTGAAAGTGTTATGGCAATGTCCGTCCTCTGGCTGCTTCATCAACACTTCTTTTTTCAAGTTTGGGTGCAGGGTGGTTGTGTGTATCTTCTGTCAGAAGAAATTACTCTAATGAATTTTCATACCCTCTTAACCAGGGCGAATTTCCTTTTTGCGACAACCGAAACTGATGGAAATTTTCATGGTTACATTGTTGCGTAAAATGGCACACGCGTAGTATAGGGCAACATTTTTTTTGAAAAGGGGGAAAACATAATCTCAATAGAAATCCAAGTTGCTGAGTAAATGGAAATTCGCAAATAAAAATGAGAACTAAGGATTAATTAGGATTACTATAGAAGAATTATTTACGCTACGCATCAGCAGCAGAAGCAGTAGCAGTAGCATTAGCAGCAGGTAACAGGGTTGCCATGACTCTTACCATAAGTTGTGGTTCTTAATTTGATAAATTTTGCTTAAGAAAAACAACTTATGAATAAAGAGGTATGAAATTATCTGGTAGCTGATAATTTTTCATTTTAAATGAAAACAAAAAAAATAGACTTGTCAGTATTTGATTTGGTTTTGTTAAAAAAAAATTAATGATTACACGAAAAAAACACAGGTATACTAGCTTACTCATGCAAGGCCTTTCACAGGTTTTTAACAAATAATTCCTGTCATAAAATGTCAAAAAAGGATATAAATATGGTGTTCAACATTCAGCGCAGTCTTGCACGTAGTGACGAGTGCACTAGACTTCATATTCGGCTGGCAACCCACTTGCCAATTAGTTTTTTTCCTTTCGAAATTGATTACAAGTACGCAATGAGCAAACAGTTTGATTGATGATCCATTTCGCCGACTATGGCAACCCTATTAAGAGCAGCAGTAATGAGTTCATCTTTCTAACTATATAAAGTTGTACGCTTTGACATTTTTCGATGACATTGTTCCTATATATCGTTCGCTCCACATATACGAATGCTTTTGAACTTCTGCTGTTATTAGTCCTTTAGGGCCGCCACACTTTTGCTGCGATTGTTTGCAATTAATTTTTATGTCGTTCCTTTGTTTGTGGCAACTCTCTTTAGCTTTAACTTTAGCTTTTATGCGAACACCTGAGGCTAATTTTTGTGGCATAGTTGAAAAACAAATGCGACAGTAGCACGCGAACGTGTAATATATTAAATGTGCCTGCGCTGCGTAGCCTTTTAACATTAGCTGTAAAGGTACAGTGTTGGTAAAGCCGTATTTTTGGACAGAGAGTACTTTGGTTAATTTGCCTTTGAAAGTTAATTTTCGTTTTATGTAAATAGCGATTAGCATTAGTGCGAGAAAAATTCAAAGTAAATTGTACAATTCTTTATGTTAAGTGCGTTGTGTGTGTAGAGAGAGAGAGAGAGAGAGAAAAAGGTCTTATTTAGAAAGCTTTTGAATAATTATATTTAATAGAAAATTTGCCGCCTGTCCTTAAACATGGTATTGTATAACGTCACGTTTTTTTTTTTTTGTTGGTTTTGACGAGGTGGAGTCAGTTTATTTATTAAATTTTAATTAAGGTTCTTTGTGGTAAATAGAAATGCATAAGACCGATTTTACGGATTAGGTATACTCCTTTCTTGACCTGTTAGGCAATTATAGGAACTAAGTTTGCGATTAAATAGTTTTAAAAGCATGAGAAATAGAAACAGGTTACACGAGAGTAGGTGAACTGTTTCTAGTTATTAAACATAGTTATCTATCAGCTGGCAGACAAATTATACAGACAAAAAGCCAAACTTCGAAAAAATTCCGATATTTGTATGTCTTAACTCTTAAGCATTTCCAAAAAAGTTCCCGATTTGAAGCACGTTTTAAATTTGTTAAAGAGAGATTGATGAGGATAAAAGTGATTAAATTCAATTTTTGAAAATTACCTCGAAAACTATCATGTTAAAAAATAAAAAAAATTGAAAAGTCAACAAAAGGTGCGTAATAGTGGCTTAAGATGGTGGTAACATTTACATGCCATAATGAAGATATGAGGATGAACATGTTTATCTTCATAATGTTAGTCTTTTACTCACTCATTTTTTTTTTTTTTTATACAGGGTCGTTCATTCCGTGGTTTCAAGTTGGTAGCGCTGGCATTTGACATCTATCAAACTCAGCTGTCATTGAAGTGTCATAATATTAGTTGAATGTTTATCTTTTACGATAATGGAACGCTTAAAAATCGAATAACGTGTTAAAATTTATTAAAACTTACTATTCAAAAGTGTTGATGCCAACGTAGCCACTTTTCGCACATTACGCGATGATTATGGTCGTCAGAATCGGCCGTCTTCGCAAGCAATCGGTAAAATTGTGAAGAAATTTGAGGAGAGTGGAAGCGTTAGTGATGTCGTAAGGCCTGTGCATCATCTTAATGCACGCTCAGTTGAAAATATTGCTGCTGCAAGTGCAAGTGTTGCTGATGATTCGAAATTATGGATTTCCCGGCGTTTGCAGCAATTGGACGAATGATAACCGATTTTTTTTGGGCGGCGATTGATGTGATCATGACTTCGACGATATGTGGTTCCAACAAGAAGGGGTTGCCCCATACACAACACGAACAATTATGGCTTTATTGCGTGAGAAGTTTCCTGGTTGCGTAAAATTTCACGTTTTGACGACGTCAATTGACCACCAAGATCATGCGATTTGACACCGTTAGATTTTTTTCAAATAACGGATGTTTTTTTTTTAGACGTGTGGTTTTTAATCTGGCAATACTTTTTTCGGAGTTGGTCTTTTTGACAGCTGTCAATTGATTTATATGCTCAGTTTGGTTTGCCATTTCATAATGAATAGCCTGACGCCTGAACAACGCATGCAAATTGTGCAAAAGGGACTCGAAACGACATCGTTGTTGATCTCGATTTTCACAAGAAATTTTTTTGTCAGCGATGAAGCTCATTTTTGGTTGAATGGCTACGTTAATAAGCAAAACTACCACATTTGGAGTGTAGATAATCTCCAAGCCACTGTTGTGACGCCGCCGTTACATCCTCAAAAAGTCACTGTTTGGTGTGCTCTATTTGCAGAGGGAATCAGTGAATCATTGGTCGATATTTATTCAAAAATGGAGCCTGCCATAATGTTAACAGTCAATGGGGGAACGATTAATGATTAATGACTTTTTCGTGCCTGAATTGGAGGATGTTGATGTGGACGACCTTTGGTTCCAACAAGACGGCCGGCGCGGCGCTAAATGCCATACAGCCAACGAAACAATCAATTTATTGAAGGAAACTTTTGGTGAGCGCATTATCTCGCGTCGTGGGCCTGTGGCGTGGCCTCCAAGATCGTGTGATTTAACGCCGCTGGACTATTTTTTGTGGGGTTATTTGAAGTCCTTTGTCTACGCAGATAAGCCCGAGATGATTGACGCCGTGGAAGAGGCGTTTAAGAGGCGTGTAAGAGGCGCGTTATTGCTGACATACGGCCCCAACTGCTGCAAAAATCCATGATCCTCGTGTTATTACACAACTACTTTCAGACTTTCTTCAAAGTGCCTTCAACTGTGATACTAAGATCTGTGATAATTTAAGCTGTGATACTTCGAACTGTGATATATTTAACGAAAATAGTCAAATTTTTGGCTTTTTGAAACCTTTTTCTAACTTGACTGATATAAACTCTAATATTAATTGCTAAGTCTATATCTAATCTTGACGTGAATTGTATACCAGGGCCAGATGGTATGCCTTCTTTAATTAAAAAAAAAAACTGTGTAACTAGTTTTCTTCTACCAATGTCCATTCTCTTTAAATGTTCTTTGTTTTCTTGTCAATTTCCTTGCGTTTGGAAAAAGTCTTTTACAATCCTTCTATATAAAAAAAGGTAGAAGAGATGAAATTCTCAAACTATAGGCATAGATTATCGGTTATTAGGAAGCTTTTCGAGGCTATTATTTGTGCATCTCTCTGTATCAATGTTAAATCAGTCATTGTCCCAAATCAACAAGGTTTTACGAAAGGTCGCTTTACTGTGACCTTTCTTATGGAGTTAACCGAAGTTTGCATTGAGGCATTTAAGAAAAGGAAAGAAGAAGACTGCGTCTTTATAGATTTTCAGTTAAGCATTTAATAAACTCTCCCATAATATCTTGCTAAAAAAATTAAGTTATTTGGGGTTTAACAAACATTTTATTTTGTTGCTTCAATCTTATTATTTTAAACAGATCATACTGAGTGTTACTAAACGGTTGTCCCTTAAATTATTTTACTGTAAATTCTGGAAAACCACAGGGCAGCCATTTAGGTCGTCGTTTATTTATTTTTTTTATTAATGACCTACCATCTGTCTTACAACATTCTAATTGTCTCATTTATGCGGACGTTGCGTTAGAATTTTCCAAAGTATTTCCAGTATTCGTGATTGTGAAATGTTACAATGTGACCTTAATTCATTTTTTGATTGGTGTATACGTAGCTAATTCACTTAGGATGGATTAAGAGAGAGTCACGGCAATTTTCAGACCATTCGTTCGACTTTAATTTTGTATTATAGACCTTAGAATTTATGTATGTTTGAGCTAGTCCTAAGCTATGTGAATAAAGAAATAAATGTTCTATTGTACATTTACAAGTAAAGGGTTTTTCAACAGGGACGCTACAAAAGTAGAGCAACAGGGACAGCAAACGACGCCATATTTCTTGCCGCTCTTTTGACATTTCTCTTCAGGAAGGTTTGCCATTTCATGATGGAAACATATACGAGCCAACAACGAGTCGAAATTATTAAAATTTACTACCGAAATTCGGAGTCAGTGAGCTCAACGTTAAGAGCGCTACGTCCAATTTATGGTCGTCATAATCGTCCTAAAAGATTAACAATTGAGCGTCTAGTGGAAAAATTTGAATCCACAGGCACAGTACAAAATGTTCCCGTGCCAGTGAGACAAAGAAGTGCCCGAAGTGTCGAGAATATTGCTGCCGCTGAGGCTTCAGTTGCAGAAAGCCCAAATGTGTCTCTCACACGTCGTTCTCAAGCATTGGGCATCTCTGTGACGTCGTTGTGGCGAATTTTGCGAAAAGATCTTGGCCTACATCCAAACAAGATTAAATTGATTGATTGAACTGAAGCCGCTTGACCACCAGAAGCGTCGTATGTTCGTGAATTGGGCTGAGCAACAACTTGAAAATGATTCGGATTTTCATCATCGAAAAATCATCTTCAGCGATGAGGCTCATTTCTGGCTGAATGGCTTCGTCAATAAACAAAATATGAGGTATTGGTCAGGCAGCAATCCACACGTACTCCATGAGTCATCATTGCATCCCGAAAAAAATTACGGTTTCGTGTGGTTTATGGGCCGGCGGCGTCATTGGGCCGTACTTCTTCCGTGATGATCAAGACCGGCACGTTACTGTGAATGGGGATTGCTTCCGTTCAATGATAACCGAATATTTTTAGCCCCAATTGGATGATATGGACTTGGAGGACATGTGGTTCCAACAGGACGGCGCCACAAGCCACACAGCGAATGTCACAATCAATTTATTGGAAAACAAAAAGTTTGGAGAACGTGTTATCTCACGAAATGGTCCAGTCGCTTGGCCGCCTCGGTGGTGCGATTTGACGCCGGTAGACTATTTCCTGTGGGGCTACGTCAAGTCTATGTTCAATGCCAACAAGCCAGCGACGATTGATGAACTTCGTACGAATATCAAACGTGAAATTGCAGCAGTATCGGCCGATTTATGCTTGAAAACCGTCGAAAATTGGGTTCAGCGTCTGGACTTCTGCAAGCGTGCCCGTGGTGGCCATGCAAAAGAAATCGAGCTCCATACATAATGGCATCGAACGTACTTTCACAGGAATAAAGAATTTCATTCATATCCAAAACCATTTTTGTTTTATTTAAAAAAACTTTTGTAGCGCTCTTATTGAAAAACCCGATACAACATTAAATCTGATGAAACGCTGTGTCAGTATTTAAAGAAAATAGAAACATAAAAAAAAAAACGTCTTTGTTGTTTGTTTTCCATTTTTTTTCTGCTTCACTTGTTATGTTTTATAAAATTGTGTTCTCTGAACGAAAACAAAAAAAAATAAAAACTAGCCATTATCCAAATTGTAAGTAGGTAACTTAACTATAGACATGAATCCTGAAGAAAACAAAGTATTTCTTCCACCCTGGTAAATCATATCAATCATATATAAACTCCATACCATATCAATACGCACAAGTAACAACTTGAAAAATAAAAAAAGTCTTTTATCTTATCCCGACAATCATTTTATATTGCTGTCAGTCCACTTTATTTTGGCCTAAAAGCTGAAGCTGAATCTGAAAGGAAATAAAACAAATAACTAACTCGACTGAAAAATAACTTCAAATAGCTCAAACTTTTTCAATGAGATATTAAAAAAGTTTATCTTAACTTCTTTTAACGTTATCACATGTAACGCAGAGAGTCAGAGAGTATAGATATAGGTACCTACCTTACCTACATGTGTTTCATAAGATAAGACAAAAGACCAGGAAGGGAACGGAACGGAACGGTGTGGAAAGAAAAATATAACCTGAATTAATAATTTTGTTTATTGTTTTTCATTTTGCTTTTATTGGTCTAATGTAATGTTGTTAAGCACTCTGCTGAAAGACCAGCCTTAGGGTATGTTTTTCATTAAAAAATTTCCAAAAAAAAAAAAACAAAAGCCAACAAACATTGCCGACAAGGCCATCGTATAACTCCCAACAAATTTATACACACTCTACGTCAAATGATTAAGTTGTTTTATTTTTTTTTTATTTTTCAACCTTGCGAGGGATAGGATCTCATGACTGGAACGAGCCGTTAGGAAAATTGTCTTTTCTGAGAAATAATTTTAACAATTCAGGAAAATATTTACCTTAAATTTTTATAAATTTCCTCTTGCATCCTTTGCTGCTGGTGACGATATGACGTCAATTCGCAAAATCGATTTTATTTTTGCAAAGAAAACCAAAATTTAACATTTCAGACCAAATTTTTGGTCAAGGTTCGAACCTTTTGTAACCTGAAAATTTATCCCATAGGATACCACGTGCTTAGTTTCTAAATGGGATCTCCATTCGTGTAGAAGATTTATGATTTTTAGTGCAATGGTGCAGGTCGAAAACCCTAAGTCCCAATTCCCACATATCCGGCAGGCAGATTTCACATCTATTCAAATCACTTTTTTTTTTTTTTAATACTCCGCTATATCTCAGAATCGCCTTTCGACTCAATCAGCCAGTTTGAGAAAATTCATCAAGCCGTACTAAGATATTAAGAATTCACGATAAAACACCTCATAGCAACCTTGTGTCAATCAAGTGATTCGGAGTGTATTATAGTAGATGTACCACTTACATTGGCTTTTTATTAAACACAAAAAAAAATGAAAAAAACAGAACCCACTCTAATTTTAATGATGGAAAGTTTATTTTCTAAGGTTTATCTCAATCTTTGCTTCCAGGTATTTTTCGGATTCGTCTAAACAAGAAGAAAGAGCATCCAGCATTCAGCATCAGCATCCAGTACAGCAGCTATAACGCACTATAGAATAAGCATATCACATTGGCATTGGAGCAGGAAATACGAGTACATATTTGGCTAAGCTAAAAAGGTAAGGTTTGTATATCCTGAAGGATGCTTATGTTAAGCTTTGATTATATCATTATTGGAATTATGCATGTAGTATTATAGATGTTAAGAATATATATGTATATTTATAATAAGGATGAACGTAATAGGGAGAGCTTTATAAGCTACGTTATGGTTGCGTGAGATACTGTCCAGGTGGTGGCTGTAAGGCACATTACCTTGGCGATTATTAAGTTAAGGTTGACAATGTAGCTGTGGTGATTCACATTTTTTTTTTGTTTTTTTGTTTGGTTGGATTCTTTGTTATCAGAAAATAACATTTTGTTGCCAAAGGGCGTAATAATTATTGTAAGGGAGATGTCATTTTCGTTAGCATTTCTAATTTTGGAGGAAAGTTCACAAAGTTATCTGGCTGATAAGTCCTTAACTACGGAAGCTTTGTGTGTAGGTAGGTACTTAGCTTTAGGTTGGTATTTATTTCTCTGAACCAAGTATAAAACGAAATGATGCCGCATTTGTTCGTTGTGTGCCGGGATGCTCTCGGGTCAATATACATATTAATGTATTTTGGTTTTCATTCATTCAAAGGATGCTATTTGAATATCTTTCAACGGATAATTACGAGCAAACAGACAAATTAAAACTAATAAATTATGCGTGTTGTTTTGATTTACAAGTAATTCAGAAGAAGATACGAATCTTTTGAAAACACAGATCATCTACATAATTGTGTATAGTAAACAATCTATTTCTTGTCATAATTTAAAATTGCCTCCCCTAAATCCATTATCATTATTCATTACTAATTATTATAAAGGGTTTTCCAATAAGAGCTGTTATTTTGATATTCAAAGAAAAATGGCATTTTTGGAGATAAATGATCGGATGTTTATTTCATTATAAAGAGGAGGAGAGTATGCCGTTAATAATGGAACACAACAACAGCCAAAATGGCCGCCACGACCACGCTTACAGGACCATATCCTTTTCATGAAATTTTCCATAACCAAATCGCAAAGTGGCTGCCCTATGTCCTCGATAGCCTCACGAATTCCATCTTTGAGGTCTTGAATCGACGCTGGGCTGTTGGCGTAGACCTTATCTTGCACGTGGCCCCAAAGGAAGAAGTCGCAAGGTGTTAAATCACAAGATCTCGGTGGCCAATTGTGATCACCTCTTCGAGAGATAACACGGTCTGGAAACTTTTCCCGTAAAAGATCGATGGTTTCATTGCTTGTGTGGCACGTAGCGCCGTCTTGTTGAAAGTAAACGTTGTCCAGATCAATACCATCCAATTGCGGCCATAAAAAATCATTAATCATCTCTCGATAGCGCAATCCATTGACCGTAACTGTTGCTCCAGCCTCATTTTCGAAAAAGTAAGGTCCAATGACCCCGCCGGACCATAAACCGCACCAAACAGTCACTCGTTGAGGATGGAGAGGCTTTTCAACAATAACTCTTGGGTTTTCCGAGCCCCAGATGCGACAGTTTTGCTTGTTGACGTAGCCTCCGAGGTGGAAATGGGCCTCATCAGTCAAGATGATTTTTCGATGAAATTCTGGATCATTTTCATGCATTTCAAGGACCCAATCAGCAAAGACAGGACGTTGTTGATGATCAGCCGGCTTGAGTTCTTGTGTTAACTGAACTTTATAAGCCTTAAGACCCAAGTCGTTATGCAAAATACGGTGTAATGACGTTTTTGGAATGCCTAATTCCAAAGAACGACGAGGAATGGACAAACCTGGGTTTTCTTCAACACTTTGGGCTACAACAGCAATATTCTCAGTTGTTCTTGAGCGACGTGCTCGGGTTTTATTCTTCACATCACTAACTTGTCCCAACAGCTCGAATTTGTCCACCAATTTCTGTATTGCGGTCCGACAAGGTGCTTCACGACGACCCAAAAATGTTTTAGTTTTACGAACCGTCTCTGCCAAATTTTCAGCATTTTTATAGTGAATTTTAATAATTTGAATGCGTTGTTGAAGCGTGTATCGTTCCATTTTTATTAATGGCGTAGTTTCTACTTGTCAAATGTCAAAAAAAGACAGCTTCAAAAGTGACAGCTACCGAAATAGCGGGCTATTAAAAATAACACCTCTTATTGGAAAACCCTTTATTTAGACGAAACAAATATATTAAGTTTGTCAAGCGTAATCTCAGAAAGTACTTAACTGATTTCCCTGGAATTTTTTTTTAAATATTTATTATTTTTCATGGGAATGTTTAAGATTATTTTTTCCCTCCGGACTTCCGAAAACACACGGCTATACTTTTGCACTTGAACAAAGTTAACGTTCATTAAAAATCGGAGCGTCAAAGTCCATTGGAGGTTGGTTGTGATGTCATTTGATTGAAACCACGATTTTAGTGCTTTACGCTGACAGTTGTTTGGTTTTGTCGATGTCCAGAGTGAGTTCCAATTATATTGTTGGTGTTGAGTCATGATCATAAACAATAAGCATGAATGTGTAACGTGTACATGCACCTTAAAGTTAAGAGTGACTTACGAAGCAGGATCTTCAGTACCGAACTTTCACCGTTCGTTGGACACTTTACCACCGGCCTATGGCACAATGGACTTTTGACCCATTTGGATGAGTTACAAGTCCACAAATCAATTGTGAACTTTCAACCCATCCAATTGGGTCAGAACTGCAAAGAATATCTTTGTGGACTAATGACCCGCAGATTGTGGTCTCATGGCTCACTTAGGTGGGCCTTAATTCTATAGTTATTTGAAGTTGTCATTTAAGTGTAAAAACAGCAAATTTCACTATGGCTTTATAAATTTTTAAAGAAAAAAAAAACTTTGCATATAATCAACCTCGCACCTACTCCAAATCCTATAGTGAAGTCAAGCAGGGGGTTGCATGGGGGGGGGGAAGCAGCATGTCCATTTTGGACTTTTGCCTTGTGGACTTTTGACACTGCGCCCCAGCCTATTAGTGCTTGGAAATTTCGTTACAGCGGTTCCGCCACTGAGTAGTTCGCTGCAGTTCTTTCAATATACTAGACTTTTAAGCACTGCCTAGAGATAGGTAATGCAGTATTAATTATTCAATATGGCCATGTTTCTTTTGAGTACGTTTAGTAACAAAAATTAGGTGCTGGCGCTGGGACAAACTTTGATGTTTACACATTAACCATGAGTCTTGGATTTAACATCCCTATTAATAAAAAATTGCTTAATTGGCTTCTAACTCAAAAACTAACTTAAACGCTGATCAAAAAATTGCATTCAATTGCTAATTGACGTTTACTATAACAAATCCTAATGAAAATCTATTACAATCAACATCAAGACCTCTCCTATCGCACAAAGAGTATTTTTTGTTAATTTCCATAAACACTTTGCCATATAATCTGTAACTTTACACACACACTTTCTCAATTTCGATCATTTGAGCATGTATGACCATACATACATAGCTGAAATGAAAATGATGTCACACTATTCCTTATTAATACTCTTTGCCTGTCACTTTCACTAGAGTTTGTTTATTACATGCTATTTCTTGGAGAATCTAGATTTACTCCTAAAATCTCTCTCACTTAGTTCAATTGTTGGATTCAATCGCTTTTTGCAGAATTTTTGTTTCCACGTTAATGTAGGCTCCAACGCATCAACCATACCAATTCAATGCAAAAATTCACAATAGAGATAACAAACTTTTAGTTATATTTTATAAAAAAAAAACATATACCTACTTATTTTGCAAAGCTTCTTTTTTTTATAATTATTTTTCAAAAGTGTCAACTGAGTTATATTTTAAAATTACAATAAATGTAAATGAAATTTGTAAAGCTAGTAATTTATTTTAATTAGTTGTAATTAAAATAAAATAAATACATATGTATGTATTGAGGGATGGAGCTATTAAATGAAAACCTTTCTGTTCAACAAACAAATCGATGGAAAAAGTGTATTAAGCTCGTATCTACTTATTGTAATTCTTCTTCACAAAAAAAAAAAAAAAAAAAATTAAGAAACAATCTCATACATCATCATTAAATATTTTGTAAAACGAAATATATATAGATACAATACATATACATACATTCAGTATAAAATTTCAAATATTGCCATTTATCATTAAATCATTATTGCCTTTTAAGTTACTGGCTCACATTATTCTTCGCTTCTTTTATCATCTCCGATGTCGGTATTCATCAACGGCTATATTTATATATTTTTTTTTTACGGAAAATACACAGGGTGATTTTATTTGAATCAATGAACACCTGAGGAGAAGTGGTTTAAGGTCCGCCAAATAACTTCTTTTTTTTTGTTTGAAAATGCTACAAAAAAAAAAAACTACTGAATATTTTCTCAAATTTCTTTTTTTATTTGAAAGAACAATCCTTTCGGTTAATAATGTAAAAAAATTTCATTCAAATGGCTGCCTCGGCTGGCCATGCAGTAGCCTATACGATCGGTCCAATTTTTAAGCACATTATCGACTGTGTGCAGCTGTATTTCACCAATAGCTTCACGAATATTGTCCTTTAAAGCGTCAATTGTCTCTGGCTTGTCGGCGTAGCACTTATCTTTTACGGCACCCCACAAATAATAGTCCACCGGTGTTAAATCGCAGCTCCGAGCTGGCCAAACGACATCAGCTCTGCGGCTGATAATGCGATCTTCAAAAACAGGGCGCAAAACATCGAGTGTAGCTTCGGCTGTGTGGCACGTAGCGCCGTCCTGTTGAAACCAAATGTTGCCAATATCCTCCTCTTCAATGTTTGTGAACAAAAATTCGTTCAACATGGCCCGGTAACGATCGCCATTGACTGTAACGGCCACTCCTTGCTCATTTTCGAAAAATGACCCAATTATGCCTCTGGACCAAAATCCGCACCAAACAGTCACTCGTTTTGAGTGTATCGGCTTTTCAATGTATGCGTGCGGGTTTTCTGTGCCCCAAATGCGACAATTTTGCTTGTTTACTACCCGCCAAGATCAAAATGAGCTTCATCTGAAAAGATGATTTTTTTTTGGCAAAATCGGCATCTTCTCTAAGTCGATCGCAGGCCCACTTAGCCAAGCGTATACACAACCATATTCGTTCAGCGGAAGGATAAAACTAATTATCTGTCAAATCAGACATGAGTTAAGTGTAACCATTCACGAAATAAGCACTAGTTGAAAAAAAAAAACGTTAGATGGCGGACCCTTTAGTATGGGGAAATGGCTCTAGACAACATGCCACGTAACAGTTTTGTTAGGGCCCTCTGCGAGTGGGCATACTTCGGTCACTCAGAGCTTTTTTTTCAAGTCGCACGAAGCTTTATATATTACGGGAAGTGACTGTAGACATGACAATTTCTAAAGAGTAACATTTGACTAGTTCAGAAATTGCCAAATACTTGCTGTAAATATGCCGTTAAAAAAAAAATTGCTCGCCAAAAAGAGTTTTCATGCTGACTTTATATGAAAAGTTAGTATGGCAACACTTTTTGGCCATATGATGTGGTAGAACCAAATACGTGGTAGTTTTGTTTGTTTTAACGGCATATTTATAGCAATTTCTGGGCTTACTTTATCGAAAGTTGTCATGCTTACTTTATACGGCTTACTTTATAACAGTTTTGATTATAAAAATACTAGCTGGACCCCCCGGCTTCGCACAGGTAGACAAACCTAAGCTCAGCATGCAAATTACAAAAGAAAATATAAAAAATATATTTAGGTAAGCTAATTTTTTGTAATCGAATACTACTTTATGGGTTTTAACCTACTTCACGTTATGAATGCCTAAATATGTAAAAACATGATCCTCTAAGTCCAACCTTTATTACTTTCCCAGCACAGAAAGAATTTTTGTAATAAAAAAACACTTTTTGTTTTTATCCCATTTCACTCTAAACGAAAGAATTTATTTTTTTTTTTTAATATCCTTTCAAACACCAGAATATTTTCTTAAATCGGACATTTTTTTTATTTTACCTACAAATAACAACATTTCTTAAAAGAATTACCCTAAAGCTATTTCCTAAGAAGAAGAAAAAAATTGAATTTCTTAAATCAGACAATTTTTGTATGTTAACCCCATTTCACCCTACAAATATTTAGATTTTGAAAAATCTAACACCCCAGAGGCTGTTGCGTTCATTGGGGCCTATTGTTCCTCTGTGATCAACTTAATATAGAAAGCAGAAATGCTCCTTAACTAATGACTGGCATAGACTGGTGGATTTGCGAACCAGCCTGTGCTCTCTATATACTTTTTCATGTTTGCCATTGAGACCTGCGCTAGATCGTCCAGTTCTCCAACAAAAAATCTATTCCAACATATCGGAGGCGGTTTGTTTGAAGGTTTGGACAACCGCAGAGCTGGTGTTTAATGGTTTCGATTTCTTCGACATCCTGACAGCTCCTACAGAAATCCGGTGCTAGTACACCCAATCTAGTGGCCATTGCGCCAATGGCACAATGTCCTGTTAATACACCTATCAAGGTTCTAATATTTTTTTCTAAACAGCGATGGAATATACTCAGTTTTCTTTTCATTAATTCTAAGCCATAAGCTTCTAGAGATAACACAATCGTTCCTGGACATCCAGGAGTTATTGATTTGCTCTTTCATAACTATGTCTATCTTCTTTTTAATCACTCCAATTGGAACGTCTGGTCCCATCGCAACTAACAATCTTACTTCTATATTTATCTAGAGAAGCTTCTCACTACTATTTATCACCCGTATATAAGCTTGTTATAGTACTCCAAAGAGTTAAAAGGGCGCCGTTTTTTCACTCCTATTACACCTTTATGGAGTAAGTTTTGTTACTCCGAAAAATACACTTATAAGTTATGCTATAGAGTTACTATAGGATAATATATTACCATAACAAGAATCGGAGAATGTTTGGTTTATTGCACCGTTTGCTTCGATTGTAGATATGAAGAAAAGATTTACTGTTACAAGTATATAATGCTTATAGAAAAATGTAGAAAATAAAAAAAAATTATTTTGTACTTATCATTTTTATATTTTTCATATCTTCTGACAGCTTTTTCCACATGATTATCTGCAAAGTTCTTAAGCGATAAGTATTTTATTATTTTTGTCATGATTATTGTTATTATAATTATTTTAAAAATTACTTACATTTGTAGGCAGGTCTAGTAATCGAACCTTGGTCCCTTCGCACTAATAGTCTTGCTCGCTAACCACTCCGCTAATCTCGAATATACAAACCTAGCGTCGAATCGGGTTCACTTTTATCATGAATTCTTTCCTATAAAGCCACATTGGCTTTCCTTATAATTAGATGCTTTCAAAACTATTATATAAGTATATACTATCGTTATAGAAGAAAGAATATATAGTGTTTCATTAGCGATGATCTTATACAACTGATTTGCATAAGCTCTTTCAAAAAGATAGAAACGCGGGCACTACTTACTGAAATTTCCTAATTTAAAATATAACTAAACTAAATGTTGGCTTTAAAAGAAGGTATAAAGTTCTAACAAAAATGCTTCCGATTTCCGATATTAAAACATCATTCGTAGCTATAGTGCTTATATATCACCATTGTGGCTGAAAGTCAAGTAGTTATAGGAGTTAAACTTGATATAATTCATCGCTAAGATATTCTTTGGAGCTTCTCGTATAATTGTTATAGGCACAATGAGTCAGTTCAATGACCTGCGTGAATACTTGATAAAAAAAAAGTAATTTACTAACACTACCGTCATCGACAGTAATACATTCTTAGGATATATAATAGTAGTTCAAAATTACTTTCGATGACGGTAGTGTTAGTTAGTAAATAATTTTTTTATCAATTATTCACGCCGGTTATTGACCCTATATGTGAACCATATTCTTATATAACAACCCGACGGGTTTAGTGTCTTTGCTAAAACTCTTTCAATAACCTTCTTTTAAAGATATCTTATACAAATGCCATATACATTCGCAGATTTATGCATCTTTACATTAATTATACAAGCGATACAGGAATTAAAACTTTATATAATTTTATAGTATGGGTATAGTGTGATTATAGAAAAACTGACTCATTGATCCTATAACAATGATACAAGCAGCTCCAAAGAATATCTAAGCGATGAATTATATCAAGTTTTACTCCTATAACTACTTGACTTCCAGCCAGAATGGTTATAAAAGCACTATAGCAACGAATAATGTTTTAATGTCGGAAATCGGAAGCAATTTTGTTAGTTGGGATATCTAATTGGCTACTATTTTCCCCTTTTTGATACTCACCCCTTCCTTGCCAGTTAATCTGCTTTGTCATTTCCTTCTATATTGCTATGTCCCAGGTACCCAGCAGAGTTTTGCAAATATCTCACTGGTAAATGCTTTGATGGCAGCTTGGCTGTCCACGAAAAATGTGATCTCCGATGAGTTCAGTTTTTCTTGTGAACTATTTCAGCCGCGTTTTCAGTAGAGTAAATCTCAGCTTGAAAGACACTACATTCATCTGGGAGTTTATATATAATTCTCTAATATTAAGAGCTTCACAGAGCACCCCAGCTCCGGCTCCTTCTTCCATTTTTGACCTATCAGTGTATAAATTCCTTTAATTCAAATTTTTTATGAAAATCGCTTCAATGGTTTAGTCCCTAGGTCTTGGTACAAACAGACAGAATTTCAGGACCCACTTTTACCCCGTTCTCTATCATGGCAATGTCTATTTCCATTAAGATGGCTACCAGCATGGACCTTGCAACCAACACTCTCTTTTATGTAGGGCTCACCAGCTCGGTCTATATCTGCCTCCAGTTACGCAAAACAATTGGGTTGAAGTCATTCTCAACTTGTGCCCGTTAGCTAAGGAGGGTTCTTCCCATGCTGCCCACACCATCAGGGGCTAGATTCGAAGAGTCGTTGGGATGATGCGTCGGTGTACCAGCCGCCACATCAGTTTTTTAACGTTGTTTAATCTTCTACTCCACACTTCTTTGATACAAAATCGAAGAATCTTCTTTTCAAAGCACCCAATCTAGTTTTAATACAGCATGACCAATATCAAGATCAAGATCTTTTATAGGGTTTCCTTGGACCCATATATGTTCTGTAATTCCCGCATCGATAAATTCAGTGGAGAAACGATGAAAAATGGAACAAAACTCTTATGATTTGTTTCAATTTACATTGCTTTTCGACTCATTTTATCGATGCGAGAGTTACAGAACATGTGTCTTGGTTCTCTGAAACAGACCTTTACTACTTAAATGTCTTCCTAGCCCGAATAAACTGGGATTGGCCGAAAATTATTCTTCTTTTAATCTCTGCACTAATATACCATTTTATGAGGTAAAAGTGAAGTCCAGGTATAGGCAAAGTCCTTAACCATTTAGAAGTTGTATGCCTATCCATAATATAATGTCGTTTTGCATGCTAACGAATCGCTTTGCCTTTACCTTTTTCAACGTCAAAGGGTTCGGTGGTCTTCTGACGACTTAGCGAGATTTTTCCATCATCATCCTGCGCAAGCAGACAGACGGACTAAAAAAATGAAAAACAAAATTTATAATCCTTTTTAAAACGTATCTAGATCTCAATAATTTATTGAAATCACAAATTATGTAGGTATGTGTTGTGTTTTCGTAGATAATACATTCTCCCACAGATTTAACACACCAATATATATAGAAATAATAAATGCTGATACAATAAACTTTTTAAGCCTTTTACATCATAATAGATAAGGAGTTGGTGGGAATTTTGAATATTAGATTTTATCGAATTTATCCATTTAGTCTCTATTTTAATGGGGACGAATTTAATTTTCAATTAATCTTCCCAATCGTATAATTAAAAGAAGGGAAGGCATTTTAAGTGCATTTTTATTGTGAGTATCAGTTCAATAAATGTGTGTCAAGTTAGCATTACCACTTCAAAAATTTAGAAATCGAATAATTGGATTAATTGTCGCTTTTTAAATTAAACCCTGGTAATGCTTACTTGAAGTCATATTTACGACAAGTTCACGACAATTAATCAAATTATTGAATTTCTAAAATTTTTACTCACATGTTCAATAAAAATAATTATTATTCGTTACCCTTTAAACAGAAACAAATGCAATAATGGCAGACTTCTAAAAGTTTTGTTAATTCTATGGATCAGTGTGTGTGCAAACTATCGGGTTTTTCAATAAAAGCGCTACAAAAGTTTTTTTTTTAAATAAAACAAAAACGGTTTTGGATATCAATGAAATTCTTTATTCCTGTGAAAGTACGTTTGATGCCATTATGTATGGAGCTCGATTTCTTTTGCATGGCCACCACGGGCACGCTTGCAGAAGTCCAGACGCTGAACCCAATTTTCGACGGTTTTCAAGCATAAATCGGCCGATACTGCTGCAATTTCACGTTTGATATTCGTACGAAGTTCATCAATCGTCGCTGGCTTGTTGGCATTGAACATAGACTTGACGTAGCCCCACAGGAAATAGTCTAACGGCGTCAAATCGCACGTCCGAGGCGGCCAAGCGACTGGACCATTTCGTGAGATAACACGTTCTCCAAACTTGGTTTCCAATAAATTGATTGTGACATTCGCTGTGTGGCTTGTGGCGCCGTCCTGTTGGAACCACATGTCCTCCAAGTCCATATCATCCAATTGGGGCTAAAAATATTCGGTTATCATTGAACGGAAGCGATCCCCATTCACAGTAACGTGCCGGTCTTGATCATCACGGAAGAAGTACGGCCCAATGACGCCGCCGGCCCACAAACCACACCAAAGCGTAATTTTTTCGGGATTCAATTATGACTCATGGAGTACGTGTGGATTGCTGCCTGACCAAAACCGCATATTTTGTTTATTGAAGAAGCCATTCAGCCAGAAATGAGCCTCATCGCTGAAGATGATTTTTCGATGATGAAAATCCGAATCATTTTCAAGTTGTTGCTCAGCCCAATTCACGAACATACGACGCTTCTGGTGGTCAAGCGGCTTCAGTTCTTGCGTCAATTTGATCTTGTTAGGATGTAGGCCAATTTCTTTTTGCAAAATTCGCCACAACGACGTCACAGAGTTGCCCAACGCTTGAGAACGACGCACGTGTGAGAGACACATTTGGGGTTCCTGCAACTGAAGCCTCAGCGGCAGAAATGTTCTCGACACTACGGGCACTTCTTTGTCTCACTGGTACGGGAACATTTTGTACTATGCCTGTGGATTCAAATTTTTCCACTAGACGCTCAATTTTTAATCTTTTAGGACGATTATGACGATCATAAATTGGACGTACCGGTCTTAACGTTGAGCCCACTGACTCCGAATTTCGGTAGTAAATTTTAATAATTTCGACTCGTTGTTGGCTCGTTTACATCATGAAATGGCAAACCTTATTGAAGAGAAATGTCAAAAGAGCGGCAAGAAATATGGCGTCGTTTGCTGTCCCTGTTGCTCTACTTTTGTAGCGTCCCTGTTGAAAAACCCTTTATTAACTTAATAATAAAAATTCCTATACCAAACCTTGGCTCACATCTAAAACAAGCTAGAAAAATAAAGTGTGATACGCTCTCTATCTCTTCTTGAGAACGAAACTTTGTCCAATCTATATTGCGATTTTTCTATTTTCTTGCCTTAAATGAACTTTGCACTCGAAGCCGACTTGACGTTAAAGAATATTATCGAGTGATTTTATTGAATCACCCTGTTTACAAATTACCTTGCTGTGGTTTTAAATTTTTTTTTTTTTTAATGAAGAAAATCCATTAAGTTACCTAGGCAATTTATCAATGGCCTCGAACAAATGATTTTATCGTATAAAATAGAGGCCTAATGGTTTTGCAAATCACTTGCCTCTTAACGTTAATGCAAAGAATTCAATGTTTTGACTTATCTTGTGTTTAATTAACTTGGATGTAAATTATCTTCTAACCCATTAAGGACGAGCGCGCAAACACATTCAACTCTTGTCATTATTGTTGGGAATCCTCCTCGTTAATTTCCGCAACATGTGCTTGAAATTAATTTACCACTGCAGCACATCGAAACAAAATACCTATACCTAGATATCTACAATCCAACATATTATAAGTAAACACTTCAATCTGCTCCTTGATTCTCACAAAAAAAAAAAAAACCTAGAGAGTGTTATGTGTAACATCCTTTTTCTGCTCTCGACAGACGTGTCGCCTGCAGCAGACAGTCTTTACCGAAGGTATCTTCACCTTAATTTTGTTGTTTTTTTTTTTTTTTTTTTTTTTGTATTTCTTCTATTGTTGCCGTGTTTTTAGTCGGATGCCTTTTATGTGTTTGGTCCGTAAGTAATCTTGTATGTTGGTTTTGGTTTTGTTTTTATGTAGGTATGCTTTTGCAAGAAATTATGCGCACACCATTAATATGTTTGTATTTATGTACAGTGCTGTCGGTTTTTTTTTTTTTGTCCCATATCTCTGTAAGTGGCATATTTTTTTAAAGCCATTATGGGAATAGAATTTTTTTTTTGTATCCTTGAGGTTTCTCAATATCCTTACAAAATGTATTTTAGCAGAATATGAAGTGCCATTTATGGAAAAAAAAGCAGCTTTAAAATTGTGAAAAAAATATGGAACAGGCACATAGCAGGCCAGGAGCACCCACGAATATTTAAATATCATTTTTTTTTGTGTCAATACGTATAGGTATGCCACGAATTTTACCGTGAATTTTCCCACATAAGTTAAGTATGAATCCTAATAGTCTAAGGACCAGTTTCACAGTCAACGCTTACCGAAACAAGTGGCACTTAAGTTTCCCATATTAGGAGTTTAAGCTTAAGCGTAAGTGCAACTTAAGTCAACAACATCGGAGACTTAAATGCCACTTATTCAGGTAACAGTGAACAGTGATATTGGGAATTAATCTTTCACATTCCCCACTTAAGTGTCACTTTTCTGACTGTGAAACTGGCCCTAAGCTTTTTGAAGTCCTTTATTTCCGTGCAAAACATTTTGGGGTAACACAAACGTTTTGATTTCTAGTATTTAATTAGGTAAAGGGATTTTCAATTAGCGCGGGTAGATTTTGGCGTCCTGTGACGGCCATGTTGTTTTTTATTCTGATTCTGTTTATTATTCTGATGTTACTGATGCTAAATCACCATGGCAGATTACACGATGGAACAGCACGTCCAAATGATAAAACTTTGATATCAAAATCTTTTGTCTTTTGGGGCAACGATACGTGCGTTGCGCCCATTTTACGGTTTACATGGTTTTCCTTCCAAGGCTCCAAGTCGATTATCCAATGTTTGGTGGCCAAATTTGAGTCAACAGATGCAGTGAAACATCAGTTAACGAAACATAAGATCAACCGAAAACATCGTCGGTGTCTGTGAGAGTCTGTAGTTCTTCGAAAACGATGGTATCATTGCCATCAGCATTCCACCTAGCTCTAATAGTGGTATTTACTAAAATTAGTACAATTTCTTAGAAAGGATATATGAGAAGATTTATCCAACTGAGGAAAACATTGTAATCGGGGACTTTAATGTTGCTAATTTGGAATGGTTTAGATCTTTATTTACGCGAGGATATCTTCTTTCTTGTCAACGCATCAAATATAGACGAATTTTGTATTTTGGATGGAATGGCTGAAATCATTGAAATCATGAAATTGAGTAAAAAAAAAAACAAAATTTAAGAAGAATACTAGATCTCTGATGTTATTAATACTGATGCTGCCGTTATCTCATGCAATTCAAAGAAGATAGCTATCATCCCTATTAACTATTTCAATGAATTTATATGTATAAGTAATGTTTTAAATAATTGTTAAAATCAACTTGAGTTAAGCTTAAAAAAAATATTATTTCAATCAGCTGTTTAGCTTACTGATCGCGGAAAACTGGGATGTCTTATTTTCAAATTTAAGCCTAGATGAAATGATTTTGCGATTTTATGAAATTGTATTCGATTGCTTCCTATAGCTAGCATCCCACTGCGTGAAAAGAGATAGATATGTATTTAAATAACAACTCGCAATGGTTTTGATTTGCATTTGAAAACTTTGAAAAATAAAAGAAATTAGGCCTGGTTGAGATTTATTCTATCAAAGACTGACGAGACATTCAGAGATAGTAAAGAATTGCAAATCGACTTTAAAAAAACTTTTCAAATTTCCTGTACTCCGAATTTATTTCGAAAACTGAATGTGAACTTAAACTTAACCAGCAAAATTTTTGAAAATATGTTATAAGCAAACGAATTTGTAAGATTATTACTTTATCAGGCTAGTATGAACTATCAAGAGTCTTCAAGCCACCATCCAGCCTATAACACAGAACAATAAGTAAACTAGTCAACAATTTCTTGTTCAACTAAAGCGTTTTCCAATAAGAGGTGTTATTTTGATATTCAAAGAAAAATGGCATTTTTTGAGATGAATTATCGGATGTTTATTTCATTATAAAGAGGAAGGTATGCCGTTAATAATGGAACACAACATCAGCCAAATGGCCGCCACGACCACGCTTACAGGACCATATCCTTTTCATGAAATTTTCCATAACCAAATCGCAAAGTGGCTGCCCTATGTCCTCGATAGCCTCACGAATTCCATCTTTGAGGTCTTGAATCGACGCTGGGCTGTTGGCGTAGACCTTATCTTTCACGTGGCCCCAAAGGAAGAAGTCGCAAGGTGTTAAATCACAAGATCTCGGTGGCCAATTGTGATCACCTCTTCGAGAGATAACACGGTCCGGAAACTTTTCCCGTAAAAGATCGATGGTTTCATTGCTTGTGTGGCACGTAGCGCCGTCTTGTTGAAAGTAAACGTTGTCCAGATCAATACCATCCAATTCCGGCCATAAAAAATCATTAATCATCTCTCGATAGCGCAATCCATTGACCGTAACTGTTGCTCCAGCCTCATTTTCGAAAAAGTAAGGTCCAATGACCCCGCCGGACCATAAACCGCACCAAACAGTCACGCGTTGAGGATGGAGAGGCTTTTCAACAATAACTCTTGGGTTTTCCGAGCCCCAGATGCGACAGTTTTGCTTGTTGACGTAGCCTCCGAGGTGGAAATGGGCCTCATCAGTCAAGATGATTTTTCGATTAAATTCCGGATCATTTTCATGCATTTCAAGGACCCAATCAGCAAAGACACGACGTTGTTGATGATCAGCCGGCTTGAGTTCTTGTGTTAACTGAACTTTATAAGCCTTAAGACCCAAGTCTTTATGCAAAATACGGTGTAATGACGTTTGTGGAATGCCTAATTCCAAAGAACGACGAGGAATGGACAAACCTGGGTTTTCTTCAACACTTTGGGCTACAACAGCAATATTCTCAGTTGTTCTTGAGCGACGTGCACGGGTTTTATTCTTCACATCACTAACTTGTCCCAATAGCTCGAATTTGTCCACCAATTTCTGTATTGTGGTCCGACAAGGTTCTTCACGACGACCCAAAAATGTTTTAGTCTTACGAACCGTCTCTGCCAAATTTTCACCATTTTTATAGTAAATTTTAATAATTTCAATGCGTTGTTGAAGCGTGTATCGTTCCATTTTTATTAATGGCGTAGCTTATACTTGTCAAATGTCAAAAAATGACAGCTTCAAAAGTGACAGCTACCGAAATAGCGGACTATTCAAAATAACACCTCTTATTTTATTAATTAATATATTTTGTATGAATCTTACAATTGTTAAGCGAACTTGACAGCACTTAAATCGATAACAATCGATGCCATAATCAGAGAGGGAGTGCAACATACTCTCCTTCGTTATATACTTTTCTCCTTCTTAAATATTTCTTCGTGCCATTTCCTGTTAGCCCGAGCACATTCTTTTTCAACTTGGCGGCGAAAGAAGACAATCTCTATAATAAAACTTATCTAATAACTATATTAAGTAAGATAGACTTAAAACTATAACTTACTTGAGTTGAAAAATGTACTTAGCCTAAGAATATTAATCTAATAATGGGTGATTTTTTAAGAGGTTTAGAACTTTTTTTAAAAAATAAACACAAAAAATTCGAAAAAATGAATGAAATATTTATTTGAATCGATAGTTTGAACCTTGCAATTTAATGTTTAAAGATAATTTGATGCAAATGTTGACCGCGGCTGCGTCTCAGGTAGCCCATCCGCTGAGTCCAATTTTGGCATACTCTTTCACACATATCGGCCGGTATCTCACGAATGAATGCATGGATGTTGGCTTCCAGTGCGTCAATCGAAGCGGGCTTGTCCCTATAGACATTAGCCTTGACATACCCCCACAAAAAATAATCTAATGGTGTCAAATCGCACGATCTAGGCGGCCAATTGACCGGCCCGAAACGTGAAATTAACTGTTCACCAAACTCGCCTCGCAATTGCGCCATTGTTTCGCGTGCTGTGTGGCATGTGGCACCGTCTTGTTGAAACCACATATCATGCAAGTCAAGAACTTCCATTTCGGGCAAAAAAAAGTTTGTTATCATCGCTCGGTAGCGTTCACCATTGACAGTAACGCTGCGATTCGCATCATCTTTGAAGAAATATGGCCCAATAATGCCGCCGGCCCATAAACCGCACCAAACAGTGGCTTTTTCGGGATGCATTGGTAGCTGTTGCAATGCTTCTGGCTGATCTTCACTCCAAATGCGGCAATTTTGCTTATTTACGTACCCATTCAACCAAAAATGAGCCTCATCGCTGAACACAATTTTTCGATAAAAAAGCGGATCCTCGGCCAGCTTTCCAAGAGCCCATTCACCAAAAATTCGGCGTTGTGGTAGGTCGGCTGGCTTTAGTTCTTGCACCAGCTGTATCTTAAAAGGCTTTACGCCCAAATCCTTCCGCAAAATTTTCCACGTAGTGCTGTAACAAAGGCCTAACTGCTGGGAACGGCGCCGAATCGACATTTCGCGGTCTTCTGTCACACTAGCTGATGCGGCCGCAATATTTTCTTCACTACGCACAGTACGTAAACGTGTTGGTGGTTTAATGTCCAACAAAGTAAATTTGGTGCGAAATTTGGTCACAATCTTCCGAATAGACTGCTCAGAAGGTCGAGAATGCCGATCATAAAATGGAAGCAGCGCGCGATGAACATTTCGAACCGAGCACGAATTTTGATAGTAAAATTCAATAATTTGCAAGCGTTGTTCATTTGTAAGACGATCCATGGTTAAATTGCAAACCAAACTGAAGCTGTTTGACAGTGACACAAGGTACTAAACACACGTCAGCTGTCAAAACCAGTGTTGCCAAAACCAAACCAGCTAAAAAATCACCCGTTAAAACTTGTATAGGAAAATTTAAGATCTGCGTGAAGCAGTCCTAAAATTTTTCGAAACAGTGGTTTTCTTCTTTATATAAATCGGAGTTAAACTCAACAACAATGGAATGGAAAAATTGAAAAAAAAAAAAAAAATATTGTTCCAATTAATTCGCACGGGGCTGTATACCTCACAGCTCACACAGAGCTTGTTTTATTCCATTTACACACATCTACCCGCCCTTATTGAAAAACCTTCACTATAATAATTGACAAAAAGGAAAAACATCACTGTAGGTATAAAATGTCATAACTCATCAAGAATTCTTCATATTGCATGCATGCGTATTTAAATGTGAAATGTAGGTAGGTATAGTTTCAGTACTTAAGTATCAAAATACTACTTTTATGTTTGTCAACAGCCCTGGGTTTGTCCCTTTTATTGTCTCGATAATGTGATGTTGTCAGTGGCAGATCATCCCTCACAACCTCTACTATGTTCACAGGAACTTGTTTCGCTGCCATCATATCATAAAATTATATGTAATTGTATGTGGGTAAATATTACAATACATAAAGCCAAACAACAACAACAACAACAACAAAAAAAAAATCCAAACGGAAAGGATGCCGACAAACCGAGGAGGTCGTCATCGTCTCTTTGTTTTGTTTTCCTGTTGTTTTTTTTTTTTTTTACGTTTTACTTTTTTTTTTGCCGACTTGGCTTGGCAGCAGTGGCACAGGTAAATCCTCTCTGGGGCTCACTCACATACATAATATCCTTCTCAAAAAAAAGGCATTTCTTTTTATAGGTATTTTTATAAGCCATTATCGGAATTTTTCGCATCACAATGTGTTTACGATTCGCATTCTTATTGAAGTTTATCTAAAACAGCAGCTTGCGCTGTTCACAATATTAAATTATTGTGAAACAATAAAAATAAAAAAAAATATAAAAATAAAAAAAAGTCCTTAAATATATGGTAGAGGTGAGGGGGAGGTTCTACACACATGTACCGTACCTACCTACCTACCTACTGATGGCGCGGCGCGGCGCACAGTGGTGCGAGAGCGGAAAAAAGTCTTTTGAAAAAGTCATGTCTATCGTTTTAAACTTTATGTTAAAGTACTCTTAGATAACCAAAGCGTATGATTTAAAAGTATTTTTTAACATATATATTGTATGTTCTGATTTACAAGCAATCAAAGTTGAAAAATAATTTTACTCAAATCGCGAACCGTATTTTCAACAAATTTTGAGATGTTTTTTTCCGAAGTTCCTGCAGATAAATTCTCTAGTTTCTTAAATAATTTAATTGGTCTATTTTCGATTATCTAAAAATAAAAAAAAATATTGATTATTTATAAAAGATACCTTCAATAAGTAGCCTGAAGCTTTAGTACTAAGAAAAAATGCTTTTTTTTAAAACTTTTTGATTTAAAAAAACAGCTCCAAAAGATACCAAGAAAGTAAGTATGCCACCATATGCTCCATACATTCATGTTAAAGCACAGAAAAAATCAGCTGCAGATACGTGCAGATGTGGAAGTTATGCTCAAAAATGTTTCACTTAATCGGATTTCAAAAAACTCCGTCTTGACGGTGGTGTCTACCAAAAAGTTTGATTACTTCGGTATTAATTGTCAGAATGAACTGGTTAGGCCCATTATTTTAAAAAAAAATTTCAAACGTTATTTTAAAAATAAAACAAAATTAATACATTGACCCAGGGCTGAGAATTTCGATTTTTGCGAAACCATTTATTTCTGCCTGGAAAATTTTTCAACTTTCAACTCAATTTTCTTGAAAGCAACACACGAAAAATAATATAGTTTTATGATATTTTGAATTATATGATAGAGCTTAATACAAAATAAAGAAAGGGATTAGGGATAATCTTTTATTTTTTTTTAATTTTTCGCTAAAAGTAGGGCAGGTAAAAATAAAAAAAGTGTTCTTTTTAAAGTTTTATTGCTTTGTTTTTGTTCTGTATTGCGTAATTTTTTATTACCTGTAAGGATTAGTAATGGCTTATTAGAATAAAATCTCTTACTTAAATCTATTTATATAAAGGATTAATGAAAAAAAAGTCAGTATTGAGTTATTGAGCATTTGTGCAAGGTGCAATAAGTGAAAGTGAAGTTAAATATAATAACAAACATATATAGTGAATTCAATACATTAAAATGGATTCAATCGAAATTCCTTATTCGGTGTTGTGTAGTGAACTTATTACTAATGGGTAAGATGTTCAAAATCTTCGACCATATTTTGTAAGGAAATACCCCAACTTAATTTCTGAGCAAATAGAAACTGTGCTATCAGAATTAAAGAAACGTTTTATTTCTCATTTTTAAGTCGATGGAACGCAGTTCATAGAAAAAAAAGTCATTTTAAAAAAAAAATACACTTATTGGCTCGAAGGAGTTTTCCAAGTAGACCTAACCCAAAGTGTATTGCCCGAAACGTCAACTAATATGGGAAGACCACGAAAGAGTTTTGACGAATGCTGTGATCGAGCTAAAAGGTATAAGAGGGACGAAATTAGAAATATATTTCCTCGAGAAGAGATAAACTATGCAGCAACATCAGAGAGCTTTTCCTGTTCACAATTTGATCCGGATAAGGCTCTTGCATTATTTATACAAGCAGAATTGTCGAAACGCCAATATGAAGTATTGAGACATGCACTAAAAGACGAAGGACATGATGTTTTTCCACCTTATATTAAATTACTGGAAGCAAAGAAAAAGTGCTATCCTTTAGATATAAACATTACGGAAAGCTCAGCAAGTGTGCAACTACAAAAATTGTTAGACCACACTGTAACAAGGTTATTAGAAGGAAAGACATCAGAGGAGATAACCAGAATTGTAGGACAGTCTTTAACACTGTTCACTAAATGGGGATGCGATGGTGCCTCTGGACAACCACAATACAGTCAAACATTTGACAATGAAGAAACTTCGGACGTTTATGACATCTTTGGTACCAATTCAAATGACTATGGAGGAAAACAGGGATATTATTGTGTGGAACAACGATCGATTATAAATTTAATTTTATAATATATATATATATTCAAAATAAAAAGTTAAGATTTTACTAAAAAAAACTTTTATTTAAATATAACATTAAAACCCTCAAATTTTATAAAAATGTCAATAACTTTTTTTCTAACAATTTTTTCTTGATCAAATTTTGACCAAGCATGTATAAGACTAATTTTAACATGTTTGTCAAATTTCATTAAAATTCGTTTAATAGTTCAGATTTTACAGACTTTTTTCCGCTCTCCCATACAAACATCAAAACACTCAAATTTTAGAAAAAAAAGCCAATAACTTTTTTACTAATGATTTTTTCTTAACCAAATTTTGATAAAATGTGTATAAGACTAATTTAAAAATGCGAATCAAATTTCATCTTAATCCGTTAAACAGTTCAGATGTTACAGATTTTTTTTCCGCTCTGCCATACAAACATCAAATCCCTCAAATTTTAGAAAAATGTCAATAACTTTGTTTCTAATTATTTTTTTTCAACCAAATTTTGACCAAATATGTATAAGACTAATATAAACATGATTGCCAAATTTCATTTAAATCTGTTGAACCGTTCAGATAAAACAGACTTTTTTCCGCTCTCCCATACAAACCGAACCACTGTGCGGCGCTGCGGCGCACAGTGGTTCGGTTTGTATGGGAGAGCGGAAAAAAGTCTGTTTTATCTGAACGGTTCAACGGATTTAAATGAAATTTGGCAAACATGTTTATATTAGTCTTATACATATTTGATCAAAATTTGGTTGAAAAAAAATAATTAGAAACAAAGTTATTGACATTTTTCTAAAATTTGAGGGATTTGATGTTTGTATGGGAGAGCGGAAAAAAAGTCTGTAACATCTGAACTGTTTAACGGATTAAGATGAAATTTGATTCGCATTTTTAAATTAGTTTTATACACATTTTGTCAAAATTTGGCTAAGAAGAAATCATTAGTAAAAAAGTTATTAATTTTTTTTTCTAAAATTTGAGTGTTTTGATGTTTGTATGGGAGAGCGGAAAAAAGTCTGTAAAATTTGAACTATTTAACGAATTTAAATGAAATTTGACAAACATGTTAGGATTAGTCTTATACATGCTTGGTCAAAATTTGGTCAAGAAAAAATTGTGAGAAAAAAAGTTATTGACATTTTTATAAAATTTGACGGTTTTGATGTTATATTTAAATAAAAGTTTTTTTTAGTAAAATCTTAACTTTTTATTTTGAATAAAATATTATTATTAATTAATATATATATTATAAAATTAAATAAATAAATAGATAAATACATAAACAAAAATAAATAAAAAACAATTATGAAGTAGTAATTTTATAATGCTAGAATGAGGTTTTTAGCGTCTGCGCTGATTGGAAGTATTTTCTTTTTTGCCTTTGGCCTTAAACCTGTTATTATTGGATCTGAGGATATGAGTATATGATGCATCACATCTTCATTCTTCGCAATTCGGCTGCATTTTCTCCGAATGAAACCTGCGGTAGGCTTTATAATCCTTATTTCGGCATTCTTGGGCTTCCTCGGAGAGCGATCCAACAGGAAATGCACAGCTTTTAATTATTTCTTCTCCATGAAATGAGAAATAAAACGTTTCTTTAATTCTGACAGCACAGTTTCTATTTGCTCAGAAATTAAGTTGGGGTATTTCATTTATCATGACCATTAGTAATAAGTTCACTACACAACACCGAATAAGGAATTTCGATTGAATCCATTTTAATGTATTGAATTCACTATATATGTTTGTTATTATATTTCACTTCACTTTCACTTTTTGGTTGACCAAAGAGTAAACATTTTTCTTACACACCTTGCACAAATGCTCAATAAATCAATGCTGACTTTTTTTTCATTAATCCTTTATATATATAGATTTAAGTAAGAGATTTTATTCTAATAAGCCATTACTAATACTTACAGGTAATAAAAAATTACGCAATACAGAACAAAAACAAAGCAATAAAACTTTAAAAAGAACACCTTTTTTATTTTTACCTGCCCTACTTTTAGGGAAAAATAAAAAAAAAATAAAAGATTATCCCTAATCCTTTTCTTTATTTTGTATTAAGCTCTATCATATAATTCAAAATATCATAAAACTATATTATTTTTCGTGTGTTGCTTTCAAGAAAATTGAGTTGAAAGTTGAAAAATTTTCCAGGCAGAAATAAATGGTTTCGCAAAAATCGAAATTCTCAGCCCTGGGTCAATGTATTAATTTTGTTTTATTTTTAAAATAAAGTTTGACATTTTTCCTTAAAATAATGGGCTTAACCAGTTCATTCTGACAATTAATACCGAAGTAATCAAATTTTTTGGTAAACACCACCGTCAAGACGGAGTTTTTTGAAATCCAATTAAGCGAAACATTTTTGAGCATAACTTCCACATCTGCACGTATCTGCAGCTGATTTTTTCTGTGCTTTAACATGAATGTATGGAGCATATGGTGGCATACTTACTTTTTTGGTATCTTTTGGAGCTGTTTTTTTAAATCAAAAAGTTTTAAAAAAAAGCATTTTTTCTAAGTACTTAAGCTTCAGGCTGCTTATAGAAGGTATCTTTTATAAATAATTAATATTTTTTTTTATTTTTAGATGATCGAAAATAGACCAATTAAATTATTAAAGAAGCTAGAGAATTTACCTACAGGAACTTCGGAAAAAAACATCTCAAAATTTGTTGAAAATACGGTTCGCGATTTGAGTAAAATTATTTTTCAACTTTGAGGGCTTGTAAATCAGAACATACAATATATATGTTAAAAAATACTTTTAAATCATACGCTTTGGTTATCTAAGAGTACTTTAACATAAAGTTTAAAACGATAGACATGACTTTTTCAAAAGACTTTTTTCCGCTCTCGCACCACTGTGCGGCGCGGCGTTAGTTGAAAAAGGATTCTTTAAATACGTGCTATGAGTGGCGTAAAGCTTATCATGTAACAAAGAATGTGGTGCTACTATTTATTACCTTGGGGAATTTGGTTTTTGTATTATACCTAGCTATACCTATTTTGATTAAGTTTTTTTTTTTTTTTTTATTTGAGGAAACGACAGAGCAACAACTTCCTCCAACACAGAGTAATAAATTATGCAAAAACAGGAAACCAAATCCCTAGAAAGAGCCACTCGTTACCCTGGGTGATCCGAAGATTTCGCATGTTTACCGACATCCGTTTTATATATCAACCATACTCCGCTTATAACCTACCCCCCAACGAGTGCTGCCTGCTAAATGAATTCAAACAAACATTAGAGATGTGATTTTTTTTTTTATTTCAACATTACAGCATGCATTTTTAAAATTTAAATGAGGTCATAAATAATAAAATAAAATAGAAAAAAAAAAAACATCGAATATAAATTTATGAGTTCAATTGTTTTGAATAACTTTGAATTCATGAAATAAAGTTTTGCGAAGCCCATGCGATGCCGATGGTGCGGAATAATATGCTGGCTTGTTTTAACGTTCACACACGCATTCTGAAGTTATATCCTGAAAAGGTGAGTGAGAAGGTGGGTGGGGGGGTAGATTTCCATGTATGCTTGTGATTCACCACTGATTGATTTTTCGCTCTTATAAAGCCTATCTACGCTGCTGATGGCGAAACGAAAAATCCCATCATATACAAAAATGACAACGAAATCATAAACGAAAAGCTTCGTTCTTCTTTTCGTTTTGCAAAACGCTGTTCGTTGAGCGAAATTGATAATTGTAAAAAATTATTTGAAGAAGTCTCCGCTCTTTTTTCGCACTGAATTAATTGCCCGAAACATTAATTGAGTGCGGAGTTGATCGGACGTTAGAACAAGCCTACGGAAAACATCTTGATTGCACTGAATCCTTGAAAACGTTCTTGCGAAATCATGCGGGTATGATCGGTAATGTTTATTCCTGACCTCCGCAGCTTCCTCAAATAACTGGCCAATTGGTTGAATGGCGTGTATTTTATAACAGTTGAGCCATGTACAAGGATTTTATGGAGAGTTGGTGTCATTGGGTGCCAACCGTAATATTCTACATGTAAAGGGTGTTTTTTTTTTTTTTTAAGACGTGTGATTTTCAAGAAGAAATAAAACGCATGTAATTTAATGTTATATGGCCAAGAATTTAGCTTTATTATAAAGATAAGCGTTTGCCATTATGTTTTAAAAATGATTTGGGGCAAGTGACCGCCGCAGCTGGCTCGAATAAATTCCAGTCGAGAGGCTCAATTTTCGACCACTTTTTGCAGCAATTGGGGCCGTATGTCAGCAATAACGCGGCGAATATTCTCTTCCAAGGCGTCAATCGTCTCGGGCTTACCTGCGTCGACAAGCAACTTCACATAGCCCCACAAAAATAGATCTTGGAGACAACGCCGCGCCACTGGCCCACGAGGCGAGATAATGCGCTCAGCAAAAGCTTCCTTCAATAAATTGATTGTTTCGTTGGCTGTATGGCATGTAGCGCCGCACCGTCTTGTTGGAACCAAAGGTCGTCCACATCAACATCCTCCAATTTAAGCATGAAAAAGTCTTTAATCATGGCTGTGTAGCGTTCCCTATTGACTGGTAACATTTTATGGCCGGCTTCATTTTTGAAGAAATATGGACCAATGATTCCCTCTGCTTATAGAGCACACCAAACAGTGACTTTTTGAGAATGTAACGGCGGCGGCGTCTTAACAATGGCTTGAGGATTATCTACACTCCAATAGTTTTGCTTATTGACTTAGCCATTCAACTAAAAATGAGCTTCATCGCTGACAAAAAAATTTACTTGTGAAAATCGGGATCAACAACGATCTCGTTTCGAGCCCATTTTGCACAATTTACATGCGTTGTTCAGGTGTCAGTCTATTCATTATAAAATGGCAAACCAAACTGAGCATAAATCAAGTGACAGCTGTCAGAAAGACAAACTCCGAAAAAAAGTATTGCCAGATTGAAAAAAACCCTATATAATTTTTTCACAATTCACCTCTAACAATATATATACCTCCAACTGCAAATTTAACAATAATAAATCATTTCCACATTTTAAACGTGTGAACTTCGCTAGACTTTGCGAATACCTGCGCGGCGGTGTTTCCGGTCAATTTTAAAACCGGTTTATGATAGAACAATGACTCAGGTACAAAACAGAAGAATTTGGGTGACGTTTACAAACATTTTTTTGTTACCACTTTTGTCCGGTTTTTAAGGTAAAATGCTCGTTAGTGCGCCGGGATTAAACGCCAATTTTTATGGACTAACGGCCGTTAAAAGTTATTTTAAAAATAAAAATAATTTGAAGATTAAATTATTTTTTTTTTTTTTTTGAGCGAAAGAATGAATTTTGTGTTCCCTTTTTGTTCGAAAAAAACAATTATTTCGGATATCTCCTCCACTCATGACCTCCCTCATAGACCATTGAGTCTACCTCTTGTAGGTAGCCGTCATTGGCCTTCTGATGGTTATTATCAATGTTGTATGCGTTTTTGAATGTTTCCCGCCACCCCAACTTTTACCAGAATGCTTGTCATTTTCCACAAGCTGGCTCTTTCAGCCTTCATGTGTCATGTCGTTATGTCATGTTTGATAAAAATGTAGAAAATGTTTTTTTTTTTTTCTTGTTAAATGTGGGTATAACTTGTCATCATCGTGGCTACATAAATTTTTGTATAATAAGCGGGTACCTATAGCTCCAAAACTGACCATCCCAACGAAAATAACATAAATAACTTTCTATACTAAACTATAAGAAAAATGTACTTCCCAAAATATATTGCCCCATTACTTTCAATCCTTTTGTTTTGTAAATTATTTATATGAAGATACCTACAAAAAATATTTATTACATTAAGACTTGATAAATGATATCCCATGTTTTTGTCCGAGACCACGATAAGCTTATAAAAGCCCAACACAAAATCTTTTCTTTTAAAATGACTATATTTTTATATTCTGCGATTGTGAAGTATTAACTGGTTAATCTTTTTAAGAAACTTTGTGTACTCTTGTTCCAAGGCCATAAATAAAAAAAAAAAATAAAAAAAAAAAAAAAAAAAAAAAAAACACAGTTGTTCGCACGGATTTGGGTGTGTGTGATTTGAAAAAAAAAAAAAAAAAATATAATCGAATGTTTTTCTTGTGCGCAAAAGTATATAAATGGGATTTGAAGTTGACCATGACCGACCAAGTCTTTATTGTAGATACTTTAAATTTATCTTTGAATACAAAGTAAACCCCCATAAAATATAGTGGGTTTATTTATCAATAAAGAAGCACCAGTTGACCGAATAAATTTCACTAAACGACGCCGACGTCTACGGCGGCGGGCGATGTGAGAAAAGTGTTGGGTTAAAGATAGATATTAACTGTCACACAGTCGTAAAATATGTGGCTCCTTTGGTAAGTAGTTGGGTTTAACATTATTCATCAGCTTAGGTCTATTCCAACAATTAGGATGAAATATTGTGTCAGAAACCAGAGAACGAATAAGATTAGCTTAGTATCAGGAGTGACGGCGATAAAATCTGTTGATATTCCAAAATTCTTAATTATATATTTTGGAGTCTACTAGGTCAGATTCAAGAGGTTAAAAAAAAGTCATTTAAAAACTTGTTAATCTTGGAAAGGCGTCGAAAATTGACTCGTTAATAAAATGCATGTATCTATATAAATACATAATGTATCTATACTTAATCTTATGGTTGGTTATGATAGGTACTAGACGCTTAGTATATTGAAGATGTATGGCGTTTTTGTTTTTTTTTTTTTTTTTTTTTTTTTTTTAATAAAATTTAGTTGTAAGTTAAGCAAGAGTGTGAAAATAGTCAAAAGTTCCATAAAAAAAAAAATGATTTAAAAAAAATTTTTGTTTGAAGTTTTGAACAGAAAGTACAAATTTTTAGATACCTATAACAAATTTTTAGATACCTATAACAGATACAGAATAGTAAAGGGTTTTTCAATAGGGGCGCTACAAAAGTAGAGCAACAGGGACAGCAAACGATGCCACATTTCTTGCCGCTCTTTTGACATTTCTCTTCAGGAAGGTTTGCCATTTCATGATGTAAAGATATACAAGCCAACAACGAGTAGAAATTATTAAAATTTACTACCGAAATTCGCTGTCAGTGGCCTCAACGTTAAGAGCGCTACGTCCAATTTATGGTCGTCATAATCGTCCTAGCAGATCAACAATTGAGCGTCTAGTGGAAAAATTTGAATCCACAGGCACAGTACAAAATGTTCCCGGGCCAGTGAGACAAAGAAGTGCCCGAAGTGTCGAGAATATTGCTGCCGCTGAGGCTTCAGTTGCAGAAAGCCCAAATGTGTCTCTCACACGTCGTTCTCAAGCGTTGGGCAACTCTGTGACGTCGTTGTGTCGAATTTTGCAAAAAGATCTTGGCCTACATCCTTACAAGATTAAATTGACGCAAGAACTGAAGCCGCTTGACCACCAGAAGCGTCGTATGTTCGTGAATTGGGCTGAGCAACAACTTGAAAATGATTCGGATTTTCATCATCGAAATATCATCTTCAGCGATGAGGTTCATTTCTGGCTGAATGGCTTCCTCAATAAACAAAATATGCGGTATTGGTCAGGCAGCAATCCACACGTACTCCATGAGTCATCATTTCATCCCGAAAAAATTATGGTTTGGTG
The DNA here is from genome assembly GCA_932273885.2 of Leucozona laternaria. NCBI lineage: Eukaryota > Metazoa > Arthropoda > Insecta > Diptera > Syrphidae > Leucozona > Leucozona laternaria. The sequence continues at coordinate 45,792,375 of OW026367.1, forward strand.
TGGTTTATGGGCCGGCGGCGTCATTGGGCCGTACTTCTTCCGTGATGATCAAGACCGGCACGTTACTGTGAATGGGGATCGCTTCCGTTCAATGATAACCGAATATTTTTAGCCCCAATTGGATGATATGGACTTGGAGGACATGTGGTTCCAACAGGACGGCGCCACAAGCCACACAGCGAATGTCACAATCAATTTATTGGAAACCAAGTTTGGAGAACGTGTTATCTCACGAAATGGTCCAGTCGCTTGGCCGCCTCGGTCGTGCGATTTGACGCCGTTAGACTATTTCCTGTGGGGCTAAGTCAAGTCTATGGTATCTATGCCAACAAGCCAGTGAAGATTGATGAACTTCGTACGAATATGGAACGTGAAATTGCAGCAGTATCGGCCGATTTATGCTTGAAAACCGTCGAAAATTGGGTTAAGCGTCTGGACTTCTGCAAGCGTGCCCGTGGTGGCCATGCAAAAGAAATCGAGCTCCATACATAATGACATCGAACGTACTTTCACAGGGAATAAAGAATTTCACTGATATCCAAAACCGTTTTTGTTTTATTAAAAAAAAAACTTTTGTAGCGCTCTTATTGAAAACCCTGATATAATCTATGATCGCAATGAATTTCCGCCCACTGACACACCCACTTTTCAAAAGAGGTCATCTAATCGTCAAAGTTGATGTAGAAATGAGTATTGTGTCTTCTTCAGAAAAGTTGTAATAAGATGTAATAAGATTTCTAATAAATTCTTAAATACAAAATGTTTTTCCATCACGACCAATTTTTGGGCGCAATTTAATTAAGGTACATGTATTTTTGAACATTAATCTTACAGCTCAGTTGCCACTTTTACACTGTGTTGCTAGAGATATTTGATAAGAGTTAATCATAAATTTACTTTTTTGTATAGTTTATAGTAAATAATATGCATTTAATTGTTAAGTTAAATCGGGCTTTTTTGGTCACTTCCTTTCATATGCAAATAAAACTTTATTTCATACTTTTCCCTACGTTTCGTCGTAATTTCTCGACTTCATCAGGGGTAGTTTATTAAATCTGTATATAGAAACTTACGATTAACAATTTGGGTACACTTTTAAATTTGTTTATAAATTAAACTTACATGAATAAAACTTTTGTTACATTTAATAATAATTATTGAACGATGACAATTCTTAATTTTTGAATTTTCTAAAATAAAAATGAATTATTTAAAATTATTTGAAAATAAATAAACAAAATTAAATAAAAAACCTACAGCACAGCACTTGAGACAAACTAAATGAAAGTAAAGCAATTTAAATCGAATTAAAAATTACACCGCTCTTAATGCAAGAGAATAACTAGCTATTGTGTTGTCTCTATCTTCCTGTGTATTCATTGTTTTGTCTATATTTTGTTGTATACGTAGACTTTCAAGTGTGTACCTATTATTTGTTCTCTTTTCCTTGTCCATTATTACTGTGTTATCAAAGTCTGCGGAGTGTCCAGTTTCTAGTATGTGCTGTGATAACCCAGTGGATTCTCTTTTGTTCCGAATATCAGCTTTGTGTTCGATTAATCTCGTCTCCAGTGATCTCTTAGTTGTCCCAATGTAGATCAGATTGCACGTCTCCCCTTCCTTGCCATTGCACCCAATTTTATAAATGATGTCATGTTGTTGTTCTTTTTCTATTTTGGTTTTTGTGTTGGTGAATAGTTGTCTTATTGTTGAGTTTGATTTGTGAGCAAATGTCACATTTTCTTTATTTATTATTTTATTTAAGTTTCTCTTATCAGTAAGATTTGGAATGTATGCAATACCATAGTACCGCATAGTGTTGCCAACTTCTGGATTTTGTTGAGAATTTTTGTTTTCGTTAGTTCTATTGATATTCTTGTTAATTAAATTATTTATTAAGTAATGTGGAAAATTGTTCATGTGTAAAATTGTTTTAATTGTTTTTATGTTTTCTTCTTTGAATTCTGTATCGCTTATATTTATTATTTTGTTGATAAAATTGTTTGCAGTGTTAATTTTTTGTTGTAAGGGTTGAGTAGAGAGGAAATTAATCATTCTGCCAGATGCTGTAATTTTAGAATACCAGTTAAATTTAATTTTATTTCTTGTTCTGTAAATTCTGATGTCTAGGTAGGGTAAGCTTTGGTTTTGTTCTATTTCAACTGTGAATTTAAGTTTTGTGTGGTAATGGTTCAGGTAATTCAAGATCTCGTCCTTATCTTTTTCTTTAATGATAGCAAACACGTCGTCTACGTACTTGGTGATGAATTTGATGTTAATTTGTTTTTCATTTTTAAGTTCTTCTATTGTTTTTTCTATTAAATCGTCCAAAATGATGTCAGCTATTGTGGGGGAGAGCGGATTTCCCATGGGCATACCAAAAGTCTGGTTGTATATTTTATCTTGGAATTTGAAGTAGTTGTTATCTTTCAGACAAAATTCTAGAATTCTTAAAAACTGTGTTTTTGGTATTTTTGTTAAGTTTTTTATTGTGTCCCACTTCTTCATTATTATTTTTATAGCGAGGTAAGTCGGAATGTTCGTGAAGAGTGAAACAGCGTCAAAAGAAACTAGAAAATCATCTTCCTCTAAAACAATGCCTTCTAATTGAGTTTTTAGTTGAAATGAGTTCTTAATGTTAAGATTTTCGTTTACTATGTTTTTCAAAATTTGTCCTATGTGTTTTGATAGTTGATAGCATGGAACGTTTGTCGAAGAGGAAATAGGTCTCAGTTGTAGATCTGGCTTGTGTATTTTTGGCAAGCCATATAATCTCGGTGCTGTTGATGATGAAGAGTACATTATATGCTTTTGCCATTGGTCGATGTAATTATTTTTGAAAAGTTCATTTACTAAGCTGTTATTGGTTTTTTGGAGTTTTGTTGTTGGATCGGTTCTAACTGTTTTGTAAATATTTTTATCTTCGAGTAGTATTGACATTTTGTTAAAGTAATCAGATTTGTACATAATAACAGTTTTATTGCCCTTATCTGCCTTGGTCACAACAATTTCGTTTTTGTACCGTCTGAGGAATTTTTGCGTATCTTTATGTATTTTAAGTATGAATTTTTCTATTGTTGTATTTTTTATTCTTCTATTGTGTTGTAAAATGCGGTTGGTAACTTTAGATCTGGTTATTTCCTTTTCCCTCTCATCTTCAAAAGTTCTAATGCTTTGCTCGATGTCAGCAATTACATGTATCGGTGAGAAATTCTCGCGTGTCACAGGGATTGTGAACTTTTCTCCTAAGGAGAGTAACCATTTAACCTCTTTCGGAAAAGAGATGTTAGTTTTGTTTACAAACCATGTGTCATTGAAAACTACTCCTAACTTGTCTAGTTGTGTGTCTTTTAATTTCTGTATTTTCAATGAATGTGTTTGTCTGATGCCTTGACTGATTTGGTCATACCTATATTTTTGTTTTGATGTAAAATTATTATATTCTATAGCATTAAGAACTGACTTTATTTTAATATCGATGTGAAAGAGATTTTTCTTGACTGAGTTAATGTTGGTGTTAGTTTGCTTTATTTCTAAGTTTAATATTTGTTTATGGAATTTGTATTCTATTTTTTGCAGTTTTTGGTTTATGGAAGTTGTTGTGAAATTATTTTTGATATTTGAAGTAGCATTAGTGATATGTTTTGGTAAAATTCCGTATTCTCTACAAGAGAGTAGGAATTTAAGTCTCTCTTTCTGTTTCATTAGTCTTTCTGTTTGCTTACTGTAGTATTTTAATGTTATGCATGTTTCTATGTCGTATTTAATTTTAATGTGGTTGAAGAATTGTTTCATTGTATTCTGATTTAATAGAACTGTGTTTAATCGGCAGGCCCTCCGAGAATATAAATTGAATTAATAATAATTTGACCAATTATTTGAACTATGATTGTTAAGTTAAATCGGGCTTTTTTGGTCACTTCCTTTCATATGCAAATAAAACTTTATTTCATACTTTTCCCTACGTTTCCCGATTTAACTTAACAATCATAGTTCAAATAATTGGTCAAATTATTATTAATTCAATATGCATTTAATTTTTTTGAATTTGTTAAATGTTACTGAATAGACTATCCTGTTGGACTATAGTGTCGGTACACTTCAGAAAAATGTATGCCTAAGTAATTATTGTGATAATAGCCGTGTTTTTTTTGCAAGTCCATATGGATTTGTCGAAAAAAACGACATCGGGACTAGTAGTTTTACACGTAAAAACAACAACAACTTAAATCCATATGGACTTAGCTAAGTCCAGATAATTATCGGGACTTAAGTACTGTAAGTAAGAAGTTCCTAAGTCCCGATGTCGTTTTTTTCGACAAATCCATATAGACTTGCAAAAAAACACGCCTAATGATTTCACGGTCTTCGGGCCTATTTTTGGACGAACGGCAACGGGAATCATCTTCATTATTTAAGTCATCAGACTCACTAATTTCTTCACTGAAGCATATCAAAACTGAAAAAGCCCTTTGATCACAATATTCTCCAGAAATTTAAAGTTTATAAAAAATTACTTTGACGAAAGTTTTCAAGAAATAAATTTTTTTTAATATAAATTTTTGGTTGGTTTATTTTTTTCTCCACTATTTAATTTGAAATATATTATAGAAATAGTTTATTATGCATTCACAAAATATAAAAAAGGTACTTTTTTGTTGTAGGTCTTTTATTTCTTCCTTTACTGTTTCGCTCGAATTCGTTTTAAAACACTCTGCTGTTACTTCCAGCCATTAAATTTTAAGTTTTATTTCAAAGTAAAAAATTATTTCTACTCCTTTAAATAAAAAAAAAATGTTTTTATCTTGATATTTTGAAACACCCTGTAACGCATTTTTCTTAAATTTTATCAATTTTGTTGCATTAAGCCGTTTTACATCTTTTCTTCACAGCTTGGCTTCAAATGTATCACTGAAATAGTTTATTTGCAATCTGTTGTGCACCAAAATAAAAAAAAACAAAAAACAAACTTGCTACATTTGAAAAAATATTTAAAAAAGATTGTTGTTCGTTTACTTCAATTAACCACTGTATTATTTGAATTAGCTTTGTTTGACTTTTATTACTTCAGTTGGGGGCTTTTGACAATTTTTGAGGTAAAATTATATGTCTATTGCCTTATCTCAGCAGAAGGTTCTGAAACACCCTGTAAATAATATTTTAATTAAATTTACAAATTGTATATAGCCCTAGAAATTTCCTTGATATCTTTATTCTTTATTTAAAAAAACACAATAAAAGAAGAGATTTCTAGCCTTACAAAAAAGTGTATCATGGTATTGTAAAAGTAACTTATGAATTCGTACAAAAAATTGAACTCGAGATTTTGATCAAACTTGACATTACGATGATAGGGAAGTAGAAAAAAGTGTGTCTCGCAAAAACGTCCGTCTGTCTGTCTGTTCGACTAAAGCCTGAAGGGATGGATCGATTTTCTTTAAACTTGGTACCCAGTGTTTTTTGGACATTCCCCCCACCCGTTTTTTTGTCTTTTTTTTTAGGACCAAAACGAACATTATCTAGCTGTCATACAAAATTTCTTGGCCAAAAAAGAAAAACTTATTTTTCTCAAAATCGGCGCTACAGAATTTAAATAGTTATAAGTTGCCGTTTAATAAACAAAAATGGTTCCGAAAAATGGTAATTAATGGTACCTCCAAAAGAGACATTTTTTTGATTTTCGCTTTTCTCGAAAATAGTTTAACTGATTCTGATCAATTTTTTTTTATGAAGAATAATTGACATATTTTAAATAAAATTGTGTACCAACATTTTCAAAAAAATATTTTTTTGGATTTTTAAAAAAAATTTGAAATATTTTTTTTTTTGAAAACTCAATACTTCAAAAACGTCTCTGTGGATTTTTTATTAAACTTGGTAAAAAGCAGTTTTTTAACTTTATCTAGAAGATTATTGACAAAAAATTTTCTAATACCCAAAAATTACGGTGGCTCCCATACAAATGTTTAAAAACCGTTAAGAAAAATATTTTTTTTTGTTCTCAAAAACGACTCCTACGATTTTGATAAAAATGTGTTCGTGTGTTGAAATTAGTACGATATTTAATTTAAAATTTGTAAATTTTATATTATACGTTTATTAACAGTACCTCTCAATATCTGACCAACCGAATAAAACTAGATTTTTTACACAGAAGCTTGTAACATATATAAATAAAAGTGCGTACCAAAATTTCTTAAAAAAATGATTATTGGATTTTTATAAAAAAAATTCAAAATTATTTTTCGAATATTCGATATTTCGAAAACTAGTAACAGATTTTTTTGTGAAGCTTAAAATTGGCGTAGGTACCAATTATTTTTCTCAAAAATGTTAACGAAATTTTATATATAAAAAATTAATTATTTTTAAAACTGCTCCTACGATTTTCAATATTTTTTTTCTCATAAATTATGATTTATATAAGAAATCAGATGGTGTACATCGCGTTGCGTTAAAACAGATACAAAGTATTTTAATCAATTTCTTTCTAATTTTGTTGATTTAAAACAATTAACCATTTTAAATAATATAATTTCCTTTCATTCATTAAATTTTGTATAACCACATAAAACCACCTGCAACTTAACTAAGTTTTGGCAAATGGATAAAATAAAGACTCTCATAGCTAATTTATTTCAGACTATATAGATGTGATCGCACATAAGAGTAAGTTCGTGCGACCCAGTCGTGCATATTTTTTTTTCTGTTTTGAAATTGCCCCTCCCGGGAATAGACCACCCGTACCATACGATTTTTTTCTTGTCGCAACTCAACATAAAGCCATCTAACGTTTTTTTTTTTTCAACTAGTGCTTATTTCGTGAATGGTAACACTTAGCTCATGTCTGATTTGACAGATAATTAGTTTTATCCTTCCGCTAAACGAATATGGTTGTGTATACGCTTGGCTAAGTGGGCCTGCGATCGACTTAGAGAAGATGCCGATTTTGCCAAAAAAAAATCATCTTTTCAGATGAAGCTCATTTTGCTCTTGGCGGGTAGTTAACAAACGAAATTGTCGCATTTGGGGCACAGAAAACCCGCACGCGTACATTGAAAAGCCGATACACCCAAAAGGAGTCACTGTTTGGTGCGGATTTTGGTCCAGAGGCATAATTGGGCCATTTTTTGAAAATGAGCGAGGAGTGGCCGTTCCAGTCAATGGCGATTGTTATCGGGCCATGTTGAACGAATTTTTGTTCACAAAAATTGAAGAAGAGGATATTGGCAACATTTGGTTTCAACAGGACGGCGCTACGTGCCACACAGCCGAATCTGCACTCGATGTTTTGCGCCATTTCCAAAAAAAAAAAGTTTCTATGGAAACTTGAACTTTTTCTGTGATGGTGTCGCTAATCCCTGATGTCTTACATTCACATGCTCCCGCGTTTTAATGCACCTTATTCAAAACAACCTGTAGATAGGTATATGGAGCCCTTCGTGGCAACCCTAACCTATGGGAAACTTTCCTTAATTCGTTATTTTGTAAAATGTAATACATTAAGCCAACCTCTTACATGTAAATTATTCCAACAACAGGTTAACAGTATTTGGTTCTTCAGTAACTATGTATAAGGTAAAATGCTGAAATGAGGAAAGTGAGAAGCTCAACAAAACGCGCTTCGTATTCCATCTCGAAGATAAATGAAAAGTTTTAGTTTTTCACCAGTTTTTCAGTTTTTTTCAATTATTTAATATGCCCTTTCATAATTATTGATGTGACTTTTTAGATACATAAATGTTCCTGCGCATATTGTCCCCTCATTCAGGCTCAGATACTTTATTTCAATTTGCCTCAGAGGCTACAGTTATTTATTTTATTACACTAAAACGATATCTGAGCTATTAGTACCCACAAAAATATACACGATGTTATGTGATTTCTTTTGTTAAACATTCATACAAATCTAGGGCAAATAATTTATGTCTATAACACGCAAACAAAGGTGTGTAAAGGAGACAAGCTTATGTGTGTACTATTATCAGTACTTCAATGTTCACGTATAAGTGCGTTAAAGTGTCCATTCAATTTGTCAGCCATTGTTTGATAAACTTGAGTTCCTTACAGCTAAGCGCAACAAACAAGCTGTTATGCACTGATTCATGACAAAAAAAAAAGAATATATACAAATTGTTTTGCATGCAACTGGAGAAACGTTATAGCATAGACACGTATCCGTATATGACAGACACGGACACTATGATTCATTTGCAAAATATTTATTTTTATTATTGTAGGTATCATTACATGTGTATGTATGCATGGGTAAAGTTTCAAAAAGTAAAATGACGCAAATGACATTTGATTCATACATAAGTACATACACAGTTTTTATATTAAAAAAAAAAATTAAAAAAAAAAGAAAATATCAACTGAAAAAAAAAATAGGTCAAGTAGATATCCGAATAAGGTATTCAAGAGATACTTTTTGAATAGCCAAGGAGGATTGCTTGCAACCCATGGTGGTACTTCATAAATTAATTTCTTGGAAAATATATAAAAATTCTTGTGCTCGTTTTCACATCACATTTCTATAAGACAAAAAAAAAAAAAAAACAACCTCTTCAAAGCTACATTGTATCCTGTTTTTGAGAATACATATACCTACATGTATACAAAAAATGGGAACTGATAGTAGGTAGAAGAAAAATAAAAAAAATATATGCAAAGAAAATTTGAAGTGCTTCTTATGAGGACTTGAAATATTTAGGATGAATTTACTAAAAAGAAAATATAAGCATGATCTCATTTAATTAATTATGAATGTGCATTGAAAAATTTCAATTTCTACTACAGTTGCTATACTGCTATATACTTGACAGGAAAGTTAGTATAGAATTATAGATGAAATTCCTTTAGTAATAAGCATAAAGGCTTCCAGCTCAAATTCTGTATTACGTTCAACCTTCACGTGGCCACATTTATTAAACATAAACAACCCCACTCGGGAAGCCTTGGTTGTTTAAGTCCGTAAATTTAATGTTTTGTTGTGTAATTTGTGTAGTAGGTACCTATACCAACTCCTTGCCATAAGGTTAAGTGCGGCCAGATGTATGGCGTTGGTGTATTCCACCTTAAAAATTCGAAATTGTTTTTTTCAAGTTCACACAATATCTCTTCCAACGATGTGAAACCGTCTATATACAAGGTTGATTCGCATAAGGTGTGACAAAAAGCTAGAGTGTGTAAGTTGGGTCGTAACAAGAAAAAAATCGTATAGAAGGGAGGGTCTATTCGCCCCGTTTAGTCAGGAGGGGCAGTTTTCTAAAAAACTTGACTTAAAACAGAAAAAAAAATATTAAATTAAAAAAAACAACAGTTACACATACAATGCCACGATACACCTTTTTATAAGGCCAGATATCTCTTCTTTTATTGTGTTTTTAAATTAAGTTGTTTTAAAAAATAGTTTATGAAAAATTAATTTTCAAACTCAACATTTCGAAAAAAAAAATTGAAAGAATTTTGTACAAAATTTTACGTTATTTAGTAGTATTTTTGTTTTTAATATTCAATGCTTTTATTAATTTTTAGTCAAATACCAAAAACTGGATGCTAAAATTTCTTCTATTTCTGTAGAAAATTGAATTAGTCAGGAGGGGCCATTTTCTAAAAAAAATTGAATTAAAACAAAAAAAAAAAAATATTAAAAGCAACGGTTGTACTTGCAATGCCATTATATACCTTTTTGTATAGCCAGAAATCTCTTCTTTTTTTTTGTGTTTTTAAATAAATTTATTTTAGAAAATAGCTTTTGAAAAATAAATTTTCAACCATAAAATTTTGAAAACAAAAAACTTCAAACTATTTTTTTTCAAAATTTTACATAATTAAGTACTAATATTGTTTTCAAAATTCAGTGCGTTTCTTAATTTTTAGTCAAAAACAGAAAACCGGATGCTTAAATGTCTTGTACTTTTTTAGAAAATTGAAAACAACTAAATCTACTTTACTAGGTACGTAGTGGAAATAGGATATTTAAGGGAATTTTATTTCTTGTATTTTCAATTTTCTAATAAACTAGAAGAGGTTTAAGCATCCGGTTTTCGGTGTTTGACTTGAAATTATTAAGGGCGTTGAATATTAAAAACAATTCTGAACAAAATTAGTTTGAACAAATTTTGTTTTCAATTTTTTTGTTTCGAAATTTTGAACTTTATTTAAAATCACAATAAAATAAGAGATTTCTGAGCTAACAAAAAGGTGTATCATGTGATGGTGTGTGTAACTGTTGTTTTTTAATATTGTTGTTTTTTTTCGGTTTTAAGTAATTTTTTTTTTAGAAAATCGCCCCTATTGGCTAAACGGGGGGGGGGGGGAATAGACCCCCCTTCCATACGATTTGTCTCAACCCAACCTTTACGCTCTAGATTTTCGTCACACCATATGTGAATTACCCTGTATATTTCTTCTTTTATTGATAAATTCCCATTGGCTCTATAATCATGCAACAGGTTTCCTCATTTGTTTATGTCTTCGATTTGGTCTTATTCACTTCCCCATCAGTATCGAAGTCTTTTCATATAGCTATACCTATTGTCTCCAAAGCTATGCAGGCAGTATCTGGAGTACCTCAAGGAAGCCATTTTGGACCCCTTATATTTGTTTTGACTATTAACGATGTTGAACTGATTTTACCTCAATCTGATTTGAAAATCTACGCTGACGACATAAGAATTTCGAAAGAAATTTAATCCTCTGAAGGTTAATTTAATTTTTTACTACAAACAGACTTATGTACGTAGGTAGTTAATTTCTAACAAAAAAAAAACTTTCTTAAGCTAAACTTTCTCCCGAAAGCGTCATCCCCTGTCACAAAGGCAATACTCGATCAATGATGAGCCTGTTCTTTCCGTAACCTCTACTCTTGAACTGGGATTCTTTTACGACACTCAAACTTAATTTTCGCTGCCACTACCACCACCATTATTAGCAGAACCAACTCAGCTGGTTAAACGAATTTTTTCGTCCCTACGTCACCAAATCGCTTTATAAAGGGTCCGCCATCTAACGTTTTTTTTTCAACTAGTGCTTATTTCGTGAATGGTAACACTTATCTCATGTCTGATTTTACAGATAATTAGTTTTATCCTTCCGCTGAACGAATATGGTTGTGTATACGCTTCGCTAAGTGGGCCTGCGATCGACTTAGAGAAGATGCCGAATACGCCAAAAAAAAAATCATCTTTTCAGATGAAGCTCATTTTGATCTTGGCGGGTAGTAAAAAAGCAAAATTGTCGCATTTGGGACACACCCAAAACGAGTCACTGTTTGGTGCGGATTTTGGCCCAGAGGCATAATTGGGTCATTTTTCGAAAATGAGCAAGGAGTGGCCGTTACAGTCAATGGCGATCGTTATCGGGCCATGTTGAACGAATTTTTGTTCTCAAAAATTGAAGAGGAGGATATTCGCAACATTTGGTTTCAACAGGACGGCCGCGGCGATACGTGCCACACAGCTGAAGCCACATTCTATGTTTTGCGCCATTTTCAAAAAAAAAAGAAAGTTATTTGGCGGACTAGAGTATGTCTCCAATGTCTGGTCACCCTGTCACTAAAAGACAATCAACGCGATGGCAGCTTCATCAGCTCAGGCTGGGATGATGACCGACTTAACCTTTAAACCTTCAAACTCTCAGTTTACGCCGTGATGTTGCCGAGGACGACATCCTTTTTGTCCACCAATTATTAAATAGTGTCATTGATTGTCCTTATCTGCTCCAAGAAATCTCTTGTCTTCGAACCATCGTCAGTTGATATCGGTGCCTAAATAAACCCTTGACCCGAATGCAACGTTCAGCTATCAACTTTAATACCTTCAAAATCAACATACATATACAAATCTAAACTTAGCGTAGGTGCCTACTTTTTAGGATGTATACAAAGCTCTCCATGAAATTTCATCTTTGTCAAAATTTGTCTAATTATGCTAGGTTAGGTACATCTAGAAAATGAGTTAGTGTCACTAAATTTTTATTTGTCACAGTTTTTCAATGTTGATTATTTCTTCTGTAGAAACCACACAACGAAAGTTTATAATTTGAACCAACTCATGCAATGTATAACACAATATTGTCCTCTCTAAGTAAAGGCAACTCGTTTTATAGGAACTCCAATTTGTTCCCTAGTTTGGTCAGTTTATATCTGCTGATTTCTAATTGGTATACCTACTTACCTAGAATTCTTATACAACATTTTTACATTTTCAAAATTCTTTGAAATAATTATCTTATCTTTCAAAATAAAATTATTGCTAAACAACAAAGAATAGAGAGGTGTTTGATTCCATTCATGATAAATAATGCTTATTGCAGAATTCAAACTTTATATACATTCCACAAATTACGGTCAAAGACACTTACTTTTTCTAAACTAAACCCAAAGACCACACTCTGGCTTAATACATACCACAAGCGTTCAAATAAACCGACCGACACAATAATACGAAACAAAACTGGATAAAGAAACCCGGATTCCTTTTCGGATTTGTATTGTAAAGAAAAAAAAAATAAATAAATAAAAATAATACGATTTTCCTAAGAAAAACTCGTTTTGCTGCCACCATGAACGCGATCTGATCTCTTTTGGTATTCAGTACTCGAACCTGCATTTTATCTGTGTTTGTGTTGGAACTTGCACATGCGATGCAGGCAGCAACCCATATACAGCATAATGTGAACTTTAGACGCTCACAACAACAAAAAATGAAACACGTTTTTATAAAAGAATAAAACAAATGAGTAAATAATAACAACAACAACAACAAAAAAAAAAAAACAAGTTAGGAATCTACAAAAAGAAGAAAATTGCAATGCAAAGATGCAAAAGGATTGGTTGAGTGCACCACCGTACCACGAAAGAAACCAAACGAGAGGTATGGTGTTTTGTTGTTGTATTTTACTAACAACCAACTAATAGATACAGGGTTCCCTAAAAAGTTACAGTATGTTTTTGATTTTTATACAAAAACTGTTTTTATCCAACCAAAATTTATAAAAAATCGCTTGAATTTTTTTCATACAAAATACACGTATTTAGTTTTCAATGTTTACTTAAAATTTCGTTAAACGTCAAAAAGTCAAGTAAAAAGTGGATTTTGATATTTTGAGTTTATTGGAATCATGAGTGCTGTCTCTTAATAAAACGATGCAGTGCGTGGTGATCAGTGCTGTCTTTTCATTTATTGATTGCGGAAACAGAAGTAAATCTACTTCGATTGAAGTGAAGTACGAACCCTGCTTATAGCTTACAGGCTATAATTGTATACAATTGGGTGAAAACAAATTTTCAATATAAAGGGTGTTTTTTTTTTTAGAGGTAAAGAACCTTAAGATGGCAACACTTTTTTAACTGGCGGCCATTTTGTCAGCTGTCAAGTGTTTTATTTTTAGTTTGGTATGGCATTTCAAAATGAATAGACTAACTTCCAAATTGTGCCCGAATTGGCCCAAAACAAGGTTGCCGTTGACCCCAATTTTCATAAGCGAATTTTGTTTAGCGATGAAGCTCACTTTTGGTTGAATGGATACAAAACTGCCGTATTTAGAGTGATGATAATCCTCAAGTGTATGTTGAGACACCGTTACATCCACAAAAACTGACTGTTTGGTGTGCTTTTAATGGTTTGGTGGAATAATTGGTACGTACTTCTTAAAAAAACAATGCTGGCCAGAACGTTACAGACAACGGTGACCGCTATAGAGCCATTATTACTGACTTTTTCGTTCGTAAATTGAACAACCATGATGTGCAGGAGCTGTGGTTTCAACAAGACGGTGTGGCGCAACATGTCACACATCCCATGCCACAATTGATTTATTGAAAGAAACGTTTGGTAATCGCATAGTTTCAAGTTACGGACCTGCGAATTGGCCTCCAAGAACGTGCGATTTAACGCCGCTTGACTATTTTCTGTGGAGATATGTGAAGTCGCTATAGTCTACGCCGATAAGACCGAAACGATTGACCACTTGGAGGACAACATTCGCCGCGTAATTGCCGATACACGGCCACAAATGTTGGAAAAAGTCATCGAAAATTGGACCTCCAGATTAGACTACGTCCGAGCCAGCCGTGGCGGTCATATGCCAGAAATCATATTTAAATTAAAATGCCAGAAGATTATCTTTCGAATAAAGAAAATTTCATGTAAATTTAAAAAAAATCATCTATGTTTTATTCCATTCCAAAGTTCTATACCTCTAAAAAAAAATACCCTTTATAACGGGTGATTTTTAAGCTGGTTTGGTTTTGGCAACACTGGTTTTGACAGCTGACGTGTGTTTAGTACCTTGTGTCACTGTCAAACAGCTTCAGTTTGGTTTGCAATTTAACCATGGATCGTCTTACAAATGAACAACGCTTGCAAATTATTGAATTTTACTATCAAAATTCGTGCTCGGTTCGAAATGTTCATCGCGCGCTGCTTGTGTTCAGCGATGAGGCTCATTTTTGGTTGAATGGGTACGTAAATAAGCAAAATTGCCGCGTTTGGAGTGAAGATCAGCCAGAAGCATTGCAACAGCTACCAATGCATCCCGAAAAAGCCACTGTTTGGTGCGGTTTATGGGCCGGCGGCATTATTGGGCCTATTTCTTCAAAGATGATGCGAATCGCAGCGTTACTGTCATTGGTGAACGCTACCGAGCGATGATAACAAACTTTTTTTTGCCCGAAATGGAAGTTCTTGACTTGCATGATATGTGGTTTCAACAAGACGGTGCCACATGCCACACAGCACGCGAAACAATGGCGCAATTGCGAGGCGAGTTTGGTGAACAGTTAATTTCACGTTTCGGGCCGGTCAATTGGCCGCCTAGATCGTGCGATTTGACACCATTAGATTATTTTTTGTGGGGGTATGTCAAGGCTAATGTCTATAGGGACAAGCCCGCTTCGATTGACGCACTGGAAGCCAACATCCATGCATTCATTCGTGAGATACCGGCCGATATGTGTGAAAGAGTATGCCAAAATTGGACTCAGCGGATGGGCTACCTGAGACGCAGCCGCGGTCAACATTTGCATGAAATTATCTTTAAAAATTAAATTGCAAGGTTCAAACTATCGATTCAAATAAATATTTCATTCATTTTTTCGAATTTTTTGTGTTTTTTTTAAAAAAAAAGTTCTAAACCTCTTAAAAAATCACCCATTATAAATATAAATTTCTTCAAAACACTTTATAAAAACAAATTTAGATTTTTTTAATTTTTTAAATAATTAATAATATACCCCTAAAAACCGAATTTAAAAAAAAAAAAAAAAAAAAAATCATTAACACGTTTCTTAAAATTTTAATTTTCCAAAACATTTTCTAAACAATATCGCTACTTATAGGAACAAATGTTTAAAATTTAAACAAAATTGGTTCAGCAATTTTCGAGTCTATTAGCCTCAAACATTGTATAGATTTATTTTAGTCTTGCTTATGTTAAATTTGCAATCGATTTTTATGTAATAACGCCTTAATGAGCTTATGACAGAGACAATTAATTGCACAAAAATAAACTATAATTATTTTAATCATGAATACAGAGTAGGTTTTGATGCACCCTGTAAAGTAAACAAGAAAACTCAATCAACAAACCATGTAAGTTTTTTTTTTGTCCATTTGGCTCTATTGTTTCCATCAAGCAGAAGTGAGTAACCGGTTTTGCTTTATGTTTTACGCTTTTCTTTTAATTTTCTATTTTGAAAGGAAAGAAATTTGAGTTGCGTTCGTTGGCATTTTATTGAAAAGTTGAAAAGTGGAGAAGTGGTGTTAAGATTTAATATATATTCTTTTATGTTATAACTAACTGAAGTATCTATTCGAATGGCAATGCCTCTTTTCACACAAAATAATAAGTTCTATATGAAATATGGATGACGAACGACGACGCTACACTGCTGACGCCTTCATTCTTATACATCAGGTAGGTACAATATACATTAATCAATGACTCTTGCATTTAAAATTTTATCACACGAACTTACAGATTGAATTTCTATACAATGAGTCATGAATTATTTATTATTTTTACTTGATGTTTTTGGTTCAACGTAATGTAGCGTGTAATTGAAGGTCGTGAAATTTAAATTATGAAATTCAATGCATTTATGATGGATTGTTTGCTTGAGAGTGTTGTGACACATTATGCAAAATAAGTAATTTATTGTTAACTGAAACTTCACGTTGCATTGATAGAAGATGGGAGATCTTTAATTAACTATTATTATTTATAATCATTTTAACACAGCACTAATTAGTCTCGCCTAAATTTTTTACTTATTCGATATTACGACAGGGTTCAGAAACGCACGCTCATGCACGCCAATTTAAGGCTCGCGAGCCTTTAAGAATTAAGAATAAAAGAAAACACATTAAGAGCCGTTTGCTAATACGAAATATAAATATTTATGTTCTACTTAAACGCTTATGTTCTACTTTTTCCTCAGCGTAAATTGTCAAATAAGATCTTATGTAGAACATAAACTCTTAAGTTTCGTTTCAGCAAATGGGCCTAAATCATTTTGCGTAAGATATTTTTAAATTTTCATGCTAGTTATATAAATTTAATGACTGCATTTCATGAAAAATGTTTCACATACCCTCGTTTTCAAGCAAATCTAAAGTAAAGGGTTTTCCAATAAGAGGTGTTATTTTGAATAGTCCGGTATTTCGGTAGCTGTCACTTTTGAAGCTGTCGTTTTTTGACATTTGACAAGTAGAAGCTACGCCATTAATAAAAATGGAACGATACACGCTTCAACAACGCATTCAAATTATTAAAATTCACTATAAAAATGGTGAAAATTTGGCAGAGACGGTTCGTAAAACTAAAACATTTTTGGGTCGTCGTGAAGCACCTTGTCGGACCGCAATACAGAAATTGGTGGACAAATTCGAGCTGTTGGGACAAGTTAGTGATGTGAAGAATAAAACCCGTGCACGTCGCTCAAGAACAACTGAGAATATTGCTGTTGTAGCCCAAAGTGTTGAAGAAAACCCAGGTTTGTCCATTCCTCGTCGTTCTTTGGAATTAGGCATTCCACAAACGTCGCTTGGAGCGGTCGATGATTTCGATGTCGTCCGCATAGCCAAGCAGTTGGGAAGACCTGTTGAAGAAAGTGCCTTCCAGGTTAACACCACTCTTGCGCACTATCTGCTCCAGGACTAGTCTGAAGAAATCACATGATAGCACATCTCCTAGTCTGAACCCTGTAGTACATGTCTGGAATATTTCGGATGATCTGTTACCCATTTGCACGTTACACCGCGTATATTGTAACGTCATGCGGCATAGCTTGATCAGTTTTTTTTCGGGATCCCGAATTCCGACATCGCCAATAGAAGCTCTTGGCGACTTATGCTTTCATATGTGGCTTTGAAGTCGATAAAAAAAGATGGTGGGTCTCGACTTGAAATTCGTTGGTCTTTTCCAGGATTTGCCTCAATGTGAAGATTTGGTCTTTCGTTGATCTACCTGGCCTGAAGCCACACCGGTACGTGCCGATCTTGGTGTTGCAGAAAGGTTTTAGTTTTTTGCAGGACATAGGATTGCCTTTTTTGTTGATTGGACATATGGAGTTATTTGCAAAAGTCATCCTCCTCCTCCCAGACTTAGTTGATGAGCTGGTGCATTAATTCTACCAGGACATCTCCTCAATACTTGAAGAGTTCCGCTTATTTTAATACACTCAATCATAAATCATCTACATATTGCGATTGAATTTCGATGCAACTATTAAAACAAATGTGCATGGGAAACAAGGTTTTTATAAGGACGGTATAGTAAAGCTGCAGTTTAATTACGTTTCTCAAATTAAGAACGCTCTATTTCCAATATCTAATTTAACTTGGCTTCCTCGCTGATCTTTTCAGAATAACTCAAAGGAGTTTTTAGATTCAAAATAATTGTCGTTAAATTTAACTTCCCATCGTTATTGAATGCATAATATCAGATAACTGCATATCTTCTATATGCATCTATTACATCTTCTAAATCTTAAAAAAATAAAAATCTAAAAAAGCACTATACAAACCCTATGGGTTACCCATCAAAATCAGTTCAAGATAATTTTAAAGGTCATTACACTCCTGACTTCTGGTCATTTCATTTAGAGATATTTAAACGTTGATGTGTTTCAGATGAACAATTTGAAGGTATAAGATTGGTCTTCTGATAAAAAAAAAAAAAACTAACATTATTAATTGTCTTGCCCGCTTTAAATTGATCCAACACTAAGATAAACTCCCATCTTTATAGGGAAGGAAAAAAAAAGACCCAAACTGCGTGCCCGTCATGTGAAAATAAAAACGAATTCAACTCCCCAAGAGTTATTCTATCGCTCATATAAAAAATAGAACAAAAAATGAAAATTAAAAAATCAGATAGTATCGCTGCATATAATCGTTTTTAACTTTTCCAAAAGAATTCAACACAGCACGAACAATGATAAAAAGGTGAGGAAAATTTTAATGTAGGTAGGTAGGTAGATATCTACCCCAATTCCCCTCCACACCTGCAATCGATTTGAAGATGATTTTTGTGTGTGCTATTGAATGTTTTTAATTACGTGTTAATGGATAACAAAGTATTTACGAAGTTTCCTGAACAAAACTTTTTCGTTTCGATGCCACGGCGACGACGAATACGAATACGAATACGACTACGACGAAGACAACATCATTTCTTGAGGGCGAAAATAAAATAGAGATACATTTGAGGAACAGCAGCAACTTGTTTTTCGTTGAAAAGCCATCAAGACATACAACTTCTTCGAAGATCCGAATCCGAATCGCCAACGGCTAAATACGAAAAAAGTGAACACAAAACACTCGCCTTCATATTCCGTCGTATTTTTTTTTTTTTTCAAATTTTTACGATTTTATCTCAGTAATTTATGTCCGTCAGAGTGCACACACTCACACACACCCAGAGACACAAAACAGCGAGGAGAGGTGGCAAATACAAATAAAAAGTACCCAAGGAGTATTCAGGCGACCCAATAACCGAAACATTAAAGCAAGCGACCCGACAGATGGTGTTTTAATCGAAATAAATGTCAAGTGGTTTTCCGCCTTAGTGTCAGTCACATTTTCCCTTTTACTTTTTGTTTCGGCTTCAAGTATCCCTGAAGCACCATTTCGTGTGTGTCCCCAGGATCGGATTTGGCTACGATGAGAGTCCCTTAAGGACGCCCATGGGTACGACACAACATAATTCTAACGCAAATGGTGGGCTTTTTTGAAGGTTGAATTTGAAATGTTGTTGCGATTCTACATTTTTACAACTTGTTGTGCGATTTCTATATTATGAACATTCAACACATTCATGCGTCTTGTGTATGGCCCGTTTTCGGGGATAGTCCAGCACTGTGTGTCCCTAAAGAGTTTGAAACATAAATGGAAGGCAGGTACGGGAGAAGTATAAGTACATACGTACATATGTGTATATGTGAATGTATTTGCATATAGGACAATATCATAACTCATTGTGAATACTTCTGCTATACCAGCAGCAGCTAATTTGTTCGCTTCATATTTGCTCATTTGAAAATGCTGATTGGCCTATAGTGACACAGTGGAATAATTGTAAAGCCCGCTAAGTATTTTTTTTTTTGTTCTTTATTTTTATGGGAAGGTATGTTTATGAAAAGTCTTTACAGAATGAAAAAAAAAATGGAGCACAAATGAACAAACAGGATAAACAAAAACATCAACAAAATGAGTCAACACAAATTTGTCAGAGATATGTGACACGAGATACACGAGATACAATCTAATCTCCGGATTGGATGTGTGATTAATAGTGTTGTTATTTTATACGCAAACTGAATTTGGTCATGGAAAAGCTTAAGTAAGGTAAGGTATATGCGGGTATATAGACAAGACATATTTATATTGTCGAAGTCGAAGTAGGCGCATGTCGCAGCTGTGACTGTGACGAGACCATAAAAATGTCATTTTTAATGTCTTCAAATTGTTTTTGATTATTTGCCATTTGTCCAATCGCTTTTATATAGTTTTGTTAGTACCTATCTAAGCTTCAGACAAAATTTATTCAGCTCACACATTTAGAAAAATAACCTAGTTTTTAATGCGGTTCTAGGAAGTTTTACAAAACGTGGTAGCTAGGGTTACTATCGAAATCAGCTAGGCCCTCGCCAGTTATGGACCAACAAAACAAGGTTCCCAGTCCAATAAGCTAAAGAATGTTTAATTTTTTTAATTTTTCATTACAATTGTATTGTGGCTTTAAAGTTTTTGTTTTTGTTATATAGGGTTTGAGATGATGGAATAGAAAAATTCCCCCAGGCAAGTTTTAACTAGACAGAATCTTAGGAGTATATGACAAGTTTTCCTCGGATTTTGCCAGGAACTTGACAAAACCTTCCTATTTTTCCATGCGGGTAGTATTGATGCTTATGGTAAACTAGATGCTAAAAACATCTTCGACTTGAAGTGTTACAAAATTTTGGCCAAACCTTGCATATTGGGAAGGACAAGATTTTGATTGTACAATCAAGCTTCCATAACTCGAACTTCTTTAAGTAATTTCTCTATTACTCAAAGTTTTTTTTGAGAACTTTGCATTTTCAACTTTATTTTCATAAATTTCGACCTCCATAATTCAAACTTCTGTATTTTGAATTTCTCTATATTTCGAATTTATTAGACTGTGTTTGATGCCAAAAAGTCTCTTTAACTCGAACTTTTTTTTCTAATTGGAGAAATCTCTTTTGTTTCAATTTTTTGAAAAGTGCTTGACTCTAATTGTGATGAATTTTGGAAGTTTTTGAGGGATGAGGGATGAGTGATGGCTGTGTTCAGAGTTTGTATTTTTTTTTTTTTATTGAACTTCGGTTTTGAACGGGTTAAACATTTTGTATGCGCAGAAGTTCAGCATCAGTTAAAACAACATCTTCCTTTTGAACAAAAACTGAAGGCCATAAAATATATTTAACCTCAAAGTAAACTTTTCATTATACTGAACAACAGAGAAAGTATTGAAAAATGTTGACACTTCAAGAAACTAAAAAAAAACTCAATGAGAAAAAAACCTTTTAAATTTGAGTGTTGACAAGGCTGTCGCCAAATGGTTTACTGAAGCCAGGAATAAAAACTTCTCAATTTCAGGGACAATTATAAAGCAGAGGGCAGAAAGCAGAATTTCAACGTGACAACAAATTGTACACACAAAATTTTCTTTTATGATATTTTTTTTTCAATTAGAAAGGGCATTGTTCAAAAAACTCGCTGGATCGTTTTTTCAATTTATCTACCTAATTGATGAGATTGAAATTTTTTATAAATCATACAATGAAAAAAAAAATCATTCTATTCTATTAATCAAAAATTATTTTCTTGTTTTTAATATTCCATTTAAAAAAAAAATAAAACAGTAAAACTAAAAACTTTGTCTCATTTCTTGTAATTGAAGTTTCTATAACTTGAATTTTTTTTTCTTTCATTTTGAGAGTTCGACTTATGGAAGTTCCACTGTATATATAAAGGGTTTTCCAATAAGAGGTGTTATTTTGAATAGAATTTCGGTAGCTGTCACTTTTGAAGCTGTCATTTTTTGACATTTGACAAGAAGAAACTACGCCATTAATAAAAATGGAACGATGCACGCTTCAACAACGCATTGAAATTATTAAAATTCACTATAAAAATGGTGAAAATTTGGCAGAGACGGTTCGTAAAACTAAAACATTTTTGGGTCGTCGTGAAGCACCTTGTCGGCCCGCAATACAGAAATTGGTGGACAAATTCGAGCTGTTGGGACAAGTTAGTGATGTGAAGAATAAAACCCGTGCACGTCGCTCAAGAACAACTGAGAATATTGCTGTTGTAGCCCAAAGTGTAAAAGAAAACCCAGGTTTGTCCATTCCTCGTCGTTCTTTGGAATTAGGCATTCCACAAACGTCATTACACCGTACAAGAATACAAGATCAATAGGTACTTTTCATTGGTTCTTGCAGAGTACTTTTTAGTACTAAAATCTAACCTCAATATAAAGGTAACTTTCATTCTTATTTCTTTATACTGATGGTGTCTTTTTCTTGAGTGAATACATTTCTGAACTACTTCGACCACAGAGTAGAAGTAGTTGATTGCAGCCAGAAGAACTTGGCTGTACAATTGTACATATTGGGGCCCAGGGGAACATACCTAATGGAACATTTCAATGGACTGTACAGTGGTGTGTTTCCTAATTAATGAACAGTTTTTTGGGAAATGATTCAAATTGTTCTACAGTAAGGGTCTACCTCCAATGTGAACATCATTTAGAGGCGATTTAAGAAAAGGTTTAATTTGGTATACCCTCACCCATATTAACCCAAATAGCTCTGTTAATACTTATATGGTAGAAACTTCGTTTAGGGCCAACCATAACCTTTGTTGTTGCGTTTAAGTAAAATTGATATCCTATTCGAGTCTTCAGATATCCAATTTCTAAACCTGTTCCATTTTTGTTGCCCAATGCTATTTTTTAAAATTTTCTATTTTTTTCTTATGAACTTATAATTTTTTACCAAGTTTGCGAACAAAATCCATAGCTTTTATTATAACTAGGAAAACCTGCTTCAGGTATAAATAAGGAGCTTAAAGCTCCAAAAGTTATGATTAAAAATGGTTTTGGTTCGTTTTAGATATTTTTTTTTTAAATTTATTCGTGTATACTAAATCGGTTATAAAATGTTCTTAAAGTGTCCACCTTGGTTTTGTAAGAATTTTAGAACCTATCATATTAAACGTTTATTGAACTAGAGGGCTACCTCACTTTTGATGACGTCAAAGTTCAAACAAGCTATAGAAAGATCTGTAATTCTGATATTCGAAAAACCAAATTTTTTACATGACCAAAAATCAATGCAAAGATAGTACAAATTCTTGGTCATTTGTAAAAAAAAAAAAAAAAACATACGAAATACTACGCATTGTCTTCGGTATTCCAACGCTTTCTCTTCAATGACACCCCTGGTGTTAGCTCTTTAAAGAAAGTCAATTTGATTACAGCACAGTTTGCTGTTTATTCTACGCTGCCAGGAAGTGTTATGACTCCTCTAGTAAATACTTGAGTGTAAATGAAAAATATTCTTTCGCACTCGTGCAGTGACAAGGTTTCTAAAAGGTATAGATATAAACAAATCTGCTGGCCCGTATAGTATCCATCCCATTGTTCTGAAGATGTGTTCTTTAAGTCTGGCAAAACCACTTTGTATAAGTTCATCCATCTGTCCTACTCTACTGGTCTCGTTCCGAGTAGATGTAAAAGACGAATCTTCGTCAGCTTCCAACTTTCGTCCAATTACATTCACGTCACTTATTTCCAAGGTCATACAAATGCTGATTAATGTTTAGATTAAGAAATAACTTGAAGAACGAAAGCTTCTTAATGACCGGCAGTATGGTTTTCCGTTTACACTGCTGATCTGATGGTAGGTACATCTCACCGATAGTGGCACAAATCATTCTATAGTTTTGGTGAAAGTAAAATTATTGCATTTGATATTGAAAAAGCGTTTGATAGAGTGAGTTTGGCATCAAGCTCTCTTATTCAAAATTCATGCCTTTTGTATTGATGAATCTCTTCTTCGTTGGATTTGAAATTACCTTTCAGAAGTGTTGGATCATTTTAAGTCTGATATTCATAAAATAAATGCTGGTGTGCCCCAGGGTTCCGTTTTGTCTTCGATTCTCTTTCTAATATTCATCAATGATCTTTTGTCAACATTTTTCAATAGAGAATCAAAAATCACGTAGAATTTAATACTGCAAAAACTCAATGCTGACTCTTTTCGTTGAAGCGGAACCCACACCCATACCGCTACCCATGAGCGGTACTTGCATTGAAAAAAAAAAAACGAACAGCTTTCAGTTCTCACAGATTATCTTTTTGTGGAATGACCACTTATTTCACGTCGCTAAAAACGCTGCTAGTTGCTCAGGTTTTCTTTGGCCATGCCAGAAATTCGTCTCCCCTTCTGATCTGGCTGTAATCTAAATAGTCTCTTTCGGTACAAAGCTTGTGTACAATTCTCACATCCGGGCCCCTACCCTATAACCCATGTGAATCTCTTAGATAGAATTATTAAAAAATAGAGTTTAAAAATTATAGGAACACTTTGGAACACCGCTACATATAGTAGTCTAGTTTTAGCGGAGGAATGCAATTGGCTATTTACAGTTGCATTCCTCCGCTAAATTCAACCGTAATACTCGCGCTTTTACGAATGCCTATCAGTTTACCTACCCTTGAGCCTACCTAGACCTACCACTTCGGACGTGCTGTCAAGTACATAGAGATTCTTTCTTTAACCGCACAACACTAATGTGGAATGCTTTACCTGGCTGCATTTTACCTTCCATTTTGATATTCAGAACTTATCTTCTTTTAAATCCATCCATATTTTCTTAACGCTCAAACTGTGTTTAAACATTTGAAGGGTAACCAAAACCCCCTTTCGGACGCTCATAATTATAAAAAAAAAAAACAATCGTTTGGGGAAAAAGTTTATTTTTTTTCAGTTTCACAAATCAGCTCGAATTGGGAGTCCACTTTCATTCTATTTCTTCTTCATCGGTATCTTTGATTTAATTGCCTAACAAATCTATAAAAATTGCGGTCACTATATGGTCCACTGTCTCCAATTAATTGCGTAAAGTTATTGTTAAAACAGTTCATCACTACATCTCTAAAGCATAAATCTCTTTATCGCTACCTTATTATCTATTTATTTCTTAAGAATTAAAAATTTATTAAAATATCAAAATTGATTTTGTAATAGCCTTGAGATACAAAGGGTTAAAGCACTCTCTCTCTGTTAACAGAAAATGTAAGTAAATCTTTTTATTTTATTTTCATTTCATTTCAATAATTTTTCTAGTGGAGAATTTAATTAAGACAGACGCATACGCACGCAATACTTATTAATAATTGTCGTCAATAATAATTGAGATGGATAGCTGTTTAATTGAAATCGTAATCAAGATTATTATGGTATATATTGAGTTGAGCTTTGAAATTCTGTCTACGAGTATTTAGTTATGCGTGCTGCTTGGGTTGCTTGCGTGCGTACGGTGCGGTGGTGCACCCGTCTTGGTTTATGGATTCATTTCTTTTCTGTTATGATATCAATTTGTGCTGTCATTGTTAATTTAAAATAGATATTTAGGTATATTTAAGTTTCTATAGTATGTCAGAATAATTAGCAACATATATAGACTTCTCCTGATGAGGAGATTTAAGAATATTTTTATTATGCATCCAAGCAGCCGGTTAATCGTTTTCGAAATAAATAATACAGGGTGATTCACATGCAATGCGACAATTTGGTAATCGTTTAAAAATAGACTTAAAGAGGTAGAAAGAAGGGGGGGGGAGAAGGGGAATAACCCTCATTCTTTAACTGAAGTGGTACCCCTTGGTGTAATGGTTAAAACGTTGGACGACTACGCAGAATGTCTGACATCGTATCCCAGCCAGTTGGCCGAGATGTCACTTACGTTACGTCTGCTACGTCACGTCTGCTACGAAGTTTGAGCTTGAGTTTCATATGAAACTGAGTCCGAGTTAGGCTCTGCTCGATCGAACTCACATGTGGGTTCAAGCTCGTTAACTCGGACTCAGAGATCTTGCTCATCTTTTAGCATATACGACCCTTTGTTATTTATTAATCAAATAAATAAAACTGGGCCCAGGTGGTTACCCTGAGGAACTCCTGAGTTTACGTAAAACTCAGCCGACCGCTCATTTCTAAAAGAAAAACACTATTGCATCTGTTTTCTAGATAGGACGAGATCCATTTTACAAAACGACCATTAAATCTCTTGTTCCTGAGTTTTAGTAATAGAGTGTTTTATGACATAACTTGTCAAACGCTTTGCTATAGTCGGTGAATACACAGTCAACTTGTTCCATATCTTCAAAACCATCAAAAGGACGTGATTTGGAACAAATTTGTAGTAGTACAGGGGTATCTGCTGAATCGCTAGCAAACCACTTTAAGCGTCTCCTTTCGAATAATACTAATCTGACTTTCTCATACGCAGAACCTTTAAGCTCTGATGAATCATTAGACACCGACATCTCTATCGATTTTATAAAAAAATTCAACACCAGCGTTTTATAACAGCTTACAAATCTTGTTCAACAAAATTTTATCAACGGCAAGCATTCCCTCTTCATTCAAGAAATCTGTGATTTTTCCGATCCACAAAAAAGGACCTTTAGACGCTGTTGAAAATTATAGAGGAATTTCTTTCATGAATGTGATAGCAAAAATTTTCTGTGGTATCATGGTTGGAAGACTAGAGAAATGGGTTGAAAGGAAAAACATTCTGTCTGAATTTCAAGCGGGGTTTAGAAAGAATTACTCTACGATTGATCAAATATTTATTCTGACATCTATTGTTAAAGCGTTTCAAGCCAGGAATAAAAAAAATCTATTCGTTCTTTGTTGACTTCAAAGCTGCCTTCGACCTTATCAACAGAGATGCTCTTTTCTACAAAATTTCACAACTTGGTATATCTTCAAAGTTCATCAGAGTAATCGAAGAAATGTACACAAATCCTTATGCAGCAGTTTGGGACGGCACAACGCAACGTACTCAGAGTGGTTCGGTACTAATTCTGGTGTGAAACTGGGCTGTTGTTCTCGCTCTTTATAAATGACGTAGTAGATGATCTACCCGGTGGAGTAAAAATTGCGAGTTCTACAATCAATGTGTTACTCTACACAGATGACCACCTCTTCATACTCTCTGAATCACCTGAGCAGATGCAGTTAATGATAAATCGTTTATCAATCTAAATATTAATCTCACACCTAGGTGTGAGACTTAATTCAACCCTCAATTTCAAGAACCACCTAACCGAAAGAAACCAATAGCTCACAAAGCTTAATTAACCTTGATTGGAAAAATGTGTTTTCAAACAAAAGAATCGCTTTATCCGCAAAACACAAAATATTCAATTCAGTTGTCAAATCGACCCTTTGCTACGCTTCACAAGTCTGGGGCGCCGATGAGTACGAGGAAATAGAACAATTTCAAAGGAATTTTCTGAAAAAAAACTATTTAACCTACCGCAAAATACACCAAATTACATGTATATACTTGGAAACTGGTCTTCCAAAACTCCTAACGAACCCCTCAAGTCATAGGCTGACTTCATAATTAAGTTATGTTGTCATTAATATGAGACTCGAATTTCGAAAAAAAAAACTGTTTTTTTATAAGCTAAAGAATAAGGACTGGTGATATAAAAGGCAGTCTATTGGTAACGCTTGTGGTGAAAACTTTATTATTGACACGAACAACTTAGGCAACTGGAAAGAAAACCTCTACAGGATTATCCAAAAAAAAAATGATGACTCAACTCGTGATATGTTTATCGCAAAAGCTCGAGAATCCGTTAGCAGAGTCTTATACAGGCAATTGAATTTCAATTTCAACCGAAGAAATTACTTCCACGATGCGTGTTGAGCTATGATGAAATATCTATAATCTTCAAAGCAAGGTGTGAGGTCCTAACCCTTAATGGCACCCTCTATAATGGAAGCTTCAACCAATTTTGCTCTCTATGCAACCTAAAATCGAAAGAAGATTGCTATCATTTTATTAGTATATGCCCTATATTCAAACCACAAAGACTTTTTCATTTTGGTATAAACCCACTTTAACATTACAAGAATCTGTACAACTTATGAACCGGTGTGAATGGAAAACGCTTAGCAAGTTCTAAAAAACAGTTTACAAATACAGAAAGTTGTTAATATCTGAATACGTTTAAATATTTTTATCATATAATTATTAAAAATTTATTTATATTCAAACAATTATAAAATTTGCCAATCAGGCTGACGGCTTAGCCATAGCTCTTAAGTTCAAATATTAGCTGTGTTTTATTGGTAATTTATAGCTCGCGCAATAATCAATTACCAATAAAACGCTTTGGCTGTGTTAATAAAACTCTTTAGCAACTTTTGGCTGTGTTCGCTACAAATATCATAGATCACATCCATTTTGTGAGTGAAAAACAACATTAAGGTTCAAGTCATGAATACTTTTCAAGAGCGCCATCTTCATCTTCAAAGTTCTAACTATGTATATCCACTCTTTTACTGGCTAATTTATCGACACTCTTTGTTTTTGTTTTTGTTTGCCAAGGGAAATTTTACTGGGCTGGCTATAAAATTACCAATAAAACACGGCTATTGTAATATAATTTTGTATTTAATTGTTAATAAATAAATATCTTATGTGCGTAAAAAAAAGGAAGGTAGCTTCCACCTTCTTTTTTTTTACGCAATTAAAATCTACCTGTCTCACCGATGCGTTCTTCAGTAAAACGACCCATGTAATCAAGCACTTATGGATGATGGGCGAAGTTAGCTTGACTTTTGGAAACTGGAAATTCCGTTTGGGATTCCAGTGATCCAGATGAAAATTGCTGCGCTTATTTTACAGGCGTTTTTGTCGTGAAAGTAGTTCCCTTAAATTCCTGGCCGACTAACAGCACGCACACAGGATTGGTTGAGAGTGAGAGTAGGAGTGTTAGTCGCTATAGGCTCCGGTTCTCGACAAGCTTTCGTGCCACTGAACTATTTTTTTTTTCATGAACTTAAGAGACTTTAAGGGTATAATAACATACGTATCTATATGTGTGCATTTTAGTTTGTTGTTCAAAACAGCTAAGCTACATACACATACATGATACCTACATACATACCTATACTTAAATTGTTGTTTTATAAATTCCCTCTGTATTGTAAGCAATTTACCAAAGCACAAAAACAAAGCTTTCCATAAAATATTTCATTTCCAGAAATTCTGAAAAATAAAACATTATTGTTTAGTGTTTTTTTGATAACCTTTTTTCATAATAAAAAAAAAAAAAAAATAAAATTCAACAAAAAAGTGTGGTGTCATGCTCAGATATTTCTATTGTTACCCATCGCCAACTGTTTCCACAAAACAATACTCCGAATGTTTATTTCAAAAAAAAGTTATTACCCTCGTATATGATTATTTAAGGAAGGATTATATTGCCATCATCAAATTAAAGGTTGTTGTCTGGGTATAAGTTCTAAAACATCATATTATTGCAGCAAAAACACGTTAAAACTTTACGTTTTTGCAAGTATAGGTATGTAAAAGTGCTATTAGGTTAGGAATCGTATAATATACAATACCTAATATATTCAGCTTAGAGGGTAGGTCACAGTAGTCATTTGTCTCGTAAACGATTATTTACGCACGTACCTACCTACATATTACGCGAACATTAATCCTTATTCGACAGACAAACAGCTCACCAGGAAATGACAGTGCGTTTACTAATTAAAATTAATTTTGTTTTACCATCATCGTAAAATCTATGTAAATTAGTACCTATATCTTCGTATATAAATTTTATTAATTTTGCTGTAACATGCAATCTGATGGTGGTGAGGTTTTTATATATTTCAGTAAACTGGTATTAAGCTTTTTTATTTAATATTTTTTTTACGAAATCAAGAAAAAAAAATAAAAACAAAAATATAGTAATTTAGTCGTAATTTTTCAGTTTCCAATCCCACCCAAATAGGGAGAAGTAGGGTTCATTGGAATATAGGGGGCTCATTCGGCCAACGCCCATTGTGAAGTGTTTTTTTTTAACAAAGTTATTCCATTCATTTTTGTATCTTAAATCAACATTTTTAAATACATATTGCTTATTTCCTGTAATAACGGCATAGCTAAAAACTGATGATTTATATCATCATACATCGAAATTTCTTTTCAATTTCACACTCAAACGCCTTATTTCTTCACTTTACAGGGTGTTTTGCATTAGATTCGACAAAAGGCTAGAGGCGTTTATGTTGAGTCGAGATCGTATGTAAGGATGTCCTGTTTCCCCCTGTTTAGACGAGAGAAGCAATTTTCTAAAAAAAAATCAACTTAAAATAGGAAAAAAAATCTTTTAAAAAAAACAATGGCAACACTGAAAATATCATGGCTATAACTTTTGTTAAAGCCAGTCATATGTATATTCTTTATTGCTATTTTTACATCAAATTGCTAAAGTGAATAGTTTTTGGAAAATTAATTTCAAACTAAAAAAAAAAAATGTGTTTTAACTAATTTTCTTCAAAATTTAACTTATTAAAGTGGTATATTTTTAAATATGTAGGTAATGTTCTTATTAATTTTAAGTCAAACACTTAAAACCAGTTGCTTAGTAAAACTCTTTTAATTTTTGAGAAAACTGAAAATAACTAAATCTACTTTGCTACTTACTTAAAGGAAAAAGGATCACTAAAGCATCTTAAACAACAAATTGAAGTCAAATTAAGTCAAACTTATATCTGCTATTTTCAATTTTCTAAAAAAAAAAAGTTAAGTTTAAAAAAAAAAATTAGTATGAGAAAAATTTTGAGTTTGAAAATTAATTTGTCAAAATCTATACCAATCATTATGAATTTGGCTTTAAAAAAGGTTATTTTTTTTTTTTTTTAGAAAATTGCCCCTCCCGCATTAACAGGGGAAATAGACTCCTGCCATCTATACGATTTTTGTCTTGTCTCGACCCAACTTACTCGTCCTAGCCTTTTGTACCATCTTACGAAGAGAAAGCACCATATGGGTTAGGTAAATCAGGTTTTTTTTTTTGTCAGTAGTTTTATTTGCGAAAATGAATTTTATCAAAATCGTTTGCGTTGTTTTTGAGTAAAATATGATTTTCTTTAACGGTTTCTTGAGTATATATACCGTTATTTGTGGCCTTGCTTTGTAATAATCATCTGGATAATGTTCAAAACCGCTAGGTGTCAACTTTTATTGACATTAAAAAAAAAAAAATCGATTTGAAAATTAAAACAAAATTTTTTGAAAATTTTTCTAATATCTAAAATAAATAATATTATTTAAACTTTAAAGAAGTTTAATCGAAATCGGTTAATCTGTTCTCGAAAAAGCTTATTTAAGAAAAAAAAAACAATAATTTGGTCAAAAAGTGGGCGTTGCAAACTGTTTCTACTGGTGAATTATTACTTTATGAATTAAGATGTTAGACATTTTTTTCAAAATTCACAACCCTCTTCTTTATCAATTTTAATGATTACATATATATATATATTACTTTAAAGAAAAAGTAGGCGTGTCAGTAGGCGAAAATTTATTGTGAAGATGCCTTATACGCCATCTCTTGTAAACGTAATACCTTACTGAAAAGTTCATCAAATTCGATTGATTTTATAAATTTATGACCACTTTTCCTATTCTCCCTACAACGAATCACTAAATTTTGCGTTTTATTTTAATGTATATCTTACATAAAATGTAGGAAATTCTCTCTCTCAGCTTTAATTTATCTCATCGTGATATTTTTTCATCGTGAAATAAGTCGGAAAGGAAATATTGGCGAAAAAAAAGGTTTTCGCCGATTTTTTTTTTAATGTGTCGAGCAGCGCAAGCGCCAAAGACACGAGGTGTCAAAGTGAAAAATCGAATAGACCACTTCAATATCTATAAAAATGTCAATTTTTAAAACTCCTCCAAAACATTGCAGGCTCATTTTCTTGTAAATATATATCGGAACTCGAGATTTCAATCAAACCTGAAATATCGATGATAGATAACACAATTAAGTGGACCCTGATGCAATTCTGTCTGTCTGTCTGTACCTCGATCTCGACAGTAATAAACCTTATTAACATTCCAAGAGATGGTATGATTAAAAAATATAACTTCGACTTCAAAACGGAGTTAAGTAGCAAAAAAGTATCAAATACCATCAAGTGGTACACCTATACACTGATTGACCGAGAACGATGGTCTGGGGCAGGAATTCTTGGGCCTAGAACCAAACTTTCTATACCAATGAGACAGTCCACTAGCATTTTCCAGGCGGAAGTATACACGCCATAGCGAAATGTGCAGATCAAAATCTGGAAAGAAAATACCGTAACCAAAATATTGCCATTATGTCAGATAGCTCATCCGCACTCAAAGTACTTAGCTCGTACCACATCAGCTGTAAGTCAGTGTGGGAGTATGTGAATAGGCTAAACAAACTTGACAAGTACAACAATATTTCACTCTATTTGGTACCTAGCCATGTGTCGGGGTCCAGGCTAATGAGGAGGCAGACTCTCTACTAGCAAAGACAGGCGCAACAGCCCATTTAGTGGCGCCTGAGGCCCAGTGCGGAATAGGAGGAGGTCAAAAGATCCAAAAAAAAAATTAAGGAACTACCCAAGCTTAGGCAGGCAAAACTATTACTTGGGAGTTATAACCAAGATCGTTTCAAAAACTCGGGGTCTCATCAGTGGCCACTGCAGACTCAGAAGACACCTTAATATTCTTGGTCTAGAAAGCAGCCGCACCTGCAGATTCTGCAATTCTTATGAGGAAACACCGGACCAAATTCTGGGCAACTGCGATGCACTCATCATGCGTCAAAGAAGAAAAAAAAAAATACCCGGAACAATACCAAGTTGAAGAGAGCGAATTTCCCTCTCTGAAAGTACTCCAATCGAGATACTCAATTCGTTGAAAGTGTAAATCAGGAGGAAGAGCAAGATCATCTACTACTCTTCTATACTATTCATTCATTCGCATAGTCTGAACCATCAGCATACCCAAGAGATTCTCTTTAAAGCGTAGTACGCAGATCGCGCTTAATTTTCGTTTTCATACAAAATTCTCTCCAAAATTAAGCCAAGCTTAAATTTAGCCAATCATTTTAGAAGAGCAGTATGAAGCTCCAGCTAAAAAAAATCCAATTTTTGTTTCTTACTGTAAATCACTATCTGTCAAAATTTATCTCACGAAATAATTGTTCGCCATATTTATTCTCGAGCTAAATTTTGAAGGTTTCTATAAAGCTTCGATTAGACGGTCAACGAAAATGGCCAACGCGTTGACTTTCTGCCGTCAAAATGACGTAAAATTTCGTCCCAAAGTTGTCTTGTCGAGTGATTGTCAACGCAGAATACTCTCTCCATGCGTTGACGGCTGCGTTGTCACCGACATAGAAATTTTCAAATAATGTATTTTGAATTTTCAAAAATATCAATTTTTTGTTGAAAAATCAATAGCTTGATAATGGGTACATGATAGGATATTTCTTAAATTAAGTTCTTATATCGTTAAATACAAAAATTGGCCATAAGCACCAATATTTTTAAATGTTAAAAATGTTTTGGTAATTTTTTTTTTGTTTAAGAAAACCGCACCGACAATTTTTGAAATTTTTTTCCCAAAAATCATACTTTGTAAAAAAAAAAATCAGGCGTTCCTCTTAAATTTTGAACTCCTCTCTCGAACGCGGCTAAGAGGTCGGAGTGCCTTTTGCTAAGCACCCAACATTTTAAGGAGTGGAATGCTTATGGAATCCTTAATGGGTAAATAAATTTGTTGGACAGTTACCGTTCCTTTTGGTCCAAAAACGATAGGTACCAAGTTATATAGTTTTTTTTTTTTTTTTTTTTTTTTTATTAACTTCTCAGTTCGAAATCTTATAAATAAATACAAAATTCTCATGTATACTAGACATTTTTCAAAAGACGTTTTTCAAAAAAAAAGGCTACATATTAAAAAAAAACTCATTTTAAGCACAATTTCATTTAAAAAAAAAAGAAGACAAATAGAAAACATATTATAAATAATTCTTAAATATCAAATATATATTCAGCTACATATTTTGAAAAACAAATATTATTCAAATTTGCCACACATTCCCCTAAATGCGATGATGTGGGATGTTTAGTTTATGTCATATTTTCCTTGAGTTTATTTTTTATATAAAGTTATAAATTTGAATAATCCGTAATCCGAAATCCTCAAGGACGACCGCCATAACAATTTTTATGTTATTTTTGTTTGTGGCTGACTGGGTAATTTTGTTTTCAACAAAAAAAATAAAAAAAAAAAAAAAAAAAACAAAAACACATAAAACATATATATATAACATCAAATACAATGAATGATGATATAAAGTGGATTTGAGTTTTGAAATTTGTTTAAGCAAAGTGAATCATAAACAAACAAAAAATACAAACACCCATCTAAGCAAAAATGAAGTACCTCGTAATCTGAATGCGAATTTGATGGTCTATCTGATATTCTATAGTTAAAATGTAACACAATACTTGGGAAAAACACACAAAAGTGTTTCACTTTATTTTATACAGTCCGTGGGTTTTAAAGTTTGATTCTAAAGTTTCATTTAGTAAAAAGCTTTGTTGTTGGTTTTGTAAAAAAAAAAAAAAAAAAAAAAAAAAAAAAAAACAAACTTTAAGATGGAATTGAAATAGTTGTTTGCCATTAGTTTTTTTGCCTTTGTGTTTGGTTTTTATATATATGTATATGAAAGGTCAATTCATTGTAAATAAGGATGGATTTAAATGGGTCTTTTGTTAACACGGTTTCGATAAACAACATAGTTTCGAATTTTAATAGTTCCAACAATATATTGCATTATGTATTCGTATAGGTGTACAATTTATACATTTAAATTGACACTTTGTACATGTTTCATGTTAAGAGCAAATATTGAGTAGGTATGGCTTTACCACAGTCCATGATTATTTTACAATTATTTTGGTAACTACAGAACATAGATTCTCTTGTAAGAAAAAAAAAACAACAATTTTTAATAAAATACAAATTGAAGTTCTATAGAAAAGGAAATTAATTTGTTTGTACATTGTGTAGATATGTGCATGCAAATAATTTTGTGAGATTTGAATATAATTTGAATAAAGCCTCTTAACGTATGCTCTATGGGATGGGAAGTTAACACAGAAAAGCCGTCTGAGATGGATGTATGATGGCAGAAAAACAAAATTCACACCATATTGTAATTTAGATTTTTTAGCTGGTTTGGTTTTGGCAACACTGGTTTTGACAGCTGACGTGTGTTTAGTACCTTGTGTCACTGTCAAACAGCTTCAGTTTGGTTTGCAATTTAACCATGGATCGTCTTACAAATGAACAACGCTTGCAAATTATTGAATTTTACTATCAAAATTCGTGCTCGGTTCGAAATGTTCATCGCGCGCTGCTTCCATTTTATGATCGGCATTCTCGACCTTCTGAGCAGTCTATTCGGAAGATTGTGACCAAATTTCGCACCAAATTTACTTTGTTGGACATTAAACCACCAACACGTTTACGTACTGTGCGTAGTGAAGAAAATATTGCGGCCGCATCAGCTAGTGTGACAGAAGACCGCGAAATGTCGATTCGGCGCCGTTCCCAGCAGTTAGGCCTTTGTTACAGCACTACGTGGAAAATTTTGCGGAAGGATTTGGGCGTAAAGCCTTTTAAGATACAGCTGGTGCAAGAACTAAAGCCAGCCGACCTACCACAACGCCGAATTTTTGGTGAATGGGCTCTTGGAAAGCTGGCCGAGGATCCGCTTTTTTATCGAAAAATTGTGTTCAGCGATGAGGCTCATTTTTGGTTGAATGGGTACGTAAATAAGCAAAATTGCCGCATTTGGAGTGAAGATCAGCCAGAAGCATTGCAACAGCTACCAATGCATCCCGAAAAAGCCACTGTTTGGTGCGGTTTATGGGCCGGCGGCATTATTGGGCCATATTTCTTCAAAGATGATGCGAATCGCAGCGTTACTGTCAATGGTGAACGCTACCGAGCGATGATAACAAACTTTTTTTTGCCCGAAATGGAAGTTCTTGACTTGCATGATATGTGGTTTCAACAAGACGGTGCCACATGCCACACAGCACGCGAAACAATGGCGCAATTGCGAGGCGAGTTTGGTGAATAGTTAATTTCACGTTTCGGGCCGGTCAATTGGCCGCCTAGATCGTGCGATTTGACACCATTAGATTATTTTTTGTGGGGGTATGTCAAGGCCAACATCCATGCATTCATTCGTGAGATACCGGCCGATATGTGTGAAAGAGTATGCCAAAATTGGACTCAGCGGATGGGCTACCTGAGACGCAGCCGCGGTCAACATTTGCATGAAATTATCTTTAAACATTAAATTGCAAGGTTCAAACTATCGATTCAAATAAATATTTCATTCATTTTTTCGAATTTTTTGTGTTTTTTTTTTTTTTTAAGTTCTAAACCTCTTAAAAAATCACCCATTAGCAACGACTGCCGCACACTGGCACCTCTCCATACAAAACTCATGCTCATGCCTGATTTGACAGATAATTAGTTTTATCCTTCAGCTGAACGAATATGGTTGTGTATACCCTTCGCTAAGTAGGCCTGCGATCGACTTAGAGAAGATGCCGATTTTGCCAAAAAATCATCTTTTCAGATGAAGCTCATTTTGATCTTGGCGGGTAGTAAACAAGCAAAATTGTCGCATTTGGGGCACAGAAAACCCGCACGCATACATTGAAAAGCCGATACACCCAAAACGAGTAACTGGTGCGGATTTTGGTCCAGAGGCATAATTGGGCCATTTTTCGAAAACGAGCAAGGAGTGGCCGTTACAGTCAATGGCGATCGTTATCGGGCCATGTTGAACGAATTTTTGCTCACAAAAATTGAAAAGGAGGATATTGGCAACATTTGGTTTCAACAGGACGGCCGGCGCTACGTGCCACACAGCCGAAGCTACACTCGAAAAATGTTATTTGGCGGACCCTTTATATAAACGGGAAATGCTCTTATTCGCATGCAGTTAAATTTTTAAATCGGTTTGTTTTTTTTTTTTTTTAATTTGCGCAAAGCAAATCAAGCAGAATGAAAGAACACCTTTCTTTATTATAAATCCGAAGAAAAAAGTAAAAGCTGGGTGCGAGATTTTAAAATAACGCTATTTGAACTCGCAATTGAGTAAACCAATAGTACAGGAGCCGACAGCAGATATTAGGAGTGGATGTATAGACAAAATATGAGTACGTGGGTTTATAGGTATGTAAGTGATGATATCGAATACAAAAGTCTGACAGGTTTTTTCTCAGTTTTTGGTAGAGGGGCTAGGTATTTGGTTAAAATTGACAATTTGTCTGTTTTTTAAGACATGGATATAACCACAATCAATCCTTAATCTGAATACCATAATTTTGACGATCCGAATAATAGAACTCAAGAAATAAGTTTATGAAGCTAAGCATATTGCTTCAAATCTTGGCTTTAAATATAAAACAATCGGAAAATATTTTATCCTGAAGTCAGAAATATGGGAATAGAAAAGCCATTAGTTTTTTTTTTTTTAATAAATTATTGAAAAAATTGAGAATGTTGTCAATAATAGAGTAAATGTCCTAAATATGGCCCACCCTTTACTTTTTTGTAAATGTCAGTTTTTTTTCGAAATTGACTTCGGTTTTTTTTTCAATACTTTAAGAAATTATTTTATAATCAGCCTTTATAGCATTAATCATAAAAAAAAATTACTCAACTTAATTTAATAAATAAAAAAAACTTATTTTAATACTTTTCAACTAAGTGCTGATATTATGGACCGCTTTGTGTTAAATATGGACCAGTATGGTGTATATGGTCATGTGGTGGTCCATATATTACCCGCACATAGGCTTTTCATTATTCTTTTAACGCAGTTAAAAAATATGTTTCAAACAAAAAAATATAAATCTGAAAAAATATTGAAATTGAAAAATTATATAAAAAAGGTAAAACAAATTGATACCTCCTATTCCGGGCACTGTCCCTGCGCCCGAGTCTCCACTTTAAAATATATCAAAACCATTAAGGGTGCGTTCGAAATGAATACAATGTATAGTATTTTCTAATAAAGGGTTTTCGAATAAGAGGTGTTATTTTGATATTCAAAGAAAAATGGCATTTTTTGAGATAAATGATCGGATGTTTATTTCATTATAAAGAGGAAGGTATGCCGTTAATAATGGAACACAACATCAGCCAAATGGCCGCCACGACCACGCTTACAGGACCATATCCTTTTCATGAAATTTTCCATAACCAAATCGCAAAGTGGCTGCCCTATGTCCTCGAAAGCCTCACGAATTCCATCTTTGAGGTCTTGAATCGACGCTGGGCTGTTGGCGTAGACCTTATCTTTCACGTGGCCCCAAAGGAAGAAGTCGCAAGGTGTTAAATCACAAGATCTCGGTGGCCAATTGTGATCACCTCTTCGAGAGATAACACGGTCCGGAAACTTTTCCCGTAAAAGATCGATGGTTTCATTGCTTGTGTGGCACGTAGCGCCGTCTTGTTGAAAGTAAACGTTGTCCAGATCAATACCATCCAATTCCGGCCATAAAAAATCATTAATCATCGATAGCGCAATCCGTTGACCGTAACTGTTGCTCCAGCCTCATTTTCGAAAAAGTAAGGTCCAATGACCCCGCCGGACCATAAACCGCACCAAACAGTCACGCGTTGAGGATGGAGAGTTTTTTCAACAATAACTCTTGGGTTTTCCCAGCCCCAGGTGCGACAGTTTTGCTTGTTGACGTAGCCTCCGAGGTGGAAATGGGCCTCATCAGTCAAGATGATTTTTCGATGGAATTCCGGATCATTTTCATGCATTTCAAGGACCCAATCAGCAAAGACACGACGTTGTTGATGATCAGCCGGCTTGAGTTCTTGTGTTAACTGAACTTTATAAGTCTTAAGACCCAAGTCTTTATGCAAAATACGGTGTAATGACGTTTGTGGAATGCCTAATTCCAAAGAACGACGAGGAATGGACAAACCTGGGTTTTCTTCAACACTTCGGGCTACAACAGCAATATTCTCAGTTGTTCTTGAGCGACGTGCGCGGGTTTTATTCTTCATATCACAAGCTTGTCCCAACAGCTCGAATTTGTCCACCAATTTCTGTATTGCGGTCCGACAAGGTGCTTCACGACGACCCAAAAATGTTTTAGTTTTACGAACCGTCTCTGCCAAATTTTCACCATTTTTATAGTGAATTTTAATAATTTCAATGCGTTGTTGAAGCGTGTATCGTTCCATTTTTATTAATGGCGTAGCTTCTACTTGTCAAATGTCAAAAAATGACAGCTTCAAAAGTGACAGCTACCGAAATAGCGGGCTATTCAAAATAACACCTCTTATTGGAAAACCCTTTATATAAATCAAGTTTCTTTCTTTGAATACTTTGTTAACTAGCGGTTACAGTTGTTTTATTAAGCTCATTTTTACTATAATAAAAAAAAAAATTATTATTTTAAAAATAGTCTCTAAGGGGAAAAAATAAACAGACTGACAAATTAAAAATCTTTTAATGTGTTATTGCCTCATCCTATACTAATTATATTATTGTTGCTTATTTCTTTTCAGACCATTTTTTCTGATTCCTTCTGTTGCACGATGGGTACATAATGTATACCACCTACCTCCTGGAAATTTAAGGTTTGTACTTCACAGAATATTGTGTAATTTTCTTTTTTTTTTGTATTCCATGCGCTACTCCTGCGCATCCTGTTAACTCGCATTTTTTAAACATAATTAAATTATTATAAAAGGATTTCAGGCTTTTATGTAGCATGTTAAAATATATTTCGCATTTCCCGGTTCATGCGTTTGTTAGTATTCAAGTATGTAAATGTAGTAATGTAGGCTCTAATGACATTAATAATCCAAAAAATTCTATTATAATACTGACAACATTACCCTAATTAAGTATTTTCCAATGACATAATTTTGGGTATTTGTTTCTCTTTTTAATTAAATATTTTATTTATAAAACATTTAATTAATTACACGATAGTACAGGGTGGGCCAAAAGTAGTCTCTTTCCTATATGTAATTTTGTAATAAGTTTTGTATACCAAAAGTTAAAAACTTATGAAATAAATAACAAATAAAAGTTTATATCATTATGTTTCATTAGTTTTTATCTTTTCGTTCAAAAGTTATTACAGATTAAAAAAGTCTTAAGAGACTTTTGGTCCACCCTGAATTAACAACTATAGTTTACAGGGTGGCCCAGATAAGACCTTCCTATGTAAGCTTGAGTTTTTGGAGCAACTGTAATTTTGTTAGGGTTCACATATAGATCATTCTTCTAAATTGTGCCACGCGGTATCTATATAACCAACTGTGTTGAACGTCTGTCGCACAGTGGTTTAGTTTGTATGGGAGAGCGGTAAAAAAATTCCGTTAAATATGAACTATTTAATGGGTTTTAATAAAATTTGGCATACATGTACAGATTGCTTTATACACTTTGTGTCAAAATTTGATTAAGAAAGATTGTAAAAAAAAAAGTTTATGACATTTTTCTAAAATTTAAGGTTTTTGCTGTAGGTACTGTAATTTCAAAAAAAAAGTCGGCTAAATCTGAACTTTTCAACGGATTTTTATGAAATTTGGCATACATGTTAAGATAAGTCTAAGGGTGATTCGCATATATGATGTGACAAAAAGCTAGAGCGTGTAAGTTGGGTCGAGACAAGAAAAAATATATCTATTTATGTTAAATATGTTAATATTAACTCAAACACATAAAAAAAAGAAGGTGTGATGGTGGGCGGATTTCCAAACAAATAAGGGGTCATTCATTTCGTGGTTTGAAGTTGGTATAGCTGGCATTTGACACCTGTCAAACTCAGCTGTCATTTGAAGTGTTGTCATAATATTAGTTGAATGTTTGTCTTTTACGATAATGGATCGCTAAACAATCGGACAAAGCGTTAAAATAATAGAAACTTATATGATTATGGTCGTCATAATCGATAGACGATTTGTGGTTCCAACCAAGACGGGTCAACAAGCCACTTAACACGACCAATTATGGCTTTATTACGCGAGAAGTTTCCTGGTCGCGTAATTTAACGTTTTGGCGACGTCAATTGGCCATCAAATCATGCGATTTGACACCGTTAGATATTTTTCTGTGGGGCTACGCTTAAGACCGTGCTTATGCGAATAATCCCCGAACTCTAGACGCTCAATAAGTTATGGCCGAGATACCGCTCGAAATGTGCGAAAAAGTGGTTGAAAATTACCTCAAAAGAATCGTCCCGAGGCGGCGAATTGAATGATATTGTTTTTCACACTTAATGGCAAAGTCCAAATTTTATAAAATGTAATGAAATGAAATATTCATCAAAAATGTATCGCTTTACTTTCGAAACCAAAAAATGAATTACCCTTTACCTAGGTTTATCATGCTTTATGTTTAAGAGATCTTAAAAACAAAATTTCATCTTTCTATATGGTTGTTAAATGAAAAAAAAACTCAAATATTATAAATGTGGGCAGTAGGCGGATTTTAACAAACCCACTTTGTAAACTTGCCGCTGCTTGTAGGAAAAAATTGAACATTTCGAATTGCCTTGTTTCGCAATTTCTTTTGAGCATATATACGATTCAATCGTGTAATGCGCTTTCTGTGATTAAAAAAAAAAAGCAGACTATAGGTGTCTCAAGTTTTCCAACCGGTCGTGTTGAAGAACCGAGCTGGACACCGTATTTCCATTAAAAGTACCATGTAATAATTTCTGCACCTACTAAGTTATGTCCCTGCTCCAAATAAAACCTTAAAGAATTTTTTATATGAATTAAAAATAAAAATTGAGCCATATGTTTTGTTTCTTTGTTATAAATATTGCTAGCGTGCCCTGAAAGAAAATCATAGAAACGCGTACATTGCATGCAAATAGATTTTTTTAAGCAATAAAAGGATATTTTTTATCAAAGTGTTTTTTTCTTTTTTTTGCGGAATAAATCGCAGGGACAAAAATGTCCTTCTGTTGCATGTGGAAGTGCATGTGCATTTAAATGAATGGAATACAATTTGAATGCAATCCAAAACGTGTAAGAATTTATTGCTCACAGATAAAGTATAAATAGTTGTATATCAGGTTATGCATATAAAGGGGTTTTCAACAGGGACGCTACAAAAGTAGAGCAACAGGGACAGCAAACGACGCCATATTTCTTGCCGCTCTTTTGACATTTCTCTTCGGGAAGGTTTGCCATTTCATGATGGAAAGATATACAAGCCAACAACGAGTCAAAATTATTAAAATTTACTACCGAAATTCGGAGTCAGTGGCCTCAACGTTGAGAGCGCTACGTCCAATTTATGGTCGTCATAATCGTCCTAGCAGATCAACAATTGAGCGTCTAGTGGAAAAATTTGAATCCACAGGCACAGTACAGTGCCAGTGAGACAAAGAAGTGCCCGTAGTGTCGAGAATATTGCTGCCGCTGAAACTTCAGTTGCAGAAAGCCCAAATGTGTCTCTCACATGTTGTTCTCAAGCGTTGGGCAACTCTGTGACGTCGTTGTGGCGAATTTTGCGAAAAGATCTCGGCCTACATCCTTACAAGATTAAATTGACGCAAGAACTGAAGCCGCTTGACCACCAGAAGCGTCGTATGTTCGTGAATTGGGCTGAATAACAACTTGAAAATGATTCCGATTTTCATCGAAAAATCATCTTCAGCGATGAGGCTCATTTCTGGCTGAATGGCTTCGTCAATAAACAAAATATGAGGTATTGGTCAGGCAGCAATCCACACGTAATCCATGAGTCATCATTGCATT
Organism: Leucozona laternaria; assembly: GCA_932273885.2. Taxonomy (NCBI): domain Eukaryota; kingdom Metazoa; phylum Arthropoda; class Insecta; order Diptera; family Syrphidae; genus Leucozona; species Leucozona laternaria. The sequence goes on from OW026367.1 coordinate 45,834,839, forward strand.
CCGAAAAAAATTACGGTTTGGTGTGGTTTATGGGCCGGCGGCGTCATTGGGCCGTACTTCTTCCGTGATTATCAAGACCGGCGCGTAACTGTGAATGGGGATCGCTACCGTTCAATGATAACCGAATATTTTTAGCCCCAATAGGATGATATGGACTTGGAGTACATGTGGTTCCAACAGGACGGCGCCACAAGCCACACAACGAATGTCACAATCATTTTATTGAAAACCAAGTGTGGAGAACGTGTTATCTCATGAAGTGGTCCAGTCGCTTGGCCGCCTCGGTCGTGCGATTTGACGCCGTTAGACTATTTAATGTGGGGCTACGTCAAGTCTATGGTCTATGCCAACAAGCCAGCGACGATTGATGAACTTCGTACGAATATCGAACGTGAAATTGCAGCAGTATCGGCCGATTTATGCTTGAAAACCGTCGAAAATTGGGTTCAGCGTCTGGACTTCTGCAAGCGTGCCCGTGGTGGCCATGCAAAAGAAATCGAGCTCCATACATAATGGCATCAAACGTACTTTCACAGGTATAAAGAATTTCATTGATATCCAAAACCGTTTTGGTTTTATTTAAAAAAACTTTTGTAGCGCTCTTATTAAAAAACCCGATATAAATAGTTGTATATCAGGTTATGCATATAAATGTATGCATATGTATGTGCTCTGAATTTTTTAATTTAAATATTTATTTTAATAAATTAATTTAAATGTTTCAAGTAAAAAAATAAAGAAGGCATAAAAAGTAAGAATAGACATCTCAAAAACCTGAGTCAATCTAGCAATACTGAGGTTCAGGGCATCAAAAACCTTATTCGGAAGGTTTTATAGTCTGTTAAATCTTCTTCTAAAATTAAGTGGAATTTCGTTTCCCTGTTTGATTCATCTCTTATTTCGAAATTGCGGTTTAAATGTTTAGTTGAGTAATTTAAGACTGCGGAAAGTTTCTGGTAAGCTGTCAGGCCTAGTTTTACTACTGTAAATATAGGGTCTCGTTTTCATTTGAAACGGCAATACAAAATACTTAAAAATCATTTGCCATAACCTTACTCTAAGGCTACATCAGCCAGTGCTTGCTAGCGAGATGCAATACACTCGATTTTTATTTTTCATATACACAGAAACTTTAACAACTCGCTGCTAAACTTGCTAGCTACTAGCGCGTAGCAGGCAAGCCTTTTTCGAAGCTATTTAAGACGCAAATAAGGCAGCGAATGAGGCAAATAAAAATAGGAATTTGACACGCTAGCGAGTACGCGATCGTGTGGCCTCAGGCTTAGGATTGCCAAAAACTTGACACGCATAGTTTTCTTAGAATTATATTGGTCAGTACAGGTAAAAAGTTTAATCAAAATCGTTAGAGCTGTTTTCGAAAAAAATTGAAAAAAAAATATACCAAAACTGTTACGTTCTAGATGAACGTAATATGTTGTTATTTTTTTTTCGTTTTGGCTTTATTAGGACCTACAGCCTCAAAAACAACAACATAAAATAAAAATTCGAAAAAATGCTACTTGCATGTTGTCATGGTGTATAAACATTTACAATAATATAAAGAATTCAAAAGTTAAAAAAAAAAATTGAAACAGTTTTCTAATTTCTTTTATAAAGAATAAAAACATTAAAAAAGTTATAACGCAATTGTTAGATATTACGTTAAATGGAATGAAATACTAATGTTTCGAAGTAGTAAAAAAGAATTCTTCATTATAATTAAGTATTAATGATAATTCAATAGTTATTAATTAAGAAGGAAATACAAAGTGAGTTTAGTATAGTAGACGCGAGAGGCGTGTGCTTATTAAAAGAAGTGAGTAGGCCAACTAGAACTTTATAAAAGTATGATGATAAAGATGACTTTCACAAATGGTACATTGATAAACATGTTGACAAAATTTGCATAAAATTGGATGAGTCGTTTTCGAGATTTTTTTATTAAAAACGTTATAACACGGCATACTAAAAAAATCGATATACTTTTCGATTTTTTTGTGATTGCAGTAATATTTGTTTGTAATATTTTCGAATGCAGTATTGCTTAAAATAATTAGAAGTACAAATGTGCAAAATCAGAAAAAATATCGGTCCAGCCATTTCGGGGATATATGGGAATAATCCACAAATCCGGCCCTATAGTTCAAGTACAGGAGTTTCTCATTGAAAAATTAGAGCATTTTTTGTTTTATTTGTAGCCAATTTAGGGGGCGTTGCACTTAATTTTTGTAGAAAAGTAAGAACCACCCTAATGTATATAGCTATTAAAATTTCCAAAATCTGTAAAATGTCAAAAATATAGCTTTTTCGCATTTCACTCTCTTAAATGGTAGAAATGTCAATTGAAATTAATAAACATTGCGACCCCGACCCCCTACAAAAAAGCAGTAATGCTAAATATCCAACACACCATAAAACACAAATACATTCACGGTAATCCGACGGAAGCGTTCAAACAACACGTTTGCACGACACTGCATCACGAAAGCTAAATGAACGTTAACCAAAATGTTCTCAGCGATACTTGAACGAATTACAAAAGGCAGGCACTCAACGATTTATGTACTCTCGAAACAAATGCAACGTTTTCGTCAAGTTTCGTGACACCAAAAACTTTTTTAAATATCGCATTATACAATTATATATATAGTATACGTCGTAGATACTTTATCAAAATTTCGATATCGTGGTCATTAAATTGCTATATCATCATCATCAGAGTTTTGAACCAATTTTTTTAAGCTACGAAGCTGGTATGAATATTTTTGTCGACAAAAGATTTTAACAACAAAGTCTGTTTATGAATGTTATATCCCTGCCGTCTGTAAAATTGTTAATATCGACTTTTTACAATTTCTTAAGAACATCAAAAGGGAGCTAAGCACCGAAATTAAGATTTTCCGACAATTTTTCGTCAAGGACCATGGCCAAATTTGTAAGGACTTTAGGCCCAATTTTAATATTGCTCTTACTGTTGAGCATAAGGTGTTTTGGCGCATTTTTTTTTTTTAAAGTACTTAATTTAGAAAAAAAATTATTAACAAATTGACAACACTAAAAATTGTTTTGTTTTACATTTTTTGAAAGCCAGAAGTCTGTTCTTTTATTTTATTTTTAAATCAACTTATTTCTATTAATAGATAGTTTTCGACAAAAAAAATTACTTTCAAACTTAAAAATGGTGAAAAACAAAAAAAACTGAATACCAAATGATTTTTTTCACAATTTTAATTCTTTTTTTTTTCGTATTCAATTAAGAATTAATAGACGTAGTGAATACTAAATGCGAATTTAGAACTTAGTTTTTAAAATTGTGTAAAAATCGTTATTAATTCTTTTGTTTTTTACCATTTTTGAGTTTGTATGTAATTTTTTTTCAAAAAAACTGTTAATAGAAATAAAGCGTTTTCCAATAAGAGGTGTTATTTTGAATAGCCCGCTATTTCGGTAGCTGTCACTTTTGAAGCTGTCATTTTTTGACATTTGACAAGTAGAAACTACGCCATTAATAAAAATGGAACGATACACGCTTCAACAACGCATTGAAATTATTAAAATTCACTATAAAAATCGTGAAAATTTGGCAGAGCCGGTTCGTAAAACTAAAACATTTTTGGGTCGTCGTGAAGCACCTTGTCGGACCGCAATACAGAAATTGGTGGACAAATTCGAGCTGTTGGGACAAGTTAGTGATGTGAAGAATAAAACCCGTGCACGTCGCTCAAGAACAACTGAGAATATTGCTGTTGTAGCCCAAAGTGTTGAAGAAAACCCAGGTTTGTCCATTCCTCGTCGTTCTTTGGAATTAGGCATTCCACAAACGTCATTACACCGTATTTTGCATAAAGACTTGGGTCTTAAGGCTTATAAAGTTCAGTTAACACAAGAACTCAAGCCGGCTGATCTTCAACAACATCGTGTCTTTGCTGATTGGGTCCTTGAAATGCATGAAAATGATCCGGAATTTCATCGAAAAATCATCTTGACTGATGAGGCCCATTTCCACCTCGGAGGCTACGTCAACAAGCAAAACTGTCGCATCTGGGGCTCGGAAAACCCAAGAGTTATTGTTGAAAAGCCTCTCCATCCTCAACGCGTGACTGTTTGGTGCGGTTTATGGTCCGGCGGGGTCATTGGACCTTACTTTTTCGAAAATGAGGCTGGAGCAACAGTTACGGTCAATGGATTGCGCTATCGAGAGATGATTAATGATTTTTTATGGCCGGAGTTGGATGGTATTGATCTGGACAACGTTTACTTTCAACAAGACGGCGCTACGTGCCACACAAGCAATGAAACCATCGATCTTTTACGGGAAAAGTTTCCGAACCGTGTTATCTCTCGAAGAGGTGATCACAATTGGCCACCGAGATCTTGTGATTTAACACCTTGCGACTTCTTCCTTTGGGGCCACGTGAAAGATAAGGTCTACGCCAACAGCCCAGCGTCGATTCAAGACCTCAAAGATGGAATTCGTGAGGCTATCAAGGACATAGGGCAGCCACTTTGCGATTTGGTTATGGAAAATTTCATGAAAAGGATATGGTGCTGTAAGCGTGGTCGTGGCGGCCATTTGGCTGATTTTGTGTTCCATTATTAACGGCATACCTTTCTCTTTATAATGAAATAAACATCCGATCATTTATCTCAAAAAATGCCTCTTATTGGAAAACCCTTTATGTGTCTGTGTGGTCTAAGTAAGACCGGAAAAGAATTATGAATACATACGAGTATTTTGGAACAATGCTACTTAAGCTTGGAAATCTTTAGGTTTTGACCATTTTAAAATAAAATATTGTTTTGTGTTATTTTAATTCACAGAATAGCTCAAGGTGACATTATAATGACATAAGCCAAGTTATTTTGGCTTCAATTTGAAATCTCGGATTTATCTCCTAAAATGTTTTTCAATATTTGAATTTTTTAAACTTAATAAAAAGAGCATTTTCATGAAATCAACTTTTCGATTTAACAAAAAAAAAAAAACAATAAATATAGATTACCTAATAACAAACAGTCGTAGTCGACAAATTTCTAGGAATACATTCATAAATTTATGTAGGTGGAGGTGCATTGTGACAGCTTGCTTAACGTATAGTAAAGTCTATTGTCTAGACACATTGTCCACTGCCTTGGTCGTTGTCGCCAACAACGAAAACACAACGACCACGACGACGACGACATCAGCAGCAATATATGGTGAGGTAAAAATATTGTCGCATGCCAATGATTTTATAGTTTTCTTGCGCTCGATCCCCTATGGTATAATATAGTATATGTAATGTAGGTACTGCAGCAGTAAGCTAACCACATTAGTATGGCAGTGGGTGCAGTGTACCTACTCCAACATCCAATGCGGACGGACACTAAACGAGACGAGTAAAATATGAAATTCCATTACAACGAGCACCTTTAACCATAAAGGCTATACACAACAGGCCAAGTGATTCTCTGGTTAGAGTATGTTCGACTACCATATTAAGAAGCATCCCTGCCATCATATTGTAGCATTCTGCCTCGCTTCGCCTCGTATAAAAGGTTCATATATTATTATAATCTTGCAGCACAAACAGTCCACACGTATCAAATCACAAACACACTCATAATATGAACCACATTAAATGTGAGTTGTGATGTTGCCTCAATCCGGGCTCAGGAAAAAACCATCTAATCATTTGAAGGAGAACGAGTTTTGTAGATTTCTATTATTTTCCGCATCCAAAGGCAGTAGGATCATCTTATAGCATAAGTACATAGGTATTATAGATGGAAGATTTTCTTGCAACTCTGAAAAGTTGCTGTGTAACTCGCCTGACGCTAAGATTATCTGTATAGGGCTGTAAAAGAAATTAAATGCACATCTGAATTGCATGAACTTGCTCTTGTCGTTAAAGCCTATATAATGTAGCTACACACTGTTAACGGTTCGATATTTTAGGTACCTAATGAAATATTTAACGAAAAAATGTTAAAAAAATTTTAAAGTACTAACAAAATTGATGTTCATAGTAACATTTTTGAATGCAATATTGTTTAAAATTTTTAAGAGCACCGGATTGCAATAAAAAAACGTGAATATCTGAAAAATTAGGCTTGCGGCGGTGCGAAGTGTCTTTATATACCTACGTAACTAGAGGAAAGCCAATTTTTAACAGTTGAAACAACTATTCGCCGGTAAAATTAGATCTACATAAACGCGTTCCTTGAGATTTGAACAAAATTTCTGGGTGCCGGAAGTGCCCTGGACCGGACTTGCGGCGGCGCCGGATTAATAGTATACTTTTATAAATAAAACTGTTATAATCTGCATGTACCTATAGACTATAGGGTCACTTCCTTGAATATTTCGTTCTTTTAATGGCGAAAATCTATCGCCTACACAAATAACAAAAGAAAATATATAAATAAATAAATAAAATATTTAAGCTAATTTTTGTAATCGAATACTACGTTACGGGTATTAACCTACTTCACGTTATGAATGGGAAAACATGTAAAAAACTTGATCGTCTTAGTCGAGCTTTTATTACCCCTTTTTTGTTTTTATTCCATTTCACTCTATAAATTACAATTTTTTTTTTAATAAACTTTCAAACACAATAAGAGTTTTTGAAATCAGATGCCACTTTTCGTTTTTCTCCCATTTCACCCTATAAATGTCAATTTTCTAAAAAAAAAAATCCTTGAGGCCATCCGGTAAAAAACAACCTTTCAAACATCAAAAGAATTTTTTGAATAATAGATATATTTATTTTTATTTTTATCCCATTTCACCCTACAAATAACAAAATGTCCTAAGAATCTCACATATTTTATTTTTTACCTCATTTCACCTTATAAAATAACAAAATTTGAAAAAAAAATCCGTAAAGCGATTTCCTAAGAAACCTTCCAAACAAAAAAAAAAAAGGTTTTTAAATGGGGGCAATTATTTTATTTTGACCCCATTTCACCCTACAAAGATCAAAAGCTGAAATAGAATATACCAAAAGCCATTTCCTAACCACCTACAGCTGCACCTGTTGAACGGTAATTAAATTGAATTGAAAAACGAAATTTTCGCCTACAGCCCCACCTGTTGAGAATTTTCCGACTTTTCTATTATTTTTTAAACCTTTTGCGTTCCTATTACTAACAAACCCGCAGAAGGAAGTATTCAATTTGATCGAGGCGTTTTCAAGTTTTAATCATCCGAATATACACCACGATCCATTATTAGGCGTGTTTTTTTCTGAAAAAGTGAATAGCCAGGTCAGTAAATTTTTACACGCAAACAAAAACAAATCGAAAAATGAATATAGTTAAGGTCAGTTATAAGAGTGAACATAGAGTGGATATAAATTGTTGAAATGTTGAAATATTTAGGTGGCATGGCGCTTAGATCGGTTGCTGAAAAATTTTCGTTTCCATGGATTTTTTGACTTACAAAGGGATGTGTTCTTAAATATATCCCGTGTAAACAAAAGTCGGCTGTATATAATTTTTTTTCAGACATGCATATTATGTTAATGCATTTTATTTCGAAATAAAAATTCAATTTTATACGAAACTTGGCATTGTTTGACAGATAGGAGACAAACTTTATTTTGACGAATATTTCGTCAAAATACGAAAGTCACATCGAAGACATCTTTCAATGAAATTTGACGTCTGAAGAATATTTTTCGTTACAAAAAACACCAGAAAGTTCTAAAATTGCATTTTCCCGAAAAAAAAAATCGCAAAAATTCGGAGTTTTCGAGGTTTTTTAATCTATCGTCATAGTAGTCATCCTTGAATAGAATTTGACAGTTGATGGTTTGACAGATAGGGGACAAATTATATTTGATCGTATCGAGAATATTCCATTCCAAACGTCAACCGATTGCCCTGAAAATGCATTTTTCCGGAGCAGAAAATAAAATGCAAACATTTTTGAATTTTTCAGAGGATTTTTAAAATTCATCGTCATCTTAGTCATCCTTCAATGAAATTTTACAGTTTATTACTTGATATTCTACATAAAGCCTTGTTTTAAAAACGAAGAATCAATCCATCTGAATTAAATTTGAACCAAAAGCGTTGACACATATGAAATTGATGTTCACTGGACATTAACTATGTCCCGTGTAAGCCAAATGCAAAAAAGTATCTTCGAACGAGCCCGAACACATTTCAAAACATAAAACGAATGTTGGGTTCATGTTAATATAAATTTTCATCAATTGGTGAGTGTTGAAGTGTTATAACCGAGGCTGAAAATTCATTACTAAAGTAAGAGACTTCCGAGGGCAGTTGGTGGGTTTAAATGACCATAAATAGCTCTTGAAGTAGATGAAGATGCTCTGGAAAGATTATCCAGAAACATTTTATGATCCACCTTAGCAAGCACATCAGCAAACTGAGCCTGCCAATCGGTCACATTAGTTTCTGTTAAGTTTAAACTTGTTTCGTAAGATAAAGCTAGTTCGTTCCAGTCTTTAAACGGGGAAGCATTCACTCGAAGTAAAGGGTTTTCCAATAAGAGGTGTTATTTTGATATTCAAAGAAAAATGGCATTTTTTGAGATAAATGATCGGATGTTTATTTCATTATAAAGAGGAAGATATGCCGTTAATAATGGAACACAACATCAGCCAAATGGCCGCCACGACCACGCTTACAGGACCATATCCTTTTCATGAAATTTTCCATAACCAAATCGCAAAGTGGCTGCCCTATGTCCTCGATAGCCTCACGAATTCCATCTTTGAGGTCTTGAATCGACGCTGGGCTGTTGGCGTAGACCTCATCTTTCACGTGGCCCCAAAGGAAGAAGTCACAAGGTGTTAAATCACAAGATCTCGGTGGCCAATTGTGATCACCTCTTCGAGAGATAACACGGTCCGGAAACTTTTCCCGTAAAAGATCGATGGTTTCATTGCTTGTTTGGCACGTAGCGCCGTCTTGTTGACAGTAAACGTTGTCCAGATCAATACCATCCAATTCCGGCCACAAAAAATCATTAATCATCTCTCGATAGCGCAATCCATTGACCGTAACTGTTGCTCCAGCCTCATTTTCGAAAAAGTAAGGTCCAATGACCCCGCCGGACCATAAACCGCACCAAACAGTCACGCGTTGAGGATGGAGAGGCTTTTCAACAATAACTCTTGGGTTTTCCGAGCCCCAGATGCGACAGTTTTGCTTGTTGACGTAGCCTCCAAGGTGGAAATGGGCCTCATCAGTCAAGATGATTTTTCGATGAAATTCCGGATCATTTTCATGCATTTCAAGGACCCAATCAGCAAAGACACGACGTTGTTGATGATCAGCCGGCTTGAGTTCTTGTGTTAACTGAACTTTATAAGCCTTAAGACCCAAGTCTTTATGCAAAATACGGTGTAATGACGTTTGTGGAATGCCTAATTCCAAAGAACGAGGAGGAATGGACAAACCTGGGTTTTCTTCAACACTTTGGACTACAACAGCAATATTCTCAGTTGTTCTTGAGCGACGTGCACGGGTTTTATTCTTCACATCACTAACTTGTCCCAACAGCTCGAATTTGTCCACCAATTTCTGTATTGCGGTCCGACAAGGTGCTTCACGACGACCCAAAAATGTTTTAGTTTTACGAACCGTCTCTGCCAAATTCTCACCATTTTTATAGTGAATTTTAATAATTTCAATGCGTTGTTGAAGCGTGTATCGTTCCATTTTTATTAATGGCGTAGTTTCTACTTGTCAAATGTCAAAAAATGACAGCTTCAAAAGTGAAAGCTACCGAAATAGCGGGCTATTCAAAATAACACCTCTTATTGGAAAACCCTTTAATTTTCTTAAAATGATTTTGTGCAGACAAGTTTCACTTCTTTTCATCACTCTAGTAATGAAGTTCGCACTTGCCTTTAAATTTTGTATATATATAGGGACTATTCCTGACTCTACATATAAGGCGTAGTTGGGTGTTGAGTTAGGCAAACGAAATATCCTCTTAAAAAAGTTCCTTTCTATACTGTTTCAAAAGCTTCGAAGTGTGTGTATCCGAAAACTTGAACGAAATCTGCCATGCATGCATTTACTGTCGCGTTGAAAACTTTGTATATACTTGGACGTTAAATCAACATTTTGGTTCGAAAAAAAAACTTTGGCCACATTATATTAATTGCCAATTTAGCTTCGTTGCTTTTTTCTTTGGAGTGCTTTAGAAAGCTTATTAAATTGCAGGTCAAGAGGACACCCAAATATTTAAACTCCTGTACAACCTTAATGTGTGTATTGTTTAGAGACCATTTTACTTCCGCTCGTCTTCTTGATTGTCTCTTTTCAAATATAACAATCTTAGTTTTTTTTGGGTATTAATTTGCAAGCCCCAAGACTCGCAAAATGAACTTAGACGGTTTAGACTTAAAGGATTATCAGCAAGTATAACTAGATCCTCCGCGTACAACAGGACTTTGATTATAATGTTAGCAAAATTAACTCCACCCGGAAGAAGCTCGCAGACATCATCTATGAACAGGCCAAATAATAATGGACTGAGGATAGAACCTTGAGGAACACCTGTTGTTGTTTCAAATCGATTTGAAAATGTGATACCGTTCCATACCCTTGCATTTGTTGACGAAATAAAACTTGCATACACTTGGAGAAACTTTCGTGACAAACCAATACAAGAGAGTTTGTATCTTAAAGCTTGTCTATTGACTTTATCAAATGCAGCTTTAAAATCAACAAAGCAAATGTATGGTCTCTTTTTTCTATCTATAAATTGTTGAGCAATGCTTGAAATAGCAAAGATATGATCCATGGTTGAAAAACCTGGACGGAAACCGACTTGAAAGATGCTCAAAAGACTGTTATCCTCAATCCATTTTGTGAGCCTTTCTTATAGGATAGCAGTAAAAGTTTTTCTTATTGAATTTAAAATTGAAATACCCCTATAATTTTCCGCAGCGTTGGCATCACCTTTTTTAAAAATGCCAAATATTACAGATTCGTTGAAACTGTTGGGGACACATCCATCATTGTACAATTTGTTATAGAAATACACGAGGTAGTTTTTAAAATCAATAGTGCTCGACTGGTATGCCGTCTAGGCCAGGAGCCTTGGTGGTTTCCATTTTTTGGAGAGTTACTTCCAATTCGGGCAATGAGAATTCTAAATCCAGCTCGTTGACTCTAGTATCAGGTAGCGCGTAATCAAAGGTATATGACGGTCTTCATTAGCTGAGAGTAGAGTTTTAAAATGAGCTGCTAAACTGTTATAATTTGCATGGCTAAGGTCACATCAATTTATTTTATTATGTGACTACAATCGCTCCTTCATATATGATTTTGGTAATATGCGCTCCATGGCGCCGATCAACCTTCTATACACATATACCATATACCATATACATTTGCATATAAATACATATACATTGATGCAGGGTGAAAAACCAGTTGAAATCTGATGGTTTTTCATCGTCCTCACATGACATTATGCCATGCAAATAATGCTATGGGAATTCAATTGAATAAATTTCTCTGGCAGTCCTCCGAATCCGAACCCAAATCCGAACGCCGAGATGATAGATTATATGTGATGTAACATTGTCTACAGCATATAGGTAGGTTTATCTTACAAGGAAATCAGACCGCTTATAGCATTAATCGGATGTGTGCTCTGCCCTGTGTCTGAGCTATACGTCATACCCATATATGGGTAACATTTTGTAGACGCTATAGAAGGCAAGAAGGCGGTCAATTTAAATTAATTCTCTCTGACTGATTTTCGTATATGTATATGTATATATACATCTCAAACGTACATATAATATTTGAATGCAGTTTGAAGAACGAAAATCTTTACTCATTCTCCAGAGATATTATGATTATGTTCCAAAGTTATCAACAGAAATAATTGAATTAAAACAATTTGTATTCGCAATTATTATGATTTGCTAGATACTTATGCGTAAGTAATAGAATTTCTAATTTAAAATTTGTTTGAAACAAAGAAATTCGCCAACAAAGTCAACAATAAATCTGTTGGGCTACCTAAATGTGTTGTTTTAAATTCCTTTTTGCCTTATAGTCCAGTCATTTGGTTGAAAAAATAGAGGTTACTTGGAAAGTTTTCCGGGAGTTTTGAAAATTGTCAGTTTTATAGATTTCGACGTGCTCTTTCAGAATTTCAACTTTTCCACCTCGTATCTTTGCCGCTCGCGCCGCCATATTGAAAAAATGGCGCCTAAAAGCAGTTTTTTGATAATAATTCCTTTCCGACACATTTTACGGTAAAAATACATATGTACAAAATAAAACTAGAGAAAAATCTTCCTACAATTTATGTCTCAATCTTTTTTTTCTAAAATCTATAGTTTCGGCGCACGAGCGTCGCAAACTATTATACGTCTACGTTAACCCGTAACATTTAATTTAAACTGAATTATAAAATTTAAAAATTGTACTAAATTTTGTACTATACATTGAAAACCCGGCTCACTATGGTATGTCTCCACAGGTATAAGCGTCGCCTCTGTGTCAGGCCCCTTCTGTCCCTTCTCTCCCTTCGTTGACACCTACCTACGTTGACATTGTTTTAACCTTCAACGCATTGATTTTTTTCGTTGAACGTGTAATCAACCTAAGCAAATGTTAGGACACATTGATTCAAAGCTATCCTATGACCTATCACCAGGTTCAGCAGTGGTATGGGAACGAACAAAATGCAGAGCAATGGGGATGGAAAAAAGACATGAACGGGCTAATTCCTGCATCTGTACCTTCTTTCACTAGGTTTTTTGTGAATGTTCATCATTCACAACGCAACAAGACTTTCATCGCTCATTTTTGAGCTTAGCCAAGTTTTTATCTTTCTTAATGTACTGAAAGATCGCTCTGCTGTACATATTGTGGCGGGAATGGAAAGGCCTATAGATAGTAGATGGTAGTAGTAGATATAGCTGCGAAAACCGACAAAATTCTTCCGCATTTTTCAACACATCACATGTATTGGTATATTAACTTTGGTCAAAATTCATCGTGTTGTGGAAATGTTGGACTCGGCAGAAAAGTTATCCAGAAAGGATCCATATTTTTCAGTTTTTTTTTCTACAGTCAAATTGAAATTTATGATTCCATGCTCTGCAAATGTGATTTTTTAAGAGGTTTAGAACTTTTTTTTAAAAAAAAACACAAAAAATTCGAAAAAATGAATGAAATATTTATTTGAATCGATAGTTTGAACCTTGCAATTTAATGTTTAAAGATAATTTCATGCAAATGTTGACCGCGGCTGCGTCTCAGGTAGCCCATCCGCTGAGTCCAATTTTGGCATACTCTTTCACACATATCGGCCGGTATCTCACGAATGAATGCATGGATGTTGGCTTCCAGTGCGTCAATCGAAGCGGGCTTGTCCCTATAGACATTAGCCTTGACATACCCCCACAAAAAATAATCTAATGGTGTCAAATCGCACGATCTAGGCGGCCAATTGACCGGCCCGAAACGTGAAATTAACTGTTCACCAAACTCGCCTCGCAATTGCGCCATTGTTTCGCGTGTGTGTGTGGCATGTGGCACCGTCTTGTTGAAACCACATATCATGCAAGTCAAGAACTTCCATTTCGGGCAAAAAAAAGTTTGTTATCATCGCTCGGTAGCGTTCACCATTGACAGTAACGCTGCGATTCGCATCATCTTTGAAGAAATAGGCCCAATAATGCCGCCGGCCCATAAACCGCACCAAACAGTGGCTTTTTCGGGATGCATTGGTAGCTGTTGCAATGCTTCTGGCTGATCTTCACTCCAAATGCGGCAATTTTGCTTATTTACGTACCCATTCAACCAAAAATGAGCCTCATCGCTGAACACAAGCAGCGCGCGATGAACATTTCGAACCGAGCGTTGTTCATTTGTAAGACGATCCATGGTTAAATTGCAAACCAAACTGAAGCTGTTTGACAGTGACACAAGGTACTAAACACACGTCAGCTGTCAAAACCAGTGTTGCCAAAACCAAACCAGCTAAAAAATCACCCGTTATTTCCATGCAATAATAAAACAAAAAAACACAAAAAAATAATTTTGGCCAGCATTTTTTAAAAATTTATCTGTGTGCGTCGTTGAGTTTAGGTTAGGTTAGGTGGGGTGAAAATACGGCGAGCCGCATCATCGCACTAGGATCTCAATGGATCCATTGTGGTCCCCAGGAAATAGTTGAGGTGAAGGAAGAGGAAGGGTGGGAAGGAGTTAGAGGAGTTTAGGTGTGGGCGTGAAGGGCCTCCTTGAACCAACCCGAACATTGAATAAATTTCAGGATGTTTCTTAGTGGCAAAAACGATATGTCGCTCAGTTCATCAAAGAAGTAATCTCCGAGGGCCCTTTTTCTAGTTCTTACTAAGCTGGGGCATTCACAAAGGAAGTGATAGGAGCCCTCCTCCGCCTCTTCATCTTGACACCCTCTGCACAAGTCGAATGAACTGATGCCCATTCTGCGCATGTGGGTTCCCATTGAGTTGTGACCCGTTAGGATTCCAACCAAAAGGAATAGTTGAGGTCTGCTTAGTTTGAGAAGGAAGTCTGTTTTTTTCTTTGAGATGTCTGGCCATAGATTCCTCGAGACCCGACAAGTATCAAGAGCTGACCATCTATCGTTTGCGGCTTCGAGGAAACATTTGCGAATTCTGCCTTTTTCTTGTTCTAGTGGCATAGAAACGGAAGAATCATTTTGGCTTGGATCAAGAGAAGATCCTATTTTGGCCAGTTTATCCGCCATTTCGTTTCCATATATGTCACGATGTCCTGGGACCCATCGAAGGGTATAACTGTATTTGATGCATTGAGTAGTTTTAACTCATTTCGGCAACATTCTACCAATTTAGACTTTGTGACGATTGAGGCAATTGATTTGCCGCCTCGTAAAATGCAAGCACTTCCGCTTGGAAGACACTGCAAAAATCTGGAAGTTTTATTGATCTACTTAGGGGTGGGTTATCTGAGTAGATGCCTGACCCTACCCCATCAACCATCTTGGAACCATCTGTAAAAACCGAAACATGATTAGTGTTTATGACCTGGTTGCCCGCCCAGAGATCCCTTGAGGGTACATCTGTTAATGCCACTGGGTTGAAATCAATGTGCGGTGCAGTATAGTCCGTTTGAATGTCTTTGTCCATGAAAGTCATTATGGTTTTGTGCCCAAAATGGCCTCCTACCCAGTTAATACATTGGTTTAGTCTTAGAGCACTGATGGCCGCCACTTCCTTCGTAAATAAATCAAGTGGGGCTAGTGAAAGAAACGTTTCCAAGGCTGCGGTAGGAGTAGTTTTCATGGCACTAGGAGTTCCAATACATGCGAGTCTTTGAATTTTTGTTATAGTATTTAGATTGGTTGCCTTTTCTAGGGCTGGCCACCAAACCAAACATGCGTACGTCAAAATTGGCCTTATTATGGCTGTGTACATCCAATGAATGGTTCTGGGGCTGGGACTCCATCTTAAACTTGAGCTTGCTTTCAATTATGTGAAAAAAGGGCTTTACTGATTCGATTATAGCAACTCCATAGCATAGATGGATTCCAATTCCAGAAACACGACTTATTTTTGAAGATTTTTCAATCATTTCAAATAAATCAATCTGAAATTGAAATTTACAAGTAATTAAACAAAAGGAATGGATTTAATTGAATATTTTATTTACATTTTTTAATTAAAAGCACACCAACTCGAGTGAGAGTGAGAGTGAGAATAGCATAGACGCGACAGATATGACAAATTATTTTTTTTTTTTGTATATATTGCTTCTAGCTGTCAGATTGACAGCACAAACGAAGTGTTAACACAGTTAAACATGAGTTTCTTCACTTTAAATTTAAAGGGACGTTTGGCTTTAAGGTGACTATTAAATTATTAAATTAATTATTGATATGGTTAATTTTTTAGAGTCCACTTAATTATTAAAGTGATCTCTAACTTTGGTTATCGGTAAGGCCCATTTATTACGTTCAGAAACTTCCCCTCTTAATTGCCTTTTATTTTTTTTACTTTTATTGAAATTTACCTGAAAAAAAATTCTTTTAATCACCTACACAATTGAAATAAGCAGAAATAGACAAAAGCTTCATTTTATCTAGCGCTTCCTTGATTCCCAGATCATGCAACAACAAAGATGGTGGTGAAATCGAGCGTCTTGAAGAAAAAAAATGATTAAAAACAGATTCCATAAACGCAACACAAAATAAATTTGATTATTTTCCTTTGTAAATACAAAGTTGGCTTTTTAAAAAGTTACACATATTAGTAAGTTGATTTAATGTAATTTCTTATTTTTTTTTTAATTAACATTACATGTTTCTTTTTTTTTATTTTCGAAAAATATAAGTGCTTATGTGCAATCAAGCGGGTTTTTCTTATAACTACCTTACACGTATAAGTACCTCTCAAAAAACGAGGCATTTATGGTGAGGCACTTATCCGGGTTTTACTATATATCAACAACACTTTAAAACTCAAGGCCAAACTGTCTATCATTGGAAAGACTTACGATCCTTTTAAAAGCCTTAAAGAAAAAAATATTTAAAAAAATTGCAAAAATCAAGTTTTTTTTTTATTATTTGTGTGTTCTTTTAATTTTTTGTCCGGGGTTTCGCTCCTAAAAAAATGTTGACCGTATTTAAATGAGGTATTCTACAAATGATAGAGTTCAATATTTTTGCCAATAAAGTAGCTATCGTCAAGGATAAGTAGACCTTAAAAAACTTTTTGATACAAACAGGATTATGGTCTTCTTCCAGCAACGATTCAATATTTTTTTGGTGAAATGTTGGATATATCCCAAAAATGTATTAAATTTATTAAAATCAAATTGTCAGCGGTTTGTTTCTAACAAAAAGTTTCATGTGCAGAAGGTCTAAAGCAGAACCCTATAGGTATACACTTCTAAAAATAAATTCGATTTTTCGTTTTTGTTTCTAAATTTATGCGAAGCAATTAGAATTTTACAAAAGCCTTTGTTGAATGGTCTTCCGACGGGAAGTGACTCTAGACATGACAATTATAACAGTTTTGGTTTATAAAAGTACTGTTAATGTGGCCAGGGCCCACCACCGTATACTGCAGGTTTTTCTTCGATTCGCGCGAAGTGCGTTAACGCATTACATCCACTTTGAATGGCAAAAAACTATTATAACTGTTATAAATTGGCATGTCTTTAGTCTCCTAATTAATGTTGTTTGTTAAAATATCAATCTAGCTGGTAAATTTATTGGAATTAAAGTATATAGTCGTCGTAAAACTAGTTCGCTGAGAAACAGACGTATACCAACACATTTCCGATAATAACTTTTCTACTAAAATAATTAAAAATTTCATTATACCCATAAAGTGCGAACCACCGTCACCATATCATATTTCCCCATTTATATCCTCAGACTTAGTGTTGCAAAAGATTAAATACTTTATTCTAGTTGATCTTAGAAAAGAGGATAAATCTCTTTAAAAATAAAATATGGTTTTAACAAAAATTGTTTTACGACAACATTTAGTAATGAGTTATTGAACTATTATTAAGCGCTTAGAATTATTTTTTGTTCGATTTAATGGCCTGGTTGAACTACTTTTTCACAAAATTGCATAAATCATTAAATTTTGAAACAGGATTTATTTTTAAACGTTTTTGATTTAGATCACAAAATGGCATACAAAACGATCAATGTCAAATAATTACATGTATAATACTAAATACGTATGTTTTAAGTTTTTAACAAAGAGTTCCATATGTAGGTACCTACTTTTTGTTCACTTTTCCAAGCAGACAGCACTGATTTACTGGAAAAGTACTATTTACCTGTACGTCCCTTCTTATCATTCTCTTTCTAATTTCGCTTCCGTTGCTGACGAGTAAGGTCGATTTGGTCATTTAGTTGAGTCAAGCCATTTCGTTCCTTAGATTTCCCCCAACTCATTGGAGGAGTGCATAGTTCGAAGATAAGAATGTCCTAATTACTACCCGGGGATTTGGTGCCTGCTGATCTACCAATGCCTTCCTGCTGATCCGAAAGCCTATAGATAGCCATTAACTTAATACCTGCTGATTTAACACCACCTGAGCATTAAACCTGCGATAGCCTGATGTTCCGAAAGCCACCAAGAGTGTAATAATTATGTAATTTATACTATTAGGTCTAGTTTTCAGTGCGAGATTAAAGTTAAACCTGAGTTAACTCATCAAATTTGGTGAGTTTACACAGGATTAACTGAACAGATGCTTTTGATGCTTTCTCCACCGAAAAACTGCATTCTTAGTTAACTATGTCTTAATTTACTTCTAGAGTTAGATAACTCTGGTTTAACTCACCACTGAAAAAGGCTTTAGTTAGTTTGCTAAGGACCAGGTAATCAGCATCCCAGAATAACAGATTACCCGAAAAAAGTTTAATTGAAATGAAATATTTACAATATTACTTGCTTTGTATACATTATATACATTGTGGTTTAAATATAAAGATTTCTGTATAAGATTCTATATGACGTTTTCCACTGAAGTGTTTTTCTTTATTACAACCCTGGCAAGACCTAGACCGGCAAACTTCAGCTGTAAATAACATTAGTGTGTACATAACATTAAACATTCGTGGCAAAACACGAACATTTTCAATTACACGTGTATACACGTCCAATAAAAGGTTTAATTGGGATAGGTACTAATAATAACTTGTATTCAAGAATTTTTATTTCAGCACAAAGTAGATATAACAAGGCTGGTTCAAATTAAAATTTCGCTTAATTCTGAAACCAAGTTTTTCAACCTGTCAAATGCAGACAAAAACATCATGTAAGAAGCTATAATTTAAGTGCGATTTGGCAAATACCAGTATAGTTGTCTTTGTGAACACAGCCGTCGCCACTTCTGAATCAATTTATCAGATTAAATGTCAACGCGTATTAATAATTAACTTCGAACAGTAACTTCCAGACTATAACTTATAAGCAATCACCGACCGAAACGTGCACACTGTTCGAACATCTCATTATTGTTGTTTTAGGTTTATGACTGCATAAGGAAGTGGAGTTCCTGGTGCGTATATATTTATTATGTCTTTTCAAATACGAAATGTAATGCGTTTGTTTTTTTTTGTGCTTCTCCTTGTTTTTTTTTTTTTTTTTTTTTTTTGTAGGTATATGGACCTTAAGAGCTCAGACGTTGAATAGATGATAGTAAAGATGATTCTAGACAAACAATGTTTCATGTTATTGGGCGAAGTTCATATAGTTTGTTAGTGTTTGTGTATATATTAAAAAAGAAAACACAACCACAACAACAACACAAAAAAAAAACACCTCCTTCAGCTCCCATTTCCATTTGTTGTAAAAACACTTTACCCTCTATATGATGGTTTATTTCATATTACGTGACTTCTTTCGATTAAAATTGCCGGGAAGCCTTTAAAAACATCTGTAAAAATAAACACTCACTATAATATTGTTGGACAGTGAAATCTCTCATTGTGAATAGCTTATTTGTGGTTCAGTAAAAATATATCTACGTATATTTTGTTGTTCTATATATTGACGGGAGTTTGCTTTTTCAGACTGGTAGTTATAAGAATGTACGGGAAATGCTATATAACGTTGTTAAATCATCCCTTAAAGGTAATTTTGCAGAAGCAAGAAACTGAAACTGTTAGATTGGTCTTGTCTCTTGTCTATTATTCAAAAAATGCTTCGACTGTAAGTGGTTTAGAGGCCATTTTCAAAAACCTATTTTAACCAATATCTCGAGAACAACTCATCATGGAGAAATGTTTTGAGTATTTTTCTGATAATAACTTTCATTGTCTTTCTTTTTTTGCGACTTTTTTTTTTGTTGAAATTTATACTTTCAGAGACGCGTGGTTTTCAATCTGACAATACTTTTTTCGGAGTTGATCTTTTTGACAGATGTCACTTGATTTATGCTCAGTTAGGTTTGCCATTTCATAATGAATAGCCTGACGCATGAACAACGCATGGAAATTGAGCAAAATGGGCTCGAAACGAGATTGTTGTTGATCCCGATTTTCACACAATTTTTTTTTTTGTCAGCGATGAAGCTCATTTTTGGTTGAATGGCTACGTCAACAAGAAAAACTACCGCATTTGGAGTGTTGATAATCCTCAAGCCATTGTTGAGACGCCGCACAGTGGTGCGAGAGCGGAAAAAAGTCTTTTGAAAAAGTCATGTCTATCGTTTTAAACTTTATGTTAAAGTACTCTTAGATAACCAAAGCGTATGATTTAAAAGTATTTTTTAACATATATATTGTATGTTCTGATTTACAAGCAATCAAAGTTGAAAAATAATTTTACTCAAATCGCGAACCGTATTTTCAACAAATTTTGAGATGTTTTTTTCCGAAGTTCCTGCAGATAAATTCTCTAGTTTCTTAAATAATTTAATTGGTCTATTTTCGATTATCTAAAAATAAAAAAAAATATTGATTATTTATAAAAGATACCTTCAATAAGTAGCCTGAAGCTTTAGTACTAAGAAAAAATGCTTTTTTTTAAAACTTTTTGATTTAAAAAAACAGCTCCAAAAGATACCAAGAAAGTAAGTATGCCACCATATGCTCCATACATTCATGTTAAAGCACAGAAAAAATCAGCTGCAGATACGTGCAGATGTGGAAGTTATGCTCAAAAATGTTTCACTTAATCGGATTTCAAAAAACTCCGTCTTGACGGTGGTGTCTACCAAAAAGTTTGATTACTTCGGTATTAATTGTCAGAATGAACTGGTTAGGCCCATTATTTTTAAAAAAAATTTCAAACGTTATTTTAAAAATAAAACAAAATTAATACATTGACCCAGGGCTGAGAATTTCGATTTTTGCGAAACCATTTATTTCTGCCTGGAAAATTTTTCAACTTTCAACTCAATTTTCTTGAAAGCAACACACGAAAAATAATATAGTTTTATGATATTTTGAATTATATGATAGAGCTTAATACAAAATAAAGAAAGGGATTAGGGATAATCTTTTATTTTTTTTTAATTTTTCGCTAAAAGTAGGGCAGGTAAAAATAAAAAAAAGTGTTCTTTTTAAAGTTTTATTGCTTTGTTTTTGTTCTGTATTGCGTAATTTTTTATTACCTGTAAGGATTAGTAATGGCTTATTAGAATAAAATCTCTTACTTAAATCTATTTATATAAAGGATTAATGAAAAAAAAGTCAGTATTGAGTTATTGAGCATTTGTGCAAGGTGCAATAAGTGAAAGTGAAGTTAAATATAATAACAAACATATATAGTGAATTCAATACATTAAAATGGATTCAATCGAAATTCCTTATTCGGTGTTGTGTAGTGAACTTATTACTAATGGGTAAGATGTTCAAAATCTTCGACCATATTTTGTAAGGAAATACCCCAACTTAATTTCTGAGCAAATAGAAACTGTGCTATCAGAATTAAAGAAACGTTTTATTTCTCATTTTTTAAGTCGATGGAACGCAGTTCATAGAAGAAAAAGTCATTTTAAAAAAAAAATACACTTATTGGCTCGAAGGAGTTTTCCAAGTAGACCTAACCCAAAGTGTATTGCCCGAAACGTCAACTAATATGGGAAGACCACGAAAGAGTTTTGACGAATGCTGTGATCGAGCTAAAAGGTATAAGAGGGACGAAATTAGAAATATATTTCCTCGAGAAGAGATAAACTATGCAGCAACATCAGAGAGCTTTTCCTGTTCACAATTTGATCCGGATAAGGCTCTTGCATTATTTATACAAGCAGAATTGTCGAAACGCCAATATGAAGTATTGAGACATGCACTAAAAGACGAAGGACATGATGTTTTTCCACCTTATATTAAATTACTGGAAGCAAAGAAAAAGTGCTATCCTTTAGATATAAACATTACGGAAAGCTCAGCAAGTGTGCAACTACAAAAATTGTTAGACCACACTGTAACAAGGTTATTAGAAGGAAAGACATCAGAGGAGATAACCAGAATTGTAGGACAGTCTTTAACACTGTACACTAAATGGGGATGCGATGGTGCCTCTGGACAACCACAATACAGTCAAACATTTGACAATGAAGAAACTTCGGACGTTTATGACATCTTTGGTACCAATTCAAATGACTATGGAGGAAAACAGGGATATTATTGTGTGGAACAACGATCGATTATAAATTTAATTTTATAATATATATATATATTCAAAATAAAAAGTTAAGATTTTACTAAAAAAAACTTTTATTTAAATATAACATTAAAACCCTCAAATTTTATAAAAATGTCAATAACTTTTTTTCTAACAATTTTTTCTTGATCAAATTTTGACCAAGCATGTATAAGACTAATTTTAACACGTTTGTCAAATTTCATTAAAATTCGTTTAATAGTTCAGATTTTACAGACTTTTTTCCGCTCTCCCATACAAACATCAAAACACTCAAATTTTAGAAAAAAAGTCAATAACTTTTTTACTAATGATTTTTTCTTAGCCAAATTTTGACAAAATGTGTATAAGACTAATTTAAAAATGCGAATCAAATTTGATCTTAATCCGTTAAACAGTTCAGATGTTACAGATTACTTTTCCGCTCTCCCATACAAACATCAAACCCCTCAAATTTTAGAAAAATGTCAATAACTTTGTTTGTAATTATTTTTTTTCAACCAAATTTTGACCAAATATGTATAAGACTAATATAAACATGTTTGCCAAATTTCATTGAAATCTGTTGAACCGTTCAGATAAAACAGACTTTTTTCCGCTCTCCCATACAAAATAATTACAAACAAAGTTATTGACATTTTTCTAAAATTTGAGGGGTTTGATGTTTGTATGGGAGAGCGGAAAAGTAATCTGTAACATCTGAACTGTTTAACGGATTAAGATCAAATTTGATTCGCATTTTTAAATTAGTCTTATACACATTTTGTCAAAATTTGGCTAAGAAAAAATCATTAGTAAAAAAGTTATTGACTTTTTTTCTAAAATTTGAGTGTTTTGATGTTTGTATGGGAGAGCGGAAAAAAGTCTGTAAAATCTGAACTATTAAACGAATTTTAATGAAATTTGACAAACGTGTTAAAATTAGTCTTATACATGCTTGGTCAAAATTTGATCAAGAAAAAATTGTTAGAAAAAAAGTTATTGACATTTTTATAAAATTTGAGGGTTTTAATGTTATATTTAAATAAAAGTTTTTTTTAGTAAAATCTTAACTTTTTATTTTGAATATATATATATATTATAAAATTAAATTTATAATCGATCGTTGTTCCACACAATAATATCCCTGTTTTCCTCCATAGTCATTTGAATTGGTACCAAAGATGTCATAAACGTCCGAAGTTTCTTCATTGTCAAATGTTTGACTGTATTGTGGTTGTCCAGAGGCACCATCGCATCCCCATTTAGTGAACAGTGTTAAAGACTGTCCTACAATTCTGGTTATCTCCTCTGATGTCTTTCCTTCTAATAACCTTGTTACAGTGTGGTCTAACAATTTTTGTAGTTGCACACTTGCTGAGCTTTCCGTAATGTTTATATCTAAAGGATAGCACTTTTTCTTTGCTTCCAGTAATTTAATATAAGGTGGAAAAACATCATGTCCTTCGTCTTTTAGTGCATGTCTCAATACTTCATATTGGCGTTTCGACAATTCTGCTTGTATAAATAATGCAAGAGCCTTATCCGGATCAAATTGTGAACAGGAAAAGCTCTCTGATGTTGCTGCATAGTTTATCTCTTCTCGAGGAAATATATTTCTAATTTCGTCCCTCTTATACCTTTTAGCTCGATCACAGCATTCGTCAAAACTCTTTCGTGGTTTTCCCATATTAGTTGACGTTTCGGGCAATACACTTTGGGTTAGGTCTACTTGGAAAACTCCTTCGAGCCAATAAGTGTATTTTTTTTTAAAAATGACTTTTTTTTCTATGAACTGCGTTCCATCGACTTAAAAAATGAGAAATAAAACGTTTCTTTAATTCTGATAGCACAGTTTCTATTTGCTCAGAAATTAAGTTGGGGTATTTCCTTACAAAATATGGTCGAAGATTTTGAACATCTTACCCATTAGTAATAAGTTCACTACACAACACCGAATAAGGAATTTCGATTGAATCCATTTTAATGTATTGAATTCACTATATATGTTTGTTATTATATTTAACTTCACTTTCACTTATTGCACCTTGCACAAATGCTCAATAACTCAATACTGACTTTTTTTCATTAATCCTTTATATATATAGATTTAAGTAAGAGATTTTAATCTAATAAGCCATTACTAATCCTTACAGGTAATACAAAATTACGCAATACACAACAAAAACAAAGCAATAAAACTTAAAAAAAAACACCTTTTTTTATTTTTACCTGCCCTACTTTTAGCGAAAAATTAAAAAAAAATAAAAGATTATCCCTAATCCTTTTCTTTATTTTGTATTAAGCTCTATCATATAATTCAAAATATCATAAAACTATATTATTTTTCGTGTGTTGCTTTCAATAAAATTTAGTTGAAAGTTGAAAAATTTTCCAGGCAGAAATAAATGGTTTCGCAAAAATCGAAATTCTCAGCCCTGGGTCAATGTATTGATTTTGTTTTATTTTTAAAATAAAGTTTGACATTTTTTCTTAAAATAATAGGCTTAACCAGTTCAATCTGACAATTAATACCGAAGTAATCAAACTTTTTGGTAAACACCACCGTCAAGACGGAGTTTTTTGAAATCCGATTGAGTGAAACATTTTTGAGCATAACTTCCACATCTGCACGTATCTGCAGCTGATTTTTTCTGTGCTTTAACATGAATATATGGAGCATATGGTGGCATACTTACTTTCTTGGTATCTTTTGGAGCTGTTTTTTTTAATCAAAAAGTTTAAAAAAAATCATTTTTTCTTAGTACTAAAGCTTCAGGCTACTTATAGAAGGTATCTTTTATAAATAATCAATATTTTTTTTTATTTTTAGATAATCGAAAATAGACCAATTAAATTATTTAAGAAGCTAGAGAATTTATCTACAGGAACTTGGGAAAAAAACATCTCAAATTTGTTGAAAATACGGTTCGCGATTTGAGTAAAATTATTTTTCAACTTTGAGGGCTTGTAAATCAGAACATACAATATATATGTTAAAAAATACTTTTAAATCATACGCTCGGGTTATCTAAGAGTACTTAAACATAAAGTTTAAAACGATAGACATGACTTTTTCAAAAGACTTTTTTCCGCTCTCGCACCACTGTGCGCCGCCGTTACATCCTCAAAAAGTCACTGTTTGGTGTGCTCTATATGGGCAGAGAGAATCATTGGTCCATATTTCTTCAAAAATGAAGCCGGCTATAATGTTACAGTCATTGGGGATGTGGACGACCTTTGGTTCCACCAAGACGGAGCGGCGCTACATGCCATACAGCCAACGAAACAATCAATTTATTGAAGGAAACTTTTGGTAAGCGCATTATCTCTCGTCGTGGGCCTGTGGCGTGGCCTCCAAGATCGTGCGATTTAACACCGCTGGACTACTTTTTGTGGGGTTATGTGAAGTAGCTTGATGTCTACGCAGATAAGCCCGAGACGATTGACGCCTTATAAGAGAATATTCGGCTCGTTATTGCTGACATACGGCCTCAATTGCTGCAAAAAGTGGTCGAAAATTGGGCATCTCGGCTGGAATTTATTCGAGCCAGCCGTGGCACCCACTTGCACGAAATCATTTTAAAAAAAGTAATGGCAAACCCTTATCTTTATAATAAAGCTAAATTCGTGGCCATAACATTAAATTATAGCCGGTTTATTCCTAATTGAAAATCACACGTGTAAAAAAAACACCCGTCATTTTTATTCAATAATTATTTATAGGTTTTTTAGTTCATAATGATTGCTGATGCTGTAATATTTTTGGAAATAAATATTTTCCTTATTTTGTTTTAAAATAAAGTTAAAAACTTTTAATTCCCCAAAACGTCACGAAGAAAATAAATAATTACAACAAAAAAAAAAAAAATAAATAAATAATTCGTATCTTCCCTTGAGGTCAAATTAAGTCCGGCGGCAGACGGCTGGAGCACACTATACTTACATAGAGATTTCACTGTATACAGCATTGGAAAAAAAATTTGAAACTTATTCAACCCTTTCGATATGGTTTACCACGCACAAAATCAAAATGTCTTACAAAACTACGGCATGTCTGGAATTTTCATTAATATAAAAGGGCTGCGTGTCGCATCCTTAAAAAAAAAATAATAATAATAATAATACGAAGCCCCATCTTACAATGCCAGAGGCTAAAGTAATAACATCCAAGGAGTGAAAGAGTACTGATGGTCGGGTTCTCGTTCTACCCATAGGGTCCCACACCACCATGATCAAAAAAAGAAGAACCATCTCTGAAATAATCATTGACTTGAGATGGGTCGATCGGTTAACGCGTCAAGTAATGAGCCTTAAAATCCATTCATCGCTTCGCTTCGCATCGCATCAAACCAACACCCCCGCAGCCCCCTCTGAAATGTATAAAATAATCTTTTGAAATGTCTCCTTCCTCGTTGTCGGTTAAGTGTAAACAATTAAATTGCTTCCAATGCTCTGACCCTCCTAAATAAAAATAAAAATCAAAATAAAAATGCGGGTATCGACATTCAAATTCATTCAAAATCAAAATGAATATTTCGAATTTTTTAATTCCATTGCGGCAAAATGATTTTATTAGCCATGTCCCGAAAATAAAAAAAGTATACAGTGGAGCAACATATAAGGCAGAGTTGGATTAAATAGATGTTCTTATTAAAAAGTTCAAGTGAGCTATATGTACGGTTCGGTAAGGTACATAGGTAGGTATGTAAAGAGTTTTGGAATTTTTTTGATTTTGATAGAGATTTGTAGGATATTGTCAAAAAAGTACACCATCTGAAAGGTTTTAGTGACCTTATAAAAAGTCTACTATGACGACCGAATTCCTGAAACTAGTTGAACTTTTTTGAGGATTAAGTGACCATAGATGGTTTTTTATTTTGGCTAAAATTCGGTGATGGCCTTGAAAAATTTTAACCAAGGATTATACATTTTTATGACTGACCCTACCAATTTCTGAAAATAGTATTTGACCTTTTAGATTGTATACCTTTTTGCTAAGATCCCGGGCAAATATATACGCTTTGGAATTGAATTATTTTAGGTGTTTTGTGCTGTGTTTTTTTTTTAGACGTGTGGTTTTCAAGAAGAAATAAAATGCATATAATTTAATGTTATGGCTAAGAATTTAGCTTTTTTATAAAGATAAGGGTTTGCCATTATTTTTTTTTTAAATGATTTCTTTCAAGTGGGTGCTATCTCGAATAAATTCCAGCCGAGATGCCCAATTTTCAACCACTTTTTGTAGCAATTGAGGCCGTATGTCAACAATAACGAGCCGAATATTCTCTTCTAAGGCGTTAATCGTCTCGGGCTTATCTGCGTAGACATCAAGTGACTTCACATAACCCCACAAAAAATAGTCCAGCGGTGTTAAATCGCACGATCTTGGAGGGCACGCCACAGGCCCACGACGGACGTGAAGCGAGATAATGCGCTTACCAAAAGTTTCTTTCAATAAATTGATTGTTTCGTTGGCTGTATGGCATGTAGCGCCGCTCCGTCTTGGTGGAACCAAAGGTCGTCCACGTCAACATCCTCCAATTCAGGCACGAAAAAGTCACTAATCATGGCTCTATAGCTTTCCCCATTATTGACTGTAACATTATTATGGCCGGCCTCATTTTTGAAGAAATATTGGCCAATGATTCTCTCTGCCCATATAGAGCACACCAAACAGTGACTTTTTGAGGATGTAACGGCGGCGCGGCGGCCGGCGTCTCAACAATGGCTTGTGGATTATGATCACTCAAAATACGACAATTTTGCTTATTAACGTATCCATTCAACTAAAAGTGAGCTTCATCGCTAAACAAAATTCCCTTTTGAAAATTGGGATCAACGGTAATCTTGTTTTGGGCACGATTTGCAAACGTTGTTCAGGAGTAATCTCTATTCATTATGAAATGGCAAACCAAACTGATCATAAATCAAGTGACAGCTGTCAAAAAGACCAATTCCGAAAAAAGTATTGCCAAATTGAAAACCACACGTCAAAAATAAAAAAAAACACCCTGTATATTTTCGGTATAGAAGGCATATAAAATCCCATGTGACTAAATTCATTCTTATAAAATCCGATGTACCTATAGAATTATATTCTCAGGCTATAAAACTTTTTTTTTTTGTATTTTTTGACAGTTTTATTAAAATTGTCACAGAATCCGAGAATACTTGTCAAATATCCCGTCACAAATTATTATTGTGTGTATAAGTTTTTATTAAAAGATTCTAGTTTTAAAGTTATTTTGTGCCATTGTAGGGCGGTAAAAATCGTCGTGTCGGCATATCAGTACCACGGTGGTCGTGTGTGAGAACGGATGACGCCACTCAAACTAAATCAAGTGGCGTGGAAGAAATGCACTTAGATTATTGGAAATGTTGCCCTCGAAATGACTCTGTGTGTATGGATAAAAAAAAGTTAAGTGATTCAATATCCGTTCTTATAAATATAGTTTTTGGTAATTCAAAATTTGGATTAAAACGGAAGAGGATTATAAGTGGAATTATTGCTCTTGGTGTTTATTACTCGCATGGCATTCGAATAATATGTGCTAATGAAATATTTTCAGTTTGATTTCTATTATCATATACCTACTTGAAAAACAAACGAACCATCAACCAAAAAGGAAAGTTTATCGGATTGTTTTGGGATTTTCATAGTTTTGATTTGAAGAAAGAGATTATGTTCGTTGATGTGCAGCAGCTCTTAAAGACGATGAAAATCTTTGTTGATTGACAACTAATTAGGAGAATTCATTTAAATGTTGGTATCTAAAGGAAGCAAAGCCATAATGAATATGTCTGATTGGAATATACTTTTCACATATAGATTAGCTTTGTGTGTTATGATTGATATTGCTATTGCCACATGACCTATTTAAAGAGCTACGATGCAATGGATTTTGGAGTGAGTATATCTCTGTATATATTGTGAAATGTATTGTTCTTTGTTGCGACGAAGTCATAATCTGGTATAAGGGATTACCTAACTCCCATGTCAGTTATTTGCTATTGCTGAGCTGTCTGAGCGGGGGATTCCCCGGATTGTCATCAGAAAAATGTTGAAAAAAACTCGATGATATCTACATGAAATTTGTAATATTTTGCGTTTGCCCGGTCACAAGCCCGATTATAGTTATTATTCATGGCTCCCAGATTTATAATCTTCTTGCACTGAAAAGTACTATTTCACTTTGTTTTTTTTTTTCCTTTTTTTAATAAAAATTAAATCTTTGAAATCTGTTCATTTTTTTTTATGGGACGGATCTGAAGTAACATTACAGTTTGTAAAATAACGAAAAAAGAATACTTGGTCATTTTGAAAATTCGAGTGGCTGGATTCTACTGTCTAGATTCTAGTGGCTAATTTGAGCGGTCAGATATTACATAAAAGAGCTTTTATTTAGAAGGCTTTTCGATTTCAAAAAAACTGTTAAATTGCAAATAAAAATATCCGTCAAATTAGCACTATAACATCAATATTTCCAAAATTGACTATCGTGCCAGCCGATTGTACTGCAACACAAGCTGTAAATATTTATTAGATAAAGGGTTTTCCAATAAGAGGTGTTATTTTGATATTCAAAGAAAAATGGCATTTTTTGAGATAAATGATCGGATGTTTATTTCATTATAAAGAGAAAGGTATGCCGTTAATAATGGAACACAAAATCAGCCAAATGGCCGCCACGACCACGCTTACAGGACCATATCCTTTTCATGAAATTTTCCATAACCAAATCGCAAAGTTGCTGCCCTATGTCCTCGATAGCCTCACGAATTCCATCTTTGAGGTCTTGAATCGACGCTGGGCTGTTGGCGTAGACCTTATCTTTCACGTGGCCCCAAAGGAAGAAGTCGCAAGGTGTTAAATCACAAGATCTCGGTGGCCAATTGTGATCACCTCTTCGAGAGATAACACGGTCCGGAAACTTTTCCCGTACAAAATCGATGGTTTCATTGCTTGTGTGGCACGTAGCGCCGTCTTCTTGAAAGTAAACGTTGTCCAGATATATACCATCCAATTCCGGCCATAAAAAATCATTAATCATCTCTCAATAGCGCAATCCATTGACCGTAACTGTTGCTCCAGCCTCATTTTCGAAAAAGTAAGGTCCAATGACCCCGCCGGACCATAAACCGCACCAAACAGTCACGCGTTGAGGATGGAGAGGCTTTTCAACAATAACTCTTGGGTTTTCCGAGCCCCAGATGCGACAGTTTTGCTTGTTGACGTAGCCTCCGAGGTGGAAATGGGCCTCATCAGTCAAGATGATTTTTCGATGAAATTCCGGATCATTTTCATGTATTTCAAGGACCCAATCAGCAAAGACACGACGTTGTTGATGATCAGCCGGCTTGAGTTCTTGTGTTAACTGAACTTTATAAGCCTTAAGACCCAAGTCTTTATGCAAAATACGGTGTAATGACGTTTGTGGAATGCCTAATTCCAAAGAACGACGAGGAATGGACAAACCTGGGTTTTCTTCAACACTTTGGGCTACAACAGCATAATATTCTCAGTTGTTCTTGAGCGACGTGCACGGGTTTTATTCTTCACATCACTAACTTGCGGTCCGACAAGGTGCTTCACGACGACCCAAAAATGTTTTAGTTTTACGAACCGTCTCTGCCAAATTTCCACCATTTTTATAGTGAATTTTAATAATTTCAATGCGTTGTTGAAGCGTCTATCGTTCCATTTTTATTAATGGCGTAGTTTCTACTTGTCAAATGTCAATGACAGCTTCAAAAGTGACAGCTACCGAAATAGCGGGCTATTCAAAATAACACCTCTTATTGGAAAACCCTTTAAAAGCTTAGTTTCCGTGTTGTAAATGTTGGGTTTAATTTTTTTTTGACCGACCAGTGTGCCGCACAATTACTTAGATGGAGTAATTGTGTGATGTTTAACCTGCGTAATTAAAAGCACGGTAAAATAAAATTTATTACATTAAAACTAAACTTTATAGGCAAACTACAGCTTGTGTCTACATTAATGTGTCTATGTTGTACAACTTTAAAATAAAATTAAAGTGAACATTTGCCAATCGAAAAGTGGTAAGCTGGATAAATTATTTGATGTTAATTGGTTGTGATAATTTTAAATATGTTGCGCGATGTTTTCTATGTTTTTGTGCATACTGATTTGCTATTAAGTTTGGATATAAAGTTAACAAAGCGCACCCCCTCACAAAATGCGTACTAACTTCTTAGATTAAATGGGTGATTGTTTTAATATTTGTGTTTTACTAAATTCATATTGTTTGGCTTTTTTCTAAGTTCGCATAGATTTAGAAAAAGAAACCATAGAAAACACGAATTTACCAAAAAAAACATAGAAAATATCGCACGAGAAAATAAAAATTTCCACTACTATTTAACGGCTAATTAATGGCAAATTATTGAGCAATAAATAATTCATTACATCAAGTTGTTGTCCTTTTTTGAGTAGTTGCTTCGCTTATTTGATATCAACTTAGCAAAGTAGCAAAACAACATAGAAAACAGTTAACGACAGGTCGATAGGTCGATTTTCTTTATCTAGGGTTTTTTTCTATTTTGTTTTTGACCAATAAAAAATGTACCTACCTGGGCTGTCTGCCATACAATATTCTTTTAAGTCGTTTTGGGAGAATCTTATTTTATCATTAAAAATATTTAAAGGATCGTTTTGAGAAAATTTTGATGTGCGTGAAGTTAGCATCGCCATTTTTTTTCAAAAAAAAATTAAAAAAAAAAAAAAAAAAAAAAAACTTATCCTGAAATGTGCTCAACTTGTGCTGCCATGTGCCGTATATTAAACAAAAATCGTACTAAGCGTTTAGATTTTAGAGTCTAGCCGTTTTTTTTTTTAGCTTGAAGTTAGCACCCCTATTTTCGATAAAAAAAAAAAAGTTGTGCTGTAATGTGCTCCACTTGTGCAAATTCGCAACTTTGAAAATTTAAAAATCGGGCATAAAAGTTGCTAACATACGAATTTTTGTTACCTTTTTGGTTCTCACGACGAAAAACTGAGCACAAGACAGCACATTTTTGAAATTTAAGAAAATCGAAATTTTGCAGAAAAATTCGTCCGTAAAATTTGCAAAGCTGCGAATTTTTCAAAAATACAAACATCACAAGTGTAGCACATTACAGCCAACAACGAGTCGAAATTATTAAAATTTACTACCGAAATTCGGAGTCAGTGGCCTCAACGTTAAGAGCCCTACGTCAAAATTATGGTCGTCATAATCGTCCTAGCAGATCAACAATTGAGCGTTTAGTGGAAAAATTTGAATCCACAGGCACAGTACAAAATGTTCCCGTGCCAGAAAGAGACAAAGAAGTGCCCGTAGTGTCGAGAATATTGCTGCCGCTGAAACTTCAGTTGCAGAAAGCCCAAATGTGTCTCTCACACGTCGTTCTCAAGCGTTGGGCATATCTGTGACATCGTTGTGGCGAATTTTGCAAAAAGATCTTGGCCTACATTATTACAAGATTAAACTGACGCAAGAACTGAAGCCGCTTGACCACCAGAAGCGTCGTATGTTCGTGAATTGGGCTGAATAACAACTTGAAAATGATTCGGATTTTCATCATCGAAAAATCATCTTCAGCGATGAGGCTCATTTCTGGCTGAATGGCTTCGTCAATAAACAAAATATGCGGTATTGGTCAGGCAGCAATCCACACGTACTCCATGAGTCATCATTGCATCCCGAAAAAATAACGGTTTGGTGTGGTTTATGGGCTGGCGGCGGCGTCATTGGGCCGTACTTCTTCCGTCATGATCAAGACCGGCACGTTACTGTGAATGGGGATCGCTACCGTTCAATGATAACCGAATATTTTTGGCCCCAATTGGATGATATGGACTTGGAGAACATGTGGTTCCAACAGGACGGCGCCACAAGCCACACAGCGAATGTCACAATCATTTTATTGGAAACCAAGTTTGGAGAACGTGTTGTCTCACGAAATGGTCCAGTCGCTTGGCCGCCTCGGTCGTGCGATTTGACGCCGTTAGACTATTTCCTGTGGGGCTACGTCAATTCTATGGTCTATGCCAACAAGCCAGCGACGATTGATGAACCTCGTACGAATATCGAACGTGAAATTGCAGCACTATCGGCCGATTTATGCTTGAAAACCGTTGAAAATTGGGTTCAGCGTCTGGACTTCCGCAAGCGTGCCCGTGGTGGCCATGCAAAAGAAATCGAGCTCCATGCATAATGGCATCAAATGTACTTTCACAGGAATGAAGAATTTCATTGATATTCAAAACCGTTTTTGTTTTGTTTAAAAAAACTTTTGTAGCGCTCTTATTGAAAAACCCGATACATAAAGATGAAATGTCAGGCTATAATAATTAAGCATCAACATTTTTGAGGAAGTGCACGAAAATTCATACTAAACGTTTTTATGAGAATGAATTTTCTTCATGACAAAAGTTTTTGCCAAGAGTCATAAAATTGTAGGGGCCTATTATTTCTTATAAAATAAAATAAATAGCCGTTAAACCCACAGTGTTATCGTACATATGAGCAAGTACTTGCGACCCAGTAGTTATTTATTTTTCCATGAACAAGGAACTAGGCCAAAGTCATATTATAAAACCTCATTCATAAATGAATGAATTATATAGATTTCTATAGGTTTGCAGAAAGTCGTTCTTAAACTTCCATAAAGGCTCTGACCTGGTGCGTGCAGAAATCATCAAAATGACCTAAAAGCAATCAAGAAGATAATTGCTATACATTTCACACCATGACTCGCCGAATCCACAGTTTTTTTTTTTTTTATGTCTAACAAAATGTGTGGTTTTTTTGTAATTAAAAAAGTTAAGTTCTTGACCTTCATTTATATAGTGCTATAGCTATTATCAATTTATGTTAACATTAACATTAAAATTTTTATATTTTTTCGTTGGTGTTGTTATGGCTGACGACGGAAGTGTGCAATTTGGTAAGTAAGTGCCGTAAAATCTCAAAGTTTTGTGTGCTTAAAAAATAAACATCATTAAATTGCTTTACTTTATGTAGTATACCGTACACGTTATATGATCGTGACACATTTTTTTATAAATATATTTTTTTTTGAATGAATAAACAATTTGTTGATATATGTTGGTAGGTTTATAGTCTTGGAAACTATAGCGTTTTCGCCTACCAAATTGGGACGGATTTTAGAGATTTTTTTTATGAAATGATGTTAAAATAAACATTGTATTTATTATGGCTGTAATATCTTAAATTATGTTATTTTGTGCAGCTCCCTGATAATAATGACATTTTTGTTTGTGTGTGTGTGTGTGTGTTTATTTCACATTCAATTTTAAGGATAACATTTAGAATATCCTTTATTAGTGCGATATTTTAAGAGCCACTTAGAAATATTTAAACATCATCTTGGGCCTCCATATAAACATAAGAAACATGATTTCTTTAATTTTAAGTGAGTATTATAATATGTAGAGGTACACTGCCGGTCAATAGAATAGGTTTACTAACAATAGTTTAAGTTTACGTTAAACATAATCTGTGAAATAGAGAAAAGCCGAGAGCGAGGTCCGCACCAGGCGCGGAAGTTCTACCAATCCGTCCGAAACATGACGCAGTACACACCACGCTGCACATACTGCAAGGACGGAGAGGGAAATCTGATCACCGATCCTCAAAGCATACTGGAGCGATGGGAAGTGTACTTCAATGAATTGCTAAATGGTCAGCTCACTGCAGAAGTGGAGGCTCCACTAATTCAAGAAGAGTACCCTATGCTGCCGCCACCAAGCATAGAAGACGTTAAGAAGGCTATAGGCCGACTAAAGAAAAACAAAGCCCCGGGAGCCGATGGTATACCAGCCGAACTATTTCAACACGGTGGGCCAGCTTTACGTCAAGCAATTCATGAGATTATAGTGCACGTGTGGGAGCATGAAGAAATTCCAGAAGACTGGCGAAAAGCTATAATTTGCCCCATACATAAGAAGGGAGATAAGATACTCTCCTCTATCCTACAAGACCGGATAACCCCATACGCTAAAACCATCATCGGACAATATCAGTGTGGTTTCATTCCAGGCAAATCAACAACTGATCAGATCTTTACCCTTAGGCAGGCGATGGAAAAATGTCTAGACTTTAGCATCCCAACATACCATCTGTTTAAAGACTTTAAGGCCGGCTATACGATAGCATAGCCAGGGTAGAACTTAACAAAGCCATGAGAGAATTTGGCATCCCAAATAAATTGACACGACTATGTAGGTTGACCATGACCAACGTAACAAGCCAAGTAAAAATAGCCGGATTGCTATCCAAACCAATCAACATCTTTAATGGACTCCGACAAGGGGATGGTTTGGCCTGCCTCCTCTTCAACCTGGCGTTGGAGAAAGCAATCCGTGACTCTGGTACGGCAACAAGAGGGACCATCGTCAACAGGTCCAGCCAGATACTGGCTTACGCAGACGATATCGACATCATCGGAAGAACCGAGCAAGCTGTACATGATTCCTTCATCCAGATCGAGCAGGCGGCACAAAATCTGGGGCTGCACATTAGTGAAGGTAAAACAAAGTACATGGTGGCGTCGAATGCGAGAGGAACAGTTGGTCAAACAATCAAGGTAGCGGAGCACGAATTTGAAGTGTTGCAATCCTTTAAATACCTTGGGTCAATAGTAGCAGCCGATAACAATATAGAAGAAGAAATACGCGGGCGGCTTCTCAAATATCAACAGAGCCTACTATAGTCTGTCAAAGCTCTTCAAACCCAGAAATCTCACCATAACTTCGAACTTCTGCTGTACAGGACCATGGTCCTGCCAGTACTCACATATGGATCCGAGACTTGGGTGCTTAGCAAAAGGCACTCCGACCTCTTAGCCGCGTTCGAGAGAAAAGTCTTAAGGAGAATTGTTGGCCCCATATGTGAGGAAGGACGATTCCGGACACGGTACAATCATGAATTGTACGCAATCTACCTTGAAGCAGATGCACCTGCTCGGAAAGTTCTTTGTGGTACATTCTATGGTAGACGACAGCGTGGTAGACCATGCTTGCGCTGGAGAGATGGCGTAGACCAGGGCGCCCGGAGCCTTGGGGTGCGCAACTGGATGGCGGCGGCTCGAGACCGGGATGGGTGGAGAGACTTGTTGCAGGAGGCCAGGACCGGACCCCGGTTGTCGAGCCGATAATGATGAATAGATTTCTATAGAATCCTGATGCGCAAACGTTAAAATATCACTTTTATGTTTTAATATATCTACAGTTTGCCAAACGATGGCTGGGGTAAGAAACTGGGCGAATTTGTTTTGTGCGATTTCCACTGTAGACTTCATCCGTTGAAAGTCACAAAATTCAGTTTTAACTTATTTTTCGGATGTAACGGGTGTGTTTTTAGTTTCACGTGACGGACCTGTGAATTCGCCTCCTAGATAGTGCAATTTAACTCCGCTTGACTATTTTCTGTGGGGATATGTGAAGTCGCTAGTCTCGACGATATGAGCAATAGACTTTGAGAAAAACGTGCGCAAACGCGCCCAGTACCTACCTTACACCGCAGTGATGTGGGAAAAAGTACATTAAATCAAAGAACTGATATTGTAACTTTTTTCCCAAAATTGATTACTCTAACGAAAAAAAGTGTTACAACCTCTTTTGTGTAGAATTTCATACGCTTCAATTTAAGACTTAAAACTGTTTTGAATTAAGAATATGTACTTTTTAGAATAAGCGAATAAGCTAAAGCGTCAAAATAAAGCTTTCTACCAAAATTCAGTTTTATCGGAATTTTTCGAAGTTTGGCCTTATTTTCCTCAGCTATCTAGAGATGTAATATAAAGTAAAGGGTCTTCCAATAAGGACTTCCGAACTTTGACAATTGATAACGGCCTAATTGTTGTCAAATTGGCTGTCATTTATTCACTCTGTATTGCCAAATCACCATAGACAGATATATCGTCCAATAACTCAGGTGCAAATGATAAAATTGTTTCATCAAAATGGGTGTTCTGTTCGGGCAACGTTCCGCGTGTTGCGCCCATTTTACTGTCGCCATAATTGTCCTACAGAGGTTAATTCTCAGTGTGGTGGATAAATTTGAGTCCAATGGTTCAGTAACCAATCCACATGAGATCCAATAGTGTCCAATGCTTCCCGAAAAAGTCACTATGGTTTGGTGTGGATTTTGGGCTGGCGATGGGGGCGCGTAATCGGTCCAAATTTCTTTGAGAACGATGACGTTGGCCAGGCCATCACCGTCAACGGTGAGCGCTATTAGTCGATGATTACCAACTTCTTTTGGCCTGAATTGGATGATTTGGATACCAACGAGATGCGGTTTCGACAGGACGGCCGGCGGCGCTATACGTGCCACACGCAGTTCACCCCACATTGGAAATTCTACACGAGCGATCCGAGGGCATGGTCATCTCACGTGGAGGTGATGTGAACTGGCCACCGATATCGTTCGATTTGACCCCTTCAGACATTTTATTGTGTGGTTTTCTGAAGTCGCGAATAAGCCATAAACCACAGCGGCCCTCAAAGCCAACATACCCCATGCCATCAGTCAAAGTCAGCCTGATTTATGCGCCAGAGTCATGGAAAATTGGACATTTCGAATGCGCGCCACCTAGGGAAGAACATTTGAACAATGCTTTTCCATACATAATGGCATTGTTTTGTTTAAATTTAAAGATAGAAAGGCATTTAATGGAAAACCCTGTATTTCTTTAGAAGCCGCCCCAGTAACTTTTACTAAAATTTAGTATACTTGCTGTTCTTTCTTGGCTTTTCTAAAAATTCTTTCTAATATTACGTAGGTAGGTACCTACTTGTCTACCTTAAACATTCTTGCGTTTTTTTCTTACTTATTTTGGACAGAAAACGTTGTTGTAATACTAAATCTCTTCCAGGCACTACATGCGCCACGATTTCTTTGCAAAATATTTTTTATTAGACATGCTATATAAAGAACTTGCGTATTTCAAAAGCTATTGTATCATCCTCATTTCCTATTGATATCGATAAAACATAACTTTTGCATCATCAATTACTGATTTACTGCCAAAACAATAGACTATTTTGGGTTCGCTAGATACGACGACACTAACAAGAAATTGAATTAAGGACTATACAAACCTACCTATGATATATTCCTTTATTAAGGGGAAAATGTCAAAAGGTATTTTAACGTCCAGGTGCCCAAAAGTGTCATAGATATCTATACACTTGAAGCAACAACAACACCATCACCAACAAAAAATCACAATATCCTCATGCGCTTCCACTTGGTTGCGGAAATGTTCATTGAGCTAATTTAATTTCTTATTTCCATCGGGTTCGGAAATAAAAGTTCATTACATGGACTTCGACGTTCGACCGTTCCATCATATACCTACCAAAATACAAAGTCAAATGAAACCAAATAAGGAAGCCTTATTATGCGATTAACATTGAAGGATGTACTGTGTATGGGAATTTTCGATACACAAACACAAAATTACAACAGCCTTGAAGGCATAAGTATCGAATATCAAGAGGTCAGAGCAGGTCCCTTTGATCAATTTTCATTGAGGGTATATACACCCCATCTCATCGTGCGTAGGTCGTCGGTCGTTAGCCTAACACTTTTGTATCAGTCAGTCAAGTAGTTCGGCACTTAATTATCGTAATTTCGGTGAACGCATGTAAGCAGGCAACTTAGCAAATTGATTTGACTCAGCTTATATAGTAGGTATAGGTATATAATTGGTATGTACCTACTTAAATTCAAAGAGTTATGCTTCGAAGTTGATTGCTCAAACAAAGGGTCATATAATAAAAGCTATATTTGGTTTCAAAGGAGGGTCAGGACTCAGGAGTTAAAACAACAACAAAAATCGAATTTCTAATCAATTTTAATTTTCCCTCCTTATGTACCTATGTACATATATACCATCATATTTTTTCAATGTTAAACCGGAGTACCTAAATAAACAATACAGATTACAGAGCCTTCGATCGCATACCCTTATTCTTTCAAACCAATTAGTTTTCAATTAATAACAAAAGGTCAATATCCATAGACATTTGTTTTTTGTTATTAAAAAAAAAAAAACAAAAAAAAAACAACCCCCAACTTTGTTTTTCGTCCCGACCGACAATGTCGACATAGCCAAGAGTAGGTACACAAAATTAAAAAAAAAGAAAGGATTTGAATGCGGTGTACAAGGACGTAGCCATAGTGTTTTAAGTGTTGTGTGTGTAGGGGGGGGGGGGGTACGTATTCTTTCATAATTTCTTGAATATACAACATATTGAAATCAAAGACACGTAGGTATAGAATTTATCGGATAGAAGAAATAGTTAAGGTTGTTTTTTAGACGTGTGGTTTTCCATCTGGCAATACTTTTTTCGGAGTTGGTCTTTTTGACAGCTGTCACTTGATTTATGCTCAGTTTGGTTTACCACTTCATAATGAATAGGCTTACTCCTGAACAACGTTTGCAAATGCGATGAAGCTCATTTTTGGTTGAATGGGTACGTTAATAACCGAAATTGTCGTATTTAGAGTGATCATAATCCACAAGCCATTGTTGAGACGCCGCACAGTGGCCCGTTTAGGCAAAAGTGCTTGCGAAATTCATTTTTCGGGTGGGTTTATAATGCAAAACTCTTAATTTTTTTGAATTGACAAATGTTTGGAGCTCTAGTAATCGAAAAAATTATTTCATTTGTATGAATGGTTTGACTTGTAGAGCGAGTCAAAGTTGACAAATTTTTATGGTTAGAAAAAAACAATTGTTTTAAATTTTTTTTTTAATTTTGAGTGTAAAAACTAGGAAAAAGGTGTAAATGAAACTTTTTTTTTGGTATTTTTACTTGTTATATGTGTTAATTGCTATAATCAGAAATGAAAAAAAAAAAATGACAAATTTTTTTAAACTTTTTAATGTTTTTGTAAACACCCATTTTTGCACGCTTTTTCGTCTTTACGCTGAGTAGAAAAAAAAGGTTCAAACATAATCAAGCTAAGCTCGACGGATAGTAAATCCTTATATATCTCTTCATATAAAACCAAAAACTCAGCTGCATAAATTTGCATAGAGCTGAGCTAGAGCGATTTGATTTAATGAAGTCAGTCAGAGTTTTTTTTTTGTCAGGTGCAGACAAAAAATCATGGAAAATATTTTTTCTCTGTTTTGTAGGTATGAGTGTTGGTTTGAAATAAAATGGTTTTGAAATTTAGAAGGAAAAACCTACCTGAGTTTTGTCATAAATTGAATATTTTTAAAGCAGGTATTTAGTTTTATGGTATAAAAACATGAAACATTGGGATGAAATTATCATTGAAAACTTGAACGAGCAGTTGTGTAAGGAAAAATTATTAAAAATGGATATACCATACAATATTTTGTTTGAACTTTTTGTCAAAGATGAGAGTCTTGAAGAGTTCTTTTTTGCCATAATAAGTGAAAACCAACTATCCGGTGAAAATTTACCGGAAAACGAAGCAAAATTAAAAAGCTTTTATTACAATATTGATAAACAATGGGTCGCAGCCCATAGATCGAGATTATTTTTCATAAACAAAAATGAGGAATGGCTTTCTTCATCTCTCCATATCAAAACCGGACAAATGAGCTTGGATTTGATGTAGATAAACCAAAGCAAGGATTTGGAAATAGCAATGATGGAAACACTTGAAGAAGATTTTTGAACAATCTGAGGCAACCGTTCGAATAACTGGAGTCAATGACGAGGTTATAAGCAGGATGAAAATAATACTTAATGTTTTGAATAGCAGGGAAGTAGTGAATACAGTTAAATTTGGAGATTACACCAAAAAAACGCAGAGTAATTGAAACAAAAGTACCCTGAAAATCAACTCACACCTACTCTTCATAAAATTTTGGTTCATAGTCAAAATATCATCGAATACCAATCACTACCACTTGGAGAATTTTCAGAAGAAGCCTAGGAGTCCAAAAATAAAGACTTCAAGAAATACAGATATCAAAATACGTGCAAAGTTTCATGAATTCGACAGAATGAAGACCTATTTAACATGCTAGCAGTCTCATCCGATCCACTTACTTCTACCTTAAGGTATGTAAGAAACCAAAAAGATCTGAAAGCACAATACTCGCATAAAAATTCGAATGAATGACTTCCTTAACGCCCTGGATTATCTTATTTTTTTTTTACATTTTTTTTAGTTTCCTGTTTATTTTTATTTTATTAAAATTAAATTATTATTTATTTATTTATTTATAATTTATT
The DNA here is from genome assembly GCA_932273885.2 of Leucozona laternaria. NCBI lineage: Eukaryota > Metazoa > Arthropoda > Insecta > Diptera > Syrphidae > Leucozona > Leucozona laternaria. The sequence goes on from OW026367.1 coordinate 45,876,191, forward strand.
TACATTTTATTCAATTAAGCAAACAAATAAACTTAAGTTATAAATTTAATACAGTTTTTAATTATACAAAAAGAACACTTCAAAAATACCTTTATTTCAACGATTTTTCCCGATACACCCCCAAAAAGTGGGTGTGGCAAAAAACTTTGTAGGGATGCTTGTTAAAAAAAAAAGCATTTTCTACACATTCTGTTGTTTAATTTTTTATTTTTTTTAGGAAAAGATTTAATAAATAAGATTTTTGTCAAAAACGCCCACAAAAGTAGGCGTGGTAAATATTTTGCATTGTTATTTTTGTGTGTATGTTTTTCCAACAACTTGTATGGTTTTCTAAGAAATTGGTCGACAAAATCAATTTTTTGTAAACAAAAAAAACGACTCCAAAAGTGGGCGTGGCAAAAATTTTGTACTGAAGAATAATATGAAATGATGTTATCTACAACTTTTTCAAATGACAGTTAGAAAACCTTTTTTTTTTAAGTGGGCGTGTCAGTGGGCGGAAAATTCCTCTCCTATGCTATCCTTAACCATGTCTGAAAATTTCATTCAAATAGGTTGGCTGGTTCAGATTTTATAGATTTATGACCGCCTCTCCATGACCTCAACCTGAACCACTGTGCGCCGTTACATCCTCAAAAAGTCACTGTTTGGTGTGCTCTATGGGCAGAGAGAATCATTGGTCCATATTTCTTCTATAATGAATCCGGCCATAATGTTGCAGTCAATGGGGAACGCTATAGAGATATGATTAATGTCTTTCGTGCCTGAATTGGAGGATGTTGATGTGGACGACCTTTGGTTAAAACAAGACGGCGCTACATGCCATACAGCCAACGAAACAATCAATATATTGAAGGAATCTTTTGGTGAGCGCATTATCTCGCGTCGTGGGCCTGTGGCGTGGCCTCCAAGATCGTGCGATTAAACACCGCTCGACTATTTTTTGTGGGGTTATGTGAAGTCGCTTGTCTACGCAGATAAGCCCGAGTGAAGTCTACGCAGATAAGCCCGAGACGATTTACGCCTTGCTAGAGAATATTCGGCACGTTATTGCTGACATACGGCCCCAATTGCAGCAAAAAGTGGTCGAAAATTGGGCCTCTCAGCTGCCGCAGCCACTTGCTTGAAATCATTTTTAAAACATAATGGCAAACCCTTGTCTTAATAATAAAGCTTAATTCTTGCCCATAGCATTAAATTATATGCCTTTTATTTCTTCTTGAAAACCACACGTTTAAAAAAAAAAAAAAAACACCCTTTAGTAGAACAAGATTGTGTTTCAATTTCGTTGATACAAATTTTTAACTTTCTTCTTCAGATTATTTTGCTGTGGGTAACATTTCTTTTTCTTAAATATTTTATTTTATTTGTTCTTTATTCCTTGTCTTGAGCTCATCACACTTGGTTCCAGTTCTACTCAAAGAACTTACCCTCCTAGTTACGGCCTTGGAACTACTCTACAAGGTGGTAAATTCTCTGTATTTGAATGTAGTGGTCGTTTTGTTGTAAAATGGGCTTAAACGGCAATTTAGTACCTCTCACGTTCGTGGTGTGGTATGGTTTTTATTTTTTATTCATCGGCAGATGCTTATTTCAAAATATGAAAATAAACGAATATTTTTGTTTGGTGGTTTGGTTTTTGTTTTTCTTTACGTGAATTTGTAAAATGGAAAATAAAAACTTTGTGGTTATCGATATTATTGACGAACTTATTTCACTCACCTACTTTCCTACAGTCATGGCTAAAGGCTAAACGCAGTTTCAAAAACTTTTTTTTGTTAACTGTCATATTGTTATTCAAATAAAAATTACGTCCTGTTTTGAGTTTCTCTATACCTATATCAACGACGCACGCACGGTATTGAAATTCTAAAAGTTTGATGGTTAAGTATTCAAAAAATCAGTTTTCTTTTTCTGTAATATCAAGCTTATATCAGGTTCGACAAATCCACTTTAGTATAAAGCACAAAAAAGTTCTATATATCTATAATACAAATATTAAACATGGTGGCCAATACTTTTGGCTAAGACTGTAGATGTACGTAAAATGTGTTTCGATTTATGTTAATTTCTTTTTGTGAATCAATTTCGAATATTTATTTTTGATTTTTCTTTTTATTTTATGTTGGAAAAAGTTATTTTTGTTTATACTGCATAATTGTCAGCGGGTAATATTCCCTTTATTGATTTACTTATTCAGAACCATGACGTCAATTATGTATTACCTTTACAAAAAAGTTTTAAAAAAAACAAACTTTTTTTAAAGATAAATAATTACTGTTTAAAAAAAAGAAAAAAAGTTAATTGATTCAACTAGGGATAAACAAAATATTTACCATCATAAAGTTACAATTTAACACCAATTATAAAACTTAATTAATTAGCATGGTAATTGAAGTTAAAAACACAATTGGAAAATATTGTTGTGAACAGTTTAATTATTGAAACAGATTTTATGTGCAAGAAATGAGAACTACTTTATTATGTTTTGTATATTTTTTTTTTGTAGGAAAGCCCTATAATTAAGGTGACCATATATCAGATCAATACCCGGCACAAAAAGTGCAAAATTTTGAAATTAAAAAACAAAAGAAATCAAATAAACCTTTAAATAACATAAGTTAACATTTCCAAATGCACACTAAGTCAAGTTTACAACGTACTATTTTCTTCTTTTCCTTTAATTCTTATTGGCAGAAAGAATTTCTTTTACAATTTTGTGGTTTTCTTTTTAATATTTTTTATAATTTATGTCAGCTTATATTGTAATTACATTTACAGAGTTTTAACATTTAGCTAGGATCTTTCGCTCGTCCACATATTGTTTATTATTGAAAAAAAAAACTTATCTGTGGTGGCATTAAAACCTATTAAACACAAGCTAAACTCTATAATTTGTAAAACCAATGGCGCAAAATTTTAAACAGCCTCATGTTAAGGTTTTAGCATGATACTATAGTTAACACTTTACTTACTTTAAAACTCTTTACTAAAATGTTGTTAGTTTTAAACACTTTTTAACTAGTATCATACTAAACCCATTTTCTTACTAAACTCAAGCTAAAAGCGCCTGAAACAGTGACATTTTGTGCAAAAAATGAAGCAAACATTATATTATTATTATTATTATAAGCTTTATTCATCCAATTTTACATATATGTATTCAATTTTTGGAAAGAAAAACAAAAAAAATATAAAAAAAGTTCTACTATTATAAATAATTAAATTCAATTTGAAAACAAATGTATAATTAGGTAATTTAAATCAAGTTTTAGTTAAATTACATGTGGATATAAGCCTCCCCCAAATTTTTCCACGCTACTTTGTCTCTGGCAACTCTCTCCCATCTTCTATTTTGTCGGGCGATGTCGTCTCTCCAACGTTTTATCGGCCTTCCTATTCTTCGTGAGCCGTCCCTGGGTACCCAGTTCGTACATCTCCGAGTCCAGCGATTGTCACTCATCCTAGCTACGTGACCTGCCCAGTTCCATTTTTGTTTTTTTTGCTGTCTCGATCACGTCTACAAAATCCGTTGTGCTCTGGATACTTGTAAGATTGACCTTTCCATAGCTCTTTATGTAGTCGCAAGCTTTTGTGCTGATTTAGCTGACATGCTCCATGTTTGGGATCCATACGTCAGGACAGGTAAGATTGATACATCGAAAAGATATTTTTTGGATATATTTGTGTTTCCAAAATGTTTTTCAGCTGTTGGTAATTCTTCTGTCTATTTCTTTATCTTCTCTCTTTTGCATTGAAATTGTTTGCCCAAGGAAGATATAGTTATCGACATATTCTATCTCTTTTCCGTTTACAAAGATTTCTCTTCGTTCTCCTTTGCTCATCAGTTTTGTTTTGTCTGTGTTCATTTCAAGGCCTGAAGTTTGGCAATGGATGTGTAATTCTAATATCATTTTTTTTAATTCTTGATATGATGGCGCTAGTAAAACAATATCGTCTGCAAATCTTAGATTATTTAGGAACTCTCCATCTATTTTCAGTCCTAAAGATACCCAATCTAGTTGTCGAAATATGTCCTCAAGTACCGCACAAAAAAATGCTGGCGATAGAGGATCTCCTTGTCTTACACCCCTACTAATCTGGAATTGCCTTCCCATGTTTTCCAGAGAAATTCTAGATGTGGCATTCGTGTATATATTTTTTATAATTCTTATAAATTTATCATTTACACCTTGATTTTTTAGTAACTTCCAAATTGTTGCATGTTCTACTGTATCGAATGCTTTAGTGAAGTCGATGAATGCTAGATTTAGTTCAAGTTGATATTCGTTGCACTTTTCTATGACTTGGTTTATTTTTTGAAGGTGGTCCGTTGTGCTAAAGCCTCTTCGGAAACCGGCTTGATCTCTCGGTTGTTGCTCGTCAAGGTTATTCCGAATCCTTCTAAATAAACACTTTGCAAATACCTTATACACCACAGATATAAAACTAATGGGTCTGTAATTATTAATATCTGTTGTGTCTCCTTTTTTATGTAACAGAATAATAGCTGATTCTGCTGATTCTTTCCATTGATTTTGGATTTCTTCACTATTAAGAATCCAGTTAAACATGTTTGTAAGGCTGAAAGTGAGTTCACTCTTTCCAATTCTAAGCATTTCGCCACTGATTCCATCTTATCCGTAAGATTTTCCATTTGGTAATTCTAATTCAATTTCTGATGGCAGGAACAGCAGTACTCTTTCTTCATCTCCTTCTAGATTAACTATTTCATTTTGTAGCCAATCTGAAGTTAGTTTTGTTTTATAGAGATTTTCATAGAACTCTGTTGCTCTCTTGTTAATATCTGTTCGGTTTTGTTTGTTCTTCTTGTTTTTTGTAAGTTTAAGTATCCACTCCTTTCCGACAGATAATTCCTTTCCTGCTTTGTTCATTGATTTTGTTTCTTCTATAATTTCCTTTATGACTCTGTTATTATATTCGAGAATATCTTTTTTTATTGCATTTTTACATTCCTTTTTAATGTTGTTTAACTCATTAAAACCTTTTTAAAATTTTTCTATGCCAAAGTGACATATGGATTTAGTAATATGTTAAAAAGATAAAACAGCAATCTGGTGATTTTAAATTTAGTAAAATCTTAAGAGATAGTATCATGTTAAAATCGTTTAAAATTAGCAAAAACCTTTTGTTTTAACCTAGTATCATACTAAAAATGATTTAACACTTTACTAAATCGTCTAAAATATTGCGCCAATGCTTTTATCTGAGAAATGTGTACAAAATTCTAGCAATTTTTCAACTACTGTCTTCCTGTTTTCCGACCATTTTCTAATCACTTCTAAACTCAAAAAAAATATCTACATCTAACTAATAAAATAAATGTTCACTTTTTTTATTTTGAAGACACTTGTTTTTCAAAAGTGGCTTTCGGTAAATCAAATAGACAGGTGAATTTTGACAAGCTGAATGAATGCGTTCAGTGGGCATGGAAATATATTTGTAATAGGTGTGTTTCGCTATGGTAGTAGATCCCTCTATGTGAGTTTTTAGGGGATATTTGCACTTTAATACATAACTATAGGTATATAAAACATTTTGTTTTATAAAATATAGAAATTTAAAAAAAAAGGAATATCATAAAATATCCAAATACGGGACAAATTATTTAATCTAGAATATTTAAGTTAGTTAAGGACGTTTATATGTACATTCATATGTATAGTTCATACGCTTAATGTTCAGAAACAAATGATGTAAATACATGCACAAGTCGAAGAAAAACTTGTTACCAAAGGGTGTTTTTTTTTTACACGTGTGGTTTTCAATCTGGCAATACTTTTTGTCGGAAATGGTCTTTTTGACAGCTGTCACTTGATTTATGCTCAGTTTGGTTTGCCATTTCATAATTAATAGACTTACTCCTGAAAAACGTTTGAAAATCGTGCAAATTTACTACCAAATTTATGCTTCGATTCGCGCGACGCATCGCAAGCTGCGTGCAATATTCGGTCGACATAATCGCAAAATCGTATAAATTCGAGCAACCATTTGGATCGGTTTCACACCTCAGAGACTCCGTACAGCGCGTACCGAAGACGCTATTGCTGCTGTGGAGCAGAGTATCGGAGAAGACCCGAATGAGTCCATCCGCCATCGCGCGCAACAATTGGAGCTGCAGGAAATTGGGCCTCTCGGCTGGAATTTATTCGAGCCAGCCGCGGCGGCCACTTGCACGAAATCATTTTTAAAACATAATTTCAAACCCTTATCTTTATAATAAAGCTAAATTCTTGGCCATAACATTAAATAATATGGGGCATATTCATAGTCACTTTTAAACTCCAGTTTATCTTAGACCTGGGTTTATCCTATCTAAATAACATTGAATAAACCCCAGTCTAAGATAAACTGGAGTTTAAAAGTGACTATGAATATGCCCCTATGTGTTTTATTTCTTCTTGAAAACCACACGTCTAAAAAAACACCCTTTACATGTGTATTTCCGTATACTGACCCTCTTTAACGCTTCATTAAAATGTTTGTTGCCTGTGTAAATTTCGTCTTGCACGAAGTCTTACTTGTGCACGTACTTGGCGTTAGTGAATCCATGCATGTGTAAACGAAGCATAATTATAGCACGTTTAACGCCAATTACATAAATCTCTTATTCTTAGAAGAAATTTAAATTTGTCTATTTCACGGTCGAAGTTTCTTGAAAACAACGCATGTATCACGCCACAAAAAACACATAAAAAAAAAAAACAGAATTAAAAGCTGATTGTTTTGAAATAAAAAAAAAAAAACGAAAAAAATGAATTGTCTAAATTAAATTAACAAACTAAAAAAAAATATTTAAAAAAAACATAATTAATACAAAACAACAACAACTGTATATTTACTTTGCTCATTAAACCAGAAACTTAGATGGGTAAAAGAAAATTGTTTTCAGATTTAAATTTGAGATGTAAATTTTTTTAAGAGCACAATAAAGGGATAAGTATAGTGTATAAGAGAGAGGAAATATCTTCATGGTTGGTCGAAGTCCTAAGTGGAATACGATTTGCATCATTAGGCACGAATATAAACATGTGCGAATGGAGAAGGGATGTTAAATGTATTGAAAAGGATTTTTTTTGTTGTTGTATTAATAAGAAACTATTGTTCGTTTTATTAAAGTAAGTATAGTGCACCTGTTTATTTTCAATAAGGAATAATAAAAAAGAACATGCACCCATTTGGTTGAACTTTCAATAGAATGTACATAGATATGTTTAACAGAATGGCAAAAGTAAAACTATTATCCAACAATTGTATAAAGGGTGTTTTTTTACATTTTAAAAATAATAACTTTGTGAGAGAAATGTTATTTATTTAATTATTGATTCAAGTCTATACGATATTACATAAACAGACTTTGCTGAAATTACTAAATTTTTAACTTAACCTACAAAGTTTATAAAGAATTTTGAAAAAGAAAGGTAGGTATTGGTAGTAGCAGTAATATGTTTTTTATTTTATTAATTCTTTTGGTACAAATTTATATACATGTTTCACAATAGAGCATTGGCTTTTGCCGTCAGCCGAAAAAAAAGAGAATTTTCTGTTTTATAAAAAGGTTTAAATACCTTGGGTCAATAGTAGCAGCCGATAACAATATAGAAGAAGAAATACGCGGGCGGCTTCTCAAATCCAACAGAGCCTACTATAGTCTGTCAAAGCTCTTCAAATCCAGAAATCTCACCATAACTTCAAAACTGCTGCTGTACAGGACCATGGTCCTGCCAGTACTCACATATGGATCCGAGACTTGGGTGCTTAGCAAAAGGCACTCCGACCTCTTAGCCGCGTTCGAGAGAAAAGTCTTAAGGAGAATTGTTGGCCCCATATGTGAGGAAGGACGATTCCGGAGACGGTACAATCATGAATTGTACGCAATCTACCTTGAAGCAGATATCGTGACAAAAATTAAGCTCGGTAGACTCCGGTGGGCAAGGCACCTAGCTCACATGAGCGAAGAGGAACCTGCTCGGAAAGTTCTTTGTGGTACATTCTATGGTAGACGACAGCGTGGTAGACCATGCTTGCGCTGGAGAGATGGCGTAGACCAGGACGCCCGGAGCCTTGGGGTGCGCAACTGGATGGCGGCGGCTCGAGACCGGGATGGGTGGAGAGACTTGTTGAAGGAGGCCAGGACCGGACCCCGGTTGTCGAGCCGACGATGATGATGATAAGAAGGTTTATTATATTTTGTCGATACGAGAGTGCTGTTTTTATGTAGCTGTATAGGTGGTTCCAGTTTTCTCCATTTAGGATTTCTATGGTCTCTTCGAATGATAGAGTTGCTTTTTTCCAGATCGATATTCGAATCTCTTTCAGAACTGGGCATCTTCCAATGAAATACTGGATGTCTTCCCTTTCTCTAAGATTGCGTAGAGTAGATTACACGTAGGATTTATGTCGGTTCTATATGGCATATAATTTAATGGCAAGAGTTCACTTCTGGCTTTGCAGATTATGGATATCATATCAATACTGTGCACATCGTGAAAATAATTTGTAGGCCCGAGGTCGTGCTGGAGTAGCTTGTATAGGTTTCCCTTGTAAGGCTGTTTTGGATTTGCCTTCGGAAATCCGTAATTTGGGCGTTTTCGATTTTTTCCAGGAGCAACTGCCGCGACCTACTCCACTCTGCATCTCTAATTTCCATTATTGTAACATTATGTTCTCGGCCAAGTCTCGACCATTCGCTGAAGAACTGTATGTTTCGATCTTGTAGGTGTTTGCCGATTCTATACGTAAGGCGATTCGTTGGTTGCGTCATCACCTTCTGGATGTAGTCGAAGTGAAGCTTTAGTGTGTAAATGTACAGTGGTGATATGCCCGTTTCCATGTGTAGTATATAGTTTGGGGTGCAATAAGGAAGTCTGTATGTATCTGAGTAGTTTCTCAACTTCTTCAAATTGCCAGATGCCCCAGACTTGTGCTGCATATCACATAATTGCCCTCATCACTGCTTCGAACACTCTATACTTGGCGCTCGGCACAACTTCCTTCTTCTAAAGGATTCCGCTCCAGCTGCAGTTTATTGCACGTTTTGCTTCTTTTAATTTTTCTTGGAGATGTTTCCTGAAAAAGAGTTGAGGGGTGATGAGTACTCCCAAGTAACGGTATACTCTTTAACTTTTTCTATTTCTTCGTTGTGCCAGGTCCATTTCTCGTTTCTTGCGTATCGTCCCGTCCCGTTTCTAAAGATCAAGATTTTTGATTTAGCAGTGTTGAGTGTGAGATTCCACAAAGTACAATATGCTTGGAGTTTGTTGATCATCAGATGCATACCATTTGGACTTTCGGCTAATATAACTATGTCATCCGCGTATAGCAAGAGTTTTATCTTTAGTTCAGCGTATGTTATTCCTCCGGGGAGATATTCAGTAAGGTCATCCAGAAACAGCGAGAATAAAAGTGGACTAAGAAGGCAGCCCTGCTTGACTCCTGTTTCAGTTTCAAACCATTCCGATAGCACGTTTCAATCCCAGACCGCCGTAAGGTTCCCATCATAAAGCTTTTGCAGTAGGTACTTTCAGCATTTTCGTTGATACCCCAAGATTACTGAGTTTGTAGAGTAAGGCTTTTCTGTCAATGGCATCGAACGCTGCCTTGAAATCCACAAAGAAAGCATAAAGCTTTTTCCCTCTATCCAGATATGATCGAGCGATACTGGTAAGGGTGAAGATGTTATCAATCGTGGAATAACCTTTTCAGAATCTGGCTTGATACTCACTGAGCAAGTTGTTTCCATGAACCCATTCCGTCAGTCTTTCCAGCAAAATGCCTGTGAAAATTTTTGTGACCGTGTTTAGAAAGGAAATGCCTCTATAGTTGCTTGACTCCATTGGATCACCTTTCTTCAATATAGGAAATATTATGCTTTTTTTAAGACTTGTAGGTAATTCACCAGTGTTTAGAATGAGGTTAAACGTCTTTGTTAGTTCCTCAATGAAGGCATTCCTTGCATTTTTGAAAAATTCACTAGGAATACGATCTTCGCCTGGGGCTTTATTACAACTACTGCGATTTATGACTCTAGAAACGTCCAGCTGTGTAATTGGCCGATCTAAAATTTCGATTTCCAGAAAAGATGCTGCATATTGTAATGCGTTCCCCCTGAGATTCTTATTCAGGAAATTTTTAAAGTACTCGGCTAAAACAGCAGCATCCACCTTTATGCAACTTCCAAGCGATGGTCCATTTAAATTCCAAGCAATCTTTCAGAAATCTTTACTATTTTTGCAGTTGCTGAGTCTTCCTGCTTGTTCTAGCAAATGAGCTTTTTGTTTCTTCACACAGGTAGATTTGCATAGTTTGTTTGCTTCTTGGTTCTTTTCGTAATAACCGTAGTGCCGTTAAAGATTTTTCCTGGCTGCTAAGTAGGTAGGTATTGGTATATCATATAAAAGATATTAAAAAGCCTACAATAATGAGAAATTGGTTCACGCTGCCCATTATATTATTTAAGTAAATATATTTAGGTATTTCAAACATAAATTCTCTCATTTGCAATGTTCTACTGTACATTTTGTACCAAATTTAATCGAAATTGTTAGATCCGTTTTCGAGCAAATTTGAAAAAAAAAAACCAAAACTATTGTATGGAAGGTACCTACCCTATAAATTCGAATAGGAAATCGCATAAGTGACGTCTACCAAAATTGAAGCAAATTTGCCCACCCGTTTAAGCTTTAGCTCAAATTATGGTGGACGCACACACGCATGAACGTATATACGCACAGACCGACGCCACGACGCACGAAAGGCATAACGAAACCCACTTTTTCGGACTTCGCGATCATCGTAGTGTTCGTTTTTGTTACAACCTATAGAGCAAGTAAAAAAAGTCGAATCACGCTTTAAAAATAGATTTAAGAGTAGACTGTCATTTTAAAAGTGATTTAAATTGGGGCAGGTTTTAAATGTTTAAAATGTTGCCTCATTGTTTTTATGTAAAAATAGAGAAATAGAAGTATGTACCTATCTTCAAAGACTGATCCAACTTTCGATCAAATGTTACCAACCTACATAATATTTTTTTTTCTGAACTGAAGATTACTTTCGCATAGTTGCCACTATTTGAAAAATAAATTTCTCTGACTTTCCCTCACCAATTTTCAAATTTTCCCTGGCCCAATCATAAAAGTTCAAAATAATTTTTATGCATTAAATATTAAATAAAGTTGCTTCCCTTGTATTTTAATTTTTTTTTTTTCGAGTTCTGCATACGTAAGTTATTTGATGGTTTCTGTTGCGAAGAACATAATACCTATTAACCTGACCGCCTGAGCCCACAGAGCGATGCTAATATTGTATCTTCATTTTCTATAACTTTTGAAAACAAATTATGAAATTTTTTCTAAATTTTGGTACGAAAGCTGAAGACCATTCCAGGCTATTTTATGAGTAAAACTCGAAGCCTGTGTTCGTTTGAACAAATAATTTAGGGAGTGTGGTTGGATAGTGTGAACACTTTTCTAAAATTTAATAATTTGTTATATTGCCTAACCGGCAAAAACGAAGCAAATAGATATTTTTGAAAGCGCATTGTGTTAAAAATTAAAGGGTTTTTCGACACATTGTTTCCCGGTATTTCAGCATTTAAGAAAAAAAAATGCGATTGAAAGTTTTGTGCGACTTTAACATCCCTATTATTCACTCACTTAATTCAGATTAAAAATTAAATCCAGATTTAAATACTTTAAATCCAAACATTCACACGTTAAATTCACATTTAAATCCAATTGAATTTAAACTGCGATCAGGAGATCAGTTTAAATAATTACATCCAGATATTTTTTTTTACAAGAAAAATACAGACATAGATTCAATACACCCGGATTTAAAGTGCTTTTAACTTCAAATTATGAATATTATGGACGTTAGTCCAAGTGCGTTTCGCTCAGGCACGACAGTTGGGCTCATCAGTTATAGATGATGTCGTAGCCTTCTTAAGACGCGAGATTTAAGCCGATGATTACCGAAACAAATATTTTTTTAGCAACATTGATATGCCGTATACATTATATAGGTATGTTATATTTTTCTTCATTCTTACACAAACCAGACCACGGTATACATTTCTAGGTATCTGAATTTAACCATATTCGCCTCGAAAAATGAGGGAAATAATAAAAAAAAAATCATTCAGTGTTGAACAAAATTTTCCCCGACTCTGTTTTAAAAATTCCCTGACTTTCCGTTTGAGAGGCAACTATGTTTTGTATAAGCACTTCCCCAGCATATTAGTCTATATATGCAAGACTAAGCGATTGGTCCGATTATGCTAACTGAATTTTGATTGGGTGCTATAAAATTGAAAAGTTGAATATTTTTTTTTTTTTCTAAGGTTGGATCAATGAATTTTTTTGGTAGACAGCGGTGGACAAACGAATGCACTTGGTCCCATCCTTCTAATTATAATCAATTGTAGATTTAGAGGAGTTTTTTTTTTTTTTGGGTTTGCCATAAAAAAAGAAAAAGCTTAATAACTTTTTACCTGAAGGTGGTGAAACAATTTTTTTGCTAAACAAACGACGGGTATATCAACCGCCCCAAACATTTTGAGCTTTGGGTTCTCACAGCTAAAAGACGTCTATTTTGCAAGCTAAAGTTAGAAGAGAAAAAGTTTATTTCATGTAAGTACAATAAATTATTTCATGGACTATAAGCATATCTCAGCTTTTTCTTTAAGTCCTAGCACCGATAAAAGTATAGATATAGTATGTATAGATTATAAAAAGTGAGAAAAAAGAAAGTTACTCGAAAACAGAACCCTGTGGGAGGCCAGAATGTCGAATTATTTTCTGTGTGGTTTCATCATTGAAATTGATTGATTACTGTTTTTAACTTAAGTTTTCTGTCTTAAATTCAGATAATTTTTTTTTGCAGTTATCATGCAGAATATTTTTTTAAATGCGTATTTGGGATAAGTTTGAGTAAACCCCATTTGGTTTTTTTTTTTTTATTTTGCGAATTTGCCGCACAGCTCAATTGGTGGTAGTAATAGTGCCTTATAGGTACGGTTACCACCCAGCCCGGATTTACCGGGACTGTCCCGTATTTCTATAGCCTGTCCCGGTTTTTTTTAAGAAACCCAGGACGTACAAGTGTCCCTTATTAAAACGAATTGAATGACTCGATATACGCAATCACAGCTGAATAAAATAATTATTTTACCGAAGTACCTATACCTTACAAATGTTGATAACCTACTTTATGTAGGAATAGAAATTCTGTTGAAGCTTTAAGGGATAGTTATTAATAAAAAAAAGTTACATTCCAACATACAGTACAGTCATGAGTCAATACACAAATAACTACCACCATGTATAGAATATAGATACTTATGATTGAACCGTATACGAAACAATGGAACTTCAAATTCTAAAATGATAAAATCTATAAAAGGGAATAATAATAATTATAATGATTTCAAATGAGACCACAAATTCTTTTTTTGTTCTCTTTTTTTTTTGTAATTCCATTAAACGTAACCAATCAACTGAACGAGTGAAAAACACCGTTAAATTGTGGATGAGTGATTGAACATTTTGATATCATCGACCACAAAAAAGTGGTTTGTTTATCTTAACCGAAACAACAAACAAACAAACAAACAAATGAGTTGTCTACACAAATTATTCGATATACCCGTCGATATTATATTCGAAAGGTGTGGTCGAAGTCGGTATTTTCAACTGCAAGAATATTTCGATGTGATCCATAAAAAAAAAAATAGAGGGGTATAGAAGTTTGTATTTTTTTGTCGACAGAAGAAAAAAATAAATAAATAAACCGTCTCGCATTAGCGAAGCAATTCTTAGACAAATATTGTCTTAATGACACTAAATGAGGGACAGGTTGAATGACTGTAGTAGGTAGGTAAAGGTACATATATCAGCTAAATTGTATTAATAAATATCACATACCTATATTTGCCAGGGAAAAGTTTAGCTATTTTTTTTTTTAGAAAATATTTTTACAACTAAAAAAAAAGTTAGCCATTAAAGGCACTGGATTTATGTTATTTGATCCAATATCTAAAATTTGTATAGGTAGGTATACCGAAATATATTTATTTGACTGATCACTTTTCACATATAGAAATAATTGTACAAATTAATTTTGTCGGTATTTTGTAACAGTTTTATCATTTTTGATAAATTTGTATTCTTTAAAACTATAAACAACTAGCTGGCCCGCCAAGCTTCGCACGGGTAGACAAAACTTAGCTTTGCATACAGATTATAAAAGACAATTGGGCATATTCATAGTCACTTTTAAACTCCAGTTTATCTTAGACCTGGGTTTATCCTATCTAAATAACATTGAATAAACCCCAGTCTAAGATAAACTGGAGTTTAAAAGTGACTATGAATATGCCCCAATATAGAAAAATATTTAAGGTACTTTTTTTTACTATATAAAGGGTTTTCCAATAAGAGGTGTTATTTTGAATAGCCCGCTATTTCGGTAGCTGTCACTTTTGAAGCTGTCATTTTTTGACAAGTAGAAACTACGCCATTAATAAAAATGGAACGATACACGCTTCAACAACGCATTGAAATAATTAAAATTCACTATAAAAATGGTGAAAATTTGGCAGAGACGGTTCGTAAAACTAAAACATTTTTGGGTCGTCGTGAAGCACCTTGTCGGACCGCAATACAGAAATTGGTGGACAAATTCGAGTTGTTGGGACAAGTTAGTGATGTGAAGAATAAAACCCGTGCACGTCGCTCAAGAACAACTGAGAATATTGCTGTTGTAGCCCAAAGTGTTGAAGAAAACCCAGGTTTGTCCATTCCTCGTCGTTCTTTGGAATTAGGCATTCCACAAACGTCATTACACCGTATTTTGCATAAAGACTTGGGTCTTAAGGCTTATAAAGTTCAGTTAACACAAGAACTCAAGCCGGCTGATCATCAACAACGTCGTGTCTTTGCTGATTGGGTCCTTGAAATGCATGAAAATGATCCGGAATTTAATCGAAAAATCATCTTGACTGATGAGGCCCATTTCCACCTCGGAGGCTACGTCAACAAGCAAAACTGTCGCATCTGGGGCTGCTCGGAAAACCCAAGAGTTATTGTTGAAAAGCCTCTCCATCCTCAACGCGTGACTGTTTGGTGCGGTTTATGGTCCGGCGGGGTCATTGGACCTTACTTTTTCGAAAATGAGGCTGGAGCAACAGTTACGGTCAATGGATTGCGCTATCGAGAGATGATTAATGATTTTTTATGGCCGGAATTGGATTATATTGATCTGGACAACGTTTACTTTCAACAAGACGGCGCTACGTCCCACACAAGCAATGAAACCATCGATCTTTTACGGGAAAAGTTTCCGGACCGTGTTATCTCTCGAAGAGGTGATCACAATTGGCCACCGAGATCTTGTGATTTAAGACCTTGCGACTTTTTCCTTTGGGTCCACGTGAAAGATAAGGTCTACGCCAACAGCCCAGCGTCGATTCAAGACCTCAAAGATGGAATTCGTGAGGCTATCGAGGACATAGGGCAGCCACTTTGCGATTTGGTTATGGAAAATTTCATGAAAAGGATATGGTCCTGTAAGCGTGGTCGTGGCGGCCATTTGGCTGATGTTGTGTTCCATTATTAACGGCATACCTTCCTCTTTATAATGAAATAAACATCTGATCATTTATCTAAAAAAATGCCATTTTTCTTTGAATATCAAAGTAACACCTCTTATTGGAAAACCCTGCAATACCTGCTGCAATACTAGTGTCAAAAAAGTCATATGCTTTTTCTTTTGAGAAGTCGTATGACTTTAATGAATAGCTTCAGACGATTTGATAGGATTTTATTGACAGGTCATGTGAGAAGTAATATATGACTTCTGTGATCGTGTAAAGTGGCCTTGATTGCATAACTGGTGAGTGGTTGAATTTTCAAAAATTATTTGAATTGATTTGGATGTTAAAAACTATTTTCAAATATAATTTCGGCTAAATGTAACAAATAGGTACCATCTAGAAATGCATCCAGCAAAAAAGTAACAACCCGCATATATGTAGCTCTTTTTACATTTTTCATAGTCAAGTCATGTTTGCCAAAATAAATCTCAAATACTTATAACATCCATAAATTACCTACCTACATGCCTACATAGATGTTTTTTTTTTTTTTTGTTATTTTTGAAATCTAAAAAAATATCCTTTCTTATTTCACGAATGATGATTTACAAAAGACGGCATCATCGTCTTCTGTTTTGAGGTTAAATTATACTTTCATTTCGTATTTTCTTTTGAAAAAAAAAAAAATTTATATTCTCTTATCATTCATTCGGAATATAAATCATAGCAGCCTTTCAGTCTAAATGCCAAGCTTTATAGCATCCACACACACAATCCGGACATTAGCACTCCATTTCCACTATATACAATGCACGCTATACACTTAAATAATATTACTGAGCGCAAATTCCCAAGAAAAGATTCTCTTCTCACTGTCGTGTCAGCCTCAGCCTCAGCACTTCACTTTACCATCAACAGCCATAATACAATCGTATAATAGTATCTCCACCAGCATACCACCTAACGCATAACCAGGACAGGACGGCTGGCCTGCGGGCGGGCGTAGCCCACATTATGTATCGGATTATGAATTCATCGCCGCCGCCGTCGACATTCTTTCTATTCGATTTCATTTCGTATCATTCATGTTCTATAATTTCATTGAATTTACAACAACAACAAAAAATAAGATATAACTCCCCATCTTCAAAGTGAAATATTGACAAAAAGAAAAAGCTCACAGATACTTTCGGTGTCAGCTTCCTTAACTCTGCCATAAACTAGATGGGGGAGAAGACAATCTTGAAATATGCGAACATATATAATATGTAGAATGAAAAAAAGCGTAACGAAAACTATCTGTTCAAACCCATCATCCGTGTACAAGCAAAACATACAACATTCATCTGCGCTGCCACAGGGGTGAATGGGCGGCTTAAAACGCTATTCGTTTGGCTCTTCAGTATGATTGATTTATTGTTTCGCTTCGTTTTGGTATTATATGTAAGGACTTGGGTAAAATAACATTGGATGCCACTGCCACTGTCAAACACCATCAGTATTTGGTTTGGTCTGGTGTGCTGCTTTCTAATGCCCACACTCGTCCACCACAAAGTCCTTCAAAGCCTGAGGCATCACATTAACATAGTAACAAGTGATGACATTGCGAATGATTTTTTGTATTGCATTTGATTTCGCCCAACATGAAGGTACTATATACTTTAACACTTCAAAGTTAAATGGTATTGAAATATGGATAGGTACTTATTTTTGAGAAAATACTGTTCTGACTGTCAGTTCTAGGCTCAATTCATACTTCAGATTCAAAAGTAATTAAGTACAAAATTTCAGCTTTTTAGGGACGTTGAATAAGAAAAGTAAGTGTGTGTGGCGGTGGTTGGATTTGTGTTCAAGATGTCTTGAGTCTAGGAGTAAACTGGGCGTGGCAGAAGGCGGTTTTCAAAAAAAAAAAAAAAAAGCTTTGGGAACAAAAATCTTAGTCCTTCCACTTCTGAGAACTATTTCAAATTTAATACAAATCGGTTGAGTGGTTTCTAAGAATATAGATTAAACAAAATACAGGCGTAGCAGTGGGCTGGAAAAATTACGCATGTTGTTCCTTAGGCGGAAGACATACTGGAGCTGCTGCTCTGCGAGAGTTGAGGAGAGCGACGAAAACAAACAAATGTCGCAGCCCCGTTATGTGTTCAGCCTTAGATTCTTAAGCGCTCAATTATAAAGTTTTAGGTTTCTAGTGATAGTGAAGTTAATAAACAGAAAACTGATATGTAAGAAAAGTCGGCGGAGCACTTGGTGGACTTGCACAAAATAAAAAAACATACTTTAGGTTTAAAAGAGCTAATTATAAAATGTTTGAGTCAAACAAATAAAAGAAAAGAAGGCGGAAAAGAAGGCGTGGCAATGGGCGGATTTAAAAAAAAAATAACAATTATGCTTTCTTGTTTAAAAGAGCTTTATTAAAAAATTTAAGCTTTCTATAGTGTATTATAAAAGTGGGCGTGGCAGTAGGCGGATTTATCTTAAACCACTTTCGAAACCTTTCCGCCGGCCGCTAGTAATAAATTAGTTTTGCAAACTTCTATTAAGTAAAGGTTCATTAATTTTTCAGTTTCGAAAGTAAAGCTAAATAAATTTTCGCACATTTCGGGCGGTATCTCGAGTAATGTTGGTTTTAAATGTGTTTAGAGTTCGGGAAAACGCGGTCTTTGGCGTAGCCCCACAGAAAAAAAATCTAACGGTGTCAAATCGCATTATCTTGGTGGCCAATTGACGTCGCCGAAACGTGAAATTACCCGACCAGGAAACTTCTCACGCAATAAAGCCATAATTGGTCGTGTTGTGTGGCATCTTGTTGGAACCACATATCGTCCAAGTCATGATCTTCAACCGGCGCGGCGGCTAAAAAACTTCGTTATCATTCGACCAATTGCCGCGAACGCGACGGGAAATTGATAAATTCGGATCATCAAAAACACTTGCACTTGCAGAAGCAATATTTTCGACTGAGCGTGCATTACTCTTCAAATTTCTTCAAAATTTTACCGATTGCTTGTGTAATCGGTCGATAATGACAACCATCATCATCGCGTATTGCGAGAAAAGTGGCTACGTTTGAATCACCACTTTTGTATAGAAAGTTTTAATAATTTTAACGCTTTTTTCGATTGTTAAGCGATCCATCAACGTAAATGACAAACATTCAACTAATAGAGGGTCCGCCAAATAACTTCCTTTTTTTTTTTTTAAAATGGCGCAAAACATCGAGTGCAGCTTCGGCTGTGTGGCACGCAGCGCCGCCGTCCTGTTGAAACCAAATGTTGCCAATATCCTCCTCTTCAATTTTTGTGAACAAAAATTCGTTCAACATGGCCCGATAACGATCGCCATTGACTGTAACGGGGACTCCTTGCTCATTTTCGAAAAAATGGCCCAATGATGCCTCTGGACCAAAATCAGCACCAAACAGTGACTCGTTTTGGGTGTATCGGCTTTCCAATGTTTGCGTGCGGGTTTTCTGTGCCCCAAATGCGACAATTTTGCTTGTTTACTACCCGCCAAGATCAAAATGAGCTTCATCTGAAAAGAAGATTTTTTTTTGGCAAAATCGGCATCTTCTCTAAGTCGATCGTAGGCCCACTTAGCCAAGCGTATACACAACCATATTCGTTCAGCGGAAGGATTAAACTAATTATCTGTCAAATCAGACATGAGCTAAGTGTTACCATTCACGAAATTGAAACCACGAAATGAATGACCTTCTACTTTTTGATTCTTTTAAACACAAGCATTCGTATAAAACCGCCTGGAAAAATGGTTAATTTTTAAATAATTTTGTCAAGACCCTGTAAAGTTTTCGGTATGGTAGAAATAATCTAGACCATAAAAACCTGTCAATTACTCGTAAGGTCCTTGCTAGTAAAAACTTGTTGGGCAAGTTTAGCTTTACCCTCAGAAATACCCCGCACTGTGAATCTGGGCCTTAAAATCCCCTATAAACCTGTTAGTTTTCTGGATTCTCCTCAGTAAATGTACATAGTGACATCAAATAATGTTGTTAGGGCCTACTTGATGCGCTACTGCTTCGATCTACATGATCATTTTCGGCCCATATTGACTAATTTTGTTCTTATTTTGCGTATGGGAATGTTACGTCTTGAGTCTTCTCGCACCCATCAGCTCTCAATTCGATTCAAGATATCGAAGTTTCCTTACGCTCAATTCCAATGCAATTGGCTTAGTAGCTGCATTCTGAAATATCCATATCGTCCTTTCTAGTACGTTTGAAAATATCCAAAACTATCAACACTGGCAGCATACCAAGGCAAGAGCAACCACCCATTTTGCCGCCATCGCCAACTCTTCCAAAATAATGAATAAATATTGCGTCGTAGCCCTATTCGTTATGGTTATCCTGTTTTATCGCCACCCACCACAACTCTTACCGCAAGTGTATACATACCTACTTATCGTAAATCCCATAGTTGTGCGCATGGAGTAGCATATCGTCGTATAGTTTATATTTGTGTTCCTTTATTTTTCTTATACCTACTCGTGTACTCTTTATACTGATTAATGTCCTCTTTTTTGTTTAATCGCAGTTTATAGAGTGTGTGATGTGCATCAGTTTCATCAGTAACTGTCCAAGGAGACATTACCGTCAAGCAGCAACCCTGGAGTGCAGTTTTTTGTCTACAACAGCCAACACAATAAATACCGATGGCATTTGAGTATCCCTGAGCTGGAACTATATAGGTAGTACTCGTTTTTCATCATATCTATCCATCATCAGCATCCGATATTGTCTTATCGCAATTGGGTTCCTGTGACACAAACTTTGAAGAGACTTCATAATTGAACTCATGAACATTATTGAGTAACTGGAGAAACTTCAAGCACTCGTCATATTGCACTTTTCAGCAAAGTGATATGTATCCATCAGCGAAATTCTCTGGTCGGCCTCCATCGCCGCAATTTGTAAATTTCTCACCACCGTCCGATTATCCATCTGCGGTGGCGTCGGCAGCGGCGGCAGGAGCTTCGTCAGTTACGTTAGCTCCTCACCATCATTCAATGTCGATGCGACATCCTAAATCGTCATCTAAAGGCATGTTGATGGGCGGCAGTGATGCAGACAGCATTTCCAGTGGCGGAGGTAGAATGGTCTCGTCAAACACCATAAGTGGACGAGGTGATTTAATATTTCCCGATGACATCGAAAGCATAGAGTTTTGCATGCCACCATCGAATGATATGATGCGAGCCGCCACCAGTGCATGCCATGGCGACTCGTTTTCAGAACGACGAAGAAGAGGACACAGTAGAAGAAGCAATCAAAAACTTGACATAGAAAAACAGGTGAGTTTTTTTTTTTTTTTGTCATACCACGAATTAGTTCTCATTCTAAAACGTTTTTTTTTTTTTTTGTTTTGCTTTTAGGTTAAATGGTCAAGAAAAAATCTAGCGGCGGCGACAATGGATAGGTTCGAAACAAACCAACCTTTGGAATATGGTTTTGCTGCTGGAGTCGTAGCGCCAAACATGCCATTGGCAATGACTCCATCAACATCTGCGATGACCCCACTTCACCAGTCAATGCCAGGAACGCCACAACAACAACAGCAGCAGGCGCCCATTAATCACGTATACTCGTATGCATACTACGAGCCCGGTGCTGCAAAATGCCATACGAACATACCTCATAAAGATAGGCTTTCACCAATTCTGCCAATTCCTGGCCCTTCAAAGAGCCCACCGAGAAATTCCATCCGAGCACTGTTAGCGAAAAGTTTCCGTTCGAAAGCGTTTAACGCAGCCCATTCATCCGAAGAACGTCACACATACACCACCAGATACGGAACCACTGAAAATCTTTACGAAGAGGTAAACGAGCAGAAAATTCGCAAAGTCTTATCGGACAACCGAATAGGCTCAGCTAATACTGGTGCGGTGAAAGAGGAACTTCGTCGCGTGCAGCATAACCATTTTCGTGTCCTTGACGAACTTAATTTGTCGCTAGAAGCGCTAATCATGCCGCCAACCCCACCTGATATAAGTCCCACCCAAGAGGAGAAGCCGCCAGCGATGTCCCATACCAGTTTGGAAAATCTGTCCAGCACTTTGAACTCGATTGAACTGAAGGACCATACCTGCATCAATCCGGAATTCGATGAGGGAGACCTGGATAGCGGATTCAGTGGCAGTGGTAGTAGTAGTGGTGCTAGTTATAATGAAAGCCTTAGATATTACAAAACAGGTACACAATCTGTGATGCATACAACAACTCTGCCACATAATCTAAGAAGTTGTCGGTCGTCAACAGCCTCTGGTACATCCACATCAAAGAGCAGTATGAATTCATCAGAGGACCAGGGTATTGGCATGCTGACATCAACAACAACAACAACGTCTTCCTCTCCATTTAACTACAATAATCGTCGATGCTCAGATGCGCAACGGTCATCGGCGAGGTCTGCCTCAGCATCGACTGGTACAAAACCCAAGAAAAACTTTTGGACGATAAAACCGTGATGCTGCTATACAGCCATAAGAAAATTCTGTCGCAAATGGAGTATTGTGGTGGTAAGTTTTTATTTCTTTTAATAATTATTGGATTTCTAATTTCGATTGTGATATTTTAGAATTTCTTCTTAAAGCATTGATATTTTTTTTGTAATTAGTAAATTTACAGAATTAAATTTTTTTTTTCTTTTATTTCAATCAAATGTTTAAGATTATGTTTAGATTAAGAGTGTAGGGTGCTGTGCATCTGGGATCAACCCCTATTGAGCATCATAGCAGCCGTCTAGTCTGTGATTCAATTGAACACTGTTCAATGTTGCCAACTCAAAAGATTTGCAAACAAACAAAACAAAAAAACGTTTCCAATTTCGAATTTATTTATTTATTTAATCCGTTAAGTACTAACGTTAGAAAACTTAAAACTAAATAATATATACATTACAAGTATGCATTTTATTACAATGATGTATTAAAAAAGTTTACTTTAAATTTACTACATTTTAAATTGTCATTAATTGAAGAAATTAAAAAATTATACTTATTGAAAACTGAAATCAATTGATTTAAGGGACTGTTCACACCATAGTTTGTTCTGCTAAATATAGGATATAGAGACCCAGAACGTTGATTTCTCAAGCTAGCTTGACTAAAACTAAAATTCAGGCGACGCAGAGCTGATGGAGTTATTATTGATCCGTTGACTAATTTTATAATATAACATAGTTGTAGATACTGCCTATGCTTCGAGAGTAAAGGAAGATTTATTAAAATAAGTCTGTTGTTATAGGGGGGCAGTGTCAATCTTTGTGGCAAAGGAAGAAAACGAAGACAGAATCGTAAGAATCTCCTTTGGATTCCCTCAAGTCTGTTAATATGAACTGAATAGAATGGCGCCCAGACTACACAGCCATATTCGAGTACTGGTCTGACAAAAGATATGTAGAGAAGCTTGAGAACGTAAGGATCCTGGAAGTCACGGGAGAATCTTTTTATAAATCCCAAAGTTTTATTAGCTTTTTTAATAATATAATTAAAGTGATCAATAAATGTTAATTTAGAATCTAGAATAGTCCCTAGGTCGGAAAAAACGGACACTCTGCATAAAGAAAAAGAATCTAACATATAGTTGTAAGTTAATAAATTTTTTTTTGCGTGTAAAACACATCGTTTTACACTTGTCAATATTTAGCAAAAGACGAATTTAAAAAGGAAAGTTTGCTTTGGTTGAATACTTGTTTATCGAAGCACATTTAGTTTTGTTTATATTTAATTTAAATTCACAATAATTGAAACGATGACCTAAGATCGATTTTAGTCCGAGACGCTTTCTATCCTTAGAAATCAGGTATTACGGCATATGGAACAGAGCGACAAGCTTTTATTCTAATGTAAGGCATTCAATGTTTGATGAATAGTTTATTTAGTAGTTGAACTTAAAAAAAATAATATAATATTTAGTTTACTACTTTCTATTTAGCTTGGACAAATGTTTCTGTAGCGTATGATAGTTATTCTTTTAGTAAAAGGGCTTGTCTCAAGACACATAACAACCAGTGATGATAGAAATCAAGGTTCGACTTTTTTTTTCGGAAATATGGAAAAAAAAAGTTTAAGTTTGGAAAACTGAAGGGTGTTTTTTTTTAGACTTGTCGTTTTCAAGAAGAAATAAAACGCATATAATTTAATGTTATGGCCAAGAATTTAGCTTTATTATTATGATAAGGGTTTGCCATTATGTTTTAAAAATGATTTAGGGCAAGTGGCCGCAGCGCGGCGGCTGGCTCGAATAAATTCCAGCCGAGAGGCCCAATTTTCGACCATTTTTTGCAGCAATCGGGGCCGTATGTCAGCAATAACGCGGCGAATATTCTCTTCCAAGGCGTCAATTGTCTCGGGCTTATCTGCGAAGACAAGCGCCTTCACATAACCAAACAAAAAATAGTCCAGTGGTGTTAAATCGCACAGCTTGGAGACCACGTCACAGGCCCACGACGCGAGATAATGCGCTCACCAAAAGTTTCCTTCAATAAATTTATTGATTGTTTCGTTGGCTGCCGTCGAAAATTCGTCCACATCAACTTCCTCTAATTCAGGCACGAAAAAGTAATTAATCATAGCTCTATAGCGTTCCCCATTGACTGTAAAATTATGGCCGGCTTCATTTTTGAAGAAATATGGACCAATGATTCCCTCTGCCCATAGAGCATACCAAACAGTGACTTTTTGAAGATTTAACGGCGGCGTCTCAACAATGGCTTGTGGATTATGATCACTCCAAATACGACAATTTTTCTTATTAACGTACCCATTCAACCAAAAATGAGCTTCATCGCTAACCTAAATTTTCTTGTGAAAATCGGGATCAACAACGATCTCGTTTCGAGCCCATTTCGCACGATTTGCAAACGTTGTTCAGGAGTAAAGCCTTTTTCACAATGCGACTAGGAAACGAGACGTGAGCGTGACGAGAAACGCTGTCGTCTTTTTCTAGTTACACAATCGTCGCCCAATTGACAATGCAGCGAGCGTTTTGTACGACAAAAACTTATTTTTGTAAAAAAAAAAATCAATTAAAAAGAAACAAAATAACATACAAAACAATAGATTCATCAATATCTTTATTTGTTAATACACATTTGATTATTTCTTCTTTGAAACATCTGTAAATTACTTAGCAAAAATGAAAATCGTCGTCACGTGGCGTCTTTTTTTTTCAATTATTCGAATCCTTGGCGTGACGTGATGACGAGAAACGCCGCATTGTGTATATCCCGGTATGCTTTCATTGTTTTAAATTGGTTTGACAACTACAACGAGTTCTCGTCACGCTCACGTCTCGTTTCCTCGCCGCATTGTGAATCAGACTTGAGCGTAAATCAAGTGATAGCTGTCAAATAGACCAACTCCGAAAAAAGTATTGCCAGATTGAAAACCACACGTCTAAAAAAAAACACCCTTTATAACAATTATTTGAATGTAAAAACAGTCTTGATGTCTTCTTTTTAAGTTGGTCTACTTAAATATTTATTTCATATATGACATGGAAAATGATGAAATTCATACAAACTTTTTAAACATATGTTTACACTTCTTCTTATAAATACATAAAAGAAGATTATTATATTTATACATATATAAAAAAAAAGATTTAAGAAATCAATTAAGCATCCGAAAAGCAGAGTAAGACTTTTCGTGTCATCATCAATTGAGCATAGATAGATAGATATATTATAACAATCCGTGAACCAAATACCCTCATAAGTATTTCCATTTGACTGGCCATAATAGCCACCCTCACCCTTACGCTCACCCTCAACTTAGCCTCGCCGCCCTCATTTTTGAATATATGTAGTTCAATCGTGATGATATCTTCACTATAGAATTCATTTATTTCCTTAGTCGAACATTATCCGTGCATTGCGCTAATCCTACAAAATCGTCTTATAGATGCGAGCACATCAGCTATACCAAATAATGTGTGCTTCTTCCACTTTACCAAAAAGGGGAAATGAAATTGATCCGATCCGATGCGATGCGATACGACCGAGTAATAAATATGTCAATTTGCCTTTAGAGATTCTCTGTGTGTTGTAATAAAAAATCTTCACCAAATCTTTTCCCTGTTGACTAACTAGTCAACCAACCCCCATTGTATCTTGAGAATTTTTGTTCCTCAGCATCAGCATCAGCATCAGCTCAGCACTATTTGGGATAAACATGAGGGTATAAGATACTTTGCTTCAAAAATTTGCCTTTCACCCCATATCGGTGTCGGATTAAATGTACTATCGCATAAAAAAGAAACGCACTCGCAATACGTAATTCGGATTCGGAAAGATGTCGCCCCAGATCTGCGACGCCGGCGTATCTTTGCGTAAATCATGATGGAATTTCTCTTCTTTTCTCTTCTTTTATTTTATATTTTTGTTGCCAGACTGAATTAATTCTTATCTTAGCAGTCGGTTGTCGGTGGGTATTCGTATTCGTATTCGTATTCGTTTTTGACTTTATGTATTCCTGGATGAGAAGGGTGCTCAGTTGTGCTGTGCTGTGCTGTGTTGTGGGGATTGTTGGTTGAGTGTATCGATTTTTATCAGCGAAAATGTGGCATGTTATGGGATGAGGTGGAATGGGATGGGATGGGATGTCTGTCTGCTTTCAATTCGAAAATATTAAAATGTACTATGCTGGAGTTCGAATGGGTTGGGTGGGAGAGGGAGTGACGTTTGTATGCGTTCTATGTATGTATATGAGCGTGGGCCAACTCACCGCGACAAGCGATCATTCTGAAAAGGACACCCACAAATGGCCAGGAATCCAATTTAAATTATTTTGGGCACAATGTGTAATAGACAGACTCTTATCCTTTTGTCAGCGATTTTAATTGACTTTGTGGTTTAATCTCTTTAGTTGAATTCGATTTTTTGTAAGAAGTTAAAGTAGGAATTGAGTTATTTTATTGGTTTGTTTTTGTATTTTTTTTTTTCTACAAAACGAATTAACATTTATTTGATGATCGGACTATTATTATATAATAGGTATCTTTTCGATATCTTAAAAAAAAAAAACAGTTATGGTTTTTATCGTTCCTTCAAACTTTTTCTTTTAATTAAACAATAAAAATGTTTGTAGGTTGTAGTAATAAAGGATAAACACCCCAATAAACCTGCGGGTATTTTTATTTCTTATTTTTTTTAACATTGGGTATAAGTTATTATCATTTATTCACGCTTTTTAAAAAAAAAAAAAATAAAGGGGTTTCCAATAAGAGGTGTTATTTTGAATAGCCCGCTATTTCGGTAGCTGTCACTTTTGAAGCTGACATTTGACAAGTAGAATCTACGCCATTAATAAAAATGGAACGATACACGCTTCAACAACGCATTGAAATTATTAAAATTCACTATAAAAATGGTGAAAATTTGGCAGAGACGGTTCGTAAAACTAAAACATTTTTGGGTCGTCGTGAAGCACCTTGTCGGACCGCAATACAGAAATTGGTGGACAAATTCGAGCTGTTGGGACAAGTTAGTGATGTGAAGAATAAAACACGTGCACGTCGCTCAAAAACAACTGAGAATATTGCTGTTGTAGCCCAAAGTGTTGAAGAAAACCCAGGTTTGTCCATTCCTCGTCGTTCTTTGGAATTAGGCATTCCACAAACGTCATTACACCGTATTTTGCATAAAGACTTGGGTCTTAAGGCTTATAAAGTTCAGTTAACACAAGAACTCAAACCGGCTGATCATCAACAACGTCGTGTCTTTGCTGATTGGGTCCTTGAAATGCATGAAAATGATCCGGAATTTCATCGAAAAATCATCTTGACTGATGAGGCCCATTTCCACCTCGGAGGCGACGTCAACAAGCAAAACTGTCGCATCTGGGGCTCGGAAAACCCAAGAGTTATTGTTGAAAAGCCTCTCCATCCTCAACGCGTGACTGTTTGGTGCGGTTTATGGTCCGGCGGGGTCATTGGACCTTACTTTTTCGAAAATGAGGCTGGAGCAACAGTTACGGTCAATGGATTGCGCTATCGAGAGATGATTAATGATTTTTTATGGCCGGAATTGGATGGTATTGATCTGGACAACGTTTAATTTCAACAAGACGGCGCTACGTGCCACACAAGCAATGAAACCATCGATCTTTTACGGGAAAAGTTTCCGGACCGTGTTATCTCTCGAAGAGGTGATCACAATTGGCGACCGAGATCTTGTGATTTAACACCTTGCGACTTCTTCCTTTGGGGCCACGTGAAAGATAAGGTCTACGCCAACAGCCCAGCGTCGATTCAAGACCTCAAAGATGGAATTCGTGAGGCTATCGAGGACATAGGGCAGCCACTTTGCGATTTGGTTATGGAAAATTTCATGAAAAGGATATGGTCCTGTAAGCGTGGTCGTGGCGGCCATTTGGCTGATGTTGTGTTCCATTATTAACGGCATACCTTCCTCTTTATAATGAAATAAACATCCGATCATTTATCTCAAAAAATGCCAGTTTTCTTTGAATATCAAAATAACACCTCTTATTGGAAAACCCTTTATTATTTGGAAACTGGACTATCATCTCTTTTTGTCTCTACTCTTAAATTGAGTGCAGATTACTAAATGCGGGTAGTAAATATGGAAGATAACAGACTGCCTAAAGTTGTTTTTGTTGAATTCTGTACGCCAAAAAAGCTTATTCTATAAAGATTGGGTTGATCATGCAGCTGACTGTGATAGAATAGTCCTGAGCTTGAAGTCACTCTATGAGGTTATTCAAAACATTGATGAAAACGAGAGGTATATTATTTTATACATCAATCAAGGTCATCAAGTGAAAGAGCTATTTACGCTACAATCAACTACAATTTAAATGAAAGAAATTACTTTAAGCCAGAATATTCGAGGAAAATGATCGCAATGATTTTCAAACTAAGAGGAGAGCTGTTAAAGCTTAATTATAATGCCGCATAGAAATGATCTGGACGGTATTTGCTTTCTATGCAATTTGCGAGTTAAGGAGAATATCTTCCATTTTAAAGGATTGTTTCCAGTTTTGAGGGAGCCTGGGAGACTTTTCTTTGAGAAAAATTACTTACAAAACGAAGATGTAAAAATCCTTCTGAATGGAGAAGACTGGTTTCGGTTCCGGCTTAATGGATATGCAGTCGAGGCGTTTGCTTACAGAAGAAAAATTATTAACGAAGACTTTTAAGTTTATTATTTACTCATATTCGAATCACCAGAAAACTGTTAACCTATCTGTTTTAACTAAACTAAAAGTTTTAAAATGATTAACTAATTTGTTTTTACTAAACTAAAAGTGGCAAAAATTACGTAAAATGTACATATTCCATTTTGGTAAAAAAAAATCCGTTTTTACTAAACTAAAAGTCAATAAAAAGTGTTACTTCATTTCAAATCTCTACTTTATCTTTTATTAACTGTGCAAATGCTTAGAATTTTAAATTAAAAAATCTGCAAATTAAATAATGTCACTCGGCCATGCTCTTATTTATTCAAATAAGTAGTAAACTGTTTTTTTTTTATGAATAAACATATATTTATCTATATCTATCTATCTATCCTCACAATCGATACAAAAAAGCAAACCCTTCGTTCTACTAAAACCCAAACAGGTAATCTTTCAAAATACCAACCCTACACTAAACATATACTGATGTTTCAGTTTTTGTTATTGTGCAATAAAAACTATAAGTTTTCTCCAAACTGTCAGTTGTCACCAGTAGCTTTATCATTTTTTCTCCATATAACGGGTGATTTTTTAGCTGGTTTGGTTTTGGCAACACTGGTTTTGACAGCTGACCTGTGTTTAGTACCTTGTGTCACTGTCAAACAGCTTCAGTTTGGTTTGCAATTTAACCATGGATCGTCTTACAAATGAACAACGCTTGCAAATTATTGAATTTTACTATCAAAATTCGTGCTCGGTTCGAAATGTTCATCGCGCGCTGCTTGTGTTCAGCGATGAGGCTCATTTTTGGTTGAATGGGTACGTAAATATGCAAAATTGCCGCATTTGGAGTGAAGATCAGCCAGAAGCATTGCAACAGCTACCAATGCATCCCGAAAAAGCCACTGTTTGGTGCGGTTTATGGGCCGGCGGCATTATTGGGCCTATTTCTTCAAAGATGATGCGAATCGCAGCGTTACTGTCAATGGTGAACGCTACCGAGCGATGATAACAAACTTTTTTTTGCCCGAAATGGAAGTTCTTGACTTGCATGATATGTGGTTTCAACAAGACGGTGCCACATGCCACACAGCACGCGAAACAATGGCGCAATTGCGAGGCGAGTTTGGTGAACAGTTAATTTCACGTTTCGGGCCGGTCAATTGGCCGCCTAGATCGTGCGATTTGACACCATTAGATTATTTTTTGTGGGGGTATGTCAAGGCTAATGTCTATAGGGACAAGCCCGCTTCGATTAACGCACTGGAAGCCAACATCCATGCATTCATTCGTGAGATACCGGCCGATATGTGTGAAAGAGTATGCCAAAATTGGACTCAGCGGATGGGCTACCTAAGACGCAGCCGCGGTCAACATTTGCATGAAATTATCTTTAAACATTAAATTGCAAGGTTCAAACTATCGATTCAAATAAATATTTCATTCATTTTTTCGAATTTTTTGTGTTTTTTTTTTTTAAAAAAGTTCTAAACCTCTTAAAAAATCACCCATTATAAATGCCTCAAATACTTTCAACATGGACAAAGGACTTGAAGTATAATATAGGAATAAGGCTTTCACAATAATAAATGATTGTAATCTATTTTAATCATTCCTTATCTTTCCTTTGGCTCTTACGTATGCAATACAGGTCATTTGATTGATGATCCTTTATGTGTTCCATCCTTTTTGCACATCTTAAGCTTTTCTTCTTTGTTGGATTTAAATCCTGTCCTCAGTATTTTAATGACACACATAGGTAAGGTACATTTATATGATTATGATCTGATAAATTGGCCTACCAGTATAACATCGGATAACACAAAAAGAAAATAAGTTTCCTATCGTAGGCAAAAACAAAAGAAAATGTTTCAAAAGACAGTAACAGTACAGATTCGCTGTTCCGTGTGGTTTGTGCAGGTATGCGCTTAATAAAATCTATTATGGCCCCGAATTTGCTGGAGTGACGGGAAACCCTAAATTGTAAGTAATGAAATGACATATTTTTGATAAGGTGTGAAGTTGGGCTCCGGAATCTGAGAACCCCATACATTTATGGGATATTCGCAATTTGATCTAACAAAAAAAAAGGTCAACTAGTTTCAGAAATTGCTCAATTGTTGAAAATGTTTAATTCATGCTTAGAGTTTTTCAAGGTCATCAACTATTTTGGGCACCTCATTTAAGGGATATTCGCAAAAAAGTATAGGTACCACCATCTAAAAGGTCTTAGTGGTCCCATTAAAGGTCAACAATTTTCTGTAATTGGTCAGCCACAGTTTTTTTAATGAATTTTTAAAGATGTTTTCAGGGTCACAGTGTAGATTGTCAACATCCCATTTGTGGGATATTATAAAATTACGCCATCTGAAGGTTAGTAATAAGTCTTAAAAAGTCAGTTAGTTTCAGAAATTGGTCAGCCATAGGTTTTTTTTTTTTAAATAATTTTTGAAAGTTTTTTCAAGGTCGTAGATTTTTAGCACTTCATTTGTGGGATATTCAGAAAATAAAAATTTGTCAACCAAAAGGTCATTAAATGGTAATAAAAGGTATTTTATTTAGTAATGGGTCAGCAATTTGATTTTTTTTAATGCATTTGTAAAGATTTTTTTTTCAATACTATTGTGTCGAATATCCCACAAATGAAGTGCTTAAAATATTAGATCTAAGAAAAAAAAAATAATTAAAATAAAACTATGGCTGACCAATAATAACTGAAACTAATTAACCTTTTATGAAGTCACTAAGACCTTTCAGATGGTATATAGTTTTTTTTTTTCGAATATCCCACAAATGAGGTGCTCAAAATGGCTGATGACCTTTAAAAACTATAAGCAATGATTACAAATTTTCTATGGCTGACCATTTTCTGAAACCAGTTGACCTTTTTTTGGACAATTTCTGATTTTGGATTGAATACTTTTTTGTTCGAATATCCCGGATATGGTGTGCTTAGATCCCGGAGCCGTGATTTTCCAGCTGTCACCAGTTTCGCAAGGCAAGTTGGTTGAGGTCCTATTTCTACTAAGTGGCGCCGACCACCTCATTCCCGGTCTTCCTCTATTCTGCCGTCCGACGATGTTGGACTTGAAGATTCTTCGAGAAAGAGCATTGGTGTTCATCCCCTTTACATGACCCAGGCACTTAGTACTTGGAGCTTTGTTGGCTAGGTCGAAGTTTATGTAGTATACAGCTCGTAAAATTCGTTCTAATAATCTTCTGCTTCACTCGCCGTCTACGTATGCTCATCGGACTACAAATCATCCGGTCAATTTTCCTAAAAAAGCTTCGAGCAATGCCAAATCTCAAAAATGTCTATTTTTCAGGGGTTTTTTAATCCATCGACATCTCTTCCTGTCCTTCAATGAAATTTGACAGTTTATAGCATATTCTTGGTGACGTCAAAGGAGTCAACTCGTTGACCGTCTGATCGTATATCTATAGTATAGTACTTAAAACAAGTATTGATTTTTGACATTTGTGGCGAATATCCCACAAACAAATTAGTGAACTAATGTCAGGGGCACATATCGAATAAGTAGAAATTTAAAGCTGTTACAAGCACACTCTGTTAACCTGACATTTTATTTATTAGAACACAGCTGACTCAACTATAGGGAATTTATATTGTAGACACTACAACCACGCTATCCAAGAGCATTTACAATTTCAGATTTTTTTTTGTCCGAGAAAATAAAAAAAACGAAACCCTCTTTAACATTCAAAAATAAAAATTTAAAAAAAAAAAAAAAAAAACTAAAACCTCTCTCTTTAGGTGAGTGCTAATATTGCTGGCTGCGAGGCGATATAAAAGCCAAATGGAAAATCCTGATGCAACCATTTGCCAAAACCCGCCAGTAGAGTGGTCTTGTATTCAGCCACCACAAAGCTATACAACTCATGGGACATCAGCCATCTAACGTGACAAATCCCATTATAGATCAGGCCACAGATATCACAAATTGCACAGACATATAGCGCAGGCTCTATGCGTACTTTTAATGTTGTTTGGTTTATGGGATTTTGGCCACGATAGGCTGGATGGTAAGTGCGACAACATTGTTTATCATAGGGACGTGGGCAAACAAGTTTAAAAAGCAACAACAATACAAAAAAAAAACACCAAGCACCGCAAAAATATTTCAAACAAAAAATAGGAAGTCGACTTTTGGTTGCCAGTTGCCTTTATAATAAAACCGACCAGCCAGACACCTAAATCGCTTATGGTAGGACTGGCAATAATGGTGTTGTGGGTGTTATTGTTGCGCCCTTTTATTATTTTTTTGCACATTTTCTGGCGTCGGTCGTGTCCATCGTCAACCGTACCATGTAATTTCTACGAAAAAGAAATACGTAGATGGAAAATAAAAGCCACACACATATATGTATATAAATACATACATACTCGTATAGTTCGTGCTAACGACATAAACATTTAGAGGACATTACTTAAGTTGACAAATCGAAGGTCAAATTTTTGGTGTTAGTTTTTCCAACAGCTGAAATAATGTGTGACAAAGTGCAGACAAATCTTAATTATAAAAATAGTATAGATACCTAGAGGATGTTTCAAGCATAAAATTCGAAATTGAAATTCACCACACCCATTTGATTTATTGAGACAAGTCAATTTAAAAATGCGATCTATTAAATCCTGGTGTGAAATATTGATGGGAAAATATTTGTTTATTTTCCATTTTTCATGTTGTATTCAAGAAAGCTCCGTTCTGTAAAGAAAGATCAAATCTCTACACGAAAGATGCACGCTCTCAAATTTGAGAGATTTTATTTGATCACTGATCTTTTCAGCAACTTTTGGTGCTCCACAATGTTTTGATCGGTGTAGATTAGTTGCAGTAGCGCCTAAAAACACGGCTACTGCCTATAGGAAGTGACAAATCCTCCAAAAGCATCTCTTGACTCAGTCTCTACAAAGTCTAAAAAAGCCCTTAATTGTGGATCATCTCTCGTTGGGATGGCGCAGCAGTTCAACATTCACCTTTGCTGGGTGCCGGCCGGGCCAAAGGGACATTCCCGGAAACTGTAAAGCTGCGATGACCTTGCTAAAGAGGGCACTAAATACAATACCTTTATATCCACAGTTAAAGAAGATATTGGTATACCCAACGCTACATGTAAACTCATGCTTTAGCAAGATGCTGTAAGGAAAGCAAACCTTAGGTGGGACAACATCAGCACTTGTTTTGCCACTAAATAGATCTGGCCAACGCTTGACATGAAGCGTTCTAAGTGTTTGATTTCTTTTAGCAGATTGCACATTACCTCCGTTATAGGTGTCATTACAGGGCACTGTCTAATAGGAAGGCACGGCACGAGATTTGGCTTCCACTCAAACGATTTTTGCAGAAACTGTATGGAGGAAGAGGAAACGATTCCTCACTTGCTCTGTACATATCCTGCTCTATCCCAAAGACGTAGAATGCACATAGGTGAATTCTACTACAGCGATCCCAGTGATCTGGTGAACATTGACATAAGTTGTCTAACGCGCTTCATAAGGAGCTCAAAATGGTTTAACAAGTATAGGGAAAGGATTTTCCTAGATCCATGTGGTATAACAACGGGCCAACGTTTGGTCTAAGTGTGTCGACTTTCCGTCCACAGCCACTTCTACCTAACCTAAGCCAACCTATCACTTGGCATGCAAAATTTATTCTTTTAAAAGCCTTTGGGATTTGGCATAAAATTGTAGGGCCCCTCCATTTCTGGCGATAACACGCACACAGGAATGGTTGTCAGTTGTAAGTCACTAGTCCCTGGTTCGCCACGAGTTGTTGCGCTTCCAACTTTTTTTTTTTTTTAATATGTACATAGGTACATTATGTTCCTAGGGCCAATTTAATAGTGCTGAGTTAAACTAGAGTTAGTTAATTCTGAAAATAAATTAAACCCGAGTTGACTCAAAACCAGTTTTTCAGTTTAGTTTAAACTCCTTGCTGTCAAAAATCTATTGAAATCGAAGTGCGACCCTATAGAAATTATCGTTTCGCTACCAAAATCGAGATGGCGCCACTATGCTAATCGTCATTTCCGTAGTGTCGAATAGTTTTTGACATGCATCAGCCAGACAAACTAAACCTATTCAAATTATAAAACTTGGATTTAAATTGATTGAAAAACATGTTTCAAGAGATAACTCGGGTTAAACCCCAAAACTACGATGACCTCGTACCTACTGAATAAACTCGACCTTAGTATACCTTGTAGCGTAATTGTTAATGGGTTGAACACGCACTGTGGACCAAAATTACTTTTTTCTTTGCGAAAATCATAACTGAAGTATATAAATATATCGGTTAAATTTGTAAGACTGTGAAAAGGATAAATTTCAAGACAATTGATATACAGGGTGTTCAGAATCAATGGCTGAAAAAAAAAGGAATTGAAAGAATGTTTCACTTTAAAAAAAAAAATCATAAGTACGGCAAATCATCTAAAAAGACGAGTTCATAACTATTTCAATGTTTTCAGGGTTATCCAAAATAAGATGACTCAGCCGCTATCTCTCGTGTAATATTGGCTTTGAGCTCCTCTAACGACGCCGGCCGGCTTGTTGGCATGGACTAATGGTTTAACGTAGCCCCGTAAAAAAAGTCTAGAGGTGTTAAAATACACGATGTAGGCGGCCAATCGACAGGACTATTTTTCGATATAACACGTTGATCGAATTGAGTTTTCAATAAGTCTTTTGTTTCACCCGCTGTTTGGATTGTGGCACCGTCTTATTGAAACCACTTATCATTAATGTCTAGTTAATGCAATTGACCAAAGAAATAACCTTGGAATATGTCTCTGTAGCAATCTCCATTGACTGTAATATGAAGGTTATTTGCATCCACGAAAAAAAAACGGGCCAATGACACCACCGGCATAGAAACTACACCATACACTTATAACATGTGGATGAAGTATCGATACCAATAACTTTTTAACGAAGCCGTTTAGCCAAAAATGTTAACAGTCTTAAAGTTGCCGTCATCGACTCGGAATTTTGGTAATAAATTTTAATTATTTGGAAACGGTCTTCGTTCGTTAATTTCACTACGATGAAAATGTTGTTTTATACTAAATGTTTTGACAGTTTGGTCATTGGTTTAAAGATGGCTTCACATTTAAGATTCAGAGTTGTGAAATCCAAATTGGAAAACCCTTTACGATTAGTAGCTCTAACGATTTTGATAAAAATTTGTGTGTGTGTCCACCAGTTTTTTGTGTAGAAAAATGTTAACCAAAAACTAAAGGGTCATTCATTTTTCGGTTTCGAAAGTAAAAACAAACACAGCGGTACATATTTGATGAAAATTGTATTTCATTATTAAGTTTAGACTCTGCCATTAAGTGTGAAAACAATATCATTTAAATGGCCGCCTCGGGAAGATTCGCAGTATGCGATTCTTTTAAGGTAAATTTTAACCACTTTTTCGGGTGTTACCTCGGCCATAACTTGAGTAATAATGGTTTTAATGCGTCTAGAGTTGGGGATTATTCGCGTAAACACGGTTTTTTTTTATAAATTCGGATCATCAGCAAAACATGCACTTGCAGCAGCAATGTTTTCGACTTAGCGTGCACAGGCCTTACGACATCAGTAACGCTTCCACTCTCTTCAAATG
The DNA here is from genome assembly GCA_932273885.2 of Leucozona laternaria. NCBI lineage: Eukaryota > Metazoa > Arthropoda > Insecta > Diptera > Syrphidae > Leucozona > Leucozona laternaria. The sequence goes on from OW026367.1 coordinate 45,912,602, forward strand.
TCTTCACAATTTTACCGATTGCTTGTGTAGTCGGTCTATTATGACGACCATAATCATTGCGTAATGCGCGAAAAGTGGCTACGTTTGAATCACCACTTTTGTATAGTAAGTTTTAATAATTTTAACGCGTTGTTCGATTGTTAAGCGATCCATTATCGTAAATGGCAAACATTCAACTAATATCATGACAATTCAAATGACAACTGAGTTTGACAGGTGTCAAATGCCAGCGCTATGAACTTCAAACCTCGAAATGAATGATCCTATATGTTATTAAATTTCTCGTTTGCGGTTTTTTATTTTCTTTAATCAGTAATACTTATTAGTCAATAATAATTTTAAACAATTAAAAATGGCCTCCCAAATTTTTGTTTTAAAAATATTGTAGAAATCTTTATTTGTTTTAGTTTTTTTTTTTAATTTTTTTACAAATTCATTTTTAGAAGTTGTTTTCGCAATTTAAATAACGGTTTTCATGCTTCTTTCCACTTATGAATAAATATATGTAAAGTAATAATAATTATTCATTAAAATTAAAAATGTATAACATACAATATTTGAAATTGAAAGAAAATTGAACCACAAGAGCAAGTTCGTGCGACCCACTCGTATGGTGCATCGGGGTATCTTATAAACTTTTGAAGTTATTCATATTACGCTTAACCGATTTGTAAGTAACTAGGCCCACCAATTTGTTTGAATCTCCTTTGAATCTGCTTTGTTTATTATAAGTTCTCTACTGATAAGCTACTTAGCCTTTTTCTAAACTTGACATTTTTTCAGAATGAAATTGGTTAGGAGTCAAGAATATTATTTTTAATCGAATTATTCATTTTTGTATTAAATGACTATAACGGCCGGCGGTTACACTGTGTTACAAAATAAAAAAAAAAAAATAATTACTTTAAAAGTGACCTAGTAGAGATTGTAGGTACGAGTATGATTGAACACCTTCATAATATTATGGCACTTAAAAGAATTCATAGACCCTCAACATTTTTCAAAATTCAAAATTAAGCTTAAAACGACCTTCAAAGTCTAAAAAACATAAAAAAATTTGTAATTTTTAGATTCAACCAAAAAAATGTTGGACACTCTTCTTTTTCAAACTTTTAAAAAAATCTAAAATTGGTCGAAAATTGACTGAGTAACACAGTGTTATTACAACAATAATTACAGTAGATACTAATAAAATGTTAGAAATTGTAACAACAAATAAGGGGTGTTTTTTTAGAGATATAGAACTTTAAGTTGGCAACACTATTTTAACTGGCGGCCATTTTGTCATCTGTCAAGTGATTTATTTTTAGTTTGGTTTGGCATTTCAACATGCATAGACTGACGCCTGAGCAACGCTTCCAAATTGTGCCCAAATGGGCCCGAAACAAAATTGCCGTTGATCCAAATTTTCATAAGCAAATTTTGTTTAGCGATGACGCACACTTTTGGTTGATTGGATCATCAATTAAACGAAACTCCCGTATTTGGAGTGATGATAATCCTCAAGTGTATGTTGAGACACCGTTACATCCACAAAAACTGACTGTTTGGTGTGCTTTATGGTTTCGTGGAATAATTGGTCCGTACTTCTTAAAAAAAAAACGATGCTGCCCAGAACGTTACAGTCAATGTTGACCGCTATAGAGCCATGAAAACTGTCTTTTTCGTTTATCGATTGAACAACCATGATGTGCAAACGGCGCTACCTGTCACACAGCTCGTGCCACAATTGATTTATTGAATGAAACGTTTGGTAACCGCATAGTTTCACGTTACGGACACGTAAATTGGCCTCTAAGATCGTGCGATTTAACGCCGCTTGACTATTTTCTGTGGGGATATGTGAAGTCGCTAGTCTACGCCGATAACCCCAAAACGATTGACCACCTGGAGGACAACATTCGCCGCGTTATTGTCGATATACGGCCACAAATGTTGGAAAAAATCATCGAAAATTGGACCTCCAAATTAGTCTACGTCCGAGCCTGCCGTGGCGGTCATATGACAGAAATTATATTTAAATTACAATGCCATAAGATTATCTTTCGAATATAGTAAATTAAATGTCAATTAAAAAAATCATCTTTGTTTCATTCCATTTCAAAGTTCTATACCTCTAAAAAAAAAACACCCTGTATAATAATTAGATCGCATAATAAAAATAAAAATAATTATATTTGTATGAAACACTTCGTCTGAAGATATCTGTGCATTGTTTCGACGCTTCCCAGATGGTGTCAATTTAACTCGAAGTCGATCACATTCCGTTATGAATTTGTAGCGGTATCCCCACACTATAGTGATGGGGATAGACACAATTTTTTTTTTCTTAAATACAAAGTTATTGCAGAATTAAATGAATAATACTTTTTCGTTTTCAGGAATATAATTCGAAGACTGCTTCATGCCAAGTAATTCAGTATCACTGTTCAAAGAAACCATCAACATTTGGAGATATTGAAGATTGTAGACAGCCATTTGTCTGTAAATAAATCGGTATGTTCTTTTTTTTTTAACGATTTATCCCATCACTAATTGAAATTTGATTAAAACTTACAAATCAAAACAATCAATTTTTAAAATATTTTTATTTTTTTTATTTCAGACTACAAAAATAGGAAAAAATCGATTTTTGGAATATTTATGCTGAGAAAGTTTATTAAACTTACGTATACAAAAAAATACTTAATGCAAAAATAGAGTTTTATTAAAATATATTGAATTGAACCTGAAGTTAAAACTGCCTACAACCTAACAAAAATAAAACAAAAAATCATGTAAAAACACTTAAAACAAACAAGAAACACAATTAACTAACTATAGAAATTATTTTCAACTTGATTAAAGAAAATTCTCTTTTTAAGCGTTTAAATATAAAATAAATATGAATAACTATTAAATTATTAGAAATAATGTATTAATAAATAAGTAAACACAATTTATTATTATTGAAAAAAATATTATTTTTTTTTTTTAAATATGAAAATTAAAACTTAATGTATTGCTTGATAAAAAATTTATTTTAAATTTAATGCAAATAGTTATAATATTATCACTATGTATATTCGTTTCTAAGATGAACAAAAAAGACGTATTTAGTAATTATATAATATTTATAGATATATATATATTTACCATAATGTAAATCTTCTGTATAAAATGTACAATTTTTAAACAAACAAAAAGTAAAAACTTCCTAGGGATATAAATTTATATATATATTATAAATAGTATTTTAAATCCAATTTATTATAAATCAAAAACATTCAAACTTTTTGGTAATCACGGAGATACACACACACGTTAAAAATTTAAACTAAGAACTGTTTTATAAAAAATAATAAAAACTCTGTTGACTTTATATGCTCTTTGTCGTGAAGTAAAATCTCTCTTTTTTGAATTTTTAGCCATCACAATTTAAAAAACCCTGAAATTTAATAAAAGAAAAAAAAAATAAGATTAACAACACAAAAATATAAATGTTTTGAATGTAGTATACCGAAAGTTAAAAGAAAATTAATCACTAACAGAAATTAATCGTTTAGAAAAAATTCAAATCTAAGTTATAACATGGAGAAATATTGTTTTTAGAAATTATTATGAATGGATAAATCCAAAAAGCTTAAAATGTGATATTTTGTAAAACTCGAAGAACATAAAATATTATTAAAGGTTATAATTATTAAAATATCTAAAGGAAAATTGTTTTATTTCTATCGTAAAGTGGTTCTGGACGGAAATAATCATTCCTTTCATCCCTGTGAATGCTTATATTAGTTTTCGATAAGGGCGAGACAAGAGAGATGCCAATATATAACAGTTTTTCGCTAGTAAAGTGGGCGTGCGTTAACGAGCTTCGCGCGACTTGGAAAAAAACTGCGTGCTTAAAATATGCCCACCGGTGGAGGGCCCTGGTATTGCGGGGCCAAATTAACAGTACTTTTATAAACCAAAACTGTTATACCTAATTGGCATGTCTAGAGTCACTTCCCTTCGATAAAGTTACAACGGGTAGTGTAAACAGCGATTATCACAAGTGCATGATTTAATTTTTATATCCGATAAACAAATTGAGTATTAAAAAATGTTTAAGCCACATTATAAGCTGTTGTTGATGTTGATTCAGTTGCCATTTACCATCAGCTGTACTTTCGCATGGGATTTCAATACAAAGCCTTCCTTTGGATACAAATCAGAACACGCTAAGTGTGCTACCACTAATTGGCTGGAGTTATAGCTGATTCACAAGTGCCACCTCGATCATCAGACTACTTTTAGTTGTGCTAAGTCTTGTCTCAGCTAGAATTACAGCCTTAACTTGGTGGTAGCACACTTAATTTGTTGTTGTTACATTCAAAAACCCCCTTCGGGATTTCTTATATCTTTTTCAACTCAACACAAGTTGTATACAGCTTCCTATATTTAAAAATGTGTTCTAATATTATAGTGCAAAAGTAACGTAACCTGCATAAAGTAAGTCTGCACTCGATTATACTGCGGTCAACAAAGTTTTTTGTAACACAAACGCGACCAAATAATTCAGAAGGTGTTTATATGCCAAACTCGAATCCAATTCAGAATTGGTCCATCGGGTTCGAGTCAAGGCGAAAGATTCCCAGATCACGTAAGACCGAAACCGAAAGGATCTGTGTATTGAACGATCATCGTTTTGATGTAAGCAGTCTCTAACCATCTAGGGAAGGATAGAGAGAGAGAGAGAGAGAGATAGAGAGCAGTCTCCACTTGACGACATAATCTTAATCTGGAGAACATATGGTGTGAACCTGAACATTCATTATCATTTGCATTTGCATTGGGAGAACAAAAGAAACGAGAACGAATTGCGTTTAAAATCGAAAATTACACAATTCAACATAAAAAAATTTGTTTGAGTCTGTTAATGAATATTATCTGATTGTTTACATCTTAAATTAACCAAATATTCAATTCAATTCAAATACAGTTTGCTTTTGGACATTCTACAATGAAAAATAAATATATAAAGGGTGTTTTTTTTAGACGTGTGGTTTTTAAGAAGAAATAAAACGCGTATAATTTAATGCTATGCCCAGAATTTCGCTTTATTATAAAGATAAGGGTTTGCCATTATGTTTTAAATATGATTTCGGGCAAGTGGCCGCGGCAGCTGGCTCGAATAAATTCCAGCCGAGAGGCCTAATTTTCGACCACTTTTTGCAGCAATTGGGGCCGTATGTCAGCAATAACGTGCCGAATATTCTCTACCAAGGCGTAAATCGTCTCGAGCTTATCTGCGTAGACAAGCGACTTCAGATAACCAAACAAAAAATAGTCCAGGGGTGTTAAATCGCACGATGTTGGAAGCCACGCCACAGGCCCACGACCGACGTGAGACAATGCGCTCACCAAAAGATTCCTTCAATACATTAATTGTTTCGTTGGCTGTATGGCATGTAGCGCCGTCTTCTTGGTACCAAAGCTCGTCCACATCAACATCCTCCAATTCAAGCACGAAAAAGTCATTAATCATGGCTCTATAGCGTTCCCCATTGACTGTAACAATATGGCCGGCTTCATTTCTGAAGAAATATGGACCAATGATTCCCTCTGCTTATAGAGCACACCAAACAGTGACTTTTTGAGGATGTAACGACGTTTAACAATGGCTTGTGGATTATGATCACTCCAAATACGACAATTTTGCTTATTAACGTACCCATTCAACCAAAAATGAGATTCATGGACGCAGCGCGCGATGCGTCGCGTGAGCCGAACCATTATTCTGGTAATAAATTTGCACGATTTGCAAACGTTGTTCAGGAGTAAGTCTATTCATTATGAAATGGCAAACCAAATTGAGCATAAATCAAGTGACAGCTGTCAAAAAGATCAACTCCGAAAGTATTTCCAGATTGAGAACCACACGTCTAAAAAAACCACCCTTTATGTATATGGTTTTAGCAGGTTGTTTGAGGAGCAAAATCTTTTAATGTGGAATAGAGTGGGTGAGGGGACTTCGGATTTGGAGCGGTAAGGCAAACAGTAATGTTAATTTTCGCACGCGCTTTTCAAAGGAACAACTTGTTTTGTGCGTCGCGAGGACCAAAAATCTTTTGCAAAAAGTGCAAAAACGACGAACTCTTTTTGCTACATTTGCGGAAAATTCATTAAAGTGATGCCGTTTTCGTTTAAATTTTCCAGCTGTTCTACTCCGTTTTGATTCCTATCAAATATATATGTAAAATCATGGCTTCTTCAAGCATTTATCACTTTAGACAATTAGTTTAAGGAAAAATGTTATAAATTGGGAACAGAAAAACACTACGAAAACATTACTCGGAACAGCCAATCGAAGGGTTTTGTAGTAGTTGGAGTGGAAAAGGAGTACGTACTCCGAACGTCCAGGGCCCTTATTATGTATTACGAAACGAACGGCAGAAAAAAACGAAAGTTGGCGCGTAATTATGAAAAACGAAAATGCAATCAAGGAAATGTTGCACTAAATTTATTATTTTTTTTACATTTCTCCTTAGCTCACTCAAAAAAAAACACAAAACGAAATCATTATACAATTTTGACAATAAACTCAAAACTAACGCCAGCCAATACCACAGCTCAAGGCACTCATTAATAAAATAAGAGTATCGTTTTTGATGTGTAAAATGCTGGCGGTAGAGTGAAAAAAAAACGTGAAAGCAACGTTACGTCGTGCAACGTTACGGTGTGCAACGTTACGATCTGCATACTAGAATGGGTGCGTTCAGTTAAAAAAATCTTAAGATCCCCTTCAAGCAAAAACAAGTCCGTTTTGGATCCGCGCACGTTGATGTTTACACACATTTATTAACCGTGAGTCCCGGCACTCACACAATTTTTTTTTTACGATACTCGTTACTTGCTATCGCAATTTAACGAATACGCGGCGGCGTTACAAACGATATTCGTTTTATATGTAATAAGCCCCCAGACGTCCAATCGAAAACGTCAAAAGAGCCAAAAAATTCAGCTTGTTTTCAAAAATAGAACTTTGTGAAGTCTATGACGTTTAACGTTGGCTGAATATGCTGCTTGATAACTTCAAACTCATGGGTTGCCGAATGTTCCTTAAAGTACACATGCTACAGGCTCACTTACATCAGTTTAAAAATAACTTGGTGGCATAATCAGAAGAGCAAGGGGAACGCTTTCACCAGGAAGTGATGAACTTTGAACAACGTTATCAAGGGCAACATTTGGGGGCTAATACGAGAAAGTTCAAACTTACACAGAAGTATTCTTTTTTCTATCTGTTAGTTTATTTTAATTGTCTTTTGAAAATAAAAGTGATAAAAATACATAAATAAAAGTTTGTTTTCCTTTTAAACACAATTGAAATTTAAGAAAATAGCAGAGATTTGCCTTAAGATTTTAAATTTCCTTCTTGCAGCTTTAAAAGCAAATTTTAATAAATAATAATTTATTTTGTAGTTTTATTAGTTAGGCATAATTAATCAAAATCAGACATAAAGAACTCAGACTCAAAATTCGTGTAGACTTGTGTTTAGGGTTACCGGATTGAAAATAACGAAAAGGGTGTTCAAAAAGGGGGAAAAAATATGTTTTTTAAAAGAGTAACACCAGAGTAAAAAAAAGTGAAGTGAGATGTAGTTCATTGTGTGGATGCGTTCAGCTTTGAAAGGATTTTGAACTTCAAATGGATATGTACCTATTCATAGAGAATCTTTTTATAAAAAATATTTAATGAAAATATTTTTACAGTTTTCAATTGAATTTTTTCTCTTTTTGAATTTTTTCTTAATAAAAAAAAGGGGGACGTCTGGTAACTCTACTTGTGTTATTGTTTCGTTTCTGAGTTATATGCGTTGCCGTTAAATATTCCGTTTCCCCATCCTGGACCCGTATTAGGTACGAATTACGATTATCGTTCAAAATCCGCCTTTATCGTTTTTTTGCATTTACGATAGTCATATTTTTAAAACGATACTCGTTTTCGTTTACGGCTGCTTTTGGTGGTCGTTTTTTATAGTTTTGACTCATAACTTTATGAAGCTGTCACATATTTATTATGTTTGTTTGGTTCAGCTGTTTTATTTTAATTTTATCTGGCAGTATTTTCAGGCACCCATTCTCGTAAATCATAATCGGTTTATGTCACGACTATTGTTTTCTTGGGTATTTTTTTGCCTTTCGTTTCGTAATTCGTAATACGGGCCCTGAAAGCTTAGATGCTTACACATAAGAATACATTCATTTGCAAGAGGACACAAATACATATACTGGGAAGGATTTAAACTGATTTTCGAAGAAGAAGATTGGTAGATGTCAGCAATATCAATTTTTAACTTTACTTTGCAATTTTTCGAAATTAAATCAAAAGTGTAACGACAAACATCAAAACAAAAATTGTTTAAAACAATCCATTTCCTCAATAACTCGTTTCTTTGTTTTTGTATCATTACTTAATTTATTGTGACCACAAAACAGCCGACGCGACGTAAGACATTTTCAACCACTAAAATAATCGTAGCTCCATGTGAATTTTTTTTTGGAGGCAACACCTTTACACTCGCAAAATCTCAAATAAGGGTTTTTCGATGTGTAAATATCTAAGCTATCGCTTACACTACACTACATTACTATTACAATTTTATTACAGAAACGAAACGAACAAATCATTTTCGCTTTAAAACGCAATTCGTTATCGTTTGTTGTTTCTGAAAACGGAAATGAAACTACTGATCATCGAATGCACGATCCGGATATCGTCCGTCTAAAAATATGCAATGGTTTTGGTCGATTTTATTCGCGGGAGATTTGAAAGTTTTCGGTTGCAGTTTGAATTTAATATTGTTTGTACCTTTAGTATATGAGTTTATACACCAATAAAACAATGAAGTTTTTGTTAAAGAATAATAAATATACTTTTATTACAAATAAAGATAGATTTTGTTCACTTAAATAAACAGAGATTTCGTTAGGTCAATCTACAACCAAGCTAATAACTGAACTCGAATATTTCTCTCGGCAACAGAATCTGTTTTCTCTTTCTAGTTCTTACTGTGACAGCTGCTGGTTTTGCTTGATGCTCTTGTGTTTGGGTTGGTGATGTTTGCATTACTGAAGGTGCTGCCACATACCTACGTTTTTTAATACAACAGCCTAGGTAGCGCTCACCTCGAGTCCTAACACTAACACATTTTTATATGTATGTAGGCTGCAGTTGTGTCTATTATCCCCAGTTTTTCAGTGCGAGATCAAAATTAAACCTTTGTTATCTAACCAAATTGGGTGAAATTAACTCTGGATTTCCTAAAAAGATATTTTTGATATTTTGTCCTTCCAGTTTATAAGGTCGTTCTGGATGCATTCTCCACTGAAAAACCTGAAAAACTATTTCTTGAGTCAAGATGTAGATTAAATCAAGAGTTAACTTACTCTGGCTTAACTCAGAACTGAAAAACTGGGGCTAGTGTTTGGTTCGTTAGAGTGTCATACCGGAGGTCTGAGATCGATTCCCAGCCTATGCCACCTTAGAAAAAAGTATTTTTTTTTTTATGAAACTGTCTCTTTGGAGAAAGTTACAAATTATCCAATAGTAGCTACATCTCTTTTCATGATGAGGGCCCTCCTTTTTGGTTCGAAGTCGATAGACAATTGCAAACTCAACACGTACACATTAGCAATTGGTTGAGTGCTGTTGTAGTCATGTGATGGTTTTTATAATACAAATTATAATGGGTGATTTTTTAAGAGGTTTAGAACTTTAAAAAAAAAAAACACAAAAAATTCGAAAAAATGAATGAAATATTTATTTAAATCGATAGTTTGAACCTTGCAATTTAATGTTTAAAGATAATTTCATGCAAATGTTGACCGCGGCTGCGTCTCAGGTAGCCCATCCGCTGAGTCCAATTTTGGCATACTCTTTCACACATATCGGCCGGTATCTCACGAATGAATGCATGGATGTTGGCTTCCAGTGCGTCAATCGAAGCGGGCTTGTCCCTATAGACATTAGACTTGACATACCCCCACAAAAAATAATCTAATGGTGTCAAATCGCACGATCTAGGCGGCCAATTGACCGGCCCGAAACGTGAAATTAACTGTTCACCAAACTCGCCTCGCAATTACGCCATTGTTTCGCGTGCTGTGTGGCATGTGGCACCGTCTTGTTGAAACCACATATCATGCAAGTCAAGAACTTCCATTTCGGGCAAAAAAAAGTTTGTTATCATCGCTCGGTAGCGTTCACCATTGACAGTAACGCTGCGATTCGCATCATCTTTGAAGAAATATGGCCCAATAATGCCGCCGGCCCATAAACCGCACCAAACAGTGGCTTTTTCGGGATGCATTGGTAGCTGTTGCAATGCTTCTGGCTGATCTTCACTCCAAATGCTGCAATTTTGCTTATTTACGTACCCATTCAACCAAAAATGAGCCTCATCGCTGAACACAATTTTTCGATAAAAAAGCGGATCCTCGGCCAGCTTTCCAAGAGCCCATTCACCAAAAATTCGGCGTTGTGGTAGGTCGGCTGGCTTTAGTTCTTGCACCAGCTGTATCTTAAAAGGCTTTACGCCCAAATCCTTCCGCAAAATTTTCCACGTAGTGCTGTAACAAAGGCCTGACTGCTGGGAACGGCGCCGAATCGACATTTCGCGGTCTTCTGTCACACTAGCTGATACGGCCGCATATTTTCTTCACTACGCACAGTACGTAAACGTGTTGGTGGTTTAATGTCCAACAAAGTAAATTTGGTGCGAAATTTGGTCACAATCTTCCGAATAGACTGCTCAGAAGGTCGAGAATGCCGATCATAAAATGGAAGCAGCGCGCGATGAACATTTCGAACCGAGCACGAATTTTGATAGTAAAATTCAATAATTTGCAAGCGTTGTTCATTTGTAAGACGATCCATGGTTAAATTGCAAACCAAACTGAAGCTGTTTGACAGTGACACAAGGTACTAAACACACGTCAGCTGTCAAAACCAGTGTTGCCAAAACCAAACCAGCTAAAAAATCTGTATGTGTACTACTGAAATAAATCAGAAAAATAGAAGACTTAGCACTATTTAATTGGACTTGTTAAAAAATATGTATTTAAAGTAGCTTTCAATAGCCTTTAGTCCACCAAAAATGGCATTTCGTTCCGAAATTGTTTAGTAAATTTTATTAAAAAACTTTTTCCCTCACTGGCATTGAACCTAAAACCATGCTCTGCAGAGTACGATAGTCTAGCCATTGTGCTTGCGAGTCCACATTATCTGCTCCACAGCCAGGGTCCGGCCTTTGGCCTGCTTCAGCAATTCCTAACACCAACATCAATATCGCGAGCCAATATCATGCAGTTGGACACCAACTTTTAAGGTAGCCTCTTAGTCCTCTTTCACTAGAGCAAACTGAAGTAAGTTGGGCACGAAGTAAGTTGGGAGACAAAACCTACTCCCCGGTCAAAGAATTGGAGAGATTTTTTTTCGGAAATCTGAGGTAATTTCCACCTCCTAAATCGATTGACGTACTCCGTTTTTCTTAACTAAAAGTGTTTTGGTGGACCGCGAACGTCGGGCGTGACACTTAGGTTACATCCACCTCCTAAATCCTAAATATTGTATTTGAAAAAGGAAATCCCTTTATGCTCACAACTGCTCAAGAGCGCTCACAACCACGAGGCATGGTTGATATGATGTTTTCGGCTCTTGTCCATGAACGGGCGTTTCGCTAATGTTACTTTCGGTCTATATTCTATACGCAACTGAAAACTACAACCTCTTACAAGGCTTGGTTGTGGAAATATCGTTATCCAAAGCCTTTTTAGGGTTGCATCGAAATACAGTAATTTGACTTTGGATGCGAATATTTCGAGAACCAAACCTCTAAGAGTATTTTGGTTTTAAGTTTTAGGAAGCTCTTAAAAATTTAACACACAATTTTGAAAACCGCAAGCGATTTCGAGGCTCGATTACGGAAATATCGCTATCCAAACACAAACGGGTTAGTCCATCATTTTTTTCAAAAATCAAAAAAAAATTTTTGCAAAAAGTTTGGCGAAATTTTTACGTCACTGGAAAGGTCTGTTAATTTGCTATTCGCCACTGCAAACCGCAACCCCTTTCGAGGCTTTGTTGCGGAAATATCGCCATCGACACCTATAGGACAAGTATTGCTTTCGTAGAAAAAAAATTCGAGGTTGTAATCATAATTAACGTGCGTCTGTGCTTCGGTGAGTCCATTGTAATTTGAGCTAGAGCCTAAACGGGTGTACCGATTTCCATGAAATTTGGTACAGAGTATTTTTATGTGATTCCCTAGAAGTAAAAATTCTAATTTTTGTTTTAGCTCATCTAAAACGGGTAGCTGTCATACAAATATTTTGATTTCTTCAAATTTTCTCGAAAAAGGCTCTAACGATTTTGACTAAACTTCATACGTGTAATTTCACAAGTCAATTGTAAGAAATCTGCATTTCAGGTTTTTCTCAAAAAATTCACATAACGGAATTATAGGTTTTCCACGTTTTTTGAGAAAATGGTCATATTTTTGGTTTATTCGCGTATATCCTTGCCATGGTTGGACCGATTTTGTTATAATTTTGCAGTCTGATGCTTCCCAATTGTTTAAACCATAATACATTTAAAATTTTTAAAAAAACATTTTTATAAACAAAAAATCAATTTTTTAGTAATTTTGACTCTTTTAATATTTTCTCGTTACATCATGCATCTTCAATATGTCGGGTTACACACAATATTTAACCACAAGAGCAAGTTGGTCCGATCAAGTCGTGCATATTTTTTTTCTTTTATTATAAAAAAGGAACTTGTATTCATACGTAGTTATTTCGTTTTAAATGTTTTTATTCATTAAACAAATAAATGCAAAATGCCGTTATAGTTCGGAGTTAATGTTATGCGAACATTCCCATAAAATTAATATTATATGTCACGATGTATCGTCGTGGTGTATCTACTGTTTTTCAAGTAAAATCCGTAGTTCCGTAGTTAAATTTAAACCAATACTTGTATTTTTTTGAAAATATTTCAAGTTGGAATAAAATTAAAAATCAAAAGCATTACTTTTGGGAAATTTAATTTCAAGTAATCCTGTCACTATTGCTTTTTATGAGACTTTGTCTTCAAATATAATATCGATGTGTTGTATTTTATTTATTTTTTGTCATAAATCAGGGAAATTTTAAGCATTTAATTCAAAATATATTACTTCAAAATGTATTAAGGAAATGTGTAATATTTTGGGAATTATTAAATCAAATACTTCTTGGATTGAAAATATGATGTAATAAGGGTTTTCCAATAAGAGGTGTTATTTTGAATAGCCCGCTATTTCGGTAGCTGTCACTTTTGAAGCTGTCATTTTTTGACATTTGACAAGTAGAAACTACGCCATTAATAAAAATGGAACGATACACGCTTCAACAACGCATTGAAATTATTAAAATTCACTATAAAAATGGTGAAAATTTGGCAGAGATGGTTCGTAAAACTAAAACATTTTTGGGTCGTCGTGAAGCACCTTGTCGGACCGCAATACAGAAATTGGTGGACAAATTCGAGCTGTTGGGACAAGTTAGTGATGTGAAGAATAAAACCCGTGCACGTCGCTCAAGAACAACTGAAAATATTGCTGTTGTAGCCCAAAGTGTTGAAGAAAACCCAGGTTTGTCCATTCCTCGTCGTTCTTTGGAATTAGGCATTCCACAAACGTCATTACACCGTATTTTGCATAAAGACTTGGGTCTTAAGGCTTATAAAGTTCAGTTAACACAAGAACTCAAGCCGGCTGATCATCAACAACGTCGTGTCTTTGCTGATTGGGTCCTTGAAATGCATGAAAATGATCCGGAATTTCATCGAAAAATCATCTTGACTGATGAGGCCCATTTCCACCTCGGAGGCTACGTCAACAAGCAAAACTGTCGCATCTGGGGCTCGGAAAACCCAAGAGTTATTGTTGAAAAGCCTCTCCATCCTCAACGCGTGACTGTTTGGTGCGGTTTATGGTCCGGCGGGGTCATTGGACCTTACTTTTTCGAAAATGAGGCTGGAGCAACAGTTACGGTCAATGGATTGCGCTATCGAGAGGTGATTAATGATTTTTTATGGCCGGAATTGGATGGTATTGATCTGGACAACGTTTAATTTCAACAAGACGGCGCTACGTGCCACACAAGCAATGAAACCATCGATCTTTTACGGGAAAAGTTTCCGGACCGTGATCTTGTGATTTAACACCCTGCGACTTCTTCCTTTGGAACCACGTGAAAGATAAGGTCTACGCCAACAGCCCAGCGTCGATTCAAGACCTCAAATATGGAATTCGTGAGGCTATCGAGGACATAGGGCAGCCACTTTGCGATTTGGTTATGGAAAATTTCATGAAAAGGATATGGTCCTGTAAGCGTGGTCGTGGCGGCCATTTGGCTAATGTTGTGTTCCATTATTAACGGCATACCTTCCTCTTTATAATGAAATAAACATCCGATCATTTATCTCAAAAAATGCCATTTTTCTTTGAATATCAAAATAACACCTCTTATTGGAAAACCCTTTATATCCACATATTTTTGTTAGTACCATTATATCCATTCGAAAAATATTTTTAATTTTAAGATTCAAAAACCTTTATATCCACGTTATGAATTCCTGAATAGTTGGTAGGGAAATCTCTACCATATAAAGGTTTTTGAATTGCTTTTGAACATAATAGGCGTTGTAAACTATTACCTTGATCTTGGAGAGGAATGGAGGTCTCAAGAAGAACTCCATTACAACCATTTCATTTTTGTTTCAGTATACAGGCAGCAATCTTCCTAATCGATTTACGCGGATTGCGCACAATGTCGTGTCGAACTTAAGCCACATGTTCCGGAGTCGCTGGTGTCGTTCATAGTGGCGGTGCCGGAGGATTTGTAACGCCTTTCATCAGTGACCTAACCCTAGGTTTACGAGCAATTACAATTTTAAAATGGATATTTTTTCCTAGACGACCTTAAGAATCCTGTATAAGCAAAACATCTAGTTATATTACATAAATTAAGTCTGATACCACCAGGCGTAATCAGGCATCCATTCTAACCAGTTCAAAAACGGAACTGAAACAGAGATTATGATTGCATAATGCATTGTTGTCATTCCATCAAAAACGAAACTTCCATAATTTTTCGTTTAAATTTAATAAACAGTCAATTTCTTTCAATATATTCAACAATGCTTTCATCATCATATTACCCTATACCTCTTAAAACTTAAATGTTGACCATTTTTTTAAACTCACTTCTGTCTGTTGTTGATTCGGTTTCCTTGAATACACGAGCATAGTTTGTTGAACGTAAATCAACAACATTATCTAAGTATCTTAAAAATTTAGATCTCTCAAAAGCTTTCTCTTCCTCAAACAACACAAAGTTTCTCGTCATATTGAATCTCATTACACACCATAATAAAAGTTCATGCCATGTTAGACCAACCAATTTAGATGCAACAAATAACATAAACAACCCAAAAAGTCAATTTTGTAACTCTGTATATTATAACTATAGTTATATGTAGGTAGGTACTCGTATATATTGAAGCATCTGAAATATTTGTGTAAGCAGTTTTACTTTCATTGAGCCAAACTGTCTATTTGGCTGAATGAGGATACGAGTATGTCCTTTCTTGCTATAGGACCAAGATGACAAGATATATAAGAAAGGGCAAAAAAGGACACATTTGGCCACTTTATTTCTAAGCACC
Organism: Leucozona laternaria; assembly: GCA_932273885.2. NCBI lineage: Eukaryota > Metazoa > Arthropoda > Insecta > Diptera > Syrphidae > Leucozona > Leucozona laternaria. The sequence goes on from OW026367.1 coordinate 45,928,341, forward strand.
CCAACTGTGCCATCTTGATGCAGGAGATAAAAATTGTGTGCAGTGTATGCAGAGCGCCAAAAGGGCAAGAAGGACGAGAACCAAAATAAGAAAATATTTTCTTGGCCATTATGTAAATTTAACTCAACAGAAGCTGTATCCTTGCGGGGTCGATCGAAGGTGGTGGGATTCTGTGTGGCTGATGTGCATGTACAACGAAAACTTTGTGGGGTAAAAGGATTTTTCCTGTTCATATTTCACCCCCTCTGTTCGTTCCTCTTGTCACTTTGTCAGGTACGTAGCTAGGAATGCAGCCAGAAATTCAACGATAAGTATCAACAGATCAATTCAAGGTTCATAATACTAAAGGTAATATTATTAGCGTTTTCTGAGAAAATGGCGGATCCAGTGTCTTTTTACTTGTCAAAATGCTAATATTTGCTGTTGTTACTAGTAATGCCATGTGCAATTTTCACTCGACACTCGAGCTGCCATGTTTAATTTCTGACTGACAACCTGCGCAATATACTACCTTAGCTTTGTGTACTGTGAGATCAATTAGAATCTATAGAGGAAACATTTAAACTCACGGTTAGCATTAGCATATAAGTGTACCTACCTGCCTACTATCGTAATTTTTGTTAAATGTTTATGTTACTGTAAACCCCCGGATTGCTAAAAATCGTAGAATACTGAATTTCCACAGTTTGATTTTTTCCTAAGATTTTTTTCCAAAAATCATGTGAAACACATGGAAGTGACTCAAGATATGCCAATTATAACAGCTTTGGCTTATAGAAGTACTGTTTATGCAGCCCCGCAGGGCCAGGACCCTCCACCGGTGGGCATACTTGAGGTACCCAGAGTTTTGTTTTCAAGTGGGGTGAAGCTCGTTAACGCACGCCCACTTTTAATGGCAAAAAACTGTTATAACTGCTTTAAATTGGCATGTCTCTAGTCTCGTCAGAAATACATATGTGAGTTAGGTACTGTAAACCCCCAGAGTTGGTCGAATTCTAAGGATTTAACGGTAAAACAGAAAAGCTATCTCAGAGACATCACAAAAGTTGATAAAGTGACTTTAATTCAATTGCGGAATTTTACGATGCACGCGATGATAAGGCCGCCTTTATATATTACCGGTCAATCCTCGACTAACCCGGAGGTTTACAGTATTTCCAGTAACTTCAAAAAAATATGAACAATTATCGTATCAGAAAAATGTGTTAGCAACGCTGGTGTTGTCACTTAAAGATATATTAACTAATTAAAAATTTAATTTTTAGCACTGTAATTTCTCGAGGGAAAAAGAGAGGTAATAAGAGTAATAAGATTCCTGGCAACGGCCATGACCTTCTCAAGCTATACCACTTTGAAAGGTTTTTGGTGTAGAGTCCTTTGTCGTTAAGTTTCATTGCATCGACCATTGACTTGTGATTTTGCAATATGCAGTCTCTAGCACCTTCTTCTCTGGAGCTGGATGGGCTCGAAAGTTAGTCTGAGAAGAAGCAATATATTTGCTTGAAATTTTACTGCAGATAAACAAATTTAGTGTATTGCATCCTCACGAAACAGTCAAGCTGTGCTATATCTAATATATTTTGTTTATACAATGCTAGGGGGATAGATAGCCACGTACTTCGTACATGTGGAAGATGGTATTCAAAAGGAATAACAATTGGGACGCGGTAAACCCTGTATACCCATTCTTTTCCTCCAATGATAGAGATGCAGAAAAGCTTAACACAATCCAAAACCAAATGGCTATATGGCTACTGAATTCTTTTTCGTTGTTGTCCTTCGGGAGGAAAAAAAACAAACTTTGATTCCACGTTTTTGTTTGCGTGACATATATATATATTTATATTGCCATTATGAATCCTTATGTATACCTATATATAAGAGTAAAAAGGATTCCACTGGCGCACGTGTCTAAAATAAAGACTTACGTAACGTATTTTGCTTTGCATTTTAAATTGTTTCCTTTTTTTTTTTGGTTGTGTTTCATTCGCTTTAAAGCAGTGGGGGCTTAAAATTCTTACAGAATTTCTTTTCATTTTTTTTACTATGTCAGTTATAAGGAATCTGTAGGTATAATAGAAGAAGGACACGCTATTTAATGTATTGTAACAGTGAAACTAATACAGGGTGTCCGCCGAGAAGGTATACTAAAGGGTTTTCCAATAAGAGGTGTTATTTTGATATTCAAAGAAAAATGGCATTTTTTGAGATAAATGATCGGATGTTTATTTCATTATAAAGAGGAAGGTATGCCGTTAATAATGGAACACAACATCAGCCAAATGGCCGCCACGACCACGCTTACAGGACCATATCCTTTTCATGAAATTTTCCATAACCAAATCGCAAAGTGGCTGCCCTATGTCCTCGATAGCCTTACGAATTCCATCTTTGAGGTCTTGAATCGACGCTGGGCTGTTGGCGTAGACCTTATCTTTCACGTGGCCCTAAAGGAAGAAGTCGCAAGGTGTTAAATCACAAGATCTCGGTGGCCAATTGTGATCACCTCTTCGAGAGATAACACGGTCCGGAAACTTTTCCCGTAAAAGATCGATGGTTTCATTGCTTGTGTGGCACGTAGCGCCGTCTTGTTGAATGTAAACGTTGTCCAGATCAATACCATCCAATTCCGGCCATAAAAAATCATTAATCATTTCTCGATAGCGCAATCCATTGACCGTAACTGTTGCTCCAGCCTCACTTTCGAAAAAGTAAGGTCCAATGACCCCGCCGGACCATAAACCGCACCAAACAGTCACGCGTTGAGGATGGAGAGGCTTTTCAACAATAACTCTTGGGTTTTCCGAGCCCCAGATGCGACAGTTTTGCTTGTTGACGTAGCCTCCGAGGTGGAAATGGGCCTCATCAGTCAAGATGATTTTTCGATGAAATTCCGGATCATTTTCATGCATTTCAAGGACCCAATCAGCAAAGACACGACGTTGTTGATGATCAGCCGGCTTGAGTTCTTGTGTTAACTGAACTTTATAAGCCTTAAGACCCAAGTCTTTATGCAAAATACGGTGTAATGACGTTTGTGGAATGCCTAATTCCAAAGAACGACGAGGAATGGACAAACCTGGGTTTTCTTCAACACTTTGGGCTACAACAGCAATATTCTCAGTTGTTCTTGAGCGACGTGCACGGGTTTTATTCTTCACATCACTAACTTGTCCCAACAGCTCGAATTTGTCCACCAATTTCTGTATTGCGGTCCGACAAGGTGCTTCACGACGACCCAAAAATGTTTTAGTTTTACGAACCATCTCTGCCAAATTTTCACCATTTTTATAGTGAATTTTAATAATTTCAATGCGTTGTTGAAGCCATTTTTATTACTTGTCAAATGTCAAAAAATGACAGCTTCAAAAGTGACAGCTACCGAAATAGCGGGCTATTCAATATAACACCTCTTATTGGAAAACCCTTTACTTTGTTTGTTTATAATTTTTGATTAAATGAAAGAGAATGAATCTTATATTGATAAATGTTTTATTTAATGTCGGCAATTATGTATGGAATACAATATCAGGTAAATGTCCGCCTCTGTTAGTCTCAAAAATGCGAGTCCTTTTGAGCACATTTTTCATTACATTCTCACACATTTCACGCGGTGGTATTTCATTAATTTCATCATACGAATATTTTGTTTGAGTTGCTCAAGCGTTTCTGGTTTGTTTGCATAAACCTTGCTTTTCGCAGATATCCCCACAAAAAGAAGTCCGGAGCAGTCAAATCAGGCGACCGTGGAGGCCAATCAACATCAGCATTTCTTGAAATAACTTGTTGTGGAAAGAGGTCTCGCAGTAATTCCATTGTAATCCTGGCTGTATGCCACATGTTAATCAAGCCCAAGGCATGCAGTTGTCGCGTTAAAAAGTTTTCAATCATATCACGATAGCGCTCCCCATTCACAGTTAACGTTATGCCGTTTTCATTTTCAAAGAAGTAAGATCCAATGATTCCTCCTGACCAAATTGCACACCAGACAGTAACTTTTAATGGATGCAAAGGTGACTGATGAATAATCTGAGGGTTTTACATTGCCCAGAACCGACTATTCTGTTTATTCACATATCCATTCAAATCAAAATGTGCATCGTCACTCATCGTCATGGGCTAGCTCAAACATCCTATTGGCATATGTACGGCGGCGTAGATGGTCTTGTGGAAGAAGCTCTTGTGTGAACTGAATCTTAAATGGAAACAAATCCTTGTGCAAAATTGTGGCCAAACTTGTTCTTTGGAGACCAGGCTCCTGAGCACGGCATCGAATTTAGGTTGATGAATTGTTTTGAACACTTCCTTGAGGAGCAGTAATGTTTTCAGCCGATCTTGCAGTACGTTGTGGTCCATGCTTGGGCCTTCACCATGAATAGTGCGTTTTTTTGGCACGTTGTTTCTCCCAAAAATTTCACGTAACTTTCTCATCGTCACAGTAATGGATGATTGATTTTGATAAAATGTTTTAACGATTAAAACACGTTGGTTTATCGAATATTTTTCTATAATAAATTTGCCACTTGTCTACTTCACGACTGCCAAATATGAACTGTCAAGACTAATTTTTACCAAAATGGGGGCAAAACAAAGTAGTATACCTTCCCGGCGGCGGACACGCTGTAAAATCAAAACCGAAATGAAATAAGGATTAATTGCACAAGATTAAGTCCGACATTGATTTGTCAATACAATATTGCCAAGGTGCCTTAATGCTAAAAAATTAAGGCAATTTGGAGGTATCAATGTATAAAGGTAATTAAATTGCATTAATAATTGTTTATTGAAACATTCAGAAAATAAAATTAATTCCTCCACTCCATTAATGCATATTTTTTTTCAGAACTTTTCCTTTTCATTATAGTTAATCTCCTTTTATGTATGCAGTGATTCATCCAATCCAAGTAAATACTAAAACTCATCGGAAATTGATTGTAATTTGTCTATATCTACAATTTAAATAGTGTTAACAAATATCTTCTTTCGTATTAAGGTAGAACTATAGAATAGGCGGAAGCTGTCGGAAGCTTATGTCAAAACCGACCGAAAAGTAGCTTTCCGAAACGTCAGTTTCACAAGTCACCCTTAATGCACTTAAGTGGTTGGAAATGAGAAAACAAATTAAATAATTGTTTGTTCAATGTCAATTTTCACAGCACAGAGTGATAGGCTTTTAATTATTTAGGTACTTTGCGAAATCACTAAAATTCGATGTGAAATAAATTAATTAAAAGAAAATTTAACATTTTACTTCACTCATTCATCAATCAGAAAAAAAAGTCGAAAACTAAGCACCAAGCGCCAAATTCTTTTTAGTTTGATTTTTCACCATTTTGATTTTTGCATCCGTCAACTTACGAATGCGCGGTCGATGAGCGCTCTTCATGTCCGACGGCAAAAATTAACGAAAACTAGATGAACATTACCAAATCGCAATTATGGGCATAACATATGAATTCTTTCCGACAAGGTATTCTTGTTCTAACTTAAGATTTACAATAGGGAACGTTAACGTCAAAAGTGACAGCTCTCATTTTGTGGAAACTGACAGATGCCATTAGCAAGAGCCAGTTATATTTTCTTTTAAAGAAATTTGTGCTCAATTTGATATTCTATAATAAAAAACCTGTAAACCAAAAGCTTGTTCTCGAAATATTTGCATCCAAATCCAAAGTTATTTTACTGTATTTCAATCCCAACCTAAATAAAGGTCATATTAGATAGCAATATTTCCACAATCGATCCTCGAAAGAGCTTGCAGTTTTCAGTGCTGAGTAGATAGTTAGAAGACCTTTTCATAGATGTTAAAATTTCGACAACTCTTTATTAAAAAAATGTAGTGTAATGTAAAACAGCTGATTTTTTTCAACAGTGATTCTGAAACCCATCGACATAATAATGGGTGATTTTTTAGCTGGTTTGGTTTTGGCAACACTGGTTTTGACAGCTGACGTGTGTTTAGTACCTTGTGTCACTGTCAAACAGCTTCAGTTTGGTTTGCAATTTAACCATGGATCGTCTTACAAATGAACAACGCTTGCAAATTATTGAATTTTACTATCAAAATTCGTGCTCGGTTCGAAATGTTCATCGCGCGCTGCTTCCATTTTATGATCGGCATTCTCGACCTTCTGAGCAGTCTATTCGGAAGATTGTGACCAAATTTCGCACCAAATTTACTTTGTTGGACATTAAACCACCAACACGTTTACGTACTGTGCGTAGTGAAGAAAATATGCGGCCGTATCAGCTAGTGTGACAGAAGACCGCGAAATGTCGATTCGGCGCCGTTCCCAGCAGTTAGGCCTTTGTTACAGCACTACGTGGAAAATTTTGCGGAAGGATTTGGGCGTAAAGCCTTTTAAGATACAGCTGGTGCAAGAACTAAAGCCAGCCGACCTACCACAACGCCGAATTTTTGGTGAATGGGCTCTTGGAAAGCTGGCCGAGGATCCGCTTTTTTATCGAAAAATTGTGTTCAGCGATGAGGCTCATTTTTGGTTGAATGAGTACGTAAATAAGCAAAATTGCCGCATTTGGAGTGAAGATCAGCCAGAAGCATTGCAACAGCTACCAATGCATCCCGAAAAAGCCACTGTTTGGTGCGGTTTATGGGCCGGCGGCATTATTGGGCCATATTTCTTCAAAGATGATGCGAATCGCAGCGTTACTGTCAATGGTGAACGCTACCGAGCGATGATAACAAACTTTTTTTTGCCCGAAATGGAAGTTCTTGACTTGCATGATATGTGGTTTCAACAAGACGGTGCCACATGCCACACAGCACGCGAAACAATGGCGCAATTGCGAGGCGAGTTTGGTGAACAGTTAATTTCACGTTTCGGGCCGGTCAATTGGCCGCCTAGATCGTGCGATTTGACACCATTAGATTATTTTTTGTGGGGGTATGTCAAGGCTAATGTCTATAGGGACAAGCCAGCTTCGATTGACGCACTGGAAACCAACATCCATGCATTCATTCGTGAGATACCGGCCGATATGTGTGAAAGAGTATGCCAAAATTGGACTCAGCGGATGGGCTACCTGAGACGCAGCCGCGGTGAACATTTGCATGAAATTATCTTTAAACATTAAATTGCAAGGTTCAAACTATCGATTCAAATAAATATTTCATTCATTTTTTCGAATTTTTTGTGTTTTTTTTTTTTTTTAAAGTTCTAAACCTCTTAAAAAATCACCCTTTATAATAAAGGTTGTTTTTTTTTTTTTTAACGTGTGGTTTTCAATCTGGCAATTCTTTTTCGGAGTTGGTCTTTTTGACAGCTGTCACTTGATTTATGCTCAGTTTGGTTTGCCATTTCATTATGAATAGACTCATTTCTGAACAACGTTTGCAAATTCTGCAAATTTATTAACAAAATAATGGTTCGTTCCGCGCGACGCATCACGCGTTGCGTCCAATATTCGATGAAGCTCATTTTTGGTTGAATGGGTACGTTAATGAGCAAGATTGTCGTATTTGGAGTGATTATAATCCACAAGCCATTGTTGAGACGCCGTTACATCCTCAAAAAGTCACTGTTTGGTGTGCTCTATTGGCAGATGGAATCATTGGTCCATATTTCTTTAAAAAAATGAAGCCGGCAATAATGTTACAGTCAATGGGGAACGCTATAGAGCCATGATTAATTAATTTTTCGTGCTTGAATTGGAGGATGTTGATGTGGACGAAACGAAACAATCAATTTATTGAAGGAATCTTTTGGTGGCGTGGCTTCCAAGATCGTGCGATTTAACACCGCTGGACTATTTTTTGTTTGGTTATGTGAAGTCGCTTGTCTACGCAGATAAGCCCGAGACGATTGACGCCTTGGAAGAGAATATTCGGCACGTTATTGCTGACATACGGCCCCAATTTATTCGAGCCAGCCGCGGCGGCTACTTGCCCGAAATCATTTTTAATACATAATGGCAAACCCTAATCTTTATAATAAATCTAAATTCTTGGCAATAACATTAAATTATATATGTTATATTTCTTCTTGATAACCACACGTCTAAAAAAACACCCTTTATAATATTTATATGTGCATACAAAGAAAGGTCTTATCTAACTCTATCCGCACCTGTAAACCAAAAGCTTGTGCAAGTTCCGGTTCTCAAAATATTGCATCCAAAGTGATTTTTCTGAATTTTCGATCCAGGAAACGACTATAACTTTGAGACAGTTAGGACTAAGACAAAGATACGAACCAGCGATTAGACTTAACGAAGAATAACTCTTGCCAATTGCTTTTTCGGGACAAGAACGTAATTGCTTGGCAAAGTTATTGCTCGAGAATCATGGTCCTGCTATGTGGTGGAGACTGGAGAGGCATGATCCTTGTCAAAGGTGGCTGAGAACGCTTTTGGTTGTATTGAGAGGAAGGTTATCCCACTATCTTTTTCTGAAAGTGATGGTTCAGGCTTTGGCATTGTGATGATTTGGGAAGTAATCAACCTTTATATTCAATTTAGAAAAAAATATGATTATAATAATTATAGCAACTGTTTTTTAAGTAAGGTCCAGTTTTTCATTGCATGAGTTAACTCCGAGTTAAATCAGAGTTAGTTAATCCAACAAATACTTAAATACCGAGTTAACTCAAAAGTAGTTTTTTTCGGTGGAGAATTAAATTTAACTCCCAGTTGTCAAAAATCAATCTATCTATCTATTGAAATGCGACAGTATAGAAATCAATGTTTCGCTATAGAATTCGGGATGACGCCACTATGAAAATCACCCTTTTCATAGTGTCGTACCTACCTCGATTTGAATAGATTTTTGGCACACATCTTTCAGAAATATCTATTCAGCTAATCCAAAGTTAACTCACCGAATTTGTTGAGTTAACTCGGGTTTAAAATTGACTGAAAAAACATCTTTCAGGAGTTAACTCGGGCTTAACCCCGAAACTAAGATAAACTCGCACTAAAAAAACTGGACCTAAGAAAGATAAATTTGTATTAATGCTGGTAAAAAAAGTTAACTCAAAATATCTACCAAAAAACTCAATACCCAAATATTTACATTATATTCAGTTACCTAGTTCAAATATAACTCAAATCTGGGATTTCGCTAGACTGATTGGCATCACCTATGCTTATTGCAAGAATAACTTTTAACCCTCTGCTATAGATATTCAATCTTTGTATTACCGCTCACCTCAAGCCCCTATATAGGTTTAAGGTATACGATTCCACAAAAGAGACAGCTAAGTCTCCCATTTAATGTTGATGTCTGTAAAAATAATGAGCACACCCCCTATAGTTTCTTGTACGCTTACATCATATTATACACTCAACGCTACTTTAAGGATAGCATATCAGATACATTCATTTTTCGTCATGTATCTTATATTTTATTAATCCATTCGACGAGCGCTATACACCCTATACCCTATACAATAAAGATCCATAGAGGAGAAATTTATTAAACTCCTTATGGAACAGAGTTGCCGGATGGTTTCAGATCTGAAAATTATCTAAAGAAAAACACGAACAAATTGTAGTATCTTAAAAGTAAAATAATTGAAGTGAACTTGTGACTTAAGACAAAATATATAAAGCATATAATTAATTAGAAGCTGAAATTCTTGATTTATTTAGTTAATAGTTTCGAATGCCTAAGTCTTTTAGGTCTAGTTTTACAGTGTGAGGTTAAAGTTAGACCCGAAATAACTCATCAAATTTGGTGAGTTAACTCAGGATTATCTCAACAGAGGCTTTTGATATTTTATCTACTGAGTTTGTTTTGTCGTTCCGCACGCATTCTCCATCGAATAAGTGCTTCCTCAGTTAACTGTGGGTTAATTTAGTTCTATAGTCAGCTAACTCTGGTTTAACTCACCATACTGAAAAACTGGGTCTTAGAAATATAGTACGTGGTATTTAGGGTCCTCAATCTAACGTTTTTTTTTCAACTAGTGCTTATTTCTTGAATGGTAACACTTAGCTCATGTCTGATTTGACAGATAATTAGTTTTATCCTTCCGCTGAACGAATATGGTTGTGTATACGCTTGGCTAAGATGCCGATTTTGCCAAAAAAATCATCTTTTCAGATGAAGCTCATTTTGATCTTGGCGGGTAGTAAACAAGCAAAATTGTCGCATTTGGGCTTGTGGAAATACTTTTAAAATATTTGGAAACCGTGCAGTCACCACAAAGTTGGTGACAGATCACGTCTGAAGAAAAGTAAATAAGATGTTAAATAAAGGGTGTTTTCTTAGAGATATAGATTATAGAACTTTAAGTTGTCAAGACTATTTTAACTCGCGGCCATTTTGTAAGCTGTTAAGTGATTTATTTTTAGTTTGGTTTGACATTTCAACATGAATAGACTGACGCCTGAACAACGCTTCTAAATTGTGCCCAAATGGGCCCAAAACAAGCAAGATTTCCGTTGATCCCAATTTCCGTGAGCGAATTTTGTTTAGCGATGAAGCTTACTTTTGGTTGAATGGATACGTCAATAAACAAAACTGCCGTATTTGGAGTGATGATAATCCTCAAGTGTATGTTGAAACTGGCTGTTTGGTGTGCTTTATGGTTTGATGGAATAATTGGTCCGTACTTCTTTAAAAACTATGCTGGCCAGAATGTTACAATCAATGGTGACCGCTATAGAGCCATAATTACTGACTTTTTCGTTCATCAATTGAACAACCATGATGTAGAGGAGCTGTAGTTTCAACAAGACGGCGCAACATGTCACACAGCTCGTGCCACAATTGATTTATTGAAGGAGACTTTTATTGGTAACCGCATAGTTTCACGTTATAGATCCGTGAATAGGCTCCAAGATCGTGCGATGTAACGCCGCTTGACTATTTTCTGTGGAGATATGTGAAGTTGCTAGTCTTCGCCGATAAGCCCGAAACGATTGACTACTTGGAGGACAGCATTCGCCGGGTTATTGCCGATATACGGCCACAAATGTTGGAAATAGTCATCGAAAATTGGAACTCCAGATTAGGCTACGTCCGAGCCAGCCGTGGCGGTCATATGCCAGAAATCATATTTAAATTATAATGCCAGAAGATTATCTTTCGAATAAAGTAAATTTTATGTCAATTTAAAAAATTCGTCTTTGTTTTATTTCATTTAAAAGTTCTATACCTCTAAAAAAAAACAGCCCTTACATAACAAGTTGAAATTTTGTATTATGAGAAATGGTCAATAGTTGGTGTTGTATAAATGTGTACATGTAGTACAGGGCTATAACCACCTCTAGTTTGATTGAAATTTAAAAATTTAGTCTTAATAATATTTTAACCTATAACGTAAGATTCTTTAAAGAAAATAATAAATCTTATTATTTAAGTATTAACCAAATAATCTGGCAACCCCGTTAACAGAAAATTACACAAATAGTGTATTTTAAAGGTGTAAAAAGATCTTCTTTTGTTCCCTTATTACTATGCCCATAAAAGTTCTCAACGACGATTCAATATTCAACAATGTCAAGGAACAATAGAAAATAATTTTCTCAATCTACAAAATTATGGCCTTTCGGCTTTTACTAGAATATGGCAGGTTCGTCATCGTCATACATATACCACCCGATTCATGTCTGATTTTTGTCGATATTTCTAATCCAACCGACCAACATGATAGCCTCCTGGGAGCTCATTATAGTTGAAAAATGATTCAGTGCAATGTTATCTTTATACTTTCAACCAAACTTATTCATATAGAAGGAAGGTATACATATATATGCCAATAATAAATATACCTTCGATTGAAAGGTTTTCAGTTTGTTAGCCTCGTTTTTGGCAGGGTTCTAACCATTATCGTCACCGAAAGTGTCATTTGATGATAAGAATAGAAGGGCGGTCAACCCATATCAATAAACATGCTAGATATAACATTTTCAAACAATCCTATGTGTGGCGAAGACGAAGGCGAAGGGTATATATTCTCGTGTAGTAAAAAGGAATACTTTATTGTCACCGATTTGAAACTGACGATTTATTACGCAAAAAATGTCGTTACAAAACACATGAATGGCGTTTTCCTTTTTAAAGGGATGCTTTTTTTTTTTGTTATTTTTTTGTTATTGGTATGGACCCTTGACTTGCCTTGAATTAGTATTCCCCTAATCTCACCATTTGGCATGTCCTTTCGTTAGTTTCCGATAACTTTATTACTTGAGCCATTTGATTCATTGATGTAGTTATAACTTTGTATGGAACATTAAAACTTTCTTAATGGGTTGTTCCTTGCAAAAAAAAATAAGAAGAAGTCAAATTTGCTTGATTTGCATTTGAAAAATTCTGATCAATATCCGAATAAGTTTTAATAATTACTGGTTTAAATGAAATTTGAGCTTTTAACTTGCGATATTTTCTATATTCGCAAAAAAAAAAAAAACAATTGGAGATTTTAATCAAACATTGCAATCATAGAGAATACGGAAAAGTTGGTCCCGTAATTCGTTGGTACACATTACACGATGATAGAAGTCATAAATGACTTCTCATATCACCTGTCAAAAAAAATCATTTCAAACCGCCTGAAAACTCTTAAGCTGGATTTAGAGCTTCGATTTTATTGTCCGTGTACGTTGTTCGTTGTTAGTCGTACGCGGAACAACGAAGGTCTAAATGCTAACACCGAACAACGAATGAACACCGAATGAAGAACGAATTAATTCAAAGTGGCTTTGAATTTTCGGTGTTCGATGTTACCCGAACAACGAACAACTTGAGTGTAAATGCGAAAATTATTTAATCGAACATTCTTTTTCAGTGTCGTGCAATAAATTGGGACACTCTCCACGTTTTTCTTATTATTACTTTATAATGGGTGATTTTTTAAGAGGTTTAGAACTTTTTTTTAAAAAAAAAACACAAAAAATTCGAAAAAATGAATGAAATATTTATTTGAATCGATAGTTTGAACCTTGCAATTTAATGTTTAAAGATAATTTCATGCAAATGTTGACCGCGGCTGCGTCTTAGGTAGCCCATCCGCTGAGTCCAATTTTGGCATACTCTTTCACACATATCGGCCGGTATCTCACGAATGAATGCATGGATGTTGGCTTCCAGTGCGTCAATCGAAGCGGGCTTGTCCCTATAGACATTAGCTTTGACATACCCCCACAAAAAATAATCTAATGGTGTCAAATCGCACGATCTAGGCGGCCAATTGACCGGCCCGAAACGTGAAATTAACTGTTCACCAAACTCGCCTCGCAATTGCGCCATTGTTTCGCGTGCTGTGTGGCATGTGGCACCGTCTTGTTGAAACCACATATCATGCAAGTCAAGAACTTCCATTTCGGGCAAAAAAAAGTTTGTTATCATCGCTCGGTAGCGTTCACCATTGACAGTAACGCTGCGATTCGCATCATCTTTGAAGAAATAGGCCCAATAATGCCGCCGGCCCATAAACCGCACCAAACAGTGGCTTTTTCGGGATGCATTGGTAGCTGTTGCAATGCTTCCGGCTGATCTTCACTCCAAATGCGGCAATTTTGCTTATTTACGTACCCATTCAACCAAAAATGAGCCTCATCGCTAAACACAATTTTTCGATAAAAAAGCGGATCCTCGGCCAGCTTTCCAAGAGCCCATTCACCAAAAATTCGGCGTTGTGGTAGGTCGGCTGGCTTTAGTTCTTGCACCAGCTGTATCTTAAAAGGCTTTACGCCCAAATCCTTCCGCAAAATTTTCCACGTAGTGCTGTAACAAAGGCCTAACTGCTGGGAACGGCGCCGAATCGACATTTCGCGGTCTTCTGTCACACTAGCTGATACGGCCGCAATATTTTCTTCACTACGCACAGTACGTAAACGTGTTGGTGGTTTAATGTCCAACAAAGTAAATTTGGTGCGAAATTTGGTCACAATCTTCCGAATAGACTGCTCAGAAGGTCGAGAATGCCGATCATAAAATGGAAGCAGCGCGCGATGAACATTTCGAACCGAGCACGAATTTTTATAGTAAAATTCAATAATTTGCAAGCGTTGTTCATTTGTAAGACGATCCACGGTTAAATTGAAAACCAAACTGCCAACTCTTCGTCCAACAGGATCTTTTCTTTTTTGTTCAATGTTAAAAGCGCCGCCACTGCCAACAATGTTTTGTTATTGCTGTAAAGAAGGAACTGAATATAAAAACGGAATAATCTAGATGCTTCTTCGTTGTTCGTTGTTTTTAGGAAGAACGAACAGCGAACAACGTTCACTGAATGAAGAACGAAGGTGTAAATCCAGCTTTATGATATCATAAAACTCATATGACACCTCAAAATAAAAGGCACTCTTATGACTTCTTTGACATTTGGATTGCAGATTATTTCATTTGAGGCGATTTTCGAATTAATATTTTACAGTGTGGAAAATATTGAACATTTGTATTCTTTTTGTTTGTCAACTTAAACGGAAAGTAACAAAAATACCTAGTAATTATGCTAGTTTGGGGGTAAAGAATTTAGATTTAAAATGCAAAAACAAACTAATTCCCTATGGGCTAAGGTAAGCACTTAGGGCCAGTTTTTCAGTGTGAGTTAAGCCAGATTAAACTAAATCTAGAAGCACACAGTCACAAAAGAAAAAACAGTTTTTCAGCAGAGAATGCATACGGAACGACTTAACAAACTCGGTGGTTAAATAATCAAAAGCATTTGTTTAGTTAATCGTGAGTTAACTCACTAAATTTGATGAGTTAACTCTGGTTTAACTTGAATGTTTGATTTCTTTGTCGATAGATTGGTAAGAAAGAGAAGGGAATCAAACCTTATCTCTTCTACATCACATGTAAAATTTGGAAAAAGCCTTCAGTTAAACGACCATTTGTATTCAGGCATTTAGGCTGAAAACACACCAGATCAAATAAAAGCCATGTTTACAGTTCCCATTCTCGTGCGAACACAAATCAAAATAATTTGCCTTGGCGTAAGCAACCCGAGGACGATGCGTACTAATTTAATAAACTATATACCTAGTGCTTAAAATGAAAAACCAATTTCTTTGAATGCAACAACCATTTGCATCCAAATAACGTTGTCACGTGAATATCAGTTTTTTTCTCAGAAGTGTAAACCGACCGAAATATTTGTGATTCACCACACTATTTTTGTCCCACGCAAAACAATCTTGTTTTCGTCTCGTGCTTCGTCTTTGTGAATTGTCATTGCATAAACAAAATTAAAAAATAGACAATTTATTCTCGGTGCGTGAGTATAAATAAAGGGTGTTTTTTTAGACGTGTGGTTTTCAAGAAGAAATAAAAAGCATAGAATTTAATATTTTGGTCAAGAATTTAGCTTTATTATAAAGATAAGGGTTTGCCATTATGTTTTAAAAATTTCGACTCGAATAAATTCCAACCAAGAGGCCCAATTTTCGACAGCTCCAATTGTTGCGCGCGATGGCGGATGGACTCATTCGGGTCTTCTTATTCGATACTCTGCTCCACAGCAGCAATAGCGTCTTCGGTGCGCACTGTACGGCCGGCGCGACGCACAGACCGACGAACGGCATGACGAAACCCACTTTTTTGGACTTCTCGATTATCGTAGTGTTAGTTTTGTTTAAAACCTCAACATTTTTTTTACACGAAACCAATACTTGCCCTATAGATACGGTGACCATCCGTCCCGGGTTTCCCGGGATTGTCCCGTATTTATATAGCCTGTTTCTATTTTTTTTTTTTTTTTAGAAACCCGGGACGTACAAGTGTCCGGTATTTAATAATTTGTCCCGTATTTGGAAATTTTCTGATGTTTTTTTATTAATATCTGTATTTTATAAAACAAAATGTTTTACCTACACATCTAGACAATAATTATATTTTCATGCCCACTGAACGCATTCATTCAGCCTGTCTGTCAACGATATGGTTTACTGAAAGTCACTTTTAAAAACAAAATCTCCTTAGTAACAACAACTGTCTTCAAAATAGAAAAGTTTAGAAATTATTAGATAATGGACGGAAAACAAAAAGACAGTAGTTGAAAAATGGGTAGATATTTGTACGCATTTCTCAGATAAAACATTGATTGTGCAAACCTTTTACAAATTGTAAAAGCTTGTGTTTGCCAGGTTCTAGTTCTAATGCCCGCACAGAAAGGGTTTTTTTTTCAAAAGTGAACAAACTCTTAAAGCCATATTAATTGTTAAATATGTATAATTACTATTTAAGCCGACATGAATTTAAAAATTATTTAAAAGAAAACCACAAAATTGTAAAACAAATTCTTTCTGCCAAGAAGTATTAAAAGAAGAGAAAAAAAATGTACGTTGTAAACTTAGCTTAGTGTGCATTTCGAAATGTTATATTTTTTAGCTTTATATAATGTATGTAAAGGGTTTTTCAACAGGGACGCTACAAAAGTAGAGCAACAGGGACAGCAAACGACGCCATATTTCTTGCCGCTCTACTGACATTTCTCTTAAGTAAGGTTTGCCATTTCATGATGGAAAGATATACGAGCCAACAACGAGTCGAAATTATTAAAATTTACTACCGAAATTGGGAGTCAGTGGCCTCAACGTTAAGAGCGCTACGTCCAATTTATGGTCGTCATAATCATCCTAGCAGATCAACAATTGAGCGTCTAGTGGAAAAATTTGAATCCACAGGCACAGTACAAAATGTTCCCGTGCCAGTGAGACAAAGAAGTGCCCGTAGTGTCGAGAATATTGCTGCCGCTGAGGCTTCAGTCGCAGAAAGCTCAAATGTGTCTCTCACACGTCGTTCTCAAGCGTTGGGCATCTCTGTGACGTCGTTGTGGCGAATTTTGCGAAAAGATCTTAGCCTACATCCTTACAAGATTAAATTGACGCAAGAACTGAAGCCGCTTGACCACCAAAAGCGTCGTATGTTCGTGAATTGGGCTGAATAACAACTTGAAAATGATTCCGATTTTCATCGAAAAATCATCTTCAGCGATGAGGCTCATTTCTGGCTGAATGGCTTCGTCAATAAACAAAATATGCGGTATTGGTCAGGCAGCAATCCACACGTACTCCATGAGTCATCATTGCATCCCGAAAAAACTACGGTTTGGTGTGGTTTATGGGCCGGCGGCGTCATTGGGCCGTACTTCTTCCGTGATGATCAAGACCGGCAGGTTACTGTGAATGGGGATCGCTACCGTTCAATCATAACCGAATATTTTTGGCCCCAATTGGATGATATGGACTTGGAGGACATGTGGTTCCAACAGGACGGCCGGCGCCACAAGCCACACAGCGAATGTCACAATCATTTTATTGGAAACCAAGTTTGGAGAACGTGTTATCTCACGAAATGGTCCAGTCGCTTGGCCGCCTCGGTCGCGCGATTTGACGACGTTAGACTATTTCCTGTGGGGCTACGTCAATTCTATGGTCTATGCCAACAAGCCAGCGACGACTGATGAACTTCGTACGAATATCAATGAATATCAGGAGAAATAAATTTAATTAAATTACAAAAATCTAAGCCCCCCTGCTAGGAGGTCCTTCGGACATTGCCTTTGTAGATATAGTATGTATGTAGGTATATAGATATAATATATTTTAATTTTTTGACTGTTTCATTATTCTTCTCAGCAGGACTTCGAGATCTTAATCTAAAATGATTAATAACTGTTTTTTTTTGTATTTAATTTGTTTCCATCCTATCAGCCTATAGGTATAGGTATTAGGAAAAAATAAGAACGGGAAGAAATTTCATAAGTGTAACCCAACCTAAGTCTACTTTTTTTCTGTAAATTGTTCATAAGATTATTGTTTGAAGAAGGGTTAGAAATATTTTTATGAAAAGAAAGATAGTAACTCTAGACATGGCAATTGATAACAGTTTTGTTTTTAAATATACTGTATATGCGGTCCCGCAGGGCCAGAGCCTTCCGCCGCGCCGCCGCCCGGTGGGCAAATTTGGGGCACCTAAAGTTTTTGTTTCAAGTCGCGCGAAGCGCGTTGAAACAGATCCACTGTAAAATGTGACAAACTGCACATGGCCTTATATGGTATGGACGAGACTAGAGATAAACCAATTTATAGCAGTTATAACAGTTTTTCACCATTAAAAGTGGGCGAACGTTAAAGCGCTACTTGAAAAAAAAAAAAAAACACCGGCGGAGACCCTGGCCCTGCGGGGCCGCATTAACAGTACTTTTATAACCAAAACTGTTATAATTGACAAGTCTAGAGTCACTTCCATAAAACAAAGTCGGTTAAGTTACACCATTTATAAGTCAAGAACGGCTGGACAGATTTTAATGATTTGTTGGATTTGTCTCCGCCACGAATAGCAGATTAACTATTAATACATCGGAAAAATTCACTTTGTATGGTGAAATGGGGTAAATAAAAAAAAAAGACGTAGGATATTTCTTTCTATTTGTAGGGTGCAACGGGGTGCGAGTAGAAATAAAAAAAAGGATCCGATTCAAGACATTCTTTTTTTGTCTGAAAATGGCTTTGGGGATATTCTTTTTCAAATTTGTTATTTGTAGGGTGAAATAGGGTAAAAATAAAAAAATGATAGTTTATTTTGAGTGGATGGCCTTAGGAATATTTTTTTCCAAACAATTCGTATTTATGCGATGAAAGGGAGTAAAATTCTAAACTGGCATCCGATTTCAAAAATTCTGTTTGTGTTTGAAAGGTTATTTATAAAAAAAAAAAATGATATTTATGGAATGAAATAGGCTAAAAATAAAACAGTGTTTTTCGAATACAAAAATTCTTTGTGTTGGGAAAGCAATATAGGTTGGACTTAGAGGATCATATTTTTACAAATTAAGCCTTTCATTACGTGAAGTGGGTTAAAACCCAGAAAGAAGTATTCGATTACAAAAAGTCAAAAAATAATACTTTCATTTGTAATTTTTATGCAAAGCTAAGGTTTGACTACCCGTGCGAAGCCGGGCGGGCCAGCTAGTATGAATTAAATGATTACATCTGAAAAGAGAAATTAATTGCAGGTCAGAATTTAGTTAAAGTTTTTTCCGTAGATACATGACTTTCGAAAAAAAAAAAATTGCAATTATTTGTCTGTGCAACCGTGTTTACGTTAAGCGATTGTAAAGTGCATTTTTCGTTATGTTTTCCCTTTCGCTGTTAATCCCTTGAGCAATTGACCACGAACCCTTTAAACTGTTCAGTATGGTTGATATAAAAAAAATAGCCTCGGTAAGTGAAATCTACCCTTTTTTATGTTTTAACTCTGAAGTACTTATACTTACCCACTTGACCCAAATTCTTTATTCTTCTTTCAACTCTTTAACTTTTCCCAGGTAGGTGGATTTAACAATAAAACTGATATCTTTACAATGCATACTCATACATTATATGTGTACCTATGTAGTAAGTATGTAGACTTTACTTTTTTGTGAACTTTTCAATGTACTCCAGCTTCAATTTTCTCCTCGTTTAAAAACAACAATAAGAATACTTGGCTTGGCCAGCTTTTTGTTTCGAAAATAGCCCCAAGTGTTAATTTTGATTCTTCCCAAGGGAGTATTCCACCCTTGTTCCGAGTACAATATGTACACACACACAACACACTTTGTAAATGCAAATCTCAGGGCTTCAATTCCTGCTGCTTCTCTGTCACTATAGTTATAGCTTATAGTGCATCCCTCTTTCGAAATAATGTCCGTAGAAAATCTGGTAAATGGGTTTGCTTTGAATGAAATTCGACCGGAATAATTAATTCTATGAACGCTTTCTCCCTCCAAACTCTTTATGTCTCTCTTTTGTATACCAAAATGCATATATAGATAACCCAATGAAGGTGTGGATTTTCTTGCTGTGATTCACTGAACTCAGTATACGAATGGGGCTCCATTTTGAAATTAGGTATGCGATATGTTAAGTAAACTCAATTAAACCCTAGCCTCGATTAGAAGTGCGAAGCTTAGGTATGTTTACCAGTGCGAAGCCGGGGCGGGCCAGCTAGTATATTTTAAAAAATATCTTTAATGTTTATGCAGACGAAAGACTCTTCCTCTTGAAAGAACGCAAAGTGTTCTCAAAGTTTGTACCATTAGTTTTTATGCCAAAGTTTTACACAAAAAAAGTTATAAAGAAGTCGCATGGCAGCGCATCAACTTACCAAAATCCATTTTGATGATCGGAGAGGTCTTTGCCAACCTAGATGGAGCAGCTTGCGTTCAGAATACAGGACAAACGGACGAGTTTGGCATTCCTTACATAGCTCATCTCTATAGATTTTCATGCCGATTATGGAATTCGCAATACTGGATTCGCGGGGATTCACAGAGGTGTGTTCTCTTTTCTTAACATGACAAATGAGTCAATAGGAACGATTGTACTTCACTGCGAATCCAGAACTGGGAATTCTATAATCGGCTGTCATACTCGTCCTTGCAATCTATGACAAGGTAGTGGATGTCGGTTTGAAATTCCCAGTATATTTTTTTTTTTCAAAAAACTGCCTTAGTGTGAATGATTTAGTAGGACTTTTTCAGATCTATAAGGTTTTTGACGAATAGCTTCAGGTGTTCACATAGATAATATGGCATACAATATTTTCCAGGCGATGTTAAGGCCCGCTTTCCTCCGCAATATTTTGCCCGTTGCTTTGAACAGCGCGTGGTGATGGCAGCAAGGTCGACAGCTTTATTGGCCTTAGACCGTATGTTAATTGGAATAAAATCGCTTTAATTTGTATCCGAGTTTAATTTGTGACAATTATAAGGTTAACCTGTAGGTGGAAATGTCAAAATTTAATTTCGGAACAAAAAATAATCGAAATTTTAATCCAATTCACACACGGCCTAAAGTTTATATAAAGGGTTTTCCAATAAGAGGTGTTATTTTGATATTCAAAGAAAAATGGCATTTTTTTAGATAAATGATCAGATGTTTATTTCATTATAAAGAGGAAGGTATGCCGTTAATAATGGAACACAACATCAGCCAAATGGCCGCCACGACCACGCTTACAGGACCATATCCTTTTCATGAAATTTTCCATAACCAAATCGCAAAGTGGCTGCCCTATGTCCTCGATAGCCTCACGAATTCCATCTTTGAGGTCTTAAATCGACGCTGGGCTGTTGGCGTATACCTTATCTTTCACGTGACCCCAAAGGAAGAAGTCGCAAGGTGTTAAATCACAAGATCTCGGTGGCCAATTGTGATCACCTCTTCGAGAGATAACACGGTCCGGAAACTTTTCCCGTAAAAGATCGATGGTTTCATTGCTTGTGTGGCACATAGCGCCGTCTTGTTGAAAGTAAACGTTGTCCAGATCAATACCATCCAATTCCGGCCATACAAAATCATTAATCATCTCTCGATAGCGCAATCCATTGACCGTAACTGTTGCTCCAGCCTCATTTTCGAAAAAGTAAGGTCCAATGACCCCACCGGACCATAAACCGCACCAAACAGTCACGCGTTGAGGATGGAGAGGCTTTTCAACAATAACTCTTGGGTTTTCCGAGCCCCAGATGCGACAGTTTTGCTTGTTGACGTAGCCTCCGAGGTGGAAATGGGCCTCATCAGTTAAGATGATTTTTCGATGAAATTCTGGATCATTTTCATGCATTTCAAGGACCCAATCAGCAAAGACAGGACGTTGTTGATGATCAGCCGGCTTGAGTTCTTGTGTTAACTGAACTTTATAAGCCTTAAGACCCAAGTATTTATGCAAAATACGGTGTAATGACGTTTGTGGAATGCCTAGTTCCAAAGAACGACGAGGAATGGACAAACCTGGGTTTTCTTCAACACTTTGGGCTACAACAGCAATATTCTCAGTTGTTCTTGAGCGACGTGCACGGGTTTTATTCTTCACATCACTAACTTGTCCCAACAGCTCGAATTTGTCCACCAATTTCTGTATTGCGGTCCGACAAGGTGCTTCACGACGACCCAAAAATGTTTTAGTTTTACGAACCGTCTCTGCCAAATTTTCACCATTTTTATAGTGAATTTTAATAATTTCAATGCGTTGTTGAAGCGTGTATCGTTCCATTTTTATTAATATAACTTTCACTTCGTCTTGGTCTAAATAGTTCTCGATTCGTCATCGCCGTTGAACAGTTTGCAAAATTGATTCTAATACGGTGTTGCCTTGACGGCTTCGGTTCGGGACCTTTTCATAAAAACTTCGAACTTCTTAATAACGCATGTTCGTTCTTATTCTTTCTAAGAAGCCTGTGTTTTATGCAAAAGTCCAACGGCGAAATTCATCAAATTGTTTCCCTGTTTTTGCCGTGGTTTGGATATTTGCAGCCGTACCTTAGCTACGACGCGACGGACGAGGTAGTGTTCAGAGTCAATATTAGCCCATAGTAAGCCCACTAGTAGAGGGCCAGCCCTGGCTCTGCGGGGTCACATAAACAACAGGTACCTACCTACTTTTTATAAACCAAAATATTAAATCCATCCCTGGAAAAACTTGTGGATGGCATCAGGAACATTTTTTTTTCAGTCACTCAAATTGTGACGAAGATGACAATTCCCATTAGGGCTTGGGGTAGATGCGTGGATGCAATTATTCGACTCTTTTGTTACTTTTACTTTAAGGAGACGAAAAAGACAGATACTCGTATAAATAGTGTTTAAAGTTCCTGTTGGGAATCAGTATACCTAAACATTTAAGCAAATATTGAATCTTTTGAAGACCAAATTAGAAGACTATGTCCTCGTGCCTGGACAACGTCAATGGTTCAGTGTAGGTAATTGATGATCCATAGCCAATTTGTTGAAAGGCATCAGTGCCGTTGTCGTTGTCGTTGTGTTGTAGTGTTTCATCTATTGAATGTGTATGTGCAATCGCTCATCGTTGATTTGGGAAGTGGCATATTCCCTAGGGAAGGAAAGATTGATGTTATACATTTAAAGAAAAAAAGTTACCAAATGATTCACTATTACAATGTACCTATATATCTTAGAAATATATGTATAAAATTGGCTTTGTTATAGATTATGTAGGTATGTACGTAATTTTTATGCGCTTATCAATAATTGGAGTTTCTAATTGAATATCCTGAGTCCTGACAGATTACTTTGATTTTCCAAACATTTCAGCAAGAGATATATGTAGTAGAGACACAACTAAAAAGGTAGATCGTACTTATTTTAACACACAAAAAACTTTTATCAAAATCGTTTTTTCTTAGTGGATTTTAAACATTTGTATGGGAGGCACCGTTGTTTTTGTTTATTACAATAATTTTTGTCAAAAATCTTCTAGATAAAGTTAAAAAACTGCTATTTACCAAGTTTAATAAAAATCGACAGAGTCGTTTTTGAAATATATTGAGTTTAAAAAAAAAAAAATTTTAAACTTTTTTTAAAAATCCAAAAAATTGAAAATTTTTATTCAAATATCTCGACTTTCCCATGAACGATTTTGAAAATATTTTACTTATGTATCGGGCTTCACTTTTCATTTGATACCAAACTCGTTCGTGTTCGGCTCTGGGCCAGAAATGGGCAATTCCCTTTGGTAGATTAACTCAGGTTTAACTTTAATCTCGCACTGAAAAACTGGGTCTTAATGTGAGATAATCGAAGAAGTAACAACCAAACTTAAATGCCATACGAAGGAATTGCTTCTGGTTTAGTTATTATAGCCCAGTCGGAATGTAGATGAGAATTTTAAAAAAATTACACACCTATGTAGCGTTTTTTTTAATGTTTGTCTACATTTTTTAACCGCCTAGCACTACAGCCTCGACCATAGAATCTTGAATTTAAGGTAAATTATTCTTTCTTTTTTAAATAACTCATTTTCAACTTATGACTCTCATTCTATTATAGGTAATACAGTTCCATTCGATCTCAGAATAAGTAAATCCTTGAGTAAAACCAATGGAAAACGGAATAAATATGTGTTTTTCTACCGCTGTTCAACAAAGGTGGAAGTGTTGCCAGATTAAATTTGATTTTTGACACGAATTTGGTGAATCGCTTCAAACGAATTTTCGTCTCGGCTTAGGACCAGATTAGAGACATGCCAATTCATGACAGTTATAATATTTTATCGCCATTAAAAGTATGGGCTTGCGTTAACGGGCTTCGCGCGACCTGAAAAAGAATTCTCTATGGGTGCCTGAAGTACGCCCACCGGCGGAGGGCCCTAGCCCGGATTAACATAAACGCGATTTGGCAAATAAAAGGCGAACTTAATTTTGACGTATTTATATAAAATATAATTAAATTAAATAGAAGAAATTATTCTTTCTAATTTTCCTTATCTTTGTTCCTTTAACGAGTTTCTGGAGAAATTTAAATATAAAAATGAATCGTGGTGGGTTCGGATGCTTAAAACTTGAGAACGACTGCACCAAATTGGGTACTTCCTTCTACGGGTTTTTTTTCTTAGGAAATGGCTTAAGGGATATTTTTTTTAAATTTATTTAATTATAGGTGAAATGGGGTAAACATAAAAAGTGTCCGATTGAACAAATTCGTTTTTGTTTGAAGAGTTTTTCTTAGGAAATGGTTTGAGGGATATTTTTTTTTCAAATTTTATTATTTGTAGGATGAAATGGGGCAAAAATAAAAATTGCCCGATTTAGGAAATTCTTTTTTTGTAAAGGGTTTTTCTAAGTAAATAGCTTTAGGGATATTCTTTTTTAAATTTTGTTTAGAGAGTAAAAATAAAATAAAATCGGGTTTAATTTGTAGTTGAAAGGTTATTTATTAGTGGATGGCCTCAGGGATTTTTCTACAATTTATAGGGTGAAATGGGGTAGAAATGAAAAGTGGCATCTGATTTTAATAATTCTGTTTGTGTTGGCAAGGTTATTTTTCAAAATTTTATATTTATAGGGTGGAATGGAATAAACAAAAAAAAAAGGTTTTTGATTACAAAAATTATTTCTGCGTTGGGAAAGTAATAAAGGTTGGTCGTACATAGATGATCATATTTTAACGAATTTCGCCATTCATAACGTGAAGTGGGTCAAAACTCAGTAAGTAGTATTCAATTAAAAAAATTTGTAATATTATGCGAAACTTAGGTTTGTCTACCCGTGCGAAGCCGGGCGGGTTAGCTTGTATTAAAATAAAATTTAAGTAAGTATAAGTATAAGTGAAAATTTGGTAACTTTTTGTTGCTTTGGTTATGATTTATTGAAAATTTTGATTGTGATTTATCATAGATCCTTGGCAGGTGGCAACTCTAGTCGATTCTTGTTTTGACGTTTAAAAAGTGGCAACAATTGTTGCCCAAAATGTGGTCCAAACTTTTTTAGCAATTGTTTTCTTCGCGCTGTGAGGGTTTCATCCCCACTCCTCTCTCTCTGGAACAAACTAACGTGGTGGAGTGAGATAAAAAAAAGAGGTGTGAAAATGAGTAGTCCGGAGTGGTGACCTCCATGTAGCCCTCCTTCGATGAAATGTTAAACTTTGCCGCCTGACAGCTATGAGACCAACAATTTTTTTAAGTTCATAGTACATTTAATTCAAACTGTCAGTGGAAGTCACTAAAATCGTAGTTTTACTGAGCGAGAAATAAAATATTTTAATCCATTTTCATCGTTGGCAATAAGGGACACACTATATTAATATTTTGAAGTGTTGAGGATATTAAGTTTGAACTGTCAGCGGAAAGCACTCAAATCAGTTTTTTGATTTTCAGAGGTTTTTTTGTTCATTTCACATTGTAGCCTTCCTCTAATGAAATTTGACACTTTGTGGTTTGACAGCTATGGGATGAACTATATTTTGACGTAAATATAATATTGAATTAGAACACCTCCAATGGAATTTGACACTTAATGGTTTGACAGAGATGGGACGAACTATAAAACTGCTCTCCGAAGTCCGAATGAAAAAGGTGCATGGCCAACCTTGATTTACTTCTTTCATAATGATTTATTCTCTTCCAAAAACACAGAAAATATAAAATAAATGCCAAGATAAAAATCAACCGTGCGTCGCTACGGTGGCAAACACCATAAGTAGAACACTAGTTTGAGGCAATAAATAAAGATTATAAGATTTGCAACCCTACTATAATCTGAACCTTGTCTATACAATATATAAATACATATCTATCTACCTATAAAGATCGCCAGAACAGGCACGTTTTACTTTATGTTTATTATAAGCAAATTTCTACGCTGTCCCATAATATGTAGGTACATTGACCCATTCTCATTTCATTACGAATATCGTTGATTAATCAAATTTTCAATTCAGAGCATCGATTATCAATAACTTCAAAAATATGTTAATAAGAGTTTATAATAGTTGATTTAAATGTCTAAATATGGACCTACATTTCTCTGAATGCGGTTTAGTTTGTTGTTTCATGAATAAGTTATTTATTTGATTTAATTAGAATAAATAAAGTGTCTAGTGAACCGTAAAAGATTGAATCTGTCTATAAACAAACTACGCACCTTTAGTAATTTTTAACCGAGCTCGTTCAGAAATTAGGTAACTGGTTCAATTTTTAGAAGTGTTATTATGATAGCCAAATTTACATTTACAAACACTGCGGCTCACTTGATTAAACGAAACCGATTTTTTACTTGCTCGATACCGCAAGTATTGGTTTCATGTGGAAACAAAATTTACAGGTTGTAATCATATAATTATTTGCCATCACGCAGAAAGCGAAATTCAAAACTAGAGGGTGTTTTTTTTAGACGTGTGATTTTCAATCTGGCAATGCTTATTTCGGAGTTGGTCTTTTTGACAGCTGTCACTTGATTGATGCTCAATTTGATTTGAAACTTACAATAATTAAATTATTTTTCTTTAATTTGAGAAAACAAATCGCATTCATGCATAAAAGTGATCTGTAGTCTGAACGAAATTTCAAGCAAATCCGTCTTTCCGTTTAGGCGAACGTAGGTCTGTTCCCACAGCAGAAAAACAGGCCGACTACGATGCAGAGGGACGGCCGGCACGCCGAAAACCACTTTTTTAAACTTCTAAAAATAAACAAATATGTTTGGTGGCATAAAAGATCGTGGAGAGACAGGGCTTAGTGACTTATAACTTTCAACCATTCCTGTGTGCGTGGTGTTTGTTTGCAGGAATGGAGGGGACCTACAATTTTCTGCCGGAAATGAACGGCTAAGGTGAGAGAGGCGCTTATTCATGACAAGAGATACTCCTCTCATGAGAAGTCGTTTTTTATTTAGGTGGACGAGGCTGGGAATCGAACCCAGGCCGCCGGCATGACACACCAACCATAACGCCACTGACTTCTTCATCATCCTGATATTAGTTCTTTTTGCAAGGAACCCAGCAGATACTTTCCTCACAGAGCAAGTAAAAATGTGAGATTTCGTTATAATGGGTGATTTTTTAAGAGGTTTAGAACTTTTTTTAAAAAAAAAACAAAAAATTCGAAAAAATGAATGAAATATTTATTTGAATCGATAGTTTGAACCTTGCAATTTAATGTTTAAAGATAATTTCATACAAATGTTGACCGCGGCTGCGTCTCAGGTAGCCCATCCGCTGAGTCCAATTTTGGCATACTCTTTCACACATATCGGCCGGTATCTCACGAATGAATGCATGGATGTTGGCTTCCAGTGCGTCAATCGAAGCGGGCTTGTCCCTATAGACATTAGCCTTGACATACCCCCACAAAAAATAATCTAATGGTGTCAAATCGCACGATCTAGGCGGCCAATTGACCGGCCCGAAACGTGAAATTAACTGTTCACCAAACTCGCCTCGCAATTGCGCCATTGTTTCGCGTGCTGTGTGGCATGTGGCACCGTCTTGTTGAAACCACATATCATGCAAGTCAAGAACTTCCATTTCGGGCAAAAAAAAGTTTGTTATCATCGCTCGGTAGCGTTCACCATTGACAGTAACGCTGCGATTCGCATCATCTTTGAAGAAATAGGCCCAATAATGCCGCCGGCCCATAAACCGCACCAAACAGTGGCTTTTTCGGGATGCATTGGTAGCTGTTGCAATGCTTCTGGCTGATCTTTACTCCAAATGCGGCAATTTTGCTTATTTACGTACCCATTCAACCAAAAATGAGCCTCATCGCTGAACACAAGCAGCGCGCGATGAACATTTCGAACCGAGCACGAATTTTGATAGTTAAATTCAATAATTTGCAAGCGTTGTTCATTTGTAAGACGATCCATGGTTAAATTGCAAACCAAACTGAAGCTGTTTGGCAGTCACACAAGGTACTAAACACACGTCAGCTGTCAAAACCAGTGTTGCCAAAACCAAACCAGCTAAAAAATCACTCGTTATTTGCAAATTTAGTTTTCAGTCAATTCTAGAGCTCCCACTGTAGTTTGTTGTGAAGTTTGTAATTTGAATAAATTGGTGGTTCTTGAATGAATTCTGACTGGAAATCGAGAAGCAGGATTATACATATATTTAATTTTGACAAGCAGCAAAGAATGCAGCTGTTTAGAGTTCTGAAACAATACAAACGTACAAATGAAGGGAATAAGCACCTTGTTTGCCTTTGCTTTTGCATAATTTGAGTTTTAAATTTGTCAGTTGACAAAATTAAAAACACCCTTTTCAATGAGCCTAATTGATCGAGCCTTATTGTAAGAGTGCGTGTTTTACATGAGTTCTATTTTTTTTAAATGAGATATAAATAAGTATGCTTAATTAACAGTATCTTGGTTGAAGATATGTTTATTAACATTATGTTGCCAGTATACAGAAATAGCAAAGTAAAGTGTGTCTGCAGAAATTATATTTTAAACCCAAATAGAAAAATATTTTTAGTTTAAGTATAACTAAACCTTTTATGGTTATTTAAAGTTAAACACTCTAGAAAAAATGTCCTGTTAATGTTAAAAAAAATTGATCTGATTATGATTTCATAGATAAAAATAAGGACACTGAAAAATATACAGGGACAGGCCGTATCTGCCATGGTAACCCAAGAAACACCTGCTGTGTTTTTATCTACAAATTAAATCAATTTTGAGGAGAAATACCCAGAAAAAAGCTTAGCAATATGTAACCAGTTCAAGTTAAAAAAAAAAAACAAAATTTATAAAAACAGGTAGAAGTGTAACAATATCGCATAATTTTACATACCTAATTCAGTTCAGATCGTCAAACTTTATTCTAACATATTTAGCATTTTGTGGGTAATTGATGACAAAAAACAACCGATAGTGGTAATATTAGAAATTCTTATTTTAACTTATGGTTGTATTTCGTTGATTCAGAAGAAAAAAATTAATATAGTAATATAAAAGAAGTTCTCTGGCACTTTGCGCGCAGAACAAACAGAATGAACACACTGATCAGTTTGTTAATTTTAGGTGAGATTTGGAATTAAATTTATTCTAAATAAAAATAATTACACGTTTATTTAATTAAATTTCAGCTTTAGCTCTATATTTCGCTTCTGCAGAAACTGGAGGAAAAACATTTGGTATATCTAAAAAAAAACCTTCAACGCAAGTGATATGGAGACCACCACCAAATGTAGTTCAACCTTATGTTCAAAACTACTATCCCTATCCGCAGAACCCTTCTGAACCTCCACCTCCATATTACCAACCAAATAATGAATGCATTTGCATACCTGGTCGTCCTGGACCACCCGGTCCTACTGGTTCACCTGGGATAACAGGAAGACCAGGACCAAATGGACAGAGAGGAGAATCTGGTTCTATGGGGAATAAAGGAGCACCTGGAAACAAAGGTTACAAGGGAGTTCAAGGAACGGTGGGAATGCAAGGAAGAGAAGGAGCTAAGGGAACTCCAGGAAAAAAGGGTCCAATGGGTTCGAAAGGTTTGAATGGAAACATGGGACAAATGGGCATGAATGGAGGGAGTGGTGATCCAGGAATCTCTGGAAATCCTGGACAAAGCGGCCCAGCCGGAGGAGTTGGTCAACCAGGTACAGCAACACCAGCACCAACAACAACAACGACAACAACACCAGCACCTACAACAACAACGACAACAACAACACCAGCACCAACAACAACAACCACAACAACACCCGCACCTACAACAACAACGACAACAACAACAACAACACCAGCACCTACAACAACAACAACAACAACAACACCAGCACCAACAACAACCACAACAACACCAGCACCTACAACAACAACGACAACAACAACACCAGCACCTACAACAACAACAACAACAACAACACCCGCACCTACAACAACAACGACAACAACAACACCAGCACCAACAACAACAACAACCACAACAACACCAGCACCTACAACAACAACGACAACAACAACACCAGCACCAACAACAACAACAACCACAACAACACCAGCACCTACAACAACAACCACAACAACAACACCGGCACCTACAACAACAACCACAACAACAACACCAGCGCCAACAACAACAACAACCACAACAACACAAGCACCTACAACAACAACGACAACAACAACACCAGCACCAACAACAACAACAACCACAACAACACCAGCACCTACAACAACAACCACAACAACAACACCGGCACCTACAACAACAACAACCACAACAACACCAGCACCTACAACAACAACAACAACACCCGCACCTACAACAACAACGACAACGACCACAACAACACCAGCACCTACAACAACAACGACAACAACAACACCAGCACCAACAACAACAACAACCACAACAACACCAGCACCTACAACAACAACCACAACAACAACACCGGCACCTACAACAACAACCACAACAACAACACCGGCACCTACAACAACAACGACAACAACAACACCAGCACCTACAACAACAACAACAACACCAGCACCAACAACAGCGCCACCTCTTATAAGTGTAACTGTTGGTTAAGGTAAACTATTGTTTAATGCTGGTTCAAACGAGAGGAAAATCAAGGTGATTTACTATGTGCCACATAACTTGATTAAGCAAAAAATCAAGCTCTAAAAACTTATAACCTCTAACCCTCGACATTTGTATGAACTCTTTTGATTTTTAATTCTCATGTAAACGGGTTCAATGATTTTAAAGTGTTTTACCTGTTTACTATTTCGGCAAAATAATAAAGCAAGTTTTTATTTGTAATACGTCACCGTTTTTTTAATTTATTTGATTTATCTTTTAAGTAGATGTAATAAAAGAACAGTTAGCGATCGAAGCGCACAAGCACATTTTTACAAGGTGGCGCAAAAGTTGTCTTCCGGCGCAAAAGTTAATCACTATATGGACGAATTATTCCTCACAAAAATCGAAACAATTATTCCGCGTTCTTTAGATATAAAATACACGTCAACAAGACATGAATCACTATACTCCTAAAGAACTCACGCGAAATAATTGTTTCGGAAATTGTTTGGCGGGGGTGTTCACCTTTTGCGCCGGGTTCAACTTTTGCGCCACCATGTATGTACATTCACAAGGTGTTTCACGGATCTGAGCGACCAGAAAGAAATAAAGAGATATTTCAGAGTTCCAAAAATGTAATGTTATCTAGATTCACATTTACTTACAGGGTTATACCTTTGGGGACACTTTAGTGTCACTTTGAAATAATAGGTGATCAAATCACAGCACTTAAGTGGGCAATGTGAAAGATTAATGGGCAGTATCACAGTGCACACTTACCTGAATAAGTGTATCTTAAGTCTCCGATGTTGGTGACTTAAGTTCCTCTTATGCTGACTATGAAACTTTGCCTTAAGTACCACTTATTCCGGTAAGTGTCGACTGTGAAACTGGCCCTTAGAACTTTACTTATAAGGTTGGCTATTGTGAAACTGAAGTGAAATGATTAATAGGTTCCAAGTCGCTTACTTAGGTTAGAACTTTAATCAGACATTGTGAAACAGGCCCTAAAAGTGAAGCTGTTGATGTTGATTTTGAAAAAAAATAGAACAGTATTGGTTCAAAATAGAAAACTTAAGAAATCACTTATGTAAATGAATTTGTGTATCAAAACTTATACGAATTGGTCGCATGCGCTTAGAGAATATTTTCCAAACTGACAAACACGAAAAAAAAACTGACTTATAAATTAAAAGTTGAAACGTTCCATTCAATGCTTTCGATTCGGTAGAGGAATGGGGAATGGCAAAAGAATATAAAACAAATATCAAAGAAATAATGTTATGAATATGAAGACTTTTTTTTAAAACTATGTAGGTAGATACATATTTTCAATGCAATGTTATCTGAATATGGGTCTTGTGAATAAAAATAAAGCTAAGGCCAAAACTTGGATTTTAAAGTAGAAGCTAGGTTTTTGGTGAATACAAATAAGCTTAAACTAGAATATTATAGTTAAAGCTACAAAATAATCCAAATTTGTCATAATATATAATAACCTGTCTAGAAAGCTTTGAATAGTTCTTATTTTTAATATTGTGTTTAGTTATAGTTCCAATAAGGCCGAGTTTATACTCGTAAGAACACCAAAATTGTATAAGAAATGGTTGGAAATTAGTGATGAGGATTTTCATAGTTTATTTCGGTTTTCAAAAGAAAATGTTCAGTGGCTTTCTGATTACTTTTTAGGAGATTCAACATCCCAGCTTCCTTAATTTAAGTAGCAAAATTTGGTGTGAGAGTTTGAAGTCTGTGAAGACACAATCTACTTGTTTTCAATTTTTAAATGAGTCAATGCAATTTTGAATTTTCTGCCAATTCCATTAAACAGTTTACTGTATAGAGCGGTCTTTTGTAAAACCATGTGCATAATAATGATTTAAAATAAAAACATAGAGATTCACAAATAATAGCCTCGAAAAGTTTAGGAATAACCGATAATCTTGCAACGTCTTTTTAACCTTTTTTATGCAGAGGGATTATAAAAGAATATTTCCAAATAGATGGGAATACACAAGAAGACATTGAGAAGTTAAAAAGAACGGACACATGCAACGAGAAGTGATTTACACAGTGATTCAAAATAATAGAAGGTATACCTTATACCATCGAGGCCTGGGTACGCAACTTTCGTCAAGATTAGATACAGGGTTTTCCAATAAGAGGTGTTATTTTGATATTCAAAGAAAAATGGCATTTTTTGAGATGAGATAAATGATTGGATGTTTATTTCATTATAAAGAGGAAGGTATGCCGTTAATAATGGAACACAACATCAGCCAAATGGCCGCCACGACCACGCTTACAGGACCATATCCTTTTCATGAAATTTTCCATAACCAAATCGCAAAGTGGCTGCCCTATGTCGTCGATAGCCTCACGAATTCCATCTTTGAGGTCTTGAATCGACGCTGGGCTGTTGGCGTAGACCTTATCTTTCACGTGGCCCCAAAGGAAGAAGTCGCAAGGTGTTAAATCACAAGATCTCGGTGGCCAATTGTGATCACCTCTTCGAGAGATAACACGGTACGGAAACTTTTCCCGTAAAAGATCGATGGTTTCATTGCTTGTGTGGAACGTAGCGCCGTCTTGTTGAAAGTAAACGTTGTCCAGATCAATACCATCCAATTCCGGCCATACAAAATCATTAATCATCTCTCGATAGCGGAATCCATTGACCGTAACTGTTGCTCCAGCCTCATTTTCGAAAAAGTAAGGTCCAATGACCCCGCCGGACCATAAACCGCACCAAACAGTCACGCGTTGAGGATGGAGAGGCTTTTCAACAATAACTCTTGGGTTTTCCGAGCCCCAGATGCGACAGTTTTGCTTGTTGACGTAGCCTCCGAGGTGGAAATGGGCCTCATCAGTCAAGATGATTTTTCGATGAAATTCCGGATCATTTTCATGCATTTCAAGGACCCAATCAGCAAAGACAAGACGTTGTTGATGATCAGCCGGCTTGAGTTCTTGTGTTAACTGAACTTTATAAGCCTTAAGACCCAAGTCTTTATGCAAAATACGGTGTAATGACGTTTGTGGAATGCCTAATTCCAAAGAACGACGAGGAATGGACAAACCTGGGTTTTCTTCAACACTTTGGGCTACAACAGCAATATTCTCAGTTGTTCTTGAGCGACGTGCACGGGTTTTATTCTTCACATCACTAACTTGTCCCAACAGCTCGAATTTGTCCACCAATTTCTGTATTGCGGTCCGACAAGGTGCTTCACGACGACCCAAAAATGTTTTAGTTTTACGAACCGTCTCTGCCAAATTTTCACCATTTTTATAGTGAATTTTAATAATTTCAATGCGTTGTTGAAGCGTGTATCGTTCCATTTTTATTAATGTCGTTGTTTCTACTTGTCAAATGTCAAAAAATGACAGCTTCAAAAGTGACAGCTACCGAAATAGCGGGCTATTCAAAATAACACCTCTTATTGGAAAACCCTTTATATACTGCTTAATGTTGTTAGTATTAACTTGAAGTTTATATAAACCAAGTAAGTAAAAGATTTAAAAAAAAAGTCTTTTCGTCTAGTTTATCACAGTTAGAAATATCTTAGTTTGAAGTATCACAGTTTAAAGTATTAATGTTTAAGGCCATTACAGTTAAAATCCAAAAAAAAAATTTAGTTATATCCCGAGAATCGTGACTTGAAATTTTAATTTGACTTGAGAACAATTGGGTAAGGACAAGTCTATCTTTTACTAAAGGGTGTTTTTTTAAAGGTATAAGACTTTGAAATAGAATAAAACAAAGATGATTTTTTTAAATTGAACGGCACTATACATGCCATACAGCCCACGAAACAAACAATTTATTGAAGGAAACTTTTGGTGAGCGCATTATCTCGCGTCGTGGGCCTGTGGATGGCGTGGCCTCCAAGATCGTGCGATTTAACACCGTTGGACTATTTTTTGTGGAGTTCCGTGAAGTCGCTTGTCTAACGCAAATAAGCTCTTAAAGAGAATATTCGGAGCTTTATTGCTGAAATACGGCCACAATTGCTGCAAATAGTGTTCGAAAATTAGGCCTCTCGGCTGCAATTTATTCGATCCAGCTGCAGCGGCCACTTGCCCGAAATCATTTTTAAAACATAATGGCAAACCCTTATCTTTATAATAAAGCTTAATTCTTGGCCATAACATTAAATTACATATATGCGTTTTATTTCTTATTGAAAACCAGACGTCTAAAAAAACACCCTTTATAAAATAACAAATAATGAAGTTTTTTTACATCCTTTGCGAAACGTCCTTTCTGCTTCCTTTTTTTAAGGTGAGGATTGACACTGATAATTTTTTTTTTATTTTTCCAGCAACAATTGCTGGTACTACCGCTGTGGAACTCAGAAAAACACAAGTTTCCATGAAATTTGTAGATTTATATTTTTTATTAAAACGTCAAACTTTTCAAAGCAAAATTTTAAATTTTCGAAGACAAATATAAAGTTTTATTTACTTCTCAAACTTCAAAAAATTGTGCGGCTTTTTGCAAATTTTTGTAGAGATTGAAATTGGAGAGATAAAATTTAGTTTACCTGATCTGCGTAGGTACTAGGAAAACAGGAGTTTGTGACAATTTGTGCAAATTTGCAAGAAGTTTCATGGTACCAAACAGCCCTTATATTAAGGATATCATTTTTAGTGAAATAATGGAAAATGTCGCAAAGTAGCCTTTCTCTTAAAAAAAAGGAGTTGATAACAATTCAATTAATAATATTGAAGACGGATTAACTAAAATCAGATATTGTTTAGTAATTTGGAATTCCTCTCAAAGACTCAAAGAGAAGGCGGTTATTTTAGAAATGTAAAAGACGATGAATTAAGTACTAAACGCAAGAGGCTGCGAAAATGTCTTTTCAAGGATTTTGATGAAGAAATGCTGAAATGGATATCCGCCGCGCCGCAAAACAAAAAGAAAATCACAAAAACTCACGCGCACTGTAATGAAAGAAACAACAAATAACGGGTGATTTTTTGGCTGGTTTGGTTTTGGCAACACTGGTTTTGACAGCTGACGTGCGTTTAGTACCTTGTGTCACTGTCAAACAGCTTCAGTTTGGTTTTCAATTTAACCATGGATCGTCTTACAAATGAACAACGCTTGCAAATTATTGAATTTTACTATCAAAATTCGTGCTCGGTTCGAAATGTTCATCGCGCGCTGCTTGTGTTCAGCGATGAGGCTCATTTTTGGTTGAATGGGTACGTAAATAAGCAAAATTGCCGCATTTGGAGTGAAGATCAGCCAGAAGCATTGCAACAGCTACCAATGCATCCCGAAAAAGCCACTGTTTAGTGCGGTTTATGGGCCGGCGGCATTATTGGGCCTATTTCTTCAAAGATGATGCGAATCGCAGCGTTACTGTCAATGGTGAACGCTACCGAGCGATGATAACAAACTTTTTTTTGCCCGAAATGGAAGTTCTTGACTTGCATGATATGTGGTTTTAACAAGACGGTGCCACATGCCACACAGCACGCGAAACAATGGCGCAATTGCGAGGCGAGTTTGGTGAACAGTTAATTTCACGTTTCGGGCCGGTCAATTGGCTGCCTAGATCGTGCGATTTGACACCATTAGATTATTTTTTGTGGGGGTATGTCAAGGCTAATGTCTATAGGGACAAGCCCGCTTCGATTGACGCACTGGAAGCCAACATCCATGCATTCATTCGTGAGATACCGGCCGATATGTGTGAAAGAGTATGCCAAAATTGGACTCAGCGGATGGGCTACCTGAGACGCAGCCGCGGTCAACATTTGCATGAAATTATCTTTAAACATTAAATTGCAAGGTTCAAACTATCGAATCAAATAAATATTTCATTCATTTTTTCGAATTTTTTGTGATTTTTTTTTAAAAAAAGTTCTAAACCTCTTAAAAAATCACCCATTATAAACACGAATAAAACTCAAATTTCACTTTTTTCGCACACAATTAATGGCCCAGTCAACGTTGTACTCATGTCACCCGCAAACTCATACGTATTTCGAGTGATTCAAGCACAGATTAGCCACATGAAGATGAGAATCCCCGGCAGCCATTTTAATTTGCCTGCAAGCTTGAGCTGTCAGATATCAGGTAAAAAATGAGAATGTGTGTATAAAAACCTCACACATAGACAGTAGGGATCTTCAGACACCGGTTAAATTGTTGTTGCAATTCACATCTATTCATCGACGCCGGAAAAAATTACAAATACAAAAATGTAAACAAATGGGTTTTGGAGGGTGAAACGTACGAAACATTCTCATCTTCATATGGCTAATCTGTGGATTCAAGTGTCCCGCTTTTCCCCTACTGTTTAAGAGTTTGATTTTTATTATAATAAAATATAAATCAAGTAAATTAAAAGCGCCTTGATGGTAAGATAGTATTTAAGAACGAAGTTCATTTATTTGTGTCAGAAGAAAGAATCATTGAACTGAAGACGGGAAACCTGTGAAATAGTTGTTATTGCGAAGTAAGCTCGTTTCCATCTGACTGATTTTGTAAACTAAGGACATGACAATCATACGAACATTTCATGCAAGTTTTACAGTCTGAATCAAAATTAAAGGACTACCTGCTGTTATGTTTCAAAAAATTAAATAAAATTCTAAAGGGGCTATCCAAAGAAGACATTTCTAAGCGTAGTAATAAGTAACCAGTTCAAGTAACAAAAAAAAAAAATGTCTGCATAAAATATACATAGAAGTGTAACAAAATCGCATAATTTAACATAATTCAGGTCAGATCTTAGGAACTATTAAATCTAGAATATTTAGCATTTTGAAGGTAATTGATGGGAAGAAACAACCGTTAGCATGATAAAACAAAAAAAAAAATAATATAAAAGAAGTTCTCTGGCACTTCGCGCGCAGAACAAATAGAATGAAGAACCAGATCAGTTTGGTGTTTTTAGGTGAGAGATTGAAGTTAAATATATTCTAAATAACATAATAAATTGTCGCTTTAATTTAACTACAGCTACAGCTCTGGTTTTTGCTTCTGCGCAAAATGAAGGAAGAACATTTGGCCTATTTAAGAAGAAAACACCGGCCACCAAACGACCTGCATCACAAATAATATGGAAAACACCAACTGAAGTTCGACCTTATATTCAAAAATATTATCCCTACACTGCACCACCTACTGCAACCCTTAAACCATATTTTGAAACAAATAAAGAATGCATATGCATACCTGGTAACCCAGGACCACCAGGTCCTACTGGATCACCTGGGATAACAGGAAGACCAGGACCAAATGGACCAAGAGGAGAATCTGGTTCGATGGGGAATAAAGGAGCACCTGGAAACAAAGGTTACAAGGGAGTTCAAGGAACGGTAGGAATGCAAGGAAGAGAAGGAGCTAAAGGAACTCCAGGAAAAAAGGGTCCAATGGGTTATAAGGGTTTGAAAGGAAACATGGGACAAATGGGCATGATTGGAG
The DNA here is from genome assembly GCA_932273885.2 of Leucozona laternaria. Lineage (NCBI taxonomy): Eukaryota > Metazoa > Arthropoda > Insecta > Diptera > Syrphidae > Leucozona > Leucozona laternaria. Next base: position 45,966,514 of record OW026367.1, read on the forward strand.
GGAGTGGTGATCAAGGAATTCCTGGATATCCAGGGCCAAACGGCCTACCCGGGGGAGTTGGTCAACCAGGTATAGCAACGCCAGCACCAACAACAACAACAACACCAGCACCTACAACAACAACCACGACAACAACAACAACACCAACAACCACGAAAACAACAACAACAACACCAGCACCTACAACAACAACCACGACCACAACAACAACACCAGCACCTACAACAACGACAACAACAACAACACCAGCACCTACAACAACCACGACAACAACAACAACACCAGCACCCACAACAACAACGACAACAACAACACCAGAACCAACAACCACGACAACAACAACAACACCAGCGCCAACAACAACCACGACAACAACAACAACACCAGCACCTACAACAACAACCACGACAACAACAACAACACCAACAACCACGACAACAACAACAACACCAGCACCTACAACAACAACCACGACCACAACAACAACACCAGCACCTACAACAACCACGACAACAACAACAACACCAGCACCCACAACAACAACGACAACAACAACACCAGAACCAACAACCACGACAACAACAACAACACCAGCGCCAACAACAACCACGACAACAACAACAACACCAGCACCTACAACAACCACTACGACAACAACGACAACACCAGCGCCTACAACAACCACGACAACAACACCAGCACCTATAACAACCACTACAACAACAACAACAACACCAGCACCTACAACAACAACGACAACAACAACACCAGCACCAACAACAACAACCACGACAACAACAACACCAGCACCAACAACAACAACAACAACAACACCAGCACCTACAACAACAACGACAACAACACCAGCACCTACAACAACGACAACAACAACACCAGAACCTACAACAACCACGACAACAACAACAACACCAGCACCCACAACAACAACGACAACAACAACACCAGAACCAACAACCACGACAACAACAACACCAGCGCCAACAACAACCACGACAACAACAACAACACCAGCACCCACAACAACAACGACAACAACAACACCAGAACCAACAACCACGACAACAACAACAACACCAGCGCCAACAACAACCACGACAACAACAACAACACCAGCACCTACAACAACCACTACGACAACAACAACAACACCAGCGCCTACAACAACAACGACAACAACACCAGCACCTACAACAACGACAACAACAACACCAGAACCTACAACAACCACGACAACAACAACAACACCAGCACCTACAACAACAACGACAACAACAACACCAGCACCAACAACAACAACGACAACAACACCAGCACCTACAACAACGACAACAACAACAACACCAGCACCTACAACAACAACGACAACAACACCAGCACCAACAACGACAACTACAACACCAGAACCAACAACCACGACAACAACAACAACACCAGCACCAACAACGACAACTACAACACCAGAACCAACAACCACGACAACAACAACAACACCAGCACCAACAACAACCACGACAACAACAACAACACCAGCACCGACAACAACCACGACAACAACAACACCAGAACCAACAACCACGACAACAACAACAACAACACCAGCACCAACAACAACAACAACACCAGCACCTACAACAACGACAACAACACCAGAACCAACAACCACGACAACAACAACAACAACAACACCAGCACCAACAACAACAACGACAACAACAACACCTGAACCAACAACCACGACAACAACAACAACACCAGCACCTACAACAACAACGACAACAACAACACCAGCACCAACAACAACAACGACAACAACAACACCAGAACCAACAACCACGACAACAACAACAACACCAGCACCTACAACAACAACGACAACAACAACACCAGAACCAACAACCACGACAACAACAACACCAGCACCTACAACAACGACAACAACAACAACACCAGCACCTACAACAACCACGACAACAACAACACCACCACCTACAACAACAACAACAACAACACCAGAACCAACAACCACGACAACAACAAACACACCAGCACCAACAACAACAACTACAACAACAACACCTGAACCAACAACCACGACAACAACAACAACACCAGCACCTACAACAACGACAACAACACCAGCACCTACAACAACCACGACAACAACAACACCAGAACCAACAACCACGACAACAACAACACCAGCACCTACAACAACGACAACAACAACAACACCTGCACCTACAACAACCACGACAACAACAACAACACCAGCACCTACAACAACGACAACAACACCAGCACCTACCACAACGACAACAACAACAACAACAACACCAGCACCTACAACAACAACGACAACAACAACACCAGCACCAACAACTACAACGACAACAACAACACCAGAACCAACAACCACGACAACAACAACAACACCAGCACCTACAACAACAACACCAGAACCAACAACCACGACAACAACAACACCACCATCTACAATAACGTCAAAAACAACAACACCAGCACCTACAACAACCACGACAACAACAACACCACCACCTACAACAACAACACCAGCAACAACAACAACAACAACAACGACAACAACAACACCAGAACCAACAACCACGACAACAACAACACCAGCACCTACAACAACGACAACAACAACAACACCAGCACCTACAACAACCACGACAACAACAACAACACCAGCACCTACAACAACGACAACAACACCAGCACCTACAACAACCACGACAACAACAACACCAGCACCTACAACAACCACGACAACAACAACAACACCAGCACCTACAACAACAACGACAACAACAACACCAGAACCAACAACCACGACAACAACAACACCAGCACCTACAACAACCACGACAACAACAACACCAGCACCTACAACAACAACGACAACAACAACACCAGCACCTACAACCACGACAACAACAACAACACCAGCACCAACAACAACAACAACAACGACAACAACAACACCAGAACCAACAACCACGACGACAACAACAACACCAGAACCTACAACAACAACGACAACAACAACACCAGAACCAACAACCACGACGACAACAACAACACCAGCACCTACAACAACGACACCAACAACAACACCAGCACCTACAACAACAACGACAACAACAACACCAGCGACTACAACAACAACGACAACAACAACACCAGAACCAACAACCACGACAACAACAACAACACCAGCACCAACAACCACGACAACAACAACACCAGAACCAACAACCACGACTACAACAACAACACCAGCACCTACAACAACAACGACAACAACAACACCAGAACCAACAACCACGACAACAACAACACCAGCACCAACAACCACGACAACAACAACACCAGAACCAACAACCACGACAACAACAACAACACCAGCACCTACAACAACTACGACAACAACAACAACCACAACAACACCAGCACCTACAACAACAACAACAACGACAACAACAACACCAGAACCAACAACCACGACAACAACAACAACACCAGCACCTACAACAACCACGACAACAACAACACCAGCACCTACAACAACAACGACAACAACAACACCAGCACCTACAACCACGACAACAACAACAACACCAGCACCAACAACAACAACAACAACGACAACAACAACACCAGAACCAACAACCACGACGACAACAACAACACCAGCACCTACAACAACGACAACAACACCAGCACCTACAACAACAACGACAACAACAACACCAGCACCTACAACAACAACGACAACAACAACACCAGAACCAACAACCACGACAACAACAACACCAGCGCCAACAACAACCACGACAACAACAACAACACCAGCACCTACAACAACAACGACAACAACAACACCACCACCTACAACAACGACAACAACAACAACACCAGCACCTACAACAACCACGACAACAACAACACCAGAACCAACAACCACGACAACAACAACACAAGCACCTACAACAACAACGACAACAACAACACCAGCACCTACAACCACGACAACAACAACAACACCAGCACCAACAACAACAACAACAACAACGACAACAACAACACCAGAACCAACAACCACTACGACAACAACAACACCAGCACCTACAACAACAACAACAACACCAGAACCAACAACCACGACGACAACAACAACACCAGCACCTACAACAACGACAACAACAACAACACCAGCACCTACAACAACAACGACAACAACAACACCAGCACCTACAACAACAACGACAACAACAACACCAGAACCAACAACCACGACGACAACAACAACACCAGCACCTACAACAACGACAACGACAACAACAACAACACCAGCACCTACAACAACCACTACAACAACAACACCAGCACCTACAACAACAACGACAACAACAACACCAGCACCTACAACCACGACAACAACAACAACACCAGCACCAACAACAACAACAACAACGACAACAACAACACCAGAACCAACAACCACGACGACAACAACAACACCAGCACCAACAACCACGACAACAACAACACCAGAACCAACAACCACGACAACAACAACAACACCAGCACCTACAACAACAACGACAACAACAACACCAGAACCAACAACCACGACAACAACAACACCAGCACCAACAACCACGACAACAACAACACCAGAACCAACAACCACGACAACAACAACAACACCAGCACCTACAACAACTACGACAACAACAACAACCACAACAACACCAGCACCTACAACAACAACAACAACGACAACAACAACACCAGAACCAACAACCACGACAACAACAACAACACCAGCACCTACAACAACCACGACAACAACAACACCAGCACCTACAACAACAACGACAACAACAACACCAGCACCTACAACCACGACAACAACAACAACACCAGCACCAACAACAACAACAACAACGACAACAACAACACCAGAACCAACACCCACGACGACAACAACAACACCAGCACCTACAACAACGACAACAACAACAACACCAGCACCTACAACAACAACGACAACAACAACACCAGCACCTACAACAACAACGACAACAACAACACCAGAACCAACAACCACGACAACAACAACACCAGCGCCAACAACAACCACGACAACAACAACAACACCAGCACCTACAACAACAACGACAACAACAACACCACCACCTACAACAACGACAACAACAACAACACCAGCACCTACAACAACAACAACAACACCAGAACCAACAACCACGACAACAACAACACCAGCACCTACAACAACCACGACAACAACAACACCAGCACCAACAACCACGACAACAACAACAACACCAGCACCTACAACAACGACAACAACAACAACACCAGCACCTACAACAACGACAACGACAACAACAACAACACCAGCACCTACAACAACGACAACGACAACAACAACAACACCAGCACCTACAACATCCACGACAACAACAACACCAGCACCTACAACAACAACAACACCAGCACCTACAACAACAACGACAACAACAACACCAGAACCAACAACCACGACAACAACAACAACACCAGCACCTACAACAACAACGACAACAACAACACCAGCACCAACAACCACAACAACAACAACACCAGAACCAACAACCACGACAACAACAACAACACCAGCACCTACAACAACTACGACAACAACAACAACCACAACAACACCAGCACCTACAACAACAACACCAGCACCTACAACAACAACCACAACGGAAGCTCCAACAACAACTACAACAACAGAATCGACAACAACAACCACAACGGAAGCGCCAACTACAACTACAACAACAGCAGCACCTACAACAACAACTACAACAGAATCGACAACAACAACCACAACGGAAGCACCAACAACAACAACAACAACAGAAGCACCTACAACCACAACTACAACAACAACTACAACAGAATCGACAACAACAACCACAACGGAAGCGCCCACAACAACAACAACAACAGCGCCTTTGATAGATATTAGTATAGGAGGTTGAGCAGGAACAACCACAACGACATCCACGGTAACGCTTGCAACAGCCACCAAAACGGAAGCGCTAACAACTGCAACATCAAAAACGGAATCAACAACAAAACCGACCCCCACAAAAACAACTTCAACAACAACAGGATCTTCTGGTCTTATAAACATAGATATAGGTTAAGATATCAAATGGATGCAACAGTATGAGTATATAAAATACTAGCTGCATTTTAAAATAAAGTTATGTATATATAAATAGTCCTGTCTTTATTAATCTAAATGGTTCTTCAGTGCAAAAATTTAATAGTGCGCAGTCCCAGTCGGCAACGCAAAATGTAGAATGCGCAAATGGAAGATCTTGCACGTGCGGCTCAAAAGTATAAAGTAGGTAAGTATTGAAGATGTAACCCAGCACACATTTCCCTATCTGAAGTTAATAGAAGAGAAAAACCTTCGATTATAAATAATTTCTGATTCTAATTTAATACAATACAACTTGAATTGATCGGTCCGAAAAGTGATTTCTAATCGAGCGAAGAAGAGATTCATCGATACAAAACACATATATACCTACATGCATTTTCGACAAGAGAGTTTGTTGCCAAACTCTACCGCTTTTGCAATTTTAATTTAGCAAATTATGATGTAGGTAGACCATCTAATTGTTCAACAAATTTCCGAAAAATGGTTATAGCACCTATCAATAAAACCGACTACGACTACTGCCTCTTGCAAGGATGTAACAAATCCGCAAAACTAGAAGCCTCAGTATGAGAGCTCTCATAAGAAAACATTTTTGTTTGTTTTCCTGCAGTATGTGCTCAGCCTTCAGTCTAAGGCCTAGTACGCTGCTGATGCGAAACGAAAAATTCCATACAAAAATGACACAACGAAATCATAAACGAAAAATTTCGTCCTCCTTTTCGTTTTGCGATACGCTGTTCGATGAGCGAAATTGATAATTGTAGCCAAAGATTACCCATATGAAGATGAGAACCTCCGGCAGCCATTTTAATTTGCCTACAAGCAGGGCCGGCCCCAGCCAAATTTGCACCCCTTTTTTTATATTTGCACACATACGCTGATACAGATGCATAAGATTTTTTCTGCGTACATAGGTCGAGTGGGATTTTTAATTTACGATATTTTGAGTTAGATTCTCCTTGAATGCAACAATCAAAGTGAAGTTAGTTAGTGTGCAAGAAATAACTAAGCACAGTTGTGATGGATGTTAATTTGAGATTATTTGAACAAGTTTTGTGGTTAAAATGCAAATGGCAGGACATATTTGCTTGCGCAATATCAGATTACATTTCCTTGCTTATGGTAATGCGCCCCCAGAATTTTGAGCCCTGTGCATTTGCACATCTTGCACATATGGTTAGTCCGGCCTTGCCTACAGGCTTGAACTGTCAGATTGCACATAAAAAATGAGAATGTGTGTATAAAAACCTCACACATAGACAGTAGGGATCTTCACAAACCTGGTTAAATTGTTGTTGCAATTCACATCTATTCAATGTAAACAAATGGCTTTTTGGACGGTGATATGCCCACAAAAAGAAGTCCGAGCAGTCAAATCAGGCGACCGTGGAGGCCAATCAACATCAGCATTTCTTGAAATAACTTGTTGTGGAAAGAGGTCTCGCAGTAATTCCATTGTAATCCTGGTTGTATGCAATGTGGCACCGTCTTGTTGATACCACATGTTAATCAAGCCCAAGGCATGCAGTTGTCGCGTTAAAAAGTTTTCAATCATATCACGATAGCGCTCCCCATTCACAGTTACCGTTATGCCGTTTTCATTTGGAAATGAAGATATAAGTTCTACTAAACATTCACCCAAATTTCTTGGGTTTAGTTTTTGCATTTGGAATAGTTTCGTAGTGATAATCAAATCTTTTTTTTATAGCATGGCCAATATTTTTTAATACCTCAGGCAAATATTTATATCTTTCATTAACAAACCGATGTAGATATCTTCAATACGTAATTGGAGGTGGTCGACATTTGGATCGATGTCATAAGCATTAGGCTCTGCTAAATATTTATTTCTGTTTGATAAAATTTGACAACGCCTTCAAGAGACAGCCATATTGTGTAAGACAATTTTAATATTTTATGATTTTTCACATGGAAATACCGATACTCCTGAATTTTTTTTATATATTGATATTTTTTTTATATATTGAATTTTTTAAATATATTGGCTCTTTTGCGTTATGAGAGAAGAACTGCGTAGTTTCCTGGTAGTTTACGGAAATATCACCGTGCCGAAAATACGAAGCAGGACTATTCAGTGCCGAACTTTCACCGTTGGACACCTCACCACCAGAATTTCACCACCAGCCTTTTAGTGCTTGGAATTTTCGTTACAGCGGTTCTGCCACTGGGTAGTTCGTTGTCGTTCTTTCAACACTAGACTTTTGTACACTGCCTATATACAGGTAATGTAGTGCTTATTATTCATTATGGCCATTATTTCTTTTGAAAGAAAAGTGTGGTTAGTCACAATAGAATACAGATTTGCCAGTAATATCTACCCATGTTTTTTTGACAATTCTGCATGATGCAACATTTTAGAACATTTTATTCATTGCAATGTAAAGTCTAAAGTGAATTCTGTATATGTTTCAATTTTTTACGTAAATTTCAATTTGCTGTTATTGACAATAAAATATGAAAAAAATTGCGTCCCGCCAGTAAAAATAGTGTTGATAAATGATTTTCTAATAATTTGCATCATTTATTTCTAATTTTCGTGTTTTATTTTGCAAGAACCGCTGTTCTGCCAAATTTCCTAAATAAAATGCAAATGATTAGATAAGCTGAAAAAGAATACGATTTGTTATTGGAAACAATAAAAATGAACTCTAATTGTGAAATAACCATTTCTAATAACATCTACACTACATTGCCAACACAAAAACAAAATATCCAGAAACGAAAAATCTGACACTGAAATGGGTGGCAATCAAATATTAAGCACGAAATGGCAGCACTTAAAGATTTAACACTCAATCGGCGGTGGTGAAATGTCCGTCTATCAATTTGCTGTGGCCAATGGTACTGTACCGCGAAAATATGTACCGCCCCCCCGGCTCACCGCTCAATGTTCAGTCAGCATTCGCACGATAGACCAAACACACATACCGATCGACAGAGCAGAGGGCTTGGCAAACATTATTTTATAACTTTTGCCTCACCGGTCGGTGGTGAGCCAGCGCTTACATTTTTTCTCGAGTCATAGATCCGAACATAAACTTCGACAACGTCTGTATCCAGAAATATGTTATGGTTGTATTAGAGAAAATAAAACATTAGGTCTTGAAAAACTTGAAGAACTGAAAACTAAAACCAATCAGTCACAAGGAACTACTCTCTGTTTAAATTGCAGCTTTTTTCTTGAATATTCAAGGACAACCCACCTATGCAAACTTCAATTATGAAATTTCATCGGGATCCATTTCCAAACAAAAAACTTTGCCGAAAGGCCTAATTTTACAAATTATTTAACATAAGCTCTTAAAAAACTTGGCAAATTGTTACCCAAACGCAATCAATTGCTTTTTAAATAGTTATGTTCATATAAACATTTTTAATAATTTAAATAGTTTTTTTCTATAATTATTTTAATTATTTTCTGTTAAAATATTCTTAAAACTTTTATGCATATTCATTTTGTTCAAGGAACTTAACTATGATAGAAGAGGAGAAAACAAATTTTCTTGAACGCGCCGCGCCGCTCTGATAGTTTATCTAGCTGAACACAATAGACGCGCGTTCGATCGGGCGTTTGCACGCTCGCGATTATTAAAACTAATTTAACTCCCAGAGTCGCGTTCGCGGCTGCGTCTCCATTGTATTCACTTTAACGAGATTTCACGTATTTTAACTTTGACTGGCGCGAACAAGCGTTCAAACGCGCTTTACTATTGTGTTGGTACCGCCCCACTAGACGCCTCAGTATGAGAGTTCTCATAAAAACCACAGATTAGCCATATGAAGATGAGAATGTTTCGTACGTTTCACCCTCCAAAACCCATTTGTTTACATTGTTGTATTTGTAATTTCTTCCCGCGTCGATGAATAGATGTGAATTGCAACAACAATTTAACCAGGTGTGTGAAGATCCCTACTGTCTGTGTGTGAGATTTGTATACACACATTCACATTTTTTATCTGATAACTGCCAGTTCTCAAGCTTGTTGGCAAATTAAAATGGCTGCCAGGGATTCTCATCTTCATGTGGCTAATGTGTGTAAAAAACATTTGATTGTTTTCGACGATCTGCTCACCTTTCGCAGCTCCAGTAGCTGCTCAGCCTTGAACTATTCTGATTCGGCAGAAAGTTATAGATCTCCTCCATTACTGCCAATGACAATTTTTTAATTTATTTATAACACATTTATTTATTTTAAAATCAGATGAATAGTTTTATACTCAGGCTTTAAAACAACAACGTGATCGTACATTAGGGCAGGTTTGTGCGACCCAGTCAGGCAGTTTATTTTTTTACACGAAACCTCAATGATTGAACTAGTTTCAGGGTGTTAATGCACATAAATCAATGTATTCCTGCCAATAAATTAATAAAATTAATGTTCTCTTAATTGGAATTTAGCATTTTAATATTTGAATTTGTATCGAAAATTATTCAATCGATTTTATTTTTTTTTTAATAAATTCATTAAGAAACAACTTAAATTAGTTTGGTTTTCTATTTATATAATGAAACAAATATATTCAGAGAAATCATGACGATAGGCTGGCAAAATTTTGAGACTTTTAATATTTAACAGTTCATTAAATCTAAATGAATAAATAAATAGGCTAATTTTATGTGTGTTCGTTTCCAAAAACGCATACATAAATTAATTTATGCTAAAAAGTTGTACATTACATGACTCGGGTTTAGCCAAGGAGTTAAACTAAATCAGTTTCTTAGTGATAGCTTACGTTAAAAAAATGTTATAAGCTAAAAAAAAAAGTCAGAAAATAGATTGTTGTTGTTGATTGATATATAAAGTGCATTCAAATAATTTTGGGAAATTTCGGATAAGGCTCGGTTTATGTCTTCCGTATTATTTTTGTTGCCCAGAACGTTTTCAATGATTTCTAATGGCCTGTATCACAAAATAACTACGATAGTTCGATTTAACATAAGAATTAACAACATTTTCTGTATATCACAAAAATTTAAGTTAACAATCTACTTCACAATAATTAGCTCAAACCCTTAAGGGCCAGTTTCACAGTCGACACTTACCGAAATAAGTGGCACTTAAGTTTCCCATATTAGGAATTTAAGCTTAATTTCATAGCTAGCGTAAGTGGAACTTAAGTCACCAACATCGGAGACTTAAGTGCCATTTAATTCAGGGAACAGTGAACGGTGATATTGGGAATTAATCTTTCAAATTCCCCACTTAAGTGTCACTTTTCTGACTGTGAAACTGGCCCTAAGAGTGGGAAACTTGTTAAAAATTATTGTTATATTTTTGAAAAATTTTAACTGAGTCATACCTAACTCATATCTTAACACATTCGAGTGTCGGGACAATAAAGCGGAAAAAAAACGGTTGAACCTCGAAGCTCAAACAATAAAATTCAGCTTCGATTTTGGTGATAAAAATGTTTGCAAAATGTTTGTTTTGTTTTGAATGTCTTTAAAAATAGGTATTATGATGCTTTATTTGGATATATCGGAATAACAGCCCTTTTCTACTATTCATCAAGAGGAATTTTTCTTGAATTTTCACTTATCACTATTATGCTATTTATTTGAAGTGAATCTAGGTTCAAGTAGGCAGGGACGGCCCCAGCGCAAGTTCAGATTACATTTTCTTGCTCCTGGTAATGCGCCCCTAGAATTTTGCGCCTGCAAGTAGGGAAAGTCGGTAATACTCCGCGGTATTCTCTTATTCACGTGAACGCATTCACTTTCTAAAATTCATATCCGCATATGAAATGTTGCGGATTTTTTCATTTTTATTGGATTGCCTGCGAAGTGATTAGGAAAATATAAGTTAAATCTAGTTTATTGCCTAATTTAAAATATTTGTCTGTAAATGATAGCTTATTATAATTTTTCGGGGTAGAACAACAAATAGAGATCGATTCATCCCTCTATTTTCTGCAATGAAATTAAATCCAGTTTTTCAAAAAACAAGTGCTCTGTTTGTTGATTTTCTTATTACTCTGTTTGGAAGTGGAAAAAAGTTTAATAACTGTTTATATTTGTTGTTCTTTTAATTTAAAATGATTAACCAAAACAATTTACCCAAATTTTCCAAGATTTTGACACATGAACAGCTGTTTTCGTGCTTGTCAAATGAGTTGGGGTAATGTAGTTCACCCGACGGACGCGACGGTTAGCAGAATGGAAAGGTAGAGTGAAAGGAAATCGAATGGGTGAATCGAATTTACGATTCACGTGAATAGCAGAACAGGGCTGTTAAATTGTTCAAAGACCTATTCACAATGAATACGTTTTTGCCGAGTTTCTAAGTTCTTGCATTAAGGAAATGCCCAGATTTTAGCACATCTCAAGACATGGAAACGGTTTTTATTTTATTTTGAACTTTTTATATAACGTCCCTTACTTTGGTGGTATCGATATGTGAATTTGTTTGCTAATTTAAGGCTTATTTGTTGGTCAAACCAAACATTTGTAGCTCGCATAGGTTTTTTAGTTATTACAGTTTCCGCTAAAATAAGTCTGAAGTTAGCGGACAAAAATACGAAAACAATAATACACTTGCAGCCAAATTAATAAACGTGGAATAGCGAAGGGTTACTCCTTATTCCGTGAACTAAGTGCAAAATGTTCATAAAAAAACAAAATTTCTAATAGTGTTGACGTTTACTAAGCTAAACCACCGAACTAGGTGGTGATCAGTAAAACAACCATTTAGCCAGGCACTTACAAGCAGACCGCTGTAATTAATCTACAACTACAAGTACAATTACCTTGTACTGTAATATTTTAAGTACAAGGATTATGGATATTGCACTTAAAATTCTAAGTACCAGTACCAGAACTAGTACTTTTAAATATACATCGTATTTAAACATTTGGTATTGATTACTTAAGTAATTAAATGAATTGTACTTAAATACTTCTTAAATCCTTTTATTTTCTTTAGTAGGCGCTTATAATTATTTGTAATTCTTAAAGTATTTCTAGTTCTTTTTATAAGTATCTAACTAGTAGGCCCGCCCGGCTTCGCACGGATATTCAAACCTAAGCTTCGCATAAAAATAACAAAATAAAATATTATTTTTTGACTTTTTTTTTGTAATCGAATACTACTTTCTGGGTTTTTTATCCACTTACCGTTATAAAAGGCTAAATTTGTAAAAAAAATATGCTCCTCTAAATCCAACCTTTATAGCTTTCCAAACAGAAAGAATTTTTGTATTTCAAAACCATTGTTATATTTTTGTCCCATTTCACTCTATAAATAGTATTTTTTTTTTAATAACCAAAAAGAATTTCTTAAATCGGAAATTTTTAATTTTTACCCTATTTCACCCTATAAATAACAAAATTCCGAAGAAAACTTTTCAAACAAAAAAAGAATTTCTTAAATCGGACATTTTTTTTATTTTTTACCCCATTTCACCCTACAAATAACAACATTTTGAAAAAGAATACCTCTACAGCAATTTCCGTAGGAATGCCCTGTGAAACACCCAATCGGATATTTTTTTTTTTAATTTACCCCATTTCACCCTACAAATAACAAATCTTTCAAAAAAAAAAAAAATTGCTTAAGCCTTAAGTTGTACTTAAGTAATAATATATTTATTTATTCTATAGCTCTGCTTACGAGTTTAATTCCGAGGACGTATTGAGTTCATATTAGTTTGAAGGTTATATGTAGGTAAAAACGCTCACAGTGCGTCGCTTGCATCGAGCCGGTAGATATTCATCTTTACATACATTTTCTGTGCTTTGGAAAAAAAAAAAAACAAAATCCTATGCAATAAGCAAAGGTTGTCAAAAACGCCATCTCTTTTGAAGGACAGTTCTATAATTCGTCCCCTATCTGTCAAATCATTAAGTTTTAAATTCCATTGGAGGAGTTTGAATTAAATCAAAACAAAGTGGGTTTAAAGGTACATCATTTACAACTCAAGGACGGCTCTGGACCGATTTTAATGATCTCTGATTTGTTTGATTCGTTTCCGCTTCAAATTGCAGAACAACGATTAATATTTCGGAAAAATTCACTTAGTAGGGTAAAATGGGGTAAAATGAAAAAGCCGTATCCGATTGAAAAAAACTCTACCTGTGTTTAAAAGGTAATTTTTAGTAATTGGCTTTAGGGATATTCTTTTTCAAAAATTTGGTATTTATAGGGTGAAAAGGGGTAAGAACCAGTATTGGTATCCGATTTCAAAAATTCTGTTTGTGTTTGAAAGGTTATTTGAAAAAAAATGCTATTTATAGAGTGAAATAGATAAAAACTCAGAAAGTACCTAGTAGGTATTCAATTACAAAAAGTCAAAAACTAATATGTTCTTTTGTAATTTTTATGCGAAGCTTATGTTTGTTTACCTGTGCGAAGCCGGGCGGGCCAGCTAGTATTCTATATATCTGTGTCAAAACATAGTTTGTCAATAGCTGTAAAACTGAAAATTGTCAAATGTCATTGGAAGAAAGGCTCTTCGATCAACTAGTGATTAAACTATTTAGTTGCTATTAAATTGCATGTGTGCGTCTAGGACCTAGCACCTAGCGCCTAGCCTAACAGGAACCGGCGATATATTTACTTATGTCGTTTTCCATTGGACGTCCGGAAGCATCCGGAATCATAACGAACTCTTCTGAAACCATTCCATTGGCAAAAATAACTGTCAACCGACGCTTCTGAGAAGAGAATTTCGGTTTTCGTTTTGAAATCATAATCCACTCAAGAAGCACGAATACATTTCAGCTCTAACCTCAGAACCTCAGAAGAAAGAAAAAGCTCTTGAATTTGCTTACAATTGGGAAAGGTAACTCTGTTTGGATGAGCACAATTTCAATACACACATCGTAGATGACGACGACGATGCACGATCCTTCATCGTCAGTATCACAGATTAGCCACATGAAGATGAGAATCCCCGGCAGCCATTTTCATTTGCCTACAAGCTTGAGCTGTCAGATATCAGATAAAAAATGAGAATGTGTGTATAAAAACCTCACACATAGACAGTAGGGATCTTCAGACACCAGTTAAATTGTTGTTGCAATTCACATCTATTCATCGACGCGGGAAGAAATTACAAATACAACAATGTAAACAAATGGGTTTTGGAGGGTGAAACGTACGAAACATTCTCATCTTCATATGGCTAATCTGTGGTCAGTATCTTTTCAGCAGTGGGATACAGCGGTCATGGTAGTGTGCACGCAGAATTACAACGAATCATATAACTTATGGCCAAATCACAATCACGCGTTCGGTCGGTCGGGCGTTGACGGGCTTTTTACCGACTTTACGATATCATGTGTCATTAAGCGCGACCATAGAATGTGCAAAACGAAATGTAGCTTCAAACTTCGGGCGTTGAGAAGTTACGAATATGACAGAATAAAAGTTCTATTTCCTTATAAATGCACGTTAAAAATTCTCCGCAGATAAGAGAGAAACAAAAATGTCTCTGTAGTTTATGATTTCATTTATAGGGAGTAACAACCAGTGAAATAAATAGCTTTACTAAAGGAGGTAAATACTAATGTCCATTGGGTTTTCTTTTTTAATTATTTCATAATTTTACAACCATCTTCCGAAATTGATAATAACAAAAAAAACATTTCTTCAAGCATTTTTAACTTTGATAATTAATCCAAAGAATGACATTAGTCAACGATGTCATTCTTTGGTGTCAACAAATGCGTGAAAAATAAGCAAACGTTAGGAAAAAAGAGATATGTATACAACACCGTTTTCACTAAGATCCGTATTGTTTTATTTTCATGCGATGATCTACATGGATCATTGGCGATAATAAAATGCAGCAACAACATCGCCTAAAGGCTTAGCCCAGAAAATTTTCGTGGCTTAACTTAAGGGCGGAATAAAACTGTGTTACACAATTCCAATCATGGTGAACAGTTCTAAGAATCGAAAAAAGTTTTATAAGTAAAAAGAATTTCAATTTTTGGTTTCTTACGATTGTCAAAAATAAAATAAAAAATACTAAAATTAAATAGCGTTTTCCTTGTTTTTCTGATTACTCCAGAAAAATGGTGTGTTTGACAATGACATCTTTTTGCAATATCAACGAGGAAATGTGGATCTACGCTCTCTCTAAATTAAATACATTGTAGCGATCACTGATCTTTATAAAACATTACATAGAGTTCAGTGGTAGCGAAACACCACTCCACAACAGACAACACATAACATGAGACAAGTGTGAAATCGGCTTTAGAGTACGTAAACCAGAGAAAATACCTTCTCCGGAACCAAATAACAATAACCTAAATCAAACATGGCTACTTCCAAAACAGCTGTTTACAATACAAAGAAAATCTTTTATAGGTATGTAGGTACGTTGAAATGAAATAAATGAAACACAAACTGATTTCACAGGATTTTTGTTAATGAATTGTTTTTAGTTTAGAACCAATTAATGAAAATATACATTTATGCATCTGCTGTAATAATAAAAATGTGCCAATCAATATTCAAGGCTTTATAATATCCAATTCAATATGTATGTTGAATCCTAACTAAACCATTAGTACACATGTATGTACATAGGTATAATTTTCATTTTTGCTGCTACCTAAAAAAGTCACTCATTGCAAACAAACTTTCTTGGTTTTTCTATAAATTTGATGATAATCAATTGTTTCTTCTAAATAACAAATCATAAATTGCATAAAAACTTTTACATTTGAAAGAAATAGAATAACCAACACAAAAAGGAGAATTATTGTGAGCTGTAAAAGCGCCAGCAAAATAGAAAATAGATCTATTCGGGCGTTGGGTTCCAGCTTACGATATTTAAGATCTAAAGCTGCGCAACGCCTGAGGTAACATTTAAAATTGCCACATAAGAGTCCATTGTTCCTATTCAATCTGTCAAAGTCGGAGCGAGCGAACGCGTTATTGTGGTTTGGCTATTAAACGTAAGTCAGTGGCAATACAGTATAGGTAGATATTTCTTTTGCAGGCAAATACAAAATAATGAACTGGCAGGGCATTTCACCGACACGACGATTCACAAATACAATGACAACATTTCAAAGTTGAGTAGAATTAGTTAGCACTGTTCCATTGGATTTCAGAATGAGTCGATCCCCGAGTGAAACCAATGGAAAACGACATTAATGTATGCTAAAATCGAAGATGTTGACCAAAAGGTGAATTTCATGAGTGCGAAAAATCATGGCTATGATGTTCGATCAACTATCCTTCGTATCAAATAAATAAATTTGGGGTTGGTACACACTATGCTGAGTCAGATTATAAATGCACTGGCACTGGACTACATCGGTGATGAGTTGATGAGATAGTCATATTTTGATCATACGATAACTGATATTTCAAATGGAATCCTCAACCTTCACCCATTTTTTTTTTATCAACAATAAAAAAACAAAAACAGAAATTATAATAATGTTTTTCATAGAAGAACAATGTATTAAAAAGAAAATTCTTTCCATATATTTTGGTTTCTTTCTCCTCTCAATGGCGGGAAGTGTTTATGGATAATGTTGTTATTCACGGAAAAGTTTAATTAAAAATTGTTTCCTTCTCTTTGTGTATTGTTCTATCCCCACTACGACAACGACAACGACTTCGTCAGTTCAAAGTGCTGTTTTCTTCATTCTCCAAGCACAAAACTTCTTTTGATGTTATTCTGTTTTGCCAGCAGTAGCAGTATAGCTAGTTCCGCTCAGTTACATGATTCGTGCTATTTCTTTCTTCAAACTTCAGCACACGTTCACAAGATTTTTTATACATACATAGGTAAGTAAGGGAAAGGGACTGTTAGACGGAAATACGCATTCTACCAAACGAACTGTTTTGAACCAATTTAAGTGGTGGGCGAGGGAGCCAGAAGCCAGGACCAATTTCGCCACCCAGCCTCGGCACTCGGCAGGACGTTTTAGTCAAATTAAAAAATGAAATAAGCATTGTTGGGGCAACAAAAAAAAAATGACCCTTTTTATTGCTTATCGTCAGTGGCGTTAAGAAAACTTCCACCATTGTGTATAGCCTTCTGCGTAAAAATTTTCTATTGTCCTGCCCTAGTAATGGCTTTTTTTTTGTGCTCAAGTTCTAGCTGAAGTACCTCTCCGGCATTCAGTTTTCAGTAGTGTTAAAAATGTACAGAGATATTAATATCACAACTTTGTGGTTATTTATTTTAATGTTTTTAATTTTTCAATTCTGTGACCACTTTTGTTGAAGCTTATTGAACCACCAGCGGACCAACGACCGACGACCGACTGACGGTGACAGTGGTTGCGATAAAGTGTCCATCATTTTTCGTATTTTCTTCTGGGGGTGGCTTGATGATTGTGGAAATTATTTTGCGCAGCCATTTTCAGTTAGATAATTCCTGCAGTTAAAAATAATGAGACTTAAATAGATTCGTCTTATTTCTTTATGAAAGGAGTCAGTGAACTATATTGAAGCAATTTGTTTTAAGAGTCGACCTACAATATACGTGATGGGTTTAACTTCGAAGGTTGACACTAAGAATCTCCTCTTGGAGGTCGGTTTTTAGAATAAGAATGGAATCAAGTGTTCGTTCGCAAACTTGTGTAAATAATCGCTTTGATTTAACATTGGGTATTAAAACTTGAAGAAACTGGCTTAAACTTATGAAGGAACTCATTACTTATACCAAATAAAATATATTTACGAGCCGGCCCATCAGAGCTCTCGAAATTCGAAAGCCAATTAATTATATTATTCTGATGGGAATTTCTAGAAAATTTTACTTTACGTAGGTATATGTAAAGGTTTTTAGAGGTAAAGAACTTTTAAATGGAATAAAACGAAGATTATTTTTGTAATTGACATGAAATTTACTTTATTCGAAAGATAATCTTCTGCCATTATAACTTAAATATGATTTCTGGCATATGAACGACAAGGCTGGCTTAGACGTAGTCTAATCTGGAGGTCCAATTTTCGATTCGAAGGTTCACATCTTAGATAAAACACTAAACATTTTCAATCAATTTTACCGTTCTATATGTATATCCAACATTTTACCGAAATGTTCAGTAAATATTTCAAAGCGGTTTGAGGCTTGTGTGCTGTGACGAAAACGTGCAGCTTAAGCGTTCAGCCCCATGCGCGGTTGTCTTTTTAAAACATATCTACGTGTGCTACATATAAGCAGCACAATAGCCACAAACAATCGAAGAACGTTTCTCTATTGAAATGAAGATAGCACCACTATATACATAACTCGCTATTTCCATAGGCACATAAACACATCTGTTGACAAAACAGCTGTTGCCAGAAAAGAAATTTCAAGTTATCCTAAAACTCTGGTATACGCATCTATCAAATGAGAATAATTGTCAAGAACAGTTGACTGCAAATCTGCTTTGAGTTTGATATTTTGGCAGCAAAATGTAACCTATCAAGTTTTGGTCGTTCAGAAACATATATGGATACTCGGGTATCTAATACTACTTTTTCACCAAGCTCTAAACCGCGATTTAAGTGGATTTACCATAAATTCTCTTCAAATCGCGAAGATTTACCATACAAATTTAAATCTCCTCAAATGAAGATTTAAAATAAATCTCATTAAAATCTTCTTGCAAGCAGGAGATTTTCAAATCAAACAATCCTAATTTTGTGGAACGGACCCATTTAAACGTCAGTTTAAAATTGATAATAATCAAAAAAAATTATCAAATATTTTTGCTCGTTGGATGTAGGAATATAAATGTAAGTATTTTATATATTTATATTAATATTTTAGTAAATAAAACAAATTCCAGATAATGCAACAACCAAAACAAAACAACGGAAAACCTGGACACTGGAGGATCGGGAGCTTCTCATTGAATTGTGTGCCGATAAATTGCGTTTTTTTCTAAAATTATGGATTCTCCTATTCAATGTACTCACTTTTATGTTGTTTTGAAGAATAAAATGGTGTAATAACAATAGATTTAGGTTACTAGATTCATTTTTAATAAATAGTTTATTGAAAATTAATTGTTTTGTTGCTCAAAAATTGTTTTTCCGTTTGCTATACGTTTTCCAATTATTAAATTTGTTTTACTCTTGTCAAATTGACAATGGCAATTCATACTGAAAACGTGAAATTAATTTCCTTTTCGCAGGTGAAAACACTTCTAGATTACCCGGATTATCTCTTGGTGAAAACGTTTTCACCAAACACAAAACCGAGATACTTTTTAACCATTCCATTTTATAGAACGGACCCAATTGAACGTCATATTGACAAATAAAAATGACAATCAACAAAAAAGAAATGTGCATACTCTTTTTCGTTTACATTACGACTGCGTGAAAAACAGTGTTAACAAATAATAAATATAAAACTATATATAAATCTGTATATTAAACCTAACTAGCAGATGATGGAACAATTAAAAACTAAAACTAAAAAACACCAAAAAACCTGGGGCGCCTCCCAGGAGGACAAGGCACTTTTGGTGGAGTTGTGGCCTTGTGGGCCGACAAGCAGGCAGGCTTGCGCGGCCCAAGAAAAAATTCGCATGTCTATAAGGAGATGGCCGAGATAATAATGTTTCATAATGTTTCTTTCTTGCTATAAAGATGTTAATTAAACACTGTTGAAGCCTGATTCACAATCCGGCGAGAAAACGAGACGTGAGCGTGACGAGAACTCGTTGTAGTTTTCAAACCAATTTCAAACAATGAAAGCATACCTGGCTATTCACAATGCGGCGTTTCTCGTCATCACGTCACGCCAAGGATTCGAATGATTAAAAAAAAGACGCGACGTGACGACGATTTTCATTTTTGCTAAGTAATTTACAGGTTTTTCAAAGAAAAAATGATCAAATGTGTATTAACAAATAAAGTTATTGATAAATCGATTGTTTTGTATGTTATTTTGTTTCTTTATAATTGATTTTCTTTTTTTCAAAAATGAGTTTTTGTCGTAAAAACGCTCGCTGCATTGTGAATTGGGCAACGATTTTGTAACTAGAAAAAGATCACAGCGTTTCTCGTCACGCTCACGTCTCGTTTCTTCGCCGCATTGTGAATCAGACTTGACTATTGGCATTTTTTTCTGCAAAAGTGAATTCTTTTATCCAATTCAGCTAAAACCACTTTCGAATTGTTGTGGAGAATGAAAATGCAAATGTTGTATCATTTTTTCGTATGAAGTTGAAGTGTGATAGCAAGTTGTTGGATATAGTTGAATATAGTTCACATTGGATTTTTGTCAAAAAGTTCATGTAAGTTGAACTGAACATAATAAAAATTGCGTATTGACAAGGCACTCACTAGTCAACTGATGAGTCCAAGTGAGATCGCCGGGACGAAACGGCAATTTTTATGGACTAAAGGCCGTTAAAAGCTATTTTGAATCAATAATTCAACAAGTCCAATTAAATAGTGCTAAGTCTTCTACTTGGCTGATGTAACGGGTGATTTTTTAAGAGGTTTAGAACTTTAAAAAAAAAAAAACACAAAAAATTCGAAAAAATGAATGAAATATTTATTTGAATCGATAGTTTGAACCTTGCAATTTAATGTTTAAAGATAATTTCATGCAAATGTTGACCGCGGCTGCGTCTCAGGTAGCCCATCCGCTGAGTCCAATTTTGGCATACTCTTTCACACATATCGGCCGGTATCTCACGAATGAATGCATGGATGTTGGCTTCCAGTGCGTCAATCGAAGCGGGCTTGTCCCTATAGACATTAGCCTTGACATACCCCCACAAAAAATAATCTAATGGTGTCAAATCGCACGATCTAGGCGGCCAATTGACCGGCCCGAAACGTGAAATTAACTGTTCACCAAACTCGCCTCGCAATTGCGCCATTGTTTCGCGTGCTGTGTGGCATGTGGCACCGTCTTGTTGAAACCACATATCATGCAAGTCAAGAACTTCCATTTCGGGCAAAAAAAAGTTTGTTATCATCGCTCGGTAGCGTTCACCATTGACAGTAACGCTGCGACTCGCATCATCTTTGAAGAAATAGGCCCAATAATGCCGCCGGCCCATAAACCGCACCAAACAGTGGCTTTTTCGGGATGCATTGGTAGCTCTTGCAATGCTTCTGGCTGATCTTCACTCCAAATGCGGCAATTTTGCTTATTTACGTACCCATTCAACCAAAAATGAGCCTCATCGCTGAACACAAGCAGCGCGCGATGAACATTTCGAACCGAGCACGAATTTTGATAGTAAAATTCAATAATTTGCAAGCGTTGTTCATTTGTAAGACGATCCATGGTTAAATTGCAAACCAAACTGAAGCTGTTTGACAGTGACACAAGGTACTAAACACACGTCAGCTGTCAAAACCAGTGTTGCCAAAACCAAACCAGCTAAAAAATCACCCGTTATCTTTTATTTATTAATTTAATTCTATTGGTAAAACATTTTTCTCACAACAAAAACAACAAATAGTTTTGTGAATAATTTCTTGACGTTTTGCGTCAATTGCAGCTATAAAGTCACAAACACAATGACACCAAAAAAAAATCGATTCTTTTACGAAATACGAATTCCTTTCAATTGACAGAAAAAATTCCATTCTGTTTAGAAAAAAATCGATTTCTTTTTTGAAAGGAATTAATTAAATCTCATTGAAATCTTCTTGCAAGCAGGAGATTTTCAAATCAAACAATCCTAATTTTGTGGAACGGACCCATTTAAACGTCAGTTTAATTGATAATAATCAAAAAAAATTATCAAATATTTTTGCGCGTTGGCTGTAGAAATATAAATGTAAGTATTTTATATATTTATATTAATATTTTAGTAAATAAAACAAACTCCAGATAATGCAACAACCAAAACAAAACAACGGAAAACCTGGACACTGGAGGATCGGGAGCTTCTCATTGAATAGTGTGCCGATAAATTGCGTTTTTTTCTAAAATTATGGATTCTCCTATTCAATGTACTCACTTTTATGTTGTTTTGAAGAATAAAATGGTGTGATAACAATAGATTTAGGTTACTAGACTCATTTTTAATAAATAGTTTATTGAAAATTAATTGCTTTGTTGCTCAAAAATTGTTTTTCCGTTTCCTATACGTTTTCCAATTATTAAATTTGTTTTACTCTTGTCAAATTGACAATGGCAATTCATACTGAAAACGACAAATTAATTTCCTTTTCGCAGGTGAAAACACTTCTAGATTACCCGGATTATCTCTTGGTGAAAACGTTTTCACCAAACACAAAACCGAGATACTTTTTAACCATTCCATTTTATAGAACGGACCCAATTGAACGTCATATTGACAAATAAAAATGACAATCAACAAAAAAGAAATGTGCATACTCTTTTTCGTTTACATTACGACTGCGTGAAAAACAGTGTTAACAAATAATAAATATAAAACTATATATAAATCTGTATATTAAACCTAACTAGCAGATGATGGAACAATTAAAAACTAAAACTAAAAAACACCAAAAAACCTGGGGCGCCTATTTTGAATCAATAATTCAACAAGTCCATCTAAATAGTGCTAAGTCTTCTACTTGGCTGATGTATTTCAATAGTATATAGAATTTGTATTATAAAAACCTTCAGCAAGTTTTATGTTTTTCAAAAGAAGAAAAAAAGGTTGAATTTTCCAATGAATGGCCGAGTTCAACGCACATCTGAATATTCAGAATTCTGGATTTTTGAAGCTCTTGATTGGCCAGCTGTCAGAAGTCATCTGAATTTTCAGAAATTTTTCTGACAGCTGGCCAATCAAGAGCTTCAAAAATTCAGAATTCTGAATATTCAGATGTGCGTTGAACTCGGCCAATGAGATCAACGTGTCATAAAAAGGTTTTTTCGATTTGTAAAACTATTTTCCCTATGAAGATTTATTTGAAATCTACTAGATTTACGAAATAAATTTGTATGGTTAATCTTTGAGATTTGAAGAAGATTATGGACAAATCTAATCAAATCTCAGTTTAGTGGTCGGTGGAAACATATAGTAAAAATCTCGTATCTTAAATCCCGGATTATCTCTTGGTGCGAAAACGTGGTATATGATAGGCTATTTTTCATATTAATGTTTTATCATTTGGACGTGTCGTTCAATCATGTAACTTGCCATGGTGATTTGGCATCAGCAACTGAATAATAAACAACAGATTTGACAGATGTCACCAAATCAACATGGCCGCCAAAATCTACCCGCGCAGAGCAGATTGCAAAACCAACATCAAATGGTAAAGAATATTCTGCATTTCTGAAACAGCTATTTTCCAAGAGAAGTTCATTCTGATCTAAATTGCTGTTTTCTGAAAAAAAAAAAATGACAAACTAACTCTGACATATATTAGTATATATATATAACATAAATAAAATGTTCTTAAGGCTTCTCTGGACGTCCTGAATAAAAATATTAATATTATAGAAATTCTCTTTGAAGCATTCCATTTCATTCAAAGACGAAAGCCACTATTGAACTTAAACATAGCAAACAGATTCTTTTCAAGAAAAATATGAATCGTTGTATGGGTGTAGAATGTACATTATAGATATTCAAGTGCATAAGTCCTGTACACACACTTCTATGACTATTTGCATGCTTCCAGGAGAACAGAATCCGCCTATGAAAACATACAGACAAATATTATTGGTAGGTTGGTAGGTATATGTTTTTCTAGCTTCTAGTTGATGTTGACATACTTTGTGAATCGAAATTGAAATGTTTTTCTTATTTTTTGCAAAAAAAAAAAAAAACAAAATGAAGAAACCACACGGGTTGTGTGTTATTATTTGTCTAAAAGAAATGTTCCCCACAAATACTGACTTTCGAGGACTCTATATGGTATTATTGTATCAGCTGCAGTGAAATATGAAAAAAATAAAAACACAAACAGAATAGTTGGCCTTAGGAGAGTCGCGAAAAGTAGAAAATAAGATGTTGTTCAAGAATATATTACAAAAATACTATGAAAAGGACAGTTATTTCTTTGACGAAAACAAAAATATAAACTTAACTGTAAACCTATAGACGCATACCATACATACAAACCTACTGCAAACCTAAATATAAAATGTGGGTCAAGAATTTTCATTCAAAACAAACACAAATTTATTATGACTTCAGGGGGTTACAGTTGTATTTAATATCACAAGAACGTAGTTCTCCTATTGACGAAATAGGCCAAGTCACATAAGGCTAAATATTGAAATATGGCATTATTATACCATTTTTATAATAAATTAATATTCCCTGATCAGCATTTCATCCCCACCTTAACTTAAGGAAGTGACAATAGACATGCCAATTATAACAGCTTTGGTTTACAAAAGTACTGTTTATGTGGCCCCGCAGGGCCAGGGCCCTCCACTGGTGGGCATACTTCAGGCACCCAGAGTTTTTTTTTTCAAGTCGCGCGAAACGCGTTAACGCACGCCCACCTTTATTGACGAAAAACTGTTATAACTGTTATAAATTGGCATGTCTATAGTCTCGTCCGTAAATTAAATCTAGTTTCTAATGAGGCTCTACAAAGTTTTACATAGATATCTACTTACAAGGGGCTAGCAAGTGTATATGGCACTACCGAAATTAGTTATAGGCACTCTCCAGCTAACAAAAACAAAAAATGTTATTTTATGTTATTTCAGATTTGGACCTTGGATTTTCGGCTTATCAGTATATTCATATTACCATTTGAGTGAAAGGAAAGAAGCGCAACAGCCTGAAGCTATCATAATAGAAATAGCAAATTAAATTGCAAATTCAAAGTAAAGGTTAAGCCACAAGCAATTAACCTATGATTTGGACGTCAATAAACCAATCACTTTGAAGGCAAAGGCCTCCCAAAAGTACTCGATGGAAAATATTAGGGCTCAACCTCAGAGTAACTCCTTGAACACAATAGAATTCTGCAACTGGAACTGCAGCTGCAATAGTTGTCAAAAAGTGTAGTACGTGCCTACAATGCAGCTGTACAGCTTTCTGACATTCTGACTGCAGAAGCACTGATAGATAGAACATGAGGAATTGAAGGGAGCTTGAAGCTCATTTCAACCCCTATATAAACACTCATCGAGTTGAAATGGCTTGTTCGCCTCTATCAATTTTGAAATGTCAAAAACATTGTTTAAAAATGCACCCTCATGAGCGGCTCGCGAGCGTGTCTTTCCAAATGAGCGCTTCCCATCAGATACGCTCGCACATGATCCATCAAATGTGGGCACTTTTAGTTTGGCTCACGCTCGCGAGCGTTCGATTTTTAAACGCGCACATGTCAAGAGCGCTCTCATTATGTGGGATAGCACTTTCATTATTTGCTATAACAAAACCGCACGCTCATGAGCGTGAGAGGAGAGCAAGCCAATTGAGCGGTCGCAAGCCTTTAAGAATTTAGAAAAAAAAAAGAAAACGTTAACGTTCTATAATGGACCTAGAGAGCTGGGCGTGACATTAGGCCTCCTTAATCGAAGGGCGTACTCCGTTTTTCGATCTGCCGCGCCGTACCAAAAATGTTGGCACATTTTGACACCTGTCAAACTGAAAGTGTTCTAGTAGACCCAGAATATCGGGCCTGACCTTAGGTAACACCCTCCTCCTAAATCCTAAATAGTGTAGGTATTATAGAAAAAGGAAAACCCATTATGCTCACAACTGCTCAAGATCGCTCACAACCGCCCACGCTCGCCCACGATCCATGGGCCATATGATATTTTCGGCTCTTGCCTGCTCGCGAGCCTTTGAACCCTGCGTAGCTGAGAGCGTTATATGAGCGCACGTGTGCGAGCGTTTTCTTGCCCTGATCAAAAATGCTGAACGCAAAAGTTAAAAGTTGTTGAACTCTTGCAGTTCCGTTTGCAGTTACGTTGCGTTGTGTTCGCAACATTGAAATTATGTGTACCTATTCAATATTTTATTTTGACAGCTAGTCCAGCTGCAGCTCCAGTTGCAGCTCCGTCTCCATTGTGTTCAGGCAGTAAATCGGCCGAAGATGTGAAGTGCCTTGAGTAAGAATAAATCTTTAAAAGCATTTTCTAAAGCAAATACTTTTCGACAAAGTAAATAATTGATTCAATCAATAAATCAATAGAAAAACACTGCGTGCAATTATTTTAAATTTGAAAATTTTGTATTTGTTTCTCCTCCATACTGTCAAACATAAATTCGCAATCCACAACATCAGGACACATTCCACAGACCGGGGAAAGGAATATTCGTTCGAGTTTAACCTTTTACTTTTAATGTTTTATATGAAAATCTGCAGCTGTCAACGACCATTCATGTGAATGAAATGTTTAAATTCATACGACCATTCGCAATTGGCAGGTCGTGTCTCGTGTCTGTGTAAGACACTTTATACTCCAATTCCAATGATGAAACAACTTTCGAGTTAGCCGGTAATGGCCGGTATCAGTTCTGGTTTGCAACGCCAGGGCCTGGTTTGCAACGCCAGCGCCAGCCACTTCGAACACTAATTGAAGGGCCCATCATGCCCCAAGTAGTCACGGATCAATACAAATATTATGCGGTTGCCTTTATTAACTAGGAACCCTGTCACAACTCAGGACAAAATCTTCAGGTTCCAGCGCAGCATACATACATACATATAAAGGTAAAGCGATGTTTTAGTTTCAAGTTGATACTAAAAAAAAATGGTTTTGACATCCCAATTTTTGAAACCAGAAACGCATATTTTATATTGCCATCTAATTAATGTATGGCAGAAGTACCTTTTTCGGAAAACAATAAATCTTTCTTTTGATATCCAACAAGGATCTATGAACCTATATTTTTTTTCGCATCATTTTAAGGGCACATAGACAACGGTGTGGTGTATTGTGATGTAATTTATTGAACCAATAGTACAAAAAAAAAAAAATAAATATTTTCTTCACAGTCATCATTTATATTGCTTCGTTAGAACGAAATAAAACTTATCCCTGCAATAAATAAGCCCAAACCTATTTTGAAATATAAAATTTACCAATAGAAGTGTCAGCAGCATACCATCCCACCTCAACACCACCCGCACCCGCCCGTTCCTTTTCATATACATATATAGTTGCTCTTCCTTTCAACAGCAGCTACAAATCTCAATCTTTATCTCAAGAAATATTTCCAGCACAAAATACCAGACTCTTTTGGCCAGTAGGTACACAAAAATTGAAGAGCAGCATCAAAAAAAAAAAAAAAAAAATCCAATATCGAAAACAAAAACGCAAACTAAGGCGAACCCTCGAGTAGGATTATGTAAGTAAAAAATTGTATCCAATGAAATGCCAAATTCGTCGCCATAATCGTTTGCGCCCTTGAGCGGAAAACCACGAAATGTTACATTCTGTTCGTTATTTTATATTCGATGAAATCAAATTGGATGTTATGTCCTTTCCATTGACTCACTTGATGTGGCGTCGGCGGACAGGCCAACACAAGTATCTGTGCCCCCAATTGTAAGTTATTGAATACATTTTGCAAGAATAAATTTATTTTCTTTTTTCACCCGACCACACGATTCCGATACACTGAACAGACAAAATATAATTTTTTTTTTTTTTTGTAGTTGTAAGTAAATGAAATGTACACTCTGAAAAAAATTGATTATAATTAAAAATAATATTAGCACACCTCCACTCGGTGGGTCAAAATGTTTGATGATATGCCTGAAGCCTAATGCCTTTTTATCGCGGTCCTTAAGCTGCTAGACCTTACCCGGCCTAGAGCTAGACCTTACTCTTGAGTTTTCCCCAAAAGAAGAAGTCCAAGGCCGTCAAATCGCATGATCTTATTGTTAGTCCAGATTAAACTCGGGGTACATAAAGGGTCTTCCAATAGAGACTTCCGAACTTTGACAGTTGCGATAGAGGCCATGTTGTTGAAGCTGCATCTGTCAAATTGGCTATCATTTATTCAGTCTGTTTTTTCCAAATCCCCATGAATGCATAAAGCGTTCAACAACCAACTTCGTTTGGCCTGAATTGAATGATATGGACAACAACGACATGTGGTTTCAACAGAACGGGTGGCGCGGTGTTACGTGCCACACAGCGCATGCCACATTGGAAAATTTGCATGAGCGATTCGAGTATTCGAGGGCATGGTCATCCTACATGGAGTTGATGTGAACTTGCCACGAGATCGTGCGCAACTTTTTCTTTAGACTTTTTCCTTAGACGTTTTCTTGTAGAGTTTTCTGAAGTCGCAGGTCTTTCCGAATAAGCCACAAACCACAGTGGCCTTCAAAGCCAACAGAGCCCATGCCATCGTCATGGAAAATTCGACATTTCGGATGAGCGCCACCCATAGAATCAGCGGTGGATATTTGAACGATGTTATATTCTATACATAACGTCATAGATAGGCCTTTCAAAGGAATATAAAATTTCGATGATATCTCACCCACACTTTGTTTTACTTAAATTTAAAGATAGGAAGTGCTTAATTAAAGACCCTGTAGAAAAGAACGCTTTCTAGAGTGGGGCTCGAACACCTCTATAAGTTAGCAATAAAGGTCTTCATCCGATGCACCATTGGCAGCCCCAGCGGATAAGTTAACAAACATAGTATACGTTATTTCAGTGAAACTTTAATATCCCACTGAAAATCAGGGATAATCGTCCCTTCTTTGATGAAAATGATTGAGCTAGGATTTTGTGTTGGTGGGAAGTGGGATTGGAAGAAATGGAGCTTGGAGCCGTGTAGTTTTAACAAGACTAGGCCACCCACCACCTTAACAGCGATGGTATATGCATTGTTGCATATGATTGGACTTCTTGGCCCGAAGATTTCACGGCAGTGTCATCTGGCTAGGAGTCGATGTCAATTGCTTTTCGTATGCTTTCCTGAATTGACACCGTATAATTTGTTCCTGCGGGAGTTCTTGAAATCCATTATTTTCATAATCACCCCAGGATTCTGGAAGTCCTATAAAAGGTAACATCCGGGATAAAATCGCTCAAATTCCGCTCAATACTTGAAAGAGTCCACGATACTTAAAAAAAGACTTTGGCAGTGTATGGAATGTATAGAGGGCGCTATTTTCGGACATGTTATTTAAAATCATGCAACCTAAAATGTCCAATGTTGCACAATACAGAAAAAATAAAAAAAAAAAAAATCTCTTTCAAGTAGTGAGTTGCATTCGAATCCAAGGCCAATGCGTCTGCCGCACTCCACCCTGTGTCAACAGTAAACATGTCACTTTGCTTTATAACGCTTTATACTAGTTTAATTAGTTCCTTTTTAAAATCATTATTTTTTTTAGTTACCATCGAATTTGAAAATGCGTTTTTCTCTCAGTGTACCTACAAAAATGTCTGAATTGATACACACATTCCCAAATATTAACCTTCCCGAAAGGGATACGATTTTGTATATAAAAAAAAAAAACTTTTATTTGAGATAAATAGATGTACCACCCTATTTACCAGTGTGTCAATTCTATTTCCGTTTTTGTGCGCTTATTCTATATTATCTTTCGTCCTGCAACAAAAAAAAAAAACAACATGGAATGGTAGTAATGGTTTTGCTGAAAATATACTTATAGGATTGTTTTTGCTAGGCAGACAGCACTATATGTTGTTGTAAAGGACATGGCTGCGTCAGGTTTTTTTTTTGGGGTATTCAAAAAGGTTCCATAGCAGAGGGTGGCAGAGAACGATACGACGACGACGACGGATGTTCTTTATTGCGTTGCAAAATTTACGCACTTGGAAATTATTTATGGTTATGTTTTCTAATTAATTGTAAATTTATATGATGTTCATGTTCGATGAGTTTGTCTTGTAATAAACCTTAATTGGGTGTAAATGATATATTAAGTTTGAGCAATTTTTTTATTATAAGTTTATACCTATATAACAAAGGTATTTAATGCATCTTTGTTTTGGGGTTGCGGTTGATTACAAAAATTAATTTCAATAAATCTTTTTCAAGTTCAAGCTTTTAATTTCTCCAAGAAACAAACACACTTCTTGTGCTTTCCTACATGTAGTACAATCAATTTAGACAACAATTTGAGTGTACATCTAAATAAACAAAAACAACATCGTGAGCTTACTGGGACTGGTGCAAGTTCACTCAATGCTTTAATTCCTATGAAGTGGCTACATGTTTCAAAATTCCATTCCGACACCCTTCCCGAGGAATTGGTAAATCATTTATCTGCTCAAACTAATATACCTGCAAATATATGTTCAAATGTTATAAACTGTTAAAAAAAGATATTTCTGTATCAGATATTAAATTTGTTAATTTCAAATTGTGTGTTCCTGCAGACTGTCTTTACCAATTACTGAGTGATGCAACTAGTTATATGGCCTAGGTCCGTAAAAGTAAAACAGTTCGTTAACAGGTCAAAAAACGACAATGGTCGTCAATCGGTCGATCTGACTTAATTACACTTGGCATCACCATCAACCCAGAATATGAGATTTCATCATTAAATACAAGACTTACGGACAATGTTGCTGATTCATTGGTACAATCAAAATTTCCAAGCAAAATATCTTTTTATTATCAAAATGTTGGAGGTATTAGAACTAAATTAGAACATTTATTTATAGCGTTTGCATCCTGTGAATATGATATAATATTGTTAACAGAAACTTGGTTAACGTCTAATCAATTCACATCTCAATTATTCAATTCTAGAAATTATATAGTTTTTAGGAAAGATAGATGTAATTTAGTAACAGGTATGGAAAAAGGTGGTGGGGTTTTGATTGCCGTACGTTCATCTTTATCATGTAACCAAGTGGATTTACTTTCTAATATTAATAATACAGAATCAAAATTTGATATTGATCAATTAATTGTAGCTCTTTTGTTTGATAATAATATTGAAATATTTGTTATGTTAAGTTACATTCCACAAAGAAGTTCTCTTGAATTGTATAATATACATTTTAGTAATTGTAGGAATATCTTAGAAAATCTTAATAATTTACAACATGTTATATGTATAGGAGATTTCAATCAGGGAAATATTAACTGGATTTTTGATTCAAATGAGAAATATTTAATTCCATACAATGTAATTTCTGATGTTGAAGAAAATATGATTGATTTTTACAGTCAATTTAATTTAAATGAAATTAACTCTTTTGTTAATGAAAATTTAAGAATACTTGACTTGATTTTTGTCGATAAGGAATTTGTTATTTGTATTGAAAAGTCTGATCTGCCACTTGTTAAAAATTGTTCACACCATGTTGCGTTGGAAGGCAATTTTCATTTTTATGAGATTAATAAAAAAAAGAATATTAAAGATACTTATGTTCCTAATTACTGTAAAGCAAACTTTGATGCAATGAATGATTATTTTTTAACTTTCCTTGGGATTTTTCTTTTTCATACGAAAATGATATACAATTAGAATTCGCTAATACAAATCTACTGACAACTATTCAAGAGGCAATACATCGATTTGTTCCAAGTAAAAAATTGATTATGAGCTCTAATCCTGTATGGTTCAATAAAAGATTAATAAATCTTAAAAATAAAAAGAATAAAGCTTTTAAATTACATAAAAGATATTACTCTAATCCTGAACTGAAAGCTAAATATCAAGTTATCCAGCGTGAATTTGATATTTTAAATAAATTTTTGTACACCTCCTACATGTATAGGATTGAATTTAATGTAAAGAATAATAGTAAATGTTTTTCGAACTTTATTAATTCTAAACAAAAAATACTGGTTATCCAAGCTGTATGAAATTCCAAGATTCGACAACTAGTGATGTTCACTTAATTTGTAACCTATTTGCTAATTATTTTCAATCTTTTTACTCTTTGGATTGTTTGCAGGATCAAGAATTACCGAGTGTTTCTAGAGTTATTGATATAGGCTCTATGGTATTGTGTATCTCAGAAGTTGAAGAAGCACTTCTTGAACTTGAAGCAAGTAAAAAGGAAGGCCCTGATGGTATTCCTCCTATAATTTTGCTTAAATGTGCTGCTTCCCTGGCTAAACCACTTACAGCAATTTTCAATGCATCGCTATCGGAAGGTACATTTCTGGATTGTTGGAAACTATCGTTTTTAACTCCAGTTTTCAAATCTGGATCTAAGCAGGACATTACCAATTATCGGCCAATAAGCAAAATTTCTGCAATGCCGAAACTTTTTGAGAAAATTGTCTACAATAGGTTATCTTTCCAACTAAGAAGCCTTATATCCGAAAATCAACACGGTTTTGTTTCGGGAAAATCAACAACTACTAATCTTTCATTAATGAAAAATTATATCATAAATAATTTCGAAGAGTATATGCAAACTGATGTAATATTCACTGATTTCGCTAAAGCTTTTGATCGTGTTAACCATAGGGTGCTTGTACATAAATTTCCTTCGCTTGGATTTCACTCTAAGCTTTTGTGTTGGCTAAAATCTTACCTCATAAACAGGATTCAAATTGTTAAAATAGAAGACTGCTATTCTGACAATATATATGTCCCATCTGGGGTCCCTCAAGGTAGTCATCTTGGGCCATTATTATTCCTTTTATTTATTAACGATATTCCTTCAATTTTTGTTTCTTCACCATGTCTACTATTTGCAGATGATCTCAAGTTGTATCGTCGTATACAGAGTTATTCAGATTGTCATTTACTTCTAGAAGATGTACTTAGATTGAGTGAATTGTGTGAACGCAATTTTCTTCATCTTAATGTTTCTAAATGTCAGGTTATGTCGTGTTTCAGGCATACTAACTCTATATTGTTCAATTATGAACTTAATAATGTTATTTTAGAACGCGTTGAACGGAAAAAGGATCTAGGAGTTATTCTAGATACTAAACTCTCGTTTCTGCCACATATTGAATATATGGTCAATAAGTCTAGTCAAATGCTCGGATTCCTGAAGAGAAACACCAGGGAATTCAAAGATCCTTACTCAATTAAGTCACTTTTTAATTCTCTAGTAAGATCTGTTTTGGAGTACTCAAGTATAGTTTGGAATCCTTTCTATATAAACCCTTAAACTGGCGAATTGAAATGCCAAATTATAATTCTAGGTGCTTATTGTTTGGAATCAAAACTCTGGAAAGTCGACGTACCTGCTTCTCCGTTTTGTTCATCAGAGATATTGTAACGTATCACATTAAATGCCCTCATTTATTAAATTTTATTAATATTCGTATTCCTCAAAGAAATGTTCGCGAATCAAATCTGATACTTGAATATTTTCATCGGACAAACTATGGCCTGAATGAGCCAATTTCTCGTTGCATCAGGGAAACTAATGCTGTTTGTCATAGAATTGACATTTTTAGAAGCCAATCTAGAGATACCTTTAAAACATATGTTTTAAATGTAATTAATTTGCAATCTGTATAATCTTTAATATTTTTATCGTTGTTGTTAGTTTATTTAATATAAATTTTGTTATTTATTTTATAAGTAATTAATGAATTATACCTAATTATATCTAGTCTATAAGAGTAAATTACCTCTGTTTGATGAACAAATAAATAAATAAATAAATAAATAAATAGTTTCTAAAAGGCTGGACTTTGCATTTTATTGTTCCTCAAAGTCTAATGCTATTGAAATCTCGTTTAACAATTCTTTATAGTGCGTCCACAGCCCCAAACAGATTGACAGGTAGACAGTACCTCGTGTGAAAGGTACAGGAGATTCTTAAGGAAATTAAAAGAAAACGTCAAACAAATCTACAGCAACTTGTTTCCTCGTGTGAAAGGGGACTTTGAGGAGATTTTTTTGATATTCCTATTCACACTAACTTAACGTACTGTGCGTTCAACCCAAAGGAATTACAAAAAAAACGTCAAAAAATCTCCAGGAACTTTTTTCTTTGTGTGAAATGGTAGGTAGGTACTTTCATTTAGTGGTATTCACATTCTCAAATATGTTTGACAAGCATTGCATGCTGAATATTTGATAGATAGTAACCATTAAGCTGACCGTGGCCATACACGATCGAGCCATTTGGCTATTGGATCAAATTTGGGTCGTGGATTTTCGACTAGATGCAAATCCAAATGGCTTGACCGAGCCCAATCACATGATGCAATTTAGCTCAGCCGACCCAAATGGCTCAATTTGATAGTGTATGGCCAGCTTTAATATTCACATTTGTCAAACATACTGTCAAACTTCACAGTTCCCAAACATCCCGATTACAGAATTCGATGAATTAGCTGCGGGGGGAGAATATTTTTGTATTATTGTTTAAGTCTGCACATCTGAGAAAATCGATACAAAAAGGCGCATCCAATGCTTCTTCACTTGACAAAAATGTCAAAATTTGTTGTTGATTCTAATACCACCTAAATTTGATTAGAGCTGATATGATGTATACATAATTTCGCAAATTACAAAAAAAGTGTTTTCATTAGAAATTTTCTAATTTCGTTTGACAGCTCATTTCATTTTGAATTTGATTTGTCCGTTAATCGTTTGTTGCTATTGTTTTCTCTTTCTGTTTTGTATACAAAAACTTTTAAAATGGATTCCAATTGGGTGTGTTCGAAAGGTATAGGCAAGTAAGACCCGACCATAAGTTTCGGGAATTTTTAGTTAAAATTATCTCATTTTGAAATCTGAATTTGTATGGGAAATAAGAGAATTTGAAATCGAATTTTGAAATTTTTAACGAAATTACCTCATTTGGTTTAATGAAAACGTAGTATATAAGACGGTGTTCGCATTGGGCTAACTGATCTGGCTTTCTTTTAGTGTCTATGTGCTTTTGCTCGGTCCCACTTATTGGTGTGAAAGAGATGGCCAAAAAAAAGGCAGGTACCTATGCATTAAGGGTATTCATGCAAGGAAATAACTTTCCGCTTTGTAGAAAAATATAACTTTCCGAAGGATGTTTGCATAAACACTCATTAGATGTGACTTGTGAAATGTCACATCAAACACACCATAAATGTCATACCTAAATTCATCAGGTTTATCTTTACGCTTTCCGCATCAAATTGATGAGATAAATTTATCAGACCTGCAGAAAAATATTCCAATACAAATTTTGACAGTTCTTTTCTGCGGAGATAAAATAATCTGGTTTCTAAGGTTTATCGGGGTTTTCCGCTGTTGCATGAATACCCATATTATTTTTTTTTTTGGGCATTCAGACAGTATTTACTTTGACAATCTGATATAATAACCTTCAATTTGTGTACTGTGTTCAAAGATCACCTCTAATTATATTCCAGGTCTGTAGAAAACTTATATAATAATCTTAAAGATAAAGATATTGGGGAATAGTTACTTTTAAACTCCAGTTTATCTTAGACCTGGATTTATTCAATCTTAATAACATTGAATAAACCCTAGTCTAAGATAAACTAGGGTTTAAAAGTGACTATGAATTTGCGCCATTATAATCTTCCGATGTGCACATCATGAACATGAAATATTCTGCAAGCTTGACTAGCATTCGTTCACATTTTCAAATATGCTTGTCATGCCATTTCATTTCGATTGCATTTTTCTTCTTCGCACTCATTTCGAAAAGAGTCCTTACGTCTCTTGAATCCTCGTATAATCGCTAACCTAACAAGCTACTGATGCTGAATGGAGCCAAGCCAAGCCGGATTGGTTTCTGTTGTTGTAATCGCATAGAAACATTCAGCTGATTGGTTAATCAGCTGTTGTCAGAAACAAATCCCAAGCTAACCTAAAATTTTAGGTATACTAAACTATCCGATGGAAATTTGGGGAACAGCTGATTATACCTACAGCCGACTACTAATTTGGACGAGACTGTATAGAGACATGCCAATTTATAACAGTTTTTTGCAATTAAAAGTGGGCGTGCGTTCGCGAGACTTGAAAAAAAAAACTCTGGGGGCCTGAAATATGCCCACCGTTGGAGAGCCCTGGACCTGCGGGGCCGCATAAACAGAACTTTTATGAATAAAACTGTTATAATTGGCATGTCTAGAGTCACTTCCTACTTATTTTGCTTTTTGGTGTCGCGTCTGATTTTGTTCGTTTAAAATTTAAAGAATAAAATAACAAACAAGGGTTAAAATGTATTTACCAGTGTGATATGAAATGGTATATTATACTTAATAATTGATGATTCAGAAGGGATTTGGAATAAAAAAAGGAATCAAATCGTCTCGTTAAAAACTCAATAGTTTTCGCTTTTATTAGCTGCCTTGTCTTTTGACAGCAAATGTAACCTATCTGGTTTTGGTCGTTCGAAAACATATCGGATACTGAGGTATCTTGGATAGCAGCTATTTGTGTCAAACGATGAAGAAAATTCAATTCTGGAATGAATGCATTCAGCGTGATATGTGTACCAATAGGTAATACTACGTTTTCACCACGAGATAATCCGGGATTTAAGGTAGGAGATTTAAAATTAATCTTGAAGTGTTTTCACCACAAAAAAGGAGATTAAATTGACGTTTTCAGTCTGAATTGCCATTCAATTGTCAACTCAATTTGACGAGAGTAAAACAAATATAATCGGCAAACGTATAGCGAACGGAAAAAACAATTTTTGAGCAATAAAACAATTAATTTTGAATAAACTATTTATTAAAAATGAGTCTAGTAACCTAAATCTATTGTTATCACACTATTTTATTCTTCAAAATAACATTAGAGTATAGGACAATCCATAATTACAGAAATAAAAACACAATTTTTCGGCGCACTCTTCAATGAGAAGCTCCCCATCCTCCAGTGTCTAGGTTGTCCGTTGTTTTTTGTGTGTTTTGGTTGTTGCATTATCTGGAATTTGTATTGTTTAGCAAAATATTATTATAAATATATGAAATACATTGTAAATACTTGCATTTTTATTCCTACAGCCAACGCGCAAAAATATTTTATAATTTTTTTTTTATTTCAATGGAAAAACTGACGTTTAAAAGGGTGCGTTCTACAAAATTAGGATTGTTTGATTTGACAATCTCCTTCTTGCAAGAAGATTTCAATGAGATTTATTTTAAATCTTCTTTTGAGGAGATTTCAATTTGTATGGTAAATCTTGGAGATTTGAAGAGGATTTATGCTAAATCCACTTAAATCGCGATTTAGTGCTCAGTGAAAACGTAGTATAAGATCTATTTGTAAAAATATTGGTGCTATGAAGATTTAGGCCGTGCGCGAATTGGATTAAAATCGGGTTAAATTGTATCCGAAGATTATATTTTTTTGACACTAGTGAGGTGAATGTGTCGTGGAAACGTCAAAGTTTAACCTCGGATAAACTTTAATCGAAATTTTAATCCAAATCGCACATGGCCTTAATAAGATTAGTGTCAAATCAAATGTAGATTAATTTGTATGGTAAATCTTCTAAAGTTTAATGAGCCGGTCAGCTTACGAAGTAGGTTAAATACCCCCATTTTGTTTTTTGCATAAATATACGAACTTACGAACAAGTATAATTGTGGTTAAAGGTGGTGAAATATGTGGGGGATATACTTTCATATTCGGAATGTTGCGACAAATTTTCATCCGATTCTCGTAATCGCTGTAATGCAAAATCTTGGTGAATTCTTTCTCCGAGCGATTCCCCTCCCCCTTTTTAACCGTTTTATTTCTTAAATCGATTTATTTCAATTTCTAATGGTCGTAGGCGTAGGTAAAGAAATGCATTTTTGGAATGCTCCATATCAGTAAAGTTAGGTTTTTATTAGAACCTCGATTTTTTTCCACAACATAGAGACAAATATGTACTTGCCATTTACAACAAGTTAAAATTTAAATATTGATTTGATTTCTAGGTCATGCTTAAAGTACTCAAAAAAAAAACAAAATAAAAGTAATTACTGAGTTGCTGGTAAACTATTTGCATCGAAGGCGCCTTTAAATTTGTCGAATAACACTCCCCATTAAACTATCATGCTATAATGAAGTCCTGTAAAAGTAAACGTTAAGATTCACAAGCAATTAGCAACGAAACGAGTATATATACAAATTGTGCTATTTTAGTAGCGTTTCATTAAGACATGGTTTCTTTCGTCAATAAAGAGAAATAATGAACATCAAAGATACCTTTAGGAGAAAACTCAGAGAAAGTGACTGTATCGAATGCGGGTTCCGAGATTGGAATTGAGATCCCAAATGCCTTTCTGGTCGTTAAGTCAAGATCTTAATCGCTACCTAATTTGTGTGCTTCACCATAAAGAAGAAGAGAAAGAAGAAGAAGCGTTTAGCAAATTGCTTCTTGTTATAATACAATCAGAGTTTCGATTATCTAATAACTGTTAGATTTTATTCATTTTAAGGATGATTTTCTTTTTTTCACAACCTGGGTACTATAATTAATATGTATAAGAAGGAATATCTATAGAGTCATGGGTTTTTAATAGGGGCGCTCGGAATTTATTAGGTTATAACGGCCAGACTGTCATAGCAGCATCTATCAAAGTAGATGGTACTATAAATGGAGTCTGGGCCAAGTGCGTACAAAAATAAGTTTTGGTATCAAATGAAAGCTGAATTTATACTATCTTTTTAACATTTTATTAAAGTTAACTAAATAACTCCATATGTCACTTTGACAACAACAAATGTGTAAAAGGTATGTTTCCTTACTTTTTGATGTGTAAACATCTATGCTGGCGGTAGAGTGGATAAAAAACGTGAACTTTTTTGTGCAACGTTCCGTCGTGCAAATTACATTGTAGCACGTTACGTTACGAAATATGCTTAGTCCCGACCGAAACAAATTGTTTTTAACGCGACCGACGATTAAATTATATTTTATCAATATCACTTGTTTATAATTATTAACTAATGGTATATACATGTACCGATACATTTTAGCTTTTTTTTATATTATTTTTCTTTTATTTTTTTTTACATTCGCCCGATACACGACACTAGATAGAAAACTATAAACAAAAACAAACCAACAATAATAATAGCTTTAGATATAATGGGTGATTTTTTAAGAGGTTTAGAACTTTTTTAAAAAAAAAAACACAAAAAATTCGAAAAAATGAATTTGAATCGATAGTTTGAACCTTGCAATTTAATGTTTAAAGATAATTTCATGCAAATGTTGACCGCGGCTGCGTCTCAGGTAGCCCATCCGCTGAGTCCAATTTTGGCATACTTTTTCACACATATCGGCCGGTATCTCACGAATGAATGCATGGATGTTGGCTTCCAGTGCGTCAATCGAAGCGGGCTTGTCCCTATAGACATTAGCCTTGACATACCCCCACAAAAAATAATCTAATGGTGTCAAATCGCACGATCTAGGCGGCCAATTGACCGGCCCGAAACGTGAAATTAACTGTTCACCAAACTCGCCTCGCAATTGCGCAATTGCGCCATTGTTTCGCGTGCTGTGTGGCATGTGGCACCGTCTTGTTGAAACCACATATCATGCAAGTCAAGAACTTCCATTTCGGGCAAAAAAAAGTTTGTTATCATCGCTCGGTAGCGTTCACCATTGACAGTAACGCTGCGATTCGCATCATCTTTGAAGAAATAGGCCCAATAATGCCGCCGGCCCATAAACCGCACCAAACAGTGGCTTTTTCGGGATGTATTGGTAGCTGTTGCAATGCTTCTGGCTGATCTTCACTCCAAATGCGGCAATTTTGCTTATTTACGTACCCATTCAACCAAAAATGAGCCTCATCGCTGAACACAAGCAGCGCGCGATGAACATTTCGAACCGAGCACGAATTTTGATAGTAAAATTCAATAATTTGCAAGCGTTGTTCATTTGTAAGACGATCCATGGTTAAATTGCAAACCAAACTGAAGCTGTTTGACAGTGACACAAGGTACTAAACACACGTCAGCTGTCAAAACCAGTGTTGCCAAAACCAAACCAGCCAAAAAATCACCCGTTAGTAGGATATAGGGTACGTTCAGTAATACAAATCTGAAGATCACTTTACTGGCTGAACACAAGAGATGCGCGTTCGAACGCGCGTTCGCAGATATTCTACGTTCACATATAATACATTTAAACGATGCAATTTCTTTTTTTAAACACGTTGGCAAGGGCGTATATGTTGGCTGGGGTACGAAATGCTGAGGTTGAACAAATTGCAGAGTTATAGCTCTTCTTTTTGCATTTCCTTATTGTTTGAGTGTGTTTTATTATCTTTCGTCGTCCACTCAAGTGGAGGAAAGAGTGCAGAGAGATGATACTAGCCGTGTTTTTTTGCAAGTCCCGAGGAAATTGGTCGACAAAAAAAACGACGTTGGGACTAAGAAATTTCAAGTTCAATGCAACAACAACTAATTCCCTTCGGGAGAGGAGAGGAGAATTCTCCGGGCTTAACCTAACCAAGGAGGAAAACTGTGTTACCGGCGTGAGTTGCATACTTGGAATGTTAGCTAAATGAAGGTAGCACGATCCGTTACTGGCTAGACTATTGGGTGCATAAACCACAAATCGAAATCGTATGTGTGTACTTGCTGTGGCGTAGGTGGCACCCCATTTGCCAATAAAGTTGCTTGAAGACCCTAAAGTAAACTATCCAAACTGTCAAAAAACTGACAGCATAATGGACAAATTCATTGCTTTGGCAGTTTACTCACAGAAAACTGCTAAAAAGTAAGGCGTTTAAAGGCAACATAACCCTATAATGCTGGATTTATACGACTGACAAATTGTCGGTTTCCTGTCACCAAACTGTCAAAAAACTGACAGAAGAATGAACAAATTCATTGTTTCAGAAGTCTACTGACAGAAAACTGCCAATACGTCATTCGTATAAGTCCAGCATAGACTTAATGCTTGATTTATACGACTGACAATTTGGGGGTATCATGTCAGCAAACTGACAAAAACTGAATGGACAAATTCATTGCTTTTGAAGTTTACTGACAGAAAACTTTCAATTCGTCAGTCGTTTAGGTCCAGCATAAACCTAAGACGGTATATACATTGGACTGACTCATCCGATTTTTTTTGACGTGAATCCAACTTGGTTTGTTCAGACACAAACTAATGTGAACACATCGGACTTACTTTGACGTTTAGTAGTCGTTAAAACAAAGCAGAGATCCGTGCAGTTTAAAATATTAATTACAACTTTTTCACTTGCACAATGTAAATCTTCTTTAATAAATATTTTTCCAATTGAAAAAAATTGGATTCTGTAAGATTTAAGTGCCAAATATAAATCACAGACAGAGAAAACAGATGTCACAAAAGAAGACGTCAAAAAAAATCCATTGATTTTTAAATAATTTAAAAAATCCTGCCTTTCCTGGCCATTTCTTTTTCACCATGATGTGGAAGTGAACAAAAGCACAGAGACGTCAACAAAAAATTGGAGGAGTCAGTCTAATGTGAACACCGTCTAATGCTTGATTTATACGACTGACAAATTGGCGGTTTGCTGTCAGCAAACTGTCAACAAAATGACCGAAGAATGGACAAATTCGTTCATTGTTTTTGATGTGTAATCATCTATGCTGGCGTTAACTTTCCCGTGCAACGTTACGTTACGAAATCTGCACAGTAGGATATTGGGTACTTTCATAGTTCCTCAAAACTGCGCTTGGACAAACGTTGAAGTTTACACATATTAACCGTGAGTCCCGGCAATCACAAATTTTTTTTTGCACAAACTGTCCTGTTTTAGGTGTGTTCAGCTGTAGTTTATTATTAGAATGATACTAGTTAAAAATTGTTTCAAACTAAGAACATTTATCATAAATATTTTTAAAGTTATTAAATTGCTTACTAGCATCACGCTAACAACTTAATACCAGGCTTTTTAAAATTTTGCGCCAATAAGACTACTTTTCAACATGGGCTATCTGTCATAATCTGATAAAAGATAAGACAAATTGGACCAATAACTATTTTCTCTATCAGTCAAAGACAAAGCGAAAATTTGTTTGTTTCATTCAGCTATTTTCACTTGCCTTTCAATTTTTGACTTATTTCACTTTCCATTTTGCAAAAATACATCTTTTGTCAATTAAAATTGCAAACCTATGATCAAGTGACATGCAAAGTAAGGTGTGGAGGTAATAGAAAATGGCCAATGGGCCTTACTAATATTCAAACGCTAATGTCGACTATTAGTTAACTGGAAGGTTAAAACAAAGTGCTGAGCTTTAACAAAATGCTACCAATAAAAAATTTAACCCTTTCACTATAACATGTCTCCAGCCTTTCATTAAATCTATTACAAAATTTTCTACAAATGAGAAAACAAATTGAATGAACTGTCAGAATTTCCACCAAGGTCTGTCAAAGTTCATTTTTTTTGTTCCCGGGTAAAAGCAAAAATTTGAATTGGATAAGAATTGAATGACGCTATCAGAAGAAGATACTTAAAGGATTTCAAAAAGGTATAGGTACGCCATTTCTGTAGGAATCCTTGAAGTGTGCAATTCTGACAGCAAAAGCGAAAATACGTTTCTATATTTTGATTTTTCATCATTTTGATAGAATAATTTGAACGCAAAAATGTTGATACAG
The DNA here is from genome assembly GCA_932273885.2 of Leucozona laternaria. NCBI lineage: Eukaryota > Metazoa > Arthropoda > Insecta > Diptera > Syrphidae > Leucozona > Leucozona laternaria. The sequence continues at coordinate 46,010,159 of OW026367.1, forward strand.
GATTGTATTAAACACTGATAAAATTCTAAGAAGGTATAGGGTTTTCCAATAAGAGGTGTTATTTTTAATAGCCCGCTATTTCGGTAGCTGTCACTTTTGAAGCTGTCATTTTTTGACATTTGACATGTAGAAACTACGCCATTAATAAAAATGGAACGATACACGCTTCAACAACGCATTGACAGCAAAACTGTCGCATCTGGGGCTCGGAAAACCCAAGAGTTATTGTTGAAAAGCCTCTCCATCCTCAACGCGTGACTGTTTGGTGCGGTTTATGGTCCGGCGGGGTCATTGGACCTTACTTTTTCGAAAATGAGGCTGGAGCAACAGTTACGGTCAATGGATTGCGCTATCGAGAGATGATTAATGATTTTTTATGGCCGGAATTGGATGGTATTGATCTGGACAACGTTTACTTTCAACAAGACGGCGCTACGTGCCACACAAGCAATGAAACCATCGACCTTTTACGGTAAAAGTTTCCGGACCGTGTTATCTCTCGAAGAGGTGATCACAATTGGCCACCGAGATCTTGTGATTTAACAGCTTGCGACTTCTTCCTTTGGGGCCACGTTAAAGATAAGGTCTACGCCAACAGCCCAGCGTCGATTCAAGACCTCAAAGATGGAATTCGTGAGGCTATCGAGGACATAGGGCAGCCACTTTGCGATTTGGCTATGGAAAATTTCATGAAAAGGATATGGTCCTGTAAGCGGGGTCGTGGCGGCCATTTGGCTGATGTTGTGTTCCATTATTAATGGCATACCTTCTTCTTTATAATGAAATAAACATCCGATCATTTTTCTCAAAAAATGCCATTTTTCTGTGAATATCAAAATAACACCTCTTATTGGAAAACCCTTTATATAAATTCCATTATTATTTTTTCCTTCGCGGCACAGATGACAGAGACAGACTACAGACACAACATAAATTAAAAAAAAAAAAACAACAAAGCAGGAACTGTCATAATTTGCTTTATACCTTCAAAGTTAAGTATTGCCGTATTCTTTTGTTTGCAGAAAATATTATAGTACTAATAGTACGTCAGTTGATTTCAAGTGTCGGAGAGGCTTTTCAATTTTTTTTTATTTATAACACCATATTTTCCAACAAGGAAACATATTTCTTATATTATCTTAATATTTTTCATTCGCAGCATACCTAAGAAAACCTTATACATACTTCAAATATTTTTAAAATAAAAATAAATGAACTGGAATATTTTGCGTGAGTATCTATTTAATTGTTTTTGGGCCTTGCACAAGAAAGTTGACCTGCGAATACGAATAAATCTTTTAAGTCAATTTCTAGAGCAAATGCAATTATTTTTTTTTGTTTTTACTTTTCGGCAACTAAGTTATTAATCCAATGAATAAATTTAAATACTTATCACTGCGTAAGATTAGTTTAAACTGTAAAATTTTGTATTTAATGTTTTCTACGCGACCAAAAACTTATCTTCTGCGAACTGTCAAACGAAAATTCGCAATCCACAACATCGGGACGCAATCCACAAACTGGTGAATGGAAAATTCTTTCAAGTTTATAACCTTTAACTTTCATTTTACTTCTTTATATTTTTTGACAGTTCGCAGTTGTCAGCGACTACTCATGTGAATGAAATATCGAAATTTGCGACCAATTACAATTCACAGTTTGCAGGTCGTGTCTCATGTGCAAGGCACTTAAAGGACTATTCACATGAGACCGACCCACGACCAACGAATGAACGAATATTCGTCCATTTTGACATTTCTTTCACATGGCTTTTTTTATTCGTCGCGAATAACGACCACCAAGAAAACAAAAATGAGATGGATTTTGAGTGGATCGTATATGGAACGTGAATGGAGTTTGACAAATCGTAACAATCGGATTGCAATTCGCGTCAACCAATTTGTTTTCTCAAATTTATCTTATTTTAGCAATTAAAAAGCAGATTTTTAGTATCTTAGCATTATAATAGATTATATTTCTACGATTTTGATTAGAATTTGTGAAGAATTTGGGTTTATAAATTGTTTTAAATCACATTTATTCGTTCATTCGTCGGTCGTTGGACGCTCTCATGTGAATAGTCCTTAAGGTTCAGTTTTTTCACAGTGTGTCATCTGTAATCCATTATTATTTCAACTCGTTCATTTTTTTCACAGTGTGTCATCTGTAATCCATTATTATTTCAACTCGTATAAAAAAATCCATAGTTTGAGTTTGTAAATCATGGATTAAGCCACTTAAATACACACAGTTTAACGAGTGCAATAAAAAAAAGTAATCTGAAATCGATTCCCGTTCAACACAAAATATTAACTTTTAGGGTATATGAAATTATGTAAAGGGTGTTTTTTTAGACCTGTGGTTTTCAAAAAGAAATAAAACGCATATCATTTAATGTTATGGCCTAGAATTGAGCTTTATTATAAAGATAAGGGTTTGCCGTTATGTTTTAAAAATGATTTCGGGTAAGTGACCGCAGCGGCTGGCTCAAATAAATTCCAGCCGAGAGGCCCAATTTTCGACCATTTTTTGCAACTATTGGGGCCGTATGTCAGCAATACCTAACGTGGTGAATATTCTCTTCAAAGGCATCAATAGTCTCGAGCTTATCTGCGTAGACAAGTCCGTAGACATCCTCCAATTCAGGCACGCAAAAGTTATTAATCATGGCTCTATAGCGTTCCACATTGACTGTAACAATGTGAAAAAAATGGACCAATGATTCCCTGTGCCCATAGAGCACACCACAAACAGTGACTTTTTGAGGATGTAATGGCCGGTGTCTCAACAATGGCTTGTTTATTTTGATCACTCCAAATACGACAATTTGGCTTTTTAACTTACTCATTTAACCAAAAATTAGCTTCGTCGCTGAACAAAATTTTCTTGTGAAAATCAGGATCGGTGGATAACATTCATTCACCATTCACCGAACGTGCCGCGCGCTTGACAGTCGTTCGGCTTCAATGGAAAACCAAACTGAGCATAAATCAAGTGACAGCTGTCAAAAAGACCAACTCCGAAACAAGTATTGCCAGATTGAAAACCACACGTCTTTAAAAAAACACCCTAAATCGTAATCAATAAGGTAAAATCCACACGTACTATATATTTATAAAAAAAAGTACATACTTCTAAATAAAACACTTCTTTTTAACTTTAAAACAAAAATCTGAATATTTAAACCATTCCATGAATATACCCATACCTGATTATATGGTAGTAGATTTAAGTATTAAATACAAATTTCGGTTTCAAAAAACACTTTTCATTTAGTGTTCGACTTTAAACATGGATTTCCGTTTTTGCTAACGACTAAACTGGAAATTAAATACGTTATTGGTATGAGGATTTTCTAAAATCTGGAGATTTTCTTTTAACCTTAACAATACATAATTTCAATACATAATTTTCCCAAAATAAATAGATGTGGTACCAAGCCCAAGGATTAAAATGAGTAAGCGAGGGATTTTGAGTGTGCACGTAATCATGGTTCTATATCTGTGCTCATAATTTGTGAAGTGCGAGTACGAGGCCACATCGAATCTTATTGTAGTGTTCTGGAAAATGTATTCCCTGCACTTGGTGTGAAAACAAGTGTCCTATTTTATATATAGGTATAACGATGGAGCTACCATCATCACATATGGTATGGTGGTCAGGTCGGAGAACCTAAAATAGTGCGGTTGGGCCCGACACGACGCGACACTAGTTCATAAGGCGCACTTCGTAATACTTTCATATGACAACGAATAACAAGTAATAGCTGCTAAACTTAAGCTTCTTTTATAAGGGATATACCTATTTGTAGCAATAGCAAATATGAATGTCACAGAAAGTCGTCCTTGTTTCCCACACAAAATTGGCCATTTGTAAAGTGTTTTTGTTTGCTAAAATGGAAAGCATCCTTGGTTATCTATGTATAGGTACTGTGTGCGGGCTCCCTGAATGATATATCTATGATATGGCTTGAAAGTTTCAACATGTGACTGGGTATAGCTAGTGTGTAAACAAAGGACGACGTTATTTCCAAATACAAATGATTGCAATATGTCATTTGAGAGAATCATCCTTCAAAGACTGTCATATAGTTTTCCCTAGACGATCTTAGAGATACGTTCCCTTTTTTTGTCGGTATAGTAGGAGTAGGTAGGTACACGAATTTGTTTTTCTTCGTTCAATTTTTGCTTTTTTTTTTTTTTTTTTTTTTTTTTTTTATGTCGTTATAAGCTTGATGCGATTCTGCCCAGAAGCACATGTCGGCATTTTGTTTTAGTAGTTATATAGCCAGTGAATTTGATAAATTTCTGCTGACAAACCGGACCACAGAAAGCTTTTTAATTTTTTTGTAGGCCTGCTAAATATATATCTGTACATAGGGGATGACAGGAAAAGACAAAAGAGAAAGAAAATTTTCGGCCCCAAATCGCATTTGCTTTTGGTAGTCATTTGTCTTCAGTTTTTTTTTTTTATTATTATTATTCGTTGCTCGAACTGTCACTTAAATTCCATGGTGACTTTATGAGTGTAATAAAATTTAACGTTTTGTGTTAATTTCTGCTTCGGTTGCGTAAAATTTGTGAAGGGCTCTTGATACCTTATGTCGCATGTTGAAAGCGTTACCTATTGAGTTTGAGTATAGATAGACTATTTGTGTGTGGAAGTTGTAATGGTCATCATTTTTTAATGACAATTTATATGAGAACACCAGTGTCATTATAATAATAGTAATAAAAGATATTTTGCCTCTTTTTTTTTAAGAAAAATATTAATATTTGAATCTTTTTTTACTTGGCATTTATGGGAAACATGTCAAATAGATTCTTGAGAGAAGAATGTGGCTTCATTTCATACTAACTAAATTGAATTCAAGATTTTAGTCACAAACTAGCTAATTTTCCAAATTACCAAACGAGGAATTCTTTAAGTAGATATTATTTTTTGTTAAAGTTGCCAAACAATCAACAATGGCAAAGTTCCATTCAAGCAATAAAATGTTGAAATAAAATAAATTTATACTTATACCTACTTATTTGGCCCCCGATCTATACCTGAGACATCACAGCGTCTTTCCATCCTCCAAGATCCTGACTCGAGCATACTGTTTCGAGCCAGTTATCTAGGCATAGTGCTCTGGCATCTGGCTGCGGTATGTTTTGGTCTTAAACTTGCGGGTTGGTTTATCTTGTCGCATCATATTCATACCTGATGGGGACTGAGATTCGAAGACTCTCTTGGCTGGAGCATGGTGTCCATTTGCTCGATGCTACCAAGCCAATGAAGTTCGACGTGGTACGACTTTCTCAACTAAATCCACATCTTTGTACAGCTCAAAGAGTTCGTGGTTGTATCTTCTACCCCATTCGGTTTGTTTCCACACAGAACGAAATACCTATCCGCCGAAGAATTTTTCTATCGAAACACCCCATTATCAGCTCTACTATCATCCAGCACTCGGCAACACAAAGCCAGGACTTCCAGTATAGAAGGGTTTTGTGTAGAGTGCACTTCGTCTTGGGCGTGGAAGTTTTGAAATCGTATTTTTTTCGTCAAATCGAAGAAGCAGCGGTTTGAAATAAATATTTTCTCCAAGGTAGATAAACTCCTTAAGTATTTCGAAGTCGCTGCCTGTTCTTCAATCCTCTTGAAGGACATTACGATGATGTTAATATCATCGGTGTATACATTATAAAGTGGGCATATTTGTTGAAGAAAGTGCCTTCCGCACTTACGAACAGTTTTAGAAGGAGATTGAAGAGATCACAAACATGATATAGAAATAGAGTGCATTTCCTAGCCGAAACTCTGTGCATATCTGGAAAGATTCAGAGGACCTATTCCCTGGTCGCATATTGCAAACTGTATTTTATAATGTCACGGGACATAGATGGATTAGTTTTCCCGGGATACTCCGTTCGGCCATCACATCGCATGTGGCTTTAAAGTCTATGAATAAAGATGGTAGGTAAATGGTTGGTTTCTTTCAGTATTTTCTCGTTGTGTAGATCTGGTGACTCTGTGGGACCAGAAGCCATATAGGCACACACCACACTCAAGTTGTCGATAACACTATTGTAGAACTACTATAAAGACTCTCACACAGAACGTTATGATATCACTCGGTAGTTCTTCCAACACATTTGATTGCTCTTTTAGTATATAGGGAATACCTAGTTGATAGTCCAGTCATCGGACGTCCTCCATTCTACACATCCTTGGTTGATGATTTGATGCATACAAGCTCTGTCAATAGATCATCTTCATTTGGAAAGCTTCGTGCTTAACCATCACAACTAGCGGTCTTTATTGACTAAAAGTGCGGGTTCTCTTTTGGTCCTATCGTTCACTCTACATTTAGCAGATGCAATGAAATTTCTACTATGCCTTGTTCTTCGGTAACTAGGAAACTAGGTAACCTAACCAGTATCCAAGAGCCTGCTTTCCGGTATTAATCCAGCAAGTTTTTTTTAATAAATAATCCGAGTTTTTTTTTCGATCGCGAGATTATTTGATTTTTAGTACGCCATCTTCTTCTCTTTTCTTCTCTTCTCTTCTCTTCTCTTCTCTTCTCTTCTCTTCTCTTCTCTTCTCTTCTCTTCTCTTCTCTTCTCTTCTCTTCTCTTCTCTTCTCTTCTCTTCTCTTCTCTTCTCTTCTCTTCTCTTCTCTTCTCTTCTCTTCTCTTCTCTTCTCTTCTCTTCTCTTCTCTTCTCTTCTCTTCTCTTCTCTTCTCTTCTCTTCTCTTCTCTTCTCTTCTCTTCTCTTCTCTTCTCTTCTCTTCTCTTCTCTTCTCTTCTCTTCTGTAGACTTTGGAAGCTGTAGGTTAGCATAATCGAGGGTGTTACTAGTATGGCCGCCTGGCGACTGCCAGGTTACTGTTTCCTTAGCCTTGGAAGCTTAGTGCTACTTATGACCGTATTACGACTTGTAATTTCGGTGAGGCTGTAATCATCAATTAATCACCGCGTGGAAGACGCCTTCCTATCATACTTTTGCCTTGAAGTCCCCAACCAAAGCTTTCCAACTTTCACATCGTACTCCTCACCAGGCTCTGGATTTTGTGTATTTATTGGTTTTGGGTAAATATTGTTCAATAAACTGGAGGTGGGGTATAGGTATAAGAAGCACTATTTTGACAGCCCTGTATTGACAATTTTTGTTGAACAAAGTATAGATTTTAAACTTTAGCCTTCTTCTGGACCACGGCGATGACATGACATTAGCCCCTGCTGGCTCCAATAACTTTATATCCCACCTCCAGCCTTTATTGAATGGGCTATCACACACTGGGTCAATTTTGAACGAGACTTACTCCTTACTAACTTTTGATTCAACCGCAAACGGAATAAGGAAAGCTGGGGGAAAACATTGAGAACGTTCGAGCAAGATATATCAACACCAACAGTCGAATTGGAAAAGCTCAGAATTGTGTCCAAAATATAGAGAAGGAACTCCACTACCTTAAAAATCAAGCAACGAATTGATAAGTTCAGTTGATGTCGAGTCGTTGAGAAAGACAGTTTGGAATAAAGAAGCTTAAAGTAAGGCGGTTTGTGGTGTCCGCAAAACATCTTAAGGACTTTCTGGCTCGACCGTTACGCCGGTGGCGTAGAATGTTTCAAGAGGAATTATTAGCAAAAGTGGAGAAAAGTTAGTGAGAGAGCTGAAATAAATGTTCCGACACACTACTCCACAACATACCACACGAGAGTAGTGTGGTTCGGGCTTAAGTCTGAATAAGTAAGTTTAATTTCAGAACCGAAACAAAACGTTGTCAACAACATTATTAGGTAGGTATACGAATTTTTTCTCACTTAAAATCCCATTTAAAAAATAAAAAACAGTCTTGCCTCAATGCTTCCTTCTACTATATAACCTCCAACACTAATTTTTAGCAATCGGGGATGAAATTTCTTCAAACTCTGCACTACCAACAAAGTCACCCTACATGCTCAGTTTAAAGTTGGACTCATTTTTCAATCGCTTCTGTCTAGCAAACAAAAACATCAGTAGGTATCATCATAAAAAAAATCGTTGCTGCAGATAACGACACATTCAATCTCTAGATCGAAAAAAAAAAACAAAATCCTGCTTGATACACATCATACACACGTATTCTATACATATCTTTTGCAATTCCACACTTTTTCTTTATACAAACAAACGAATTCATCTAATTTCGTCTGACATCCGCAGTAATCCTCTAATTTTCTTTTACAGCAAAGAATAACGACAATTTGGAAAAGAAAAGCAAAGAAAAAAACAAAAATCTGTTGGCGCTATCCTCTCAAATGCATTTAACACATAAAAATTTGCATACAAAGTGCTTACAGAGAAGCCAAAGCAGTATCGATAAAAACCAAAGGAGGCTTTTAAAATTCTTATTTGCCAAGGTGCCAAGCATCTGTGAGCGACAGTAAATGATTTCGTTACACAGAAAAAGGTCATTTCATTTGAATGAAAGAATTATACCCTTAGATACCTAGGTATATACCGGGACTGGCAACGGGACTGACAAGGGGACAGGAACCGGGACGGGGACACTTTATTTGGTTTCAATATGGAACTGGAATTGGAGCTGGCGTATGCATGTGTTTGTGAGGCAAATAAAGATCTCGAGTGTCATCTAAGAAGGTATCTTAAGTTATTATATCTATAGTGTTAAGATTGAGACCGGGCTTAAGTTTTTTTTTTCTCTTCACATTATAAAGAGAACTGGGTGCATGTACATGAACCCATTAAATTTGCATATAAATTGCGTCTGGCTGCAGCTTATTCGCCATCACACACACACATATAAAAAAAAGTAAAATATTCCATCTAAAAACTAAAAAAAAAACTTGGGCTGCCGCGCGCCGCCACCGTTAGTTCTCTGCATGAAACCAGAGCAGACACAATTTTGCCCATTCCAAATGAATTTATATACCTACATATATAAAATGTATGTATATATGCTTACAAAGCAATACATTTTTAAATAAGTAATGCATATAAGGAATGCAATCAGCTTCTATACAAAATCTCGTTCATTAGATTTCCCGCTATATTTAATGCATGTAAAAGTTTTGAAAACTTTTTGCAAAAGATAAATTCCATGGTATTATTATTTGATACAACCACCCAACTACCCCCACGCCACACTCGCTTTGTTCGTATCACGATGATGATAAAATGTTTTATTATAATATTTATATTGATTTTTTAAGAGGCTTAGAACTTTTAAAAAAAAAAAACACAAAAAATTCGAAAAAATGAATGAAATATTTATTTGAATCGATAGTTTGAACCTTGCAATTTAATGTTTAAAGATAATTTCATGCAAATGTTGACCGCGGCTGCCTCTCAGGTAGCCCATCCGCTGAGTCCAATTTTGGCATACTCTTTCACACATATCGGCCGGTATCTCACGAATGAATGCATGGATGTTGGCTTCCAGTGCGTCAATCGAAGCCGTCTTGTCCCTATAGACATTAGCCTTGACATACCCCCACAAAAAATAATCTAATGGTGTCAAATCGCACGATCTAGGCGGCCAATTGACCGGCCCGAAACGTGAAATTAACTGTTCACCAAACTCGCCTCGCAATTACGCCATTGTTTCGCGTGCTGTGTGGCATGTGGCACCGTCTTGTTGAAACCACATATCATGCAAGTCAAGAACTTCCATTTCGGGCAAAAAAAAGTTTGTTATCATCGCTCGGTAGCGTTCACCATTGACAGTAACGCTGCGATTCGCATCATCTTTGAAGAAATATGGCCCAATAATGCCGCCGGCCCATAAACCGCACCAAACAGTGGCTTTTTCGGGATGCATTGGTAGCTGTTGCAATGCTTCTGGCTGATCTTCACTCCAAATGCGGCAATTTTGCTTATTTACGTACCCATTCAACCAAAAATGAGCCTCATCGCTGAACACAATTTTTCGATAAAAAAGCGGATCCTCGGCCAGCTTTCCAAGAGCCCATTCACCAAAAATTCGGCGTTGTGGTAGGTCGGCTGGCTTTAGTTCTTGCACCAGCTGTATCTTAAAAGGCTTTACGCCCAAATCCTTCCGCAAAATTTTCCACGTAGTGCTGTAACAAAGGCCTAACTGCTGAGAACGGCGCCGAATCGACATTTCGCGGTCTTCTGTCACGCTAGCTGATACGGCCGCAATATTTTCTTCACTTCGCACAGTACGTAAACGTGTTGGTGGTTTAATGTCCAACAAAGTAAATTTGGTGCGAAATTTGGTCACAATCTTTCGAATAGACTGCTCAGAAGGTCGAGAATGCCGATCATAAAATGGAAGCAGCGCGCGATGAACATTTCGAACCAAGCACGAATTTCGATAGTAAAATTCAATAATTTGCAAGCGTTGTTCATTTGTAAGACGATCCATGGTTAAATTGCAAACCAAACTGAAGCTGTTTGACAGTGACACAAGGTACTAAACACACGTCAGCTGTCAAAACCAGTGTTGCCAAAACCAAACCAGCTAAAAAATCACCCTTTACTTAGCTTTGTTTTTTAGGATTGCTTAATGTGAAAATTTTCTTTAAACAATTATGATCGATTTTTCCTTTAAAACCAAAAACAATAAAGTTGTGTAACGCGACCCAAGAAAGTTGCGAATTCAATAAATTTTTTTTTCAATTCAATTCAATTTATTATAATTCATATGAGCATTTGTACTTTAAGATTATTATCTTTTATAGTAGACTTTTAATGATTCATTTATTCAAATTAAATTTAAATGCTTAAAACTAAATTTTAAAATTTAAATTTACAAAATTAAAACTTAGTTTATATAGAAAAAGCCTTAAACGGGTCATCTGCATTTATAAGCAGGAAGGAGACATGGTTTTTATGGAAATAAAATTGCATCGATAAGTACTCAACCTTATTCCTATGTATTTAAACTGTAGTATAGCTGGGAGGATAACTTCACTAAGCTCGAAGACAATTTGTTTGGGAGGAATATTAATAATATAATGCTCATTGGAGACTTCAATGCACGTACAGGATCCCTAGAAAGTGAAACTAAGTTAATAAATAGAGAAGGCAAAAACCTTGTTGATCTATGCAACTCCTTTGGACTAAGCATATGCAATGGGTCTACTGACGGAGACAATTTAGGAGACTTCACTTTCATAGGACCACAAGGAAACTCAGTGATCGATTATGCGTTGGTGTCAGGAGACTGGGGTACTGTGGTAGACGATTTTGAAGTTTTAACGAAAATAAATTCTGATCATCTACCAATTCATGTAACAATTAATCTAAATAGTAGGCTAAGGCAAGAAGAGGAGTCGACACCAATAGCCAAATACAAGTGGAAAAATGCTTTTGCCGATAGTTATGCAAGTTCGTTGAATAACGCTATCCTTCTCTGAGCCACATCATCTATACCATCCCTTCTAAATTGATCCCAGCTGGACGAAATTGTGAAGAACTCTATTCCATGGTTTGATAAAGAATGTTTAGAAGCACGTGAGAAGTCTTTTGCCTGGCTAAGGATGGTAAGAAGTTCTCCAGAGAATCTATACTTTAAAGAGCAATATCTTGCAGTAATAAGTACAAAGAACTATTAACATATAAACACCTGAATCACTCAAAAATCATCGCTCGCAATCTTACAGAATGCAGAAACACAAGAGAGTTCTAGAAAACTGAAAATGTTATAAACAAAAAACCTAATAAACAACTTATTATACCAATCGAGACTGAAGACTTAGCAGACCATTTCAAAAGATAAACAAAAGATCATTTTTCTTCAACCTTTCAGTTTGCCACACCGCTATATAAGAACGACGATTTGGACACACCGTTTTCCTGTGCAGAGGTTCAAGCAGTATTGAGTGAACTCCAAAATAACAAGTCTTCAGGATCAAATGGTATACCTCAAGAGTTCGACAGATTTAGCACTGCTATCTATATTGAAAACTTTACAAAAGCTTTAAACCATGCATATGATACAGCTTGTGTGCCGAACACTACTTCAAAGAAGCAATCATCTGTCCTATCCTCAAAAAAGGGGACAAAGGAGACCCTGCAAACTATAGAGGGATATCCCTGCTAAATTCTTCAATGAAAATATTTTCAAAACTGCTTTGTAAACGCCTGTACGACTGGGTTCAGAACAACAATCTACTTACTGAGTCACAGGTTGGTTTTCGAAAGAACTACTCTACAACCGACCAAATTTATTTGCAAACCAACATTGCTAACATATTTATAGGATCTAAGAAGAAGCTTTATGGGTTTTTCATTGATTTTAAGGCGGCATTCGATACGATAGATAGGAAAGCACTTATGTTGAAGCTGTTCGATAAAGGAATTTCAACAAAGTTTGTCAACGTTTTGGATGCATTTTACAACAACACAACTTCTGCAGTCGTCCTGGGAAGTAAATGTTCCGAGCAATTCCAGGTTGAAATAGGATTGAGGCAAGGCTGTAATTTGAGCCCTCTGCTTTTAGCTCTATTTATAGATGACATTGGAGAGGTACTACAAGGTGGTGCACAAGTTTCAGCCAATTTTTTAGTAAAAGTCCTTATGTTCGCTGATGACATCGTGGTACTAGCAGAGTCGTCTGATAGTCTACAATTGATGATTAATAGGTTAGAAATCTTGACAAATCAAAAGTAATGATTTTTCGCAGCGGAGGTGGTCCTAACTATCGCAGTGAAAAAGGGAAATTCGGAGATCAAAGTATCGAAGTCGTCAACGAATATAACTACCTTGGTGTACGGTGGTGTAGAAATCTTAATTTAATATGTTAGATAAACTAGCCAAGTCTAAAAACGCACTTAATGCAACATGGAAGACAGTGATGCAGTCCAAAGACGTTGCGTTTGAGCTAAAGTATTGCATTTTTCAAGCCACAGCCAAAACAATTAGGTGCTATGCAGCTCAAGTTTGGGGCCATAATGAGTTTGAGGAAGTAGAGCAGCTTCTTAGGTACTTTTTGAAACGAACTTTTATGCTACCAAATAGTACGGCGAATCACTTACTCATGCTAGAGACGGGTCTTCCGCCTTTATTTATTTCAACACTTAAAATGCAAGTTGACTACATCCTGAAAACTATCCAGATGGACGATAGAAGACTACCGAAGAAAAAAACGATGCTATTTATTCGAAAGAAAACATATCATGGTTCAAGTCTTGGAGAGACTTAGCGGAGTACTGTGGGCTTCCACTCTAACTTCAAAGCGATTCGAAAGCCAACTCTATGACCTCATAAAGCTTATTGGATGCCAAAAAAAGAGAACACTACATTTGGAAAGCCAGGACCTCATTCCATAGAGGTATTTATGCAACACTAAACTATAACTTAGGAACAAATAATTACTTCAGGGTGGAGTATCCAACTCATCTCATGTCACTGAAAATGTGAGATGCTTCCCCTAAATTATGATCCTCGTAGGAGTCACTTAGAAGAAGTTTGAGGGCTATGTTACCAAAGGGAAAGGGAGGGCGTGTTTCATTTTATCGGAAGATGTCCTACTTTTACTGAAACCATCAGGAGGAGTACGTTCGGGAAAAATTATTTGAGCGAGACTGAAATCATCGATATTCTCAACGGACAGAAGGACTGGGTGATTTTGTATGATTATATAAAGCTTGCACTTTGCTATAGAAAACGAATTCTAGAAGAACTTTTTTAAAATATATTCTTGAAAATTTTTTGTAAAAACAAATAATCTATTAATTGCCAACTGACAGACCGCGGTAGCCATGTTACAAAATGGATGATTTACAAAATATGTATATAATACTTTATATGAAATAAAATCCTACTTGAATTGAATTGAATATAGAGAATAGAAAAAATGTTTAAAGATAAAGAAAAGGGATTGATGAGTTAATGTTAGGGACGGGAAACAGTGATGGAAATCGATTGTACTGAACGCTGAAACAAAATAGTACGAGGCTATTAATGTAAACAAACACACAAATTTATTTATTTATTTACAAGAACAAAAACAAAAACAAAAATAATTCATTTGTTATAAACATTAAGGCAACATTAATAAAAAATAAAGGAACTTCATTGAGATTTTCAAAATTCTAAATTATCAATTATTTTGATGCGGAAATAAGCCTTATAACTTGAGTTACCTTTTATTTTATTTTAGTTAAACAAATTTAAAAATATTTAAGGCCACTTACTGTGGATTATGGTCCAGTTTACTTTTACTAATAAATTAATTCAAATTATCAGGTTTATTTTGCCATAAAATCACTGATTTTCTTCTTCTAAAAAAGATGAATTTTGGCATATCTCCGTATTACTGTTTTTGTCTAAAGTCTTTGAGAGAATTCTACAAAAACAAAACAATTTTTATCTCGCTACCAACTCATTGCTTAGCCCAAATCAATCTGGGTTTCGTAAGAAAAACATTTGTATCACTGCACTTTTAAGTGTTACTGACGACATTAGGCAAGCATTGGATAAAGATGAGGTTACTTTTTTGGTCTTGCTTGACTTCGCAAAGGCTTTTGATACTGTCAATAAAGTCAATCTATGTAGAAAGCTCATGGAAAATTTCAACTTTTCACCTTGTGCAACAAAATTAATCTTTTCTTACTTGACCAATAGAAGGCAAGCAGTGTAAGTTGAAGACAGCTTGTCTAATTTTTTGCCGAATTTTATTGGTGTACCTCAGGCATGCATTCTTGGGCCTCTTTTGTTTTCAGCTTATGTCAGTGAACTTCCATCTTCGCTTGCAAATTGTTCCTTTCACATGTACGCTGACGACCGACTTTCAGCTGCCCACTTGGTCTAATTGAGAATGGACCATTTTAAGTAAATGAAGACTTCGAGAAAGTGGTAAATTGGTCTGAGTCAAATGGTCTTATTTTAAACCCTTAAAAATTTAAATGCCTTGTCGTATCTAGAAAATTCTTAGATCTAGCTTATTTTCCACCGATTGCATTGACTATTGAGCAATGCTCCAATCGAATACGTTGTAACAGCAAACAATCTTGGTGTAACCTGCAACTGCAACCGCTTTGTGACCTGGGATAACCATATTACATACATATATATGTCAGTCATGCATATATATGTCAGTCATACAGTCAATTGCGATCGTTATCGGGCCATGTTGAACGAATTTTTGTTCACAAAAATTGAAGAGGAGGATATTGGCAAGATTTGGTTTCAACAGGACGGCCGCGGCGCTACGTGCCCCACAGCCAAAGCTACACTCGATGTTTTGCTCCATTTTCAAAAAAAAAAAAAAGTTATTTGGCGGACCCTTTATATAAAACCTGTTGAAAACGGCGTAAGGAAATAACGTCCAAAGAAATAACGCCCAAATTTTTTTATTGCTCAAAAAATACATAACAAAATGTAAAATGCACACTATACGATTTGGGGTAGGTAAGTAATATAATTTTGGATGTAAATATTTCGAGAACCAAACATCTAAGAGTATTTAGGTTTTGAGTTTTAAACGATGTCATCTTCCCCACATAATTTCATTGATAGGCCATCACACAACTTGTTGTGTACTATTTTAATATCTACACATCTTCATTTGAAAACCCGTTACTTGCATTAGTTCTGAGAATAAGTTTGGTGTTTCTAAATTTAAATTTCTCAATATGAGCCTTTATTCAGAATAATAATGGTCCAATCCAATTTAGCTTAATTTTGGTAGGTACATACATATATTTGAGCTCTCCCGGCTGAAAAAACACTCACTTTATAGTCAAAAAGAGGTTAAACATTTCTTCATCAAAAATGTGCTTATTATTTCAAAAATACAACTTCACGAACTTATTTAAAATCACCAATTTTAAAGTGCACTTTTGGCTCTGAACTCCTCGTATATTAATGTGTTGGATGAATAAATTGTATCTCTCTAAAACATTATCTAAGAAACATGCATAAATAGAACATCAGAATGATATACCTAAACATAAGAGTGCGAATGCCAAACCAATATTTCCTGTTCTTCCATTTAGCATCAACGAGATTATCTATAAAACAACTCAAATTTGAATGTTAAGGTTTTTTAACATCACGTAGAATAGTTCTTTGAAAAGCAAATTCAGCTACTGCCATACATACTCGTATAGCCACATATAGGATGACGAAACCAGCAATTTTATTTCCAATTTCACAGCTAGAGAGTCCTATTGACAATTTATATTTTATCAAACATCGAAGCCTATACATCACTCTCATATAGCTACTCTACTCATCTCTCATGGTTTATCTTCAAACTTGGAAATTCAGTCACGTTTTACTGTAATGCGACACGATCTTATTGATAATGACACTAAAAGGGCATACACTCTTATTATTTCGATTGCTAAACTATTTTATTAGAAGAAGGAAGGAGGTATAAAGCCTATGCACGTTCGTTTGTTGGCTATTTCGGATAATTTTGGCTGGCCTATCTTTATTGTAAAGGATGTGGTGGTTATACTTGAAACATATAAAACATCTTATCCGACATCGATTGGCTTTAAGATTTTGTCTTTTTATGAAAAATAATAGCGCAGCTGAAACATCTTAAATTTATTCAATATTAGTCGAAGTAAGTAATAAATACTTTCATTTTCTGTTTTTGTAGTTGTGTGAAAACTTTTGAGTTATATTGTCTCCGATTTGATAATCTAATTAATGAGACCGTAGGCTGAGTAGAGAAATTCGACTTAATATCGCAAAATGTCGTTCGAATAGTGCCAAGGAATCTAAAGGAATAATTTAAATACTATAAAATTAAACTTTCCAGTTATGCATAGAGGTGGTTTAGTTCTATTAACAAAGCGGCGGAGCTGCATAAGAGGACCAGAGCCGCACGCGAGATCTACGTGCAGAAGACGACCGACTTCTCAGAAGAAAGAAAAGGGATCATGAGAACCGCGTGATTGCGGAATAAGAAGGATGTCGTAGCAAGAATCAAGTACGGAAGTTTTACGAAGAGGTAAAAACGAACCTCACAAGGTTACAAGCCCCCGAACCGAAGCCTGCAAGGACGATCAAGAGGAACATCATATATATCGGGTTTTTCAATAAGAGCGCTACAAAAGTTTTTTTTAAATAAAACCAAAATGGTTTTGGATATCAATGAAATTCTTTATTCCTGGTGAAAGTACGTTTGATGCCATTATGTATGGAAATCGATTTCTTTTGCATGGCCACCACGGGCACGCTTGCAGAAGTCCAGACGCTGAACACAATTTTGGACGGTTTTCAAGCAAAATCGGCCGATACTGATGCAATTCCACGTTCGATATTCGTACGAAGTTCATCAATCGTCACTGGCTTGTTGGCATAGACCATAGACTTGACGTAGCCCCACAGGAAATAGTCTAACGTCGTCAAATCGCACGACCGAGGCGGCCAAGCGACTGGACCATTTCGTGAGATAACATGTTCTCCAAACTTGGTTTCCAATAAATTAATTGTGACATTCGCTGTGTGGCTTGTGGCGCCGCGCCGTCCTGTTGGAACCACATGTCCTCCAAGTCCATATCATCCAATTCGGGCCAAAAATATTCGGTTATCATTGAACGGTAGCGATCCCCATTCACAGTAACGTGCCGGTCTTGATCATGACGGAAGAAGTGCGGCCCAATGACGCCGCCGCCAGCCCATAAACCACACCAAACCGTTATTTTTTCGGGATGCAATGATGACTCATGGAGTACGTGTGGATTGCTGCCTGACCAATACCGCATATTTTGTTTATTGACGAAGCCATTCAGCCAGAAATCCGAATCATTTTCAAGTTGTTGCTCAGCCAAATTCACGAACATACGACGCTTCTGGTGTAAAGCGGCTTCAGTTCTTGCGTCAATTTAATCTTGTAAGGATGTAGGCCAAGATCTTTTCGCAAAATTCCCCACAACGACGTCACAGAGATGCCCAACGCTTGAGAACAACGTGTGAGAGACACATTTGGGCTTTCTGCAACTGAAGCCTCAGCGGCAGCAATATTCTCTACACTACGGGCACTTCTTTGTCTTACTGGCACGGGAACATTTTGTACTGTGCCTGTGGATTCAAATTTTTCCACTAGACGCTCAATTGTTGATCTGCTAGGACGATTATGACGACCATAAATTGGACGTAGCGCTCTTAACGTTGAGGCCACTGACTCCGAATTTCGGTAGTAAATTTTAATAATTTTGACTCGTTGTTGGCTCGTATATCTTTTCACCATGAAATGGCAAACTTTCCTGAAAAGAGCGACAAGAAATATGGTGTCGTTTGCTGTCCCTGTTGCTCTACTTTTGTAGCGTCCCTGTTGAAAAATCCTTTATTAGAAACGCAGTCAGTACTGAGCATATGGCAAAATAATTTCTGCAAACTGTATAGCGGCGATAAAGAATAAAATTCCGCTGTCAAGCCGATTTCACCATTCAATCTAGACAACGTAGGTCAACAATTCCGTCCACCCCAATCTTGACGAAGTGAAAATATCCATTTCTAAACTGAAGTCGAATAAAGCTGCTGGAGCTGACGGCCTTACTGCCCAGCGGTTCAAAGCAGCAGGTGATGACTTGGTTGGGAGTATGCACCACCTATTCTGCAAAATATGGCCACAGGAAAACATGCCCAATGAATTGAACCTATAAGCATTGTTTGCCTGGTTCTCAAGCGCCAACTACAGATGCGTAAATCTCCCTACCATCGCATACAAGATCTTTTCTGTCGTATTGTGTGAACGCCTAAAGCCGTTCGTCAAGAATCACAATCTTTCAAAAGTCCGTTCAATTACTAGCATACGCCGACGATATTGGAAGAACAAAACGTGAGCATGGAGGAGGAAGTGAAGAAAATGGGTTTAGCTGTCATCAAGAAAAGACACCCAACACTAACGTCTTGGAAAGAACAGAACATTACGATATACAGCGATTAAGGAGATTGTCTACCTAGGCTCTGCTATCAACACAGACAACGATACCAGCGCTGAGAAAAAATGAAGAATAACTCTTGAGAATCTCTGCTTCTTCTGGCTAAGAAGGCAATTGAGTAGAAACGCCGCCTCTCGAACAACTAAAGTTTCCGTGTACAAGACGCTGATCATCCCAGTCCTGCTTAATGGTGCAGAGGCATGGATTTTATCGAAGGCGGATGAGAACACTTAAGGATGTTTTGAGAGGAAGATGCTCCGGGTGATTTTCAGTTCCGTCTGATGCATAAACGCGGAGTGGAAGTGAAGGTACAATAACGAACTGTACGGGCTATACACCGACAGACCTATCCGAAAGAGTAAAAAGACAACGACTAAGATGGTTCATTTAACCGGAATAGTTTACACCAAAGTTCCACCCCGAAAAGTCTTTGAATCTAACCCTGAGGGACGGCACAGTAGAGGAAGACCGCTACTCAAGTGGCGCACGCAAGTGGAAGAGGACCTCAACTAACTTAGTGTGCGAAACAGGAGACAGCTAGCTAGGGACCGAGGTGGCTGGCAAAAGCTTGTAGGCTGAGGCCCTGGTCCACTCCGGAGTGTAAAGCTCCACCTTAAGTAAGTAAGTAAGTAATTTCTTATTTACTTAAGATGGCGCTAGTGCTACACTCGCGTGCGCGGATCCAAAACGGACTTGTTTTTGCTTGAAGGGGATCTTAAGATTTTTTTCACTGAACGCACTCATCCTAGTGTGCTGATCGTAACGTTGCACACCGTAACGTTACGCGACGTAACGTTGCACACGAACGTTCACGTTTTTTTTTTTCACTCTACCCCCAGCATAGATGTTTACACATCAAAAAATACTTTCAGAATACTTGTCACTTATTCGACTATTTTAGAAAGAAACTAGTTTGAAAAATAATATTTCCACAACACTGTTGTTCTAATCTGTTGTACTAATCTATACATTCCATTCATCTGATGGTTGTGTCTGTCTTTGTAAGTGAGGCACTTAACTTATCTTTTTTCCTTAAGCATAACAAAAAGCTTTTGTGGTGAGAAAATTAATTAACTAATGAAAGCCTCTTTGTATTTGAATTTATATTTTTGTTCTAAGCAATGTATCTTTTCGATTCATGGGATATAATTTTCTTCGGTATTCTGGATTGTGGAATGTCAAGAGACATTTTCAAAAACATAAAGAACACAGACATAAGTATACATAAGCTGTAATGGCTTATCATAGAATATCTTCTATTTCTATTAAGAAAATATTTTATTAAATTCATGTGCGAGACTTCGAGGTTTGAGAGTGTCATTATATAGATGCGTCATGTCATTTCTATCTTCGTATAAATTTAACAATCTTTTTCTCAGAGCATAAAACGACTTGACTTTCTGATTTATGATTGCTGCTTTCAAATTAAGTACCTAAATAATCTTTGAAGGAGAAGAGAATTAACAGGGGAATTATATAATAATAAATGGTTTTTTCTTTTGTTTCATTTTTTTTTTTATTAAAGGAACGAGCAAAGCCTTTAATGTTTCAAATATGTATGTTCAAATATGCCCTTTGAAAACCAAAAGAATTATTATAACTTCATTTTCGTCTATACTATAATGTTTAGTTTTTCATCCAAGTTTTGGGGTTAAGCTATAGTTAACTTCTGATACATGTATTATCAGTCGGTTAAAATCTCGAGTCGACTCGGAGTTAATCCACCCATTACCCCATTTCTGGTCAAGAGTGTAATAAGCTTGTTGTATGAGTAAAATATTTTGAAAATTGTGTTTGGAAAAGTCGAGATATTTGAGCTGAAAGTTGCCGATTACAAAATAAAGATTTTAGTTTTTTTTTCCAAATAATTGTTCATAACGTGCAAAATAAAAGAAAGTAGAAAAAATGATATACTTTTCGAGAACTTCAAGCTCAAATATCTCGACTCACTCATATAACAAGCTCAACGTCACCTTTCATTTGATACCAGACTCGTATACCTGGTACACTCCTGGCTAGTGGCGTTTTGATGGGGAGGGGACAAAGGGAGCGCGGAGGGGGGGGTTTCTTTACAAAAAAGCATGGCATTGTAAGCATTACCGTTGTTTTTTATTAATTTTTTTTAAATTCTTTTTAGAAAATTGCCCCTCCTGACTAAGCGCGGAAAGACCCCCCTCCTATGCGATTTTTTTCTAGTCTCTACCAAATCTATACGCTCTAGCTTTTTGTTACACCTTATGCGAATCACCCTGTATAATGTTTTGTTTTATATTTTGTTCCATCTAAAAAAATATTTGTTGCACCCCCAGAGCGAAATCGTAGTTACGCCACTGCTCCTGGCCAATGTTCTATAGTCAAATATACGGGCATTTCCTTTTGTGAATTAAACCTGGTATCTGATTTAACTTTTTGGCTACGTCTCCCAGCGTCACGTTCTCCCGCAAAACGCTTTCACGCAGAACGCAGTTTCCCGTGTAACGTTTGCTCGCCGATTCCTACTTTTTTCAATACAAAGCAACTGCGCTGCACATCAACAAAATTAATTTCCATAGTATTTGGTAACACTAACCCATGAGTTAGGGCACGCCTCCTTTTAAAAACTATTATTTTCAGTTCTTTTAGAACTCGGTAGAGGCAAGACCTCACTAAAAGAAAGTGTTAGTTGTTGGTAATCATTTTCAAGGAAATTTTCACAGAGCAAACATGTTGCGAATTTCATTATTTGCACTAATCCTAGCGCATCCATTTTATTTCTTTTAACCGTTTAACCCACAGTCAAACTAACCCAGCATCCTCATAAACAAACCCGCGGTCGACTCGTCGTCACCCAAAACCTATAACAGAAACCGGTAGATATCTTCTTAACGAAGAGGCAGTGGCGGATCCACGGGGGGTTTTCGGGTCCGGAAAACCTCAACTGACGAATTCCGTATAAAATTGGAATTGAAAATTAAAAATTAATCGATTTTAAATTTTTACTCTGTCCCGAAAAGGGTTTTGTCACACCCTCCGTCGGGATGTAAGTCTGTACAAGTATTATGTCCACTGTGATTTGAGCTAGAGCTTTGGGCTGATTTACTTTAGATTTTGTACAGAGCATTTTAATTTGATTCTCTAGAGGAGAAATTGCAGTTTTTGTTTAACTTTTCAAAAAAGTGTCATTCCTGCAGTTATTTCAGTTTTCTTAATTTCTTTTTTCGAAAACGGCTCTAACGATTTTGCTTAAGCTTCATGCTTGAAATGACCGAAATAGTTATGAAAGAACTATGTTTCAGGTTTTTGCAAAAAAAATAGCATCATTGAAATACGTAGATGGCCTTATTTTTCTGCTTTTAACTCAGACCAAAAATACTTCTTGATATAGATTTTTAGTCCTTATGAAGGTTTAGAGAAGGTTTTCAAATAATTCAATCTCAATTGGCGTGCAAGTGTGTTTTTTATTTATTTTTTTTTTTTTTGTGACCGGAATGTGTGATAAGGATAGCAAAAGCCGATAAAATTTAAAATAAATCCTGATGGAAAAATTAATTAAACTTTTCCTAATGGTTATGGTGCGGTGATGCAGCATTGAGCAGTGTTCCAAAAAAAATACGTTTTTTTTACCGGTCGAAAAAAGTTGATTGCAGTTGGATTGCAGGGAGATATTTTTTGACAAAAAAATGGAATAGCAATTAATTACTAAATTATTCTATATTGAATGTTAACACCCTTTGATTTATCTCAGTATACCCACTGAAAATCTTAGGAAAACCTAGTAAAAAATACGATATAATTAATAGTTCAACTGCATAAACTTTTGAAATAAGGCTTACGCGAATAACACCCGCAAAATTGAAATATCAATACCTCGTTTCTGTAGTCTGTATTGTATTCCTTTTCCATCTATATCAACCAGTTTTAGAACCTTCAAGCTTCTAAGAATGCCATTTTATATTTTTTTTTAAATCGGTTTTTTGTGTGTCTTGACAATTTTTCATTTCCAACTCACGAGATTTTGACAGAAAGGCGACGATAAACAGTTCAAATTTTTATTCATCAATATACGAATATTCAAATACAGAAATTTCATTCCGAGCAAACCGTCTCATATCCCTTAGTTGAATCTTCAATAATTTTTTCAAGTAATCTTAATCTAGTGACAACTTGAGGTTGTTCAGTTCCCACCTTTATGAAGCCATCAACAAAAAAAAAAAAAATAACCCTTTCAAAATCATAAATATTGTGTTAAAAATAAACGGAAGTGCATGCATTCGTCGCATAAGGCTGTGCCCAGACACATTAACATTTTTTTTATTTTTATCGTAACTTGTCATCAAACATCCTTAACGTGTAAACTTTTTCCTAACTTTTCAATGGGACTCTACGACGACCAAGTTATTCGTCTTTTCTATACTTTGTATGCTGCTTTAGAGTTTAGATATTATGGTTTCAAAAAGCCAACACAAATATCTTATGGCTGGCCACGCAAAAGTCTCATTACTCATAGAGACAGAGTCCACCCACTGGGCGGCCGGCGCGGCGCGTGTGGCGCGTCGGTGATGGTTGAAGTTTATTAGATCTTTATTGTAACAAAAAAGTATTTTTATTTTATGTATAAGTGGGTTTGGAATTTGAGATGATAAAGTTAGGAAAAAAAAACAAATGCTGATGCAGCGTCCGTCGTATATGCAACATTCAAATAAAGTGCATGATTTTGAAACTATATTATTCTTTCTTATCTTTATGGAAAATAGAAAACAAGACTAGGTGACACGTACTTGCTTTTATATAGTTCATGGGGCATAGATTTGTTATAATTCAAAATTGAAACCATTTTGTACATTTTATACATAAGTAAAGAGTTTTTCAAAAAGGGTAGGTAGATGTTGAAAGGTAATAAAACAAGCTGTGTGTGAGGTATTAGCAACATTCTTTTTTTATTTGAAAGGCCCATCATGTATGCTTTTATGTATGGAATATGACATCAAATGCCCCCCTCAGCTTCTTATGGTGCGGTGGCACGAATCCGATTGGTCCAATTTTCAATAACTCTTCCGCATAGATCCGGCTGAATTTCAGCGATGGCTTGTGTTAAGTTCACCTCAAGGGCATCGGTCGATTGAAGTTTATTAGCAAAGACCTGTGACTTTAGGAAACCCCACAAGAATAAGTCTATCGGGGTCAAATCGAATGACCTTGGTGGCCAATTCACGTCACGTTTCCGAGATATAACCTTACCCTCAAATCGTTGATCATATTATATGCAGAATGTCAATAGTGGTCTCCGCTGTGTGGCACGTAGCGCCGCGCCAGCTGTCCTGCTAGAACCACATGTTGTATAGATGTAGGTCCATTTGGTTCAATTTGGGCCATAAGAAATTGTGCTTATCATCGTTCTGTTACGTTCGCCGCATTGACGGTGAGCGCCTCACCAACGTTGCTTTCGAAAAAGTACGGACCAATGACACCGCGCGCCGCCCAAAATCCACACCAAACAGTAATTTTTTTGAGGATGCATTGTCATCTGGTGAATCTCGTGTGGGTTGGTGTGGTCCATATTAAACCGCAATTTCGCTTGTCAACATAACCATTAACCTTTCCAAAAATTCGACTCGTTGCTTAAGATGACATTTTGGCCAAAATTTGGGTCCTCTTCCAAACGCTCCGAAGCCCAGTCAACGTTGTTGGGGTGTAGGCCTACAAGTCTCGGCGCAAAATTTGCACAGCGAGGAATCGATTGCCTCGGCTTCTCCTGTACACTTTAACGGACCGCGGCGATGTTCTTGGCTGATCTTGCGTTTCTTTGAGTTACGAGAGTTGGCTGATTGATTACCGAACCGGTTTTCTCAAATTTAACCACCAAACGTTGAACAGTCGACTGTGAAGCAGGGTTGCCAGTTTAGGGGTTTTCTCCATACATTTAGGAGTCAGGAATTTGTCGTGGGTGGGAGGAGGGGGGGGTGTTAAATCGGGTGGACGATTTAAGATTGAGGAATTGAAGGGGTATTGAAAAAGCTGACAGTATTCTAGGAGTTAGATATTTCTTACATTATGAATGTCACAATTTAACACCAACAGAAGAAATGCTAAAAACTTTCACAAGTAAGAAAATGTGTTACTCCGATGCGACAGCCAAAACGATGATGACGATAATTATATTAGAACTTTTTTTTCAAAAAGTGGAAACATTTTTTTAATTCCTTCATATTTTAATTTTCATATTTATTTATTAATCATGAACTAGAGTTAGCTAACTCTAGAAGTAAATTAACGCGCAGTGAACTGAAGAAGCAGTGGAGAATGCATGCGGAATGTCTAAACAAACTCGTTGCATAAAACGTCGAAACCATCTGTTCAGTTAACCCATAAAATTTGATGAGTTAACTCTGGTTTAATTTTAATCGCGCTCTCAAAAACTGGGCCCAAGGGCTTATTTCACAATGTCTGATTAAAGTTCTAGATAAGCAACTTGGAACTTATTAGTCAATTATCAACCTCACTTGTATTTCACAGTCTAACTTATAATTAAAGTTCAAAGTATTTTAATGGCCAGATGATAGTGTAGGTTAGGAAATTTACTTGGAAATTTAAATAATATTCTTTTTTTTTAATTTTTCATCAGTCAAAAGTAGTTTGTCTATCGTCTATCGTATAATGGGTGCAACACTCATTTTGAAAATAAAGTTTTACCATTTTGACGTGCTGTTCAATCGTGTGACTTGCCATGGTGATTTGGCATCAGCAACGGAATAATAAACAACAGATTTGACAGATGTCGTCCAAATAACATGACCGCCATAGGCCGCCAAAATCTACCCGCGCCCATTGGAAACCCTTTATAAAAATGTAGAATCAGAGTATACGAAACTTGATGAAGCTTTCAATTTAAGGAGATTATTTGATAGATGCGAGTCATGGTCATATTTTTGTTGCACGTTAATATATTCGAAATTTTTCTTTCTTCAAGGATTTCGGCAATTTTTAAGTCGGGTAATCAGAATATGCCAGAAAGCTACAGATGTATTGCTGTGCTAAACTCTCTTAGAAAAGTATTTACACAAATATTGTATAATAGACTCGTCACTTGGGTTGAGGAAAACAATGTAATAAGTTGTTTTCAGGCTGGTTTTCGAGCCAATCTTTCAACTGTCGATCAAATTTTTGTTCTTAATACTGCAGCAAGACGTTTTATAGATAAAAAGATGTGTTTATACGCTTTTTTATGTTAATCTAAAGGCAGCATTTGACACTATTAACCGAAAGTCTTTACTGTTTAAGTTTGCGGTGCATTGGACTCTCAACTAAATTTATCAAAATCTACGAAAAACTTCTAGGTAGTATGATCGTAGCTGTACAGAATGGTAAAAATGTATCTAGATTTTTTTAAATGCGTCCCATTTTTTTAAATGGTGTCCCGGAAGGTTGCGTCTTGAGACCGTTGATATTTGCGTTATTTATAAACGATGTCAAAAACCATATCCCAGGTGTGATTACTTTTGGAGATCTGATAATTAAAGTCCTGCTTTATGCAGACGATTTGGTAATTCTAGCGGAGAATCCACTTACTTTGCAACCTACAAAAACGAATACTTTTGGTTTCCTTTCAATGCAGGTATAGTCCAATTAAAAACTGGTATGACCTTGCAGTTATTCATAACTTTGTCATGTCATTATTAGTAGAAAATGTGGAAGATTTTAAAAATACCTTATACGCTATTATAACGGGTGATTTTTTAGCTGGTTTGGTTTTGGCAATACTGGTTTTGACAGCTGACGTGTGTTTAGTACCTTGTGTCACTGTCAAACAGCTTCAGTTTGGTTTGCAATTTAACCATGGATCGTCTTACAAATGAACAACGCTTGCAAATTATTGAATTTTACTATCAAAATTCGTGCTCGGTTCGAAATGTTCATCGCGCGCTGCTTGTGTTCAGCGATGAGGCTCATTTTTGGTTGAATGGGTACGTAAATAAGCAAAATTGCCGCATTTGGAGTGAAGATCAGCCAGAAGCATTGCAACAGCTACCAATGCATCCCGAAAAAGCCACTGTTTGGTGCGGTTTATGGGCCGGCGGCATTATTGGGCCTATTTCTTCAAAGATTATGCGAGTCGCAGCGTTACTGTCAATGGTGAACGCTACCGAGCGATGATAACAAACTTTTTTTTGCCCGAAATGGAAGTTCTTGACTTGCATGATATGTGGTTTCAACAAGACGGTGCCACATGCCACACAGCACGCGAAACAATGGCGCAATTGCGAGGCGAGTTTGGTGAACAGTGAACGGACTACCCTGCATGCAAGAACTTTTTGCAATATAAAGGGTCCGCCATCTAACGTTTTTTTTTTCAACTAGTGCTTATTTCGTGAATGGTAACACTTAGCTCATGTCTGATTTGACAGATAGTTGGTTTTATCCTTCTGCTGAACGAATATGGTTGTGTATACGCTTCGCTAAGTGGGCCTGTGATCGACTTAGAGAAGATGCCGATTTTGCCAAAAAAATCATCTTTTCAGATGAAGCTCATTTTGATCTTGGCGGGTAGTAAACAAGCAAAATTGTCGCATTTGGGGCACAGAAAACCCGCACGCATACATTGAAAAGCCGATACACCCAAAACGAGTCACTGTTTGGTGCGGATTTTTGTCCAGAGACATAATTGGGTCATTTTTCTTCGAAAATGAGCAAGGAGTGGCCGTTACAGTCAATGGCGATCGTTATCAGGCCATGTTGAACGAATTTTTGTTCACAAAAATTGAAGAGGAGGATATTGGCAACATTTGGTTTCAACAGGACGGCGCTACGTGCCACACAGCCGAAGCTACACTCGTTGTTTTTTTCAAAAAAAAAAGAAGTTATTTGGCGGACGCTTTATATTTAATTTTTTTTTAATCATCGTAATATAATTTTGTTTTAAGAGCGATTCCGCTATAGACGATTTGCGACATAAATTTCTAAATTACATTGTTTTTTACATTTTTTAATAAAAATGCAAAGTAGAAGGACCATATTTAATAAAAAAAAAAAAAAAAACAACAAATGAGACGAAACTTAAAGGGAACATTTTTTTTGCGATTAGGAACATTAGCCGTGTTTTTTTTGCAAGTCCCGAGAAAATCGATCGAAAAAATTGACGTCCTGTCCTGCTATTTACATTTTAAATGCAACAACAACTAATCCTCTTCGGGCTTAGCTAAGCGCGGAGAATTCTCGGGGCTTAACTTAAGCACGGAGAAAAACTGTCTTACCGGCGTGAATTGCATAATTGTTATCGATAGTTTGTATGGAAACTCCATTTTGTTTCTGTAATGGCGTCGCTAATCCCCGATGTCGTTTTTTACAACCAAATCTCTCCGGGCTTGCAAAAAAAAACACGGTTATTGACATACGAAGAGTCGGTACGACCTACAATTATCATAACCGGTAACACACGTGTGACATAGCCATTACCGACGGTTTGCAGTTATGATTTACTTGTTAAACATGTGTTGACAAATGCCATTCAATTGTTTAACTGTTGTTTTTATTTGATCTAGAATACATTTATTACTTAAATATACCTATAATGTATTAATCTCTCTGTTAATGTATTTTTTTTTCTTTTAACGGCAAACGGCCTATAAAGCTATGGTATGTAAATCTTTTAAAATAATTAATGTAATGTCTTATTGTGAAAAAAATAAAGGGCACAATCTTATCTAATCTAAATCTATTAGATAAATGGGCCTGTTAAAAACATCTTTTAATTTTCACTCACTAGTGCAGTCACAATAGTAAAAGATTTCACATCCATATGCAAGAATTGGGACCACCAAAGTCTTGGCAAGAACGATTCTTGTATTTAGTGGAGTAAACTGCTGCACGGTCCATAAAGTTCTAAAAACACCATAAGCTTTCCCCACAATTGTGAACAAACTCTTCTAGGAAGAGTTTTTTCGTTAGTATTTTTCGTCCCACAAAAACTAAATATTCCTATCATTTCAAACGCACTGTTTCTCACATGGCTTATTAGTGTGTGGCCCTTATGAACTTCATGTTAAGTAGGTATATACACAAATAAAGGTTTGATAAGTATTTGAAGTAAATTGTACATACAATAATTATCCTTTTAAATTATTCAAACACTAACTTGTCCTAGGGATCTAGTATTAATAGTTAAAGGCTTTAATTACCAGGCACATGTGAAGAGTGAATGAGTAAACACAATGAATTAACAATTATCAGTTTTTTGTGAATTGGAGGGTGGAGATGGAGACTAGAAAGGACATCACTATAACAAATTCAATATCAAACTTTTCACCAATGAAATCAAACAGTTTAGTCTTTAGAAATACAATGTTCGAGTTGGACAGCAATTTATCTTTGGCCCACGTGTGGGGCATCTGGCGTCTCACTGGCATATTTCCCCCAAAAAACCACAAATGGTTGTACAATATTTATGGAATTATTGTTAATATAGTTGCCGGTGTTCTATCACCGATTTCATTGTTTTTCAATATTTTTTTCATTTTTGACATCGCTTTAATAATAAGAACACTGCAAACCACCCTCTACCTGTGTACCTTGAGTATTAAGCAACTTATGATATACATCAGACTGTCTAAATTAGAAACAGTCAAGGTGTATCTCAGACAACTTGACGAACGGGCTTCTGTTAATAAAGATGAATTTAAATACTTGAAAAAAATTATCAAACAATGTCGCTCCATTGCAATGACAATACAAATAATATTTGTGCTTTCTTTCTTGCCATACTCGCTGTCAAGTTTCATCAAGAGGAAGCCTTTTATCGAAGGATGGCTTTCCTACAGTTCTAACTCTTCAACTAAACATTATATGCTTGTATTTGCAATTCAATTCTTTCCAATCTTATTTCAAGTGATTCAAACTAATGCAAGCGACGCATTTTCACCAGTGAGCATCAATTTACTAAATGGACAAATTCGTGTTCTTTGTATGAGAGTTGCTCGTATTGGAAATGATAACAGCAAGTCACTTAACGAAAATTACGAAGAGCTGAAGTCGTGTATAAATGACCATCGGAATATTATAAGGTTTCTACTTTCGAATGATTTGTTCACCAAGTTCTAAGGCCTGCATATAGATTAAGACACCTTGCTATAACTTTTAAACTTCTCAGTAACATGGTACTACTTAACAATTTTCTAATTCTAAATCAGTTTACAAAACATTTCTCAACCTATTAACTTGTACGAATATCGTACTTAAAAATATTGTCGTAATAAACTGCTTGTAAACACGCTTAAAATAGTTCAAATGTAGCTTCATAATGAATTCTATAGTCGGACCAATCCAGCTTAAAAGCCTTAGAGTTTGGTTATAAAAAAAAAAAAAACTTAAAACTACCTTGCAACTAACAAATTTCAACCATCTTTATTCATAGCTTATTTAACACAATTAAGCCAACAATCTCACAAACCGTCCTAATTCAACTCATAATAACTGGAGCAGTACTATGCCTGACGGTTTTCTATTTTCTCAAATTTAATCATGGATCAGTTGGTCAGCTGATGGCTACAATTCTTGATATGCTTGCCATACTGATTGTATCATTTCCCGTTTGCTATTTCGGAA
Source organism: Leucozona laternaria (assembly GCA_932273885.2). Taxonomy (NCBI): domain Eukaryota; kingdom Metazoa; phylum Arthropoda; class Insecta; order Diptera; family Syrphidae; genus Leucozona; species Leucozona laternaria. The sequence continues at coordinate 46,040,594 of OW026367.1, forward strand.
ATTCACTGATGGAAGAAACCGGTCGCCTCACCACCGCTATTTACAATTGCAACTGGATGGACCAGACATTGAAGTTTCAAAAGACTCTTATAATCTTCATGCAACGCTCTCAAATAGAAAATATTATAAGTGCTGGAGGTCTAATTACAATCAATTTACAAACATTTATTGCTGTAATTTAATTTAAATTACCTACACAAAGATTTATTAGTAATTACAGTATTCATACACATATTTTTGGATTTCTTCTTTTTTCTTTAGATCATTCGCTTTTCATTTTCAATGTTTACTGTGCTCAGTCAAATGTCTGAGGGAGTTATTTCAACGAACTAGACAGCCAATATTAGATAAGATAAGGCAATCGAAAGGAAAAAAAGCTAGGAAATTAGTAATGGAGAGGTAATTCTACCGATCGACGCGACACAAGGAAAAAACAATTTTATTTTGTAAAGGATGGGCCCTTGCTTCTGGCCTTAATCTTCCCCTTATCAAACATCCACATCCAAAAAGCCACGGACCCTGCTCCAAGTGGGAATTCGCTGTATTACATATCACAGGATTTCATATTCCAAATGCCACTCCTGGATGGATGTTAAATCATGCATTGTACGTAATATTTTCGAAATTCCACGTGAAGTAGATACGAAAAGTTTTAACTTCAAGTTTTTTTAAAAAAATGCGAAATTTCAAAAGATTGTTTTTGTTTCATTTGCCTAGCTATAAATAAAATTATATCTTGGTAAGCAAATCACTCTTATCAAAAGAAAAAGAATAATTTAATTTTTTTTTTAATTTATTCTAGTTTTTGAGAAAATTGCAAATAACATAAATTAATTTCCCTTACAGACAATTTCTTCACAGATTCCTTATGTTAGTACGGGTACTAGTTCTAAAATTAGTACTCAAATCGGTATCAACTTATTTCATGACACAAGGTCCTGTCAATTTGGTCCCGGGTATTAGCAGCCCCGGACCAACCATATGTGCAAGATGTGCAAATGCACAGGGGAAAAATTTCTGGAGCGCCATTTGCATTTTAACCACAAAACTTGTTGAAATAATCCCAAAATAACATCCATCACAACTGTGCTAAATTAATTCTTGTCCAATAACTAACTTCACTTTCATTGTTGCATTCAAGGAGAATTTAACTCAACATATCGTAAAACTAAAGATCCATCGCATTGAAAGTCTAACTCCTGGGTAGTGTGAAAAGTCTTATGCATGTGTATCAGTATATGTACATATGTATGTATCAAATATAAAAAAAGAGGCGTTTTCAACAAATCGTGCACAGGGCGCAAGTTTAGCTGGGGCCGGCCCTGGGTATTAGTTAGGACTCGGTATTAGCTATGACCTTGAAATCACCAGTCTAGTGGTGCTAATACCTGAATCAGATAAATTTCATTTAATTCTTCGAAGAATTCGTTGCTCAATATCGATAGTTTCTTGGTTTGTGTTTTTTAAACTGATAAAATAAATATTTAAATCAGTTTTTGTATAATGATTTTGTGTATTTAACATTGCACAGTGAAGAATAAGTGTTCCATTTATGTGTATACGTATAGGATGAGATAATGACACTGGATAAGTTTTCAATCATGGACGTTAATGCTGCCGTAAGAGCACATAAATTGACCATGGTTTATGGACATTGTATCGAGAAAAAACGTCTCTTTGGATAGTTTCTCGAACGCACAACGCACCCAATGAATTGCATGAACAGCACATGAAATTTACACAAGATGGGATATTTCTCCAAGCCATTCTGCATCTTCCCACTCCATATTATCTAGCAACGACGCACGGCCGAGCGTCATTCTATTATTTGCGAAAATCGAAGACCAGTAGATTGTTGTAGTCACATTCGAGTGAACAATTTGATAGTTGATACTGCTATCAGGAGAGACAGTTATCGTACAATGGATATTATGTCCTTTCTCTTATTATAATAGACAATAGACGAAAATAAAATAAAATATCTCCCATTCAAAATAAATATCAAAATAATATTTTAAATGTCAGAATAGTGTCAAAATTTTAATTATACCAGTTTTAGACGTATTAAGTCCTAGTACCGCTTGGTGAATTTAGATCCGATACTAGTGATGTGAAGAAATTCTCAGGTACTTACTTTTCATTTGGACCGAGTGCCACAGAGCTACCACCTGGTCTAGCAAGACTGGGTACTAGTCTGGCATAGTACTTCTCTGAAGAAACTGGGCGTTAGTTTGACTTAAATTCATTGTTTAAGTTACTCTCTTAAAGACATTATCACAATCAGCCTTATCGGCAATTCCGGGGGAGATTGATCTCTTTCGGATTTAATTTTTTCCCAGGAGTTAAATACTCATATCGTCAATCTCGCCCGAACAGAATCTCCTCCGGAAATTACTTCGAATCAGTTTCGAAGTACTTTTGAAAGAAATAATTTCGTAAAATGTCAAAAGTTTGTGAATATTTGTATGTGAAATATACATACATATGTATGTAACTAAATTTTTGAAAAATAATAACAATAATACGAGTATGCATAAATGTTGCTCCCAGCAAAACAATCAAACTTCCAGGATAATTAATGTAGCCTACCTGGCTTTAGTCGCAACAACATGATCAATTTCGTTGGAGGTTCAATGTTTTGGAGACCGCCAAATCAACTTTTTTTAAATTGATTTGTGGAAATTGAGTATGAGTAGTTTTTATGATGACATTTCACTCTGCTGAAAAGTCTATATTTTTCTGCTTCCGTTACCCTTACCTCTTGCAGGCTGTGTCCTCCAACTATCGAACCATCATACGTACACCCGTCTTTCCGAGTAGGAACTTCCAGAACTTACCAAAATGTATTGTCCAAAAGATTCTTTCCGTGGAGCAATGGCAAGATTAGAGTAATGTTTTTGAATTTGACTCCGTCGCAGATTTTAACCAGGCTCTAGCTTACATTACGAAGGTACTTGCCTCATAGTCTTCGCCTTACCACAAGACCACAACCAAAAAGCAGCTGACCTTGTTTGATGCCTCTTACAAAACTCGCCAAAGTCCACATGATCTCATTTTCTGTATGCCCTGTCCATCCTATGGAACATTTGGATTGCTGTTACATAAGCCTTAAGCCTATACAGGTTGGTGTAATAATTGTTTGGATGCACGGGATCGGTTTTAAGCCCGGAGATTCCACGTGTAGTCCAAAATTCGCTATCCTTGTGTCGTTCGCTAGGCTAATCAACATGTGAATCATCAACATTCTAGGCTGGTTTGTGTTTTGGAGCCGAAGTTTTTCCGGGGTAAGGAAGTTACTCCGATGAACAAGGGCTTTAACACCATGTGTTTAAAATCCAATTTGTTTGAAAACGTTTCTGTTCAAAAGATTCTGGTTCCCTATAACACTAAGAATATATGTATCAGGATAATTGTGATTTCTCAAGTAATGGCGTTTTCTATTGGTAGTCCAGAAGCCTGTTGAATCTGAAAAGAAGCGAATTGCTTCTTGACTTAGATTTGAGAATCGAAACCAGAAGGCTTCTGGGCGACCAATAAAAAACGACATAAGTAAAATGTTTGTCTCTTCCACGTTTGGCCAGACAAAGCCAACAACTCTTAAGTAAACCGCAGTAGATACTTATACCTAATTATTAAACTTAATTTGAATCTAAGTAACAAGATTGGAACACGACAAATTTTTAGTTTCTATTTATTATTCATTTCGAAGTACAATATTGTGTCTTCAAACTTTTTTTCCAAAATCAAATTTTCAAAGTTTATCCTTCGTCGTCGTTCGACATCAGGTAAAATATTGTTAATATTGTAATGTTTACATTATACGATTCTCTGCAGAACAGAACGAGAGGGTGATGGTTGACATTTTTGCTCTTAGCACAAATTCTTAATGGTAAAAACTCGAAGCAGAAAAGTTAAAGTTTTTCTCCTGTCCACGGTCCCACGAACATTGTTCTAACTTATACTTCACTTTCTGTGTTTTTTTTTGTCTCTTATCAAACAGTTACAAAGTTTCTGCTGAAAAGTTAAATTAAAAACTTTTTCTTCTCTGGAATGTTTCTTTGGTTTAGATAAAAAGAAGCTGTATATTAAACCCCGAATGAGGGGTGTGTGCGATGTGACATGTGATGTTATCACTGCAGATGATACTCTCGTTGTGATGCATGGCGGAAAGATTATAACAAAAAAAAAACAAAATTGAATAAAGAATATAATATGCTCAATATTTGAAGAATGGTCTTCAATCATTTCTTGAACATATGTTAAATATATAAAAGAACACCGCGCCGCCGGGACCTTACAATTTATTTTAGACTGAGAGCTCGAAGATGATTTTTGGCTTAAAAGAAATTTTAAAATGCCTTTTATCATTACAAGTAGTTGTAGTGAAGGTGAGAATGAATACGTAGTGGCAGCGTTACCGAGAAAATGCTTCAAAAATACAACTTTTTCTGAAAATAGAATTAGCGGGGAAACCACCTTCTAATGCCCTCACATCTCAATGCCCTAGACTCTCCACTCTCTGAATCTCTGATTGAAAATATGGTTATAACAGACTTTTAGATTGCGGCCAACGGTTATGACAGACTTTTAGGTGGCTGTCAAACCCCCGATATAGACGCTCCCGAAAACGCTACTTTTTTTTAGTGTTTTTCAACTTTTGGGAAACCATTTGAAATGTATCACGCAATAAAGGTCTTGACCTCCTGCAAACATGTACATGACAGACGTCTAAATGTCCCCATATAATCCCCGATAAACCCGATTAAAATTGCGGCCTTTTTATAGAAACTTTTAGACAGCCGGTGTTCATTTAAAATATCTTGTTCAAGGATTCAAAATCTTTTTTATTGAGACACATCACAATCAGATTCCATTAATATTGAATGAAAAACAAAACAATAATAATACACGCGACTTTTTTATGATTAGACATACTCTTGGAAAATAGGGGCCAGCAGGATTTTTCCCAAGGGGCAAACCTAATATTTTGATAATATTTTTAAGGCAATGTATATATCATTGAAAATTTATTAAAATTTTTTTTAAGGATGCTCATTTTTTTACTAGCGAATATAGTTACTATGTATATGGCAAGTTATGAATTCGTACAAAAAATTGAACTCGAGATTTTGATCAAACTTGACATTACGATGATAGCGAAGTCGAAAAAAGTGGGTCTCGCAAAAACGTTTGTCTGTCTGTCTGTCTCTCTGTTCGACTATAGCCTAAACGGATGGGTCGATTTTCTTTAAACTTGGTACATAGCGTCTTTTGGACATTCCTCCCACCCGTTTTTTTTTCTCTTTTTTTTTAGGACCAAAACTAACAGTAGCTGTCATACAAAATTTCTTGACCAAAAAGGAAAAACTTATTTGTCTCAAAACCAGCGCTACTGAATTTTTTTTAAGAACTCAATAAATTTAAATAGTTATAAGTTGCCATTTAATAAAAAATGGTTCCGAAAAATGGTTATTAATGGTACCTCCCAAAGAACCATTTTTTTTATTTTCGCTTTTATCGAAAACGATTTAACTGATTCTGATAAATTTTTTTATGAGGAATTATTGACGCATTCTCAATAATATTGTGTACATAAAATTTTCAAAAAGAATTTTTTTTGGATTTTTAAAAAAAGTTTAAAAATTTTTTTTTTGAAAACTCTACATTTCAAAAACGACTTGGTCGATTTTTATTAAGCTTAGTAAATAGCAGTTTTTTAACTTAATCTAGAAGGTTTTTGACAAAAAATATTCTAATACCCAAAAATAACGGTGCCTGCCATACAAATGACTAAAAACCGTTAAGAAAAATATTTTTTTTCTCAAAAACAACTCCTACGATTTTGATAAAAAGTTTTTTTGTGTGTTAAAACTAGTAACATCTACCATTTAAAATTTAAATTTTATATTTTACGTTTATTAACAGTAGATACCTCTCATAGAACGGTTTCTTTGTTTTCCGACTATCTCAATATCTGATCAACCGGATAAAATTAGATTTTTTATGCAGAAGCTTGTAACAAATGTAAATAAAAGTGAGAAGCAAAATTTTCTAAAAAAAATATTTTTGGATTTAAAAAAAAAAATCAAAATAATTTTTTGAAAATTTTATATTTCGAAAACTGGTAGCAGATTTTTTTGTGAAGTTCAATTTTTAACGCAACATTAATAAATGCTTAAAATTGGCGTACCAATTATTTTTCTCAAAAATGTTAACGAAATTTTGTATATAAAAAATTAATTATTTTTAAAACCGCTCCTACGATTTTCAAATTTTTTTTCTCATAATAAAAGAAAATTGGATCGGTGAGTTTGTTTCTTTACAATTTTTGGGCAGCTCAATTCAGGACCTGATTCACTCAAGAAATTATAAGGAATTCTCAGCATTCTAGTAGTCAACACTCTGTAAAGTATTTGCAACTAGCTCACGTATCGATGAACGACGAGTAATGAGGCATTATGAACAAGCAGATTAAAAAAGTTTTGTAACACGGTTTCCATCGTCCCCCAGTTTTTGCAGTGCTTCAATTACAGCAACTTTGTTTTCCCTGAGTATTTGAAGACTTTTGTATTTTGATGTCCATCTTGTTTCACAAAACACGACGATGGTGGGAATATATATTCTTACCAAAGAACTGTCCGTGAATAGAATAAATGTTTCTTTAATCGTCCCAATAGCATTTGTGATCTCGGACACTTCCTTTATCACTAAAATTAATTTGTTGTGACTTTCGATTCAAATCTTGTAGTCTTTTCCATATCCAACTCAATTTTCCAATATTTTTTCATATGACTTATACGTTTAGAGTTATGTAAAATGTAATCCATTTTTATGATCAGTAAATGATTTAAATTGGCTACAAGGGGGGGGGGGGGGGGTGAAAATGATAAGACTTAGCTATTTATTCGACCAAGGTCCAGATTCAGAGGGGGAACGTGTGGAATTAGGCAAAAAAATTACCAATAAGTCAAAATTCACTATTAAGAACTGATAAAATGTTGGTGGACAAAAGTCGTAGCCCAGAACCAGAGGGCTCCGTTGGCCCGCCCCCCCCTTGCGGGCACCTGTGTCTTGGAAGATTTGTCATTTATTAGCAAGAGGCAGTAGCCATTAAAAAAAGGTTTATTTTTAGATCGACGATGCTGGGATTCCTGATCCCATACCTCTGGCATGACAGTCCTTAGCACGTGCCTTTATCCTACGGGTTACTGAATAACAGGTAAATATCATAACACAGTAGTGTCTCGCTAATCCAAATCAATAATTACAATACAAGGGTTAAAGAATAATTGAAGCAATATTTTTGCAATTATTCAGACAAGCGTGATAGTATTGTATCTTTAAAATACGTCTACTAACAGAGATATGTACAAGTACATGAGTAGCTTCTAGCAAATTTCATTCGAAATATCAGTATGTAATATACCTCTACTTAAGTGTACATATCATTTAAACATAACCCATGATGCACTCAATATGCAAATGAAATTGATTCCAAAATGTACTTACGATCAACCTCTACTATATTTAAGTTATCATAACACACGCAAAGGAAGGATTAACATGGCTTTCGATATAATTTCGCACCAGTTCATATTTCTATATGGGTGATGACCACTATCTGCTCATTGCCATAATATCACTGTGCATTAACTTAAATCAACAATAATTCGGTGTCTAATAATAATAACCAAATACCTACACCAAACACATACATAACGAATATTAACTAGACAGATTAGAGGTTGTTCATTTGATTAACAAATTTTTGAATAGGACAAAATATCGAGTAGACAATTTAATAATTTATCAGAGGTTTAATATTACAGCTAAATCTGTATCTATGTCTTTAAAGACAAGCTTTGTTTGTATCCAAAACTGAAACAAAAAAAAAAACACAATTTAATATTTAACGAAAATAAAACAATCTGCTATCCGGGGGAAGGAAGTGAATGCTCTATAATGCGTCAAAATTGTGGTAAAAACATAATTAAGACAGTAAGATCCTCTTTAGAATTTCAAAAAAAGTACTGGTTAAGATTTGCATTGGGAATACATCAGATTTATCTAAATAATTTGATGTAAATGGAATAAAAAATTCACGTGAATCGAAAGTTTCGATCGAATCGGATAGCAGAATAGGGCTGAATGTGAATAAAGTCGATAGTTTACAGCGCCAGGCGAAAAATAAAATTCACAATGAAAAAACTGCACCGTTCCTCGCAGATGGATTCAAAGTTTTTTTTTTCTGGACCGTGGGCAGGGCGGGGGGGAATTGGCATCCATCCGCTCTACATAACTCAGTCACCTGGGGTATGGCCATGCTTGCTTCATAGGCTTACGTGAACTTCTGTTAAAAAAAAAGTGTAAAAATAAAAACTATTTTAACCCATCCTTAAACATGAAAATTGGTATTTCATCCGGACTTTTGTGAATTGTGATTGTGATTTATTTCAGCAGTAGGAACATTTGTATTTATAATAGTAATCAAGGTGATTCGCATAAGGTTTGATCTTTGATGAAAACCTAGAGCATGTAGGTTGGTTTAAGATAAAAAAAAAATCGTGTAGGAGGGGGGATATATTCGCCACCGTTTAGCCGGGAGGGGCAATGTTCTAACAAATTGACTTAAAACAGACAAAAGTTTAAAAAAAACAACGGTTAAATCTACAATGCCATGATATATTTTTTGTAAAGCCAGAAATTTCTTTTTTTATTTTGTTTTTAAATAAAGTTGTTTTAATGAACAGTTTTTAAAGCATAAATTTTCAAACTTTTGATAAAAATTTTACGTTATTAAGTAGTATTTTTGATTTTAATATTCAATGCTCTTATTAATTTGTAGTCAAACACCAAAATTCTCAAAAAAAATTGAAAATAACAGAAATAAAATTCCCTTAATTTGACCCCAATAGGTTGCTCTAAAGATCCTATTTCCATTACGTAGCTAGTAAAGTAAATTTAGTTATTTTCAATTTTCTCAAAAAGTAAAAGACATTTAAGCATTCGGTTTTCTGTTTTTAACTAAAAACTAATAAGAGCATTGAATTTTGAAAGCAAAACTAATATTAAATTACGTAAAATTTTGAAAAAAATTAGTTTGAAATTGTTTTTTTTTTCAAAATTTTTAGTTAGTCCCTCCCGGCTAAACGGGGGAATAGACAAATAAGATTTTTTTTTTCTCAACCCGACCTACACGTTCTAGCTTTTTTGTCACCTGCCTGTATAAAAACTATTTTATAAAAAATACTAGCTGGCCCGCCCGGCTTCGCACGGGTAGACAAACCTAAGCTTCGCATATAAATTACAACATAAAATATAAATAAATATTTAAGCTAATTTTTGTAATCGAAACTACTTCTTTATGGGTTTTACCCTACTTCACCTTATGAATGGATAAATATGTAAAAAAAAAAAATGAAACTCTTAGTCCAACTTTTAACACTTTCCCAACGCAGAAAGAATTTTTGTAATCAAAAACAACTTTTTGTTTTTATCCCATTTCACTCTATAAATAGCAATTTTTTTTTTCAAATACGTAACCTTTCAAACAGAAAAACAAATTTTCGCCCCGTAATTGCTAATTTTCTGGAAAAAGGTCATCCACTGAAAAACTACCTACCTTTCAAACACCTTAAATATTAAATCGGATATTTTTTGTCTTAACCCCATTTCAACCTACAAATAACAAATGTTGAAAAAGAATATCCCAAAACTCATTTGCTATCCTAACCGTCTACAGCGCCATCTGTTGAACGGTAATTGAAAACTGTTATCCTAAACCTTTGCAAAGCAGTTACGAACAAACCCGCAGAAGGAATTTTTCAATTTGGTCCAGTCGTTTTCAAGTTTTAAGCATCCGAACACACCACGATCCATTTTTATATTTAAAAACAAAAAAACGAAATGGTAAATATCGAAAAAAGAAAAAATACACCGCGTACTTACCAATTAAACGCTCTGGTAAACAAAACTAATTAATCCTTATTCATGTTATTTAAACATAAACTTTTTTATTTTATTTTTATTTGACTACATTAGAACAAGTGTGATACCTAAGTTATTAAAGACGTATTATGGCTCTCCTTTAAAAATTGAATTAATAATTTTTTCTGAAAAAATAAAGTTCCTGTACTGCTTATAAATCAGTATAGCGGGTATTGTTTTCATACCCAACATATCCCATTGTTTTTTTTTTTTAAGAAATAAGTATATATAAACACACGCGTATTCGAATGCAATGGTGTTTCGAAATTTCAATAGAATCGGTTAAGAACTCTCAGAGATTAGCGATTAGGAACAAACCAACATTTACAGTTTTATTTATACAGATAGATAAGACTACATGAGACGTTAAGAATAATTATGATTTACAGTTTTGAAAATCATATCAGGTAGATGAGGCCCCCAATGCCCATAAACTGACCCGATTTCTGACGCTTGTTATGACCCCTACTAGCGTAGCAGCCGGATTAAAAAAAAAAACACAAGGAATATAGCAAGGGGCCAAATTGGAGGTGCAAGCTGGCCAGTTTAATTCGCCCCTTATTAAGATTAGGAGCTGCAAGAGGTGTTCCTCAAAACAGCCATCGAAGTGTGAGCCGTTGCTCTTATCTGTTGGAACCAAATGTCTCTCAAGTCCAAGTCATCAAATTATGGGAAAAAAATCCTGCTACATATGTGAACATGACCGACCTGAATTTATACTGTCTTACATTACGATGCGATAGGGAAGACGAAGAATGTGGGCCTCGCAAAAACGTCCGTCTGTTTGTATATTCGGGTACAGCCTAAATGAATGGTTTGATTTTCTTTAAACTTGGTACTTAGCGTTTTTTTGGAATTTCCCCCACACTTTTTTTTTCATTTTTTTAGGACCAAAAATAACGGTATCTACCTGTCATACAAAATTTTTTGGCCAAAAAGGAAAATTTTATTTTTCTCAAAATTGGGTCCATAGATTAAAAAAAAAAACGTCAAAAAATTAAAATAGTTAAAAATAACCATTAAGTAAAAAAAAATGGTTCAGAAAAAATGGTTATTAATTGCGCCTTCCAAAGAACCATTTTTTTTTATTAATTTCGCTTTACTCGAAATTTGATCAACTGATTTTGATCAATTTTTTCATGAAGAAAATTTTCAAAAAAATAATTTTTGGATTTTTAGCAAAAAGTTTGAATTTTTTTTTTTTTAAACTCAATATTTCGAAAACAACTGAAACGATTTTTGTTAAACTTGGCAAAAAGCAATTTTTTAACTTTATCTAAAAGATTTTTAACAAAAACTATTATAATAACCAAAAACAACGGTACCTCCCCTACAAATGTTCAAAAACCGTTAAGGAAAATCTTTTATTTTGCTCAAAAACTACTCTTACGATTTTGATAAAATTTTGTTTATGTATCAAAATGAGTAAGGTCTACCATTTAAAATTATTAAATTTTACATTTTGCTTTTATTTACAGCACCTCTCATAGAACGTGTTTTTTTTTTATTTTCGAATATTGAATATCAAAATTTTCTAAAAAATAATTTTTGGATTTTTTATTTATTTTTTGAAAATTCGATATTTCGGAAACGGGTGGGAGATTTTTTTGTGAAATTCAATTTTAAGCTCCTAATGAATACTTGAAATTGGCATACTTTTTTTTTTTTTTTTTTCAAAAATGTTAACAAAATCTTAGAAATAAAAAATTATTTCTTTTTAAAACCGTTCCTGCGGTTTTTGAATTTTTTTCTCATTAATTAAGACTTATATAGGTAGGCTACCTACCTAAGATTTATATAAAAAAAATCAGATGGTATACATCGCGTTAGGTACATTAGTACCCAAGTATTTTAATCAATTTCTAAAAAATTATTCTAATCTTTACTTTTTTAAAAAACATTTAAAAATTTCACTCATATAGTAGGTACATTCAAAAAGTCTTTTTAACATTTTTAAAATTTTATTCACATTTTTTTTGGAAATACAGTTTTTATAAATCTTTGACATTCGATGATTCAATTTTTTCAGAAATATTTAAAATTGTCTAGTGTAATTGGAATGAACAACAACCTGCTGCGACACTTGTTTCAGTAAAGTAAACATCGAAAAAGAAAAACGAATAATCTTTAAAGAAAAGAAAAATTATTGTAAGTTCGTAGAAATTTTTTAGCAAAATTGATATACGAAAAAAAAAAACAACTTACTGCAATAAAAGTTTGCAAACTGATTGCCACAAGACCTCCAGCATATATGGTATTCGTCTTTTGAGATCTTTGCATAAAAATTAAAATGCATTTTTTGAATTCCATAGGCAATTCGATCCAGTTGTTGCTGAATATGGAAGCGGTCAGTTTATCTGTTTCCATCATCAAAGTATTTGCGAAGTAACATACGGGAAATGATACAAATAAAATGCACAACACATAGAAGACAGCGCTTATAAGTTGTCCCAGTTCTTTGTCGACTTTTTGATAATAGAAAATCGTAAGGCATAAAATCACTCCGGTTATGATGAACTGGACCAGAGCCGTTTGAGAAATTGCTGGTTTGATAATTTCTAACAACCTACTAACGAAAGTTTGTCTAAATTTCATTTTTCTTTCCTTATTTTATTTGATTTTTATGTATTTAAATCAAGGAAATGCCTCTAGACATGCCAATTATAACAGTTTTGGTTTATAAAAGTACTGCTTATGTGGCCCCGCAGGGCAAGGATCCTCCGCCGCGCCGGTGGGCATACTTCAGGCACCCAGAGTTTTTTTTTTTTTTTCAAGACGCGCGAAGTGCTTTAACGCACGCCCTTTTTTAATAGCGAGAAACTGTTATAATTGTAATAAATTGGCATGTCTCTAGTCTCGTCCTTTAATCAAACCTTAAGACATCTTTATGGTCATCCACACAAGATTTCAGCTCAGAGAAGCTTTCTTTCAAAGACTTGCTCTTATCGTTTCCAACTCTCCCAACTCGAATGCAAAGGACATGAATATGTGCTCGCAATATGTTTAGACAAACCAGCGGATACATATCGTTTGCAACATTCTGTATCGTTTGAAAAGCTGACGGGAGTACTTGAAGCATAATAGCGAGTGTATACAGCGTATTGGATGCCATCCAATCACTGTCAGACGTCAACCATCCTTCGAAAATCAGCTTGCGTCTTATTAAATCGGGATATCCGTATAAACAAAAAGAAATACAAAACAGTATTTCAATTGCCAGAACGATATAACGACACTGTTTAATGATTCCTTTCAAATAGTGAGTTTCTTCCTTATCGCACGCGGCCCTTTTGTCTAAACGCTGAAAAATCACTTCTGCTCTCTGTAAGGCGGGCAGCTTAGACCACATTATAAGCATTTTTGTAGTCGAAACGAAAAGCAAAACACTACATTGGAGATTACGTATAATTAAACCGATATCTTGTAAGTAAAATACGTTGAGAACCACTGAGATTGGTGATAAAACGCTTACAAAAAGATGCAAAACGAGTCCGTAAGAGATGTAAATAATTTTGTGGTTTTCAATTGGAAACATGCCCATGAATTTCCAAATTTTCCACATGTGAATAAAACTGCTGTTACTCATGAATTTACTGCTAGCCATGATGTTAACTTGAACTAGTCCTTCCACAAAAGAAGTATTTCCTTTTTAAAGTATTTTCTGGATTCTAAGTTAGTCAACATATATTTCGATTAAAAATTTATTTCGAAGGAAATTACTGTAATTAGCATTTATCAGTCGGTTTGTTATCTTGATGATTGCCCAATTTATATAAAAATCATTGATTACATGTGTAAATGCAATACAAAAATTCATAAAATAGGTAGCATTGGAAACAATTACGATTACCTGAGCATTTTTGAGGGTTTTTGATTTTTTTATCCGGACTACGACAAATTAATCAGTCTATGACCTGGCCTACAATATAATTTTACCAGAGTTATGGTTTGGGAGCCGATGGTATACCAGCCGAACTATTTCAACACGGTGGGCCAGCTTTACGTCAAGCAATTCATGAGATTATAGTGCACGTGTGGGAGCATGAAGAAATTCCAGAAGACTGGCGAAAAGGTATAATTTGCCCCATACATAAGAAGGGAGATGTCACAACGTGCAGCAATTATAGAGGTATCACGTTGTTGAGTACCGCCTATAAGATACTCTCCTCTATCCTACAAGACCGGATAACCCCATACGCTAAAACCATCATCGGACAATATCAGTGTGGTTTCATTCCAGGCAAATCAACAACTGATCAGATCTTTACCCTTAGGCAGGCGATGCAAAAATGTCTAGAATTTAACATCCCAACATACCACCTGTTTATAGACTTTAAGGCCGCCTACGATAGCATAGCCAGGGTAGAACTTTACAAAGCCATGAGAGAATTTGGCATTCCAAATAAATTGACACGACTATGTAGGTTGACCATGACCAACGTAACAAGCCAAGTAAAAATAGCCGGATTGCTATCCAAACCAATCAACATCTTTAATGGACTCCGACAAGGGGATGGTTTGGCCTGCCTCCTCTTCAACCTGGCGTTCGAGAAAGCAATCCGTGACTCTGGCACGGCAACAAGAGGGACCATCGTCAACAGGTCCAGCCAGATACTGGCTTACGCAGACGACATCGACATCATCGGAAGAACTGAGCAAGCTGTACATGATTCCTTCATCCAGATCGAGCAGGCGGCACAAAATCTGGGGCTGCACATTAGTGAAGGTAAAACAAAGTACATGGTGGCGTCGAATGCGAGAGGAACAGTTGGTCAAACAATCAAGGTAGCGGAGCACGAATTTGAAGTGGTGCAATCCTTTAAATACCTTGGGTCAATAGTAGCAGCCGATAACAATATAGAAGAAGAAATACGCGGGCGGCTTCTCAAATCCAACAGAGCCTACTATAGTCTGTCAAAGCTCTTCAAATCCAGAAATCTCACCATAACTTCAAAACTGCTGCTGTACAGGACCATGGTCCTGCCAGTACTCACATATGGATCCGAGACTTGGGTGCTTAGCAAAAGGCACTCCGACCTCTTAGCCGCGTTCGAGAGAAAAGTCTTAAGGAGAATTGTTGGCCCCATATGTGAGGAAGGACGATTCCGGAGACGGTACAATCATGAATTGTACGCAATCTACCTTGAAGCAGATATCGTGACAAAAATTAAGCTCGGTAGACTCCGGTGGGCAGGGCACCTAGCTCACATGAGCGAAGAGGAACCTGCTCGGAAAGTTCTTTGTGGTACATTCTATGGTAGACGACAGCGTGGTAGACCATGCTTGCGCTGGAGAGATGGCGTAGACCAGGACGCCCGGAGCCTTGGGGTGCGCAACTGGATGGCGGCGGCTCGAGACCGGGATGGGTGGAGAGACTTGTTGAAGGAGGCCAGGACCGGACCCCGGTTGTCGAGCCGACGATGATGATGATGGTTTGGGGCAGAGACTGTTTTAAGTGGTAATTGTTATGTTTTCTGGTAATTACTATGATTTATTTTTAGTTTGGTTTGGCATTGCAACATGAATAGACTGACGCTTGAACAACGCATGCAAATTGTGCAAAATGGGCTCGAAACGAGATCGTTGTTGACCCCGGTGCATTTTTATTTGAATGTTTACGTCAACAAGCAAAACTACCACATTTGGAGTGTAGATAATCCTCAAGCTATTGTTGAGACGCCGTTACATCCTCAAAAAGTCACTGTTTGGTGTGCTCTATGGGGAGAGGGAATCATTGGTCCATATTTCTTCAAAAATGAAGCCGGCCATAATGTTACAGTCAATGGGGAACGCTATAGAGCCATGATTAATCACTTTTTTGTGCCTGAATTGGAGGATGTTGATGTGGACGAAATTTCTTTTCAACAAAACGGCGCTACATGCCATACAGCCAACGAAATAATCAATTTATTGAAGGAAACTTTTGGTGAGCGCATTATCTCGCGTCGTCGGTCTGTGGCGTGGCGTCCAAGATAGTGCGATTTGATACCACTGGACTATTTTTTCTGTGGTTATGTAAAATTGCTTATATCTATGCTGATAACCTCGAGACGATTGACGCCTTGGAAGAGAATATTCGGTGTGTTATTGCAGACATACGGCACCAATTGCTGCAAAAAGTGATCCGAAATTGGGACTCTCGGCTGGAATTTATTGGAGCCAGCGCGCAGCGGCCACTTGCCCGAAATCATTTTTTAAACATAATGGCAAACCTTTATCTTTATGATTAAGCTAAATTCTTGGTCATAACCTTAAATTATATGCGTTTTTATTTCTTCTTAAAAACCACACGTCTAAAAAAAAAACACCGTTTATTACCCATGAAATCGAAGTAATGAACACGAACTGCACTGAACGTATAATTTTAGGTCCTCATAACACATGTAGTCGAAACATTAGCGAACACTACCATCACCGCAACGCATTAAACATTTATATAAGAAAAGGCGTTAAAAATGAAGATAAAAAAGTACGCATACGCCCGAGTGTTCAAATGTTTACAAAGTTCTAGAGCCTAAACGGATGTAAGGATTTCCTTTAAATTTAGTACAGAGCACTCTGATATAATTAATAACATAGCATTTTGATATACATGTAATAATCTTATTTGTTCAAACGAGCTATTCTTGTAGGTGTATATTTTGATATATATATAATTGGTTTCTGGAAAACGGCTCTAACGTTTGCTCTAATGCACGAGAAAAAAATTTAAAAAAATAGTTTCAGTCAAATCCACCTACTGCCACGCCCACTTTTCTTATTACTTAGTTTTTTTCGGAAACGGCTTAACGATTTTAATGAAATTTTCAGCGTTTCTTTTTATGAACGAGAACAAAATTAAAATGTTAGACTTAGTGAAATCCGATCACGTTTCTCTGAAACGGCTTCAACGATTTGTTTGAAATTTTAAGACTTTATTTCCGTGGGCGAGAAATTATTATGAAATTGGTTTAAGTAAAATCCACCCACTGCCACGCCCATTTTTATCATTTCTTGGTTTCTCGGAAACGGCTCTAACAAATTGAATGAAAATTTCAGAGTTTTTGTTTGATGAGCAAGAACAAAATTTTAAAATAATTTAAGTTATATCTGCCCACTGCCTCGCCTACTTTTCATACTTCCTATAGTTTCTCAGAAACGGCTCCAACTATTTCAATGAAATTTTGCGAGTTTATTTTTATGAACGAAAAAAAAAATGGAAAAGTTTGATTTAGTGAAATGCGCCCAATGACATGCATACTTTTATGATTTCTTGGTTTTTCGGAAATTTTCAGTTTTATTCCGTGAGCGAGAATAAATTAAGAAATTGGTTTTAGTAAAATACGACCTGTTTGATAATTGAAATGTGCTACTTTTGTGGTCCGAATCAACGCAAAGGGAGCTACCCAAGTAACATTTTTCCTCTCATAAGACGCTCCGAGAGCCTTACTAATTAATGTCACCGCCAATCAAATAGCTAATCCGATAGAAACATGAACAGAAGCAAGTTTTGTGAAAAAAAAGAACACACTGTTCAGTTCAACCAAAACAGATGTTCGTTTGACATTTAATGCTGGCGTCGTAGCTCCTATTAGAATCTTTGAAAAAACTTATTTATGAACAGTCTTATTGATGTATTATTATCTGATTATGAAGACTAAAAATGACGTTAAGAGTTTTAATTTCATAACGAGATACTTACAAGACTTAAATAGATTTAGAAGAACTTTAAAATTTAAAAAATGCTTAGCTCTTACAATTTACGAATTTGAGTTTCATAACAAGAGATTAATTCTTAAGTATAGCAATAGGATATAAAAGAATGTTATGGGAGTCTTTTTCAGATTTGAAGAGCTTAACTCCGGGAGTTTGTTAGTTGGGTATCGAAGCTTTATAAGGTGATCGGACTTTAAAAGGGATAATCGCAAAATCCTAGGCGCTGGAAGCTTAAACACACCCATTACAACTTTTCTCATTTTTTGAAACTGCTTTAACGGTAATGAACTGCTTTGAATAATGAACGATAAAAAGTTTAACACCAATATATTTAGTAAAAACCGGCCACTACAACTCCTGAGTGTCTTATTTCTTGGTTTCTTGTTAAAGGCTCTATTTCTCGGATACAAGTCAAATGATTCCTGATACCAAATGATTTTGATGAATTTTTCAAGACCACACCCAGGCCCAGATGCACCTTTTTTCCTCATATTTGTTTTGAGTAAGCTCTGATTTAATTGTTCAACACATGACCAAAAAGATAATAAATTTATATACAACATGGGGAGTGTATTGATTAATCGAGATTTAATTATTATTCTATATTTTTGTAATTCGAGATTATGCTTTCTAGATTTTTTGCTAAGCAACGCGAGCATGGGTCTGATGGTATGGGAAGATTTATCAATATATTTAAGAGGAGATTTTAAATACGATTTTAAAATAAAATAATTCAATGACTATTTAATTACATGTATGAGAGGAGACATCCCTGATTAGCAAATATTAGAATTTATTGAAATAAATACTAGCTGAACCCTATCATGCTTCGAAGAAAAGAAATCTTTATAACTAAACTGTATACATATATTTAAATATCTACCGTCATTTTCTGTCTATTTCAAGAGCTAAATTTGTTCCCCTAAGTTTTTTCATGCGGTTTCTGCATCAAAAATTATCACTCTCCCCAATTCAAATTTCTTAGAAAACATCAAAACCATTATTTCATTAACCAACAATACAACTGCAAATATTTCAATTTTCGAGACACTCAAAGTTGATAATGCAGGATTTATGCAATTTGTGGTTCGAAATTTGTTGGACCGCAAACATTTCCAAAACGTTTTGTAAAAATTTTCTAAATAAATGCCCTTCACTTAGATTTATGCAGGTTTGGTGATACTTCTTTTACTCTATTATTATATAAGTGCTTGAACTTAATCACGTTTTTGAGGTTTTCTTCCAGATGTAACCTCACTAGAAATACAGTATAAGAAAATATATAGGTGTTGATTTGCAATCGGTTTAAAAGAGCTTAAGATGGGCAATTGAGAATCACTTCATTGAAAGCAAGAATTACGAGTAGGTATTATAAAGTTGCACAGAAGGTGTGGTTTTTGCGGTTGTGGCAATAATTTATGCTTTGGGTTAGGACAAATTTGATGTTTCAAAATGAGTTTCAGTTTGTGGAGAAATCAAATGAAATGTGATGTTTCAAAATGAGGTTCATCGTTCATGAGAAAATTTGACTCAAAAAATTAAATTTACAACCACATATAAATGGTGGCTTTCGAAAGGCATGAACATTTTAAGTTAGTGATGATTTCTTAAGGTAAGAATTATTTTTGCATTTCATATAAATTATATGCAATTTCAAACTCTCAACCGCATCAATCACTCTTTCAGAAAATGTGTGTGAAAAAGCTGACAAAAGAGGTTATTTCAGGTTCAACTTGAAATAGAAATACCATTTTACAATTAAGTATGTACTTAATTCATTGGTAATTACATTTTGATCTTCGAGGTCACTCTAAGGTCAATTAAACTTAAACAGGGTGTGGATTACTCTGGGAATGGAAGTATTTCAAAGACCAAAGTTAATAATTCTAAATATATGTAGGTATAGGTATTGGCGAAAAAAAAAGATTCGGGGTATCCACTTTAAAAATAAAAATGTATTTTTCTTCCATAAACAATGTTTAAGTATTATATGGGAAATTGTTTCAAGGTCATTGGATTAAAAAAAAAAAAACCTATCAATAGATCTTGCAAAGAGCGTGGAATTTTGACTAAAATCGGAATTTATATTTTGTTTAACGTTAATGTAAAAGAATATAAATATAGAGTTCCTGTCTGTCTAAAAAGTACACAAAATTTTAAAAATTAACATTGTCTAAAAGAATTTGTTTACAACAAATACCTTATAGACCAATCCCTTATAAAAGTTAGAAAAAAGCCAACAAAACGCCGGCGCACAGTGGTGCGAGAGCGGAAAAAAGTCTTTTAAACTTTATGTTTAAGTACTCTTAGATAACCCGAGCGTATGATTTAAAAGTATTTTTTAACATATATATATTGTATGTTCTGATTTACAAGCCCTCAAAGTTGAAAAATAATTTTACTCAAATCGCGAACCGTATTTTCAACAAATTTTGAGATGTTTTTTTCTGAAGTTCCTGTAGATAAATTCTCTAGCTTCTTAAATAATTTAATTGGTCTATTTTCGATTATCTAAAAATAAAAAAAAATATTGATTATTTAAAAAAGATACCCTCTATAAGTAGCCTGAAGCTTTAGTACTAAGAAAAAATGCTTTTTTTTTAAAACTTTTTGATTTAAAAAAAAAAGCGCCAAAAGATACCAAGAAAGTAAGAATGCCAACATATGCTCCATACATTTATGTTAAATCAGCTGCAGATGCGTGCAGATGGGGAAGTTATGCTCAAAAATGTTTCACTTAATCGGATTTCAAAAAACTCCGTCTTGACGGTGGTGTTTACCAAAAAGTTTGATTTCTTCGGTATTAATTGTCAGAATGAACTGGTTAAGCCCATTATTTTAAGAAAAAATGTCAAACTTTATTTTAAAAATAAAACAAAATTAATACATTGACCCAGGTCTGAGAATTTCGATTTTTACGAAACCATTTATTTCTGCCTGGAAAATTTTTGAAATTTCAACTCAATTTTCTTGAAAACAACACACGAAAAATAATATAGTTTTATGATGTTATGAATTATATGATAGAGCTTAATACAAAATAAAGAAAAGGATTAGGGCTAATCCTTTATTTTTTTTTATTTTTCGCTAAAAGCAGGGCAGGTAAAATTAAAAAAAGGTGTTTTTTTTAAAGTTTTATTGCTTTGTTTTTGTTGTGTATTGCGTAATTTTTTATTACCAGTAAGGATTAGTAATGGCTTATTAGAATAAAATCTCTTACTTAAATCTATATATTTATAAAGGATTAATGAAAAAAAGTCAGTTTTGAGTTATTGAACATTTGTGCAAGGTGTGTAAGAAAAATGTTTACTCTTTTATCAACCAATAAGTGAAAGTGAAGTGAAATATAATAACAAACATATATAGTGAACTCAATACATTAAAATGGATTCAATCGAAATTCCTTATTCGGTGTTGTGTAGTGAACTTATTACTAGTGGTCATGATGTTCAAAATCTTCGACCATATTTTGTAAGGGAATACCAAAACTTAATTTCTGAGCAAATAGAAACTGTGCTGTCAGAATTAAAGAAACGTTTTATGTCTCATTTTTTAAGTCATAAGGATTATAAAGCCTACCGCAGGTTTCATTCGAGAAAATGCAGCCGTATTACGAATGAAGATGTGATGCATCATATATTCATATCCTCAGATCCAATAATAACAGGTTTAATGCCACAGGCAAAAAAGAAAATACTTCCAATCAGCGCAGACGCTAAAAACCTCATTTTAGCATTATAAAAGTACTACTTCATAATTGTTTTTTATTTATTTTTTGTATGTATTTATCTATTTATTTATTTAATTTTATAATATACATAGTTAATAATAATATTTTATTCAAAATAAAAAGTTAAGATTTTACTAAAAAAAAACTTTTATTTACATATAACATCAAAACCCTCAAATTTTATAAAAATGTCAATAACTTTTTTCTAATAAGTTTTTCTTGACTAAATTTTGACCAAGCATGTATAAGACTAATTATAACATGTGCGTCAAATTTCATTAAAATTCGTTTAATAGTTCAGACTTTACGGACTTTTTTCCGCTCTCCCATAGAAACATCAAAACCCTCAAATTTTAGAAAAATGTCAATAACTTTGTTTCTAATTATTTTTTTTCAACCAAATTTTGACCAAATATGTATAAGACATACATACAAACATGTTTGCCAAATTTTATTTAAATCCGTTGAACCGTTCATATAATTAAAACAGACTTTTTTCCGCTCTCCCATACAAACCGAACCACTGTGCGGCGCGCGTCGCGTCGGCAAAGAATCAAATACATTTTTTATTTTATTCGGAAACCAACGATCTGGAGGAAGCCTGTCGAAAACCTATAATTCTTAATCGGCAAAATTGTGTAAGCTTCAAACCAGAGACTGTTTTAAGGAAAATCTGAATCACCAACAAATTAAAAAAGTCATTATTCAAAGGTATGAAACTAAAAATGTTCGTGTTTATTTAAAATCTTCATTTTCATTCGAAGAATATATAGAGGGTGTTTATTTTAGACGTGTGGTTTTCAAGAAGAAATAAAACGCATATAATTTAATGTTTTGGTCAAGAATTTAGCTTTGTTATAAAGATAAAGGTTTGCCAAATGATTTCGGGCAAGTGGACGCCGCGGCTGGCTCGAATAAATTCCAGCCGAGAGGCCCAATTTTCGACAGCTCCAATTGTTGCGCGCGATGGCGGATGGACTCATTCGGGTCTTCTTCGATACTCTGCTCAACAGCAGCAATAGCGTCATATTGGTGCGCACTGTACGGCCGGCGTCTCTGAGGATGACCATTATCCACTATAGAAAACGTGGTGCGAATACGAACCATGGTTGCTTGAATTTATTAGATTTTGCGATTATGTCGACCGAATATTGGACGCAGCGCGTGGTGCATCGCGAACCGAACCATAATTTGGGTTATACATTTTCACGATTTGCAAACGTTGTTCAGTAGTAAGTCTATTTATTATGAAATGGCTAACCACATTGAGCATAAATCATGTGACAGCTGTCAAAAAACCAACTCCAAAAAATGTATTGCCAGATTGAAAACCAAAGGTCTAAAAAAAACACCCTTTACAAGGTAGCGCAAAAGTAAAACACCTCCGACGAATAATTCCGCAAAAAATCGATGCAACTATTCCCGGTTATTTAGGAGTATATTGATGCATGTCTTGTTGACACGTATTTTTTATCTAAAAATCACGGAATAATACGTCGGTGGTGTTCAACTTTTGACCCGGCTGAGAATTTGTACAAGGTGTTCACTAAGTAATTCAGCCCGACTGATGACTGAAACTATACAAGCCGCACATTTTCCACGTTTAATTGTATCTGTCTTAGATAACACGACACAATTCAACAGCAATGAAAGTTACACGTTTTAAGCAAGATGTGTAGCGTTTACCTACTTTATAAAGAAAATCTAATAGGTTTTATGTGAACGTTTAATACCAATTACCTCCCCAAAAGAATGTGATTCGTCTTTTATTCAAATCGAAAAAAAACTTTAGGGAGGGTACAGGGCTTGATTTTAACGAACAAACTATACATGAAAGTTGTAGGATTTTACCCTAGTTTATACCTTAAACTAACAAAGAAGCCAGTTCCCTATAGATAATATTTAAAACAAAAAGATATAAATAGGAACGGAAAAACCATTCAAACATCGATATAGAAAAAAAACCAAAGAATATGCCACCGCAAATGGATTCATTGGGAAAGGGTATACTCAACATTTATATAAATATAAGAATCGTATAGTGTATAAGAGGCTTAAATATACATAAGTATAAATTGGCTCGAAAATTGAACAGTCAAAACTAAAAGAAAACGTTGAAATTATTCATAGCCGAAAATCCTTTCTAAATCTCGAACAAAATTATATTGAAAAATCATATTGCTTCTCCATCTCCATCTTCATTTCTATGAAGCTTGGATGAAGGCATAATATTCCATCGAATCACATGGATGGCCACGAACAATAGACATGGACATGGACACACGGTCAAGCTTCGGTTCATATACATATGTCTGTATTTTTATATTGAAAAATGTGAAGACATAATGTCTGGGTTTGGTTTGATTTTAGCTTTACGTCAGTGTCGGTCCATTCATCCGTCCTCCTTTCCTTCTGAAAGCCATCACCGGCTGGTTTATTGTGATTTCATTTTTAAAAGAAAACCACAAAAGATAACGAAATAGGGCAAAAGCCACCAAATTGGTTTTCTATCATTCGATTTAGAGGGTATAGCAGGGAACAGCAGTTTTTAAATTAGTTCAGAAATTATTTAGTGGCAATTCGAAAGGTCAATAGAGAGTTGTATTTATTTAAAAGTCTGTGACTGAAATTCGTTTTCACCACCAGCACCGGCAACAGGAACATTTTTATATGTTTTTACTTTACCATCTCTATAGTAACTTGACCTGGGGAGTAAATTTTGTTGAAGATAGGGTGATAATGATAATGACTGTGAAAATGAAGTTGTTTTTATAAATTCTTTGATTGACTTTTTTTTAACTACATACAACTAAATGCTTAGGGCTTGTTTCACAATGGAGGTATGAATAAAAAGGAGCACCTTCTCAAAACTCAACTTTTATGAGCAGGTGCTCCATTTGGTATGAATAAAACACTTGAGAAGGTGCTCATCGATTGAGCATCTACGTGTTTGATGAGCACCTTCTCAAAATAAAAATCTGCTCCATTATAAGGTAAAGGTATGAGTAAAGCAAAGCATATACCTACTCCATCGAGAGGAGCGGCTGCTCCTAGTTGTGAATTAGCTCATTTGATTGCTCAACGATGAAGTAAATAGCTCTTTATAATTTTTGTTTTCTATAAATGGCGGATTTCATGCCAATTTTAAACCGCAAGGTCAAATTCTATAAAAGAAGAAGAAAAGGATTTTCAAATGATTATGGCGTTCTATACAGATTCAACAAACGAAATGTGTCGATATCTTTTTTGGAAATACATAGTTCAAAAACAAGGGGTGGTGACTTAACAGGCATTGAAAAAATGCGAATTTTCCTTCCCTACATAGGTTATCCAGGTTTTCAAACTGGAGTTGGAGAAGACATTGGAGTACACCAGTCCCCACTATATCTAAAACTTTTTCCCTTGTAAGTGTGGCAATAATCGAGAAGTGAAACCATTGGATCAAATCCCCTACAACTACTGAAGAACTACAAAATACAGAATTTAAATCCATGTTTAAACGATAAACTGGAGTCTAAAAATAAACACGGCAGAACGTATGTTAAAGTTGTTTTTAACTCTGCCAAATTCCAAAAAAAAAAAACACGAAGGAAAATAAAATTCACAATTTCTAATGGACCTAGAGAGCTGGGCGTGACATTAGGTAATTTCCACCTCCTAAATCGATTGGCGTACAGTGTTTCCACTGGATCAATGTAACAGCAGTTTTTAGTTTTTTTTTTTTTTTAATTGAAAGGAAATTGTAATAGAATATACCGTAGACCTGTTTCTAATTAAACAACATGGGTGTTAACTTTAGACTCCAGTTTAGAAAGACTCGAGTTTATAATATGACTATGAAAATGCCCCAATGAATTTAATAAAAAACCATTATAAAATGCCTAATTGTACAAAATTGAGGCTTTACGCCGAGGCATAACTTTAGAAAATACAGTCGACTCCGCTTATATGCAACACAAAAAATGCAGAAAATTTGTTGCAATCAAGCGGAGTTTTCAGAACAAATTAATTATTTGGGGAAAAGGAAATTGTTTCAATTAAATGGAGTTTCAAATAAGCGGAGTGCAGCTATCCGTACTAATTTGTGTGAAAAATTACTGAAAAAAAAAAACCGTAATAAATTTCATGTTGCATATAACCGAAATTTTCATTTAAGCGGAGTGCATATAGGCGGACTCGGCTGTATGTTACTAGATATCGTGTATTGGTTTTCCTACTTCTCTCAGTAAACGAGGAAAGTTCGGTATTACCGTGTTGATGCTACAGATACTTGTAAAAGTTATTTCTTTTAGATACTCAGTTTAATAGTCCTTGATCATTTTATTTGTCTTGTATGAAGCTCTTTTTTCCTTCATCAGTAGCATAGTTGCGCAATATTCATGCCAAGCAGAGAGGTCAGCAATACATAAATTGGCATCGCGTTGACCAGAGAATTCAATGTTGCAGGAGGAATTTATTAATTTCAGTTTGAGTGAATTTGCACCATTACAAAATTATGGGCTTAAATTTGCCTTTGAGGAGTTTTGACTACTTTTATTTATGCATTTTATTTTATTTATTTATTTAGGTACTCATATCAGAGGATTGTTTTAAACTCTCCAACGTCAAGCTCACAAGTTAGAATCGTTGAAAGATTTTTTTGAGGTTAAACACACTCTAAAGAGGGACAGGTATTAGGTTTCACCCTTAGAACTGCTCTATTGCAAGTAAAACTTAAACGTACATCTATTTATCACCTACCCTAACCCTCCACCCCCCCCCCTCCCTTTGGAAAAGGTTTTGCTGACGGCTTTTTTGAGCAAGCACATATAGTTTTGGCAATGTACTTATTTAAGTACACCAACTGTGTGCACGATGAATAAGATTGATTTATAAAAGTAAGCTTGTCTTGTAACTGGGTTTCTAAACATATCTAAAAACAACATATTGTTTTAAAGCCATTTATTCAAAATTTATTCTTAAAAATAAATAAATATTTAGTTGGGCATGTCCGGAAAAAAGCACAAATTGGTATACACATTTAACTCATATTCTAAAAAAAAAATTGGCTTAAACTAATTTTAACTTCAGTTTTAATATTTTAATTGTTTGGACAAGATTTGGGTTTCCATTTTAATCTTCACAAATGATTCCAGTCATAATTGTCGTAATCAATTTGTCCATATATGTAAATAATATTAACTCTCATCAAATCAATTTATACTCCAGTGTTCCTCATGGAAGCCACCTGGGTCCTCTCCTGTTTTTTATTCGCTTAAATGACATTCCAGTTCATAGTTGGGTTTCTAGTGAACTTTTCTTTGCTGTTACAGACTAAAAAATCAGCTGTCACGTGTTTCAAAAAAATTAGAATTTCAGTTACCGTTATTGCTGGTCATAAAACAATTGCAAAAACACATATCGAAGGGAAAAAGAAGTAATAATATAATAATAATACGCAACCTTACGAGTAAGTAAGTATTATGTTCATTTATTGATCATATAATAGCAGTACATTTCACAATTATTATAAATGAAGTTATAAGCTATGGCACTGCCGTCAGCTAGATTGACAAAACATGATTTTAAAATTTATGTTCATATTTAAAACGTTTTTTTAACAATTTTGGCCATTCAGAAAATTGATGATATCCTGCATGTTCAATGTTTTCTTCCCAAAACATTCTTGCCTTTGCTACCCGTAAATTGGACAGACTGCGATGAAATGGAAGCAATCTTCCTTTGCTTTGAGATTGCAAAGAGAACAACATTGGTCAAATCTTCGGCTGCAGGGTGATCCATTAAGACCAAGAACTTCACACCTGGTTTTAAAAATCCATGAAATTTCCATGTAGTTGAAACAGTCACGGAATTAATTGTCATTCACCCAGATTAAATTTTAGCTGCGAATACAATACTCTATTCTCCGATTGATGTGCTTCAGCTACCAGCAGGACCCTTTGCGTATCTTCAAATTTTTTGAATGGTAAGATATAGTCGTTCTTTTAGAAGGTTTAGATCACTAGGATTTGTATATTTAAATCTTCACCATAAACTTGACCAAGATTATGCCATTTTTTCATCCACCAGCATCGCACGCTGCGTCCAATATTCGGTCGACATAATCGCACCAGCACTTGTTTCTGATATCGTAGACCAGCATTTTCTTTGTCTGTCGTGTATCCGGTAGACCAAGTACTTTCAATCTTTTTGTCAGCTTGAAGTTTCAGTGTGGTAACATAGAATTTAGCCAAATCTGTTTCTAGATATATAACATAGTTTGGTGTTTTTATAGGCAGGTTTAACAATTTCTTGACGAAGTTCCAATTCAGCTTTTCAAGATCTTCAAATTCTTCCGAACCCCAAACTTGTGCAGCATATAACAAGGTTGATTTCACCACCGTTTTAAAAACTTTATACTTTGTAGAGATCAATATGTTTTTATTAAAAACAATATTCTTCCAGGTTGAGTTAGTAAGACTTTGGGAATCCTTTGATTTCTCTGCAATATGCTAATTGAAATCTAGCGTTGAGTGAAGCTTTACTGCTAAATAATTATATTCCTAAACGACTTCCAGGCTATTCCGATTGAGGAACCAATTAAAGGGTTTTCCAATAAGAGGTGTTATTTTGATATTCAAAGAAAAATGGCATTTTTTGAGATAAATGATCGGATGTTTATTTTATTATAAAGAGGAAGGTATGCCGTTAATAATGGAACACAACATCAGCCAAATGGCCGCCACGACCACGCTTAAAGGACCATATCCTTTTCATGAAATTTTCGATAACCAAATCGCAAAGTGGCTGCCCTATGTCTTCGATAGCCTCACGAATTCCATCTTTGAGGTCTTGAATCGACGCTGGGCTTTTGGCGTAGACCTTATCTTTCACGTGGCCCCAAAGGAAGAAGTCGCAAGGTGTTAAATCACAAGATCTCGGTGGCCAATTGTGATCACCACTTCGAGAGATAACACGGTCCGGAAACTTTTCCCGTAAAAGATCGATGGTTTCATTGCTTGTGTGGCACGTAGCGCCGTCTTGTTGAAAGTAAACGTTGTCCAGATCAATACCATCCAATTCCGGCCATAAAAAATTATTAATCATCTCTCGATAGCGCAATCCATTGACCGTAACTGTTGCTCCAGCCTCATTTTCGAAAAAGTAAGGTCCAATGACCCCGCCGGACCATAAACCGCACCAAACAGTCACGCGTTGAGGATGGAGAGGCTTTTCAACAATAACTCTTGGGTTTTCCGAGCCCCAGATGCGACAGTTTTGCTTATTGACGTAGCCTCCGAGGTGGAAGTGGGCCTCATCAGTCAAGATGATTTTTCGATGAAATTCCGGATCATTTTCATGCATTTCAAGGACCCAATCAGCGTTGTTGATGATCAGCCGGCTTGAGTTCTTGTGTTAACTGAACTTTATAAGCCTTAAGACCCAAGTCTTTATGCAAAATACGGTGTAATGACGTTTGTGGAATGCCTAATTCCAAAGAACGACGAGGAATGGACAAACCTGGGTTTTCTTCAACACTTTGGGCTACAACAGCAATATTCTCAGTTGTTCTTGAGCGACGTGCACGGGTTTTATTCTTCACATCACTAACTTGTCCCAACAGCTCGAATTTGTCCACCAATTTCTGTATTGCGGTCCGACAAGGTGCTTCACGACGACCCAAAAATGTTTTAGTTTTACGAACCGTCTCTGCCAAATTTTCACTATTTTTATAGTGAATTTTAATAATTCAATGCGTTGTTGAAGCGTGTATCGTTCCATTTTTATTAATGGTGTAGTTTCTACTTGTCAAATGTCAAAACATGACAGCTTCAAAAGTGAAAGCTACCGAAATAGCGGGCTAATCAAAATAACACCTCTTATTGGAAAACCCTTTATAAGGTTTTAATGATATATGTATCTCTTTTACACTTTTACGTAAAATCAAAATTGCTATGGTTGAAGGTCAGGTGCAGGTTCATACCGGACTAAAAGGGCAACCTAAAGCAAGTATTTAAGTCGCTTCTACAAGACTATATTAAGAGTTTTATTGTTTGGTGTTATAAGGGCGACACAAAGATCAAAACCTCAACAAAAAGTTGTTACTAGGGGTTTTTCTGGTCTTAGCATTTTTTTTTTGTTTTTATCTGGATGGCCTGAATTTGAATCCGACCTCAAAAGTATTCCATCACTCATGTTTTCGAGATGTTAGATCCGATACTTTGAACAACGAAACTCACAGTCTGTCAAACTCTTATGAGCAATTATGAAATTCTTTCAAACATTTTTGAACTCCACAAAAGTACGAGAACGCAAAGTCACACAAATTCATGCCACTCCATACTTCATTGTGTGAATGACACGATTTTTGGATTTCAATAATTTTTTTTCTAGTGCATTATCCAGGGGGGTCATTCCGTAATTTTTAAAACGATAATTGTCTAAACGATAATCGTGCACGATATCGTCATCAATTTGCTTCACGTAACACAATCACTATCGTCTCGACAATCGTTTATTATAAATCACAGTTTGAGAAGGATTGACTTTTCAATCATTGTCATAAATGACAATTCTGTAATTTATTTTGTGAAGTGAATTTATTTAGTGAAGAAAAGTGCGGGCAAAACGTGAAGTCGCCTAAACAAATCGGTTATCCACCTATCCTTCAAACTACATATATGTAATTAATTATAGGGTTTTCAATTGCAGCGGGCAGATTTTGACGGTGACATCTATTAAATCTTTTGTTTATTATTTACTGATGCCAAATCATCATGGCAAGTTAAACGATTGAACGACACGTCCAATTGAAAGAACTTTAATATAAAAATCTTTTAGGCAACGATACGTTCGTTGCGCCCATTTTACGGTTTACATGGTTGTATTTCCATGTCTATAATCGAAAGTTTGGTGCCCAAATTTGAGTCGACCAATTCAGTGGACAATCAGCCAACCCCTTTTCGTCAACGAAACCCAGGATCAACCGAAAACATCTACGCGCCCATAAATTGTTTCGAAAAACAAACAAGACGACGCAAGACGATAGCTTAATAGGTATCGTTCAAACGGTAACGATTTAACGATAACGTTTTGACGATTTTTGAGTTACGGAGAGCAAATTTTCGATCGTCAAGACGATATCGTCCAGTCGATAGTGATTATCGCTTTTACGTGAAGCAAAGCTATCGTCAAAACGACATCGTGAGGCGATAATCGAATTACGGAATGACCCCCCAGGTTTTTTGGAGAAACGTACAATTGTAGATTATAAAATTCTACACAAAAAATTCTTTGTTTTAATGTACTTTTTGCTTTTGTAGAAATAAGTATAATAATTTTATAAACTTCTAATTTTTCTTGGCTATATTTCCGTTATGCGATTCTTAACTAATATGCAGTCTTATTGCAAATGCTTTAGACAATACCAGTCATATGTATTAACCAATTCTAAATCACATAATATGTCCAACACTAAGACTTTATTAATAAACATTTTCCGCAAATTGGTTTTTCAAATCTTCATAATTATGTTTAGGCGAGTTTTTAGTTTCGAATTGAATTTTTATCTTGAAATGAATGAAATACTCATTGGACGTATCTAAAAAAGTTTATTAAAATTCGTTAATTCATATCAAAATTAACAGATTACTCGTACATGTACATTATGGCAGTGAATGTGTGAAGGCATATTTTGACAACAGATGGAATGCATTTATAAATAATAAGATGTCCAATTATTTAGACAGTAACTAGCTTCGATAACTGTGCAAGAGTTTTCTCAGGAAATTGAGACTTTTTCGAGAAAATTTGAAAAAAAAAAAACAAACCCAAAGCTTGTTCTCTAAAGAATCACATAAAAACTCTTAGGTCCAGTTTTTTCAGTGGTGAGTTATAGCAGAGTTAGCTAACTCTAAAAGTAAATCCACTGAAGGCAGTTTTTCGGTGGAGAATGCATGCGGAACGACTAAACAAACTCGGTATCTAAAACATCAAAAGCATCTGTTAAGTTAATTCTGAGTTAAATCCAAAATTTGATGAATTATCTCGGGTTTAACTTTAATCTTGAACCGAAATACTGAACCTTAATGATCTGGGGACTCTGAATTCAGTGGTGGATATTACTAAAGGGTGTTTTTTTTTTAGATGTGTGGTTTTCAAGAAGAAATAAAACGCATTTAATTTAATGTTATGGTCAAGAATTTAGATTTACTATAAAGATAAGGGTTTGCCATAATGTTTTAAAAATGACTTCGGGTATGTGGCCGCCGCGGATGGCTCGAATAAATTGCAGCCGAGGCCCAATTTTCAACCACTTTTTGCAGCAATTGGGGCCGTTTGTCAGCAATAACGCGCCGAATATTCTTTTCAAGAGCTTATCTGCGTTAGACAAACGACTTCACATTACTCCACAAAAAATAGTCCAGCGGTGTTAAATAGCACGATCTTGGAGGCAACGCCACAGGCCGACGAGGCGAGATAATCCACTCACCAAAAGTTTCCTTCAATAAATTGATTTTTTCGTGGGCTGTATGGCATGTAGTGCCGTCGAAAGGTCGTCCACATCAACATCCTCCAATTAAGGCACGAAAAAGTCATTAATTATGGCTCTATAGCGTTCCCCATTGACTGTAACATTATCGCCGGCTTCATTTTTGAACAAAATATGGACCAATGATTCGCTCTGCCCATAGAGCACATCAAATAGTGACTTTTTTTAGGATGTAACGGCGACTTAACAATGGCTTGTGGATAAAGATCACTCCAAAAACGAAAGTTTTGCTTATTAACGTACCCATTCAACCAAAAATGAGCTTGATCGCTGAAAAAAAAATTTCTTGTGAAAATCGGGGTCAACAACGATCTCGTTTCGAGCCCAATTTGCACAATTTTCAAACGTTGTTCAGGAGTATGTTTATTCATTACGAAATTGCAAACCAAACTGAGCATAAATAAAGTGACAACTGTCAAAAAGACCAACTCCGAAAAAAGGACTGCTAGATTGAAAACCACACGTCTACAAAAAACACCCATTACTTAATTTGGTACATTCATAATCTGAATGAAATCACTTTCATATCAAACTACATACCTAATTCAAGAACATATTTTAAGAGACTTCAAACATCAATTTGACTAAATTCCTTTCATTTTTGAAATTTCATACCAGAATATGTTCTGCCGCCTGAACTGTGAAGTCTACCAAATTTTATTCATTTTCGTGAAGAATTGTCGGCAAAAATACAACAAACGGACCACTGTGAGACTCTGTCGATCGGTATTCTGAAGCCACTTATTGGACTTCACCATCATTTTAATGTTGGTTTTGATTAAAAACTAAAATGTTTGTTTTACGCGGAACCAATACTTGCTCTAAAGAGTAGGTAAAGAAAAGTGGATACATTTGTGCGAAGAAAGTTAGTAAATACAAGAATTTTCTCTAGTCTTTGACGAAAATTCTTGTGACGACTCCAAAAATTCTTAAGATAAGATAAATTTTAAAAATTTGTTTTAGCTTTTTCCTAAATAAACGTTTTTGGACTTAGTCAAAATTTGAAAAAAATAAAAAGCATTAAACTTATCTTTGACACTTTTTGTTTCATGTTGAAATTAAAAAAAAAAAAAAAACTTAAATAAATATCACAATATATAAATAATTATAAGATTTAATAAGGTATCGTTTGCATACACGATCCTTTTTTTTTTTAATTAACGGTTTTATGAATTATTCTATTCCTTAAAAAAATATAGCTTAAATAATATTATTTTTATTTTGTCTCTAAATGTAATCAAATAATTTTTGGTTTCTTTAGTTAGTTCTAGAATGTTTTTTTTTTTTTTTTTTTGGGAAGTAGGAATGTCTTTTGATAAAATTAACTGACTAATCGTTCATTATCTCCAAATATCTGGTCGTAGTTTTCGATGAGTACTTTTGCTATTGTATTCATGCGGGCAATGTCGAACTCTCTGTGATTAATGGCTAAAATGCAGGGACCCCAAACGATTGCCAAATTTGATGCGGGCATACGATTTTCACTGCTATAGTGTGCAACCCTGAAATATATATGGAAACATTGAAGATACTCGTATGTTATATAATTTAAGTGTTTTGTGTTACTTACGTTGTTAGATGTTTTATTAGAAATTTTAAAGTTTCTCGATTGGTAGTTGGCATTGTTTGGAAAGCTTTTTTCATATCCTCAATAGCTGAAGGGTCCATTAAATTTTTAGTTGGTGCAAAACATTTGTAAGTATCATGCGGTATAAGCGGAGTGCCTAATTCTCTGAAGAACAACTTCAAAAGACTGGTCAACGTATGAATATCGTCGGTAGCTAATAGCTTCGGGTCGTAGATGTAACTTTCGGTAAGTTTTTGTTTGAGTTCATCTATGGACAACTTATTGCCAGAGGCTCTATATAAACCATCCATTCGGATGCAGTCTTTTTGTTCAATGAATTCGATGCAATCGACAACAAAACGTGGAACATTGGGATATGAGGTTTCATGCATTTCTAAAGATTCTAATGGTGCTTTGAAAATAGGATACTTTGGTGGCATTCCATCTTCTAAGTAAAGACTAGTTACTTCCTTGCCCTTAAGCATTTTTCGACCTTTTTTGCCTTCTTTTGGTGATTTTGGATGCCTATATGATAGATAGATATATAAAATGAAAAATGTAACTAAATTTTTAAATCATGAAACATTTTTAGTACAACTTACAATCTGAAAACTCCTAGGGCCACTAGAAAGAGAAAGAAACACAAATGTATTAGAATTAACGTTTAAATATTTCAAAGCATAGAAATAAGTGAGGAGAAACGAGATGGACGTCTATGAGGTGAATAATGGAGGAAAGTATTTAATTGGGGGCGAAAAGGAGCTTTATTTTATTGAATGTAGATTTAAAGTCGTACCTTTTAGCAAGGATGGATGCAGGATTTTGACTAGGGGAGTGCAAACTCACATTTAATTTATGTTCTTAACGAGGTGTCGGTTGGTCTAAAAATCCTGGAACTGATCCAGATGGATGGCGTGTTTAATAATAATTCTGGCAAATCATTTTCAGTTACCATATTTCAAAAGAAATTACATGTCAAATTTCATGACATTCCGACAGATATCCAAAAAGCCCGCCCTTAGCTTGTAATGGGTGTTTTTTTAGTAATTGTAATGTAATTTTCAATCTGGCAATACTTTTTTCGGAGTTGGTTTTTTTGACAATTGTCACTTGGTTTATACTTGATTTGGTTTGCAATTTTATGATGAATAGACTTTCTCCTGCGAATAACGCTTTCAAATTGTGCCCGAAAGGGCCCAAAACAAAATTGCCGTTGATCCCAATTTTCAAAAGCGAATTTTGTTTAGCGATGTAGCTCACTTTTGGTTGAATGGATACGTCAATAAACAAAACTGCTGTATTTGGAGTGATGATAATCCTCAAGTATATGTTGAGACACCGTTATATCCACAAAAACTAACTGTTTGGTGTGCTTTATAGTTTGGCGGAATAATTGGTCCGTACTTCTTTAAAAGCCATTCTGGCCAGAACGTAACAGTCAATGGTGACCGCTAGAGAACCATGATTACTGACTTTTTCGTTCATCGATTGAACAACCATGATGTGCAGGAGCTGTGGTTTCAACAAGATGGCGCAAAATGTCACACAGCTGGTGCCATAATTGATTTATTGAAGGAAACGTTTGGTAACCGCATAGTTTCACGTTACGGACCCGTGAATTGGCCTCCAAGATCGTGCGATTTAACACCGCTGGACTATTTTTTGTGAGGTTATGTGAAGTTGCTTGTCCACGCAGATAAGCCCGAGATGATTGACACCTTGGAAGAAAATATTCGGCGAGTTATTGCTGACATACGGCCCTAATTGCTGCAAAAAGTGGTCGAAAATTGGGCCTCTGGTCTGGAATTTATTCGATGCATTTTATGTCTTCTTGAAAACCACACGTCTAAAAAAAACACCCTGTATTGGGTACCGGGCCATGCCGGTATTCAAGGTAACGAAGAGGCAGACTCACCAGCCAAAATAGGAGCAACAAACCTCCTAATGGGTCCTAAGTCCTATTGTGGAATAGGAGAAAATGTGATCAAAAATATGATCCAAAATCTGGAAAGACCTCCCAACACTCAGACTGGTCAAACTTCTACTTGGGAACTCTATAAAAAAGAACGTTGTAAATCCAGCATCAGTCTAAACAGAAATAACCTTAGAATATAACGGGCCTCCCTACCGGAAACTGCAAACTAAAAAGACACCTGAGCATTCTTGGCTTAGTATAAGTAGTCCAACTTGCAGATTCTGCAAAATCGATAAGGAAACACCGGACCACATATTAGCAAATGTGATGCACTTGTGCACCAAAGACACAAATACCAGGGATGTTATCAGATAGAAGAGAGGGAAATACCTTCTTTAAAAATACTCCAAATACTCAAATTCCTCAAAGGGATAAAATTGGAGGAAGATTTGCAGAGTGAGCAACCTCTATATGAGGGGCACAATAAATCTGAAGATCGCAGTGCAACTATACCCCAACTATTCATTCATTCAACCCTGGTTAGGGGTAGTGAACAAGTATTTTATGTGTTTTTTTTTTTTGCTATTCAAGCATTTTTAATGCATTTTTTTTATTTTTTCGCTTTTTTCTCGTTTCCCTAGAAGTTTACCTATATTTTTCCCGCAAATTGATGTGTTTTACAATATGATGGGATATCGTAGTTCAAAGAGACAGCTCTGGAAAATGGGCCGTTTAATTGGATCAAAACATTCTGGAACCTTTACTATTACACCTACGCTACTCCCTTAAAATTAAGATCTTTTTTTTCACATTTACGAATTTCAACACACATTTACAAAGTGAAAAATACAGTATTTTATTATTTGTAAATACTTAATTGTGGGAGTAACTGTATCTTTATCTTAAGTAAACACAAGGGAGTTTTATTTGTATGGACAGATAAATATGTTGAGATTTTTTTTAATATAGTTAAATTAAATGTATAAAAAGGCCAACTCACATTTATTTCTCATTCTTTCAGTTATTGACTTCTTATATTCTTCACCTGGCATATCAAGTAAATTTCCACTAGATAAACTTTTGAATCTTTGTAGAACCCCATAACGGGGTGGAGAGTTATCCATTTCTGTGATTGTCTGAGCTTTTAGTATTTCACTTTCGACAACGATCTGAAAACAATTAAAAAACAACATGGTATTAATTTAATTTATATTAATATTCGAACAAAATAGTATTTAATAGTAATAATTTGGTAAAACAAATTCACTCGTCATTATTTGTTAATCATTTATAATAACTAATGATAACCTATAACCGAAAGTCATTTAAACGGGACGAAGAAGTTGGAAATGTACCCTAAAATTAGTTGTGTTTTAACCCAATTATATTGATTGAAAATGACTTTTGTTTAATTTGGGCATTCTTTCCACAATTTTGCACGATATTTCCAAACAAAATTTCAATGAAATTTGTTGACACACATCGCCCAATGATGCCCACAAAGTCATCAATGGCAATAGTTTTCTTGAAAAACGGTATTTTCGGATTGTCCGCTGGTTCAAAGGGCTTTAACTCCCTCTCGGGCCGCTTAACTGTCTGAACATAATACAGTTCTGCAAATGGAACTGGAGCTGGAGTTTGAACAGCTGGAGAAAAAGTGTGGTACATGCTGCACGGATAATTGTGGGTGCACAGGCTAAGTTATCCCAATTTTTGTTGTTTTGGAATTTGTTGAATTGAACAAGATATTCGTAATACCCATCTCTCTAGGAATGCTCATCAATTTATCCTTGAGCCTACCTTGAGCCTACCTTCGGTTAAGTATAGAGACTCGTTCCTTAGCCGCACAACACGAATGTGAAATGCTTTACTAAGCTCAATGTTTTGTTTCCATTTTGACTAACAGGCATTCAAAACTAATGTCCATGGGTATTTCTTTTTATCCTCTTCCTAATTTTCCCAATGCCTGCAATGAAACAATATAAGGGAAGTCATAACTTAAGGGACATGTGTGCCTGTTATAAAAAAAAAATATTCTTTTGGAAACATTCCAAAGGGAAAAAGCTGAAAAATAGTTTAAATCCAGTTTATTTCTACAGACATCTAAACACTTCAATTGCAATACATTTTTCTCAGCGTAATCCACTCGCGGTTAAGCCTTACGACACTATCTTCAATTGATCCAAGTGTGCAAGTTTAATATCCACTAAAGCATGGATTTAAGTTTGAAACCGATATCATAAAAACACCATCCGAAACTTCTATCCATTTTTGGCTTTAGTTTTATTTTTAAATTTAAGAGAATCTATCATGGCTTTCTCTTCGAATATTTAAATAGTATTAGCAGCAGCGTTGCCCCCCTACTACAATTGTAGCGTTTTTGCTACATTTTTTCTCTAAAAAAAGACACTACGTAAATACAATCGATAAATATTCTTAAAACACTACAATTCAAAATTTCAGATATTAAAAATCAAGTATTAAAATTGACATCAACTTTTTGTAAGCCAGATATGGTTTTAGATGACTTACAGCCCTATTAATAAAGAAAACGCTTAATTAACCTCTATTACGTGAGCTTACTAAACAATGAATCAAGAATTAACTCGCGATTAAAAATCTTAGATAAAAATAAATTTGACAAATTTTGCTTCTCTAAACCACTTTCTTCGGTGTATTAGCTTACTGTTTGTTAGTACACGTCAATTAGCAGACATTTATTTAGTTCGATTTTGCACTTAATCCATGACTTAAAGATAACTCATTTTTATTAATAGGGCTGTTAGACTTTAGAAGTGAAATAATTCATCATTTTGCCATATTCGTCTATGTATTTCGGATTTAGTTTCGAAAAATTTTGCCCAACACAAAATATTGAAAACAATAACTCACAATAAGTAAAATCCCAACTTTGTCAATACTAAGTAAAATTGTGTGAACAGCTTCATGAAAGATTTGACCTTAAAACTGACAACAAGATTAGATACTTTATTGTGCTAGACCATTTTAAAATCGCCAAAGGTGAAATTCCGACTATAATGCCTTTCCCATTTTATTGCAAACAAAAGATGAATTTCGATTGCTAGTTGGTTCAAAAGAACTCTTGTACGAATTTTATCATGAAGACTATGTTCATTTCTGTCTTAGTTTAAGGAAAGCAAACAATATTGAAGGAAAGCCAGCTTTTGAAAATGCATGCAGTTACATGCTAACCCTATATGCAGGCTGCCAAGTTCAACTTCAGAAAGGAGTTTTTCGAGCTTAAATTTAATAAAATATAATCTGAGAAATCATTACATATTTCAACTGTGGATATTGCATCCAGTTTAAGGAATTATTAAGGGAAGTTGAAGGGGTTTTTGACCCAGCTTACATACATTACTTCCGCCAAATTGTTTCTTACCATAATGCAACACATTACAGAAATACTAATATCTAAAAATAAAGAATCAATACGAACTGGCAATAACTTTCAAAATAATTTATT
Source organism: Leucozona laternaria (assembly GCA_932273885.2). NCBI lineage: Eukaryota > Metazoa > Arthropoda > Insecta > Diptera > Syrphidae > Leucozona > Leucozona laternaria. The sequence goes on from OW026367.1 coordinate 46,079,506, forward strand.
TTTTCTATTTTTTTCGTTAAAACTCTTGACTAAAAAGTAACTATTATTATTTAACTTTTTTTTTTTCTTTAATTATTTATTTTTGTTGTTGAAACTCTTGAAGTAAAATTTTAAATTATCGTTAGCTTGATTTATGTTCGTTTTATTTGAACAATTGGAAATGTCGTTTTCAAGAAAACAAGGCTATACCTACTACCTACGTTTTTTTTCTGCGACGCTACATTTTCCACCAGTTAGGAGGGTAACACTGCCCAGGACCAGTTGTCGCTTGAACTTGTCGCTCAGTCGCTCTGCCGGCCGCTCAGTTGCTTGTCGCTCAATGCGTGGCCATGAAGTATAAGGAAGTTATAACAGAATAAAATACTATAAATAAGTAAGCGTGTAGTGGGCGTGTAGTGGGCGTGTAGTGGGCGTGTAGTGGGCGTGTAGTGGGCGTGTAGTGGGCGGGACAAATAACAAATAAATATAAATATAAAAAATGAAGCAACTCGTCTGGGCGGATTTTATTCAAACCGCACTTTATACCCGTAAACTGTCTCACTGCCAACAGGAACAAATCTTTAAAATTTCAGAGATTTGAGATTACAATTTTTGTCACAGCCTATTTTATGAATTTTCTATGCTAAACTGTTCTGTTTGCTGTTCAATGAGTCTGTCTGGAACATTTTAGAAGAGGATTTTTTGCACTGATGGCTTTTATGTAGGAAAACTTAGAACAGATTTGTGAGAAGTGTCAAAATAACCTGTTCCAATTTTTTCAATGAAAATAGTTTTATTTTTTGGATTGATTTTTTCTGAACCTTTTTCTAACTCTTCTAAAAGTGAATTTTCATCAATTCGGATCCTTATTTAACAAAGTTTTATTATTTTTAAGACGTGTGTTTGTTGATTCTAAGCATTCTAACTTGCCTAGTGAGAACAAAAATTCATTCTGGCCGAACAATCTCCATAAAATCAGTTTCACTATTTCAATTATCAGGTCAATCTACAATGATCTTTGATATAGTTTTCAATTCGATACTAATGAATGACTTTTATTAATCAAATTTTACTTAATCATTATGACATAATGTAAATAAAAACTGATTTCATGTGGAGAAAATTATGTCAGAATTAAATATTTATTTTTGTTTTTAATTGTTCACTGATTTCGATTTTTAAACATCACAAAATTTTAATAAATTAAAAGTTTAGGTACTTAAATGTTCGTTTATTCCAAATTTTAAACCTCAAAAAGTTCTTCGCCGATTTCTTTCAAATGTTGACAAAACTTTGCATTTGAATAGTTTTTTTTATTTACTTTAGAAAAGCAGCGCCTTTAGGTTTTCAGTTTTCCTATCAAAATACTGTGGTAAAATATATTTAAAGCTGTTAAGACATTTAAAGGATGAAATTAGGTAAAAATACAAAATTGTATCCGTTAAAAAAAAAATCTGTTTGTGTTTGAAAGTTAATATTTAGAGTTAGGACTTCACGGATCACTTAGAGGGAAAAAGTAAAATTGGGTTAAAAAAAAAATTATACTAAAATAGACGTAGGTATCTATACTTTTTCGTTTTTTTTTTAGTTAGAGCCAATTTTTAATTTTTAAGGTTGGTTTTTATTAAGAACAAAATCTTTACCTCGCTTTTTTAGCCATTCGAAATACTTTTTCTAATTTCAAAAATTATACTGGAGGTTTGGGCGGTTTGCAGGTAATAGCTAGATCAGGAGGAGGGGGTGACTAATAATGAAAATGTTTAATAATTTTGCACCATTATTTACCACATCCGCAATTTAGTTGTCTTTGACTACACCCTACAGACATTCAAAAAATTTAAGTTATTCGAGTTTCGTATAGAAGCAAAAAAGTTTCAAGGCTCCGACCTCCGACCCATATAAAATCCATTGCTTGTGTTGCGGCAACGGATCCGTTGACGTGGGACGGATTGAACGGATAAGAGTGAACCAATGAAAACGTTCTTTCGTTTTTGTGCTTGTTTTGTGGTTGTTTATTTTCTCTATTTTGTGTGAAGTTTCGTCATTTGCGCTTTTGAAATAAGTTATGGATTCGTAAAAGAATTCGAAATTGAGATTTTGATCAAACATGAAACTCAAAATTGGCTCTACAGATGTAAAAAAAAAAACAAAATTGAATGAATATAAATAAAGGGTGTTTTTTTTAGAGGTATCTATGTAACTTTAAGTTGGCAACACTATTTTAGCTGGCGGCCATTTTGTTTTTTAGTTTGGTTTGCCATTTCAACATGAATAGACTGACGCCTGAACAACGCTTCCAAATTGTGCCCAAAACAAGATTGACGTTGATCCCAATTTTCATAAGCGAATTTTGTTTAGCGATGAAATTCACTTTTGGTTGAATGGATACGTCAATAAACAAAACTTCCGTATTTGGAGTGATGATTATCCTCAAGTGTATGTTGAGACACCGTTACATCCACAAAAACTAACTGTTTGGTGTGCTTTATAGTTTTTTGCAATAATTGTTCCATACTTCCTTAAAAACGATACTGGCCAGAACGTTACAGTCAATGGTGCGACCGCTATAGAGCCATTATTACTGACTTTTTCGTTCGTTAATTGAACAACCATGATGTGCAGGAGCTGTGGTTTCAACAAGACGGCGCAACTTTTCACACAGCTCGTGCCACAATTGATTTATTGAAGGAAATGTTTGGTAACCGCATAGTTTCAAGTTACGGACCCGTGAATTGGCCTCCAAGATCGTGCGATTTAACGCCGCTTGACTATTTTCTGTGGGGATATTTGAAGTCGCTAGTCTATGCCGATAAGCCCGAAACGATTGACTACTTGGAGGACAACATTCGCCGAGTTATTGCCGATATACGGCCACAAATGTTGGAAAAAGTCATCGAAAATTGGACCTCTAGATTAGACTACGTCCGAGCCAGCCGTGGCGGTCATATGCCAGAAATCATATTTAAATTATAATGCCAGAAGATTATCTTTCGAATAAAGTAAATTTTATGTCAATTTAAAAAATTCGTCTTTGTTTTATTTCATTTCAAAGTTCTATACCTCTAAAAAAAACACTCTTAAGTTATAACCTGCCGTTTATTAAAAAAAAAAATGGTTCAGAAAAATGGCTGTTAATTCCATCTCCCAAGGAACATTTTTTTTTTTATTATTTTCACTTTTCTCGAAAATTGTGATTTTTTTATGAAGAATGATAAAAAAGTTTTAAATAAAATTGTGCTCCAACATTTTCAAAAAGATATTCTTTGGATTTAAAAAAAAACTCGATATTTCAAAAACGACTTGGTCGATTTTTGTTAAACTTGGCAAAACACATTTTTACACTTTCTAGAAGATCTTTGACAAGTATTATTTTGTAACCAAAAATAACGGTACCTGAAATGTTTTTGCTCAAAAACAACTCCTACGATTTTGATAAAATAATACTTCCACGCATGTGACGGATTCTATGGATTGGCTCCCTTACCGAATTACTAATTTCTCAAAGCTATTCTTCAAAGCCTTCCACGAATGTTTATTGTTATATTGATAGAATCGGAAACTTTTTACTATAAAGATTTTAGGGTTTCCAAACCACCTTAAAATGAATAATGAATTTGCATTAAAATTCATTTCTCAAACTTTTCCCGTTTTAAAGTGAATGAGTGACTCCGCAAACGGAGAAGTACATAATACAGTGCCAGAAATTGGCTGCATTGGTGATACCAATTCAGTTACATCCATGAGAACATCTAATTGAAAAACACATAAATGTATAGATATTCAAATCATTGCTTATTCAGAGCTCAAAAAATCCATTCTAAAAAAAAAAACAACAACAATAATATTAAAACATACATGTATACATAGGTACATATGTATACATATTCATATACGATTAACAGAGCCATATACAAATGTGTTTGTATTAAAAACAACAAATGTATCTTAAATGTGTACATATATTGTTTGTATATATGCGATAGGTAGGAATACATTAACGAATAAATCTGTGTTTTTTCCAAGCACGGCACCGAGCACACAATGGAATAAAGCTGAAATGTAGGCAGGTTTTTTTACAATTATCTACGTTAGAACAAATTGACCTTCGACGGGTATTAAAAGCAAAAGGTTATCAACCAAACACAGGGGGGACGGCGAATGCGTTCCTCACTTTCGACCAGACATCAAATCAGCAGCAAAAAATAAATTATTATTAAAAGAGAAACTTTGTTTTTTTTTATCTTCGCAGCAAACTCATCATACCTAATCGTTAAAAAAAAAAAAAAAAACAAATTCAGATGAAAGAATTCAAGATGAATCACACTACATACATATATGTACATAGCTGTAATGTCGGAATATACTATTTTTTTGTATATTTATCTCTTAATGGGCTTGGATACATACGTATTATGTACACAAAAACATACTTTCCAATCCATTGTTTCTATTGTTTTCCTATGGCACTGTGAGATTTGATTTTGCCTTTTTAAATAGATTTTTTTTTTTTTTTTTTTCGAAAACAAAACAATAACAAAAGATTGCTACCTACTTACTAACTATACTCGTATTTCACTGAAGTTGATTATTTTAGTAGATACAGATAGTAAAGTTGAGTTATGAAACATTTTGCGCTTACCATGTCTTCTTCATCCTCGAGATAGTTTACGTCCAACAGCAAATATTTCCACGCTTGAACTGAATCGGCTAGTATTCGGCTCCCACTTTCACTTGGCTTTTTTAAAAATTTATTTCCAACACAGGGCGATCGCCTCGTATCGTAATAATCCGCACTACTTGTCGTTGGCGTAGAACCATGCGTCGTATCACCGCGCCCTGTCTTTTTAATGAACGAAGGCGACGCCGCCGACGACGAGGTGGCGATGGTGGACAGCGCGGGGGGCATCTGGTTAGCAAAATAGCTGGAACTACGATTTCGATCGTATTCATATAGAACCGCACGTACCTTTGGATATTTGGGGCTATAGAATATGCATATGTTCCTAAATAAGTGATGTGTTAAGCTTCCAGTGCCGCCGCCAGCGCTTGACGTCGTCGAAGCTAAAGTCATCGTACTAATACTGCTAGCATATCCAGTTATGGTGCTTCCACTGTTCGACGATTGTATTGTATTCACACTGAGTGTATCCGCCTCCTTGTTGCCGCTCCTTGCCCCCATGTCCAACTTGGTGGTGAATGTAAATTCGTCATCGGGCTCCCATTCATCGTGATCTTCAATATCTGCTCTTTCAGTTTCGGTTAGAGAACTATATGAGTCACATCTTCTTGGCAAGTGATGCTGATCGTCGAAGTATACATCTGTGATGTCAGTCTCTTGGACTTCCCCTACCGTTTTGAACTTCCATATAGGTTGGTAGATAGGCTCTTCTGTCTCATCTTCTTGGGCCTTTGTATCGGAGGTTCCATTGCGAGGCACTAGCATTTTGATGGTATTCAAAGAATCTATCTCAGGTAGTGGGGGAAGCACTTTTCGCTTAATATCGCAATTATATTCGATGGCTGGAATTTTTTGTTGACTTGTTTCTAATGACCTTGCTTCACTACAACAATCACTTGACACTACAACTACACTCATTCGACGACTTTGAACATTTCGCTTCTGTTTACACAAAAACACTTGAAACCGATGGAATATCTTTTTCAATACGGGATATGTGAGATGTGAAAGATGGGCCGATTTATCAACACCACTTAAGAACAATTTAAGGGAACTTTCGTAGTTTATAACGATTTTGTTTAGACTTGTCGAGAGCACCAAGTCAAAGACGATTTGTTCAAAATTTATTTCCACTAAATATGTATTCGAATCACTTGTTGAATGTGGAACGATATCAAACAAGACTTCATTAACCACTTGACTGTTTTCACAGTTTCTCAATTCGACTTTTTTTGGGACAAATGATGACGACGACAACGACGACGAAGACGACAGAGGAGTATGATGTGATTCTCGGAGAAGAATTGAATCGAAAACCTGCAGAATATCACTAACAAATTCCGAATCTTTCTCGTAGATACAGCACCTTTTGTTCAACTGATGCTCTGGCTCACGTCGACCACCGTTCAGACCTGCAGCCAGAGCTCTGGCTTGAGCCTGCGCAGTAGGCTGTAATAAACAATTATTACTGTCGTTGTCGTTCCGCTGCTGCTGCTGCTGCTGCTGCTGCTGATGATGATCTCCCACCAACCAAACCAGATCGCTGCGGTCGACGTCTACTTGATGATAATTATTGTTGTTTGCCCGTTGTTTGTTTTCAATATCGTCGAGTTTCAGGTGGATGCCATGACGCCTTGTTTTCAAGTGCTGCTGGTGAGCTATACTGTGTGGCCCTGGTTTCTCCATGAGATTCCGTTTGAATTCATTTACCATTTGCTGTGTGAATTCTACCTGACTGACTTCATCTGATGGATATGAGCTCGATTTGGTTGTAGCTTGTGGTGATGTCTGCATCTGATCGTATAGTGATGGGTAAACTACACCAGCGGCGGCGTACCTTGGATAAAAGACAAACGATGATGAAGCACACAATTCTGTGAAATTCCCAGGAATGCTTTTCGGATTGCTAAGAATTGTATCTGGCGCCCCAAAACTATAATAATCGTGGGTTTCACTCCGCAATGACGTCATCCATTCACTAACACTATTTCGTAAATTTAAATACGATGATAATGAGTAATAATTGTTATCAAATGAATCGTGACTGTTTATAGAGGTGCTACAAAACAATGGATCACCACAGCTGATGGCCGGTCCACTGATTAGATAATCGTCCGATTGTGATTTTTGTTTTATGCATTCAAAACGCGCTTGATTATCATCCTCACTTATACGCAATTTACCATAGATATGATGATCGCTGGTGCTCGCTTTGAGTTGTTTTTGATGTTTTTGATGTTTTAGCTCACAAATGCGATTCAGATCGAAGGTTTCATTTGTAGAAAACACATTTTCAAACCCGTCGACATTGTGAATTATTTGTAATTTATTACGATTGGGGGGCTTTGAATTATTAGTAGATGTTTGAGGCGTAGATGATGCATTAAACGACTTAACTCGCTTCAACGACCCGAGAAGACTGTGAATCAAGCGCTTTTTTAATTTTTTCTTCGACGTCGCCGTCGATTTGGCGTTGTTATCGTATTTTTTATTATGTTTGTTGTTTCCTAAACAAACCAGGCACTCGTCACCGCTGAACAACTGCGAGCACTTATCACATATATTCTCGTAAATGTTCGCCGCGTTATCTTCGTGACAGCCATTTAAAACATACTGACAGAAATTGCACAATTCCCCGCGTGCTTCGAATACCCCATAGCCGCACCCGGAGCAAAGATTTTCATAGGCCGGATTATTATTGTCGGCTTTACTCGACGATCGCCACGCCGCCGCCGCCGCCGCCGCCGCCGCCGACGTATTGAAGAACTTCGATAGAATTATCGCCTTGCTCGAATCGATTTGAATATTTGAATATTCACGATCGTTGAAAGGGCCACTTTTAGCACTTCCGATATATTCTGTGGTCAGGTTTGAACGAATACTACCATCAATACTGTTAATGGTTGATGTTGACGTATCGTGCGGTCTTTCTCTGAAATCGAAATGACCATTTTCAGAGCTACTTCCTTTTGGCATGATTGTTGTTTTTTCATTTATGGAAATTGTTTTTTAATTTCTTTTTAATTTCTTAACAGTATTAGTGTATGTTTTTGTGTTGAGTGGTTGTTGATTGTGTGTAGATATTATGTAGGTATATAAAACAAATCGAGAACAACCAGCGGCTTACATTCCGGAATGAGTCATATTTAAATCGTGTTTTTGTTGATACTATCATAACAACTGTATACGCGAAATATGTTGGGAATTTTTTTTAATATTTACATATATTTCCGAAAGTTATTCCCGCACAAAATGATTGTATTTGTCGCACCAATACACACCCATACAAAGCTCTTTCTGTGAGATAACAAAGGTGTGTTTATATTGTTTTTTTTTTTTTTTTATCAAACAGCGATAACACACGATCGATTTTAAATACGAAAGGAAGTAACATTTGTTATCATTTTTTTTTTTTTTTTTTTGTTAAATACTCTCAAGTGATTTTTTATTTATTACAACTTTCAAATTTGTTTTTATCAACTACTCTGGGACGGATACTTAATCTGACTAATCTTATGTCTTGGAGCTCTGGACTTCGTTTGGAAAATGCTCGAAAATGATTTTTACGAATATAAAAAATCTAGCTATACACATATACATTTATTGAATGAGTTTATATGCCCAGAGGGTGAAGACAAGTTGAATAGCTATGGATGCATGTTTCGACTTCATCGTCGGAGACATGTGTAGTTTAATCAAAATCAATTCAGGAAACAAAAAAGAAAAAAAAAACAACCCACAATTGAGATCATTGTGCTTAATTAATTAAGTTCAAAGATCATCTAGACTGAAGATGGCTGGGCTTGTACATTATACTACAACTTGCGACACAACAGTGAGGGTTGGAAAATTTGTTCATATAACAAATAGAGACAAATCAGCTTTCCTTGATATGCTGAAGTGTATATACAAAAAAAAAAAAAACAAAATTAAATGAATTGTGGTCAAATTTTATTCTCCGAAACGGCTTTAATAATCTTTATGAAAATGAAGTATACAAAATTTCAGAGAACTTCAAACGCACAAAAAGTCTAAGACAGAAGATCTAAAAGAAAACTATTCTTGATGCCTATTTCATTTTTATTATCATATTAAAGGATGATGCAGAAAGAAAAATACCCATCAACAAAGTTGATAATAAATCTATACGTACCGTATTTTGAAACAATTTTATTTTTTTTTTTTTGAAAAATAAGTGCACGACTGGACCGTATGTACTTGCTCTTATGTATACTATCAGACTGCGTGAATGTGGTTTTAAGGTCTGAATATAAACCTATTAATTTTCTAAAAGAAAATACATAAATTACTTATAGAAGATTATATTTTATGCCATAATGGTATAGTATCATGTGAGTTCATAAAAATTAACTATATACAGATCCATGCTATACAAACACATGCACGGATTTTGCAAATTTAAATTGAAAAAAATGTTAAAATTTAACATGTGTACCTACAACATTTGGTGTTTTTAATAAATTTCAATTTATTAGAATAAAATTATATTTTATTAATAAAGTGTACCTAATCCATATTTTAAAAAAATCTCGTGGAGCAAGTTTAAGATTTTTAAGCACATATTTATAAATGAGCAGTTTAAAATTAAAATATTTAAATGACATTGTAAGTGTTGCCGTTGTTTTTTTAACGATTTTTTTCTATTTCAAGTCGATTATTTCAGGAAATTTTCCCTCGCGTCTAAACAGGGGAAATATACTCCACCTATACGATTTTTTTTTCTTGCCTCAACCCGATCTACACGCTCCAGCTTTCTATCGCATCTAAGGTAAAACACCCTGTATGTGGTGTTAACAAACCAACCTGGTTCAAAATTTTAGTTGGAAATGTTAGTACATAAGAATCTTTGGAACCGTCTTTGAGGAAATACATTTTTTTTAAACTCAGGTACCGTTATTTCGGTCCGGAGGGGTAATTTAAAAAAAAAAAACGTTATTAAGTTTAAAGAAAATCGACCGACTGCTGTAGCCCCACAGACAGGCATATCTTCAAGACCATTTTTTCGCAATAGCTCGAATTTTTTCACGAATGCATAACTTGCTATATAGAGTTGGTACCTACGTACTGCAGATTTTCAAAATTATATTATAAAATGTATGGTTTTCTTCGCAAACGTTTGTCAATTTAAATTTGTATTATTGTTACGTTTAGAAGAGAATTATAGTAAAAGATTATGTTTATTAAGCATTTTTTTAGAGAAAAGTGACCTGAAAGTTAAAAATTAGCATGAATGAAAAAATTGGATATCTAAAGACTGAAACAAGATATAAATTTTATTTAAACGCAGTTACAAAGGCTTAAAAAAAAAAATCCTAAACGAAGCTTCTACCATAACTATTAACAGAGCAATTTCCGTTAACATATGGGTAAGACCAAAGAGAGCCTTTTTTTAAATCCCCGATTAATGATGTCTACATTGGAGATAGACCCTTACTGTATAATGATTTTTTTTTTTGGAAAATAAAATCATTTTCCAAATTATTTTTGAAGAATTAGGGAACACCCTGTATATGGCAAGAAAAAATACCTAATAACTTACTGGTTTGTCGAACATTCCATGTGTTTTTTTTTTTAATGGAGGTACCTAACGCACATTCCAGATTCAAGAACAAAACCAAAAACCATTGTTCATTCAAACAAAAAATAGAGCCATGGTTCATAGAGCAGCGAGAACGGTTGTGAGACAATATTCAATAAGATACTTTCCGGACTTAGCACGATTTTAATTTTTGATCATAGAGATCGACGGTTTACTAAGCCCTTGACCTATGATCGAAAATTAAAATCGTGGTAAGTCCGGAAAGTATCTTATTGAATAAGCTAGAACCTTTAAAAACTTTTAAAAAAAATCATTAAAAACAACTTTGGCTGACCAATTAATGAAATTAACTGAACTTTTTTGACCAATTACTGACCATTTAGATGGCATACTTTTTTGCTAGTTTCCCACAAATAGGGTGCTAAGATCCCACAGCCGACAAATCCTTCCAGAGTTTCTCTTTTCGTGAATAAGTACCTCTCACCTTAGCCGTTCGGATTCAGCAGAAAATTGTAGGTCCCCTCTATTCCTGCAAACAAATCACATGCACACGGAAATTTTTGAGAGTTTTAAGTCGCTATAGGTCCTGGCTCTCCACGAGTTGTTGCGCAACCAAATGTATTTATTTATAAGGCATGTTTGTATACTCTATTTATGCTTACAAAAACGACTTGCATTTGATGAATGCTTACACTAGAGATGAACGTAAATTCAGAGACCATTTAGCTGTCATTTCTGTTTTTAATTTCGCTATTTCTTGCCTTGCACTTCAATTATTTGTCTTTCAAACCTATTCACCTCGCAATTTTATCTCGCATTTCATTAAAAATTTGCATTAATAAAATGTGAAAGGGTTAAGTATGCCCATTTTACTGTGGAGCCTTGGCACTTTCTTAAAGACAATGGCGCAAATTTTTAAACAGTCCTTGTTTAAGGAATAAAACCGACTCTATAGTAAACGCAGTCGTTTAGTTGCGAGCCCTTGTCTAACCTTTTCTTAATTTTAAACACTTTAAACAACTCTTCTAACTAATGAAGTGTTTTTAGCGCATTTGTAGGGTTTTTAGCGCATTTGTAGGGTTTTGTTATGATTTTTGGTAGAGCATTCGACTGCAGATCGAGAGGTCCCCGGTTCAAATCCGGGTGTCCCCTTTGAAAATTAAATTGTTTTGTAATGTTTTTCTTTTTTTTAACTCCCCTTTAGCTATTTCACCTTTTCAGCTAAGATGACGGGCGATTTTGTGAGCAGAAAATGATTTGCCGCGATATGGTAGTCCAACACTATGTACCACATTTTTGTTTGTTTTTGTTGGGGCGGTCGACAGAATACAAGTTTGTATTGTATATTGTTTGGTGTCGTAGTCTATTGAATCGGGGGGTGGAGATGGTGTTGTTTTGTCGTGCTAATGGTTACTGGGTGCATGCACCACAAATTAAAGCTAAGACAGTTTTCGTGATTGTTGATTTACATGCTTAAAATCTTCATCAAACATTTTCCTTTAAATTTTTCTTATGAAATTACAAACGTTGAATGGATAAAGTATACTTTAAAAAAGATAGAGAAGCATTTTGCTGTTTTTAAAGTTAGACGAGTGCTTTAGCGTTAAAGTATACTTTTTATCGGTTAAAATTATCAAAGAGTCGACTCTCATTCTAAAACTCATAGAACACAGCTATTGACGGAATTTTACATACATAATAATATTATGTAGTTAACTTCACTTTTTACTCCCTTTACCTAGGAATAAAAGATCGGCATTGGAAAAATCGTTCAATGTAAATGCAGACTAATGCCCGATTTCATAAAGGACTTTTAAATATTTAAAAGCCCATTTAGAGTTAAAATGGAATTTTTTGGTTTCACCAAGTACTTTTAAATTTAAAATGCTTTTAAGTGCCCTTATAAACTAAAAGCCCATTTTCGTCTCAATAAATTTTAAAAGTGTGATTTGTGAACGACGAGTAAGAAAATTATAGATGATATTTTGCAGTCACTTTTTTATTTAATTTCATGCAAATATAAATTGTGAATAGGTCGAAACAAAAATATAGTTTGTTTGTAATGGGTGATTTTTTAAGAGGTTTAGATCTTTTTTTAAAAAAAAAAACACAAAAAATTCGAAAAAATGAATGAAATATTTATTTGAATCGATAGTTTGAACCTTGCAATTTAATGTTTAAAGATAATTTCATGCAAATGTTGACCGCGGCTGCGTCTCAGGTAGCCCATCCGCTGAGTCCAATTTTGGCATACTCTTTCACACATATCGGCCGGTATCTCACGAATGCATGCATGGATGTTGGCTTCAAGTGCGTCAATCGAAGCGGGCTTGTCCCTATAGACATTAGCCTTGACATACCCCCACAAAAAATAATCTAATGGTGTCAAATCGCACGATCTAGGCGGCCAATTGACCGGCCCGAAACGTGAAATTAACTGTTCACCAAACTCGCCTCGCAATTGCGCCATTGTTTCGCGTGGTGTGTGGCATGTGGCACCGTCTTGTTGAAACCACATATCATGCAAGTCAAGAACTTCCATTTCGGGCAAAAAAAAGTTTGTTATCATCGCTCGGTAGCGTTCACCATTGACAGTAACGCTGCGATTCGCATCATCTTTGAAGAAATAGGCCCAATAATGCCGCCGGCCCATAAACCGCACCAAACAGTGGCTTTTTCGGGATGCATTGGTAGCTGTTGCAATGCTTCTGGCTGATCTTCACTCGAAATGCGGCAATTTCGCTTATTTACGTACCCATTCAACCAAAAATGAGCCTCATCGCTGAACACAAGCAGCGCGCGATGAACATTTCGAACCGAGCACGAATTTTGATAGTAAAATTCAATAATTTGCAAGCGTTGTTCATTTGTAAGACGATCCATGGTTAAATTGCAAACCAAACTGAAGCTGTTTGACAGTGACACAAGGTACTAAACACACGTCAGCTGTCAAAACCAGTGTTGCCAAAACCAAACCAGCCAAAAAATCACCCTTTAAATAATAATCTTTTAAGGCTCTCCCAAGCCAACGCGAATACTTCCGAACGACGACAAGACTTTCGCCTTTCTTAATCTATTTACATGGAGAAAAATGAGAGCACCCACATTGGCGCGATGTGAATCTTCAAACATTGTTCATTCATCGCATATTCGTTCCGAAGGTTTCGCGTTGGTTTCGGAAAGCCTTCATAATTTGTTTGTTCTTAGAATAATTGATTGTTCATCCTGAGGATGATGAGCAACATATATTTAGTAAGACGTCCACGAATATTCCGAGTTCATATTGGAATTAGAATCCGTTCTTCAAATATACTTTTTTTCGTACCATTTTTTTTCTACATATAATGCTTTTTCACTTGCATTTCGAATGTGAGAGGGAAACAACCTATTTCCATATCCAGGGATGTGAGGCAAACCCAATTTTAACTAAAATTTCCCTAAAATTTCATTTTTTTTAGATGGTGAAACTGGAAATATTTAAAAGTCTGATAAAATTTAAGAGGACTTTAGATAAAAAGGATTTTAGTGTATTTTTATGAAATCGGGCATAAGAAGTATAATCTTGGCTACATTTTATTTTTAAATATTACTGTGAAATATTTGAAATATAAAATGAAAAAAAGAACAATCATGAACAAATTATGGGGAATTTATATTGATCTTCATGCGAGTTCTGTGTAAACAAAAGAAATATAAGATATAAAATGTACATTTATTGAATAGAGAGAGAATACCAAAAATACAGAGATCTTCATAAATGCAGATTATAGGAAGTGCCATAAACTATACCTAAATACATCACGTTCATCTTCATAATGGTACTCTTTCACTCATTCGTTTTTTTTTTTGGCATACATCCATCCCGCTCTAATTTTCTTGAAATTTGCAGATATGTACATGTAAATCATCATTATGGCCAGCAAAATTAAGCTGTTCGAAACAAGTAAATATCATCAATAATTTAAGTTGTGTCAAAAATATAATAACAATAAAAATATATAATTGTTTGTATTTCCAGTTTATTATTAGAATAAATTACTTAAACTAAATATTTTGGCATATTTTGGGCGTATTTATAGGCATTTACTAAACTCATGTTTTAAAAAAAAAAACTATAGATTAAAATCGAATGGAGCAAAGAGCAAAGCTCCTATTTTGTAACCAAATTACCTAAGTTAAAATATTAAAGAGTTAACCATAGCACTCAAAATAAGTTATAGAAAATTCAATTATGTAACCTCAAGTTTAACTTAGCGCTAGTTTAAAAATGAATATGTCCCATTATGTTTAAATTGTTTGCTGCTACTGTATATCATTTCAACGAACCAGCATGTATATTCTTGTGAATAATTGCCTATAGGAAAAGGGTGGATATTGTATCGTTTTTTTAGAAACAAAACAAATAGATACCTACTCAAGTATCTACATCTATATCTACTTTATTTATATTTATGTTGCAGATATACATATTTATTACACCGCTGACCACATAACTATATAAGTACTGGCTAATTCAAAACAAGCTTTCCAATAGTATAGGCATGATTGTGTTAGCAAATTGAGAATTTCGTCTTTTTTTAAAGATTTTTTTTAAGTTGTCTGATTACATTTTAGAAAATGGAAATAGTGTATCTCTAGTTTCTCCTTGCTTGTTTCTACAACCTGAAACCTAAGCCGACTAAGCGACTCCGCGACGGCATATAAGAGGATTGAATGCGGTAAAGCTAAGTTTCAGAGAGAGTTATTTGTTTACTTTCAGTCTAACTTGACTGAATAAATAAATGAAAATATTTTAAAATTATTTTTTAACTTTTTTATTTTAATTTAGTTATTAAAATAGCAAATTTGAAATTTTAAAAAATCAACACCACTATTAAGGAGGTAAGGAAGAGAATTGAAATAGCTATATCTATTTTCTCTAGCCAAATAAACGGATTATAAATTATCACTTCTTTTATAATTCAAGTACATAATGGTTTCGTGTGAAAAAGGTTCGAGGTTTTAATCGAAACTTACACTAGACTGATTAAGGTCTAGTTTTTCAGTTTGAGATTAAAGTTAAAACCGAGTTAACTCATCAAATTTGGTACCTAAGAAGTTCAAAAAAGTGTGTTTCCTAATACCGTTCGTCGGTCTGTGCATCCGTTCGTTTGAACGTCCACTGTAATTTGAGCTATAGCCTAAACGGGTTAGTTAGTTAGCTTCAAATTTGGTGCAGAGCATTTTTGTGTGATTTCTTAAATTGGAAATTCGAATTCTTGTCTTAGCCCAAGTAGAATGACGACCTGCCATACAATGATTTTGGCTGCTTAAAGTTTTTTTTCTAAAACAGTTTCATAAAAATTGATATCAGTAATGAACAAAGTGATTGTAACAAAACTGCGGTTCAGGTTTTCGGCAAATAATTCAAATACTTAACGGATCTAGGCATTCCAGATTTTTTTGAGAAAATGGTAAGAGCTTTTACGAGGAAAAAAAAATGAGAACCTTTAAAAAAAAAGACATTAGGATATTCATATTCTCGAGTTTTCTACCAGAATAGAGCTTGGAAAATTTGGATTTATATCCGAAAAATGTTTACTGAATTTGTATTTTCTATCATACCATCAAGTGTCAGTTACTATACAGAAAGTACCAAAATTGGACCTTATATAAAAATTCACAAATAGTACTCCACTTGCATTTCGTTAAGAGATAAGTCTCTGTTGCGCTTATTAGGCAATATTGGTGAATGGATCCAGTTATAACAGGGTCCGCTTGTGGGAGAATTATTACTAAGAAAAAATTATGTATGTGTTTATTTAATTCCGGTTGTTGAAAGGTGCCTGTTAGGAGAGAGTTGGACCGATTTTGTTAAAAATTTTCAATCTAGTGCTTTTTAATAGCTTAAGCAATGTTGTATTTAAAAATTTCGTAATAACAAAAATTTGTTGTAACTTATAATAATTTTTAATTAACTATATCAAACTATTGACTTTAGGTTTAGAGTATTTGATGGAACAAGTTTGTATGACAATTGTGTTTAAATTTCTGTGCGTGGAACGTGGAACGAAATAAAAAACCCCTCGTTTTACTAGGAGCCCCGCGAATTACATCTTTTTCATTTGTTTCATTTTGGTCTAGCGCCACCTCTGTTTATAAAGGGTTTTCCAATAAGAGGTGTTATTTTGAATAGCCCGCTATTTCGGTAGCTGTCACTTTTGAAGCTGTCATTTTTTGACATTTGACAAGTAGAAACTACGCCATTAATAAAAATGGAACGATACACGCTTCAACAACGCATTGAAATTATTAAAATCCACTCTAAAAATGGTGAAAATTTGGCAGAGACGGTTCGTAAAACTAAAACATTTTTGGGTCGTCGTGAAGCACCTTGTCGGACCGCAATACAGAAATTTGTGGACAAATTCGAGCTGTTGGGACAAGTTAGTGATGTGAAGAATAAAACCCGTGCACGTCGCTCAAGAACAACTGAGAATATTGCTGTTGTAGCCCGAAGTGTTGAAGGAAACCCAGGTTTGTCCATTCCTCGTCGTTCTTTGGAATTAGGCATTCCACAAACGTCATTACACCGTATTTTGCATAAAGACTTGGGTCTTAAGGCTTATAAAGTTCAGTTAACACAAGAACTCAAGCCGGCTGATCATCAACAACGTCGTGTCTTTGCTGATTGGGTCCTTGAAATGCATGAAAATGATCCGGAATTTCATCGAAAAATCATCTTGACTGATGAGGCCCATTTCCACCTCGGAGGCTACGTCAACAAGCAAAACTGTCGCATCTGGGGCTCGGAAAACCCAAGAGTTATTGTTGAAAAGCCTCTCCATCCTCAACGCGTGACTGTTTGGTGCGGTTTATGGTCCGGCGGGGTCATTGGACCTTACTTTTTCGAAAATGAGTCTGGAGCAACAGTTACGGTCAATGGATTGCGCTATCGAGAGATGATTAATGATTTTTTATGGCCGGAATTGGATGGTATTGATCTGGACAAGGTTTACTTTCAACAAGACGGCGCTACGTGCCACACAAGCAATGAAACCATCGATCTTTTACGGGAAAAGTTTCCGGACCGTGTTATCTCTCGAAGAGGTGATCACAATTGGCCACCGAGATCTTGTGATTTAACACCTTGCGACTTCTTCCTTTGGGGCCACGTGAAAGATAAGGTCTACGCCAACAGCCCAGCGTCGATTCAAGACCTCAAAGATGGAATTCGTGAGGCTATCGAGGACATAGCCTATCGAGGATGCGGTTTGGTTATGGAAAATTTCGTGAAAAGGATATGGTCCTGTAAGCGTAGTCGTGGCGGCCATTTGGCTGATGTTGTGTTCCATTATTAACGGCATACCTTCCTCTTTATAATGAAATAATTATCCGATCATTTATCTCAAAAAATGCCATTTTTCTTTGAATATCAAAATAACACCTCTTATTGGAAAACCCTTTAGTTACCCAAAATTAAAAAAAAAAATCTATCTTACAAACATTTTAAGCTAAACTAGTTCATAAGACATCATAACTTCCTGTTTAGTAAAAATAAAATGAATGAAATAAAATGAAAAAAATAAATAAATATACTACCTACCTACGTACATACATAATTATAGTATTTATATTGCTCAAATTACAAAGGTACTTTTACAACAACCCAAACAAAAATCATTCTGACATGTGATTGCATTTCCTGTAAATGATTTTGCAATACTGGAAATGTAATACCTACTCATACTCACTGTTCTCTCTCTCTCCATAAATAAATACAATTTTTCGATAAGAATGCATGTACATGTGCCTAAACGAGACCTAAATAGCAATCAAATCATACAAGCATAATTAAAAAACGACAAAATAAAAATATACATATGTATACAGAAATTTTTAAAACATTACTCATCTTACGTCTTTAAAAAGGGGGAGTATATCATTCATGCTAAATTGAAGAGGTCACTCAGGCCACAGCAGAAACGAAAATTGGGGCCAACTCAACCAGCAATGGAAGCCTCCCATGTATATAGTGTATAGTGTATACGAGTATACCCTAACCAATGCCAACCTAATGCAATTTAAAACGTTTTGGTGTGTGCAACAAACATTTGATGCTGAGTGTTAAATGCGGGGGAAAATATAAATGAAATATGAAGCAGTGATGCAGAGCTACTTCCTGGTTTGTATACGTATAACAATGAATATCGCATTTTATTTTTATTACATTTTGCTTATTTTTTTTAGTGAAGGTACATATTTGAATTTATGTACATACATACAAAACATAAATGTCGATGATTTTCTTATTGAAATTTAGTTTTATGACATTTGATAGCAATTTCCGGTGAATGACCATCTCGACTCATTTAGGAACAAAAATGTCAAAATCCGTGGCTATAGTTTGTTCACAACTGTTCTTAGCATGTGTAACTATTTCTTCAGTCTATGAAGTTCGTATAGATTCGTACTATGTCTCAAATTTAAAATCGATCAGGAATATTTATTTCGAAACTTGTTGCTGCCGTGAAATTTATTGTTTTGTCTCATTTTTGCCATGTTGATACACTTTATTTGCGAGCAAAAAAATGGAATCACACCCTTTCGCCTTCTAAAAACAACAATCGCGATGAATACAATTTTTAAATGTTTATGGTCTCGTTTTAAAGTTAAAACTTAAAACTTTGAATTGCGGGTAAAAACACAAAAATCCATTGGAAGCATTGATTCGTAATATACGCGCCCATTATGCTTTTAAAAGTGAATTATTATAGGTATCTCGATTCATAAGGCCTCCTGATCTTGGAAACAAATGAATACCACGCCTGTAGTTGTCACACTACTGCGACAGCGACAAACAATGAACCAACGTGCTGTGGACCGTCAGTACCATCTTAACAAATCTTGGTATATCACTGATCCACAGAAGGCTCAAGGAAAGTGGAGAGAGTGTGCGAAGGCCAGGATCTGAAAGTCGCCGGTGTAGCACTGAGAGAAATGTACGATTCATAGTCAAGACTTCTCTCCAAAATCGTCATTTGACTAACGTCGACGTCCAACAACAGCTCAGACAGGTTCGAGGAAGAATCGCAAGTGAAAGGACAGTTAGGAGACAACTTAAAGAAGCAGATCATAACTGGAAACGTATACTGCCACAGGGCCGAAATTAACTTCAAATCACCGACAAGCTTGACTACGCTTTGGTCACGCTCATTACGATTGGGAAGTTGAGCAATGGAGGCAAATTATGTTCTGGGATGTGTGCAAAATGTGTCTGCATTAAGGTAGTCGTAGAGGCGAGTATGCAGATGACCTGGCAAGCGATTTGCACAATGCCGTTTTGCATAAACTGTATCTTACGGGTGAGGATCCTATATGCTATAGGCAGGCATTTCAATTGAAGGTAAAGCGAACTGGTTTTTGTGCCTGATGGTGGTACATATCCGATATTCTACTAGATCATGTCTTTCCTTATGTTGGATTTTTGGGCATAGATTTCGTACTTATGCACGATAATGCTGGATGAATCAATGCGCGGTCGAATTCTTTAGGCTTAAACCCTCTCGAGCATTTGTGGGAAGAACTTAAGCAAAGGTTTAGAGGTAGAAATCCAGCTCCTGAAACAAATAATTAACTGAGAGCGTTACTGGTAGACGAATGGGAATGAATACCACAAGAATCAATGAAAAAACTTATCAGATCATTGAAAAATCGTTTAGAAGCAACAGGATGTTTCCATTTTCCAGACATAATTTGTTAAGAATCGTATGTGAGTAGAGAAAGTGTTATTCAAAAATTATTTAAAACAATTTAAACAACAAATCTTAACAAAATTGAAACTTTGAATTGAGAACAAACTTCTTCTTAAAATCGAAGTCAGCGTTTTCTTAAGTGTAATAAAATTATAATAATTATAAATTATTGCTGTTCTTGGCCCGTAAAACAAAAAAATTATTAATTATGCTCCTTCCTTCCTTCCCTTGGCTCAAGACGATCAATCCCTGTTCCACCAAAATGTTTGAGTTAATTGTTGAATCCAAATTGCAGTTTCAAATAAATGAAAACTTATCTGTAAAACAACACGACTTTGTCACCGATTGATCAACAGTTTCTAATCTTGTGCTTTTTACGACTTCTTATGTTGCTAATGCTATTGAGAACGGATTTGAAGTTGACTCATTATATATCGATTTTAATAAGGCATTTGATCCTGTTAATCACGATATTCTCATTAAGAAACTGGAAAATTTGGATTTGCTTTCAGAAATGCTTAGTTGGATAGCTTCCTTCCTAATTGGCAGAACTCAGTGATTGGCTTTCGAAAATAAACCATCCAGATACCTTAATTTGTACTTCTGGTGTACCTTAGGGTAGTCATCTAGGGTCACTGCTATTCACAAACTTTATTGATTACAAAAAGTCGACAAGACCTTCCACACGCTTTTGGCTTAGACGTGCGGATAGAGTTTGAAAAGACCTTTCTTTTGATGTATAGCTGGATGGGTTTTGGAAACATTTTTTAAAAGCTCCATCCTTTTTCCATCATTTTTTTTTCAAAAATCAATAAGAAAATTTTGGAAAAACTTTGGCGAAATTTTTACGTCGCTGGAAAGGCCTGTTAATTTCCTAATCACCACTGCAAACCGCAACCAATTTCGAGGCTTTGTTGCGGAAATATCGCCATCAACACAATTTTGAAGGTTGGATCGAAGTACACAAAGTACTTCGGTTGGTTGCGGAAATATCGTTATCCAAAGCCGTTTTTAGGGTGCATCGAAATACAGTAATTTGACTTTGGATGGGAATATTTCGAGAACCAAACGTCCAAGAGTATCTTGGTTTCGAGTTTTAGAAAGCTCTTGAAAATTTTGGAAAACGCAACCCATTTCGAGGCTCGATTACGGAAATATCGCTATCCAAACACAAATGCTTTTGAACGTTTTGGACAGAAATTCAGTAAAATCGAACAGTACTTTAGGTGAAAATATTTCGAGAACCAGACCTTCCACACGCTTTTGGCTTAGACGTGCGGATAGAGTTTGAAAAGACCTTTCTTTTGATGTATAGCTCGATGGGTTTTGGAAAAATTTTTTAAAAGCTGAAAAAAAGATGCAAGGGGTTAGTCCATCATTTTTTTTCAAAAATCAATAAAAAGTTTTTGGAAAAACTTTGGCGAAATTTTTACGTCGCTGGAAAGGCCTGTTAATTTCCTAATCACTACTGCCAACCGCAACCAATTAATAAAAATCGACAGAGTCGTTTTTGAAATAATGAGTTTTCAAAAAAAAAAATGTCAACCTTTTTTTAAAAATCCAAAAAATATTTTTTTTTAATTTCGGTACACAATATTATTAAGAATGTGTCAATACTTCTTCATACAAAATTGATCAGAATCAGTTGAACGGTTTTCGAGAAAAGCGAAAATCAAAAAAATGGTTCTTTGGGAGGTACCATTAAAAACCACTTTTCGGAACAACTTTTTTTATTAAACGGCAACTTATAACTATTTGAATTTATTGAGTTCTTTAAAACAAATTCGGTAGCGCTGGATTTGAGAAAAATAAGTTTTTCCTTTTTGGCCAAGAAATTTTGTATGAAAGCTACTGTTAGTTTTGGTCCTAAAAAAAGAGAAAAAAACGGTTGGGAGGAATATCCAAAAAACGCTAGGTACCGAGTTTAAAGAAAATCGACCCATCCGTTTAGGCTGTAGTCGAACTGACAGACAGACAGACAGACGGACGTTTTTGCGAGACCCACTTTTTTCGTCTTCATTATCATCGTAATGTCAAGTTTGATCAAAATATAGTACCTATTTTCGCAAGTAAAAATCAATTCCGTAATAGGTTGAAATTTTCGGCGGAAATTATTTGCAGCGAATAGAAAATTCAAAGCACGGCACACAAAGTACATTTTTATTGATCTGAACGCGGATTAAGGTTAAAATTATTCACAACTTATGCTGGATTTACACGACTGACAAATTGGCAGTATTCTGGCAATTAACTGTCAAAAAACTGGCATAACAATGGAAAAATTCATTCATTTGACAGTATAGTGACAGAAAACTGCCAATTTGTCAGTCGTGTAAGTCCAGCATTACCTTCACTTTTAGACTCTGCCATTTCATTATGTGATTTTTAAGTAAGTGGACCAGGGGCGTATGTTTTGGCGGGGGTAGACAAAATTGCAGAGGTTGAAAAAGTTGCAGAATTATAGCTCTTTCTTCAAGAGTATTGAATCTTCTTTCCAATTCTTCATTTAAAATCATCCTGTGAGGCACGCGCTATTAGGTACACAATTGGCGTTTTTCTTTTTTTGTCTCTGAGCAGAGGCTGAACGATCAGAGCAGAGCTCTGAGCAGATTATGATCAGAGTCCTCAAATTAAATTACGAAACACACTATCATTTCATAGGGAATCCATTTTTAATTTTTATTTTTTAATATCGGGTGAAGTTGGCTTCGCTCAGCATTTCGCGTGATTTGCTCGGTCATTTTATTCTGAGCTAATTGGGCTTTTCGGGAAACTATCTTTGTCTTTTCTTCTTCTTGTTTATACAGTTATAGAATCCTAGTCAGAGTTAAAATAAACGAATACAAACACACAACCGCGAATTTTTTTTTCAGTGATTTTTATTATTCGCTAATTTTTAATTAAAATATAAGTTTATAACAGGTGATTTTTTAGCTGGTTTGGTTTTGGCAACACTGGTTTTGACAGCTGACGTGTGTTTAGTACCTTGTGTCACTGTCAAACAGCTTCAGTTTGGTTTGCAATTTAACCCTGAATCGTCTTACAAATGAACAACGCTTGCAAATTATTGAATTTTACTATCAAAATTCGTGCTCGGTTCGAAATGTTCATCGCGCGCTGCTTCCATTTTATGATCGGCATTCTCGACCTTCTGAGCAGTCTATTCGAAAGATTGTAACCAGATTTCGCACCAAATTTACTTTGTTGGACATTAAACCACCAACACGTTTACGTACTGTGCGAAGTGAAGAAAATATTGCGGCCGTATCAGCTAGCGTGACAGAAGACCGCGAAATGTCGATTCGGCGCCGTTCTCAGCAGTTAGGCCTTTGTTACAGCACTACGTGGAAAATTTTGCGGAAGGATTTGGGCGTGAAGCCTTTTAAGATACAGCTGGTGCAAGAACTAAAGCCAGCCGACCTACCACAACGCCGAATTTTTGGTGAATGGGCTCTTGGAAAGCTGGCCGAGGATCCGCTTTTTTATCGAAAAATTGTGTTCAGCGATGAGAATCATTTTTGGTTGAATGGGTACGTAAATAAGCAAAATTGCCGCATTTGGAGTGAAGATCAGCCAGAAGCATTGCAACAGCTACCAATGCATCCCGAAAAAGCCACTGTTTGGTGCGGTTTATGGGCCGGCGGCATTATTGGGCCATATTTCTTCAAAGATGATGCGAATCGCAGCGTTACTGTCAATGGTGAACGCTACCGAGCGATGATAGCAAACTTTTTTTTGCCCGAAATGGAAGTTCTTGACTTGCATGATATGTGGTTTCAACAAGACGGTGCCACATGCCACACAGCACGCGAAACAATGGCGCAATTGCGAGGCGAGTTTGGTGAACAGTTAATTTCACGTTTCGGGCCGGTCAATTGGCCGCTTAGATCGTGCGATTTGACACCATTAGATTATTTTTTGTGGGGGTATGTCACGGCTAATGTCTATAGGGACAAGCCCGCTTCGATTGACGCACTGGAAGCCAACATCCATGCATTCATTCGTGAGATACCGGCCGATATGTGTGAAAGAGTATGCCAAAATTGGACTCAGCGGATGGGCTACCTGAGACGCAGCCGCGGTCAACATTTGCATGAAATTATCTTTAAACATTAAATTGCAAGGTTCAAACTATCGATTCAAATAAATATTTCATTCATTTTTTCGAATTTTTGTGTTTTTTTTTTTTTAAAAAGTTCTAAACCTCTTAAAATATCACCCATTAATATTAATGGATGCTTAAATTTCAGTGTAATAACATTTATTCAATAGTTACAAACGTCTTTGTGAGGAAAAAAACAAGAACTACAAAGAAATGAAGAAAAATAGTTTATACGAAAAGTTTTTCGAAGTGGAGTCAGATTCACAAGAACAAATTTAATAAAATAACTCAAATTTTGAAGTGTTGTTAACATGATTTTAACATTCGTAATAGAACTTTGATATTTTATTTATTATAAGCAATAGTTCAAACATAAAACTTTTCTTTTGCAACAATATTTTGAGCCAATTTTGAGCCAATCAAAGAGTTTGTTTAACCTCTGACAAGATATTTCAACTGACGTCTGGGCAGACTTCCTAATTGAACAAGCTCTGAGCTAACTCCGATGGAAAAAAGTAAACACTTTGTATGCTCTGATCTGAGCTAAAAAAAAACATCGATATTTTTTTTGACAGTTCCGTGATCTGCTCTGAGTTAAAAAAATATGTGTGTCGGGACTCACGGTTAAATATGTTGAAACATCAACGTTTGTCCAAGTGCCTGATTTTTGTTACTGAACGTCATCAAAAGAAACATATTGAAAAATTAACACTACATTACCTACCTGTAGGCAGTGCTTAAAAAGCTTAGACTGCTTTTAAACCATGTAATTTCTTCTTGCGATTTTTAAGCACGTCGGCGAGGGACGTATGTGGTGGCCGGGGTAGATGAAATTGCTGAGGTTGAACAAATTGCAGAGTTATCGCTCATTCTTCTTTGTGCCTTTCCTAATTGTTCGAATGTGTTTTATTTTCATTCGTCGTCCACTGAGATAACTTCGCTTAATCAAGTGGAGTAAAGAGTGCAGCGAGAAGATACTTCTTCACTTGCACAAAGTAAACTTTTCATTAAAAATCGCTGTCGTGTAAAAGGTATTTGCAATTAGAAGGAAACCAAAGGAGAAACGAGGATTAAAAATCGCTGTAATGTAAAAGCAGTCTTAGCGTTGAAAGAACGGCAGCGAAATACCCAGCGGGGGAACCGCTGTAACGAATTTTCCAAGCACTATAAGGCTGGTAGTGAAGTGCCCAACGAACGGTGAAGGTTCGGTACTGAAAGGTCCTGCTTCGTAGTTCACTCTCAACTTTAAGATGACTTCACATTACATACCTATGGTTATTGTTTATGGTAATCACTCTCTGAGCATCGACAAACAACAACTGTCAGCGGAGAGCACTAAAATCCAGTTAGAACTGTCAACGAACTTGCAACCCTTATGAAACTCCATCTTTCCATCGAGTTAAACTTACAAAAAGTTCAGTCTTAATTTTATACTGAACGAACCTCAAATGAATGTCACTATGAGATAGCCGGCGAATTATATATCTTGAGTTTTTAGAATATTTAATTGCAGTTGTTGTCAGTGGAAATCACTAAAATCCCAGTTTCAATCGATTCCTATGGAATTGGACGCTATGATTTTTAATGAATGTTAACTTTGTGCAAGGACAAAAGTAGCGTATAACTCTGCAATTTGTTCAACTTCAGCTATTTTGTAATAAAAAAAAATTTCAAGAAGAAATTGCATCGTTTAAAAGCAGTATAATGTAAACGTAGAATTTAAGTTCAAATTTGTATCACTGAACGCACCCGATATCCTACCATACCTACAGCCATTGATCTACCATACCTGCAGTCAATTGTCAATCCCTACAGCTGACTATTATTATTTTCGTTTTGATTTTGTTTTCTTTTTAATTACTAGTGTCGCGTCCATTTTGTTCGGGAAATAATTAAAAATTAAAGAAAAAAATATAAAAATATAAGTGTTAAAATGATAAAATCGTCGGTCACGCTGAAAACAATTTGCTTTCGTCGTTGGCAAAAACAATATAAATGCGTGGTCGCGATAGAGTATAATCTAATTGTCGGTCGCGTTAAAATCAATTTGTTTTGGTCGGGGCAAATTAGATTTCGTAACGTAACGTACTACAACGTAAAGTGCACGACGTAACGTTGCACACGAACGTTCATTTTTTTTTCACTCTACCGCCAGCATAGATGTTTACACACCAAAAAGAAAAACGCTAAATGTGAACACCGTCTTTGAATCTATTCGCCTGTCTTATTGACAACTTTCCTAAGCTTTTTAGACGAGGGAAGTATGTTGTGGCGGGCATAGACGTAGCTTGGAAAAAAATGCACAGTTATATCGCTCTTTGTTATTTGCTCTTAATAGTTTCAATTTTGTCGTGCGATGTTTTCTATGTTTATTCTTCTAATTTGCTAAATTGATATCAATTTAGCCAAGCATACCCTCAAAAAGAGGTAAACACTTGTTAATAATAATTTTCCGTTCATTAGTCGTAAATTAGCTGTGACACCATATCAATTCTGTCTTCCGATGTTTTCTATGTTTTTTTTCTAAATTCATATTCTTTATTTTGTATCGTTTTTTTTTTTATTTCCTAGATTCACATCAATTAGCAAAAAACCTATGATTCTATGTTTTTTTTTGGGTTTTCCCTAAATTCATAAATTGAACAAAAAAAAACATAGAAACTTTTTTTTGCTTAAAACATTTCATATTGCATTTACATAAAGTCAACTAAACTACTTTTCAACGCGTTTGAATATTAGATAATTCCTTATTGCAATCACACATTTCATTTTTTAACTTATAAAACTTAAAATGTGTTTTGTTTGCAAAACTCGTTTCTAATTTCATCAATTCGTTTGTTTTCATATTGCAACCAATAGGTATGTCTAGGATTGTTTTAAGTATTCTCATAAATGGGTCTTAATAACTAATTGTTGAAATTTGTTAATGAAATATATTCGCAAAAGAATTAAGCTTCAATTTGTTTGGTTAGAATGTATGCAATCTTTTTCTCAGAAAGGGGCATGGCAACCCTTTAGCACTAAGGATGACTTCTTGCGATAATGTATTCTGTTTTATATTTCTTCTTTTTGGGGATCTTATCGTATTTGCTTACAAAAATAAATTTTTCCTAAAATACCTATAAAGTCAAGTAACCTACCTTAAAATCATTTAATTCAAACGATTGTCTTGACAAAACGAAATAAACATAAACGATAGTTCTGAATAAAACGCGAGTTAAACATTTCCACGGAAAATAAAATTAAATTGAATTTAAATTCTTAAACACAAACCATCAAAGTTAAATATAACATTGCACTGTAAATTGATATGATGATAAGATCTGATTGTTTGAGGTTTTTTTATTTTGTTTATCGATAACAAATGCAGCGCGACTTTCCATCGATATATAAACTACATATATATGTGTTGTTTAAGGTATACTCGTAAGCGATAAAAATAATTCTTCATTGATTATTTTCTAAAAATAAAAGTAATATATTTCTACGTAGGTAAACGTAAATTCTTAACGTCTTTTCACATTAAGATTGTTTGGTTAACTGATTACGGAACAAAAATTAAATTTTTGGTAAAAGCTGGTTTGTACTTTGTTAAAACAATATTAAAGTTTAAACAGGTGAATCGTAATTGAGGAAATGTTCTAACCACAAAAGGTACATACATAAATAGATATACTATTAATTTATCTGTATATAGATATTTGATGCATATGTCTTAACCGGTAATATATCGTTCTATAGAATGAATATACTATCGGGTTTTTCAAAAAGAGCGCTACAAAAGTTTTTTTAAATAAAACAAAAACAGTTTTGGATATCAACGAAATTCTTTATTCCTGTGAGAGTACGTTTGATGCCATTATGTATGGAACTCGATTTATTTTGCATGGCCACCACGGGCACGCTTGCAAAAGTCCAGACGCTGAGCCCAATTTTCGACGGTTTTCAAGCATAAATCGGCCGATACTGCTGCAATTTCACGTTTGATATTCGTACGAAGTTCATCAATCGTCGCTGGCTTGTTGGCATAGACCATAGACTTGACGTAGCCCCACAGGAAATAGTCTAACGGCGTCAAATCGCGCGACAGAGGCGGCCAGGCGACTGGACCATTTCGTGAGATAACACGTTCTCCAAACTTGGTGTCCAATAAATGTATTGTGACATTCGCTGTGTGGCTTGTGACGACACCCTGTTGGAACCACATGTCCTCCAAGTCCATATCATCCAATTGGGGCCAAAAATATTCGGTTATCATTGAACGGTAGCGATCCCCATTCACAGTAACGTGCTGGTCTTGATCATCACGGAAGAAGTACGGCCCAATGACGCCGCCGGCCCATAAACCACACCAAACCGTAATTTTTTCGGGATGCAATGATGACTCATGAAGTACGTGTGGATTGCTGCCTGACCAATACCGCATATTTTGTTTATTGACGAAGCCATTCAGCCAGAAATGAGGCTCATCGCTGAAGATGATTTTTCGATGAAGATCCGAATCATTTTCAAATTGTTGCTCAGCCAAATTCACGAACATCCGACGCTTCTGGTAGTCAAGCGGCTTCAGTTCTTGCGTCAGTTTAATCTTGTAGGCCAAGATCTTTTTGCAAAATTCGCCACAACGACGTCACAGAGATGCCCAACGCTTGAGAACGACGTGTGAGAGATACATTTGGGCTTTCTGCAACTGAAGCCTCAGCGGCAGCAATATTATCGACACTACGGGCACTTCTTTGTCTCACTGGCACTGGAACATTTTGTACTGTGCCTGTGGATTCAAATTTTTCCACTAGACGCTCAATTGTTGATCTGCTAGGACGATTATGACAACCATAAATTATACGTAGCGCTCTTAACGTTGAGGCTACTGACTCCGAATTTCGGTAGTAAATTTTAATAATTTTGACTCGTTGTTGGCTCGTATATCTTTCCATCACAAAATGGCAAACCTTACTGAAGAGAAATGTCAAAAGAGCGGCAAGAAATATGGCGTCGTTTGCTTTCCCTGTTGCTCTACTTTTGTAGCGTTCCTGTTGAAAAACCCTTTATATAGGCAATGAATAAAATAAGGTATTTTGTACAATTCTTCTTATGATTATGAAACATGGTTTATGAGACATTAAAATTTGTATAATACTAAATAATATGGCTCTTCAATTTAAAAAAGGGGACTCTTTAATAATGGAACAATGGCGTCGAGGTCTTTCACCCGAGCGAGTTAATGGGAGTATATTTTAAAAATCCAAAATATATTTTTTGAAAACTTTCTTTTCCAATATTATAAGGGCTACCTAGAAGCTTCAGCATAATTTGGTAGAAATCGGACGATTCGTTGGAAATAAGTCCGAAATAAAAAAAAAAAAACTTTTACCATTAATAACAGTTCTTAGGAAGTATTGCATGAGGAAAATTTCAAAAAAAATATTTTTTATTTCGGATATTAAAATATTGTTTAGTGAAAATGCAATATATATTTTGAAATTGGGATTATTATTTTTTTGAATATTTATTTATAGATAGTAAAATTTTTGAAAAAGTTTTAATGCAAAAAATTATAATTTGGCCCAATCTGGATGATATGAATGTCAACGACATGTGGTTTCAATAGAATAGCACTACGTGCCATGTACAATGGAGAAACTGCACGAGCAGAGGCGACGCGCCTGAACTGGCCACAGAGCTCGTGCAATTTGACCCCGTTAAACTTTTTCTTGTGGCGTTTCCTTTCCTTCAATCGACAGTAAGCCGCAAGTGCGCTCTCAATTTCAACATATCATTACGTACATAAATTTCAGCCTGATTTACGCGGCAGAGTTTTTGAAAATTGGACCTCCCGCAGATGCGCATTAAACAGCGAGTTAGTTCAATCTATTGTACCAATCGATAACTTTCCATACAGTATCTACTCATAATAGCCGTGTTCCTTTGAAGGTAGCGAAGTACTTACTTCGTACTTTGCTACCCATTTTGAATGGAACGCACAAAATTGGCTTTCCTACAAACCTTATCTACTCGCCATGAGAGCACGAGTAGTTGGTAGTACTAGAATATTGTTTGCATCTACTCATGAGTAGTTTATCACCTCCAAAGGAACACGGCTAATAATATCCAAAGTTAATAAATACATTATTGGTTAGGTATTAATTTCATATGAACCACAATGTAAAAAAATTAATTAATATTAAATAAATTAATTAATTAATAGAGGGTATACGTTTTAAAATGATTTATTATCTCCGCCGCAATCATTATAAATATTACAAAGGATGAAGCAGAAGACTGGGTCGAACGTATTTGCTCGTTAATTTATAAACATTTTAAAAATCCGTAGCTATATAAATATTCTTTTTTTATTTTTACATACAAAAATGCATGCAACGATTTATTATTACGAGTACTCATGAAGGCTTTCCCAAACCGGGGCGAAACATTCGCTCGAATATGCGACGGCTGAAAAATGTTCCAAGATTCGCATCGTTCGGAAGTATTCGTGTTGGTTTGGGAGAGCATTAAAAGAGTGAAACTCGAGATTTGTGTCGACTTATATGGACTATAGGACGAAAAAAGTGCTGGCCTAGCAATATTTTGTCTGTCTGTCTGTACCTATATGTATAAGCAAACGACTAGGTTGATATTGTTATTAAAATTGAGAACTTTTTTGAATTTGTTTAGGAATAAAACTAACGTTTCGAAAGCATACGAATACCGATTTATTTGAAGTCCATTGCGCTCACAAAAATTATGAAATTTTCTTTAGTGGCTTAGTCTGTATGTTGCGACAACATTTGGAGACCCAACTTTTCGTCTTCTTCTTTATGTCTGTTGGTTTCATCACCATCATTTCAATTTTCTTACAAGTGCTATTTCGTAAACTTGAAGTATGTATATATTTTTCCTTTATCGAAAATCAAAGCAATATCAAGCCGAACAGTTGACATCTTAACTGATTCAAATAACAAATCGAATTAGTTAAAAGCGAAAGAGTCGTCATTGGTTTGGCATCGCACACACAATACAAATATAGTGTGTGTGTGTGTGTGTCACATTATTTCGTTAAAGAGAAAATACCTATACATTCTTTAAGCAAATGCTTGTTTCATGTTTAATACTCATAATTTATTTAGGTTAAGAATTGCAAACAAAATATTTTGATAAAATTTTTAAGGCGATGTATATCATTGAAAATTGATTTTATTTTTTTGTATGGTACTCACTTCTTTCCTTTTATGGGAATAATAAACACATACTATAATAATGTTCATTACAAAAATAAAGTAAAAATTGTTTGTGTTTTTATTGTTTTGAAAACATCAGGAAATGCAGTTTCGTTGTTTTTTATTTTATTATAAAAATCCGTATCTTCTTTTAGCCTTACATGGCTCATTGTTGAACTCAGCCAAGTTTTTAAATTTCTTAATGTAATTTCACTCTAAACTGAAGATAGATGCAAGCCAGACCCGCCTTTAAATCCATTTTCTATCGACCACCAGCTGCATTAAGGACCGATAAACCAAATAAGAACCGCAGTCAGAGTTGGTCGAATTAACTACATTACATTTTCGACATCAATAACAACGCGTAGTTAATTGAATAACTTCAACTTTGTTACGTCCTCTAAATATTCTTTCGTAGTAAATACAGAAAAAAAACAAAACAAGGTTCAACAATTAAAAAGAAAAATTGAACGAAATCTATTGAGCGAGTAAAATTGATAAAATTGTATTGCAGGATATCTGATGTTATCGGTTATGGAAGGACTGCACACATAGAGTGAACCAATTCGTTCGTCGTTCATTTTACCTGGAGTAAATACACCTTCAACCCAGTAACTATGCATCTTCCGACCATCAGCCATTGCTTTAATGTTTTATTTTTATTTACTGAAAAACCGATTTCTTACGTCTTCTCCGTATGCGCATCACTTTTGTTTTCACTAATGGGGTTTTCCATTGGTAAAATAAATCAATTTATTTTTGATTTGGATCTATCAAAAAGCCGATTTTGACCATTTTTGCGTTCCATTGGGCTGGGCAAAATAAATTGATTTATTTTTGATTTAAAATCAATTTTTCAGATTTAAATTTCTCGGCAGATTTACATCTCCCTGTACTACCATCAACACCATTTACAGCTGTCAGTTTGCAAATGTGTTTTTTGAATTGATTAATTTATTTCGGGTGTGAAAATGGTGTTCAAAATATGTGAGAAGTATTCGCTCATAATAAATGGAACCAGTTTAAAATAAATTCGTAACTTCATCAAGCTCATCTTTATCTTCAAAAAGTGAAGTTTTTTTTTTGAAATATTAACACAGAAACGAAACTACAGGCATGCAATGACAAAAATAAATCAATTTGATAAAAATGTTCCATTCGCCACGAAAAAAAAAAAAACAATTTTTAAATTGAAATCTGAATTTGCCAATGGAAAACCCCATAAGCTTCGCCTTCGATGTGATTAAATCTTAAATGAATAACTGAAAATATTTGAGTTCAAACTTCAAAGTGACAGCTGTCATGTCACGCTGACAGATCATATGATGTTTGAAACTGCTACATAGCTGACGAAACAACTGTAGTTATTTCCTAAAAGTAACAGTTCGGCCAACCCTGACCGCAGCACAAAATTCAGTCAAATCTAACGTTATCCTGGAGCAGCGCGCGTGGCACGACAAAAACATTACTCACTAACTAACTGCTGTACTTGGGGCCGACAGCTAATTAAGGACCGAGACAAAGAAACAACTGCAACAACAAAACCATGAGTGAACTCCTTTTTTCTCCTCAACTGATGCTCCAGTCAGCAAACAAATTTTTTTTCTACGTTTAGAGTTATGTGAACTATTTTTCAAAAGAAATGAATAATTAAATCCATTTTCATGATCAGTAAATGATTTTCATCGTCTACAAGGGGGGGCAAAACTATAGAACTTTGGGATTTGGGAAGGTCCAGAATCAGAGGGGGGCAACCTATGGAATTTGACGAATAAAATGTAAAAATTTACCAATTAGTCAAAATTCCCTATTAAGAACGGATAGAATGTTGATAGACAAAAGTCGTAGCTCAGAGCCAGGGGGTAAGTGTCCCCCTAGTCTATTCAGTTAAATAGTAATAAAAATTGTTCCGAAAACTGGTTATGACCTAAAATTGGCACTTCCCACATGAATCCATTTTTTTTTTCGCTTTTCGAAAAACGATTCAACTGGTTTTGATCAAGTTTTTTTTTATGAAAAATGATTGAAATATTTAAATAAACAAAATTTAAGAAATAAAAATATTTTTTGGATTTTTAATAAAGGTTTCACATTTTTTTTTTTTTGAATATGGTATTTCAAAAACGACTCGGTCGATTTTTATTAACCTTCTTATAGATTAGTTTTAACGATTATCAAGAAGATTTTAAACAGAAATTATTCTTATAACCAAAAATTCCGGTGCCTCACATTCAAGTGCTTTAAATCCATTTAGTTAAATCGTATTTTGTTCAAAATTAATAAATACTTAAAATTAATAAATAGGTACTTAAATTTGGCGTACCAATTTTTTTTTCTTAAAAATACATATCAACGAAAATTGATTTAGGTATACAAAATTTTATTATTTTAAAAATATAAATTAAGATGTACATAAGAAATCAGATGGTGTATATCGTATTGGGTTCAAAACAGTTTCAGAAGTATTTTTATAAATTTCTTTCTAATTTTGTTGATTTTGAACAATTTTCCAGTAAATAACATAACTTCCATGTATGCATATATACAGTGCCGAGCAAAATAATAGCAGTGTAATCTGTTAAAAAATATAATTTGTCATATCTTTATAATGCAGCCACTTTTTCTAACTTCTACTGTAGTGTGGTGCTCATGGATATTAAGTTAAGCATTTGAAGTCATAGTTTAACGGTTTATTCTTAGTGCATTGATTAAATGTCACTTTGTCTGGTGTCTTTTCGTATTTTAAGCGAGCAAAATAATAGCAGTGTTATCGTCAAGTTAAAATTTGAAAATATTGTGTTTCCTTCAATTATGATTTGGATGTTATAAAAAGTAAGCCCTATTCTTTTACTTTATATTTCAACCGAATTTGTTTAAAACAATTAATAATTTGGTCTTATAAAGTGGGTCGTGGTAAACACTGTACACCACAAAGGCACCAACTCATTAAAAACCCTAATTACGGACGGCAACACATTTGAGGAAGTTCAGGAACTTGTTGGGTGTTCGGCGAAAATGGCAAGAAATGACATAACATTTGAGGTGAAGCGGAAACACGGTTGCGTAAAAACATTATTACGCATCCTACTGCTGCAGCTACACAGATTGTGGGTGAACTTGATTTACCATGCGGTATCCATATTGTAAGAACACGATTGAGGGATCACAACTTGGATGCTCGCAATCCAAGAAAAGCCCCACTTCTGAAGAAAATGCCCATAGCTAAAAGAATAAAGTTTGCGCGAGATCTAGCTAGGCAAGGATCAGCCCTTCATAGCTCACTTGCGGAAAGCGTTTACATTCCCCTCGGAGTTATGAAGGGCAATCTTTATTCACTTTTTCTCATCAAATCCAATCGTAGGTGGAGCAGTCTAAGCAACTGCGTCATGTCTAGAAAGATGTGGCCCGCCTACAATAAAGCCCGAACAAAGGATCTAATGTCCAGACCAAGACAAGACATTGCCAGGGTCGTTGCAACATGCACCGGGCACTGGCCAATAGGAGAGCATGCGGCCAAACTGGGTATTTCTTACAACACCCAGCTTTCTGCTGTCTTACTCGGGGCTTTACATTCCTGTTCCACAAACCCATTCCTAAACCATAGGTTCAAACGAGTTTTGGTATCAAAACGGCGCTTTTTGCGCTAATTGGGTCAGCGTGCTAGTTGGCTCGTTGGCCGCCATTTCTACCTACCTACCTACCTTGCGCGAGATCATTTGGGATGGGTTTCTGAAAAATGGAGGAATATTCTTTGGGCTGACGAGATTAAAGTTGTACTTTATGGTGGTAAAGGATCTCGGCAGTATGTAAGACGACCACCAAATACCGAATATGATCCTTGATACACCACCAAAACGATAAAACACGGAGGATCTCGTATCATGGTATGGGGATGCTTCTCATACTATGGAGTTGGTCCAATATATTGGATCAAAATAATAATTAATCAACACTCGTGTGTAGAAATTTTGCAGAACATCATGCTACCATATGCAGACTTCAAAATGCCACTTAAATGGGTCTTTTAGCAGAATAAGGACCCAAAGCACACCAGCAGAACAGCTAAACAATATAGTTTCAGGTATAGAAGATTGAGGTCTACGAGTAGCCTGCTCAGTCTCTCTCTTTGGGCGGACATAAAAAAAGAAGTCTCGAATGCCAAACCAAAAAATAACAAAGTGATATTGACCGTAGTTCAGCAGGGTTGGAGATAAATATCACTGCAAAGATGTGAGTTGGTTTTCGACTCAATGGAGCGTCGTTGCGAAGCTGTGTTAAAAAATAATGGTCATGCTACTTAATAAAGGGTCCTCCAAATAACTTCTTTTTTTTTTGAAAATGGCGCAAAACATCGAGTGTAGCTTCGGCTGTGTGGCACGTAGCGCCGTCCTGTTGAAACCAAATGTTGCCAATATCCTCCTCTTCAATTTTTGTAAACAAAAATTCGTTCAACATGGCCCGATAACGGTCGCCATTGACTGTAACGGCCACTCCGTGCCCATTTTCGAAGAAAAATGGCCAAATTATGCCTCTGGACAAAAATCCGCACCAAACAGTGACTCGTTTTGGGTTTATCGGCTTTTCAATGTATGCGTGCGGGTTTTCTGTGCCCCAAATGCGACAATTTTGCTTGTTTACTACCCGCCAAGATCAAAATGAGCTTCATCTGAAAAGATGATTTTTTGGCAAAATCGGCATCGTCTCTTAGTTGATCGCAGGCCCACTTAGCGAAGCGTATACACAACCATATTCGTTCAGCGGAAGGATAAACCAATTATCTGTCAAATCAGACATGAGATAAGTGTTACCATTCACGAAATAAGCCCGAGTTGAAAAAAAAAGTTAGATGGCGGACCCTTTACTACACTAATTGCGTTTCACAATTTATCTTAATAATCAATGTATATATAATTTATGTGTCAATTAGTTTTTCAGACGAAATAGTTTTTACTGATGAAACATTCAAAAAAATAAATAATATTTTCGTTCCCATGTAAATTTGATAATCGACCATAAAAGTACTTAGTACTTTAGTTGACTATTCAGATATTGTGGATCGTAAGTGGAGTGTATAATTGACTAATAAGTTCCAAGTTGCTTTCAATGATTTGATTTAAGCTTTTAATAAAGCAAACTATACTTAGGGCCAGTTTCACAGTCAGAAAAGTGACACTTAAGTGGGGAATGTGAAAGATTAATTCCCAATATCACCGTTCACTGTTACCTGAATAAGTGGCACTTAATTCTCCGATGTTGGTGACTTAAGTTCCACTTACGCTAGCTATGAAATTTAGCTTAAATTCCTAATATGGGAAACTTAAGTGCCACTTATTTCGGTAAGTGTCGACTGTGAAACTGGCCCTTAATCGTTTATTGTATATTCACACTTAAATTATATTTTAATTGTTTTAATTTGAATGTTAAATCCTTCGTCATTATTAAAAACAAACGTACAATCGTTTGAAGATAGGTACTTACTGACAGGAAACCCTCGGCATTTATTGATTAGTGCATTGCACTATCACGCCAGAGTTCTGTGTTTGAATCCATGTTTTCTTCAGCGCCAATACTTCTTGCGAAGGAGTTTTCTTCAGCGGCAATGCTTCTTGCAAAGGAGTGACAAATCCTCCAAAAGTATTTCTAATATACATATGAATTATATCATTCGGACTCGGCAGAAAATTTTAAGTCCCTTCCATTCCTGTCGACTAACAATAACAACATGACGATGAAGACATAGTAAGTCACTATTGGCCCTGGTTCTCCATAAACTGTCGCGCCCTTAATTTAGTAATCATTCATTTTATTCGTCATTGATTAAAACAAGAAACAAAATATTCCACTCTAACGTCACGTCGCACTGAAATATTGCATTTTCTGTTTCGCCAAATGTCACTTCTAATATTATCGTTATTTTATTTTATTGTAATGGGTGTTTTTTTTTAGAGGTATAGAACTTTGGAATGGAATAAAACGAATATGACTTTTTTAATTGATTAATTGAATTCTGGCATTATAATTTAAATATGATTCCTGACCAGTGTTACCACTGGGACACTATAGTGTCCCTGGGGACTCTTTTTTCTTTAGGGAACTCGGGGAAACATTTTTTTTAAAAAGTACACATTTTTTCACGATCATTTGAGCTCAAGAAAATTTCAATTTATTTAAAAACAAAGAACGAAAATGAAATAAGTTATAAATAAGGTTATGTATAAATGTTTTTTTTTTTTGTATGAAATGTAAGACTGACTATTATCTAATATAATATTAATATTATTAATATAATAGTATAATATTATGCATTAAAATGTTTTAACTTTATTCTCAAGTTTCTGTTAAGTTTTTCTATTATAAAACAATACAAACAAATTTTGGATAAGTATTACCTACTTAAATTTGTATTTTTTTAAATATTATGAGTTTATTTTCAAAAGGACTCATTTATTTTCAAAAGGACACATTTTTTCATTCAGAAGGATACATAAATAATTTCGCCTGCGGTAACACTGTTCTTGACATATAACCGCCACTGCTGACTCCGACGTAGTCTAACCTGGAGGTCGAATTTTCGATGACTTTTTCCAACATTTGTGGCATTTTGGCACAATTTGGAAGCGTTGTTCAGGCGTCAGCCTATTCATGTTGAAATGCCAAACCAAACTAAAAATAAATCACTTGACAGCTGACAAAATGGCCGCCAGTTAAAATAGTGTTGTCAACTTAAAGTTATGTACCTCTAAAACAAAAACACCCTTTAGAAACAAAATATCTTAAAATTTAAAATGTACACCTATACTGGATTTTGACTGTTCTCGACGAAGATAAGATATTGAATTGCCTCTTATATATTTAAAAAACAAGAACTTGATACTCGAACATGTGTGTATTTAACTGTGTTATCAAATAAGTTAGTTGTATATTGTATCACTTCAGTTAAGGTGCATAAAGCGAAATTTTACGACTTGTTGTTATTGTTCTATTAGAGACCGAATCAAAAAATAAAAAATAGGTACTCACAATATCACTAAATGTAACAGCTTCTGGTGGTTTACTCTTTGTGTTTACAACTTGCGATACGCTGCGAACGAACTTTCTGAAATGTGTTTCACTATTCATTTTCTTGATATTTCACTAAAAATTTCAATTTCACTTAGATAATAGGAGGAATTGACTCTAAATTGAATTTGAAAAGTTTATCACACAAAACATATGCTAAAAAAACCGCTCCAATTCAAAACATTCCTCCCTCTCTCTCTCTCTCTCTCTGGTTAAGGGGGTGATACTTCGTTCGTGCACTTGAAAACTTCTTAGATCATTCATGAACGTTAGGGATAGGTAGGTACGAGCTGATTTCAGATTTGTAGGAGTTTTTACTTTTATTTATATATTTAAGAGCTTTTTTAGTTAGACTATACGGCAAATTATTCTCTGGGAGCACGCACACTCTTAATAACTCCACTGGGCGAAGTGAAAGCGTTCACAAAAACTGATTTTAAAAATGAAAAAAAAAAAGATTTCTTGGTTTTATTTTCGAAATATGTACATAATGTAGGTATTCGTTATCAATTATATTTTGATTCGATATTTAGGAACTCATGAAAAATTTTATTGACATCGTTTTGTTTTTGTTCTGCTATCGCATTTGATTGTATTCCACACCATCGCACCCACGACTAATAAATGACAAATCTTTTGATGGCCAACAATACGTATAATGTAGGCTGCTGCAGTTTAATTAATTTTTTTCTTTGTTTATTACAAAATAGAAGGTTCAAATGCAAACTCAAGACCGAAGAGCACACAAACCTAGCCATGGCAGCCATAGCAATAAATGTGAATGATAGACATTTCTTGAGCATTATTGGGTTTCCAATATGCCGCTGCCGCTGCCGCTGCCGCCGCACGACGCACGCCGCCGCACCCGTGCCCTAAAAACTGCCATTAGTGGAGTAACAAAACAAGGTAAAACTCTAGACAACACGAATCGCATTCAACTAATTTGGATGCAAGATACTACTCTAGCCCACGGTTTGTTATGGTGTGTCTCGGTCGGTCTTCACGCTTCGCCAGTGTAGTTTACTGACTCATTCAAACTCAAACTCAAATTCACCACCACCACCTGTGAAATAAGAATTACGTAAGCTCAACAAGGGGAAAAGTAATCAAAAGAACACCTATTTTTATATACCTAATGTACTACTTCGTCTATTATTATTGACGAATTTTAATTGCTATTAATGTCAGTCGGTCGCTTTGGTGTAGGTAAGTGTTTTGTTTTTTGGAAGAGCTAGCTATTTCATATGGAAGAACCTTTGCCGCTCGCAGCTTTGGTTCGACTACGACTAGACAGAGACACGTCTCGTTACTTCATTTGAATGAAATTAAAGTTTTATTTTAATAGAAAGACTTGTGAATATATGTATACATTTGGACTTAATTCACTCAAAACGACTTTGATGCCCAAAAAGCTTTACCTGGATGGTGAGGGTTTATGAATTGGGAATTTTTCGACAAAGTCACAAACCGTTAATATATGCTTTTTAGCTTTTTAGGGTTAATAAACTTGCGTTTGCTTCAGGGTATACCTACCACTTTGTTTTTTCGTTGAAAGGTTTTACTTGTAATTGTAATATCAATGACAATTCCAAGATGTGTGCTAAGATAAATGTTATTAGTTTGGGGGTTTTCCTCTAATTTAAAAACAGTATGGTTTTCACTTTTTTGATTATTTATCAATCTATCGTCTCTTATTTACTTAATAGCTCTGATAAAAACAGAATTAAATATTCAACAAATATACACAGTGGTCAGTTTGTTGAATTTTAAAGATAAAAATTATATCCCAACGCTGATTCTTGATAACTTTTAACTGTCAAAATTATCAAATTTCTGCCACAATTTAAAAATCTTTTTCAATAACAGAAATCAAATCTTAAGCATACACATTTGTAATAATCCCTTGCAAGTGCAGGGTCGTTTATTTCGTGGTTTCAAGTTGGTAGTGATGGCATTAGACACCTGTCAAACTCAACTGCCATATTTGAAGTGTCATAATATTAGTTGAATGATTGCCTTAACAATCGATCAACACGTTAAAACTATTAGAACTTACCACTTGGTCGTCATAATCGACCGACTACGCAAGCAATCTGTAAAATTGTGAAGAAATTTGAAGAGAGTGGAAGCTTTACTGAATACTGATATAAGGCCTGTGCATCAGTGCAAGTGTTGCTGATGATCCGAATTTATCGATTTCCTGTTGTTCGCAGCAATAACCGATTTTTTTTGGCCGGCGATTGAAGATCATGACTTGGACGATATGTGGTTCCAACATGACGGGGCAACAAGCCACACAACAGGACCAATTATGGCTTTATTGCGTGAGAAGTAATTTCACGTTTTGGCGACGTCAATTGGCCACCAAGATCATTCGATTTGACACCATTGGATTTGTTTTCTGTGGGGCTACGGAAAAGACCGTGTTTATGCGAATAATCCCCGAACTCTAGACGCATTAGAGCTGTGTAAATCGTTCATTTCAAATGATCGAATCGTTCAAGAATCGATTACCAAAATGATTCGATCATTTTAATCAATCGATCATTCGATCATTTTCATTCCACTCAATTCATTATTTCACACTGTTCCGATGCGATTTTTGATGTGTAAACATCTATATCGGCGGTAGAGTGAAATAAAAACGTGGACTTTCCTCTGTGCGACGTTACGATGTACAAGGTTACGTAGCGCGTATTCTCGGAAATGATTTGACATTTTGACACTTGTCAAATTAAAAGTGTTCTAATGGACCTAGAGAACCTAGAGAACTGGTGTGACTTTAGGTAATTTCCACCTCCTTAATTGGCGTACTCCGTTTTTCGATCCGCCGGCCGTACCAAAAATTTTGCCATATTTTGACACCTGTCAAACTAAGACAATTTTTTTATTTTGGTTTCGATGAAATTCAATCTCCGAAGTTAACGAATACTGTACCAATTTTGATCGAACCCAATCTGACCCATATTTCTTTTCTCCGATTTTTATATATATTTATAATTCAACAGAGATTGATATCGAAAATCGAGATTCATTAAAATGATTGAGATTGGGATGGAAAATCGAGAATCATAAAAATGATTGAGATTGGGATGAGATCGAGATCGAGAATCGAAATGATTGAGATTTGGATCGATTGAAACGAAAATTTGTGATTTCAATCATCAATACTTTTCGACGATCGGATCAAAAAAATCGAATCGTTCCTGATTGACACAGCCCTAAGACGCATTTAAAACCAACATTACTCAAGTTATGGCCGAAATACCGACCGAAATGTGCGAAAAAGTGGTTAAAAATTACTTTAAAAAAATCGCATGCTGCGAATCTTCCCGAGTCGGACATTTGAATGATATTGTTTTTCACACTTCCAAAGTTTATAATGAAATAAAATTTTTCATCAAAAATGTATCGCTGTGTCTGTTTTATTTAGCTTTACTTTCGGAACCGATAAATTAATGGCTAACTTTTCTTAATTTTGTAAATATCTGCCTCATGCTGGATTAACACGTGGGATATTTGAGTAATTGGTCAAAAAACGTCAAGTAGTTACAGAAATTGGTCGGTCATAGTTTTTTTTAATATTCGTTTTTTTTTTTTTAATTTGTTCAAGGTCGTAGAGATTTTCATTTGTTGGATCTTCGCAATATTAACTATCTGGAAGGTGTTAGTGACCTTATAAGAGGTCAATTAGATTCAGTCATTGGGCAGCAATAGTTTTTTTTAATGAACAATCTATACGAGCTTGAAAAAAAAACTTTAAAAAATCGCAAAATGGCTCCGTGCGATTTGGATTTTCAGCAAAGTCTTATGGC
Organism: Leucozona laternaria; assembly: GCA_932273885.2. Taxonomy (NCBI): domain Eukaryota; kingdom Metazoa; phylum Arthropoda; class Insecta; order Diptera; family Syrphidae; genus Leucozona; species Leucozona laternaria. Next base: position 46,121,650 of record OW026367.1, read on the forward strand.
CTTTTCGATTGGAGTCAGAATGACAGTTCTTCTTCTGAAAAGAAGAGAAATTTGCTTCTAAATTTGTTTTCAGAATCATTCCAGAAGGGTTCACATGTATCAAATCGTTCTCCCGGATTACCAATCGAAAAGGCCATTAAATTCACGAGACAAATTGGTTCTGAACCTGATGACTTGATTGTTTATGCACTTTAGAACAAATTCATTTAATAGTAAAATTTTGTTTCATCTCATTTTTGAAAGAAACTTTTTCATATTATTGTAATTAAAACGTTTTGTATTTCAATAGCTTTTAAAAGGATTGTGAAAAAAACAATTTTCATATTGCATAACACTGGCTCGTTTGTTCCATCTAATAATGAGATCTCGCAATATTAAACTTGGTTGCCTATGGTCAACTTTGTTTGAAAAAATTATCTATGTATTATGTTTTGGTATGTCTTTGACGATAGTGCAAAGCCAAAGGCGATTAAGCTATACATTTATTTTGCTGGAAGTTTGTTGTTAACATGAAATATTACATTCTATTTAGGCTCGTCCCCCGCACTGTGGTCCAAAAAGCCAAAAGTTGTGGGAAAAATACAAACTACGACGTTTTTTGTACTGTTTTTACTTGCGAATACAGGTACTAACGGGTGATTTTTAAGCTGGTTTGGTTTTGGCAACACTGGTTTTGACAGCTGACGTGTGTTTAGTACCTTGTGTCACTGTCAAACAGCTTCAGTTTGGTTTGCAATTTAACCATGAATCGTCTTACAAATGAACAACGCTTGCAAATTATTGAATTTTATTATCAAAATTCGTGCTCGGTTCGAAATGTTCATCGCGCGCTGCTTGTGTTCAGCGATGAGGCTCATTTTCGGTTGAATGGGTACGTAAATAAGCAAAATTGCCGCATTTGAAGTGAAGATCAGCCAGAAGCATTGCAACAGCTACCAATGCATCCCGAAAAAGCCACTGTTTGGTGCGGTTTATGGGCCGGCGGCATTATTGGGCCTATTTCTTCAAAGATGATGCGAATCGCAGCGTTACTGTCAATGGTGAACGCTACCGAGCGATGATAACAAACTTTTTTTGCCCGAAATGGAAGTTCTTGACTTGCATGATATGTGGTTTCAACAAGACGGTGCCACATGCCACACAGCACGCGAAACAATGGCGCAATTGCGAGGCGAGTTTGGTGAACAGTTAATTTCACGGGCCGGTCAATTGGCCGCCTAGATCGTGCGATTTGACACCATTAGATTATTTTTTGTGGGGGTATGTCAAGGCTAATGTCTATAGGGACAAGCCCGCTTCGATTGATGCACTGGAAGCCAACATCCATGCATTCATTCGTGAGATACCGGCCGATATGTGTGAAAGAGTATGCCAAAATTGGACTCAGCGGATGGGCTACCTGAGACGCAGCCGCGGTCAACATTTGCATGAAATTATCTTTAAACATTAAATTGCAAGGTTCAAACTATCGAATCAAATAAATATTTCATTCATTTTTTTGAATTTTTTGTGTTTTTTTTTTTTTAAAAAGTTCTAAACCTCTTAAAAAACCACCCTTTATTATGTATTCGTACAAAAAATCGAACTCGAGATTTTGATCAAACTTGACATTACGATGATAGCAAAGACGAAAAAAGTGGGTCTCACAAAAACGTCCGTTTGTCTGTCTGTCTGTCGGTTCGACTACAGCCTAAACGGATGGGTCGATTTTCTTTAAACTTAGTACCTAGCGTTTTTTGGACATTCCCCCCCACCCGTTTTTTTCTCTTTTTTTTAGGACCAAAACTAACAGTAGCTGTCATACAAAATTTCTTGGCCCAAAAGTAAAAACTTATTTTTCTCAAATATAGCGCTACCGAATTTGTTTTTAAGAACTCAATAAATTTAAATAATTATAACTTGCCGTTTAATATAAAAAATGGTTCCGAAAAATGGTTATTAATTGTACCTCCCAAAGAACCATTTTTTTGATTTTCGCTTTTCTCGAAAACAGTTAAACAGATTCTGATCAATTTTTTATGAAGAATTATTGACACATTCTAAATAATATTGTGTTCCAACATTTAAAAAAAAAAATATTGTTTAGATTTTTTAAAAAAAGATTAAAATTTTTTTTTGAAAACTCAATATTTCAAAAAAAGACTAATTCGATTTTTATTAAACTTATTAAATAGCAGTTTTTTAACTTTATCTAGAAGATTATTGACAAAAATTATTCTAACACCCAAAAATAACGGTGCCTCCGTTAATCCGTTAAGAAAAATATTTTGTTCTCAAAAACAACTCCTACGATTTTGATAAGAGTTTTTTTGTGTGTTAAAATTAGTACGATCTACCATTTAAAATATTTAAATTTTATATTTTATGTTTATTAACAGTACCTCTCATAGAACGGTTTCATTGATTTTCGACTATCTCAATATCTGATCAACCGAATAAAATAAGATTTTTTATACAGAAGAATATAAATAAAAGTGAGTAGCAAAATTTTCTAAAAAATAATTTTTTGAAAATTCGATATTTCGAAAACGGGTAGCAGATTTTTTTGTAAAGTTCAATTCTTAACTCAACATTAGTAAATACTTAAAATTGGCGTACCATTTTTTCTTCTCAAAAATGTTAACGAAATTTTATATATGCAAAATTAATTATTTTTAAAACCGCTCCTACGATTTTCAAATTTTTTTTTCTCATAAATTAAGATTTATATGAGAAATCAGATGGTGAACATCGCGTTGGGTTTAAACAGATTTAAAGTATTTTAATAAATTTCTTTCTAATTTTGTTGATTTAAAACAATTTACCAGTTTAAATAATATAATTTCCTTTTATGCATATTAGCAACACTAGGCTATATAGTTAATTTTTATATACTCACATAATACCACCTGCAACTAAACTAAGATTTGGCAAATGGATAAAATATAGACTCCCATAGCTAATTTATTTCAGACTATAGAATCACAATGTGATCGCGCATAAGAGCAAATTCGTGCGACCCTGTCGTGAATATTTTTTCTAAAAGGAATATAAACAGAACTTCAAAAACATAAAAAAAAATAATTTGTTGGTACATAGTTTGGGCTAAAAAAGCTTTCAAAGTTGCGCATTTTCGTTTTAGAGTAAAAAAATTACAAAAAACGAATTTATTTACATCATATTTTCTTTTTTGCAATTATGGCATATTCCATATTACTTTGTTGTTTTATTTGTAAGTAAATTAAAATTTGAAATTAAAACAAATTGTTTAATATTTTTAATAAATAAAACAAAAAAAAAAACGTTTTTTTTATGTTTTTGAGGTTGAATAGAGATACAAAAAAATCTCTGAAAAATTACCAGGATATTTAAGCCTGACTATTTATTATATTTTCTTCTTATTTCTATTACAATATGTTGTCGTTAAAAAAAAACCTGAAACAGTTTATAAAATATGTCGATTAGCAACAATTAAGCGCCATCTCAACATTTCAACAACTTCTATCCACTCTATGCTCATTCTGATTACTCACCTAAATTTTATTAATTCTTCGATTTGTTGTTCTTTGCGTTTAAAAACTTGCTGATCTGGCTATTCACTTTCTCCAAAAAAAAACGCCTATCATAAAAAATACTTTCATTAAGCAGAATGCTGAAAGCGTTTAGTGACACATATTTTTATGAAATCTTTCAAATTTACAATATCTCTCATCCGAAAATCCCCCGTCCGCATATATCTATTATTCTGCAGTCCTGGGAAGAATAATTCAGTTTAAGAATAAAAAACAATACATTTTTACATTTTTTTTTATTAAAAAATAATATCTACATACATATGTACAATTCTAAATATTTATCTTAAACTAAAAAATACAATTCATATCATCAGACTTCGTATTCAGAAAATCACAAGATTTTCGTCTCCATTATATTTCAATCCAACATCAGAATCGCCACGATTGATGGGATCTGTAAAGAATTTTAAAAAAAAGTTAGTCTTTGCGTACGAAATATTGGCTTTCGTGAATGGGTTTAAGCTATAGGAAAATCTTTTTATACAAAAACTGTTTTATGTAGGTACCTACATCTTCTATCTTCTCTATACATATAAAAAGGAGTTTAAATTTTGTGTCTGACATTATATCTAGAATCCGACTGAGTCGATTTTTATAAATTTTTTTAAATGAAAGTGGACCTTTCTAGAAGTTTAGAAAAAAAAAATTGAAGATTCGTCCTCTCGAAGCTTTTGTAGCCCATTTTAGTAGATCTACATCGCAAAAGTCCACTTTGTTGTTGTAATATTTGTGTCCATTGTCGTTTTGGAAGCACACAATCGAAGCATTAGTATACCTTCCTTTATTTATTAGAGTTGCTCCACTGTTATAGCAAGGCACTCTTACTTTAAGCGATTATTATATTTTGCGATGTTCGTTGTTATTTGTTATATTTTTACAAATTAAGCCATTCATAACTTGAAGCAGGGTAAAACCTAGGAAGTTATTTAAAAGGGTTATGCAATTGGCGCCATAAGATTTTGGCGGGTATGGCTGCCATTTTTGTTGGTGACATCTGTCAAATCTGTTGTTTATTAGTCAGTTACTGATGCCAAATCACCGTGGCAATTTACACGGTTGACCAGCGCGTCCAAATGATAAAACTTAAAAAACTTAATCTTTTGGGGCAACGGTTCGTGCGTTGCGCCCATTTTATGGTTTAGTTGGTTGTCCTTCCAAGTAGATTATCCAAAGTTTTGTGGCCAAATTTGCGTCCACCGATTCAGTAAACAACCAGCCAACGCCGACCGAAATCATCGTCGCTGTCTGTGAGAGTCCGTAGTTCTTCGAAAACGACAATGTCATTGCCATAAGCATAAACGGATAGCACTACCGATCGATGAAAACCCATTTTTGTTGGCTCCAATTGTATAGATGTGAACGACATGTGGTTTCAACAGAACGGCCGACCGTACACGCAACGCAGCAAACCCCACAACGTTCCATTTCAAAATTTACCCGCCCTTATTGATTTTTTTAATTTTTATGCGAAGCTTAGGTTTGTCTGGCCGTTCGAAGCTGGGCAGGCCAGCTAGTTATAATATATAAATTTCACGTACAAGTAATTATTGTAAAAGAAAATCCAAAGCCTATTTTACAGTTGCAAGTATTTTTGTTTATAAAGTCAACAACGTATAGCATTCAAATCAACAACAATTTGTTGTTATTTTCTGCTCAGATCCAGAGCACATTTCTAAATTTTCTTTTGTAGTAATCTTGGGCTAAGGTTTTATAGAAAAGAAGAACAAAGTGACACACGGCTAGGGCTACCAAACGTGAGGATTTAGCCTGACGCGTCAGAATTCTTACGCCTTTGTCAGGCTCAGGCCAAGCTTCGTGCTTTGTCAATTTCAAAATCAATTCAATTAAAAAAATCAAAAAAAAATAGCTGAATACAACCCAATATGAAAACAAATAGTTCAATGTAAATGTATTCATTTAACTAACTTTTTTTTAATAAAAAATTAGGATTGTGGTCTAATATCTATCTCACAATATAAAGGCTGGCCGCATTCCTTAAATGGTGTTCCAAGTACACAGGGTATCCTTTAAAGGGTCAATTTACCACTAGGCTTAGAACACTGATCTGTATAATACACTGGATAGTGGATTCCCTTTATGTATAACAGTTTGTTTTTACTCCAATTGAAGATGACATTTTGAAGGTGTCTTGGTGCCAAGCGCACCTTTTGACGTCTGTTTTTACAAAGAAAAAGTAATTTGACGTACATTTTTCGGTTCACTCGTTGAACACAGTACGCGCGTCAAGACGCGCGTGAGGGCGCCACATGAGCGTGATTATTAAAACTTGTGTCGAATTTTTTTCAACCATTTCAGATGGCTTATTTTTGTATGTGATGGTGTGAGTTCTATTTGATAGGAATTTGAACACAAAAATAATACTCCTACAAATTCACAACAAATATTTCAAACTGCATTTAATTTACCATGTCCCTTGGATAAGATTAAATACAAATTTATTTTAGTGAAAAGATGCAAAACAAAAAAGAATTGTGCGTTTATCCAAATTACAATTCAGTGTTTGTTACAATTAGTGCAAATTCGCAAGAAATGTCACCTACTATTTAACTCCCAGAATCGCATTTGCGGCTACAGATCCATTGTTCAGACACAAAACCTAATGTGAACACATCCGACTCATTCTGACGTGCAGCAGTCGTTAAAACAAAACAAAAATCTTTGGTCGTTGAAGGATTAATTAAGAAACTTTTCACTTACAAAATATAAATCCTATTAGGAAAATGCTTTCAATTAAAAAAAATGGATTCCGTAGGACTTAAGTGTCAAAGATAAGGTACATACAGAGAGAACAGATATCACAAAAGAAAACGTCAAAAAAATGAACAATCTTAAGCAAAAAATCAAAAAATCCTTACTTTCTTCGCCATCATTTTCTCACCATGAAGTGTGAGTGAGATAAAGTTCAGAGACGCCAAAAAAAAGTCGAAGGAGACAGTCCAATGTGAACTCCGTTCTATAACGAAACTTTACGTATTTTAACATTGTAAGATAAGGACGCGCGCCATAACTCGCGTGTATTGTGTTCAGCCACTTTGACAACAAAAAATTCATACTGTTATACAAACCTGGTGCCAAGCGCACCGTATAACAAAATTCAATTGGAGTCATTTTGTTTGTATGAATACGCTATCCAGTCTTTTATAGAGATAATGGCTTAGAAAAATCGTAAGATTAACAAAAAATAGACAAACAGATATACACAGAATGACAACAACTAAAGCAAATTGGCTATACTCGATCTAATAACTGCATCTACTGAATGTATTATGTCACTGCTGCCAAGTTACATACGTCATGTTGAAAAATAGGATGCCAATGCCAACCGATATTTTTTGATCGCAAGCATAAGCAAAACCGTAGGTCGGTTATTTCGATTAGAAAATGCTCTTTTCGGTTGCCCTTTCGGCTAAGTATAACTATCCCATAAGGGATATCAATGAATGGGTTATTAAGTGACATATTTTGCAACAGCCGTGATGGTCGCGTCCCGGACTAATTGTTTTAGCTTTTTTTAGGAATTTAAGTTTAAATTTTAAATAAAATTTATGTTGAAAAAAAAATGTCAGGCTTTTTTAACCAAAAATCAGGGTTTTCTCTCCTAACCGTCTGGCTTTTAAATTTTTGTTGATGGTAACCCTACACACGGCCTAATAAGGAAATTCTTAACAGACTTGTGAAAAGGAAAATTTAAATAATTAATATTTTCTATATACATAATTATAAACACAAACAAATATTCAAAAAACTTAATTAGCTTTATCGGCATTGCAAATCTAATTAACAACAACTTTAATCCCAAAAACCATAAAACAAAAAAACTGATGGCTTTACACCGCATTAATAAACATTAAAAAGGTTTAAGTTCAACGAATCGATGCGAAGTTCATATAATAAATTCTTAAACTTGACATCCATATAACGGGTGATTTTTTGGCTGGTTTGGTTTTGGCAACACTGGTTTTGACAGCTGACGTGTGTTTAGTACCTTGTGTCACTGTCAAACAGCTTCAGTTTGGTTTGCAATTTAACCATGAATCGTCTTACAAATGAACAACGCTTGCAAATTATTGAATTTTATTATCAAAATTCGTGCTCGGTTCGAAATGTTCATCGCGCGCTGCTTGTGTTCAGCGATGAGGCTCATTTTCGGTTGAATGGGTACGTAAATAAGCAAAATTGCCGCATTTGAAGTGAAGATCAGCCAGAAGCATTGCAACAGCTACCAATGCATCCCGAAAAAGCCACTGTTTGGTGCGGTTTATGGGCCGGCGGCATTATTGGGCCTATTTCTTCAAAGATGATGCGAATCGCAGCGTTACTGTCAATGGTGAACGCTACCGAGCGATGATAACAAACTTTTTTTTGCCCGAAATGGAAGTTCTTGACTTGCATGATATGTGGTTTCAACAAGACGGTGCCACATGCCACACAGCACGCGAAACAATGGCGCAATTGCGAGGCGAGTTTGGTGAACAGTTAATTTCACGTTTCGGGCCGGTCAATTGGCCGCCTAGATCGTGCGATTTGACACCATTAGATTATTTTTTGTGGGGGTATGTCAAGGCTAATGTCTATAGGGACAAGCCCGCTTCGATTGACACACTGGAAGCCAACATCCATGCATTCATTCGTGAGATACCGGCCGATATGTGTGAAAGAGTATGCCAAAATTGGACTCAGCGGATGGGCTACCTGAGACGCAGCCGCGGTCAACATTTGCATGAAATTATCTTTAAACATTAAATTGCAAGGTTCAAACTATTCAAATAAATATTTCATTCATTTTTTCGAATTTTTTGTGTTTTTTTTTAAAAAAGTTCTAAACCTCTTAAAAAATCACCCTTTACAACTTGAAATGTCGTTAATTAAAGCCACAAAATTATACATTTATGTCTAGGAACATACATAAGTTAATTAAATTATTTTGATAGCTGGAAAAATGAATTTCAATGCCTTTCAGATCATTCGTCACATGCGTGACAAACTGTGTTTTAAATAAATCATGTTTTGGGATCTTTAGACTTTAACAATAGAGTTTATTAACACAAATATTACGATTTATTTACATATGTATTTAGTTTTTTCCTTAAGCGCCTTCGTTTTCAATTAGCAAATACTATACCTTGTTGTTGGTTACAATTGTTGGAATAGTCATTGACGACAAATTTCATGCTTTCAGATGAATATTACATTCAGATTTTATTAAAACCTGAAAAAATCTTCCGATACCTACAATAATTTCAATTTTTTTTATTAAAGTCGAAAGGAAATCAGTTTGGAGAAATACGGCCAGGTGGAGATTTAATCTAGAGATATTTAGAGACTATCAAGAACTGCAAATCGACTTCATGAAATATTCAAATTTTCTGCACTCCGAATTTTTTTTGAAAAGCTGAAAGTAAGCTTAAACTTAACTCGGATATTTTTTAGAAATTTGTTAATCGTAAACGAAAATTTGATGGTTATCCGGTTAGTACGAAGTATTCAAATTTTTCAAGTCACTATCTAGAAACGATATCTTATATGTTTGCTTGTTATTTTGCAAAGTGCATTTGAAGACCTTTCATTAGAAAGTATTTTTTTCTTTTCTTTAATCCCTTTTAACACTCATAAATAATTATTTTATTCCTAAATATATACAAATGGATCGTGGTGTGTTCGGATGATTAAAACTTGAAAACGACTGGATCAAATTGGATACTTTCTTCTGTGGGTTTGTTTGTAATTGCTGCGCGATGGTTTAGAAAAAAAGAAAATTCCGAAAATTCTCAACAGGTGGCGCTGCAGGCGGTTAGGAAATGGATTTTGGGATATTCTTTCTCAAATTTTGTTATTTGTAGGGTGAAATGGGGCAAAAATAAAAAATTGTTCAACTTTTGTTATTTATGGGCCAAACATAAAAAAGTCCGATTTAAGAAATTCTTTTTTTTGTTTAAAAGTGTTATCTTAGGAAATAGCTTTAAGGATATTCTTTGTCAATTTTTGATTTAATACTTGGTTTATCGCGGTTCTGAGACATTTTTCAATAATTTACTTTTCGGACTTACCACCAATTTAATTTTTTGATCATAGAGATCGACTGCCCGACATTTCGACAGGGCGGTTACACTTGTCGTGGTCACGGGTCGGGCAGTCGATCTCTATGATCAAAAATTAAAATCGTGGTAAGTCCGAAAAGTATCTTATTGAAAAATTCTTTTTCAAATTTTGTTATTTGTACGGTAAAATGGGGTAAAAATAAAAAAAAATATCCCATTAAAGAAATTCTTTTGGCTTTTGAAAGGTTGCTTTTTTAGTGGGTGGTGATAGGGATTTTTTTCAGAAAATTGGCATTTATTGGGTGAAATGGAGTAAACATAAAAAGTGGCATCTTATTTCAAAATTTAATAAACTTTTCGATTGCTGAAGCTTCTATGCATGAAAATATTTTTAAACCTGATGAAAGTTTAAGTCTTACAATTAGTCCGGATGGTGTAATCCGTCATTTGTGTTGACAATAATGTGTGTCCTATCTGTCATTTGTGTTATTTCTCCTTTTCAACGAGTCGGTGAAATTTTTTAAAATTTCCTTCTCTTTGGAAAAATTCAAACCTAACGGCAATCCATAAAAATGGTCCTAAGAATCTTATAGCACACTATTGCCCTATTGCGAAACTCTCTGCTATTACTAAACTGTTCGAGTCTCTTGTCTGTGAAATACTTAAAGTATGATACTTTCATTTAATTGTAAGGCTGTTTAATGTTAAAATCAACATGATTTTGTAAAGAAAAAAATCCACAATCACTTATTAACTAGCTTTGAAAAACACTCACAAGTAGATTGCATCTTTACAGATTTCAGTATAGTTTTTGTCAAATTAAAACACAAAATACTTTTGAATAAATCAATAAAAATTAATCCATTCATGTCAATTTTTTAAAGTTAATTCTAGTGTACCTGAGGGGAGTCATTTTGGCCCTTTGCTGTTTGTTTTATTTTCAAATGATCTTCCGTCTGTTTAGATAAATTATATGGCATTCGTTTATGACGATGACTTTAAAATATTTAGAATGATTAACTTCCTCGTGAATTGTGAGCATCTGCAAGAAGACCTTCAAAGATTTTCGACATGGTGTAATAATTTTCGTTTGTTTTTAAAAAATGACAAGTGTAAGACAAAAAGTCATAATTTTTTCATCACATTTCCATAACTTGTCATATAATGCCTGTATATCGCAAGTAAAAATTCTTATTTAAATATATTGATCTATGACCAATTTCATAGTCGGGGTTAGTGAGTGGCACTTAATAAGTAGTCACTATGGGACACTGGGGTTCAATATCACAGTACATACTCATCTGAATAAGTGGCACTTAACTCTCCCATATTTGCCACTTAATCATACTGTGAAACTAAGCCTAGAGTGAAAAACTTAAGTGCCACTTATTTTGATAAATATGTCACTTGTGCACTGGTGAAACTGGCCCTTTGACTTTTGCAAGTGTTAAAAACTTGGAAAACCATAGTATTTTGGTAGGAAAGTCTAATTTAATTCTGCTTTTCCGAATAATTAGTTTGAGTTTCAGAAACTCAAAGTCTAATCGTCAGTGTCTCAGCATGCGTATAATTCGCAGAGTAATGTATAATGTTATTTTGTAAAGTTTGCATAACTTTATAAAGAATTCCAATATAACAAGTATATGAAAATATGCACCTTTATTTGCGTATATTTAAAATCTTTTTGATTTATGTGTTTTTTTAAATAAAAGTTACTTCATTATATGTTTGCGTACAGTCTTAATTAAAGATAATTTACTCACTATAAACCTATTAAATATATTAACATACTATAATTGCCCTGAAGTCATGGAAGATTGCTTCGCTTCATAGCCGGTTATTTAGAATTGTTCTCAAGGTGGCAGAGAACACGTAATATCTTATTTCAGTCTATAAGTATGAGTATTCAGTGGATATAACACGCAAAAAAAACTTGGTTTAATAAAACTCTTTGAAAGTGAATTCTTACTTAAAATTAAAATCATAATGATTCATAAAATGTTAAGTTCATTGAATTCAAGTAATAAACCTTCCACATAACTTTTTCAATTTTTTCATTGATTTTATTATTTAAGTTGATTATTAATCAATATATTACCTACTCTTGAAAATGCAAGAATCCAAGAATCGTCTGTCAGGCTTATTATTTTAGAAATCAGATTTGTCTTTATTGTAACATAAAATGATTAAAAGTATGTAGGTTATTGTTCTATCCTTTGGAAAGCTTTTTTATTTGAATATTTTCAACTTTATCAATCTTTAAACGGACGAAAGTGCATACAAAATAATGATTGGTTAGTTATAGTTATAACATTTTGGACATTTTTCATATGGTACAAACAACTTTTCGAAATCTATAAAAATGTAGCAAAAATATTTTTGCTTAAGTCAGCAAATTTGGTGTTAAATTGTGTTTATAGGGGTTTGTTGTCTAGACAGTGAATCTCTATCTTACACTTAGTTTTAAGAATGTAAACAATCTTGTTACTTTTATTAATTGGTTTATATTTTGCAAACTAAACAAAAGAATATTTAACTTATTAATAGAACCTGATACAAACAAATAATAACATGTATATGTATATTCTAATTATATTTATAAATATTTAGCAATCGATTTACAAATTGAACTGAAATTCACGGCTAATTGGTCACACGTACTGGTTCGCATTGTTCAAGGTTATAAGATGGCTTATCATCATAAAAGGTCTTTGTTTATTTCAACAATGGCTAAAAACAAATTTTAACAAATCTAGAAAATAGAACTAGTACATTATTATGTCCTAAAAACTACTTTTGTAAGCAATATTAAGTTACAAAATTGGTAATGCCATATATTTATGAGAAAAACATAAATCTCATTAATTTTAAAAATGTGAAAGAACGTTTATTTGGATGTTTGGTTATTCAATCACGCTCAAATGACTGAACAGATTTTAATGAAATTTTGCGTAGAGAACTATTATATGAAAAAAAAAAATAAAAAGTGTGGTAACAAAATAATTTAAAAAAAAATAAATCAGTTAAGTTAAAAAAAAAACCCCAATCAAGTTTGAAATTTTCTTTGAAAAAAATAAATTAAAATAATAGAAAATACCATAGACTCTCGATTACTCAACAATTGACCATCGGTTAATTATCTGTTATGATTATTTCTAAATTTTAGTTACCCCTGGTCTGTCTAAAGTTATAGCATTTTTATTCAAAATCAAACCTCGTTTCCACTTTAATGGCTGCGTCAGTAATCATCTACATTTGGTTCCTTTTAAAATGTAGCTCCTTTGTTAAGGTAGGGTCAATATGGGTAATTGTAATTTAAAAAATTTAGCGAAAAACTATGAATGATAAACGTGAAAATACAATATTTCTGTATTAAAGATTTTAAAAATTAATTTTTAAATTTTAAAATAACAGTTAGTATTATTATATTTACATTTACTCAGTTCTGTTTTTATTTTTATTCTAATTTATGGGGTCAATGTAAACAGCAATGTAAATCACCTAAAAGTTTTGAAACAGAGGCTTTACGTTGTTATAAACAACGTGTTGGGTTTTCAAAATTCGTAAATCTTCTTTTTTTTCAGGGGCAACCATTCGACGATAGTTAAAGGATACGCATAAGATTTGAAGGTCTTGATTTTGTTATTCTCAGCATTTCTTGCTTTGGCAACGTCAATGGCAACGTCCAATGAGTATAAATACTAATTTCGAAAGATATTTCCGAAAGAAATGTATTTCGCAAACAAATCATTCAAAATGACACATTTAAATTTTAACCAATTTTAATGTTCAACCAAATTTTGATTTGATTTTTTACAGCTTCATCGGATGACATTTTAGTCAGGCTACATATTATGTGTAAATGCTGTGGCTGTGCGGCGAGTTGCATGATTCAAAGAGGTGACTGACCGCTCGGCAAAAATCCACTAGTGAAAAGCCGACATTATACTTTATTTGCAGTATAACAGTTTAAACTTGGATTAAGTTGAATTGTATTTTGAAAAAAAATTTCTTAAGTTTATATATATTTAGGTGCTGGTTGAAACCAGTCAAAAAGGCGCACTGATGTCTCTCAAAAACACCCGAATATTTTCCATTTCAGATGGTGCAACAAAAACCCACACCGGGAATCCATATAGGCAATAATCGGCCTGATATTGATATGCAAATCACCTTTACCCGGCTGTTAAGTCGGCTGCTATAATCACATCAATTTTTCCGACCAAAAGCTCGCCCCTAGACTTGGCAAGAGCATTTATGTATTTTTGGAGATACCTTTATAGATGTTCATGCTCTCCTTCGATCACTATAGATTGTATGATCAGTTCTTTCTCGTTTCCCTTGAGGGTGCATATTGTAAAGATTCCTAACCAGAATATAGTTTCAAATTTCTGAAAGTTGATTTCTAACTTCCAGTCATCTTAATATCACTCACTCAATCTTGTTGGAGTCAGTTTGATGACCTCAACTTTTGGAACTATTCTGTATACGCAACGCTATACTCTTAAGTTAGTGTTTACCTATTAAATCTACGCGGTGTGTGTAAATAATGAAGAGCATCAACGAGTTTACCGGTCCCTTTTAAAGACCATTTTATGTGTTGAAATCATGGTAGAAGCTGCATTGTTGCTTTGACAACAAACTTTCTATACCAATATTGAGCATAGACATATAAAGAGTGTTTTTTTTGGAGGTATATAACTTTGAAATGGAATAAAATAATGGTGATTTTTTTAAATTGACATGAAATTTACTTTATTCGAAAGATAATCTTCTGGCATTATAATTTAAATATGATTTCTGGCATATGACCGCGACGGCTGACACGGACGTAGTCTAATCTAGAGGTCCAATTTTCGATGACTTTTTCCAACATTTGTGGCCGTATATCGGCAATAACGCAGCGAATGTTGTCCTCCAAGTGGTCAAAAGTTTCAGGTTTATCGTCGTAGACTAGCGACTTCAAATATCCCCACAGAAAATAGTCAAGCGGCGTTAAATCGCACGATCTTGGAGGCCAATTCACGGGTCCGTAACGTGAAACTATGCTGTTACCAAACGTTTCCTTCAATAAATCAATTGTAGCACGAGCTGTGTGACTTGTTGCGCCGCTATGGGTGGCTTAAAATGTTGAAATGCCACACCAAACTAAAATTAAATCACTTGACAGCTGACAAAATGGCCGCCAGTCAAAATAGTGTTGCCAACTGAAAGTTCTATACCTCTAAAAAAAAACACAAGTTACATGTAGTTATATAGTATATTCATATATGGTCTTTCTTTTGATATTATTTTTATCAAAACCGTAGGTACCTATCTGTCAAAGAACTTTTTTTTTTTTATTTATCGAGAAGATCTTAGAAAATATAAAAAGGTTTGCATATTCAAATGTTCAATTTAAAATTTTTGCTTCGTTTTATTTTTGTATTCGAGCTGCTAATGAGCAACCAAATTTGTCTGTTGTCTCCGAAAAAAAAACATCGAAATGCTTGCGGAAACACAGCGGGAGTTTAACCAATTGCAACAAAAGCAAAAACAATAAAAACACGCAAGTAACACAAAATGAACGAAATATAAAAGAAAGAAACAACAATATCATTTTTGCAGACACCATTAATTAATGATTAAGGCAATTGATTCAGTGTGAAAAAAGTGCAAACTCCATTAAATAATCTGCTACAAACTATGAATTTCACATCTTCCAACATCGCACTGCAAAACGAAAAGCAGAACGACATTTTTTGTATGGGAATTTGCATTTAGGATCAATTTAAAGATCGAGACTAGAGAAATTGAAAAAAAAACCTCTGGGTGGCCGAAGTATGCTCACCGGCAGAGGGCCCCGATCCTACGGGGCCGCATAAACATCTTTTATACGAAACCAATATTTGCCCTTGGAGCAAGTTAAACCATCATTGCCATTGAACTAGATTTTAATTAGGTATTTTTTTGCATAATTAATTTGTTTGCAAAAAAATAAAAAATGAAGAACTTGTTGGACTCAAAATAAGTTTACCTACATAATATTTTTAAACCCTATTTGCATTCAACACTCTGGTTTCTGATTGGCAGTTGTTATATTATTTCTTGTCAATTTTGTGAATGTAAATCTTTTAAACAGAAAGAAAAATAGAAAAATAGAAAGGTTAAAAAAGAGGCTGCAAAATGTTTGGTCTCAAAAACTTTTTTTAATTTATTGATGCAAATATTTTTTTGTATGGATATCTTTAACAAAAGCTTTTGGAACCACATTTTTTTTAATCTTTTATCTTACGTAATCCGTCTTATTTTACTTGTACTTAACTTGTATTTTACTTGTAAACACCAAAAAAACAATGTAAATGGCCATGGTATTTGGTTTATTGAAAAGATCATTTTATGCCATTAGTAATTAAAAATGATTTCGGTCATATGAGAGCTGCGGCTGCTGCTAGCTTGAATAACACAATAGAATTCTGCAACTGGAACTGGAGCTGCAACTGCAATAGTTGACAAAAAGTGTCGAACGTGCTATTTTGTACGTGCCCACAATGCAGCTGTACAGCTTTCTGACATTCTAACTGCAGAGGCACTGATATTTATAACATGAGAGATTGAAGACAGCTTGAAACTTATTTCAACCCCTATATAAACACTCATCGAGTTGAAATGGTTTTGTTCGCTTCCATCAATTTTGAAATGTCAAAATTGCTGCACGCAAACGTTAAAAGTTGGTTAACTCTTGCAGCTGCGGCCCCGTTTGCAGCTACGTCGCATTGTATTCTCAAGATTGAAATTATGTGTATTCAATATTTTGACAGCGAGTCCGGCTGCAGCTCCGTCTCCATTGTGTTCTGGCAGTAAACGGCAAACATGGAAGTCTATATTTCGACCACTTTATCGAGCAGCTCGGATCGTAAATTTGTAGATTAATATTTGCGGCGTCTTTTTGTTGTAACTGTAAATCTATTATATAAATCATCTGTCAGCTGTCAAATTGAAATATCATTAGAAAAAGTGTTGCCAATTTTAAAACCAAAATACTCCTTAAAACTAAAAATATACTAACAATTTATTTCTAGAATACATTATGTATATCTAAACATGTCCGACCTAAACTTACTGACTATAAGAGCTGATTTTTCAATCATCAGTTAACTATAAGAGCTATAAACAGGAACAAATATTTTCTTTATCTGAAGAATATGTTTATAATACCTGATGTTTAAATAACTATCGACAAAATCATAATTCCAACTTTTCTTTCAAAAAAATCCATTAATTTTACTAGAGTTTTGGATTTTAATTCATAGCATGAAAATTAGAATAAGATTTGGAAGTTTTACCAAAAAGTTCAAAAAATTATGAAATGTTTGCAAACTTGCATATGATTGGAATTGGGTGATATGCGGACTTAAAGCACATCGTCTCAACACCTCGCATATCGACCACAACATTTGCGATCACATTTGCGTACACGTGATGCTTTCGGTAAAATTCTCACCGATAAATTCGTAGGCAGAAAAGGTTTAAGAAAATGCGATGCGCTGTCATAATACTACTTCATTAATATCTTTCTTGAAAGAATTTTGCATAACTCCAGCGCAAACACAGAGACACGATAGAACATCGGAAGCCAGTTGAATAGTGAATGTATTTGAATGAGTTTTTTTTAGTTCCTGATATAATAAACAAAAATTCAAAAGTTAAACCTTTGAAACTCCTATTTGAATTACTTTTAACGAGAAAGTTTTATGGAATATATTTAGTTTATCTGTGTTTAAAATAATTCAAATACTTGCTTTGGCAATCCAGTTATGTTCTACATTTTTTCCCCAACTAAAAGTTCTTGACTGCGACAAAGTCATCCACTTTTATTACATATACATTAATAACTCACCCAGCCAACATAAATTGCAAGTTTGCTTTACCTTACCTATAAATACATACGCGAAACGATATAAAAACACTATATAATTACTCGATAGACGTTGGCGTAGCCACTTAAGCGGCAAAATCAAGTTGCTCGAAATATCAACTTAGTATATAAAACTGAAGTAAACACTCAAAAACTATGTAGAATTCTTTAATGCCTCATAACAATTAAAGTTAACTCGCAAGAATAACCACTGCATATAGCTTAGCTATACCCACAAGCACAAAAGTAGTTTAAATAATTAGAATGTTAGCATACACGTTCACTCTGCCGAATAATTTTTTTTTTTACCACTTAGCACATTGCGTAAAATAAAAATATTAAATATAAATGTGAAATCTATTTTGTATAATATTGACCTTGGTAATGAGTTCCTCATCGTCGCCGTCCTCTTCGTTGAAGTTCTTTTGCAGATTCGCCAAAATATCGGACGTCATTTCAATAGCTTTTTTTGTTTTGCTATTTAGTGGCAAATAAGGATTATTTGTACGATAACGCTGTATATGGTCATTTTTGGGACATTCTCAACTAACAGAGCTCGGACACCTCTTTTTATTTTTACCCGATTATAGTTAAAGCACGTGCGACTAAAGATAATTACAAGCTACTTGCCGGAGCCAGGTTTGGTTTCGCGATTCGATTTAAACTGAACAAGTTCAATGCGAATGTCTTATATATTAACCGATGCGACGACAGCAGCAACGCCAACAACACCAACGACGACGACTTGCCGACTCTGTTCTAGCAAGTTGAGCTTCACATAAACATTTCCCGAGTCTGACTCTGAATTGGCCGCCGCGCCGAGAGAACAGGTATCTGCTAGATTTACAGACAGATGGGTCGTCAAAAGAAGTTTATCTATCTAGATACTTTGAGTTCCAACATCAATAGATGAATCAATGTATCTTACACTCTGATGGTTTTATCTCTGTTGAGGTGTTGCTGCTATTGTTCTTTCTGGTCAGAAGCGGGTATATATATTGTTTGTTGAAAACAGCTTTTTTTTATTTCCGGGCTTATTTTGCCTCTAATTGTACCCTCATATAATTAATTACTGAATATGAATAGGAAATTTATTAGTTGAATACAATTAGTTGCCAAATCCAAATTCTTTTACATGGGTGTAAATTTAAAAATCGAAGAATATATTAATTATTAGGGTGGGTCAGATAAAATCAACTGTTTGTTTTCGACTTGAAATAATCTACACTTTATTGCTTGGCCTCTACAAATAATATCTATTTTTACGAGCATTTAGAGATATGTCATTTAAATTTTGTATTTGCCATTCAAATTTTAATTTGGTAAGCGGTAAACTTTTTTTAAATTTGAATAATATATTTAAAATTTAATTTCGGTTTCCCGAGACGGGATCAAAGCTGTTTTCATGTCGTAGCTATAAAACTTCTCCTGTTGAATGAATTCCGATAAAATTACAGACTGTTTTGTTGAAGAGAGTTGGGGCAATAATTCTGTATGTAATTCTAAAATTTGACATTAATTATAGAAAATCAAATTGGCATTGGATTAAGACACCCTACGTGTATACATATTTTTTTTAATTACCCAATAATATGTAGATTGAAATTTTATATATAGTTAAAGACATATACAACTTGAAGATACAACCATTAGAAGCCAAATTATAAATTTAGTAACCTTAACCGATATGGTGGATATCGGTTGATTTTGGAGGTTTTACAACCCCATGGGTTGATCCATGAGCATAGTTAAAAGGGGGGTAAGGGTGGGCAACGCCAACCCTAGAAAAATGATTGCAGACAGTACCTGCAGAAAAATCGACAGTACCTACTAAACTTGTGTTCTGTATTGCACTAACATTATGGGAGAAGTTCTTCATATATATTTAGATAGTATCTACTTATATTGTCAGCCAGCAAACCAGATACCAAATAATTATGCTCTAAGGATGTTTTTTAAGAGGTATATAACTTTAAGTTGGCAACACTATTTTAACTGGCGGCCATTTTGTCAGCTGTCAAGTGATTTATTTTAAGTTTGGTTTGGCATTTCAACATGAATAGACTGACGTATGAAAAACGCTTCCAAATTGTACCCAAATGGGCCCAAAACAAGATTGCCGTTGATCCTAATTTTCATGAGCGAATTCTGTTTAGCGATGAAGCTCAATTTTGGTTGGTTACGTCAATAAACAAAACTGCCGTTACATCCACAAAAACTGACAATTTGCTTTTTTTTGGTTTGGTTGAATAATTCGTCCGTACTTCTTTAAAAACGATTCTGGCCAGAACGTTACAGTCAATTATGACCACTATAGAGCCATGATTACTGACTTTTTCGTTCATCAATTGAACAACATTTTAACAAGACGGCGCAACATGTCACACTACAGCTCGTGCCACAATTGATTTATTGAAGGAAACGCTTGGTAACCGCATAGTTTCACGTTACGGACCCGTGAATTGGCCTCCAAGATCGTGCGATCTAAAGCCGCTTGACTATTTTCTATGGGGATTTGTGAAGTCCCTATTTACGCCGATAAGCCCGAAACGATTGACCACTTGGAGGACAAATGTTGGGAAAAGTCATCGAAAATTGGACCTGTAGATTAGACTACTTCCGTGCCAGCCGTGGCGGTGATATGACAGAAATCATAATTAAATTATAATGCCAGAAGATTACCTTTTGATAATAAAGTAAATTTCATGTCAATTTACAAAAATCATTTTTATTTTATTCCAGTTCAAAGTTCTATAGGTACTTCTTAAACAAACACCCTTTATAACTGCGGAGGATTTTAGTAATAATTATAAATATATTTTAAATTTTATTCTGTTGCTCTGAATGCCGAAGCTTTGATAGTAAGAAACATGTAGCAAATGAAAAATTGGGAAATAAATATGAAAAATTTAAAACAACATATTATAATGGAGTTATTTCCGAACGTATACAAATGACTTCAGGCATCATTACCGCTCCCAGTAGGCTCCGCGAGTTGCGAAAGGAGTTTCTCAGCAATGCGACGAATAAAAACCTGTTAAAAAACACTACATAAATGTGCTTCAAAATCGTTTGTTGAATTTATCACTGCTACTATACGTTAATAGTTAAGAATACTATCACTTCTTGATGTAGTTCTCTGCCGAGATTTAGCTAATCCGAAACCGCAGCGAGTAAGTGAGACGAATCACTTTTCATTGAAAATCGCTGTCAGATTACTCGCCGGATATTTCAGCCGTGACTTGGTGTTTGTGTTGGTAAATTAAGACTTTTGCATAAGTATGTGCTCCTTACTCAAGATCACATCTATTCACGGATGGGAAATGAAATTAAAAAAACAACAACGTAGGTAAAAAAAAAATGTCTTAATTGATACTGTATATTGCTGGATTTACACGACTGACAAATTGGCAGTATTCTGGCATTTAACTCTCAAAAAAATGACAGAACAATGGAAAAGTTCATTCTTTTGGCAGTATAATGACAAAAAAATGCCAATTTGTCAGTCGTGTAAATCCAGCATAATATGTATTTCAAAGTAAAGTAACAAAGAACGATCAATATCAATAGAATATTTGTTAAAATTACTGTTATTGAAACCACAAACACATTTCCATTTTTTTTAAATAACTATGCAGACAAATTAAACGCCTTTCCAAATGGTTTGACATTTGAACAAAATATCTCAAAACGACTGCAGCATGGCGACGACACACGTGACAAAATTGTTTGCAATGGAAAACTTTATTTATGTTGTTGAACGCACAAAAAATCTGAATTTTTATTTGAAAGTTGTTGTGTCAAATGCTAGCTTTTACCTGAAGTATTTACATACATTAAAACGAAATAAAATAGAACTTTCATTTTATTCTTCAAGTAAAAAATTAAGCGTCCGTAGTTCTGGTTATGATACATGTAACTTAAGCATCAACAAAATACAGCAAGACTATGCAAAGTTCAATGAAAAAATAATTCCACAATATTGCGTTGGATAATTCTGGGAACATTTTTCTAAGAAAAGTTAATCTTTAGATTTAAAAACTGACTTAACAATAAGCAATTAGTTCTTCTTTGTAATAAAGTATTAACCAGAGTGAAAATCATAAAGTTTAACTTCTATGTTCAACATTTCCCCCGCCACTATCACTTTATTCTGAATTTTCAGATGAGAATTTTTGGCTGAAAATTCAGATGAAATGTAAGCAAACGTAACTAAAAGTCATCTAACTTTTAATGGCAGCTGGCCAATCAGAAGCTCCAAAAATTCAGATATCTGAAAATTCAGTTGTAAAACGTAACGCGCCCAATGTACTGAAAGACGCAACTGCGTCTGCGGTGACGCAGCGGTCTCGTGAAAATCTGCGAGTCTTTTTACCCGCCGCTGCGGCACCACGCGTTAAAAAGACACATGTGCACCGGTCCTAAAGGGATTCTGCAATATGGCCTTAAATATTCCAGGAGAGGGGAGGGTGGGGCTGTTTGCAACAACATCGGAAGACACCCTAAATGAAGTAGCTTTGAATGCAAGTGGAAGAAGTTATACATAAATATTTTTATACATATGAAAGTTGTTTTCGGAGCGAGAGGTGAGGTTCAGTGGAGAAGCAAGATCCTTTTCATTTCAAATTCGACTCCAGGGAATCACTAGACTACATACTGACCGAAATGTGGGACCCACTTTTTTGTGTTTTTTTATGATTGTAATTCATTTAAATCCAGATGTTGATTTTTTTTTTAATCAAAAACTTGCCACATAGTATATACGTACATACATATGTATGTACGAATGTATATCACAAATATATATACATATGTACCTACACCTACATATACATATGTATATGTGTATCGTTTGTTTTTTTACTAACTTTCCTGAAGTAGTAATATAAATTTTAAAACTCGAAATCAAATAAAATATTCATAAATTCGCGTGTGCGAGACAACCAACCATAATCTTTATTGATCCCCAAAAGTTGTTGTCTGCATAAGTCTTTAAAATTCCATCGTCAATATCTAAAAAATTAGTTCACTTAATTATAAAGTATAATAGAGTTCAGAAACATAATATATTTCTGAGTAACACTTTAAAATTGCTTTCCATTTCTGCAAGCAAATAATATTGCCTATACAGGGTGATTCGCATACGGTGTGACAAATAGAGCGTGTAGGTTGGGTTGAGACAAGAAAAAAATCGTATGGGAGGGGGTCTATTCCCCCATTTTAGTCAGGTGGTGCAATTTTCTAAAAACTATTACTTAAAAAAGAAAAAAAAAAATATTGAAAAACAACAGTAACACACATGCAATGCCGTGATACACCTTTTTGTAAAGCCATACATCCCTACTTTTATTGCGTTTCTAAATAAAGTTGCCAATAGAGAATAGTTTTTGAAAAATTAATTTTCAAACTCAAAATTTCGAAAAAAATTTGTTCAAACTTATTTTGTTCAGAATTTTACGTTATTTAGTAGTATTTTTGTTTTTAGTATTCAAGGCTAATAGTCTAAGAGCTGACAGCATATTTTTGGTTTGGAAATATAACCAAAAATTGAGTATGAGGGTTTGTAGGTGTATGCGATATAAGCTCTTTAAGCGAACCTTATCAGCTTTTTTTGGAGACTTTTGTTGATTTTATGCATAATAAAAAATAAACAACAAAAATCTCCAAAAAAAAGCTGATAAGGTTCGCTTAAAGAGCTTATATCTTGAGTTATATTAATCGGATTGTCAAGATAAAAGTCTTTACACTTAGGAAAAACGACAGTGCATCATTTGTCATTTAAACAAAAAGAATTTAGGTGATAATTCTTCTGATAAAAAATTGTAAAAATCGCCATTTTCAAACCCTCACCCCCGCCACCGGCGCCAAAAAAAAACCTGCCAGACTTTTGTTTTCGTCGTACTGAATTTTTGGTTATATTTCCAAACCAAAAATATGCTGTCAGCTCTTAGACTATAAAGAAATAGAAGAGATTTTAGCATTCAGTTTTTGGTATTTAACTTAAAATTAATAAAAACATTGAATATTAAAAACAAAAATACTATTAAATAACGTAAAATTTAGAACAAAACGTTTTCCAATTTTTTTTTCGAAATTTTGAGTTTGAAAGTTAATTTTTCAAAAACTATTCTCTAAACCAACTTTATTTTAAAACGCAATAAAAGTAGATTTGTCTGGCCTTACAAAAAGGTGTATCATGGCATTGTATGTGTAACTGTTGTTTTTTAATATTTTTTTTTTTTTTTAATTCTATTTTTTTAGAAAATTTCCCCTCATGGCTAGACGGGGGGGAATAGACCCCCTCCCATACGATTTTCCTGTTGCAAATTCGTTTTCCGTACAGAATTTTCATCAGCAAAATTAATAAAAGCTTTTTTAAGAACAACTATTTGTCCCAAGAAACATTATTTTTGCGAAAAAATTACTTCAAGTAATTCCCTCATAGATTCGTATCATTTTTATTTTTCAAAAAAAAAAAAATGTTAGTTAACAAATTCATTTATCCAAAAGAAATTTTTTTCCTGATGCGTTTTCCTGATCGCTATAACTGGCCCCTTAGCTGTATTTATAATAAATCGTATTAAATAAAAGTAAATAATATTTAACAACTAAAAATACAAGTTGAAAACATTTCTCCATTTTATAACGAACCCTCTGAACTTTTAAGCATTCGACTTAGCTACTGGGTTCTTCACGACCGCCACGGATTTTTTTATATTGAATTTTTCTCCACCACACTAAACCCAATTTTAGGACTCTTCTTTTCATGGTGGTATAATATGAGAGCCATTGTTTAGCCACGCTTGATTAGTTCCTCGAGTTTAATTTTCATCTAATCCAAAAATTTGCCACTATAACAATCGCAAGCCTAAAAGACTTAACGGTCTGCTCACAGCAGTCAGTTTTTTGTCGATAGTGTTTACCTTCCATTCCCATTTTATGCGAAATAAATGTTTATTTCTAACTCTTTTTTTTAGTTATATTTTCGTCTAATTTCACATTTACGTCTCTGAGCCATAACACCTGCTCATGCAATGCTTAATCAAATCTGACGTCACAGACATCAAGAAAGCATTTACCTTTTTCCTTTCTTTCTGCTGTCGGCTTTTTCTTTTAGTTAGGTATACCTAGATAGTTTGGATTTGGAGAGTCATAATAAATTCCGTTAAAGTTGTTCACAAACATTTGTTGGATCACTCTCTTCAGATCGGAAGTGTTTTGGTGTTATTCATTAAATTTTAATTTTTTCTACGAGTGTATAATTATTTTCACCTACGCAAGAGTCTTTGAAAAACTGCCTCGTTAATGTGAAGTTAATTTATGTTTTTAACTGCAAATTAAGTTTAAAAAGTGTTATTGACACCATGTGCGGGAAATTAAGTTCCTATCTTTATTTTGAAAGCTATAGGTACTAAAATACCTATATATACTTAGGTATAACAGATTTGAATGTAATATCAATATTGTTATAATTATTGCAATTCTTATGTTTTCGATGTTTTATTTATTGCTTCGGTCTATTAAATTGAAAACTAAACATCATATTCCATTCGATTTATATTTAATACTTAAAACTCTCGTGATTAATCGACGTGAACAGAGTGAAAAGTTTAATTAGAAAAAAAAAAGATTTAATGTGAATGACTGCGTTTTTTAATTGAAGTTGTAGAAAAATATGTATTTATTATAATAAATATAAGGATACCAATTATAACACAAATGAAATGGTAAATGAGTTTGCAAACAGTGCATGTGTTGTGAAAACTTAAGACGTAGGTACATAACAACTGATGTTCCTTATTATAAGGGAAAAATACTCTTAACAACAACTGACTGAATATCGATATTATCAACCCTTGTTTTGACGATTCAAGATTCAACCATTTTTAAAGCATTATTAACTGGTAAAGGACAAACACTGTTTATTTATGAGTAAGTACCTTCCTTCAAATAAGCCAAATTTGTACACAACATTTGTTGATATATTATGCACATAATTTCTTCCTAGAATTTCTGAATTATTATAGGAAAGTTAATTAGTCAAATAAACACCATTTTTCGAATTATTAGAAAAGATAAATATCAGGTCTTTGGGACGTCATTACCCTGAAGAAAAACGCCATTTTGAATAACTGTATAATCCGACGGTGCCTTAAGAACTAAAGTACACTTGGTCAGCACCCATGTTCTATAACTTCTCGCATGGTTAAAAGCAGTCGAGAAACGATGAAAATTGAAACAAATCATATGAGTTTTGTTCCGTTTCTCATCGTTTCTCGACTGATTTTATCGATGCGAGAGTTACAGAACATGGGTCCTGTTATAAACATTTCCAACACTTTGATATATTTTTTTTTCAAAATGATTCGATTTTGGGGTCCAACGTTACAGCCTTTGAGAAACGGCCTTAAACCTTAAAAAAAAATCGGTCCTGTCCCAGTTGTATCGATATGAGTGTTTTTTTGGAAAGCTGATGTTGATGTCTTGATAATTTTTGAGGGCATGATGGGTCGATTTTCTTTAAACTTGGTACCTAGCGTTTTTTGGAAATTCCCCCACCTATTATTTTCTTTTTTTTAGGACTAAAACTAACAGTGGCTGTTTTTTGGCCAAAAAGGAAAAACTTATTTTTCTCAAAATCGGCTCAACAGAATTGTTTTTTAAAACTCAATGAATTTAAATAGTTATAAGTTGCCGTTAAATTAAAAAAATGGTTATTAATGACACCTCCAAGGGAATCATTTTTTTGATTTTCGATTTCACGAAAACGGTTCAACAGATTTTGATGAATTTTTTTATGAAAAAGAACTAATACATTTTAAATAAAATTGTGTACCAAAATTTTCAAAAAAATATTATTTGAATTTTTAAAAAAAGATTGAAATTTTTTTGTTGAAAACTCGATATTTCAAAAAACGACTTGGTCGACTTTTATTAGACTTCGCAAAAAGCATTTTTTTAACACTTTATAAAATATTTTAGACAATAATTTTTCTTTTAATTAAAAATAACAGTACCTCCCATATCATGTTTAAAAACCGTTAAGGAAAACTTTTTGTTCTCAAAAACGACTTGTGTTTTTAACTCCACATTAATAAATTCTTATAATTGATTCACCAATTTTTTTTTTCTTAAAAATGTTAACGAAATTTCATATATAAAAAAATCATTATTTTTAAAACCGCTCCCACGATTTTTAAATTTTTTTTCTATAAGAAATCAGATGGGGTACATCGCGTTCGATTCAAAAAGTTTCAGAAGTATTTTAATCAATTCACTTCTAATTTTGTCGTTTTAAAACAATTTTCCATTTTAAATTATATAATTTCCTTGCATGCATATCTGCAACACTGGGCTATATTAATAATATTTGTATACTCAGATAATACCACCAGCAACTAAACTAAGTTTCGGCCAATGGATAAAATATAGACACCCACAGCTAGTTTATTTCGGACTATAGAAACACAATGTGATCGCACATAAGAGCAAGTTCGTGCGACCCAGTCGTGCATATTTTTTGTACTTACTTTACTTGGGCACTGGGCAGGTATTGGTTTCATATAGGTATACAAAAAAAAAACGGGCTTATAATCAAAACTAACACTACGTTGATGGAGAAGTCCGAGAAAGTGGGTTTTGTCATGCCGTCCGGCGGTCTGTGCGTTCTTGCATCTGTACGTTTGTGCGTCTACTGTACTTGACCTAAAGACCATTTTTATGTGATCCCCTAGAGGGGTTTATCGAATTTTTGTTTTAACTCATCTAGAACGAGTAGGTAGCTGATAAAACAATTTTGTTTTTTATTTCGAATTTTCTCGAAAACGTTTTTGACGATTTTGATTAAACTTTGTACCTGAAATAACAAAAATAATTGTAAGAAAACTGCATTTCAGGTTTTTGCCAAAAAATTCACAGAAGCTAAAAATAAAACCCTTTTCTCAAAAAACGTGTAATGCCTATTTCATTACACTTTTTTACACTGATGATTCAAAAATAGTTCAAACAATATTACATTTAAAAATTAAAAAAAAAAAACTCATACCGAAAAAAAATTAATTTTTTTGTTACTTTTGACTTTTAAAATTTTTTTTATATTATTAGGTGTTTTTTTGGTACTCACAAAAACAGGCCATGTATAAAAGTGATAATACAAGATCGCAAGTTCGAGTGATCCAGTCGATCATATTTTGTATTTACAAATTATGGGTTACGGTGGCGTATGTGTAACATTTTTGTTCAAACATATTATAATTTGATGTGATTTATGCCGGCGGCGGTAGGGTGAATTAAGAATGTAGGCCATACGTGTAATATGTTCCTTCTGGCATGTTACGTTACGATACGGTTACCTTATGAAGGTGTATTAGGTACGATTAATAACAAAAATCGTGCAATCGGACGAACGTTAATGTTTACACATCTTAACCGCAGCTCCCGGCACTCACATTTGTTTATTAGGTTTTTCATTTGGCAAACGCATTTTTCGCTTAGTCAGCAACAACGCAGTAGGGAACTTCATAGCTTAACGAAACATAATTTTTCAGTGTAGGTACAGGAATCGTGACTTCGTCATAGCTGTTCTTCTAAAAATGTAGCATATATGTATATACATAGCTATTAGTACACCCCGAATTATAAATGTTTCCTTAAAAATAATACAGAATTCCAGTTTTTAACAATTTTTTTGGGTTTATATTTAATACATATACATACCTGCATAACACACACTGACAACATTTTTTTGCTATGTTTTTTTTTAAATTATCCGGTATTCGTTGCTAGTTTCATGTTATATTAACTCAACAAACTATTGATTTTTTTTTTTTAAATTATAATTGAAGTCGAAGTAAAATAATATGTATACGTTTTTGCAACTCTCCACGCCAAACTATAACTAATTACCTAAGTCTGAATGAACGAAAATGTGATCTTAAGGTACTACCTCGATCGATATATAAATAAATACCTGATATATATACAAGAATTGCTCGTCTAAAGTAATAATAAGATGTTAAATCTTTGTTTATTTTAATTACAAATTAGCTTAAAATGTAATGACATTCTGTTTCGAATTTTTATTGGTGTATTGACTTTATTAGAAAGCTAACTTTCATTGGTTTAATAATTTAAGTTTGTGACGTTTCACTACTTCTGTTCCACACCAGAAGAGCCAATTCTTTTTTTATTCATTCACACGAATGCTGGCCGCAGTGATAAGATTCATATTTATATATGAAGTGTTATCTCAACCGTATTAAATAAATCATAACTATATAAAATCATAAGAAGCTAAAGCGTATTGGTTGATTTAGGATTAAGAAACTGCATTTGTGGCAGCCAATTTGTATGATTTGATTAATAGCCCTGAAAAAAAAAAAAGTTTCTTACTTCACATGTAGTGTATAATAAAAGGACGATAATAAATAAAAAAATTATTTGCCTGCGCGACTTCCCGTGGAGAACCGCAAGACCTAGTGAATTACAACTCTCAACTTTACTGTATGCGTGGAATGGAGAGGGGACCTACTATTTTCTGCCGAAACTGAACGACCATTAAGAAGATATACAGTCGACTCTCCCTAAGTCGTACTCTCTCTAAGTCGAATTTCTCTCTAACTCGTACTTTTTCGCCATATTTTAACATTCCCTTCAATTTTCCATACAAAAACCATTCCCCAAGTCGAACTCCCCCTAAGTCGAACCTCTCTCTAATGTGGCTTTCGTTTCGACCAATTCAGATTTGGGTGTCAGATCTTAAATTTTACTGGCAAAACGAACACAAAACGTGATTTTATTTTGTTTTATGATTGTATGAGTGCCTTTTTTAAAACGACACTGGGTAAAAGTCACTTTTCTTTGATGTGTTTGCAAGTGCGTGTGAAAATCTGTGTAAATCTTGCTAAAAATCGAGATCTGCAAAATCGACTTCAGATCGACAAAAATTCGATTTTTTTGATCGAAAGGAAAGGAAAAACTTGTCACAAATCAAAAAAATCAAAGAAAAATCGATTTTTTTGGTCGAAACAAAAACCACATAACTCGAACACATTCTCTTGATTACTGGCGTTTTTTTTCACCCCTTTAGTCGAATTTTGTTCAGCACAAAACAAAATAAATAAAAAAAAAACATTTGTAACACCATTTGTAACATCGCATGTGCCATCATCGCCTGTTTCTTCCTCTTCAGAAGAGGTTTTTAATATTTAATTTTATATTTTTGTTTTGTTTCGATGAATTCAGAGTCCTTATTTTATTATTTTTTTTTTTTTAATAAGCAAGAAACTATGTTTTTTTGTTAACTTTTTGTTAGTACGTAGATGAACCTTTTTTTATTAAATAAAAAAAAATAAAAAAAAATCTTTCTCTCTGTAACTCGAATTTTTCCAAAACTCTCTCTAACTTGAGCAATCTTGGTATCCCGTGAAAATTCGACTTAGGGAGAGTCGACTGTATGTATGTAATATTTACGTGAATAACCCGAAAATACGACAATTTTGTCATAAAACGTGTAATGGCTATTTCCGTTACGTGAATTTTTCGCCAAATAACTGAAACGCAATTTTCTTACAATTACTTTGGTCATTTCAGGTACGAAGTTCAATCAAATCGTTAGAGCCGTTTTTGAGTAAATTAAAAAAAAAAAAAAAATGTTTATATGGTAGCTACCCGTTCTAGGTGAGCTAGACCCACTGACTCACCGACACTCAGACAGACAGACGATGTAGATATGTGATCCATATCGTTTTATTTTCATGGTATGATCTGCGATAATAAAATTGGGCTCTAGGGGGCACATTTTGGATTCATTTAAAAATCCAAACCGATATTACGTTAATAGAGAACACGAAAGCAGACGGTCCAGCAATTATGAAACCCTGCCTGTCTATATCTCTAGCCGATATTCATAGAACTTGAACTTTAGGTATTTAGCTCATTCTCTATGAGGACAAGAACCTCTTTTCTAATCTCCAAAAGTAACGGTTCTTTTAATTCGACCGCTTACGAAAAGCTTATATGTATTTCTTTTAACGCCTCAAGATTTTGATAACGAAACGACTAAAAAGACTACTATATGTAAGTAGTCTTTTTTGTTACGTGAAGCAAACATCAAAGTGTTTAGACGATAGAGAATTGTTATGTTAACGTGAAGCTTGGATATGCTGTGCTGAATATCGAAAACGATATTGCTAGCTTTGCGTGGATTCTGTAAGACAAATTGGCCGCGCTCGGGTTACTACTAAAAGCTGTCCGGATAAGTCTGTTTTATTGTAATTCCTTGTTAAAAAAAAAGCTGGTGATAGCTGATGCGACCAACAACAAATTAAAGCTATCTGAAAAATTTTGGATAAGTAGATAAACAACAATTGTCCTGGAATTGTGTTGGCCTGTGTAGTTTTCTTTATATATTTAATCATATAATAAATAAATACAGCTACTCCTATATTTTTGTATATTATACTCTTAAATTAAAAATTATAGATATAAAATCAGTAAAACGTCTTTGGGTCTGTTGTTAAAAAAACTAATAACAACTTTCGATGGATCGCAAAGTCGGTTGCATTGAATATGAAAAAAACTTAGTTTTAACTCCTGCTGCCGATCAATCGGCAAATTCTTCAATTCGGGTGATAACCTTAATTGAAAACAATCAAAAATTACACTACTTATTTCATGTTTATTTATGTATAAAATCACATATATCTCTAATGCCATATTCAAAAGAAAAAATATTCGTTTTTTTTTTTTTTTTTTTGTATGATTATAATAATAAATTTTTATAACATTAAATATATAATGACGACAAGATAGCCAATTTATAATGTCTAAGCATCCTAACGAATGTTTAATTTGTAACACAATGTGCATATAATTTCAAAATATTTCTTTTTGTTTGTAAAATTTTAAGATATTATAAACTTGTTCAATAGCTAAGTGTCTGGCAATTTATATATGTATTTGTCATCTTTATTGATAAGGATTATTATAATGTTGGTTTAAAAGAGAATATATAAATAGAAGTATGCGAATTCATTTTCGTATATTCAGTTGAATAAACAATAAAAGGAAGGAAAATAAACAATTTTAATTAATTCAAAAGATTTCAATTAAAACTAAGAATAATTTATTAAAACAAAAAAAAAATAGAATTATTGAACTTGGTCTATGTATCAATATCAAAGATTATAGAATCATATTAAAATTGACTTGCAGTAGTATTAATATGGTATTTGAATTTATGCACCTTCAAGTTTGGACTTGAATGTATAATTTCAAATGCTATTGCGATTCAACTAACTTTAAACTAAGTTAGACAAAATGAAATTTAAAATCATTCAATCATAGTTGAAATCATTGTTAGAATAAATTTATATCTATTGAACTAATTTGTATTGGTCTGATGCAAGTAAGATATTTGTTCAACGACGTATTTTATAGCCTCTGATGGACCAGCCATCAAAATCTTCAAAACTTAATATTCAACATTCCTTCGAAAATGATAGCTGGTAAATCATAAATCTTTAGACTTGGCTTGCATGAAATATTTTGTACGCGGTTGTTTCATTTCATTATTGCCTAATTACACAGAGTAATCTGCCGGTTTTTTAATGATTTAACATCATTACCGTATCTCTAATCGACCGTGTAAAAAACCATTCATGCGCACCTAGACTTAAATAAATACTTAATATCCAAATTTCTTATTGAAATTAACTAAAATATGCCAAACAAAATTTGCATGGACGCTGCCATAAGGAATTCTTATACAGAAAAAAGATAATAGTCTGAATGCCGTAATAAATTCAGAATACTTTAGTGTAGTTTTTTTGCTAACCGTAGTGGGTTGAATAGTTTCGGGCAGTTTGTCTTTACATTTTGAAAAATCGGTTTGAAGCTATGATTTCAAATTAAGCCGAATTAAATCACTATTCCTTATGTGATGACAATCAAAGTTTTTTAAAAACAAAACATTTTGAGAGCTTTCCTTATCACAAAAGATGATCTACTATTTCACCAGATTCTTGCTTACAAATAATAAATTATTTTATAAATATATATGTATATGTATACATGTAAATATATGTTTTTACTGTTTAAATGTAAGAATACACTCATCAACTTCGGCATTAAGAATATATTTGACGAACTCCACAGCTTTTAGCGATGTCTCCGAATGACCAAGATATAAAAACTTAATAAACTCAATTTCCACCAAACTTCGTAAGGTTACCAAAATGTCGGCATCATTTTCGCTCATGGCAAATTTTATCCAACTGTCTAAAGAAAGCGTGCTTGTCCGTGCAATCTGTTCGTTATTTTCATCATTTGTTAGTTCATCATCAACACCCTGCGTCTCGACCAAATGTTCTCTACCACACTGTAATGCAACCATAACTGGCGGTACTAAAGTATTCATATTAATGCTGTAGTTGTTGAAGAGTTTCGATTTCTCGTAGAAGACAAGCCAATCGTATGGTAGCTTATTGGCGAATTCTTTGAGTGACTTCTTTCCTGGTGGATTGAGGGATGAGCTCCGTTGCAAGAGTAGCTGTTTATCGGTGCCCGATTTGATGTTCATTCGCTTGCGATCGATAAGAGCAATATTTGGATAAAGACCGGCCAGCAAGCAAAGACGAATTAAATTCCAATCGTAGTTATTTGAATTTCCCGATGAAATAGCGTATTTGCTGACAATAACATCGTAAATCTGTTTTCTTGTAGAACAAAATATTTCCATGCAGGGCATGGAAAGAAAATGCTTATTACAAAATTCTTGCTTTCTCCTCCTGTTGTTTCTTATAGCCATATACGAATCGTACAGAACGAGAATCCCCATCTGGTCGCTAAAATAGTCGCCGGAAAGTGATTTGCGTTGAACTGATGCAGTACCATGAAGAGCCCGATCAGTGGGTAAGATAAATGGATCTTTTACTGAGTGAAAAGCTACGATGGTAGTTAGTGGCTCAACGCACTTAAAGAATATGCCGTACATAAGAGCTTTGCCCAACTGTATATCCACTGGTATATCAACTAAATGTCTACCCAGCTCGGTTATTAGTTCGTCATCCGTAAAAACCCCAATGATTTTAAGTTTCTTCACAGCATTTTGCACAATTAGGCCTGAGGGCGGGTTAAGTGCTCTCGATAAGAAACTTTGTACGTCTGACTGTGGATCAAACGATTTGGCATAGAGACAAATTTCCGTTAATGGAATGCGCATGAGTTCTGGAATGCAATGCGGACTCATTTGATAGAATCTTTCATTCGAATACAATCTGTAACATACTCCGTTTTGAGTACGTCCAGCACGTCCGGATCTTTGTCGGGCATCTGCTTGAGAGATCCACACGGAGCGCAATTCGGAGGATGATGTGACAACGTCATGCGTCTTCATCTTAACTTTACCCGAATCTATTATGTATGCGAGATCAGGAATTGTAATCGACGTCTGCCCTATGTTGGTGGAGAGAATTATTTTGCGATTTCTTTGCGGCTGCAGTGCCATTCGCTGATCGCTCGATTCCATTTGACCATGCAATATAAACATTGTATAAGTTCCTGAAGGGAGTGTGCTCTCTATTAAATCCCTTTGCATGACAATGTCATTATAGCCAGGTAAGAAAACCAATATTGCTCCTGGATGTTTGCTGCGATATAGTCCTTCTATTAGAGACAAAATCAAATAGTGATCTACCTCGTTATCGTCATGGAATTGCTGTGTATAAGCAGAAAGCAATGTCTGCTTTTCCATCAATTGTATATCGTTATTCTGATGAGACATTCCCAACAATTTCAAACAAATGCCATCTTCAAATGCAGCAGCATAGGTTAGAGCAGATTTTCCCGAAAAATCTCGAATATTGATATCGGCATTAAGTTGAAGAAAACGCTTAACATATCGTGGAAGATTACACTGAGCGGCAGTTATTAGTGCGGTTTTTCCACTCTTAGAATGGCATAAATCAATAGCAACGCCCTCGTTTTCTATGTAGTACTGCAGTTGATCAAACAATTCGATTGTACTTTCAAGTCGTCCGCTGGCATCTAAAATTTCATTTATAATCAGATCGAAGTTTGTTTGTGTAAGCATATCGGCTTGAACTATTTTTGCTGGGGTTTGAGCTGCAGCTAGGCGCAAATATTTCTCCATCAATGATGAACGATAGCCGGTGTGGAAAAGTATATCTTCCAAATGGTAAATTTTGACATTGTAGCCTTGCCCGGGCACATTTATTATAGGGCAATCGTTGAAAAATGACGATAGCAAATTAATGTCCATTGTAGCCGACATCAGCAAGACTTTAAGGTTTTTATTGTACTTTAATTGTTCTTTAACGGTAATCAGAATGAAATCGGTGTCTTTGTCACGCTCGTGTATTTCATCAATGATTAAATGAGTGATTTTCTGAAAAAAGTCTCTGGCATCTCCCATTATAGATCGCAAAACACAACCACTTGTTGTGTAAATAAGATTTGTAGTCCTCCGCATGCGACCTGAAAAAAAATATATTTTTTTATTACAATTTCAAAAAAAAAATTAAATAGAAAAATTATTTTAACTCATTATTTTTTTTTTTTTTCAGAAAATTATGCAATTTTGTAAAATAAGAAAAGTTGTTTCAACTAATTATTTTTAGTTGCAAATTTGTAATTATTTATAGCTAATTATTCAATTTTTTTGGAAAATTAGAAAAATTATATCGACTTATTATGTATTTCTACAAATATTAGATATTATTTCTAGATTATTATTAAAACTTTTAGGGCAAAAAGTCCATGCAAACCCTCAATGTGAAGACTATTGCTCCATTTTATGGGAACCACACGATCTTAGGCCCCATTTCAATGGTGGCAAGAAAAATCTTGGATGAAGGTTCTGTAACGTGCTGAAGTTACCGTGACCGCTAGATCGCTTTCCTCTAAAAAGTCAGGGATCATCGCCCTAATCTTGAGGCTGTAACCTTTTTCGAGTGTAGATGTATTTGGTGAAGCTCCCTAGGATAAGTTTCACTTCAATAACGCATATGTTGTTTGTTGACGATACCGTTTCGAGGTAACGAGGCAAACATTTTTTCACTGCGACTGCGCTGCTCAAGGGACCACTACAGTTTTGCGACTGATGGTAAAGTGTAAACTGGTCTAAACTCAAGTTTACAATCTTGTGCAATACAGACAAAATATAGAAGCTTTTCGGATTTAATTAATTCAAGTTTGAGGAACATATTTTGACTTTCACTCTAGCCACACAAGACACAATAATATCAAACGGTTCTTTTTTTCGTTACGCTAAAATTTAACTCTCGATGCACCCAAAAAAGTTTCACTTCCAAAAATTGTAAAGATATATTTATTCAAAAGTAATGACTTTGTCAAAGAAAAAGTCATTTGTGAGCACATGAAACACAAGGAATTTAAGTTTTTTAATTAACTTTTCTGGAAAAAGTTTTGTTTTAATTTTTCATATCCGCCAGGCCATGCTATGGAAAGGCTCTTCATTTAATAAGTATGTACATAATGTACTTGGCCTGTGTTTTAATAGGTTTTTAATTAATAATTAAAAGGGTAAATGGCGAAGCAGGGTGCCGGGAAGTTTGGTAATTTGAATGTAATAACAGAGTATAGAGCTTTAAAAGCAGCTTGGATATCCAGAAAAGATAAAGATTTTCTTTTTTGGGCGCCTCAGGAGACAGTAAATTATTAATTATGGAAGTGACTCTAGACATGCCAATAATAACAGTTTTGGTTTATAAAAGTACTGTTAATGCAGCCTCCGCCAGTGGGCATACTTCAGGCATCCAGAGTTTTGTTTTCAAGTCGCGCGAAGCGCGTTAATGCACGCCCACTTTTAATGGCATGTCTCTAGTCCATAAATTATACTAGGCATCTGAGCAGTGTTCTAAATATAAGACAAAAAAAAAACTAACAAAAGGTGATTCACGCAAGCTACCATTTTCGAACATCTTTATTTGGAGAGCATGTCATCTATAATATTTCGGCCAGTTCAAAGATTTCAGGAGTAGATAGGTGACTCAAGAAAATTGGCATTGAATATATTTTTGATGAAAAATTCTATGGATACTCAGACTGCCTTCAATTTTGATGATAGGTGTTTCCTTTTTACTTGCTCTACCAATAGGGCAAGTATTGGTTTCGTTTATAAAAAAATATTCAAAGTTGTAATCAAAACTAACACTACGATAATCGAGAAGTCCGAAAAAGTGGGTTTCGTCATGCCGTCCGTCGGTCTGTGAGCCTGTTCGTCTGTGCGTCTTGGCGTCTGTGCGTCTGTGCGACGGTGCGTCTACTGTAATTTGAGCTAGAGTCTAAACGGGTGGACCGATTTACATGAAATTTGGTACAAAGCATTTTTATGTGATTCCCTAGAGGGGAAATACGAATTTTTGCTTAAGCTCATCTAGAACGGGAAGCTGCCATACAAATATTTTGGTTTCTTCAAATTTTCTCGAAAACGGCTCTAACTAATTACTCTATCTAATCAAACTTCGTACCAATAATAAACAGGTCAATTGTAAGGAAATTGCGTTTCAGGTTTTTCTCAAAAAATTCACATAACGGAATTAGGTACTCCACGTTTTTTGAGAAAATGGTCTTATTTTTGGGTTATTCGCATAAATCTTTTTGATGGTTACGCCGATTTTGTTATAATTTTGCAATTTGGTGCTTATTAATAGTATAAACAATATTGCATTTGAAAATTTTGAAGAAACATTATTTTTTTAGTTTTTTGACACTTTTAATAATTTCTCATCAAATAAATATGTACATCATCCTTCTTCAATTTGTAATTACACACAGTTGTTGTTCACAAGGGCAAGTTCATTCGATCAAGTAGTGCATTTTTTAAAAATTCATATGAACATATTGCTTTCAGCGAAGGTTTATTTATTCTAAGGAAGTGACTAAGGAAACGTGACAATTTAGGACAGTTCTGTTTATGAAGGTACTCTTTATACGGCCCCGCAAGAGCAAGGCCCTGAACCGATGGGCTAACTTAGGGCACACAAACATTTTTGTTTGCAAGCCTTCCGAAGCGCTTCGATCCACGCATACATGTAATGTCGATAAACTGTTATAAATTGGCATGTCTTTAGTCTTGTTTTTGCTTTATCTCTGAGACAATTCTACCTGATTTTGTAATTTGCTTTACCTCTATATATTATAAATCTATTTAACTAACTGAAATCTTTTAAAACTTACTTTCTAAACGTATTTGGTAGCCAACTGTATCACCAATTGGTTCGGAGCGTTCTTCAGCCACACGATTGGCCACAGTTACAGTTGCTATACGTCGTGGCTGTGTACAAATGATTCGGCATGGTTTGTTTAGCCGTGTACACTCCTCAAGAATGTACTGGGGAACCTGGGTCGTCTTTCCAGAGCCAGTTTGGCCATTTATGATAACAACCTTCGGAATAAATTTTCTTTTTAGAGTAATTGTTTGTTATTTGGTTAAAATTGACTTACAGAATTATTACGAATCACTTCATTGATTGCATTTTGATACATGGCAATCGGCAATTCCATTCGGTCTCGCTGCATTTGTGGATTCATCCTGGGCGGTCTTGGTGGTACCAGACGAGGACCCAGTTGCTGCAACATGCAGCCCTTGCGGAATCGGTTGCGCTCTTGGTTGCAATTGTCGATGCTTTCTTCTAGCATCTTCTCTTTAAGGTCATGCAATAGAGGTTTATCGAAATAAGCTCTGGTTTCTTCTGACAATCCCAAAAGTTTGGTGTGTCCTAATGTAATTCGTTTTGCGCGTAGACTTATGTGTAATTCACGTTTATCTTTGCTGCCAAAGCTCTTCGATTTCAAGCCAATAGATGCCGCATATTTATGCAGAAACTTTCGGTGATCATTTGGCAGGGCAGTAAGAATGAGGGTTTCAGTTTCTCCATAGTCCAAGAAGTGAGTTATTTTGGCTTTAAGTTCTCTTTGCAAATTTCGGGGTAAATTACTGTTTTCTTTGGACTTTGGTTGCTGCTTATTTGAGTTATTAGCCATTATCCCAATGGGTACTACTGGAAAATTGCGCACAAAAAATCTTCTCAAGCACAAAAATATTAGTGGTAGTGCAAAGTTTCTTAATTGGTGTATAGTATAGTATAGTTAAAACAAATATTAACTTTTCGATGCTGCTGCAGCACTTTTTTTTTATTGTTTTTATTTGGGAAAAACAAGCGAAAAGAATTTGCAATTTTTTAGTTAAAATATACAAATGAGTTTTGTGGGTACCGTATACACCATTCCGTATGGAGCTGTCACATGGTATGTATAACTATCTCTTTCACTACTAGTCAAAGAAAAAGGTTTGTTTGTTTCAGAAGATGATCTGCGCCATGCCAGTTTAGTCGTGTTCCATTGGGGGTTACAAAGTACTTTTTAGTACTTCCCAGTGGATGAAGAATGTAACGCTTTCATTTTGCCGAATGTAAAATCTAACCTCAGTGTTAATGTAATTTTGGTTGTTTGTTTTTGTATTTTATTCTAAATTAGATAAAACATCAACAAAATAAAACATCAACAAATATTTTTTTTTACTGATGGTGTTTTTATCTTGTGTTGATACATTAGGTATAGTTACTATATTAGCCGTAACGGAATTAGATGCAGGTATGGGTACCAGCGTTGAATGTGAACCACATTTAAACGTCAAGTTTTTTTCTGCATTTCATTTGACATTTCTCAATTAGGCTTTTCCAGAAACTATCTTTGTCTTTTCTCTTTCTAATTTTGACATAAAAATATGTAGGGAAAACAAACAATCGACCAATCACAATCACATGTTTTTGTTTTCCCTACATATTTTTCTGTCAAACTATTGATTTTTTTTTACTTGTTTGGCACTGAAGTCTGGTGGAAGTTCCAAATTTCAGGCTAACTCAATTTGAACAATGGAACGATACACAATCGAGCAATGCGTTAAAGTTATTCAATATGACAATGGGCTTTCAAATCAAAATGCATATCGTGCACTTCGTGATTTTTTCGGCCAATTTAATCATCCAAATGTGCTACAATCGGAAAAATCGTTAAAAATTTGAGCAAACCGGGTCTGTAGGAGATGTGAAAACATGATGTGCATGCTCGTACAGCTCGTACTGCAGAAAATATTGCTGCTGTTCGAGATAGTGTGGCTGAAGAGCCGTCCACCTCAACTCGTCGTCGTGCCTACAAGGTGCAATTGACTCAAGAACTAAAGCCTCTTGACTATTTCAAGCGTCGTCAATGGTCAGAATGGTGGTAAGAAATTGCAACAGTGGATGATCAATTTTCGATGAATATCATCTTCAGTGATGAGGCACATTTTCACCTCAGTGGATTCGTCAATAAGCAGAATAGCCGCATTTGGGCGAATGATAATCCAAGAGTGATTGTCGAAAAACCAATGCGCCCACAAAGAGTAACTTTTTGGTGCAGCTTATGGGCTGGCGGCATCATCGGGCTGTATTTTTTCCAAAATGAGGCCGGTCAGGCATTTACTGTGAATGGTGTTCGCTATCGTGAGATGATAAGGAACTTTTTATGGCCCGAATTGGAAGATATGGATTTGGACGATATGTGGTTTCAACACGACGGTGCCACTTGCCACACAGCTAACGAAATAATGGCTCTTTTGCGCGACAAATCCAATGGCCGTGTTATCTCACGTGGTGGCGATGTCAATTGGCCGCCAAGATCATGTGATTTGACACCGTTGGCTTTCTTTCTTTGGGGTTATTTGAAAGAAAAGGGGTAAGTCGATAAGCCAGCAACAATTCAAGAGCTAAAGGATGAGATAATTCTGCACATTAACGGCATAGAACCTCAATTATGCCTCAGCGTCATCGAAAATTTGGACCATCGGATGGAGGTGTGCCACCGATGTGGCGGCGGCCATTTGGCCGATATTTTGTTCCATACATAATTGAACCATACCAATATTATCATAATAAAAAGAAATGACAATAATTTGTGTTTTATTCAAAATCAACATCGGAAATTAAAATTTAACCACCCTTTATAATACTTAATTATTCTATTAAAAATTATCCCTTACCGCCATATTATTCACTAGATACATCCAGATTAAAACTAAATCCAGATGTATTTACATTGAATTTGTATGCTTTACATCCTGGATTTAAATTTTTAATCTGAGTGAATAATATGGCCGTTATTGTGTGTAATTACAAAATATTCTAATTACTCATTACTCTATATAGTTTTGTAACTAAAAGATTATTTAATTACATATTACTCTTTGTAATTAAAATCCAATTACCATCTACTTCTTGCTGTTTGTAATTAAACGTTTTGAGTTTTGATAAAGAATTAAACAGCTTAATCGGTTATATCAATTACTTCGTTACATAAAGTAATCGGTAGTGTAGTTTTCGTTGACTGTGAAGTCGGTGTTCAGGGGATCGAGGATCGATATCCAGTGTGTTCAACAAAACAACAACAATATTTTTTCGTGGGTAATGCCACTTGTAAGGAAGTGGTACATCTTTCAAGTGTATATCTTGTCATGTCCAACTACCTCTCATCGTAACCGTTAAAGTTCAGCAGTAAATTATAGATCCCCTCCATTCCTGCCGACTAACAACACGTACACAAGAATGGTTGAGATTCTAAGACACTAGAACCTTGTTCTACAAGAGCTGTGACGCCACCAAATGTATTTTGTTAAATGTAATTGAATATTTAAGACCCTGATAGGTATTGATTCATAACTAATTTTGTTTCCAAAAAAAACTAAGATGAAATTTATGAGATTTACATAATAGCGGGGTATTCAGGAAGCAAGGTGGTTAAGACGAAAAATAACAACAATCCATTGGATTTTCCAAAAGAAACTAGCCAAGCAACGCGTCGTAGATTATATATAGATTATATTAGGTTTCTAGAAATTTAATAAAATAAGCAGTTCGAAATTCGACAAGATGATTTGCATATGGGTAGGATCAAGAAAACTACACAAAATTAGAAAATCTTTGAAAAGTTTTTATTATTCATTCAACTCAAAACAAAACAGGTTTACCATTCATCCAGAATCGGCATCGTCGTCTGACAGATCATCATCACCATAATCGCTATCAGTTAGTTCATCTGAATCCAATTCATCTTCGACACCTATTTTGAGTTCTTCGATCTTCTTTAGCAGATTATCTCTTGAGTGGGGAATTCGTTTAGGGACTGGTTTCTCAGCATCAGCAGCTTCTTCTGCACCATCAGCAGAGGTAGTTTCTTTGTTTTCTTCATCCTGATTCTCTGAGGTGTCCACTTCGCCTTTCCGCATATAACGAAGGAATGCTCTACGCTTTCTTTCCGGAAATGATTTGATCAATCTATCCATTTCCAATTTTAGTTTGAGTTCTTCCTCTGGCGTGGGTAATGCAGGCTCGATTTCTACTTCATCTGCTGACTTTAAACACTTTGCACAGACCTTATCCGATTTCGCGCAGTCCCTACAGAGAACATGATAGGCTTTGCGAACGTTTCGTTGTTGACATTTTACGCAAGTTTTCGGCTGCGAAAGGGGTTTGTATTTCTTGTATTTAATTTTCCATTCAATCACATGCTTACAACGCTGACAAACTTCGGAAATGTGCAATGAATTTATCATTTGCTGTTGTGGTGTTTTGTCGTGCAAATCATTTTTAAAAACATGACGATTTTTGTATTTTTGTGTACGAGTTCGTACTGCATTGCCTTTCTGTGAACTCATACTAGATCTAAGGAGAATATAAATATGAATGTAAAAAACGTAATTATTAACGCAATCAAGTTGAATTTATTACCGCTTTTATTAATAATTAAACTAGTTTTTTTCAATAGCAATTGCAATTTGCAATAAATGCAAACAACGTGTTGATAAACAGAAAAATAGAAGTTTTCATAAAACATTCATAACCTCACAGATAAATGTCATTTTGAATGTGGATCTAACTGTGGATTGTAAGTTCTTTTTTAATTGAATGCATACTAGGTTTGTGTATATGATAGATGGTAAGCTCTGTTCGCTTTTCAAATTAAATTCATGCGAGTTAGTGATGCCACTTTAATAAAAAGATTATTTCGCTTTCAATTGTTTTCTTTTTACAGGTTTTAATTCCAATTCGAATGAGATATGAAAAACCCTCCTCATGTAGTAGGATACTTACATCAATCCGGCGACAGACTTAAGTCGTTTTCGCTTGGACGTTCGGAGCACTCCTTTTCCTCTAACCGAGTAACGTTTTCGGAGTTTTTTCTGTTCCCAATTTCATTCAAGAAAAGACGAGGAACACACAAAATAGAGATATAAGCT
The DNA here is from genome assembly GCA_932273885.2 of Leucozona laternaria. NCBI lineage: Eukaryota > Metazoa > Arthropoda > Insecta > Diptera > Syrphidae > Leucozona > Leucozona laternaria. Next base: position 46,164,475 of record OW026367.1, read on the forward strand.
AGAAATCTTATTATAATTATGGTGATATTCGATAGTGTGTTTAAGTTTGGGAAGTCGATGCCATCTTTTGAATCAAAAAGTAGTAGATTAGTCTGAAAATTTCATCAAAAACGACATTATTTGATGACTCCGATAATTCAATCGAAGGCTTTTGGAATTGAAGGGGTGAAAAAGGATAGTAAAAGCAGTATGCCTACTCCTTTTACAAATCATTGCATAATTTTCTAGTTTCTGTTTTTAATTTAATTTTGTATGGATAGAAAATAAAACAAAAAGCAAGTTCAATTCAAAGACGCATTCACTAATGTAGTTTCTACGTAGTAAAAATTCAACTTGCTTTTGGAATACAAAATTGCACTACAAAGCTATTCAATCCTTAACTGTCATATTCATCACAAATGTAAACATATGAAATAAGAATCAATTGCGTTTTGAGAACTTAAAATAAACTTTTTTTTTAACAGTTTAAATTAAATTAAATTTATGTTTTCATATTGCACCTTTACTTTCACTTTAAAAAATATCTTCCACCAAAAAGAAAACTTGTATTTTCATCGAACAGCTGATTGTGAAATGTCAAAATCATTATCCACTAACTTTATAGTCGAAATTTTTAAAACTACGTCGTAGTGGAAATTTCAACTAATTTTTTAGTTGTATTTATCCCATCAGAGTGAGTTGACTACGTAGAAACTACATTAAGTAATGCGCATGCCTTACTAAATGACCTTTGATATAATTATTTATTCAAATAAAAACGGTCGAAATTATAAATTAACTACTTAATAACAACAAAAACTTCTTTTCTTTTATATTTCCAGAAAGTTCACCAAACATATTTAATGAAAATGCTCGATTTTAAGTTGTGTCTTTTGGATTTAATTCGCCCTTCAGGATCGTGCACAAAGCCAAAGAAAACGCTCAAGGACATATGTGCTACATATCCTTCTGATTTTATGAATAAATACAACAATGTCAACGTTATAGTTTTCAATGAGAATATATCAATGGCAAGCAAATACGATACACGACAATTTGAAAGGACAGGTTTTGGGAAACCTTACCAGTATTCGTTTAGGAATCGCTCACAAAGCAGAAGTTCTAGTACTTCTTGTCGATCATCAAAATCTAAATTTGATTACGATTCTGACGACTTCAAATGTGGCTGTTCATCAAGTAACGGCATAGAATTTAAAATGGAATTCACATCACAGGATACGGATAGTTTCGGTGCTTATGACACTGATGAAGCGCGAGATAAATTGGATTCGTTTTGTACTCTTTGCACTTCATCATTTAGCTACACCCAATGTTGCAGGTTTTGTGAGACCTCAATGTGCGGATGTGGGTCGAGGTGCAATTCGGAAGGAAGCCATGGTACTCACGACAGCACAAGAAGATCACTTTCTAAGTCAAACAGGTATGTATAAATATTTTAATATGTATGTAAATAGCTGATGGGCCTCCTAAAAATTAAAACTATAAAAATATCTCTATAAGGATCTGCCAGTTTAAAGCCATTATATTTTTCCCTTTATTTATGTAATCTGTTTTTAATATTGCTACGGTAACGCCGCCGTTGCCTTTATCCGCAGGAACAATGGGTAGGTACGTTAAGAAGACATAAGGGACCTGAAGGCAAGTTCTCGTCTTTGATTGGCCAGCTGTCGAAAAATTCATTCAAGAAATATCTCTCTTCCATCCAATTCAAGTGTTTTTGTGAAAAAATATCAGCTGATTATATTAGGTTTGTTTGGTATCTTTTCTCAGTAAAAGAACACCAAAGTGAAAACAAATTTCTCAAAAATGTAGAAACTTACAAGAAGGTTAACAAAAACGCATTGAAATTGAACTACTTTGTGTACACAAAACGTCAAAATCTCACTCGCATCAACAACAATCACATGCTAAAAGTCCCGTTTTGCTAACAATTTGCGTTTAATTTATAAAAAAAAAAAATACTTAGATTATACATTTTCCAAGTTATCTATTATTTGGATAATTAATTTTCATTTATCAGACACCACAATTTGAAATTAAAAGCAAAAGATGCTAACAGCTAGGTGCTTTGAGAGTCCTTAAGGCTTAACTACATAAGCCAAAAAGTACTTTTGTACAAAAGTAAAAATATTTTTTTTCCCGCTAGCGCAGTTGTTTTGTGAAGAAGAATATACAATTTTTTATAACCAAACAATTTCAAGTAACCAAACAGACATAATGGGCGCGTTCAATCACAAAATTTGAAAATTCAGCTTAATTTATATTGTTGAACGCACATAAAGGATTTACATTAAAACGAAATAAAATAGAACTTTAATTATATTCTTGATAATTATATTCTTGAATTCAAAATTAAGCATCAGTAGTGATGATACCTATATGTATGTAACTAAATCAGGAACAAAATATAGCAAGACTATGTAAAGTTCAATGAAAAAATTGTTCCATAATATTGCGATGAAGAATTCTGGGAGCATTTTTCTATGAAAAGTCAACATTTTGATTTAAAAACTCACTTATCAATAAACAATAAGTTCTTTTATGTAAAAAGTATTAATTTGTTGAATGATGATGAAAAAAATTATTCATCACAAATCAACCACCAAACAGAGCGAAAATCATAAAGTTCAACTTCAAGGTATAGTACTTTACTTCCTCATTTCCCCCACCACAATCATTTTATTCTGAATTTTCAGATGAGAATTCTTGTCTGAAAATTCAGATGAAACGTAAGAAAACGTAAACGCAAAAGTCACTAAAAGCCATCCAACTTTTTATGACAGCTGGCCAATCAGAAGCTCCAAAACATCAGAATTCTGAAAATTCAGATGTAAACTTAGAGGATATATAATATGGAGTGCTCGTTTCTATCCTTAATGCATTGTAACGCCTGGGCCCTTGATAGGGGGCGCTATTTCGGTTAAGATAAAGTCTTAGAATATCGTACAGCTGCTATCAAAATCATAATTTGTTTATTTTCTCTCTTAATTGTTCTAATTTGAAGTAATTCTTGTAATTAATAAGGGCGAGTTTCACAGTCGACACTTACCAGAATAAGTGGCACTTAAGTTTCCCATATTAGGAATTTAAGCTAAATTTCATAGCCAGCGTAAGTGGAACTTAAGTCACCAACATCGGAGACTTAAGTGCCATTTACTCAGGTAACAGTGCACTGTGATATTGGGAATTAATCTTTCACATTCCCCACTTAAGTGTCACTTTACTGACTGTGAAAATGGCCCTAAGTGTTTGTTTATTATTTTAAAGATTTCAATATCTTCTTTTTAGTTTTTTTCACCAATGTGCAGAAAAACTTCAAACAGCGACGCCTATGAAAGGTCTGCATTCGAATAAAAACAAATTGGTTGAGTGCCGGGACTCACGGTTAATATGTGTAAACATCAACGTGCGCGGATCTAAAACGAACTTGTTTTTGCTTCAAGGGGATCTTAAGATGATTTTTTTCACTGAACGCACCCATCCTAGCATGCAGATCGTAACCACAGATTAGCCAAATGAAGATGAGAATCCCCAGCAGCCATTTTAATTTGCCTACAAGCTTGAACTGGCAGTTATCAGATAAAAAATGAGAATGTGTGTATAAAAATCTCACACATAGACAGTAGGGATCTTCACACACCTGGTTAAATTGTTGTTGCAATTCACATCTATTCATCGACGCGGGAAAAAATTACAAATACAACCATGTAAACAAATGGGTTTTGGAGGGTGAAACGTACGAAACATTCTCATCTTCATATGGCTAATCTGTGATCGTAACGTTGTACACCGTAACGTTGAACATCGTAACGTTGCACGACGTAACGTTGCACACGAACGTTCACGTTTTTTTTCACTCTACCGCCAGCATAGGTGTTTACACATCAACAAGCACTCCATATTATATATCCTCTAATGCTGGATTTACACGACTGACAAATTGGCAGTATTCTGGCATTTTACTATCAAAAAAATGGCAGAACAATGGAAAAATTCATTCTTTTGGCAGTATAGTGACAGAAAAATGCCAATTTGTCAGTTGTGTAAATGCAGCATAAGGATGTAAATCACAGATTAGCCATATGAAGATGAGAATGTTTCGTACGTTTCACCCTCCAAAACCCATTTGTTTACATGGTTGTATTTGTAATTTTTTCCCGCGTCGATGAATAGATGTGAATTGCAACAACAATTTAACCGGTGTCTGAAGATCCCTACTGTCTTTGTGTGAGGTTTTTATACTCACATTCTCATTTTTTATCTGATATCTGACTCAAGCTTCTAGGCAAATTAAAATGGCTGCCGTGGATTCTCATCTTCATGTAGCTAATCTGTGATGTAGATCGTAAAGGCTTAACTACATAAACCCAAAAAGTGAAAAAGCACAAAAGTGAAAATTTTCAAACTCATTTTGGAATAGTTTTTCTGACTGAAAAACTTTTAAAAATGATGCAGAAAGATTAAATTTTGGTTTGAAAAAAAATTTGTATATTCTTTTTCACAAAACAACTGCGCTAGCGGGAAAAAAAATATATTTACTTTTGTACAAAAGTACTCTTTGGCTTATGTAGTTAAGCCTTAATGCTTTGAACGCGCCCAAAATCTATTTTATGTGTTTTTCGTTTCTACCAAAAAATTGTATTTTTTTTTTAATTTTTATAAGTTTTTCCTTTCGACCAAAAAAAAAATCGAATTTTTGTAGTTCTGAAGTCGATTTTTCAGATCTCAATTTTTAGCAAGATTTACACAGATTTTCACACACACTCGCACACACATCAAAGAAAAGTGACTTTTACCAGTGTTGATTTAAAAGTGGCAGAAATGCAATCACAAAATAACATCACGCTTTGTGTTCTTTTTGCCAGTAAGATTTAAGATCTGACACCCAAATCTGAAATGGTTGAAACGAAAACCACATTAGTTTTAATTAATTTTTAAGATTACTTAAATGCAAGAAAAATATATTTTTATAAAAAGTAAATAACAACTAAAAGTTTTTTAGAGACCTAAAGCAGTTCGTGCATACCTAAAGCCCACTTAGAATTATAACATTTTCAGTAAGGTACCTATAGCATTATAGCTACACATTTCCTTGAACTTAAAGTGAAAGTAGAAACATCACCGTCAGTCAATACTATAGCTGCGCGATAATCAATCAATTATTGTTTAAATATGAAAATATTATTTAGGTTTAAAAAAAAACACCGTGCACAAAAGCCAAGCTTCTATGACCTTGCAATAGGCGTAAACTGCATTAAGTTGCTTTAACAATTGAAAAAACTGTACAGAGACGTTTGCTCGAATATATGTAGCCATTCGCTGGCTGCCATCTTTCCACAACGCACCATCTATCGAGAGTGAGAGTAGGTTTAAATTGAATCTTATATCTTTTATTTGAGCCCCATAGCTACGTTTAGAAAATACACGCGCATTTCAAGATGAAGAAACTAATTTTAAGATTATTAACAATAAAAAACTTTTTTTTTCTTATTTCAAGCCACCCAATGGGTTACGCTTATACGATCTACAAGTCTAAACGGTTAATATCGATATGATGAATGGTCTGTGAAAGAAGAGATATCCAAGTTTATCATTTTTTTTCTGAAGATTTATATGGCATTCACAGACAACGTGCATATATACGCAACACGCACAGTGAGGTAGACTTGTTGAGATACACTTTGAAATGTTTAAATTTTTAAATTTATATTTTTTACTATCTACAATCTATTAGATTGTGTTTAGGTCTTTTTTTCCGAATATACAACAGTGAAATATTTTTAATTTAAAAATTAACTATGCATAAAAAAAACGTTGAGAAACTTTTTAGGAAAATCGTATTCTACTCCAGAACGGATATATCCGCAATCCTGAATCAAAATCGAAAGTGGCAAATGGAAAACGACATAAGTCTATCATTTAAAAAAAAGATATGAGGTTTTCGGGACCCACGGTTAAGATGTGTAAACGTCAATGTTCGTACAAGTGAAGGAGGTTTGTTGTTGAACGTACCCAATAACAACGCAATGTGTGACATGTAATATGTGACCGTAAAGCCCGAACCACACTACTCTCGTGTGGTGTGTTGGGGAGTAGTGTGTCGCTGTCATTCCAATGTAATTATTTCATAGATTTCGAAACAACACATCACACGATACAAATATGGATCTACGCATATGAAATACATTAGAGCGATAGCGATACATGACTCCACAACACACCACACGAGAGTAGTGTGGTTCAGGCTTAATGCGTGACACGGAACGTGTTGCACGGGAGCGGGTCAAAATTTTGCTTTCAAAATTAAGCTTTGCAAAATTCTGGAAATAAATATTTCTTGAAATAAAATTCAGCTTATTTTGATTGTTTTACACATTTACACATTTAATGGATTCCACTTGGGTGTGTTTATAAAGTATTCACGAAATTTACTACCCTCAAAGAGCAAGAGCTAGCTATATCAATTAACCCTCTATAAAAGCCATGTTGGCAATCGATTAAAAGAAAAAGAACAGGATGGCCTTACTTTCCAGCCTCCGATGATCAAATGTAGATATGCATAAGAAAGATAGATATATAATATATTACTCGATGTATTATTCAATAGGTTAAAAAGAAAGACTCAAAAGAAATTTACTACCTAATTTCGTGGAAATTTGATTGAAATTACTTCATTTCGAAATGTGAATTTGTATGGGAAATTAGGTAATTTTTTAATTGAATTTGGAAATTTTCAACGAAATTATCTCATTTTTGCTCTAATTAAAACGTAGTATTACCTACACATATTCTTCAGACACAAACTAATGTGAACACATCCGACTCACTTTGACATTCAGCAGTCGTTAAAACAAAACAAAAATCTATGCTCGTGTGAGGATTAATTAGAAATGTTGTACTTACAAAATGTAAATCTTATATGTACCTAAATATGTTTCAAATTGAAAAAAATTTGATTGTGTAGGATTTAAATGCCAAAGATAAGACAAGACTTGATGTTTTGTGAGAAACTTGTGTCTAGGCAAGTTGGGTTGTCACGAAAAGTCAAAATTTATTTCTCCATTTATTTCTTCGTAGAAGACAAGAATTAAATAATAGAAGAATTCATGTCTGAAAATAAAAAAAATCCAGACATAAAGGGACTTCACAAGAAATATTGACTACATGACACATTTCTTTCAATCATTTATTTCAAGTGGAGGCTCAGTGTAATGGCTGCCACTTTTGATATTGACATATTCGTAAAGTTCCCTGTTGACATTAGCTTTTAATATAATTTTTTTTTTAATTTCAATTCAGTTCAGTATTAACATGGTCTTCACTACTTGTCAACTGATTAATGATTTCAATTGAGATAACCCACTGAAGTTGTGTGGGCAAGGCCGCAAAAGCTATTTCGAATCAATAATTCAACAATTTGTTCAACACTGCTAGCGTTTCATTCTCATCGTCTGACTTTTTGACTTGGAATCAGCAGATAAGATAAAAATAGATAAAAAAAAAAATATTTTTTCAACAAAATTTTTAACGATTGAAAGCACTAATCCTCTTTTCATTTTAAATCTTGGCAATGGGGCATATTCATAGTCACTTTTAAACTCGAGTTTATCTTAGGCTGGGGTTTATTCAATGTTATTTAGATATGATAAACCCAGGTCTAAGATAAACTGGAGTTTTAAAGTGACTATGAATATGCCCCAATGTATTTTACCCTTTGAGAAACACTGTTTTGAAATTCAAGTGTTTTTGACATATGTATATGTACCATATTCTAGTTTTTTTTTTTTAGATATGTAGGCTCAGGAAAAGATTAACAACTTACTAAATATTACTTAATAAGTTTGTTGACAAAGATTCCCTCCCGTTTGTTACATAAACTCCAAAATAGCAAACAAAGTTAGCTTTTTTTCAATTTAAACGGGACTATCTTGAAAACCTGGTTTCTGGTCTGGTTTCTATTAAAATAACTTTGCTGACAAGAGTGTTATCTTTCGATTTCGATTATCGATCGATAATCCCAAATTATGATCAAAGCTTATTTTTAACTGCAACTTTTCGATCAAATTTTATGATACAATTCTAGTTATGTCTTTTAAACTTCATTCGGCCAGTTATTCCAGTTTCTTTAAAGGCATACAAAATAAAACTAAATTAACTATTTTTATACGGCCTATCGGATTTTTCACTAATATTTATTGTAACACAAAAATACACTGGGGTAAAGAAACGAACCATACTGTACATTGTTCGTCTACAATATCTATCTGAGCAGTGCATTATACCAATACTGGCCAAAAGAACTGCTTATGCTTAGCTTAAGCCTATAGGTACCTTCGTCCGTCGTCGTGCAACTGTATTGCGTCGAAGAAGAAATAAACAGTCAGCCACCTCTAATTTTCTTTCATTGGGAGTTGGGAGGTTGAGATGGGACCAATTTCTTCGAGAAATCTTTGTTGGCTCAATCATATACTCTTTGGCCATTGTTGCGCTTACACGTGATTTTTCTGTGGCCTCAGTCTCTGAGCTCGAAGCATCTTTCTTTGGTGTAAATGCTTTTGGGCTAAATATCGTCTTCGGTGTGCTTATACATATATGTAGTAACGTGAGGTGCATATATTATAATATTAATAATTTTTATGCTGTTGTTTGTTTAAAGAATTTTTCCCGCTACGCTGCGCTGATGTTGGTTTTGAATTGTTTGTTTTTATCTTAACTTGGCTAACGTATATCAGTTATGGTTGTTCAAATGCTTTGAAAGTTCATAAATACGTCTATGGTTGAAGATGGTGTTCGAAAGTTAAAGTGCAAATCGTGTATACATTTTTGCATTTTACATTACAACAAAAAAAAAATAACTGTTCAATCTCTCAGTTTGGGTAGTAGTGTGTGTTGTAAATAATTTTAGTTTAAAATTATTTATTGTTTTAATAAATATTATATATTTAACTTAAAAAATTGGTGCTGCTGCAAGTAGTGAGAGTAATGAGAAAACTAAAATTACCCGGATGAGCTCTTTCAACAGGTGAGTATTTTGTTTGTACTGTGGCTTTTAAAGACATGCATTTCTAATAATTGAGTAAACCACAATCATTATATAAACCTTTAATGAGCTCATATTTTTAGTAAAATAACCGCACTGGTCGTGGTCATGTTGGAAGCAACATTTTAAGTTTAATTATTTAATAGTTATATATATAATAGGTAGTGGTATGTAAAAAACATTACCAAACTTCATTGCTTTTTTGTCTGCTGTTCAGACTGCGATTATACGCGTTCAGTAAAATGAGATCTCAGAGATTTCACTTCTTCGAAAAGTGATCAAGCGAATCCAAAAATGTTTCCTCTGGATTTTGACCACACAACTCAGAAATTTAGCTTAGGTTTCCTATGTTCATCTAACTGAGATTTTCCTGAACATGCCTATTGTGAGACAAACGCTTTTACATCTCACTCAACAAGCTTTTTCCTATATAGTGGAATGTTTTAGTTGTTATTATTTATTTGATTTCATTTAAGTATAGGTAATAATGATTTTGAGAATATATGTATATAATTTGTAAATTTCAAACAAAATATTATCTAATAGTTTTTAGCTGAAAATGTATAAGAACTTATATCTAATTTCTACAATTTAAAATTTTGAGCAACAAAAATATTTATAAGAAAACTTAATTTAAAAATAGTCAGTCTTATTTATAAACCCGTTCGAAAGTTTGCCTAACTTTAGACAGCACTCTAACTCCAAAACATTATAGACAAAAATTTCACGTCGATTGTCTAACTTAGATATATGTATGTCGTTTTCGGTTGGATTTTCGGACGATTCTACTCCCTTTTTATTCCAATTTTTATGAAAATACGGAACTCCCAAATGTAGGTGTAGGTACACTACCGATTGTCGTCATTTAACCAAATTGCCTTCTTCAACAATTTATCACTTTTGATAAGTAATCCAACAAAAAACTGTGTACGGATGTGTGTTTTTCTTGTCTACTTCCTTATGGAAAAAAAAAATGTCTACAAATATGAACCAAAGATACTTTTAAGCTTACAAAAAAGGCAATAACTTATTAAAATGTGATTTTAAAAGCAAATGTCTTAAAATCTGCACATGAACGGCGACCTGCGAATACGAATAAATCTTTTAAATCAATTTCTAGAGCAAACATTTTGTTTTGCTTTTACTTTTCGACAACTAAATGATTAATCCAATGAACAAATTTAAATACTAAACACTATGTTAAATTAGTTTAAACTGTAAAATTTTGTATTTAAATGTTTTCTACTCGACCAAAAACTTATCTTCTGCGAACTGTCAAAAGAAAATTCACAATCCATAACATCTGGACGCATTCCACAAATTGGGCTCGAGTTTAACCTCAAACACTCATTTTACTCATTTGACAATTCGCAGTTGTCGGCGACTACTCATGTGAATAAAGTATCAAAATTCGTGACCAATTTCAATTCGCATCTTTTGGTTTTAAATAAAATGTATCAGCCTAGCGGAAATTACTTTTAAAATCATTTAAAACAATTAAATTTACTGACAGTAAGAAGTGAGTTTCAAAATATGAAAGTGAGATATAGGTATGAACCGGTTCCTATACAATTTCAAGCAACAATTTTTATTTCCCAACGTATGACCACTAGGAAAAAATCTAAGTTTCTGTGAAAAAGTGTGACATTTTTTCATCAAATATAAATTTTGAAATTATTTCCGATTATATAATTGTGTTTTCTGGCATATTTGTCCTTACCAAGGTGGAAAAAGCAGCAAAACACGGAATCTTAACAAATTTAGTATCGATTTATTTTTGATTTCACGGGAGGTGAATTGCAATTAATAACAGTTTTTCACTATTAAAAGTGGGAATGCATTAAAGCACTTCACGCGAGTTAAAAAACAACTTTTATAAACAAAACCGTTATATACTGGTATGCCAAATGGAAAAAAAACATAATTTTAATTGTGATATAGATACTACAGGGCAAGTTTTACATGCGTAAAAAATCGAAATCGAACATGACAGTGCGATAAAATATAGAGAACACTATAAAAGTGGGCCTCGTAATTCAATATGTGTGCCTTAATCACTGAAGCGATTTTCCTCAAACTAAAGGAACTTAAGATCTTTAGGTGATTCCGTAGAGGCGAAATGTAATTTTTTTAATCATACAAAATAACGTTACCCACCGTTATGAACAAGGTAATTTATTTCCGAAATGGCTCTATCGTAGCTATTGTATGCATTTTGTCAAAGAAAACATTTTACCCATAAAAATTGTACCTTTCATAGAACCGGTTTTTTGATTTTCGAAAATGGCTTGAATGATTTCGATCAAATTTTTTACAGGAAGTCCTTTTAAATTGAAATAAAATTCAATACAAAAACTTTCAAACAAATATTTTCTTTTTCGATAAATCAATATTTTGAAATCGGGTTAGTGAGTTTTTTTAAATAAATAAATTTTTTAAATTAATGAAGGGTTTTCCAATAAGAGGTGTTATTTTGATATTCAAAGAAAAATGGCATTTTTTGAGATAATTGATCGGATGTTTATTTCATTATAAAGAGGAAGGTATGCCGTTAATAATGGAACACAACATCAGCCAAATGGCTGCCACGACCACGCTTACAGGACTATATCCTTTTCATGAAATTTTCCATAACCAAATCGCAAAGTGGCTGCCCTATGTCCTCGATAGCCTCACGAATTCCATCTTTGAGGTCTTGAATCGACGCTGGGCTGTTGACGTAGACCTTATCTTTCACGTGGCCCCAAAGGAAGAAGTCGCAAGGTGTTAAATCACAAGACCTCGGTGGCCAATTGTGATCACCTCTTCGAGAGATAACACGGTCCGGAAACTTTTCCCGTAAAAGATCGATGGTTTCATTGCTTGTGTGGCACGTAGCGCCGTCTTGTTGAAAGTAAACGTTGTCCAGATCAATACCATCCAATTCCGGCCATTAAAAATCATTAATCATCTCTCGATAGCGCAATCCATTGACCGTAACTGTTGCTCCAGCCTCATTTTCGAAAAAGTAAGGTCCAATGACCCCGCCGGACCATAAACCGCACCAAACAGTCACGCGTTGAGAATGGAGAGGCTTTTCAACAATAACTCTTGGGTTTTCCGAGCCCCAGATGCGACAGTTTTGCTTGTTGACGTAGCCTCCGAGGTGGAAATGGGCATCATCAGTTAAGATGATTTTTCGATGAAATTCCGGATCATTTTTATGCATTTCAAGGACCCAATCAGCAAAGACACGACGTTGTTGATGATCAGCCGGCTTGAGTTCTTGTGTGAACTGAACTTTATAAGCCTTAAGACCCAAGTCTTTATGCAAAATACGGTGTAATGACGTTTGTGGAATGCCTAATTCCAAAGAACGACGAGGAATGGACAAACCTGGGTTTTCTTCAACACTTTGGGCTACAACAGCAATATTCTCAGTTGTTCTTGAGCGACGTGCACGGGTTTTATTCTTCACATCACTAACTTGTCCCAACAGCTTGAATTTGTCCACCAATTTCTGTATTGCGGTCCGACAAGGTGCTTCACGACGACCCAAAAATGTTTTAGTTTTACGAACCGTCTCTGCCAAATTTTCATCATTTTTATAGTGAATTTTAATAATTTCAATGCGTTGTTGAAGAGTGTATCGTTCCATTTTTATTAATGGCGTAGTTTCTACTTGTCAAATGTCAAAAAATGACAGCTTCAAAAGTGACAGCTACCGAAATAGCGGGCTATTCAAAATAACACCTCTTATTTTAAAACCCTAGTATCAGATGCATAATTTGAAATGGCTTGCCGATTTTTTTTAAAGTTGAAGAAATTTTATGTATAAAAAAGAAAACCGCTCCAACTATTTAAAATTTTTTTTTTAGCATAAATTCATATATTTTTCAATATTTCGGGTGGTTTTCATCATTTTGAGATTAAAGGAGTTATTTAAGCAATTTCAGGAACAAGTGTTATGCTTCTTTAACATTTTCTCACATGAATAAATATAGGTATAGTAATATTTATTATTATTAATTCAATTTATTTATACATGTATAATATATACAATCTTTTAAATTGGGAGAGTAACGAAATCCCGCCACACAGAATCCCGTGTAACGAAATCCCGCCGGAAATTTGCTCCGTAGGGTACTATGTGGCGGGATTTTGAGTACATTTTAAAAAGTATTTTCAAAAGTATTAGCGTCTAACTTACATAGGTTTAGGTATATTAATTTAAAATAAAACCGACTAAATATAAAAAAAATAAATAACCTCAAAAATGCTGACTGTTCAGTCCCTATTAGCTTGATTGTAGTCATAGGCGCCCGGAGGTAGGGGCAAGGCCCCCCCCCCTGGCTCTGGACAATACTACACAACTAACAAATTTTTCATTTTTACCATGAATTTTAACAAATACCTGTCTTCTCTCCATGATTTGCCCCCCTCTGGCTCTGGATCATGCCAAATGTATCTGAAAATATCCTTAGTTAATATTTAATCAAGAACAATGCACAACGTTTGAAAAAAATGGACAAACTACCTTTAAAAATGTGTGTGCTTATTCAGATGAAGTGGAGTGTATATAGCCTCGAAAATAAAAAACAAATGGGAGTTTAATGTCATTAGAGCCAAACTCATGAGTTTGACGTTTAGAAATGAACAAGACAGAGATAGAGCCTGCGATTAAACGATTCGTTTTTTCGGTCCTTTCGTGTTTCGTCTTTTTGACACATTTGGTGAGGGGTGTAGAAATGTAGCGGGATGAAGTACAATATAACACCGTAGTCCTTAGAAAATAAACGTTGATATAATTTTTTTATAGCGTAAGCATACAATTTTAATTTAAAGCTGATCTGTTTTGTGGGCTATTAGGTCAGTTGTTTAAACGGATATTCCGATTTTTATTTGATAGTAATAAGCCCTATCACGAATTCCATCGTAATCGGATTTGTTTCAGAATCCCGAAAAAAACTATCACCGAATATGTTCTTGATGGTAATTTGTGTGAAGTTTTGCACTACGATGGATTCAGTGAGTTTTTTTTTCGGGATTCGTAACAAGTGTCCGATTACGATGAAGTTCGTGATAAGGCTGAATAATGAAGAAAATATTAAAATTTTGTATGCAAATAATAGATTTTCGAAAAAAATTAAGTTTCTTATTTAAAAGAAAAAGTTAGATTCGAGCTCTAATTCAAGTCTGATTATTTCACTGCCTGAAAAAAGGATCTTGGGGAAAGCCATACTTCTCCATGCAAATTTGAATTCCAAAAGTTTAAGTAATTATTGTGTATCAAAATAAATAGCAAATATCTAAATACATATGTTTAATACGTGAATACTTTTCTATATCTACCTTTTTAACTGACTTAATGGCAACGTTTTGAAAATATTTTTTCTTTTTTAATTCTGAAATCTATCAAGGAACAATGAAGGTCAAATGATTTCGAATTTTTTTTTTTTGAACCGACCTTCGATACTTGCATAACTTTGGCTTTTCGAAACTTTTTTCGCTTTGTAAACTTACATTTTTCTTTCTTATTTTAACGGTTCGTGAATGGATTTTCAATAGTTCTCGCATGATAAATTCGGAACGAACGATATTTTATAGATCCATATCCTAGTAGTTCGATCGTGAAAATTAATTTTATTTTAAAGGAACCAAAAAATAAGATTCGCGATCGAATCAAAAATAAAATTCCCTTTTGAATTTTTCACGAGAGAACGTATGATATTTTATCGTTCTATGAACCTTGCTTTTTATACAAAAACTTCCAAAAAAATGTATGTGTCCTTAAATAAGTAAGCGCGGTCTACTATTAAAAATAAAATATCTTTACGCTGGACAACTATTAACAGTAGGTACCTCCCATAGAACGTTATTTTTGATTTTTTTCATTATTGGCTGAATGCAATTAAATTAAATTATTTATAGAAACTTCCAAAAAGCTAAAATTATATTGGACGTCAAAATTTTTTTAATTCACATTTTTTTTCTTCGAAAATTCGATATCTCAAAATTCGGTTTGTGGACGCACTTCCATCGTAATGTCAAGTTTGGTCAAAATATCGAGTTCAATTTTTTTTTACCAATCATTCACTCTTCATATATTTCCTTGCTATAAAATGTGGAAATTCTATAATTTCCTGGTAAAACTTCTTCAGCAACTTTTTTAAAAGTCGTTAATTTCTAGAATCTTCACATTTCCCTGCCTTAAAATCACATGTTCATAATATATGTATGTATATCGTATGTAAATCCATAAAGCTGTAGTCTTCAGAAAAAGCCAAAAATTGATTTTTGATTAAATTTTGTATGAAACTTTATTTCATCAACCCCTTGTTTGTCGTGTGAAGAATGAAAAGCTGGTCAATGACTTTAGACAAACTTCATTTTTAGGGTACCTATAAACTTTTGAATTGAGTTTGGGAAATAACTAAAAACCGTACATAATGGACTACCTACTCCAGATTCAAATAAAAGAGTGATTTTATACGAAAATTTACATCAACTAAATTTATATCTCAGAGAGGGTGAATTTTAAATTTGCGAAAAATGTGATAGGCGACAATTTTGATAGAACTTAGATACACACAAATGTACAAAAAAAAACTCTGGATGCTCGAAGTATTCCCACCGACGACGGTGGGCCTTGGCCCTGTGGGGCCGCATAAATAGTACATTAAAAAAAAAAAAACTTTTATAATTGGCATCTTAAGAGTCACTTCCCGCATAAATAGTACCCTTTTAAACTGTTATAAATTGGCATGTCTATAGAGTCACTTCCATATACCATATAGTTAAAGGTATTAATTCTGACAGTTCCAAGCAAACACGTGCGACACAATCGATTATTTTGTTCAACTTTTGAATGCGATGATAAAAAAAATCAATCCCAAGATTAATTTAAACTATTTTTTCCATTGGCAGATATCGAAAGTATCTGCTTTAACAGTTTCAAAGAAAGTGTTATGGACTTTTCAACATTTAATTTATGCCTATTTACAAACAAAAGAGTGAATTTTTCTTTCAAATGAGATTTTTTTTTTATCCGAATAGATTAAAGGAATGTCAGTGTTTTATTGCCTTTTTTTTTCTATGTATAAATCAAAATGTGAATACATTTGAGTTACGCACATAAATTTATTTTTAAGCAGCACTATAAAATACTAAAGATTCTCTTTCACTTTTGATTTATTATTAAGTATTCAAAGAATTAATCATTTTATTTTAAATTTCATTCAATTAGTATATTGGTTCCGTTATACACTTTTGATCTAGATTGCAATAGATCATTTAAATAATTTATTAACTAAATTCAATCGACATCACTTGATTGATTTCATCGCATATTTTATAATATCGAGGTAGGTACCTGCTGGAAATTTTTGCAGGGAAGAACCTAACACTTAATAAAGGGTGTTTTTTTTAGACGTGTGGTTTTCAATCTGGCAATACTTTTTTCGGAGTTGGTCTTTTTGACAGCTGTCACTTGATTAATGCTCAGTTTGGTTTGCCATTTCATAATTAATAGACTTACTCCTGAACAACGTTTGCAAATCGTGCAAATTTATTTCCAAAATAATGGTTCAGATCACGTGACGCATAGCACGCTCCGTCCGATATTCGGTCGACATAATCGCAAAATCGCACCACGTTTACTCTAGTGGATAATGCGCATCCTCAGAGACGCCGTACAGTGCGCACAGAAGACGCTATTGCTGCTGTGGAGCAGAGTATCGAAGAAGACCCGAATGAGTCCATCCGCCATCGCACGCAACAATTGGAGCTGTCAAAAATTGGGAAATTATTCGAGAGAGCCCTGGCGACCACTTGCCCGAAATCATTTTTAAAACATAATGGCAAACCCATATCTCTATAATAAAGCTAAATTCATAATAATAACATTAAATTATATGCGTTTTTTGTCAATAAACTGCCAAAAGAATGAATTTTTCCATTCTTCTGCCAGTTTTTTGACAGTTTACTGACAGAATACTGCCGATTTCAGTCATAGAAATTCAGCAATAGGCCTTTTCAGCTAGAGTTTAGAAAAAAAAGGTTAAGTATGCTTTTAGTTACTGTTTAACACTAAGAACATTTTAGTAAAGTTAGAAAATTGTTAAGTAGTATCATGTTAATACCTTAAAACCAAGACGTTTAAAATGTTGCGTGTTTGTAACTTTAGGTATATCATTGAATTTATTTAAATAAAGAAATCAAATTTCCATTCAAACTGAAGATATAATCAAATGAAGCTTCAAAACAGTGTTGTAGTAACACAATACTCTTTTATACGAGTATAATTATATAAACCTTAAGTATTTTAATGCCTCAGTGTATAAGTAACCATAATAACTGTTTTTAATACCAAACTATGCAACAGGGTGCAGGCTCCTTTCTCCAATTGGTTCCACTATTTTCTCCCGCACATTTCATCAACCGGCGCGGCGGCGCGCGCGGCGATGTGATCAGAATGCGTCGTTGCAACAAAATGTTCACTCCTTGTTTAAGAAAGGAGCTCAACAGTAAAACTATTTATATTTAAAAAAATACAGGTTCTTCCAACTTGCAAGTAGCAACAGCACCATGCACCAATAGCAATTATGATTTGTATGTTTTTTTTTTTTTTTTGTATTTCCAGAAATTTATATTGATGGTGCTCTGTTACTTGTTTTCCATAGATATTCGTCTCAACGACTGGGTATTGGACATTGGCAATACGGCAATGAAAGTTTTATCAAAAGTGAAAATTTATCAGAAAGTTATAAGAAGTAATTGCTTATACATAATATGCTACCAGTTTAACAGTTGCACTCTAATGTTGCCTCAGGCTTAATGTACATTTATTTCAAACTCTCATGTAACTTTAAAATTCAAATAACTATTTATGATGATAATGAAATTAATTAGATTTTCCTATGAAAACGTAATAACTTTTGTAGTGGTATACGGTTTGTATAGTATTTATAAGAAAAATAGTATGCGTTATTCAAATACACATTGTTTTCATTGAAGCAATAGTAAATTATATCTAATAATAACTTTTTTAATTAATAGTAATAAAAGGGATCGAATTTTCCAAGTTCTATTGGATATTAATGTAGAGCTAGAGCCTTTTGAGGTAATAGAGCGCAGAGGGTAAGATTGTGCACCTTTTTCCCAATTATTAAGAAAATTTTAGAAAAATTTGTAAATGGATTTTATCGTCAAGCAGACGATTTCTCCCCAAGTTTCCTCAAAATCAATAAAGGAGAATAAAAAATAAGTTATTACAAGATGCGTTATCATATAATATAACGGCAAACATGAAGTTTGTGGTCCAATTAACGAGGTCTTAAAAAAGCCGAGAGGCATGAATTATATGTATATCGTTGGAAAGGTTTTGTCCCACAGAAGTGAAAATATATGCATATATATTAAATGTCAGACAGAGATCTGCAAATAATTGTCACGTTCAGAACTCACTAGGATAGCCTATCTAACTTCGTTTTCGCTTCGACGCGTTCGTAGTAAAGGGTTTTCCATTAAGAGGTGTTATTTTGATATTCAAAGAAAAATGGCATTTTTTGAGATAAATGATCGGATGTTTATTTCATTATAAAGAGGAAGGTATTCCGTTAATAATGGAATACAACATCAGCCAAATGGCCACCACGACCACGCTTACAGGACCATATCCTTTTCATGAAATTTTCCATAACCAAATCGCAAAGTGGCTGCCCTATGTCCTCGATAGCCTCACGAATTCCATCTTTGAGGTCTTGAATCGACGCTGGGCTGTTGACGTAGACCTTATCTTTCACGTGGCCCCAAAGGAAGAAGTCGCAAGGTGTTAAATCACAAGATCTCGGTGGCCAATTGTGATCACCACTTCGAGAGATAACACGGTCCGGAAACTTTTCCCGTAAAAGATCGATGGTTTCATTGCTTGTGTGGCACGTAGCGCCGTCTTGTTGAAAGTAAACGTTGTCCAGATCAATACCAACCAATTCCGGCCATAAAAAATCATTAATCATCTCTCGATAGCGCAATCCATTGACCGTAACTGTTGCTCTAGCCTCATTTTCGAAAAAGTAAGGTCCAATGACCCCGCCGGACCCTAAACCGCACCAAACAGTCACGCGTTGAGGATGGAGAGGCTTTTCAACAATAACTCTTGGATTTTCCGAGCCACAGATGCGACAGTTTTGCTTGTTGACGTAGCCTCCGAGGTGGAAATGGGCCTCATCAGTCAAGATGATTTTTCGATGAAATTCCGGATCATTTTCATGCATTTCAAGGACCCAATCAGCAAAGACACGACGTTGTTGATGATCAGCCGGCTTGAGTTCTTGTGTTAACTGAACTTTATAAGCCTTAAGACCCATGTCTTTATGCAAAATACGGTGTAATGACGTTTGTGGAATGCCTAATTCCAAAGAACGACGAGGAATGGACAAACCTGGGTTTTATTCAACACTTTGGGCTACAACAGCAATATTCTCAGTTGTTCTTGAGCGACGTGCACGGGTTTTATTCTTCACATCACTAACTTGTCCCAGCAGCTCGAATTTGTCCACCAATTTTTGTATTGCGGTCCAACAAGGTGCTTCACGACGACCCAAAAATGTTTTAGTTTTACGAACCGTCTCTGCCAAATTTTCACCATTTTTATAGTGAATTTTAATAATTTCAATGCGTTGTTGAAGCGTGTATCGTTCAATTTTTATTAATGGCGTAGTTTCTACTTGTCAAATGTCAAAAAATGACAGCTTCAAAAGTGACACCTACCGAAATAGCGGGCTATTCAAAATAACACCTCTTATTGGAAAACGCTTTACTTCTTTTGTACTCCATTTGCACTCCAACTACCCCAAAAGCCTTCGATTGGCTGTTTCGAGTGTACAAGTGATGTACCCGTGTTGCACGTGAAATTTAAATAATTGTGTATGAGCAACACGTGTATTTATATTTACACTTGTATTTATATTTTCACGTGCATTTAGCAAAAAAATAGTAAAATTTCGCTGCCAACAAACGAGCTTCAGTGGACGATTATTTTTGATTTTATGTAAAATCCGAAAAACATTAGGTAGGTACGAGTGCACTTAGAAGCTTATGACTTTGGAAGCTGTAAAATAAAATTAGCATGTGATTTACTTTTCAACCTACTCGATTGTTTATCTTTCAATGAAAAATTTTTGAAAACAAAACAGGTACTTAGATATAGGAAGTGACTCTAGACATGCCAATTATAATAGTTTTGGTTTATAAAAGTAGGTACTATTTGTGGGTAACAACTAGTAATTTATGTATATTTATAGGTATGAACATATGTATAATAATATCATATTCCCAACTGAATATTAATTAATTAAAAAATTAAATACATTTACCTACATAAGTTGTGTTTTATATTTCTAATGTCGGTAGGTACACAATTAGAAGCAATGTTCCTCCTTCTTAAACTCGAAATTTAATCGAAGTTCGAGTTTTCTATTAAAACAAGTGCGATTTCCGTGCTTATGAAAAAACTCTTTTCTGACTAACAAAGCGAGCTCCATGCTTGGATTTATTAAACGATGGGCAAAAAAATTTAACGATCCGCATGTTACTCTTTCCCTATACAATTGTTATGTACGACCCCTTCTTGAGTATGCCTCACATGTTTGGTGAAAATTTCTATGAAATTCATAAAAGTCGTATTGAATCAATATAACGTAAATTGATTCGCATTGCTCTGAAAGGTCTTCCTTGGCCTGATCCATTCAACATGCCACCATACGAACATGGGATCCAGCTTCGGCAGGTTCAAGTTTTACACCAAAGGCGTATTACTAAAAATAAAAAAATCTACTTTCAGACTTATTTAGTGGAAATAGGATCTTTGGAGAAACTTAAACAACAGCTTGAAGTTAAATTGAAGTAAACTCATTTTTATTATTTTGAATTTTTTTTGCAAAAAGTAGATGATATTTCCCTGAAAAAATCAGTTTGGAAATTAATTTTTAAACAACTTTTTTTAAAAGACAATTTATGATTGCATTTAAGGGATCAAAAAGGTAAGCATATAAGATTGTAAGTGTTTCCCTTGTTTTTAATTTTTGTTTTCTATTTTAAGAAAATTACCCTCCCACCAAACCGCTCTGTTCTTTTGTCTCATCTTTATGCAAAACACCCTGTTTAGTAACTTAAAGTTTTTTTAACCACTGGTTAATTAATAACATTATTTGGTTTCCTGAAACCTTGCATGTTTTTGGTATATTTGCAAGCCCATTTAGAATTCTACATATTTAATGGATTTTCAAAAATGAAGTAAAGATGCAAGACACGCTGGAGATCACAATTTAAATAGGTACATACTTCTATTTCGTTAGACCATACCGTCAAATCAGAGGAATATAGAATAATTATTTAATAATAATGTTTCTATGCACACTGCACAGTGGTTCTGCGTGTTTCCTATAATTTTAACTTGTTGCTCAAGCTGTACAACAGGTAAGAGCATATACTTATATTAATATTCCATTGAAACACTGATACCTTAAGCCAATAATTTCTTGTTGATTGCAAGAGGCTTAATTACGGACTTTAGCGCATAACATAACTTGGTCATACACTGTTATAGTTAAAGTGTTGTATTGTTTGTAACTGTTTTTTGAAGAAATAAATAAAATTCCCCATATAGACTCGAACTCAATACTCGAGTATCTTAGAAAAAATCTATAAATTGCAAACAAAAAAATCAATTACCAAAAACCAGGCCAATTCTAATACTTTTCGAACAGTGTTAAGGTGGCCCTAGGAAGGAGGAAATTCGAGAAGGTATGGGAGAGGAAGATGTGGCTTTTTGACACCCTGGTTTGGAGGGTGATGGGATATGGGGCGGAAGCGGAAGTATGGGGATGGGAGGAGAGACAAGAAATGGATTCAAGAGAGGTACCTCAAATAGATGATAGGGGTAGAATGGCAAATGCCTGATTCACAATGCGACGAGAAAATGGGACGTGAGCGTGACGAGAAACGCTGTGATCTTTTTCTAGTTACAAAATCGTCAATCGATTCACAATGCAGCGAGCGTTCTTGCGACAAAAATTCATTTTTGTAAAAAAAAAAATCAATAAAATATAAACAAAATATAAAATATAAACAATAGATTTATCAATAACTTTATTTGTTAGACAGAACTTGATTACATCTCTTGTGAAAAATCTGTAAATTACTTAGGACAAATGAAAATCGTCGTCACGTCGCGTCTTTTTTGCAATTTTTCGAATTCTTGGCGTGACGTGCCGACGAGAAACGCCGCATTGTGTATGTTCAGGTATGCTTTCATTGTTTGAAATTGGTTTGACAACTACAACGAGTTCTCGTCACGCTCACGTCTCGTTTCCTCGCCGCATTGTGAATCAGGCTAAACTCCTGGACCCATGTTCTGTTATGTCGTTTTCGAGTGGACGTGGACTCCAAATTTTCCATTTTCAATAGGAATGGAACAGTTCCGAAATCCAAACGAAAACGATATTACTCTCGCATCGATAAAATCAGTCGAGAAACGATGAAACTTGAAACAAATCACATGAGTTTTGTTTCATTTTTCACCGTTTGTCGACTGATTTTATGTCGTTTTCGTTTGGATTTCGGAACTGTTCCATTCCTATCTAAAATGGGAAATTTGGAGTAAAAGGAGTGAAAAAGGAGTAGCTCCGAACGTCCAGTCGAAAACGATATTACACTTAGAGGATATATAATATGGATTGCTTTTTTTTTATTTGAATGCGTTACCTTCATAGGGGTCGCTGTTTGAAGTTTCGGTCTGAGTTTTCTGCACATTGGAAAAACAAAACTAAAAAAGAAGATATTGAAATCTTTAAAATAATAAACAAACACTTATAAATTTCAAGAATTACTTCAAATTAGAACAATTTAGAGAAAAAATAAACAAATTATGACTTTGATAGCAGCTGTACGATATTCTATCTAAACCGAAATAGCGCCCCATATCAAGGGCCCAGGCGATACAATGCATTAGGGATAGAAACAAGCACTCCATATTATATATCCTCGAAGGAGTTACAGAACATGGGTCCAGGATACATTGTCAGAGAGGAAACAAAAAGATTTAATAACTATAAGGACAGGGAGAAGGGCATGGAAGTGCGAAGAGAAATTAACAGGTGGAAAAGGAACCGAAATAGCAGGGGAATGTTTAGAGGAGATGAAAGAGGGAGAGAGGGATGGACGAGATAGAGGATCACGATGGGAGCACTGAAGAAAAGAAATGAGGGGGAGAGAGAGAAGAGAGGTAACGAGGATACGAGGGAGTGGAAAGAGAAGACAGAAGAGAGCAGGAAAAGGAAAGAAGGAAACTAATAAAGTAATAATGGATACAACAGGTGGTATAGATTATGGAGAAGTAATGACAGAGGGGATCCCGCAATATTTGAAAGCGGGATGGAAGACAGAAAGAACAAGGAGAATAGCAAGAGTCAGGTTAGGGAATGAGGTGAGAAAAAGATGGTATGAGGGTGAACAAGAAACATGGGAACACGTGATAGAAAGATGCAGATCAGGTGGAGAAGAAGGAAAATCTATAGAGGAAAAATTTAAGGTAATAATGGTCGAAAAAGAGAGAGAAGAGAGATAAAGGAACTGGAGGAGGTGAGAATTGATAGGGCAAGAGAGAGGAGAGGAGAAGTAGAATTGGAATTGGAATTGGGATACTTGTAAGTTGTAACTTGTAACCTTTAGAGGAATCAATACAACACAAATAGAAAATAGGTGGCCCTATCCAAATTTAAAATAAAATAAAATAAAATAAAATAAAATAAAATAAAATAAAATAAAATAAAATAAAATAAAATAAAATGAAATAAAATAAAATAAAATAAAATAAAATAAAATAAAATAAAATAAAATAAAATAAAATGAAATAAAATAAAACAATATTCATTTAAATATAATAAATAAAATAAATAATACGCCAAATATTAAATAAACATAGAAGGCAGTTGCTATTTTCAAAAATAATTAAAAATGTGCTTAAATTGCACTATTTGATGTGAATGGAATCTGAAATTTGAACTTCACTACCATTTTGTTGGTGAAATTTGCATTCTGTTTAACACCTACATCTACCTACACATATGTGCGTAATTATTTTTAAACTTTGTATCGACCATACAAACTCTTCACAATGTTTAACCTTAAAGGAAGATGGTTCAACAGTTTTATTCAAATATGGCACTATATAACCTCCGAAAAAATTGTTATTTATGTAACATTAATTTATTATTTCATTTTATATTCTTTTGTGACGATGTGCACATATTCTTTTTATTTGTATGTAAATAAATAAAGGTATCAAATCACTGGGTAGATTCGACCTTAAATGAAGCTCATAATCATCCAGCCGAAACGGCCGGCGCGACGGCAACGGTAGGTGGTGCGTTGGTAACAATGACTAATACTGGACTGCCCCGCGTGCTCGTATTCACTGGTCGACTACTTTACACTTAAACGTAGACATCAGACTATAGGTACCTACATAGGTACCATACATTTTAATAAATACTCTGTTTTGGTCGCAACTACTTGTCGTTGAATTTTGTTGTCAAAGAGATTATGTAACATTTGTTTTAAACTATAGCTCACTCATCCGATTAACAATATGGTAGTTCTTGCTTGATGGAAACAAGCTTTTTGTTCTTCACTCTTAAATGTCGAAATTGTTGAAAAAATATATATGTTCACTTTAAAGATTAAAATACTCCCCACAAAAAAGATTATGACATTTTTGATGTGTAAACATCTATACCGGTGGCGGTAGAGTGAAATAACAACGTGGACTTTCCTCTATGCGACGTTACGAGGTCATACCTTACGCTATAGCACGTTAC
The DNA here is from genome assembly GCA_932273885.2 of Leucozona laternaria. Taxonomy (NCBI): domain Eukaryota; kingdom Metazoa; phylum Arthropoda; class Insecta; order Diptera; family Syrphidae; genus Leucozona; species Leucozona laternaria. The sequence goes on from OW026367.1 coordinate 46,189,372, forward strand.
GTTACGAAAATATGCATAGTAAGATATTCGGTACCCCCAGCGATGAAAATCTGAAAATCCCCTTCAAGGAAACTAATCCGTTTTAGATCCATGCACGTAGTCAACAACGTATGGACGACTTCGCATACGGATCCAAATATGAATCCTTAAAACTGCGCTTGGACAAACGTTGATGTTTACATATATTTACATTTTTGTTTGTCCACACGAGTGCGGTCAGTTACAATTGCTTCTTCAAAAGAGCGTATATAGTTTCGAAAATATAGGTTTTTCTCATAGAACTCTTAACGGATAAATATTATGGAAGTGACTCTAGAAATGCGAATTATAACAGTTTTGGTTTATAAAAGAGACGAGACTAGAAATATGCCAATTTATAACAGTTATAACAGTTTTTCGCAATCAAAAGTGGGCGTACATTAAAGCGCTTCGCTCGACGTGAAACAAAAACTCTGGGTGCCTGAAGTATGCCCACCGGCGGAGCGCGAAGCGCGTTCACGCACGCCCACTTTTAATTGCGAAAAACTGTTATAACTGTTATAAATTGGCATGTCTCTAGTCTCGTCCAAATATTTTAGATTATTTAGCACATTATTACGAAGCATGAATATGTTTTTTTTCTATAGAAGCAATATTTTAAAAGATATTATTATTTTAAAAATGTTGTTCAAGAAGACAAAAACTGCTGTTTTCATTGATCGATACTGTTATAAAGAGAAGTTGTCGGAAAATAATTTATACTGATTTTATAGATTATAAAGGGTGTTCTTTTTAGACGTGTAGTTGTCAAGAAGAAATAAAACGCATATAATTTAATGTTATGGCCCAGAATTTAGTTTTATTTTAAGGATAACGGTTTAGCTATTATGTTTTAAAAATAATTTCGGGCAAGTGGCCGTCGCTGCTGGCTCGAATAAATTCCAGCCGAGAGGCCCAATTTTCGACCACTTTTTGCAGCCATTGTGGCCGTATGTCAGCAATAACGCGCCGAATATTCTCTTCCAAGGCGTCAATCGTCTCGGGCTTATCTGCGTAGATAAGCGACTTCACATAACCCCACACAAAATAGTCCAGCGGTGTTAAATCGCACGATCTTTGAGGACACGCCACAGGCCCACGACTCGAAATAATTCGCTCACCAAAAGTTTCCTTCAATAAATTGTTTGTTTCGTTGCCATTGCATGTAGCGCCGTCTTGTTGGAACCAAAGGTCCTCTACATCAACATCCTCCAATTCAGGCACGAAAAAGTCATTAATCATGTCTCTATAGCGTTCCCCATTGACTGTAACATTATGGCCGACTTCATTTTTGAAGAAATATGGACCAATGATTCCCTCTGTGCCTATAAAGAGCACACAAAACAGTGACTTTTTGAGGATGTAACGGCGCCGGCGGGTCAACAATGGCTTGTGGATTATGATCACTCCAAATACGACAATTTTGCTTATTAACGTACCCATTCAACCAAAAATGAGCTTCATCGCTGAACAAAATTTTCTTGTGAAATTCGGGATCAACAACGATCTCGTTTCGAGCCCATTTTGCACCATTTGCAAAAGTTGTTCAGGAGTAAGTGGCTGATTACATGGGTCGTTTTACTGAAGAGCGCATCGCGTGAGAGAGGTAGATTTTTTTACGCACATAAAATCTACCTGTCTCATGCGATGCGCTCTTCAGTAAAACGACCCATGTAATCAGGCACTAAGTCTATTTATCATGAAATGGCAAACCAAACTGAACATAAAGCAGCTGTCTAAAAGACCAACTCCGAAAAAAGTATTGCCAGATTGAAAACCACACGTTTTAAAAAAAAACACCCTTTATTTGCTACCTAAAGTATAAATACACTTTTTCGATACGAGTGATCAGTTATACGATATTTGATCTCAAAAATGGTCAAGTTATATGCGAAAAACATTAGTTTTTGACATTTGACCTTCATCAACGTGAATGTAAACACGATTTGGCAGAGGAATCTGTAGACAATATTTCTTATCTCAAAACAAAGATAGTTTTGCTTAAAAATTTTCAAACAAACTTTTATTGCAGATTAATCTTTTTCTGTATATATCTGAAGTTCAGAAATTCTGAACCTTGCAAAATGAATTATTGTTCTTACTGAAAACATAAATTTTTTGAGTTTACTTTTAACCTGAGATATTTTATCCAAAATAGCTTTTAACGGCCTTTATTGTCCACAAAAATTGGCGTTTTGTCCCGTCGATCTCACTTGTATTTCATATTTCTACATTTAAAAGTTTTGAATTTCAAAATTCTGTGCGCCGAACTTTTGTTAATTCCAAAACCTAATAAAAGGCCCTCCAAAAAACTTTTTTTTTCGAAAATGGCGCAAAACATCGAGTGTAGCTTCGGCTGTGTGGCACGTAGCGCCGCCGTCCTGTTGAAACCAAATGTTGTCAATATCCTCCTCTTCAATTTTTGTGAACAAAAATTCGTTCAACATGGCCCAATAACGATCGCCATTGACTGTAACGGCCACTCCTTGCTCATTTTCGAAAAATTGCCCAATTATGCCTCTGGACCAAAATCCGCACCAAATAGTGACTCGTTTTGGGTGTATCGGCTTTTCAATGTATCGTGCGGGTTTTCTGTGCCCCAAATGCGACAATTTTGCTTGTTTACTACCCGCCAAGATCAAAATGAGCTTCATCTGAAAAGATGATTTTTTTTGGCAAAATCGGCATCTTCTCTAAGTCGATCGCAGGCCCACTTAGCGAAGCGTATACATAACCATATTCGTTCAGCGGAAAGATAAAACTAATTATTTGTCAAATCAGACATGAGCTAAGTGTTACTATTCACGAAATAAGCACTAGTTGAAAAAAAAATAACGTTAGATGGCGGACCCTTTAGATTGAAATTGTTTAGCCTTTTCCATAATAAAGTAAATACCTACCTAGATAAGACTCTGCACAAAATGTTTAAATGCGCAGGTTACAATTTAATTTACGAGTCCATAACTTGCCCTATTGTACCAATACCTACCAACTACCTTCACCGCACTTAAAAAAAAAAGACATGAAAGAGACAAAGACCTCTTTATTTTCTATATACTCGTGTTGGTGGTTATTAAAATAGGAATAATCAAGAGTTCATCAGCTTAGAAATATTTTGGCATTTTTTAGATTCTAATTGCATCTTGTGTCGATCTAACTTATATACTCGTACATTAAACGATGAAACCGCCCGTTTTAACAATAATTTGTGTGTGATCTAAAAAAAAATTATGCTTGCCAATTCATTTGTGTCCACAGTGAACAATACTCAAGTTAAACCAGTATTTGGTCTACAAAATAGAGCAGTTTCACCTTACTACCGAAAAATTAAAGATGGCATAAAAGAACAATTGCACGATTCTAAACGAATTTCCTCATGCGATTTAACTTCGGCTTGGATATTACGTTACAGTGAATCAGAAGCAAACTTTCACCCATGGATTTGTGGTGAAAGAAAAAAGTTTTCTCAGTTCGATCTGCTTCCGTGGCGGAGACAAAAAAATAGCTTAGATTTGGTCAACACTCCACATTGGGGAGAACCCATCAATAAATCCAAGCGTTATATCGACAAAAGTGTTTGTTGGCTAAACAAATTGGAAATTCGAAAAAACAAACGACGGCTTAAGCAGCAGCAGCAGCAGCAGGAGCTCCAATCGGAAGCCAAAGAGAACTTCATTCGATTTCGGTTGATATTTTTCATTGAAATTCGACACAAGAAAATGGAAGTAATTAAAAAATCAAACTATCAACCCAGAGTGTTTAAACAAAGTGTTGATGCTGTCGGGAATTATTTAAATGTTGATTATGATGACGTTAATATGACAGGAAGTGGATATTTTAACCAAAGAAGTACACCTGTGCTCAGTAAATTGAACGAAACTAGTAAAAATAGTGAAGTGAATTCGGTGAAAACGAAAAGTGCAAGTTCGAAATCAACAGTTTTTAGATCGAAAAACATGAAAGAAACCACAAATAAAAGTAGAAGTGTTCCTTGTAGAAAGTGTAAAGATACTGCCGTGCGTTTAAGGTAAACAAAAATACTTAATAATCTTCCTATATAACTCTCAAGTTATGCAAATAAAAACCTTTTGTTTGTTAAAATTTAAATTTAATATGTTTACACGCTTGCTCCATCAACCTCCATCTTTCATAAAATAGACTAGGCTTTTGTTAATATCGTATTGCCTGGTTAAAATCGAAAATTTTCAATATCGTCTAGCCAAAATTTAAATGTGTTTGTGTAGTTTAATAGCCGTCTCCCATGATAAAAATAAAAATCTCATTGAATCTACAAACATTTGAAAAATATTTGTTTTTTTGAAAAATTATGTGATCATAGAAATTGAAGAATATGCGATTCTATTACCCAAAAAAGATTATTCCACTTTTTTGTCGACGGAGCAGTAGATTTTCAGAAAAACTTGTGCAAACTTCACAATACAGCTTTTTTCTAATGGGTGATTTTTTAAGAGGTTTAGAACTTTTAAAAAAAAAAAAAAACACAAAAAATTCGAAAAAATGAATGAAATATTTATTTGAATCGATAGTTTGAACCTTGCAATTTAATGTTTAAAGATAATTTCATGCAAATGTTGACCGCGGCTGTGTCCCAGGTAGCCCATCCGCTGAGTCCAATTTTGGCATACTCTTTCACACATATCGGCCGGTATCTCACGAATGAATGCATGGATGTTGGCTTCCAGTGCGTCAATCGAAGCGGGCTTGTCCCTATAGACATTAGCCTTGACATACCCCCACAAAAAATAATCTAATGGTGTCAAATCGCACGATCTAGGCGGCCAATTGACCGGCCCGAAACGTGAAATTAACTGTTCACCAAACTCGCCTCGCAATTGCGCCATTGTTTCGCGTGCTGTGTGGCATGTGGCACCGTCTTGTTGAAACCACATATCATGCAAGTCAAGAACTTCCATTTCGGGCAAAAAAAAGTTTGTTATCATCGCTCGGTAGCGTTCACCATTGACAGTAACGCTGCGATTCGCCCAATATGGCCCAATAATGCCGCCGGCCCATAAACCGCACCAAACAGTGGCTTTTTCGGGATGCATTGGTAGCTGTTGCAATGCTTCTGGCTGATCTTCACTCCAAATGCGGCAATTTTGCTTATTTACGTACCCATTCAACCAAAAATGAGCCTCATCGCTGAACACAAGCAGCGCGCGATGAACATTTCGAACCGAGCACGAATTTTGATAGTAAAATTCAATAATTTGCAAGCGTTGTTCATTTGTAAGACGATCCATGGTTAAATTGCAAACCAAACTGAAGCTGTTTGACAGTGACACAAGGTACTAAACACACGTCAGCTGTCAAAACCAGTGTTGCCAAAACCAAACCAGCCAAAAAATCACCCGTTATTTTAAAGTAGAGTTTTCGACTAAAACCGCTGAGAGTAAAAAATGGATACCAAGAGTAGACTTCTGGTGCGGCAAATAATAGAGTACAAATTGCAATTTTGTAAAAAAGGCTTTACAAATCTCCAAATAAGTGAAGTTTTTTTTGTCTAAGAAGAAATTAACGTTTCTCTTGCCTCTTTGATTCATCTTCATAGCTTAATTTATTAATAAACAAATGAATAAACAAAATTCGGAGATAATATCTCTGTTTTCATAAAAAATAAATCAACACATATTCAACTTTTGTTTAACTGCTGATGCATCGATTAACACCGATTTCTGATGTGGTTATCGCCGGACTTCCTAAAATATTTGATGGCAACACTTTGTGTGTCTGTGCATTCGTGGCGAAAAATTGTATCTATGTAGAACAGTAATCTATACAACAAAACTACAATTTAACAATTGTACAAGAAATTGTCAACTATGCAGATTTAACAAGTAACTATTATTTCTGTACCACAAAAGAAAACCGCTGTACAATTGCTTATTTCCCTTACCTCAACATGGCTAGAAAAAGACAATGCGAAGGCAAATAAGTGTATTGCTAAGGAAAGTGTGCTAGTCAGAATCCGCGAGATAAAGAAGTTCTATTACAAAAGAAATAAAAATTGAGGCTTTGGGAAATAATATACAGCCTATAGCCTCCACAAAAACCTTTTTTTTAAATTATTATGCCACACACACGGACCTTTATACGCAGCGTCTTTTTGGCAAGGAATAACAAACTAATAAAAACGTAGTAAATTCCTACAGTCAGTCACGAAATTCTACATATAATAGTTCCTAAAAAATGTTGAACCTCTAGTTAAAAACAATATTATATTTAATATTTTTTGTTAAAGTAAAACTCTATTTGTAATAAATAATTCTGAAAAATGATTTATATTTTCAAACACTAACAATTCAATTTCAATTATTTTATTTTATTCCAACTAACATTAGGTATCTATTAAAAAAAAATACTTAATGTAATTTTGTTATTAAATTGTTGGTGAAGCATTTTCTTAAAATACATAAAAGTTTGTACTGTCTTTATGATAGAAACAAAACTCAATTTATGTTTTAATCCTTATAAAATCCTACTGGTAACCATTTCAAAATTTTCAATTAGCATGGTATGTTTTTAACTATTTAACAATACAGCTTAACTTCCATAACTCGAACTTCCTTAAGTCGAATTTCTCTATTACTCAAAGTTTTATTGAGAACTTTGCATTTTCAACTTTATTTTCATGAATTTTGCCCTCCATAATTTGAACTTCTGTAAATCGAATTTCTCTATATTTCGATTTTTTTAGATTGCGTTTGGTGTCAAAAAGTCTCTTTAACTCGAAATTTTTCGCTAATTGAGGAAATCCCTTTTGTTTAAATTTTTTTGAAAGGTTCTTGAGTCTAAGTGTGATGAATTTCGAAAGTTTTTTTGGGGATTAGGGATGGCTGTGTTCAGAGTTTATGTTTCAATTTTTTTGTGGGAAAAGGATGAATTCACGAATTTTAGTGTCAGGAAAAAAATTAAAGCATTTTCTTTTTGAACAAAAACTGAAGGCCATAAAATATATTTTACCTATATTTTTTTAAAAAACCTCAATGAGGAAAAAAACCTCTTAAATTTGAGTGTTGGCAACGCAGTCTCCAAATGGTTTACTCAAGCCAGGAATAAAAACCTCTCAATTTCAGGGACAATTTATTATAAAGCATACAAATTTGTATGTACGATATTTTTTTTTCAATTTGAAATGGCATTGTTCAAAAAACACGCTTGATAGTTTTTTTTTTAATGTAATTCACGAGATTGAAATTTTGTATGAATCATATACAATGAAAAAAAAAACGTCAGCGAATGATTACTGATTTTTTTTAAGCTTCTATTTATAAAAAAACAATGTCCTTCTTCTTAATATTCCATTTACTAAAATAAAACATTAAAACTAAAAACTTTGTCTCATTTCTTTGAATCGAAGTTTCTATAACTCGAATTAATTTTCTTTCATTTTGAGGCTTCAACTTATGGATGCTTCACTGTATTTTTTGAATTTCAATTACACTTGTAGCTTTGTATTACAGAACAGTGTGGGAAAGTGTCAATTTTCCAATTGTTAAAAATTGCTTGTAAGGTTGTTAAGTTCCAATTCTATGTTTATATCTATCTTTGTTATTTGTTGAAATTTGTCTCTTGTACAATACTTATAGTTTTGTGGTACAAGCCCTAGATGAGCGAAGATTGCATCTGATTAAGTTATGAAATTTGTCATGTAAATGACATTTTTGTTTTCAATATTTTGATTAAAAATGAAAACGCACTTTAAACGGAACCAATCGACATTTCGTCACAGCTTAAATACAATTACAAGTACAATTACTTCAAACTTTTGAATACTTTAATACTCTACGGTCTAATGCTGAACTGTACTTCAACCTTCCTTTTTTAATTCCTTAGTACTTCTAATACCTTTTTCTAATTCCCAAGTACTTCTAATTCTTTTACTTTAGTACCTAGAAGTAATTAAAAGGAATAATAAGTAAATACTTAGAAATTTGAAAATTATTGTAGTACAGCTTATAAGTTCTGAAGTAATCAATACAAAATTTATAAATACTTATTTGGAATTATAAGTACAAGTATACAAGTCCCGGTACAAGTACTTAGAATTTGTAAGTGCAATTTCCATGGGATTGTACTTGTACTTAAGTCCCAATATATTTATTTAATTTACAGCTCTCTTTAATTTATCGCATTTTTTTTATTTAGAGTCATAATTTGTGTTTGGTAGTTGTTGAGGGCCGGTTTATATGGTAACATCTATTGACGTCTAAAGTGTGCCAACAAAAAATTATTGTTCTTCATAAAACATAATAACAAAGTATATTGTATGTTTAGTCAAGCCTCCATTCAAGAGGATTCTTTATGTCTTGATATTCATTAATAATTTGGTTAGATTGGGTGATCAAACAAATCGTCGAAGTCGATAAAGTATGTACATATCTTCTAGGGAAAGTTCCGTTGGACAAACAATTAGGTTCATTCATAATGCATTAAATAAATTAGTTATTCAATGGTACAGTATACAATATACAATATACCTAATCATAAGCAAATCCATCGGAAAAACCGAAACATTCAATCGATCAATGCGATCATATGTGGCATATAAGTAGGCGACACCACTTTTAACTTTACATTAGCCTAAAAGTATGCTATGTATTTTTATCTTATATAAATTTAAATCATATTGCAATTGTAACGTTTATTTTTTTTTTTTTTTCAGAACTGTTGAATACCCCGGACATTTCAATAATTCGAGGCAAATGCATTCTCATCAGTTCGACAAATATGATTCAATGCACTCGGGGAGCATTTCATCAATCGAAAGGCCCAACGGAGGTGCTTTGGCTTTACATTATGCAGCCGCAAGGGGTTGCTTGGATTGCGTTCAACTTCTTGTAGAAGCAACTTCTGAAATTTGGTAAGTACACAAAATGGAGAAATATACTTTCATTATCGGTTTTTCTTTTTCGGTTAACATTTAATACAAATTGATTCATATTTTTGTTGGCAGTTTCAGGAAACATTGCAACAAAAGTTGAATTTTTAATTCATGATTTTTCTTTTATCTGAAATTTGAAGGTGAATATTAAATTCGTGTGACCTAAAATATTCATCTTTTATGATTACTTATATCTGTAGGTTAGCATGAGTTGAGTATATGCGTAGATGGTAGATTAGAATGGTAGTTTGAATGCGTCTCGATGTGATTAAAATCTTTTATGAATGTCACAATGTCAAACACTGATCAGAAATGTATTATGCAGATTTTCGGAATTTATTTATAGATACTTGTTTTTAGGTATTGTACCATTTTGTTTGTTTACGTCAATTAATTTGTGTGCTAACCAGTTATATTCATGCAATTTATCTATTATGAAATATTTTTAATGTATTTTCTTATACCACAATATAAGATGCCGGTGTTTCAGAAATTGGCTGACTTTTTGTAGTGAGCTTGCTGATTTTTCTAAAATTCATGATTTATAATAAGACATGGACCAATCACCTATCATCCAAATTAAGGAAAATTATTGTGTCAATAAGAACTTCCAACCGTTTTATATGTTACATACATCTAGTCAAAGTCATGTAATAAAGGGTGGTCCAACGAAAACGCACGATGTTAATTGAAAATAAAATAAAACGTTTCAGAGAATTATCTTAATATTTTTTATTATGATAGAAGGATCTATGACAATTATGTGTGAAACAAAAATATCGGACAAATGCTCGCCACGGCTTCGGTTGGATTGTTGCATACCTCTATACGATGGTCCATATTTTCAATGACTCTGAGACACAGTTGTGGTTCAATGTCGTTAATGTGCCGAATTATCTCATCCTTCAGCTCTTGAATTGTTCTTGGCTTATTGACGTTCACTTTTTAATTTAAATATTCCCAAAGAAAGAAGTCCAACGGTGTCAAATCACATGATCGTGGCGGCCAATTAATATCGCCACGACGACGTGAGATAACACGGCAATTGAATTTCTTGCGCAAAAGAGCCATTGTTTCGTTGGCTGTGTGGCAAGTGGCACCATCCTGTAAGAAGCACAAATCGTCCAGGTCCATATGCTTAATTTCTGGCCACAAGAAGTCCGTTATCATCTGGCGATAGCGAACACCATTCTTGGTAACTGCTTGGCCGACCTCATTTTCGAAGAAGTACGGCCCTATGACGCCCGCCGCCAGCCCATAAACCGGTGTAAACAGTCACTCTTTGTGTATGCATCGGCTTTTCAACATTCACTCGTGTATTGTCATTTGCCCAAATGCTGAAATTTGCGCACAATTATACCGATTGTGGACATATGTGGTCGATTATGCTGACCAAAAAAATCACGAAGTGCACGAAATGCATTTTGATTTGAACGCCCATTTTCGTAAAAGGCTTCAACAATCTTAACGCGCTGCTCAATTGTGTACCTCACCATATTTAAACTTGTCAAACACTGAAACAATGAAATGTCAAATTAAGTTAAGTGTGATTCACATTATGGTTGGACCACAACCTTTATAACTAAACTAAAATCAACATTAAATTTGCATTCGTTATTCAAAAGGCAAAAATTATAATAATATAATTATTATATTGGGAGACACTGTTCGATTGTAAAATTTGTCCTCTACAAAAAAGATCCTTGACAATTTCGTTGATATAAGTGATATTAGTTACCTTAATAACACCTTCTTTTAAAACAACAACTTGTTTAAAAGAACAGACTTTCGACAAAATGAATGAAGACCTTCAACATATTCTTGATTTGGCGAATTCGAATAATCTTTCCTTGTACTTATAGCTAACTCTAAAACCATCGTTATTTATAGCAACTGGCTGGATCTTACTAATTTTCCAAGTTTAAAATTAGGAAATTCAGAAATTGAATATGTAAACTCTGCCAGAGAATCTTGGCCCTACTTTTAATCGTCCTCTATCGTGGGCTTAACTTAAGGCGCCAGTTATAGCTTTCATTGAAACTCATAATTGAAAATTTTAATTATTGGTTTTGAGGGACTTAAAAAGCGAAATGAGTGGATATTTTGATGCCGATATGAAGGTGGTGAATTAATTATTAATTCTTGCCAAAAGAAAAATTTTTTGGCCTAACCGTCCACATAAAATGACTTTTATTATTTCAATGATTAAACTACCTTACCAATGATCATTGAAAAATTAAACGTCGGTTTTAGGAAAAGTTTGAGCCTAATTTATTTTTGCATCAAAATAATAACTGATTTTACTTTTTAAACGTCTCAAAATAAGTCATTAAAGTTTTCAATGATGGTTTTCAATAGAAAGCTATTACTGCGGCGCCTAAGCCCCGAGAAAAACTGGATTACCGGCGCGCGTGAATTACATACCAGCTATCGATAGTTTGTATGATAACTTCATTTTTTTCTGTGATGGCGCGGCTAGTCCCCGATTTGGTTTTTTTGTTCAACCAAATCCCTCCGGACTTACAAAAAAACACGCCTATAATTATCTCAAGCTGTGTTTTTTTACAAACCCGGAGCCGAAAGAAATTGGTCGAAAAAATGACATCGGGGCTAACCAATTTACATGTTAAATGCAACAACAACTTATCCCATTCGGGATTAGCTAAGCTTGGAAAATTCTCGGAGCTTTACTCAAGAACAGAAAAAAACTGTGTTACCGGCGTGAATTACATACTTGCTATCGATATTTTGTATGGAAACTGCATTTTGTTTTTGTAATGGCGTCGCTAATTTAAACCTGTTTAAAAGAAAATTAGAGAAACACATGTTTTGAAAGAACGAAATTATTTTAGATAGATATGTACATATTTAATTTATTTTTTAAGCATTAAAACTTAAACCCATCGGAGACCTATTGTTAAAATTCAATCAGCTGACATTTCGTCTGATTGGTTTCACTGATCAGCTAAAAAATAAACAATTTGTTTCCTGATGTACAATTTTTATTTTTGTAAATAAATACAAAATACTGAGGGACACCCTGTATGGACACTAAACGGGGTGTCCCTCAGTAACCGCAACAGAAGAGAACCATGGTTTACTATCGTAATTTAAATTCGAAAAAGAGTTTAAGACGTTTTTTCTAGTTTTCGAATTATAACCGTATTTATGATTTTCGACCGCGTTTTTTTCAACTGACTATCTTTGCCAAACTACGACCGTTTCAAATTCTATGTTCTGCAATTTTTCGCTTTTCATTAAACTTTGTAAAAATAACATTATTTTTAGGTAGGTATCTAATTTTAAGCAAATAAATTCATGTGATTTGATTTCGAAAAAAAAAAATTGTCCAGTAATGTGCTTAACTTGTATGCTGCAAATTTGCAAGTTTTTACGAAAGAATTTTTTTTCTTCAAAATTACGATTTTCTTAAAAATTTAAATTGTGCTTGGTCTGTCTGCTATTTACCGGGTATATATGTATATGGACTTAAACCCCTCCCACAGCTGATTCCTAAAATAATTTTACAATTTTTAGTATAAAGGATGTTTTTTTAGGGGTATAGAAATTGAAGATGGCAGCACTGTTTTCATTGAACGTTAGGTTAGGTTGATGGGCTGACAGTGGATCTTGTTTCAGTCACACTTAGATCAATTTATTGATCTGATGGATTGGACCATCCCTTTAAAAATATAACCTATAAAATCCTATGGTGTGTCAAGCCATTTGGAGGCGTCGATGAAGTTCATTAAATTTAAGATGTTATCACCTGTTGACTTCAAGATTTCTGCTAGATCGTTGAAGAAATAGCTACCCAAAATTTGTTTCCTTATATTTCTGAGTGCCGGACAGTGACCTAGGTAGTGAAGGGTATCCTCCTCCACTTCTTCGTCTCCGCAGCCTCTGCAAATGTCTTCGGTACTTAGTCTCATATTCTTTCTATATGATATCCTAAGTGATTATGCCCTGTGATAATTCCTATCAAAAGATTCAGGGATCTTTTTTTTCAGATTCATGATTTTGTCTGTTTTTTTTTTCTTATTGTAGTCATTGATTTATCTTTCCTTTGGTTTGCCATTTCATCATGAATAGACTGACGCCTGAATAACGCATGCAAATTGTACAAATTTATTTCGAAACTAGATTGCTGTTGATCCCGATTTTCACAAGAAAATTTTGTTCAGCGTTTCTAGTCTGCACGGATAAGCCAGAGACGATTGACAACTTGGAAAACAACATTCGCCGCGTAATATACGACCCCAAATGCTGCAAAGAGTGATCGGAAATTGGACCTCAAGATTGGTCTACATCCGATCCAGCCGTCAAATAAAAATGCCAAAGAATTATCGTTCAAATAATGTCAATTTTATGGCAATTAATAAAATCAGTGTTTTATTTCATTTAATAGTTCTATACCTCTTAAAAAAAAACACCCTTTATTTCAAAACACCAGTTGAACCAGGAGTGTCAAATTCGAAGGGAATTAGAAGAATAAAACTAGGTCGGCGCTAAATAATTAAAATGTTTTATGAAACAATTACTGATTTCCTACGGGTTCAGCTTAATACAGAAGTACGAAGGCAATAGGGCAAATAAGGCCAGTGAGGCTAAGGCCCGAAGGGAATTGGACACATGTTTTTTGTAAAAACTTTTTGAAAATAAAATTGTATACCTCTCTATCTATATATTTATAAAAAATACAACAAAAAATGCAACTTTTAAACCTGCATCACGCAACCTACCCAGGCAAGAAGTTCAATTTTAAAATAATAGTTCTTCATTCTTAACAGCAGCAAGAATCAAAATTTCAAACACCCATTCCTCAGTAAAAAGAAATAATGTAATATGTATTTAAATACCTACTCGTATAAGTATACATGGGACTTGGGACTACCTCACCAATATGCACATTGCACAGCACACGCTATCTATACGTACTTAACAATGTCATCTTCTCAATACATTTACCATTAGCTTTTACCTACTGCCTTACAGTGCTGTATATGCAGTAATGTAATATTGACTATCGTCCAGCTAAGAAACCAGAATGTTCAATGAGGAAAAACTAAGCGAACGAGTTCGCTCATCAAGTCGAAGTCGAATGCGAACATGAAGACGAAGACGAGACCCGCTTTCCGCTAACTTTTAAAAGAGTTGTATCTTGTATCTATTCGTCATCGGTACCCTGAAGTGTTCGGTTCGATGGTCAGTGTTTAAGTTACCCATACCTACAACGCAAAAAACAACTTTAGTACCTTCTATACCTATATAGACTTATAACGTTTATGAATTGAAATCATCATTGTTGCTTATCATAACTCAAAGGTGCATTGAAACATTAAAAAAAGTGTTTGTAGTGGGTGAATGTTTCATCAACTGATGCCTACCTACCACACACTCACATCTAAATATATCAGTTTCACACTCGATATAAGTGGTTTCTTTATAAAGCTTAACCATTAACCAATTCTCTATGGTCACTGAGTTTCGAATTTAAATTCAAACAATTGTTATTAAAAAAAAAAAAATCGAAGACAAACTGTAAAATCAAAACTATACACCGGTAAATTCCGTGAGGCAAAAGATTTCGCTCCATTTTCACATAGATACCCATTCAACTTGTTATTCTTCTTTGAAAATAGAGTGCGCTTCGAGCAAACTTTAAGTGAAGTAAAGTGCAGTGCAGTGCAGTGGATAATGAAGTGTTACTTAAAATCAAGCTATCGACCGATTTTCACAATTTCACCGTCACAGTCGTCCGTTTAGATTTGTTCGGCAAAGAAGTGTGTCCACAAATGATGTTTTAAAGTTTAAATATATACCTACGTGTAACATAGAACTAGCTTAGAAGTTTGTATACCTAAACAGAAGATGCAATAAGTCGGATTTAATACATAAGTGTTTGATCTCTCTTTGACTTGAGTTGTCAATCTGAAAAAAAAAAAAAAAACGAAGCCTTGTGTACCCATCTTATATTTAACGGTATTCAATCTATGTATATTCACTTTCTTTGTTCTTGATATACCTAGTTAAAACAAAAAAAAAAAAAAATATTATGAAGGTGGGTTGTGTTATAGTCTTTGTTTCAAAGTCTCACCGATTTATGAGTGTCTTGAAAGTGCTTATTTAATTTTTGATTTATTCTAAAACCTAATCATATCACAACTAATAATTTCTTATATACACACAACTTCTGCATCACACCATCACCAAAAATAAAATATATCTATCCTCAAACAAGCGAAATTGCATTGCAAGAGTACCTACTTCTGTAGTTCAAAATTGTTCGGTTGACAAAATAAAAATAAATCCAAATATTTTTATTCATGTTTAGCTATTTCTCAACGATAAATGCTAAAAAAGGATTACTCGGCAAAATGACAAGTTTGACGTCGTTTCGACGTACCAAGATGAAAGCATCATCGTCAAACTGTGATATTCGTTCAATAGTTAATGAGTTCAGTGAAAGCAACGATACTGCAGCAACCACACTTGCATCTAATGAATTCATTTTAGCCAATGACGATGTTAAAAATGCAACCATAGACAAACTAGAGCAGACAGATGAGAACAATAAGATTCTTGTGCGTAAAGAGCGGAATAATAGAAGAAGTGTTGTAAGGTAATTTGTGTGTTCTTTCATCTTCATCTTCTTATTCTTTTTGTTTTATGTTTTTTCTATTTTTTTTTTTTTAATCATCATGTCAACAAAATTAACGTTTATGTTGGCAAACCTACACCACATGCACCTTTATAATTTTGTATCATCTATGGTTAATTATTATTTATTCAATCTTTTTCCCTTTCTTTTCTTCTTCTTTTTCACTGCTTCTGTTCGTACTTTGATGATAGAAGAGCTACATATCATAGTGTCATTATGTAACTGTTGAATTTCAAAGTGAGAGTTTTTGTCTCGTAGGGAAACAAAAACAAACTAAAACAAAAGCAAAGAAAGATACATAAATATCGGAATGTTGAATCGAAAGTATTTATATCAAGCTGTTATTTAGAGTTGATATAAGATTAGATACTTACGTATAGAATATACCACTACTTTTTTTTTTAATTAAATCACACATAGTTGGTATTTAAACACAGTTAATGTTATGTAATTTATTAATAGGTTGAAACCATATTTTTTTTTTTAAATCAAACCGCTCTACTTACGGTTCATATGCGTTAATGATTGACCACAATGGATTATGTATGCAATTTATTGAACAAGTACCTATAGTCAGTCGTTTTGTATTTTTTTTTTAATAGGTACCAACAAAAAGAATGGAAAAGTTTTTTATAAGAATTTTGACTTATTCTTTCTACAACGTATAAATGCTGCTCACCAACTCTGTGACATCGTCTATTATTTTGGCCGTAGGAATCTTATAGCCTTGCCTTTCTCTCAATTTTTATTACTTAACAACAGTAGGTACCTAATAAATAAAGGGTATTTTTTTAGAGGTATAGAACTTTAAGTTGGCAACACTGTTTTAAATTGCAGCCATTTTTCAGCTGTCAAGTGATTTATTTTTAGTTTGGTTTGGCTTGCTTGGCGATGCTGGCCAAAACGTTACAGTCAATGGTGACCGCTATAGAGCCATGATTACTGGCTTTTTCGTTCATCCATTGAACAACCATGATGTGCAGGAGCTGTGGTTTCAACAAGACGGGCGCGGTGGCGCAACATGTGACACAGCTCGTGCCACAATTGATTTATTGAAGGAAATGTTTGGCAACCGCATAGTTTCACGTAACGGACCCCCTGAATTGGCCTCCAAGATCGTGCGATTTAACGCCCCTAGACTATTTTCTGTGGGGATATGTGAAGTCGCTAGACTACACCGATGAGCCCACTCAGTCGATTTGTAGTTCAACCTTACTTTAAACTTTATTCTACTGATTTGTTTGTGTTCTTCAGCGACTTTTTCATGCGAACTATCTTTTTTCATAATTTGCTTTTTTTACTCATCATCTATGTAAATTAACAAACTCGAGTCGTGTTAAACAGATAATGTCTTTCAACTGCGGTAGTCTGTATGTGGCTAAGGATCAAATTAGTTGCAGCGAACCAAATTGAATTGTTTATGGGCTCCTTTAGGGCCAGTTTCATAGTCGACACTTACAGGAATAAGTGGCGCTTAAGTTTCCCATCTAATGAATTTAAGCTAAATTTCATAGCCAGCGTAAGTGGAACTTAAGTCACCAACATCAGAGACTTAAGTGCCACTTATTCAGGTAACAGTGCACTGTGATATTGGGAATTAATCTTTCATATTCCCCACTTAAGTGTCACTTTTCTGACTGTAAACTGGCCCTTAGACTGTTATGCCCAATTTCACAAAAAAAAAACACTAAAAACCATTTTATCTAAAGTCCTCTTGAATTTTATCAAACCTTCAAATATTTCCAGTTTCACCATCTAAAAAAAGGAAATTTAAGGGAAATTTTAGTTAAAATTGGATTTGCCTCACATCCCTGGATATAAAAATAGGTTGTTTCCCTCTCACACTCAAAATGAACGTGAAAAAGCATTACATGTAGAAAAAAATGCTACAAACAAAAAAATATTCGGAGAACGGATTCCTATGAACTCGGAATATCCTTGGACTTCATTCTTCATACTATCTCTTCATCCTCAGATGACGATGATTAATCAATTATTCTAAAAATAAAATCACAAAAGATTATTATTTACACACAAGCAATATTTTTCTATCGACCTATTCATAATTCGTATTAGCAAGAAATTAAATAAAAAAAAGTGACTGCAAAATATTATATCAAATATCATCTACAATTTCCTTACTCGTTGGCTGACATCTGGCATTACACTTCACAAATGCCACATTTTTAATTAATAAAGACCAAAATGAGCTTTTAGTTTATAAGGGCGTTTAAAAGCATTTTAAATTTAAAAGCACTTGGTGAAAATGTTTAAAAGTCCTTTATGAAATCAGGCATAAGAGGAGGTACAGACAGACTGACATAAGTACATACAAATATGCAGCCCTTCAGCCATATAGATAGACCAATGGGATAGCGGGACCGATTATTTTCCCGTTTTATATATTTTTGGAAGTATCATGTTTGATTGAAATTTGAAAATCGATATTTTTACAAATCGCAACTAAAAATTCAACACAACAATAAATACAAATTTTTGCTTTTGAATTGATGGCTTATTACTCCAGTGTATTTAGGTTTTGTTTTATATTTCATTGGGGAAGACATTTTTCTTTGAGTTCATTAAGACAACGTAAAAGAAGTTGAATTTAAGTAAGGATAGTTTTTCCTGAATATCTTCTGTATTTTTTATTTTACAGAAAAAACATTTTTGGAAATAACCTACATATTCCTCTATTCTTAATTGTTCCGTGTGATATTTTTTTTATATTTTTTCCGTATTTAACTAGTAATAACGAAATATAATTTTTGCGATAACAAATAAAGACTCGTTGCCATTTTTTTGTTATTAATCAGTTATGGGTCTATAAATATTGGAAATTAAAAAATATCATACATATGTATTTTCAAAATTGTAAATCCCCAATTTTCATGTCAAAAATCATTTTTTTTTTCACGAAAAAACGAATTTATTCCCTAACTCAAGACAGGGGAAGATTTGGATTTAAAATTTATACATGCACGCCCACTCACTACAAACTTATAAGGTGATACGTGGTAAACATTTTAATATGTATTTTCTGCGTGGTGAATCCAAATATTACCTTAAAAATTCCAAATACAGTCGACTCTCCCTAAGTCGAATTTTCACGAGATACCAAGATTTGTTCGAGTTATAGAAAGTTTTGGAAAAATTCGAGTTATGGTGAGAAAGATTTTTTTTATTTTTTTTTATTTAGTAAAAAAAGGTTAATATACATACTTACAAAAAGTTAACAAACAAATATAGCTTCTTGCTTATTTAAAAAAATAAAAATAAAATATAGACTCATGAATTCATCGAAACAAAACAAAAATATAAAATAAGCGATGCTACAAATACATATTATCTATGGGTATTGAAGTGTGTAGGTACTTGATGGTTCGTAGTTACATTAAACATACATATATCCAAATACGAATTCCGAAGGGGTTATGTTTTTTTATTTTGTTTTGTGCTAAACAAAATTTGACTTCAGGGGTGAAAAAAAATGCCAGTGCTAATGTATTCGAGTTAGAGAGAGGTTCGACTTAAGGGGACTTCGACTTAGGGAATGGTTTTTATATGGAAAATTGAAGGGAATGTTAAAAAATGGCGAAAAAGTACAAGTTAGAAAGAAATTCAACTCAGGGAAAGTACGCCTTAGGGAGAGTGAATTTACTGCGCCAGCAACTTTGCTTGTTTGAAATAGATCCAGTGATGTTTATTTGGATTGTCCAAGAAGTTTTCGGAAATTGAGAAATTCCCAATGTTTTTTGCTCACAACACTTAATAATGTGTTCCTTTAGCCTTGGGGCAATACTTCTCCTGGTTTGTCCAACGTAGGCCGACCCAAAGCTATAAGGTACCGGAGGCGCTTGGTGTTTGGAGAGGAAATTAATCTTTAGGGGATTGTAGAAAATTTTTCACATTTTTTGGTAGTAAGAAAATAGATTTGACTCCCTCCATAGCTTTTGAGTACTTTCCCAACTCTGTCCGTTACGCTAGGCTAGGTTGCTTTCGTCCCTTTCTTTTGGTCTTGTTGGCTTCCATGTTCTGCACATAGGTATCTATAAAGCATGTGCTTCCAAATTTTGACAATAGGCGTGGTTTTCTTTGCAAGACTGGGGGAAATACGACATCGCGTCGGGACCAAGCAATTTACATGTCAAATGCAACAACAATTAATCCCCTTCGTGCTTAGCTAAGCGCGGATAAATCTCGGGGCTTAGCTTAAGCCCGGAGAAAAAATTGTGTTACCGGTGTGAATTCCATACTTGGTATCTATAATTTTTATGAAAACTCCATTTATTTTCTGTAATGGCGTCGCTAATAAAAAAGAGTACGGTTTGATTTTCGATCGGAGTTTTCATGCCCGAATTGTATCTCAGCTAAACAGGCACGATACGATTTATATTCTGTTATTTTTTTTCTTTAATCTATGTATTTTCTTTCAACCAATTTGATGTTTCGAATTTAGGTTTTACTGATTTCGTATATAAAAGGTTTGAATACTGGCTTACGTGAAAAAGAACATTTGATTTGTTTCGGAAGAAAATCAGAACAGGGATGATCTACTGAATCGGAGTTGGTTGATTTAAGTTGATTTAAATAAAATTCAAAAATGGGATACAAATACTAAATGTCTTATGGGGTACTTTTGATGCGAAACTTAAATTCGCAGATTATATACCTAAATTATAGATCATGCAAAAATAGTTATAGGTATTATTTTTTGAAAAATATGAATTTATGAAAAAAACAATTTTAAAAATCGTTACACCATTTTTCTTAAAACAATATTTTTTATAGATTCCCATACACATTTGTTGTAACTTTTTTTTATAGTGTGCCCGAAAGTATTTAATTATATACGCCACTAACCCGATTTCAAGATATTAGTTTTTCAAAAAAAAAAAACAATTTTTTTTAAAGCGTAGCTTACAGTTCTCTAAAAATCTTTGTAAAATTGTTCGCATGTCAAAAATTTTGAGGACAATATAAAAATATTTTCATTAAATGTTGTTACAAATAAAAAAAAATAACATTTGCTATTATTTAAAACGCCAACATTCTGAAAAAAAAACTCTTTTATTAGAAGCGCGAACCCAAAAAAAAAATATATCCGTGACTATACTGGCAATTGTCTTGCTTCGCGCAAGAAAATAGACTGGTGAATATCAAACATTTATCCCCGCGGTCGGTTTACAGATCCGAAAAAAAAAATTTATCCACATCACAAGATTATTTTCGTACAAATTGTTCTTGCACCAATAAATAATTTCTTTCCGTTTTTAGTCCTTAAGTTTTTCAATAAGGTTAAATTAAGCACACTTCGAGTTGCTTAGGGCAAGGCTTGATATTACAGACTAGGTGGGAAATTTCTTTGAATTTTTTTAATTTTTTTTCGCACAAGAACTGTTAACTGTAAATTTGTATAAATAGGTACACATTTTAACAAAATAAATAAAGCCGTTAACAAGAAACCCGAAAAGTTAAAAAAACTATGGTTAATAATAGTTGTTGGTGATTTTTGTTTACAAAAATTCAGACTATATCTATAACAAGAGTACACGTACATACACATATAAAACTTGTATGAAAGGACCCGTTTCCGAGATACATAAATAACCTCTTTCATATGGGTTGTATGGAATGTACCATTATATCTTTAGAGTGAATCTAAAATATTCCAAGTTTGAAGAAAATCGATGCAGTGGTTTTGACCCTCGGTTCTTAAACTGTGTTCCGCGGAAACCTGGTTTGCTTATATTATTATTTTACTTGCAATGCAATTCGATAAAGCACAGATGTTGCAAGCCTTTCAATACTTCTTATATTCGTTGAGTCGTGTACATATACATTCGATACATCTATTCAAAAAGATTTGACATTAATTGTTTCATGAATATACAAAGCATTAATTGGCAAAAATGTATTGTCATTGTATTTTGCATCGTTATGCACTTGTAGTAAGAAGAACTGATTTGAAAAAAGTTCTTGATGAAGCTGTGAAGATTGTTAATTTCATGAAAAGTCATCCTCTCCAATCGAAATTGTTCAAAAATGTGTGCAAATATAGCTATGGGAAGTCAGTAAAAAGTGCTTCTTCTTCGCACTGAAATCCGATGGCTTTCCAGTGGAAAAGAATTTTGGGGTTGGTATTGAGAGTGAATACCCTGAACTTGCAATTGGCAGGGCTTTATTATATTTGCTCATTTCGTCACAACATATTGCTGTGAAGCAGGCTTTTCAGCGTATACTTATCCAAAAAACTAAATACAGATCGAGAATGGACACTGCTATACGAGCTTTGCAAATGACATTTGTGATGTGTTTGATGTGACATTTCACAAGCGGAAATTTCGAACGAAAGCTGTATTTCTTTCAGTTCTCTATGATAAGGGTATTCATGCAACGAGTTAAATTTCCGCTTTGTAGAAAAATATAACTTTCCGTCAGACGTTCGCATGAACACCCCTTAGAAATACATACTTGTGAAATGTCACTTCAAACACATCACAAATGTGCTTTCTAAATTTATCAGGTTTATCTTTATGATTTCCGCATCAAATTGATGAGATAAATTTATAAGATCTTCAGAAAAATATTCCCATACAAATTTTGACAGTTTGTTTCTGCGGAGATAAAATTATCTGGTTTCTGAGGTTTATCCAAATTTTCTGCCATTGCATGAATACCCTTAATAGCTTTAAAGTACGTTACCACGTTCGAAAAGTCGCCTATTTAATAAATAAAAAAACAAACAAGACCTGAAGCCCAATACGGCCTAGTACGCTGCTGATGCGAAATGAATTGTTCAGTGGTCTCCAACACGACAGCGAAATGCTTACGAAAACCACAGTGAAGAAATTACAATGTCGCCAATTTCTAATAAAAAAAAAAAAAACGAACAAATGCAAAAAAAAAAAACACAGAAAGCCAAACAAACCTCAATTTACACTTTTCCGCACACAATAATTAATAGTCCAGGCACAGTGCGCAAAAAAGGCGCGGAGACTTCTTCAAATAATCTGCTACAATTATCAATTTCGTCATCGAAAAGCGTACTGCAAAACGAAAAGAACAACGAAATTTTTCGTTTATGATTTTATTGTGTCATTTTTTGCATGGGATTTTTCGTTTCGCTTCAGCAGCGTTCTAGGCTTAAGGGGGAGTTAAAATTTTAATAAAAATTTTATTACTAATGCAAATTAAAAAAAAAAAAACTCAGAGCAGTGCTAAGTTTGGTTATTACCTTCCTACTATAGTTTTGTGAAGCAAAAGTTAAGTTTTAGACCACTGTAAACTTAAATTAAGCTTGTATCATTTTTTAATTTAAGAATGCACTGTTTTATTTTCTCAATCCGAAATATAAGGATAGTTCTTATTTTATGACATTGTTTGAATTTCTTTGCCCCCCTGAGACTGGTAAAAGTGAAATATTCCATCAAAAATACAGTCCTTTTATTCAAATTTTGGTAAAAGTGTAAAAGTATATTTTAAGCTGGTACTGAGCCAAGTTTAAAAAATTTTCCATTCATTTTCTCTGAAATTGAAAGTGGAATGCACTAATTATCAAAGGCGCCATCTATATCTAGATTACTTCCAGGATTTTTGATCGATGCGATATCTTGTGTAAACAAAAATAAATTAAATGTGAGCTCTATATCAAATAAACTGTTATCCACCTGTGAGTGGGTTCAATAACAAAATCTGAATTCGATTACATAAAACAGGGTATCCGCCGGGAAGGTAAACTACTTTGTTTGTAACATCCTATTGGCTCTTGTGTCAACTGAATCTTAAATGGAAACAAATGCAAATCCTTGTGCAAAGTTGTGGCCAAAGTTGTTCTTTGAAGACCAAGCTCCTGAGCACTGCGTCGAATTGAGGTTGATGGATTGTTCTGAACACTTCGTTGAGCAGCAGTTATGTTTTCAGTCAATCTTGCAGTACGTTGTGGTCCATGCTTGGGCCTATCACCTACAGATCCTCTTTCTTCAAAATCATTCACTACACGATAAATAGTGCGTTTTGTTGGCACGTTGTTTCTCCCAAAAATGTAACGTAACTTTCTCATCGTCACAGTAATCGATGCCTGATTTTGATAAAATGTTTTAACAATTAAAACACGTTGGTTTATCAAATATTTTTCCATAATATCTTTACCGCGTGTCTACTTCACGACTGCCAAATATGAACTGTCAAGACTAATGTTTACCAAAATGGCGGCAAAACAAAGTAGTATACCTTCCCGGCGGACACCCTGTATATTATTTTTTGTTCGCTAAACTATGAGTTATACCCTGATGTTCAAACGAAACACTCACCATTTTTAATCGTTTGTTGACATTTAAATAAATCCAAAAACGATAATCTCACAATTCTGTCATTGGCATCATTTGTATTTACATTAATCAGTTAAACTTTTATATGCAATCACTTCGCTATTAACGGTTGGGTAAAAATTTGTTCATTTCAGTGCTAATACACAAATGGATAACGATGTCACACCAGTTTACTTAGCTGCGCAAGAAGGACACTTAGAGGTATTAAAATTTTTGGTGCTTGAAGCTGGCGGATCTCTCTATGTACGTGCTCGGGATGGAATGGCACCGATTCATGCCGCTTCCCAAATGGGTTGTTTGGATTGTCTCAAATGGATGGTAAGTAAAAAACCAGCACCTAAATCTATTTGTTTATTATTGACAAACGACGTAAAGTTAACAAATTACCGACACTTGTTGTTTAACACTTTTGCATGTTTGTTTCATTTCGTGCAGGTTTGTATTTCTCTACCAATATGTGCATAATGTAATGTACATAGGTACTTACTCAGTTTAAAGTAAAACAAATCAAAGTTTTAATCAAACAACATTGAGACCATGAAAAAGCAGATTTTCTTATTTTATATTTTTTTTTATCTTACCCTTCGTTAAATGTTAAGGTATCTTGTTGACAAGAACAACTTGATGGTTTAATTGTTTACTTCAAAACCAATGTTCGACCACTTTTTGCAGCAATTGGGGCCGTATGTCAGCAATAACGTGCCGAATATTCTCTTCCAAGGCGTCAATCGTCTCGGGCTTCACATAACTCCACAAAAAATAGTTCAGAGGTGTTAAATCACACGATCTTGGAGGCCACGCCACAGGTCCACGAAGCGAGATAATGCGCTCAGCAAAAGTTTCCTTTAATAAATTGATTACAGAAGTATGGCATGTAGCGCCGTCTTGTTAGAACCAAAGGTTGTCCACATCAACATCGTCCAATTCAGGCACGAAAAAGTCATTAATCATGGCTCTATAGCGGTCCCCATTGACTGTAACATTATGGCCGACTTCATTTTTGAAGAAATATGGAGCAATGATTCCCTCTACCCATAGTGCACACCAAACAGTGACCTTTTTGAAGATGTAACGGCGTCTAGTAGTAACGGCGTAAGCGGTAGTTTTGCTTATTGACGTAGCCATTCATCCAAAAATGAGCTTCATCGCAAAAAAAAAAATTCTTGTGAAAAAAGGGATCAACAACGATCTCGTTTCGAGCCAATTTTGCACAATTTGCATGAGTCTTTCAGGCGTAAGTCTATTCATCATGAAATAACAAACCAAACTGAGCATAAATCCAGTGACAGCTGTCAAAAAGACCAACTCCGAAAAAAGTATTGCCAGATTGAAAAC
This sequence comes from Leucozona laternaria, assembly GCA_932273885.2. NCBI lineage: Eukaryota > Metazoa > Arthropoda > Insecta > Diptera > Syrphidae > Leucozona > Leucozona laternaria. The sequence goes on from OW026367.1 coordinate 46,214,621, forward strand.
CACACGTCTAAAAAAAAACACCCTTTACATACCTTCTGCAAATAGTTCAGATATTTTAGACTAGAAATTCTATTGAAATTAAGCACAAGGTCTCTAACTACTTCAACCTTCAAGCTGGTATATGGTCATATTACGTCCAAGACATCGTGATAGTATATATGGAGCCATGGGAAGTACACTGGCCGAACTGGGTTTTCACTTATTTTGAAAAGACGAAAACATATATTTGCAGTAATCTTTAAATCGATGAAGTATACTATAACTTTTATAAAAAAAACTGGTTTTAGTTGTAATAAATAAAGGGTCCGCCAAAAAACTTCTTTTTTTTTTGGAAATGGCGCAAGACATCGAGTGAAGCTTCGGCTGTGTGGCACGTAGCGCTGTCCTGTTGAAACCAAATGTTGCCAATATCCTCCTCTTCAATTTTTGTAAACAAAAATTCGTTCAACATGGCCCGATAACGATCGCCATTGACTGTAACGGCCACTCTTGCTCATTTTCGAAAAATGGCCCAATTATGCCTCTGGACCAAAATCCGCACCAAACAGTGACTCGTTTTGGGTGTATCGGCTTTTCAATGTATGCGTGCGGGTTTTCTGTGCCCCAAATGCGACAATTTTGCTTGTTTACTACCCGCCAAGATCAAAATGAGCTTCATCTGAAAAGATGATTTTTTTGGCAAAATCGACATCTTCTCTAAGTCGATCGCAGGCCCACTTAGCGAAGCGTATACACAACCATATTCGTTCAGCAGAAGGATAAAACTAATTATCTGTCAAATCAGACATGAGCTAAGTGTTATCATTCACGAAATAAGCACTAGTTGAAAAAAACGTTAGATGGCGGACCCTTTATAATTTTCGCCATTTAAAAATATAGTGAAAAAATCAGAGGTGACTTTAGTTCTCATGCCCTCATATTGCCTTTATTGGCCTTTAAGCCCATCTTTGCCGCTTACATCCCAATCCTCATAATAGTGCCATTGACATTTTGATATCAACATTTCTTGTTCGAGTAATTGAATTGACCTTATGTAAGCCTCTTTAGCTTACCAAATGTACATTATTTTAAGGTTTTAATTTTTAAAAATTAAAATCGATTAAATCAGTAGTTCCTACATAATATAGAATCTGTATTATTAAAACTTCCAGCTTTAATGATTAGGAACTCTATAATCTTTATGGATAGGTATAGTTCACACTAGATTTTTGTCATGTAATACACCCACTAGTCAACTTATGAGTGCAAGTGAGATCGCCGTGACGAAACGCCAATTATTGTGGAAATTCTGAAATTCCTCATCAATTTCTTGCATTTTGAAAAGCGAAAATCAAATTGTTTTTTTGTTTATATATCCCCTTTTGTATGAGCATGGACGATGCTCGAATTATGAACATGTTTAAAAAAAATCCAATGGAGGCACAAAAATCCATGTCCGTGCAGCAACATGTCGACGAAAACTACTATTTGAACACGACATGACCGCTGTTCAAAGCTTGGGCATGAGACTTGACGTTTCACGTGTGTGAGAGTTTTTTTCTGGTTTTGGCTGAATGTGGTGGTAAATGTTGAAGGAAAAATATAGAAGTAGTCGTGAAAGGATTTTCTGTATGTTTCCCTGTATGTGAAACGACATGACAAAATTTGCCCAGTGGAAAAAAATTCGCTGATTGTTGATTGGATTGTGGTTGTGATGTTGGGCATCTCTACTTCACGTAGATATACAGTTAAAATTTTCACAAAACATTCAAATCTATAATCTGAGTAAGAAATCCTTAGAAATAACAAAATAGGCAATTTGAGACTAAAAACTATATTTGATATATCGTTTTGTTCAGCCAGTACATAATGTATTTTTTTTTATTTTCCCTATCCGCTGTTACTTCAATTATTTTAAAGTTAAATAGATAGATATATATAGGCATCTACATTTAGATAATACAGAGCCTTATTTGCCCTTGTCAGTCACTTCGCAAACTGAATTCACGGTGTTATCTGACCTTTTACCTTAATTTTCAGCCTTGAAGGTCTGACTATTAGATATGAAGTTATTGTTCTAGCCAATTTGCCAGTGATGTCAGTCAATGATTTTCTGGCTAAAGAAATACTTAAAACGAACTCAAGCGTGTCTACTATTGATCTAAAACCCTAAAACATAGTGACATTATTTTTAAGAGGGTCAAAAACTAGCCGATTCGCCTCTGTCAGTTGCTAACAATTTCATCTTAATTTAAAAACCCAAAACCTCCAAGATCTGACCATTATTAGAATTAGAACTAAAATTTTATATCTAACAGGTTTGCTCGTTTCGGTTTGCAGGTAATTAATTCTAGCTCAAGCCTGACAATTAACCTTAATTTAGGAACCTTGACCTTGGCGATATGACTATTAGAACTAAAGTCTTAAGCTGCCTAAAGAGCACAAGTTCAAGATGCTATAGAAAGATGTATATGTATGCACACAGATATGTATAGGTATACATACATACATTTTGGTACCTATTTTGTTTTCAAAATTTTTAATTGAATGATAAACAATCAAGTAGATTGAGAAGTAAATCACATTTTAATTTTATTGTACACCTTTACAAATGTATCCCGACATGCTACCTTGACATGCTACCTTTATTTTAAGACCTTAATTAAAAAGATCCGATCACCAGAACTCAAGTTATAACTTATATCCCAACCAAATCGACATTTATTCTATTATTTGTAATGAAATTACATACAAGTATGCAAATAGGAATGTTTTCGTCACCAAATTTGTTGAAATAACTCGGAAGCTAAATTGACTGAAAAACATGTTTCAGGAGTTAACTCGGGTTTAACCCCGAAACTAGGATAATCTTGCATACTGAAAATGTAGGCCTAAGTGTTTCGTTTGCGTGATTAAAAATGGATGTCTCACAGTAAAGGCTTTCTGTGGTCTTACAAGCTTCAATTTCTTTTTGATCTAAGAATTCGCTAGGGATATCTTAGCAAACATTATGCAATTATATCTGTGCCACCAAATAATTCGAACAGTAGGTATTTAATTTTAGACGTTAGTATTTATTAGAGTTTTGTTTATGTGATGACCCTTCCGCAGCTAAGCATACTTCGGGCACCTAGAGTTTCCCGTGAAGCCCTTTCATGCACAACTATTTTTAATGGGAAAAAACTGTTACAACTGTTATAAACAGGCATTTCTCTAGTCTGGTCCATTAAATTTAATTTAAATCGATAGAGCCATTTTTTTGTATTTGAAAAAAAAAACATTATATATATGCGGGCACTGATCAGAGCCAGATTAAAAACATATTGCATAACTTTGCTATGCTTAAATGCTTATGAAGGGACGCTTAGTCAATAGTTTTTGTTTAAGCTTCTGCATTAACTTAACGTGCAGGTTTTACTAACAACCTTCATATTGTTTTTTTTTTTTTGTTGACAAATGAAACAATAATGTATTCAGTTGCTTGATCTTGTTTTAAAAACACGTTACAAGTTACAGTGACATTAACAAACAATTTAAATTAAATTTAACATATCGAAGTGGCAAAGTTGTAAATTCATCAATCCCCCAGAGAGATGTTGCAAAAAGAGTTTTGCTTTTGTGAAGCGATTTCCCCTTGCCAATGGCAAATAATAATATCACAATGTAGGTATAGCAGCAGATCAGAAGCAAACAGAAGAAAAAAAAAATATATAAGCAGAGTTGAAATTCACCTTTCTAAAGCAGAAGAAAAAAAAGAAAATCAACTACGCAAGCTGAACTTTCTTTTTATATCTTTTTGTATGATGCTGATGCATCTGAATTGCATTTCAAGCATTTAAAATAAACAACATCATAAAGCAAATAAATTTAGAGGAGGATTATTTTAATCTTCGTTGCGTCGTTTATAAATTGTGTACGACGAAATTATTTTTTAACGTAGAGTTTGAGGGTTTAGTTATGGTCTAAGCTTTAGGTATCAATGAAGGACGAGACTAGAGACATGCCAATTTATAGCAGTTATAACAGTTCACCATTAAAAGTTGGCGTGAGTTAATGCGCTTCGCGCGACTTGAACAAAAAACTCTGGGTGCCCACCGGCGGAGGGGCCACGTAAACAGTACTTTTATAAACCAAAACTGTTATAATTGGCATGTCTAGAGTCAATTCCATCAATGAAACCATTCAAATTCTCAAATAAAAAATACAACCGCTGATGACCTGTGCTGCAAAACAAATTTTATATATTTACCTGTCCGTATTTTTATTTAATTTTTTAATATTTTTTTATGTTGAAAGTTTGGCCTGGTAACGTCGTTGTTTTAGCCTTAGTACTGAACAGGTTGATCCAAATTTGGCCACCAATCGTAAAATATTCGACTGGCAAGAACGTCCATGTAAATCATAAAATGGGGCAAAAATATGTGTGCCACAGTTTTGCTCGTTATTTGCCATGTTTATTCGTCTTTAGTGTCCGAAAAATAAAAATTAACCACAACAGATAAAACAACATGGCCTCTATGAAGTGTCAAAATCTATACCAATCCCTATTGGTCAATTTTAAAACTTGCGCCAAGGTAAGTGAAACAAAACAAAATTCTCGCATTTGACATAAAAAAAATATAATGCGAATATTAGTAAAAATATCAACTAAAGGCTAAGGCTATGATTAGACAGTCAATGTTAATGGTCAACGCATTGACTCTCTGACGTCACCAAAAAAAGTCATCAACACACTGCCAATATACCGTCAACGTTGACCATGTCAACGCATATCACATTATGACGATCACACGAATGACGCTACTCCGTCAATGTCACACGGAAGTCAACGCAGTTTACGTTGACGTGGCAGAAAAGTATGACATGTCAGCGTTGGGATTATAGTCAACGCTTTGCGTCAGTGTGTCCTAACCTTTGCTCAGGGTGATTACACGTGTCAACGCAGCCGTCAACGCATGGAGACAGTATTCTGCGTTGACGATCACACGACAAAACAACTTTGGGACGGAATTTGATGTCATTTTGACTTCAGAGAGTCAACGCGTTGACCGTCTAATCGTAGCTTAACTTGACATTTTTTTAAAATTTTGTTCAAAACCTACTAAAGCAGGAAGCAAGTTCAGATCTCCAAAATACTATTGTGTGCTTTGAAATGTTTTTTTTTTTTTTTTTTAACTCTTTTCGTGAAATATTAATGACGAATCATATATAGTTCCACTATCTTAGTATTCTCAGTATGATGGACATTTTCCTTTCCCATACATCCTCTTCCTGCGATTTTCTTAATAATAATTTACCAAAATTAAATTTAAAAAAAAATAAATATTAATTCCAGGTGGAAGAACAAGGTGTTGACCCTAATTTGAGAGACGGTGATGGTGCTACTCCACTACATTTTGCTGCCTCTCGAGGTCATCTTACAACTGTCAGATGGCTTCTCAATCACGGTGCAAAACTATCACTTGATAAATATGGTAAAAGTCCAATTAACGATGCAGCTGAGAATCAACAGGTTGAGGTTGGTATCTTGAATTATTGTAAGCGTTGGATATAATAACATGCCAAATTATTTCTTTCTTTCTTTCCAGTGTTTAAATATTTTAGTCCAACACGGGACATCAGTCGATTACAATACACGAGAAAAAAGCAGCAACATCAGCCGTCAAAAATCGTATGGTAAACATGGCAATGGCAGCAAACAAAACAGTCGCAGCTATACAATCAAATCGAAATCCTCAACTGGCAGCTCTGACATTGAGCCATTCTATTTGCATCCACCATCTGTGCGCCAAAGCAACGAAGGCATCTATTCGCAGTCAAGATCATCATCTGAGAAAATCTACGGTGGACCGATTGTGCCGAACGATGGTCTGTATGTGAATCCAATGCGGAATGGCTCCCTAACACCTCCCTCGCCTAATGGCAGTATATCCGGTGAATCTTTCTTCTTGCATGATCCCCAAGAAATCATTTATAATCGTGTTAAAGACTTGTTTGACTCCGATTGTAGTAGCGTCAGTAAAAATGCAACAACAACACACAAGGATCATTCATCGAACAAAGCTATTATCATCCAGGCCGATGTCCACTCCAGCAGCAGTGGGGCCGGAAGTGGTTCGGATGAATCGGTTTCAATCCAATCCAGTTTAGACTCACCAAAGAACAACATTCGCATGAACCACAATTTAAACCGAAACATTCACAATAATAACAATAACACCATCACCAGCAATCAAAGCAAAAATAATAACAACAACAATAATAACAATAACAACAACACCAACACCAACACCAACCACGACTACGAAGATATCTATTTGGTGCGTGAAGACGCGAGAAACGCTATCAAAAAGAAATACAACATCGGTAGATCTCGGTCGAGAGATAGCGGATCGCATAGTCGTTCGGCAAGTGCCAGCTCCTCAAGGAGTACAGATGTTGCCATACAATATACCAAACACGTAAGTTCCCATTTGACCTAAATGCATCTAATACATAGTTGTGCTCTGTGCTGCGACTGGCTTTGAGATTTTCTATCTTATTTATACCTTTTTTTTCTTCATTTGCTCACACAGGATTTGAACAACAAACGTGATATGGCTCTGATAAATCGCTACAAGTCGCAGTCAATCAACGGCCTTCATAGCAAATACGATTCTCCGCGCAAAGAGACATACACGACAAAGAATGTGAATTTGAAGAACCAAATCAATAGTGGTCTGAAGAGTGATACGTACGAGAGTGTTTGTCCCCCAGAGGATGTGGCCGAACGCACCAAACAGGCAAATAGGAACTCCGCGGTGATTAGGAATAATCTCGATACGCTAAATAACACGATTAATACAAACAGAATTTTGAAACGTGTTTCGTCTGCACCACCTATTCAAAATAACGCAATTGGTAAACATTAATGTTTTATTTTTTTGTCAATATAAAAAAATTATTAGTTTATCTTGTGTCCAACTTGCTTACCAATGGTCTTTTAAGTAAAAAATTATAGGTATCATTTAAGTCAGTGTTGAAAAAAAGCAATTTTTTCTCTTAAAAACATAACCTGCGATTATCTATATAATAAGTTGTGCGGATCTGAAATATAGGATCATTGCGAAGCAGAACTATTCAGTGCCGAACTTTGGCCGTTGGACACTTCACCACCACATTTTCACCAACAGCCTTTTAGTGCTTGGAATTTTCGTTACAGCGGTTCCGCCACTGGGTAGTTCGCTGTCGTTCTTTCAACACTAGACTTTTGTACACTCTGCCCACACCACAGACAGGTTATCTAGTGCTTATATTATTCATTGTGGCCGTGTTTCTTTTGAAAAAAAAAAAAATGTGGTTAGTCACAATAGAATACAGATTTGACAGTAATACTCGTGTTTTTTGGCAACTTTTGCATGGTGCAACATTTTAAATCATTTTATTCATTGCAATGTAGGTATAAGAAATCTTTCTAAAGAAGTGAATTTCTGTGTGTTTCAATTTTTGACACAAAATTTCAATTTCCTTTACCTCCCGTCAGTAAAAACAGTATTATTCAATGAGTTTTTATTAATTTGCATAATTTATTTTATATTTTCGTTTTTTTTTTTTGCAAAATTCGCTGTTCTGCAAAATTTCCTAAATAAATTTATAAATAACCTGAAAAAGAACAGGATTTGTTATTGAAAACAATATAAATGAATTCATATTGTGAATTAACAATTTCTAATGAAATCTACACTACTTTGAAAACACGAAAAATCTTACAATTAAACGGGCGGAACTCAAATATTTAGCACTTAAATGGCAGCACAGATCCAAAACTCAATCGGCGGTGGTGAAGCCGTCGATCAATTTGCGGTGGCTAATAGTACTGTACCGACATCTTGCTATTTACACTATTGGACAAAATTAAATGAACAACATTTTTGATTTTCTTTTTTAAAATCTTTTTTGAAGAGCTGTATCTCTGCTTAAAATGGTCTAATCGAGATGAAGCAGAGGAGCAAAAAGCATTCTTAAGTTTTAAATTTTTAATATTGAGTACCGTTAATTGTGTACTCAACATTGCAATCGCATTTTGTTTTGCATAAGTTACTTGGTCAATTTGAAATGAAAAAGCAACAATTTGTGCTCAGAAATTTCGAACCAAAAGTCTCTTTTTACATTCAAAGTCAGATATAGAAACCAAATTAAAGTTAAATAAATAATAAACTGGTTAATGCATTTTGGTTAAACGGAATTCGTTCAAATATAACTTATGTATGTCGAAATCCTTTCAATTTAAACAAAGAAACCGATTTTTTTTAAACCGAATCGATTTGTTTCAGCCAATTGAAAGGAATTCGTAAAAATATGAATTTTTTATGTGATTGTGTGTGTGTTATTTGACAGCTGCAATTATTTATTTTCTTACCTATATTAACTAAAAATATTGTTGAATATTTTGTTTAATTATGTGCAGTCTGTTGGAACCAAAATATACAATTTGTCTTCTCAAAATTCCTAGACTTCCTTGACGAATTAGAAATGTGAAATCTATGTTGTGTGTCTGGAAATCTGTGTAAAATGTTGCTAAATATGCAAGATTTGTTTTGACAAAAGAGAATCGATTTTGTATAGAAAACATTCGGACAAGATAGATTTTTGGTTGAGAGGAATTCGAAATATCAAATCCATCATTATATATAAACAATATATACAATGATGAGTACATATATATTAAACGTGCATATCATCACCCACTTTTAATTTCAAAAAACTGTTATAACGGTTATAAAGTGGGATGTCTCTATCTCTAGTCTCGCCCATTTTGTTTAATAAACTTCAGCTAAACACACCTAAAACAGTGACAGTACGTTCAAAAAGGTAAACAAACAAACCTATTTCGAATTTGTCATTGTCAAAGTGATGTATGGAGTTAGAATGATACCTACTTAAAAGATAGTTTTCTAGTTTCATTGCAATACAGCGTGTTGGGAGTTGCAATTTCCTTAAAAAAATGTATAAAATGGTAACAAAATATTAAAAAAAACGGCATTTTATGTAATATTTAAGTAAAATGACCTCCCATGCAAAGTTTTTACTTGCAATGTATCGGTACTATATGACAAGTTATGGATTCGTGCAAAAAATCGAACTCGAGATTTTGATCAAACTTGCCATTACCATGATAGGGCAGAAGAAAAAAGTGGGTCTCACAAAAACATCCGTCTGACTCTCTTTCTGTCTGTTTGATCGACTACAGCCTACATGGATGGGGCGATTTTCTTTAAACTTGTTACCTAGAGTTTTTTTGACATTCCCCCGACGGCGACGTATTTTTTTCATTTTTTTTGGGACCAAATATAACGGTACTTCCATCCAAATTTTTTTATCAAGAAATCGGCTCCACAGATTTTTCTCAAAAATTCAATAAATTTAAATAGTTTTCAGCTGCCGCTTAGTAGTAAAAATGGTTCGGAAAAATGATTATTAATGGCACCTCCCAAAAAAACATTTTTTTTACTCTCGCTTTTCTCGAAAATAGTTTAACTGATTTTGATCAATTTTCTATTAAGAATGATTAATACATTTTTAATAATATTTTGTACTTAGGTACCGAAATTTTCAAAAAGATATTTTTTTGGATTTTTAAGAAAGTTTGAATTTTATTTTTTTTTGAAAACTCGATATTTCAATCGACTTGGTCGATTTTTATTAAACTTGGTTAAAAGTATTTTTTAACATTATCTAGAAGACATTATCTAGACAACAATTATTCTTATAACCAAAAATAACGGTACCTCCTGTACGAATTTTTAAAAACCGTTAAGGAAAATCTTTTTTTGATCAAAAACGACTGCAACGATTTTGATAAATATTTTGTGTGTGTCGAAATTAGTAAGGTCTAGCATTTAAAATTATTACATTTTACATTGAACTATTACTAAGAGTACCTATAATAGAATGGTTTTTTTGATTTTCGATTATCTCATTATCTGACTTACGGATTAGAACTAAATTTTTTATACAGAAGCTTGTAATAAGTTTAAATAATATTGCATATCAAAAGTTGCAAAAAAAAATAATTTTTGGATTTTTATTTGAAAATTCCATATTTCGAAAACGGGCGGAAGATTTTTTTATCAAACTCAATTTTTAACTCCACATTAATAAATACTTAAAATTGGCTCTATAGGACAAGTATTGGTTTCGTGTAAAAAAAAAAAATTGAGGTTGTAATCAAAACTAACACCACGATAATCGAGATGTCCAAAAAATTAGGTTTCGTCATGCCGTCCGTCGGTGTGCGTCTATGCTTATTTATTACCTTTAATTTCATATAAAATGAAGTGAACAAAAATACCTTTCATTTGATATCGATATCATTTTTCTACGTAAATTATTTCGCCCGTTATGGACAATAATTGGGAACAAAATCTGAAATCCTTATTTTGGAATCGGCAACTTCAAGCCCAAATATCTCGATTTTGAAAATATTTTATTCATGTATTGGGCTTCACGTAATTTTCATTTGATACCAAATTCGTTCGTGTACACTCTGGGCCAAAGCTCCATAATAAAATGGGAATTTCCTTTGGTACTGTAGGCCATACCTTTTAGAAAAATTAGTATTTTCTTTCATCATCATATCATGCGAAAGTTCTAATCTTATTTACTTATTTACCTAAGGAAGTGCTACAGTCCGGTGTGAACCACAGACTCAGCAGCCATAACAAGCTTTTTTCAGCTAGCTAGCTATCTCATTCCAATACCTGCTCCCTCTTTGAAAAATCGTTTTTTAGTAGTTGAAGTGTTCGGTTGACCCTACTAATTTCCGAATACATAAAAGGCGATTTATTTAGAGGTCTTTTTTTGAATAGAAAAGAACCATTTCCCACATTTATTTTTTAAAGATTATTTCCAGATTAGATCCATTCTTGAGTTAAAAATGTTTGAGGACAGGTTCGAGAATTTGACCAATGAGGCGACTAATATTGGCTTTTAATTTCTTAATAATAGTCGGCTCATCCATGCAGACTTTGGAATTTAAGTAACCATAAAGGAAAAAATCTAGAGGTTTCACGGCTCCAAAGGGTGAAATTACCCTTTAAACAAATTGTTCTCGGAGTAAAGCAATGGTTTGACGGGCTCTGTAGCAACTAGCACCATCTTGTCGCAACCAAAAAGAAAAAGAAGAGCATGATTTTCAATTTTAGACAGGCCACTATGGCCGCAATTCACAGGTACTTTCTGGGTAGCCGAATTTTAGAAAAATAGGGACCGATTATTCCAACAGCTCATAAATCACACCAAACCATTGTTTATTTCTGGATGCAATGGAAGCTCTTGAACATCTGCGGGTTGCTTTGCCGAAAAGCAACTTTCTCCCTTAAATGATCCTACAAAAAGTGTTGAAAATTTTATTTCCTATTTTCATTCTAAAAACATTTGTTCCAACTAAGAAACTTAAATGTTTCAAGTATTTTTAATTTGTTGGGCTTTAAATAAAATCTCTACAATTGTGCTCTACATCTTTTTTCCTGTATTGCAATTAATGAAAACCATATAAATATTCTATATATTTTATTTAAGTTATTTTGATGATATTTTTACGAAAAAAATGTTTTTTTTTTGTGAAAAAAATGATTTGTGTGTCTTTTATGATAATATAATTATTTCGTAGAAAAAAAATTAGAACCTGCTCGCACCTAAGCATATTTATATATTTCAATTTTGTTTTTTCTAGCAAATGGACCGCCTCCTCCTCCCTTGCCACCTCCACTTCGTGCTCCTTTAAATAAAAACAGTTTAAATACAGATAGTTGTGGAAGCGATAACTACAAAAACGCCAATAATTCACCACAAGAGGCATTTGATTCCGATTCGGGGCTTGAAGTTGTAGAAGAGCCAAGCTTAAGACCTTCGGAGCTTGTACGTGGAAATCATAATCGTACAATGTCAACAATATCAGGTGAGTTTAACTTTAAAACTCATATTTGATTTCTTCATTTCGTTTTAACCTCTTTAAATTTTAAATGGGCATTTTAAGAAAGGAAGTGACTCTAACCATGCCAATTATAACAGTTTTGGTTTAGTACTGTTAATGGGGCCCCGAAGGGGCAGGGCCCTTTGGCTGTGGGCATACTTCAGGCACCATGAGTTTTTTTTCAAGTCGCGCCAAGAGCGTTAACGCACGCCCACTTTTAATGTCGAAAAATTTTTATAACTGTTATAAATTGGCATGTCCCTAGTCTCGTCCTTTGAAAAAAATTTATAGCATTTCATTCCCGTATTAGGTCTGTTTGGTAATGTGAAATTTCTTGCGAATTTGCACAAATTTTCACAAAATTGCACAATTTGTTACAAATTCCTGTTTGTAAACTCGAAAAAGTTGCAACGAGAGAGCACATCGAGAGAGAAAAATATTTCCCCTGGTATGTGAAAACTAACTTTATAAATAATAAATAACTTGGTAAATCTATAATTTATGTGATTTTTTTTTTTCAAATTAAACGCAAATTGTTAACAAAACCAGACTTTTGGCACATGATTGTTGATGTGAGGAGTTAAATTCTGACATTTTTGTACACAAAAGTTGTTCAATGCGTTTGTTAACTTTCTTTTAAATTTCTCCATTTTTGAGAAATTCGTTCTCTCTATGGTGTTTTGACAGGTTTTACACCTTTTTCTGAAAAAAGATACCAAACAGACCTATTATTGCAAAATAGCTTCCCGTTTTATCTCAATCCTGGCCACGAGAGAGTAAATTATTCCCATTCTTCGGGCAGAAACTTTTAAGTTCGGTGTTTTGTCAAAAGCCATTTTCAAGTTAAAGAACAACTACAAAATACAAAATGGCTATTGTTTACTTTTATTTTTAATTTCATTTAATTTTTTTTATTAAAATTAAAATTCATTCTTATTTATTCATCTTTTATTTTTTAACGAAACTACTAATAAAACTCGATTAATATTTTATACATCCTGATGTTAGGGTATTAGAATGATACCTACTACTTAACAATTTTCTAACTTTAAAGATCTTTACTAAAGTGTTCTTAGTTTTAAACAATTTGTATAATTAGTAAAATACTTAACCTATTTCGTTATAAAATCCAGCTGAATGCACGTCTAAAACAATTACAGTAAGCAAACATAACCTTTTGATATTTAAACTATCAAAGTGACAAATAGAGTTTGTATAGGACACTTGAAAGGTATACTAGGCATTTGGCGAATGAATGATAGTACGATGGAAACTCGTTTATCATTTTGATGTTAGGTTACGTCATTCTAAAACTGCTTAAAAGCGTACCTTCTAACAGCCCGATTCTCCCCTTGTGAGGAGTCACAAGTCACAAGCTCTTGTAACAAGTGTTGTGACTCGATAAAATTTTTGGAATTCTCCCCCAATCATCGCTAGAAAACTCACAACTCACCACAGCAAAGGTGAATTTGTAGTGGCATAATTACAACAGCTGATTATTAAAAACATAAAAGAAGATTTTCAACTGGGCCATATAAAGTTAATTAAAGCTTTAAAAGAACAAGTTTTCATTCATTTTTTTAGCAGTAAAGTGATTAAAAAAAATGTTGTTTTGGGTAAGAGCGAATATGAATCATTTGTTTCCTGGGTAAAAAAAAATCTGCTATTGTGAAAATTTTGTTTTTATTTCGGATGAAAGTTATTGAAGAAGATACGCCGCAATAAATCCAAAATAAATTCACTTTCTTTTCTTATCTAATAAAATACCAATTTTGTTTGAAACATAAATGGATTTTGAAATGAAAATTTTAAAACACAAGTAATTTGTGAGTTGTGACCTGCTATTAAGGAGATCACAATTTCGATTGTTTTTGTGACTCTCATAAGTTGTGACTCTGGGAGAGAATTCGAAAAAGTCACAAAATTAATTTCACCTCTTCTTGTGACTTGTGAGGTATCAGTGATGATGGGGAGAATCGGGCTATAAATCGTCTTAAATTGTGCGCCACTGTTCTTAAAGAAGAAAATGTATTAATTACAATTTTAATTTGTTGATATAACTTTTAAGGTTTTCTCGATTGTTTACACATTTCTAAGTTTTCGGATTAGTCGCGTTTGTTTCTTTGTTTATTATCAGATTTAATAAAATAAAGTTGTCACTTTGTTTTGTATGTAGGCTCTTTTGTATACTTTTGAAGAGTTTCACTTTTCCCTGAGAGAATTTCATCCTCACTTCTTTAGTCTAGAAAGTAACCGTATGAACCAATATTCTGGTGTCCCAACCTCCCAATACAGAAAACGTTAAAAGGTAAGTCTAAGAAGCCCTTCCTTCTAGATTGGGCAGTTTATTAACACACATATACAAAACGGGAACGGATCGTTATTCTGTAATCAAAGTGACAAGTGCACGTGAATAAAATTTTTTTAAAATTTTTAATAGATGGCGCTGAACACTAAATTTCAAAATGAGTTACATATATTAAAATAAAATTATTTTATTTTTAATTAAAATATAACTGTGTTTCCTAAATTAATATTAATTCTTGCGTGAATATGTGGTTTGATTTGGAAGTAAATTTTGTTTGAGGGTTTCACCGTAAAATTGTTTTTGTCTCTTGATTATCTGATTGATTGATCGAAAGTTCAAAACCACAAATTCAATAGAATAAAATTAACAAACATATTGACCGGCAAGTTCAAACGATAAAATTTCTATTTCCACAAATACCGCGATGATATCAACTGACATGCAATTTTAATTCAAACGGTTGCATGTTTTCAATAAAACCAAAACTCAGTTGATAAATATTTGTGGAATAAACTTGAAATCACATGTTTTGCTCGGTGCAGGGACATAAGTCCCCGGGACAAAAGTCCCAGTTTTACCCTTTGGGACATGGTCAGTTATATGTGGCGTGCTATGCCCATACGGTTTGGCAAATTAATAGATTTAATCATATTCACTCTGCACCGGATTCACAAAGAACATTGTGGCAGCATTAAAATATATTTTTGTTTCATTTTAATAATTTACTCAAGCAAAACATTTTTTGTACAAGTTAAAATTTTGCAAGTTGTTGCAAAAGTTGTCATCTATGTTCTTTGGTTCTGCACTTGGATTAAAAAATCAAATAAAAATAATCCAAACCAAAACCAAAGTTTTTCATTCATAAACAAAAATTAACATGGGGTGGTAACTTTTGCACCACCTTGTAATTTTTTAACACGAGTTTTGTAAATTACGAAAAAATTAGAAAACTGTAAAATTTTAAAGGAGAATAAGAAAAACAATTTTTCTATTATACATTTTAGAGAGTTTTGAAAAACAGAATTTGTGATTTTCGATATTTCGGTATACACAACTTTGAAACACAGAATTTTCGAATACAGTTTGGAAACCGGATCTTGGCACATAAAGAATTTTGACCCAAAACCTTCGAAAATGTGTGTAAAAACCACGTATGTATACAATTGTAAAAATAAATTTTAGAAGCACCATACACAAGATCTGAATCTTTCACGATTTGACATTTTTAGGATTGGTTGTCAAATCTGCACGAACTGCTCCTCATTTGAGTGTTTGATGTTATGGTAGAATTGGTTTGAATTGATTGGAAAAAAATATGAAAGTCATTTTCCATCAACCAATACTTTTTGTGTATAAAAATTCATTCACATTCAGTGCGATATTTCGAAAGGGCTCTAATAATTTGAGAACTTGTTGTGAAGTTAACGTTATCACTTATCACAATAACTATTGCAACGTGGTTTCTAATAGCTATCATGAGAAAATAGTGGAATTTCTTATTGTGTGTTTATTGCATGTACCCCACGTTTATTGTTTTAAATGTAACGGGTGTTTTTTTTTAGAAGTATAGAACTTTAAGTTGGCAACACTATTTTAACTGGCGGCCATTTTGTCAGTTGTCAAATGCTTTATTCTGAGTTTGGTTTGCCATTTCAACATGAATAGACTGACGCCTGAACAACGCTTCCAAATAGTGCCCAAATGGGCTCAAAACAAGATTGCCGCTGATCCCAATTTTCATAAACGAATTTTGTGTAGCGATGAAGCTCACTTTTGGTTGAATGGATACGTCAATAAACAAAACTGCTGTATTTGGAGTGATGACAATCCTCAAGTGTATGTTGAGACACCGTTACATCCACAAAAAATGACTGTTTGGTGTGCTTTATGGTTTGGTGGAATAATGGGTCCGTATTTCTTTAAAAACGATACTTGCCAGAACGTTACAGTCAATGGTGACTACTATAGAGCCATGATTACTGACTTGTTCGTTCATCAATTGAACAACTATGATGCGCAGGAGCTGTGGTTTCAACAAGACGGCCCAACATGTCACACAGCTCGTGCCACAATTGATTTATTGAAGGAAACGTTTGGTAACTACATACTTTCACGTTATACGGACCCGTCAATTTGCCTCCAAGATCGTGCAATTTAGATCCGCTATTACTATTTTCTGTGGGGATATGAGAAGTCGCTAGTGCGCCGATAAGCCCAAAACGATTGACCACTTGGAGGACAACATTCGCCGCGTTATTGCCGATATACGGCCACAAATGTTGGAAAAAGTCATCGAAAATTGGACCTCCAGATTAGACTACGTCCAAGCCAGCTGTGGCGGTCATATGCCAGAAATCATATTTAAATTATAATGCCAGAAGATTATGTTTCGAACAAAGTGAATTTCATGTCAATTTAAAAAAACCATCTTTGTTTAATTCAATTTCAAAGTTCTATACGTCTAAAAAAAACACCCTTTATAAAATTATAAGAATGTTAAAGTTTGTATTTAACAATTTTTTTTTGCTTGTCTTATGTGTGTTACATTTGCAATGATTTTAAAAAATTTGATGAGGTTATGACAGAGATATGTGGCAAGCACAAACTTCAGGTGTATTTTGTCTTTTAGATTTTAAACTAACTTCTTAATGATCTAGATATTTGAAACTTAAAAACAACGAGTTATCATCGAGTTCTGAGCAATTTGTTTAAATTCAAGTCTCTATAACTCATCGGGAAGCTAAGTCTGGATATTTATTAATCCCTTACTTAAGACTTTTTTGATAAAACTATTACAAAATTATTATTTACTCCTTTTATTAAATTTTGAAAATATTAATATCTTATATACCCATAGTCAGAATACCTATATGTATGTAAGTACTCGGTCAATTCCACTCCTTTGCCATGTTACTCATTCTAGCATTGTCATTGGACAAAATAATAGAAAGTTACCAAACATACATATTTTCCGACATTTAAACAAATGAAAGTATCCGAAAGACAACCTAAACTCTTGAATTGATCATAGATATTGAACTTCAATGTTTCAATGTCAAAGACCTCAATGCTTTGTTGTTATATTGTAGTTAAACTAGTTATAGGATGTTTATTATGAAATCCTCTTTACGAGCCAGCAACAATCAATAACCTCAATTGTCGCAAATTTGGTGTGAAATTCAGGAAAGTCATTAAAATACGAACAAAAAAAAATAAACAATCTCTTAAAATGAAGTATTTTTGGTGGGGCAAAGTGGCTTTTTACCAAAAGGAGGATAGGCCGATCGGATGGGAGAATACGAGTTCAGTTAATTTTTTCTTCTTTCTTTGATATATGAAATGCAGTGAGAATTCCATTCAACCAGGGTCGTCAACCACTGTGCGCAAAGTGTACCTTGTACTTAGGCGCAAATAAAAATTAAAAAACAATTTCCTCAGTTTTTTTTTATTCCTTTAGTTCGAGATTTTATTGTTTTATTTTTATTTTTCGACAAAAGCTTCCAGCTATTACTGCATTTATGTATATAGTGCTGTAATTTTACGGTTTTATATCGAACAAATACTAAGATCAATCAATCATCAATAAATTTTATGTGCGTCCGTTTCGAATGTGAAACCAAATAAAAAAACCAAATAAAAAAATACTCGGTTTTGATGAAATATATAAATTGATGTCAACTTTAATCCCTTTTGTCAACCATATTAAAACCTTTTTAAGGACTTATCATTCATGTGTAAGTTCTTGTGGAACATAATTCAAACAAATTTTATAACTCATTTCTCAAGGAAAGTTTCGTTCTCTATTTTTCGAAATATTATCGGTTTTGCACACAAGGCGCACCCATGGTTCGAAGTGACCCTGTACTCAGGCTCCTTAATGCGATCGATCTGGATCTTGCTTGGTAACTTTCTTTATACAAACATGAGACAAACTTCTATCATGCCATGCAGTGATTATAGTTCATTATACGACAGCAAAAACTTTCAATTGCGTTAGGAAATTCTGTAAACAGTTAACATAAATTATTTGCTCAGTTGCACATTTTAGATATAACAGATCGAACGTTATTGAGATAGTTGTATGAAATCAATCACCATGAGTGAAGTTAAAAAAATTTTAAAATAATTGAGAGAAAACTGATTTAAGTTAGAAGGAAATCGCAAAACAGGACAACAAAAAAAAAAAAAAAAAACCAAAATTAAATTTAAAATGACATTTAAATGGAAAATTCGTGATGAGGCAATATTATCCTGTTTTAAGTTTCGAGGTATTTTTGCGAGCCTAACGTTTTGTCTCGATGTGCATGAATCCCAGTTGTGTATAATATTATGATTGACTCAAACTAAAAACTGTGTACAAAAACCTCAATGAATGGAGATATATAATATAAAGTGATTCCTTTACAGAACTAGTGAAATTTTGTGCCTCATTATTTTTTTTCCAAAACTAATATAATATACAAATAAAATTAACTTGAATCCTAATCAATATTGTCAATTAATTGTCACTTAGCATGCCATTATGATAAATTTAGGGCTTGTGGGTAAATTTCTAAGTAAGTGAGCCATCTAAGTAGTCAGAATGTTTTTTTTTTTATTTAATATTTTGTTAAACGTACTTTAAATTTAAGCCCTAAATGCATGAATTACGAACTCCTCTATTCTTTGAGGTGGCCATTCAATTTTTTGCAAATAGCTAATACAAGAATTTTGTACATTTTGAGTTCCTTAAATTTATATTTTAAAATTATAACAAAGTTTCAAGACACATATCTATTTATGTTTAAGTTAGAAAATATCTATTGTCTTAAAATGTTTCCATTTTGTTCCCATTTTAATACTTTCTTCGCCTTGGGGGTTACGATGGAGTTGGCCCACCAACTTTCAGAAATTCGTTTGTCTACATTTGCATAGCTTTTAAAGAATAATTTCTACACATACCGTTTATTTTTTATAACCATTTCAAAAAAAAATATCCACGACTGGATAGCACGAAGTCCTGTTAACAAGTGTATTAATATAGCCATAGCCACACATATGTAAAGGGTGTTTTTTTTTAGAGGTATAGAACTTTGAAATGGAATAAAACAAAGATGATTTTTTTAAATTGACATGAAATTTACTTTATTCGAAAGATAATCCTCTGGCATTATAATTTAAATATGATCTCCGGCATATGACCGTCACGGCTAGCTCGTACGTAGTCTAATCTGGAGGTCCAATTTTCGATGACTTTTTCCAACATTTGTGGCCGTATATCGGCAATAACGCGGCGAATGTTGTCCTCCAAGTGGTCAATCGTTTTGGGCTTATCGGCGTAGACTAGCAACTTCACATATCCCCACAGAACATAGTCAAGCGGCGTTAAATCGCACGTTCTTGGAGACCAATTCACGCGTCCGTAACGTGAAACTATGCGGTTACCAAACGTTACCTTCAATAAATCAATTGTGGCACGAGCTGTGTGACATGTTGCGCCACCTTGTGGAAATCACAGCATGGTTGTTCAATTGATGAATGAAAAAGTCCAGTCAGTTTTTGTGGATGTAACAGTGTCTCAACATACACTTGAAGATTATCATCACTCCAAATACGGCAGTTTTGGTAATTGACGTATCCATTCAACCAAAAATGAGCTTCATCGGTGAACAAAATTTTCTTGTGAAAATCGGAATCAACAGCAATCTCTTTTCAAGTCTATTCAACGAATGTACGCTGCCACGTTGGCCGTACCCGGTGGTTGTCGTCAATTTATGATGAAATGCCAAACCAAACTAAAAATAAATCACTTAACAGCTGACAAAATGGCCACCAGTTAAAATAGGGTTGCCAACTTAAAGTTCTATACCTCTACAAAAAACATCCGTAATAAGATGCATGTTAATGGTTAATAATGTTATGAAATTTTTAACAAGAATATCTCAAAAGTAATTCAAAAATTGGTAATTTGTTTTTCCGAAATTTTGTCTCAATTATTTCTGAGAACCTACCGCAGATCTCAAGATCAGTCCAATCATTAAAAAGATATTCGTGATTTATGAGACTATTGTCTCAAAAAACTTGAAGTGGTTATTTCCGTTGTAAATTTATTGCCAAAAACCTGAAACGTAGTTTTCACTTTGGTCATTACAGATACAAAGTTTAATAAAAATCGTAAAAGCCGTTTTTGGGAAAATTTGAAGAAACCAAAACTGTTATACGCGAGCTACTCGTTCTAGATGAGGAGCTAAAACAAAAATTAAAATTCGAATTCCCCCTCTAGAGAAACACATTAAAAATTATCTGTTCGAAATTTGAAGTAAATTGGTTCACCCGGCTTAGGCTCAAATTAAGCCGGAATCACACTACTCTCGTGTGGTGTGTTGGTGAGTAGTGTGTCGCTGTCATTCCGATGTATTTCATAGATTTCGACACAACACATCAAACGATACAAATATGGCTCTACGCATATGAAATACATTAGAGCAATAGCGTCACATGATTCCACAACACAACACAACACACCACACCACACGAGACATATCTGGTTCCGGCTTTACAGTGGACGCACAGACCGAAGGATGGTATGATGAAACTCATTTTTTATGGACTTCTCTACCATCGTATTGTTAATTCCTATTACAACCTCGAATTTTACTTCACACGAAACCAATACATTCCCTATAGAGTAAGCAAACGATTAAATAAATATTTACAAAAGTTTTTGTTAATATATTTGGAATAAATTTAGAAGGATATTGACCAAAAACAAATAATGGCAATTATAAAGATCACTCTTTTTATGTATCTATGGATTTTGGTCCTTGTACTTTTGTAAACCTTCAAATGAATCAATCTTCAATCCCAGAAACCGTTAATAAAGCCTCAGTAGCGTATTCAAAACAATTATTTATTGATTAATTTAAAAAAAAAAACGGTAGGTAAAATTAATTTTTTTATGAAAACGACTTAACGCGAAAGGACACTGGGCAAATCCAGCCCAGAACCAATAAGAAAAACCTGTACCCAATAAATGTACGTATTCAAAAATTCATTATCACTAAAGTGTATATCCAAATTCGCTATGTGGTTGGAGTTGATTAAAAGGGTGTTTCCTAATTTTCAAAAAAAATTACTTAAAACAGAAAAAATATTAAAAAATAACGACAATACTGACAATGGCATGCTATAAAGCTAAGACTCCATTCTTTCACCTTATTTTTAAATCAAGTTGTTTTAGTGCAAGGTTTTAGAGAAATTGTTATTATTATCAATATCATTTTTTTTTTTTAAATTCCCTGTCCCTGTTGCTTCCATGGCCTTCTGTGATTTCCTTGCGTGTGTTTTTGTTTTTTGAATTGACACTTTCAATTGATATTTTCCGCTGTGTTTCCGTCAAAAACACATATATAAAGATGCCAATCCTTTATAGGTTTCACCTCCAAAAGCCATTTGCTTACATTGTTGTATTTTGAATTTCAATTAGTGTCAATTAATTTCCATGTGAAACGGAATAACAAACGTAATGCGAATGTGACAAGGAGGAAGAATCATACAAAACACATAAAGGGTGTTTTTTTTAGACGTGTGGTTTCAATCTGGCAATACTTTTTTTGGAGTTGGTCTTTTTGACAGCTGTGACTTGATTTATGCTCAGATTGGTTTGCCATAACAAACCCTTATCTTTATAATAGAGCTAAATTCTTGGCCATAACATTAAATTATATGCGTTTTATTTCTTTTTGAAAACCACATGTCTAAAAAAAACACCCTTTACTATAGCAATATTATTCCGTCGTCCTAATCTTATACATCCTACAAATAATCTGCTGTAACAATTATCAATTCCGCTCATCACACAGAACAGCGTATCTACTGCAGTATGGTTATGATTTCACTGTGTCATTTTACTATGGCATTATTTGTTACGCATTAGCAGCGTATAGGCCTAATTCCTAAGAATTAGTCGTGTTATATTTTAGATTTTTGGTCTTCGAACTGCCTATATTTTTTCCAGCTATGGCCAACTTGACGACTGGTTCGTGCTCCGATTTGATTTGCCATTTCATCAAGTTAGTATAAGCTAACGCCAGAGTGAAGATGACCAATTTGACCTCCCACAATTCTGTCTGTATGTTCGGTTATAGGGTAAACGGCTGGGTCGATTTTATTTGAACTTGGCAGCCAGCTTATTTGTTATTTAGTACAAGAGTCGACAAAAAATTTTAAAGGTGAATTTCTGTCAGGTTTTTTCTCAGCCTTTGGTGTGGTGTAGGGTCAAAATTTTATAAGAATAATCATTTGAATAAATTTTCTTTTAAAATGAATATAATATATTATATGGTGATAAATACTTCATAAATAGACTGTTGTATTAACGCTTGGAATAAAACAAGTCCTTTTTTGAAACATTATGCTACACTCGGGCGTATACGTACTTTTTATATTTTTGATTTTTAAGGCCTTCTCTTCAATAATATTTATAATATAATCTTATTATTTTTAAACCTTCTAAGTAAAGGTGAATGTTTTCCTCATATCATATCATATGGGTTTTAGTTGAATTGAAAACTATAATGTTGTGTGCTACCTACTTTTTTTAAACCCAGAACTCCATTATTTAATTCAAATTGTTTTAGAAAATAGTTTTTGAAAAATTAATTTTCAAACTTAAAATCACGCGATTTTTAAAAATAAAACAACAGTAAGAAACTTAAAAATAAAGAGAAATTTTTTAGTTAGTAAATTTAATAATACGAGTAACCCGAGTCAGGGTTGTAGCAATGATATGCAGCGTTCGGACTTTACTTCTCTTTCATACATTATCAAATCTACTGCATCACTGCGCTTTGCTAACAATCTACTTCTATTTTCGATTTCGATTCTTTTCGCTCGAAAGTGGAAATGTCAAGAACGAAACCAACCTTTAGAGATGCCTGTGTGGGTAAAAGGGTTTTTGATTTGTCATTTCAGATTGATTTGACAGATTAAGCACAATTTGTTCGAAAACAGTTCGAAAAGTATGTTTTTGATTTTCATTTTTCCACTTTTTGCCACTCTTTTTGCAAAAAGTGTTGAATGTAGTAGCCTTTAATATAAATTAAAATTCTCCTTCGAAAATTTTGGTTTCACTGCGATGTTTATTTCGATCTACTTCGAAATGCGATTTCTGAAGTCCGAACCCTGATGATATGATTGTGTTTTAATGATATGTTCCCCATCAAAAAAGGCTGTATGGACTCTGCTCTTGCAAAATTTAGTTTTTCTCTGTAAACAGCTCCATCGGTACACTTCACCTAACTACTTCTCCTTTCAAAGTGAAAATCGTAACCATCAACTACTAATTTTCGGCCACCTTTATTTGATTTTACTTCACTTATGTATGTTTATGTGACTTAACAAAATGTTTCGCCTTGTAACTGCATTTGTGAGCAAAAAATAAAGTGTACAGAGTGCAGCAATATTCAAAAACAGCAGCCTATGCAATTTTCTTTTAGGCGAGTTATTCTTAGATCTTGGTAACTTTAGCAAAAATCCGAAAAGGGTAGCTAATAAGTAGAGTAAAGTCAGATAATGTGGACCACTTGGCCAATTGTGCCAATTAGAACAAAATCGAAGGCATTGATCATTTTTTTCCGTAAGTGTTTTTTAGTTTGTTCTTAAGTTAAATATATTATTTTTACCAGTCCTTTCTTAAATTTAGCAATTAAGAATATGTATTGTAAATTTTGTATTAAACAAACTATTGTTAAGAGTCCTGGTTTTCTTTCTAAAGTAGTTCTCTTTCAAAACCATAGTTTCCCCGTAACTATAATTTGGACTTAAGGTCTATGGTAACAGGAGGCTCATCAAGTCCGGAGATGGACCACATATGCTATCGTCCAATACATTCCGTCACCACCGCCTCCAATAAGAAAATAGATGCCAAATGTATGTACCCTGTACTAGGAAGATCGACCCGGCGAAATATGGATCCAATGTGTTTCTTGTCACATTTGGAGCCATGCTGATTGCGAAAAAGCAATGTCTATTTGTGAATTTTGTATTTCATAAGCGAATATTATGTTCTTTTTAGTGTTGCGACCAGGTGGTTCATATTACCGTCCACTTTGTACTTGCTCTATAGGACAAGTATTGGATTCTTATGTACATACATATCAAAAAATATTTTTGTAGGTATCCCTTTTTTTCCCTATCAACAGCGAGCGAAAGCCTAATGACCGCAAAACCTATGTTGGTCTAGTCTAGATAGGCATACAAATATATACATATCCGCATGTTATTATGAACATCAAAATCCAATTAGTTCTGTTTTAGTTTCGCCATTTGCGGTAGATACCCCTCCTCATCTTCATTTTATACACATACAACAAACAAAAAAAACCGTAATGCATTTCTACTTCGCACACACATTTTTAATTAGCTTCCCTTACCCAGTTAAATGCATTTTATTAAGCCAACTTAACGTCTGTATAATAACAAATGGAAAACATTTTATGCCGTGCGGTATAGTAACTTTTTTTTTTTTTTTTTTAAAGTATTTAAGTATCTCAAATGTGCACACAGATGAGTTTATACATAAATTCGTTCAATTTCAGCGAACAAGAAAGCCAAGCTTCTCAATGGAACATCAACCGTGCAATCATCATCTTCAGCCACATTTGAAGCTTCGTATCAGCAACAACATCACGGCCATCACAATAATTCTGGAATCGGGATAATATCGCAGAGCTACAATTGTTCAGAGAGTGATTACAACGACCAACAGTGTAATTATTCGTCCTCAGGATACGAGCGAACCTGTGTTGGCGGAAGACCTGGCGGTCCGAATCTTGTTAATAAACAATTGGTATTGCCATTTGTGCCACCCAGCTTTCCAAACAACTCACAGGATGGTATTACGCATTTGATTAAGCCTTCGGAATATCTGAAGAGTATCAGTGACAAGGGATCTTTTCATACATCTTCTGCAAGGTAAGTTTAATGGTTGAAAAGTGAAATTATGTATATTCTTATAAAAACCACAAAAAAAAATGTGATTTGGTTAGATTAACCTGAGTTAATGTAGGTAGCTTTGTATATATGTACATATGTATATAATGTACGCTTATATTCATACATGTGAAGTTAAATAACAACCTAAGCTGGAATCGAAAAGAAAAAGTGAATCATTGTGGAATCTATTTAAATATCAGTTATAGTTTCTTTTTTGTTCCAATTTAATTTTAAAGAATTTATTTGTGATTGAAATTAAAAATGTGAGATACCTTCTTGATAATTATTAGCTGCATGTCAATAACCTAATCGAATTATTCAACTTAAATAGATTAAACATACCCATAAGGATATCTTAAAAATTGAATCCACAAACACAACGTGCAATATATTCAAAAGAAGTCAATTATTTTGGAATGCATTTTTAATTGAATTTATTAATTGCACCATTCATTATTATATAACTGTTATATCATTTAAGTTAAGTCTGAAAGACCTCATAGAAGATATCGGCACATCTAATTATACACGACTTCATTGCTTTTCCCACGGGTGGAAGGTATTGGCTTAGCCCTGCAGGACTGTATCCACACTTACTTCAAATGATTACCTTTTTGAGATGTTATTTCTTCTTCGACTCCGGATAGGTCTATTATGGTTAGGCCTTCAGAACTATAACAAATATAAACACGCCCATGTTCGGCATTTCAATGGAAATAGAATTGAAATTAATTTTCAATTTCACTCCAAATAAAATTCCATGTTCTACAATTTCATTCTTCTTCGAAATTTTCGTAATTAATTCCAACTGTCAAAATTGAAGGTGCATCCGTTCTTAGCTGTGTTCCATTGGGCATTGCAATGTACTTTTTAGTACTTCCCAGTAGATGATGAATGAAACGATTTCTTTCTGCCAAATGTAAAATCTAACCTCAATATTAATGTAATTTTGGTTGTTTATTTTTATATTTTATTCTAAATTTGAAAAACATCAGCAAGAATAATTTACTACTTAATTTCTTTTCACTGATGGTGTTTTTATCTTGTGTTAATACCTTTAGTTACTTCATTACTGAACTACTTCCAACTACTTCGACCAAATAGTAGAAGTAGTTGGCTGCAGCCAGAAGTACTTGGCAGTAGATACTGGAGCCCAAAGGAACACACCTTTTAATTGTTTTGTAAAGTGAATTCAATAATTATTGGAGTTTTTAAGGAAGCGACAATAAAATCTAATAGGTAGACCATTACCAAGTGTACATATTGTATGGCTCAGGTTTCCATTAGACACATACACAAACAATAATATGTCAGTTGAGCTACAAAACACGAAAATAGTATTTATTTAGCGCGGAAATTATTATTGACAAAATTATAAACAATTTAAGTTTGTATTGTCCCTTCCTATGAAACTACATACCTACCTATGTATGTACCTACTTACATATGTAAATGAAAAAAAATAATATTAAAAATGGTAAGCAGCACGGCCAAAGTACTGAACTAATTTTAAATGCAAAAACTTCAAATCAATCATTTGCATTATTTCTACTGCTCTCTGAACGCAGTTCTTCTCTCATAGTGCAAAAATGCCAACAGATTTTAAACAAAATTTAGGATTATTTTCATGTGAAAAATCATAAAATTTTTAAACTGTCTTTCACAAGATGGCTGTCTCTTGAAGGAGTTCGTTGTCAACAGAATTTTAGAGCAATGAGAGTCTCTAAAACACTTTTTACTTCCTCCTGGGTTCGAAGCAGATTGTTACCTAGCAGATGCTTTAAATATTGAACTCAATTCTACAAATAAAATATACTTGACTTATTTATTCATTATTTTAAAACTTATTAACAAGCTGAAAACCCCAGAATAAAAACGATGATGAGCACAATTAAAGGATTTTTAAAAACATTTTATTAAATTTTATCAAACAGGAATATTTAACGAAGGCTAGTGCTTATATGACATCAATCCAAGTGTCGACCATCTTCAAATACGCACTGAAAGCAGAAAATATGTTTATGCCACAATTAATCGAAATAAAATCTGCTGCTTTTTTTTTGCTTGAAGTACTGCTTTCTTAAAAATGAAACGACAGCCCTGTACGGAACCCCAAAAAGGGAGTTAAAATCCTTTGAAGCCGCGAACCGGGTCACCTACCGTACTGTTTATTACAAAAAACTTGATACCAAACCAACTACGACAACAAAAAAAAAACTTTTTCTGACACAATTATATCCAAAGTGTTGTATAGTTTTAGGTGAACAATACATTTGCAGTAGCTAATGCTTTTTTGTTATTATTTTTAGTCAGTCATATTGGTTAATTGGTTTAACAGTTTTGAGGATCCATATTTTAATCCGTATGCGAAGTCGTCCATACGTTGTTGACTACGTGCACGGATCCAACACGGACTAGTTTTTCTACAGATTTTTATCACTGAACGTACCCAATATTCTATTATGCAGATTTTCGTAACGTAACGTCGCACATAAATAGAAAAATCCACGTTTTTATTTCACTCTACCGCCGACATAGATGTTTACACATCAAAAATTTTGTTTCCTTGTATATGGCTAATGTGAATCTGACCCGAATTTTAAACGAATATCACTTTTTTTCTTGTGAATTTACAATAAGTCGAATGCAGAAAATAACCGATCTTAAAAAGTAGCAGTTAAGCTTAAAATTAGTATTGAACTAAAATGGTATAAAAATGTATTCTCAATAAAATAATAATTCTTTTCATTAAGGTCAACTGATACTGAAGACTACATGCAAATACAAATTTCTCACCACCATTCAAGTGGTATTGAACCGCCAAAACCGCCACCACCACCTCCTATGCCAGCGCCTCTTAACGCAGGAAATAACAACCTAACACTCAATAAGCAATCTCAGGCCCTGCAATCGCACCAGGATACAGTTTCGCGCAAGCAACATCAGCCACTATCAGCAATATCAATTCAGGATTTAAATAGTGTACAGGTAATAAACAATATAATCTCCCAATCATCTACCAAAGGTACCTACTAACAAATTGTGAACAATTGAAAATTCCAGCTTCGAAGAACCGAAACCAAAATCATGCAAAAATCTTTTCAAGCTCCTACCCGAAGCTTCAGCATGCAATGCCTTTCATCAACTACAGAAACATTCCTCAAAACTGATCTAATTGCAGAGCTTAAAATGTCCAAAGACATTTCGGGCATTAAGAAAATGAAAAACGAAAAGGCACGAATGGCTGACAAACACGATCAAGAGCATTATTCAGAGATTTCCCGACAATTCAACGCAAATAATTTCGTTGACCAGGTGAGAATTAGTCATGTTTTTGGTATCTCAAGCTTTGCGGAGCTTTCATATAATTTCAAAGATTCAATTACAGATTCCTGAAAAGGATCAAGCCGGAAATGTAATACCTGATTGGAAGAGGCAAATGCTAGCAAAAAAAGCAGCTGATCGAGCTAAAAAAGAATTCGAAGAGAGAATGGCCCGGGAAGCAGAAAATCGTCGATTATCCCAAATTCCACAATGGAAGCGAGATCTATTAGCTAGGCGTGAAGAAGCTGAAAATAAGCTTAAGTAAGTAGTTGATCAACTTTAAAAAAACTTGTATGGATATTGTACATATTTCTTTATTTATTAGGGCAACAATATACACACCACGAATAGAAGAAGGTAATAGAGTATCAGATACTTGGAAGATGAAAAATAAATCGGTCTCAATAGATAATATAAGCATGTCATCATATTGTACAGAGTCCAGTTACGACCAAAAAACCTTACCAATGGATAACAATCAAAACTGTTACAAAGATAACAAAGAAAACGAATCGGAATATCAAGACATTAACCTAAATGGCAAATGTAACGATAGGGTTTCTGATGCTTCAGACGAACCAAAAAAATTCCAAGATGATGGTCAAGTCGAAAATGATAATATCATACCATGGCGAGCACAACTAAGAAAAACTAATAGTAGACTGAGTTTAATATAAAAAAAAAACTTAAAGTAAATTTATTATATATTATTATAAATATATGTTTATCTTTAAAATATCAATGCTTTTAACTCGTTATTTATTGCTTTTGTAATTTTCAACTTTAATATATGCATATTCTGAAAATTAAATAAAACTATGTAAACATAAACATATTACTATTATTATTATTATAACAAGAAATAACAAATATATTCATATTTTATAAACTAAAAAAATGTCAAATATTTAAATAAAGTTTTCTTAATAAAACATACTTCCCGTTAAATTTGTTTCTTTTATGTCGTTTTCGAGTGGACGTTCGGAGCTACTCCTTTTTCACTCCTTTTACTCCAAATTTCCCATTTAAGATGGGAATGGAACAGTTCTGAAATCCAAACGAAAACGACATTAGTATTTAACTGGTAAATAATTTCGTACCAAAACTTGTGCCTACGTTCTGTAACTCTCGCATGGTTAAAGTTGGTCGAGAAACGATGGAAAATGGAACAAAGCTCATACGATTTGTTTCAATTTTCATCGTTTCTCGACTGATTGTATCGATGCGAGAGTTACAGAACGTAGGCACTGATCACATTTAATAATAATAAATAAATAAAAAAACTGATCTCGTGAAATTCGTATGACTTTAAGTCACGCTGGAATTTCCTGAAACTTGTAGAAAAAAGTCATCTGGGAACATAGTATCAAAAAATGCATCGTTGTTTTGTTTTAAAAGATTATTTTTTGATGTGTAAACATCTATGCTGGCGGTAGAGTGAAAAAAAAACGTGAACGTTCGTGTGCAACGTTACGTCGTGCACTTTGCGCTGTAGCACGTTACGTTACGAAATCTGATTTGCCCCGACCAAAACAAATTGATTTTAAAGCGACCGACAATTAGATTATACTTTATCGCGACCACTCATTTATATTGTTTTTGCCAACGACGAAAGCAAATTGTTCTTAGCGCGACCGACGATTTTATCATTTAACAATTATATTTCTATATTTTTTTCTTTAATTTTTAATTATTCCCCGAACAAAATGGACGCGACACTAGTAATTAAAAAGAAAACAAAATCAAAATAAAAATAATAATAGTCAGCTGTAGGGATTGACAATTGACTTTGACTGTAGGTATGGTAGATCAATGGCTGTAGGTATGGTAGGATATCGGGTGCGTTCAGTGATACAAATCTGAACTTAAATTCCACGTTTACATTATACTGCTTTTAAACGATGCAATTTCTTCTTGCAATTTGTAGGCACGAAGGCGAGGGACGTAGGTGGCGGGGATATACAAAATAGCTGAGGTTGAACAAATTGCAGAGTTATCGGCTACCTTTGTACTTGCACAAAGTTAACATTCATTACAAATCACAGCGTTCAATTTCATAGGCGATTGATGGTGTCAATCGATTGAAATTGCGATTTTAGTGATTTCCACTGACAACAACTGCAACTAAATATTCTAAAAACTCAAGATATATAATTCGCCGGCTATCTCATAGTGGCATTCATTTGAAGTTTTACTCGATGGAAAGATGGAGTTTCATAAGGGTTGCAAGTTCGTTGACAGTTCTAACTGGATATTTTAATTCGGCCCCTGTCAGTCAAACCATTAAGTTCCTTTGGAATTTGGGTACGGTGTCATTTAATTGAAACCACGATTTTAGTGATCTCCGCTGACAGTTGTTGTTTGTCGATGCTCAGGACCATAAACAATACCATGTGTAATGTGAAGTCATCTTAAAGTTGAGAGTGAACCACGAAGCAGGACCTTTCAATACCGAACCTTCACCGTTCGTTGGACACTTCACCACCAGCCTTTTAGTGCTTGGAAATTTGGTTACAGCGGTTCCCCCACTGGGTATTTCGCTGCCGTTCTTTCAACACTAAGCTTTTTAAGCACTGCCTACATATAGGTAATGTAGTGTTAATTATTCAATATGTTTCTTTTGATGACGTTCAGTAACAAAAGTCAGGCACTTGGACAAACGTTGATGTTTACACATATTTAACCGTGAGTCCCGGCACTCACATAATTTTTTTCTTTCATTTTTTAAATCTGTGGAGTCGTTTCTGGAAAAAATAAGATGTTCCATTTTGTATGCCAGGTACCGTTATTTTAGGTACAAACAACGTAAGCTATGTACAGTTTAAAAATTATCGAGCGATCCAAACAGACAGACAAACGCACCGATTTTTTTTAAGAATCCATAACTTTCTATATATTGTGAATCTATCTGTTTCTATGTTAAATCATGGTTTTACGAAAGGTCGCACTACAGTGACCTTTCTAATGGAGTTGACCGAAGTTTGATTTGATGCATTTAAAGAATTAGACTGTCATCTTTACAGATGGCATTTTATAAACTCTCGCATAAGATCTTGCTAGAAAAAAGCTTAGTAATTTGGCTTTAAACGAACATTTTATTTTGTGGATTCAATCTAATTTATTAAACAAATCTTACTCAGGGCTGTTTAACGGTTTTCGTTGTCCATCAAATTATTTTACTGTAAATTCTGGAATACCACAGGGCAGCCGTTTAGGTCCTCTTTTATTTATTTTATTTATTAATGACCTACCATCAGTCTTACGGCATTCTAATTATCTCATTTATGCGGATGATGTTACAATTTTTAAAACTATTTCCTTCCAGTATTCGAGAGTGTGAAATGTTACAATGTGACCTTAATTCATTTTTTGACTGGTCTGTACGTAACTGTTTGTCTCTTAATTTCATTAACAACCATATTATTCACTCCTCGTGTAAATTAAGTTTTTGTTAATTTTTAAACTTGTCCTATTAATTCGCATTTTTTAAACTTGTCTATTTTCACTTTTCTGCATAATATTCACTCAAGACGCGCATTTAACACGGTGGATTAAAATGCATAACAACCCGATGTAAAATTGTCTAAACTTGACTATAAACATAAGAAATGTCAATAATTTGACATTTCCCAGCATGTATTTCCTTTTTTTTGTTTCTTGTTGTTGTATTTAAAATTTCATCGTTCAAATAAAAACAAAATCAAGTTACCCTAGCTTTTTCCGTCTGAACAGAATTTTCTGTTGTTGTTTTGTTTTTTATTGAAAACAAAACTGTGCATGTATGTTCGCGTGCGTAAAAACTTCAAATGTCAATTTGCTTGGCTAAAATGAGTACATTTACTGAAAATTTATGGCGAATTCCTTTCAACAAAAAATTCGAATTTTTTCTAAACAGAATCGAATTTTTTCTGAACAAAATTGATTCTTTTCTGTCAAAACAAATCTTGCGTTTTTAGCAAGATTTCACACTGATTTGCACACACACTCTGAAGACTTAACATTTCTAATACGTCAAATTTAAAGTCGCGGAATTTTTGGAAGACGAGTTGTTTATTTTTTGGTTGCAACGAATTCTACATAATTTAACAAAATATTCAACAAAATATTCAGTCAATACAGCTATTAAAATAATTTATTGTGCGTTGTTCATTATCAAACACAAATTTGAAAAAAAAAAAATAGCTTTCGCGAGTGAAAGACGTGTTAAAAACTTTCAGTGCAAGTTATGAAAACTTTTCAATAATAATTTTCTTTAAAAATATATGTGCAAAAAGAAGTTCAAACAAATAAAATGCACCGTATAAGCAGGCTAATATCTTTTATTTATTAATTTAATTCTATTGGTAACACATTTTTCTCACAACAAAAACAAACAACCTTAATAGTTTTGTGAATAATTTCTTGACGTTTTGCGTCGATTGCAGCTATAAAGTCACAAACACAATCACACCAAAAAAAAACCGATTCTTTTACGAAATACGAATTCCTTTCAATTGACAGAAAAAATTCGATTCTGTTTAGAAAAAATTCGATTTCTTTTTTGAAAGGAATTCGCCATTAGTTTACAACTGGGTTGAACTACTTTATGAGCTCCCTGAAGGGCAGTTAAAATTGAATCGGATTAAACGCGACAAGGTTTAATAAATAGGGTATATTAACGGGTTTTGAGACTTGACTGACCTTTAACAAAGGTATGGATTTAAAACCGGATTAATTGAGTGAATAATATGGCTGTAAATGTAGTTTTATGACCTTAACAAGAAAATTATCAGTCACTCCTTTTAATTATTTTTTAAATGGATTTTCCTTATCATGAGTGGAAAGTGTATGGTATATGTTCTTGGTGTCTTATTTGATCGTAAGCTTGAATTCGTTCAACACTGTTAAAAAATCAGGCTTTCAAAAAAGTTAAACACTTTTTATTAAGTGTTGCCCTTTTATTATATAATTTGTTTTCCATTTTTAATACTTATTTATAAGATGCCTCAAAACACCATTTTCGCGCTCAATTTCAATTTAGCTGCCATCATCATCATCATCGGCTCGACAACCGGGGTCCGGTCCTAGCCTCCTTCAACAAGTCTCTCCACCCATCCAGGTCTCGAGCCGCCGCCATCTAGTTGCTCACCCCAAGGCTCCGGGCGTCCTGGTCTACGCCATCTCTCCAGCGCAAGCATGGTCTACCACGCTGTCGTCTACCATAGAATGTACGACAAAGAACTTTCCGAGCAGGTTCCTCTTCACTCATGCGAGCTAGGTGCCCTGCCCACCGGAGTCTACCGAGCTTAATTTTTGTCACAATACCTGCTTCAAGGTAGATTGCGTACAATTCATGATTGTACCGTCTCCGGAATCGTCCTTCCTCACATATGGGGCCAACAATTCTCCTTAAGACTTTTCTCTCGAACGCGGCTAAGAGGTCGGAGTGCCTTTTGCTAAGCACCCAAGTCTTGGATCCATATGTGAGTACTTGCAGGACCATGATGGTCCTGTACAGCAGGAGTTTTGAAGTTATGGTGAGATTTCTGGATTTGAAGAGCTTTCACAGACTTTTTATTTAGCTGCCATACAATGAAATAAAGAACTCTCCATAAGCTTTCGTATGACAAAAGTTTCATCACTGTTGAGCAGTATTGAAAAACGACCCAAAATGCCCTTGGTCCTTTTAATTCAATTATTTAATTTGTGTTATAGTCCTAAGCACTGTATGTATTTTTGTGCTATTCTTTAGCTTTGTTAAATAAATAAATAGTCCCATATGTATGTACAATGTTCATATTGATATCACAAGTATTTATCTACTACAAATCTGTCGGGTGAAAACAATTAAAGAATCCCAGTGAAATTACCCATCATACCAATTTGTTCATATATTGTTATACCATGACATACCTCCGCACACAGATTTTCAATATCAAAAGAACAAAATCAACGTTATGATCCTAACTTTTCCTTACGAACAGGATACGATTATAGGGATTAAAAGTATTTTTTTTTTTTTATCAAAACGTTAAATGAAATTCGTGAATACATAATCACACAAGATAAAACACATTGGGATTAAATAATTTGATTTAGTTTCAGTTTTTCAGTACGAGATTAAAGTTAGGCTCGAGTTAACTGATCAAATTTGCTGAGTTAACTCAGCATTAACTGATCAGATCCTTTGGATGTTTCATCCATCCGCATGCATTCTCCATGGAAAAACTGCTTTCTCAGTTCACTGTGGCTTAATTTACTGCTAGAGTTAGCTTACTCTAGTTTGATTCTACACTGAAAAACTGGGCCCTAGACAGAATAATTAAAAACAAGTTAAATAAAAAACATTTGATTCCTTTGAATTTTTCTGTATTTCGAATTAATTTTATAGAAGAACCTTATATTAAAATTGGTTTTCATTTGTTTGTTTTTTTTTTTTAATTTTAATTTTAAATACAAAATTAGATTACTAACTTGACCTTTATGTTAGCTTTTTTGTAATATTTATTTATATAGGCTTAAAACTATTTTTTTGACAGTGATGCCCTTGCATTGGAAGAAGAAAAACTAGTACCCACGATCACAACTTCTTTTTGATTAAAAAAAAAACAAAGAAATCTTAAAATTTCAAAACTCAAAATCGAGTTGGTATAAAAAATACTTTTTTTCACTATTATTAAATTCGGTGGGATAGGGGAGTTACATTTTGCCTCCTGTTCGTTTTGATGTCGACAGTGAAAATTTGAATGGAAAATAATTAGAATTACATACGTAAATAGTTCTTAAAGGATTTAGAATTTTCTTGGAGAATATTGGTTGAAGGAAATGAATTAGATATTTTCAACAGCATAGGTCATACATTAGAAGTGTGAAATTTAGAAAAAAAAATATTATTTAGTTTACTATCAGTACATTTGGCAATGAATTCTTAATTTTTATTCCCGTTAGTTATGAAAAATTTACATAAACGTTCGCGTGAATATTTGCATTCTGCTATCCGCGGAAAAAAAATGATGGTTCCATAATGCGCTTATTTATAAAGTTAAGACAATAATATTCTCTTTAGAATTTCAAAAACAAGTATTTGTTGAGATTTGCATTCGAAAGACATAAATAATTTGAGGCAAATTGAATGAAACATTCACGTGAATCGAAAGATTCGATCGAATCGTATAGA
This sequence comes from Leucozona laternaria, assembly GCA_932273885.2. Lineage (NCBI taxonomy): Eukaryota > Metazoa > Arthropoda > Insecta > Diptera > Syrphidae > Leucozona > Leucozona laternaria. The sequence continues at coordinate 46,250,315 of OW026367.1, forward strand.
AGAATAGGGCTGATAATTTTAGTTTTTGTGTTGTTCAGATTAATTTGTTAATTAATTTTGACGATTTTATTAAAAATAAAACCGAAATACAAGAAAAAAAGATATATTAAGCCCCATTTCCATATATCGGTTTCGATCATGTTTTTTTTTTTTTGTTTTTAATTTTAGGGAGAATCACAATAACTTTATCTAAAATGTAAATTCAATTGTTATACATAATCTGCCCTATCATGAATTCCATCGTAATCGGAAACTTGTTACGAATCCCGAAAAAAAAGTATCACAGAATCCATAGTATCGGAAAATCTCATACAAATTGCCATTACGAACGGATTCAGTGATAATTTTTTTTCGGGACTCGGAAACATTCCGATTACGATGGAATTCGTGATAAGGCTTAATAATCGAGTAAGACAAATTTACAAATTTACTACCTAATAAAGGACATATATGTATATGTATATAATTGAATTGAGATTGTATTAAAAAATAAAGATTACAAATTTGGCACTTGGAAAACTTTTGATTAAAGTTTTACGAACCGATAATTGTGTGGACCAGAAACAAAACCCATTATTTCCACTTTTGAAAAAAAAAAAATGACTTAAGTATGAGGTTTTTTTCGGATCGTTCAATCACATACGTTAGGCCCAAGTTTGAATCCGGAATCGCATTTTATACGATAGAAATGAGAACTCAAAATCTGTAGTTAATTTCAAAATCCATTATATCCATTCGAAAATCATTTAAACTTTCAATTCAAAAACATTTATATCCTAAAAGATTTTTAGTTTATAACAGCCATATTATTCACTGCAGGTGTAAATAAGGTTTAAGTGAATTTTGAACCTGTCCTATTAATCCGCATATTTTAAACTTTTCAAATTTAACTTTTGTGGATAATATTCACTCAAAACTCGCATTAAACACGAGGGATTAAAAATACATAACAACCGCATGTAAAATTGTTTAAACTTGACTATAAACATACGGAATGTCAATAATTTGACATTTTCCAGCATATATTTCCTTTTATTTTTGTTTCTTGTTGTTGTATTTCAAATTTCATTGTTCGAAATTAAAAAAAAATCAAGTTACCCTAGCTTTTTCCGTTTAACACATTTTTTTTTTGGTTTTTTGTGTAATTGAAAGCAAAACTGTGTATGTAAATGTCACTTTGCTTGGCTAAAATGAGTGAATGTACTGAAAATTTTGTTTACAACTGGGTTGAACTGCTTTAACAGCTCCCTGAAGGGCAGTTAAAATTGAATCGGATTAAAAGCGACAGGGTTTAATTAATAGGGTTTTTTTACGGGTTTATCGAGTGAATATTATGCGCTTGGGTTGAACTTTTGAGACTTAACTCTCCTATAACCGAGGTATTAATTTAAAACCGGATTAATTGAGTCAATAATATGGCTGTAAGATACAAGTTTTTATAAAAGTGGATATAATGGGTTTTGTTTCTGAACCACACAATTTGTCTTAACCTCAGCTCAGGTAAACAAAATTATGTAAATACAAATGCGCTCTTTGTGACAAAATCTACATATATTACAATTTTATAGACTAATTAATTGAATAACAACGCACAGTAAAAAAACATCGAATTGAAATAAATTATGTAAACAAAACTCAATTTTTTACAAAATACCAAATCCCTTATAAGGAAAACAATGTTTAATTATTTATGTATTAAAATACTTATGTAAATGTTAATGTTCATATTATAAAAATTTGAAAAATCTTAATTAATATAATTTTCGTTTTTTTTTTAGTTGTCTTAATTTCTTATAAATTATTCTCTTAATTTAATTGAATTAAGAACTTGTCTTTTCTAGAGATAACATCTCTTTGAGACACTTTCGATCGGATAGACCTAGCTGCTATGTTAATATTCTCTTATAAAATACATTCTGACCCAATAACTTAAGGTCCAGAAATTAAAATTGATAATTATAGTGATTTTAATATGTTAAATACATAGTTGATCATTAAAATTATTATAACCTTCAATAAAATTATTTAAATTTGGTAGATACAAGTAGGGACTAATTTGTTTAGCTTTGGTATATTTTTAAACGATGTATATAAGTCTTTTTATTATAAAAAAACACACGAATTCTACAGTACGAACAATAATGCATTTATGTATTGAATATAGATATTTTTTGCTAATTTCGGCTCTGGATAACCTAGTTATTAATTTTTTTTTGTAATGATTCATGCATATGTATGAGGTAAGTTAAACTATAATTTGTTCTGAAGCCAAAATAACCAAATGTGGACCAGAAGGTACTACTTCTTCGTTTAAACTCGAACTTCCTTTTGCAAAAATTCTATTAGGTACTATATCAAATATATAAATATATATTGGGGCATCACTGACTAGGTATCTATTTGGTTCAAATCACTGTCTTTATATTGTTTTAGCCTTATTTTATATAATTATATTGTATGTATGTATATATGTACATCTACATTCAATTACATTATACATTTTTGTTTAAAACACATTAGTTTCACTTATACCGGTGGGAAACAGATGCTTTAAAATAGCATAATAATGGAAGCCTGCTGCAAGAACAACAAACAAATGCCAAATAGCATGTGCCATAGGTATTACTCCATCAGATTTAAAAAAGATTATTCCAACTATATAAAAGAAGCCACCAAGTTTAAGCTCTGTCATGCCATTAAAATCATGACCTGTTATGATTAAGACAATAGCAGGTCCCAGGCCTATTAAAATGTAGAAGCAAGTTTCTAAGCATTTATATCGCTCATGGAATATCTGAAAAAAAAAAAAAAAAATTGTAAGTTTGAATAATTTATTCTAATTTTATAGCTTAAAGAAGTAAATTATGTACCTGCTGGTAAGTTATGCCTAGAGCTGCCATAACCCAAATAATCCATTCTAAGGATATCAAGACAATAGAATGTGTTGGATTCTCAAGTTGAAGCCAAGGGAAGTATGATCCAGCAATAAATACATAGATCATAGCTCGATCACAGCGATGTAAAATATTTTTTAGGCCCCTGTTAAAAGAAAAATAATCAAAATGTATGTACATAATTTGAAAATACCTTTTGCGATCACAATAAAATGAGCAGTGGAAGAAAGTGGATACACAAAATATAAGACTCAGAGCTGTTCCATAAACCCATGCAACAAGCATTTGTCCAGAAGTCTTTGATCTCTCAACTAGCTTCATTGCAGCCATTATAGACGGTACAACCCAAACTCCATGCGTTATACAATTGGCAATTTGTTCCACCTAAAAAAACAAAGTTTTCAATACAAAAAATCACTAATTTAGGTTCAAAGGAGTAAACGAAACGATATTTTCTTCGTAGACCATCAAATTTATTCATCAAAAATGTGTCTGATGATCAAGCTGGCACTTGTGAAAAAGTAATTTTAAAACTTTCAAGAATGAATCGTGCGTTATACACTTTTTAAAATCTTACCTCTGTAGGTACATATGCGCAACCTGGTTTCGCCCTGCTGTTTTTCCATTTGATATTTTGAAGCTCTAGCTTTATCGAAAGATTTGATTTAATCCAAGATTTCCAAAAGTTTTTCAAGAAATTATCGATGAATGAATATTTGTTTTGTACTTGTTGCATGAAATTGTCCATTTCTATACTCTATGTATCAAATGTGCTTTGGTATAGAATTAAAAACCAAAACGATTGGTAAATGCCTAGTTTCATAGCATTTTGGAGGAGTGCTATGATACGTTGAGCTACGATTTTTGTCTGCAAAGAAAACAAAAATATGTTAAAAATGTTATGTATTTTTAAGTAGTAAATTATATAAAATAATAAAATAAAATTTTATCCAATTCGAGTTTCCTATGTTGTCTGGCAACACTGTTAACTTGACAGCTGTCAATAAACACTCATGATCTTTTCCATTGGTGTCAGAATTGTCAAAATTCAAAAATCAGAAGCATTTTCTCTCAAAACGCGATTAACGGTGTTCACATTGGACTGACTCATCCGATTTTTTTTTTGACTTGAATCCAACTTGTTTTGTTCAGACACCAACTAATGTAAACACATCGGACTTACAAAACAATAATCTGTGCAGTTTGAAAGATTAATTACACATTTTTCACTTAGAAAATGTAAATCTAATTATGTAAATAAAAATGTTTGCAATTGAAAAAAATTAGTTTTTGTAAGATTTAAGTGCCAAAGATAAATCACAGACAGAGAAAAAAGATGTCACAAAAGAAGACGAAAAAAAAAACCACTGAGTTTTTAAAAAAAATTAAAAATCCTGCCTTTCCTGGCCATCACTTTCTCACCATGAACTAGAAGTGAGCGAAAGCACAGAGACGGCAAAAAAATCGGAACAGTCAGTCCAATGTGAACACCGTCATTCGTTTCAACAAAAATTAAACAAAATAGATCGCCTAATCACTTAATCAAAGTGTTGGAGTTCTATAGATAAATAACAGTTCTCTTTTAGAAAATTTGTAGTTATGTAGCGAATGGATTTCGATTTAAGAATGTATTTTTTTTTTTGGTTATGAAATAAGTGTATATTAAAGCCTGTGCAGCTGGTAGCTGTCAAACTAGTTGCAGTCAACTTTACTTTTGTGCATAAATAGTGGTGTCAGTGAAAAGAGGGGTGAATCTGCAGAAAATTCAGACCTGAAAAAAATTCAATTATTTTGCCTAATGCAAGGCAAATATTTATCAAAATCGCTCGACAAAAAAAAATATTATTTTACCAATCGAAAGCTCTAATAGGCCAGTCAGCAAATGTGAAAACCTATTTTTAATCAATACCTCTGTCTCGAGAACTCACACATTTCACACATACCCAGCGACCGGGAAACCGGTACTGGCTAACCGGTCGTTGGGAGTACCTTTATTTTTATGCGAGCTTTTAACAAGTGCCGAAAAACCGGCACTGGCTAACCGGTTCTGAAATCAGCAGTTACTTTTGTCACAAACGATAGTATTTTAACATAAAAAAAACTCTGATGACCGTTACTTTTTGACGTCTTCAACGAACTACATTATCTTGGCAGACATGGTGTGTTTTCTCATTTGCGAGGTTTTTGCATTGCAAATAATTATGTACCGTTTATTATTTTTTTTTGTTTCACACAACATAATACAGAAACGGTTTTGACCCCCATGTGCGCTTTTGCCAAAATTTCTCATATAACAGTGTGGAGATAGAAAGAATAGAATATTTAGAATTTGGTTCTATCGCACATTTGTGTGGTTGAGGTTATGTTAAAATTGATTTGTCACGATTCGAGTATGGAAGCAAAATATGAAAATCATTTTCAGCATATTATATTTGACAGCCGCATGGAATTCCACCATAATTTCATTTTGAAATGTGTCACCTAATACTTTCTGAGATAGTGTGGAGGCGCATTTATTATTTTTACTTCACGTTTAGGTGACGACAAAAGACAAGATCATGATTTAACACCACCATCTGTTTTTATGTGTGTCAAGCTAGCATTAGCACTTCAAAATTTTAAGGATCCAATAACTAGATTAAATTTGTCGTGAAAGAAAAAAAAATTTGTTTCGCTAGTTTTTTTTTTAAATAACTTGATGGTCAATTCAGCATTACCACCCCTCAAAAAAAGGGTAAAATGAACTCAAAAAAAAGTATGTCATTAAAAGTCGTGAATTTGTCGTAAAATTCTAAGTGATGAACCCAACCGTCGTGCCTAGGCGAAAAGCATTTGGACTAAAGGTCGCAAAAAGACTTTCTATTTAATTTAAATTTTTTTTTCTTTCACGACAAAATCACGATAATTAATCCATTTATTGGATCCTTAAAATTTTGAAGTGGTAATGCTAACTTGACATAGATTCTGTTTTTGTGTTTTTTTTTAGTTTGAAACGTTGTTCAAGTACTAACATGCATATCCGGCAGATTCTTAAACATTTATCTCTAATCTAAAGTAAAAACAATAGTTTTTAGCAGTCGAAATCCACTTACACCTCTATACAAAACATATCCTGGAGACATTTTAATTTGACATACTACCCAACTTATAAAATCTCCAGCCATAACTACCTTTTCGTATATTTGAGGGGAATTTAAAATATTTAATATTTTATTAAATAAGCCCTTGTGCAGTTCAAAACGCCAATTCAGAGTAATTTTGTATAAACGTTTACTCAGAGGTTAAGTAATAGGCAGAATGGCTTATTGTTACTTGAGAGCAAGCAGTGGATTGAACTTTTCATGATTTGCTTTCTTAAAATTTTATATTTATTATTTTTGTTTTTTTTTTTTGTCAAGAAAAAATTTCACATTATTTGTTTAGTGATTCAGCACAACCTGTTTTATTTTTATTAGAACATAATCCCTTCTTTATTAGGTTTTAAGTTTTTGCTTTCAAGTTTAATTTAATAATACACATTATCAGTCTAATAATAATAAATTATTTCTTTACACTTTTGGTTTTTGTTATTTCAATATACATAGCAATGTTTAGATATAATATACAAACAAAATGATTTCAGCAAAGTGTGTATTGCTGCATTTGGTACACTATGAAAATGTCTTGGTCGTTTTTATTGTTCTTCAGAATCTTTTCCTTTTACTACATTTACTTCTTTTGTTTTTGGTCAATTTTATGACATATTCATGGTATCCGTTCGGAACTGAATTTTCTCCGATTTATACAAAATTGATTTTGTAAAAGTGAAATGTTTCATTTGTAACTTGTAACTTACTAGCACTCGGCTACCTACAAAGGTAAAAGAATAGCCAATAAAAAAACTATTAGGCCTTTTTCGGAGAAAATTCCCTACCGATCGGATACCATGATAGGGGTCTATGTCTACGGAAAACAGATAAGTTGTTCAACGACATTAGGATAGAAACGGACATATGAACATACCTACAGCTCATAATGCTGTATGACTTCTTCTAAAAACAACACAGCAGCTGGATTGGATGGCATACCTGCCTGTTTCTGAAAGCTGATTCCGATTCAGTGTTCTGTATATTATTTGCCGCACTTGTTCAGACTGTTTGGGAGAATGAAATACTTCCCATCAGGGAATAAAAGGACTGAGTTATTTTGTAATTGAAATTTTGTAATTGTTTAAGCATATATAGCTGGTAGACCAGGAACAAAATGGAGGTCAACTTTTGTTGACGGAGGCTAAGTTGGAGAAATTGCAATATTTAAGGAAATATTACTAGCGTTTCCATTTTTGTTCAGTTCTGCGCATCTGTGAAAATGCCGGATCCCAGTGCTTCTTTACTCCTCAAAAGTGTTGTTTCTTCTAACGCGATGTCTTTTTTAGAAGCGCTCAAACGGCCATTTTAAATTTCTGACACTTTCAATTTTGACAACTTGTGCAAATATATTACCTTAAATTTGTGAACTGGGTTCACAACTATCGTATCGGGCTGCGAATACATTAAGATGGAAGGACGTGGTTGCCACCCTATGCTCCGCAAGAGGAGTTAAAGTGCTATTACCAACAGCAGCTTTTACAACACAATAAAAAGAAAACTGCGCGAAGTGCAGTCGAGGAGCGCTTTTCAATTCCAAAAGTAAACGAAAACTGAACGAAAAGTAGCAAAGCGAAGGTCGAATTCCTTGTATTCGCTAAGATTCCTACGACCACTTATATGGCATACCAATTTATAAAAGATCTGCTTTTAATTGGTGTAAAATGGGAATCAAACGCTATACGGTTCTATTTCTGCGAAAAATTTTGTGAGGTTGTTGGTAAAGTAGCATCTGTCAAATTTGTTGTGAATCATACAGTAGTGTATGGTAATTCACAATTCGCTAAGATTCGTACGACCACTTATATGGCATACCAATTTATAATAGATCTGCTTTTAATTGGTTTAAAATGGGAATCAAACGCTATACGGTTCTATTTCTGCGTAAAATTTTGTGAGGTTGTTGGTAAAGTAGCATCTGTCAAATTTGTTGTGAATCATACAGTAGTGTATGGTAATTCACAATGGAAGGTTATAGCGTTGCACAACGTGTGCAAATCATCAAATTTAATTTTCAAAATCAGTGTTCCGTTTGAGAAACATTTCAACCGTCCTACCATGTTGGATGGATGTGCGAACAAGCTAATCTGATTTGAGACAATAACAATTCAGACAAGACACACCAGCACAAAATGCATCCCGAGAAATTCACGCACCTCATGCCATACGATCGACATTCTGGACGAGCAGCGATTTGAGGGCATGGTTATCTCGGGCAGTCGGCAGCGACGTCAATTGACAGTGGATGTAGTTCTTGAATGGTATCTTGGAGGTTTGGGTTAGCGTCCCACTCTTTTGGCAGCATTCTTACACACCATCATTTACAACTGGGCGCCACCCGTGGGATTTCATGAGATAAATAAACACCTTGCCCTATATTAATAAAAAACGTTTATTTCACCATTTCATTCCACGAGTTTACTACACCATGGAATAAGAGTTTAGCTACGGGTTAAACTTTTCCATCAATAAAAACAAAATGTTCGTGGAATAGTAAAGTGATGTTTACAAAAAATCACTTAAGAAAATCTACTACAATAAGTTAGTAAGATGACTGTTTGGATCCGCGCACCTTGATGTTAACACTTATTAACCGTGAGTCCCGGCATTCACACAATTTTTTTTTTACCAAATGTATCTAACTAAATGATCCAGATTGTATTATCGTTGGCATAGTAATGATTCAATTTAAACCATCAAGCAATCAGTACTGTCAATTTAAAAAGAAGGAAACTCAATACGATAAATAAATAATTTTCTGTTCTTATAAGTTGTACAAAATCAATAACATGCATACTTATGTATATGTATATAATGTACATTATAACTATTGCGGTGATGGAAGATGCTAATGCAAATTATTTGCATAATGAACGTGTCAATAGAAAATGTACCTACGTAGACACTATTCATAAATCGGTGTTTCCAACTGCAATTTATTACAGCAACAACAAACAAAAAAAACTAGCTTGTGGAACAGTTTAAGCATTTTTCTTGATTAAATGATAGTTATTGGTGTAATTGCCTTTCATTTAATATTGTACAGTTGCTAGGGGTCAACTTTATTATGCCGGAAAGCGTAGCTAGGCTATAAGGGTACAATTACACTGATAAGAATTTATATTTTCAGTCTGGGATAGATGTTTTAGAGACCTATTGCTTAAAACGTGACGTGATATGAAAGAAATGAATTTGTTAAGAGTAAAGTAATATTTAAATAGAAAAATGATAAGTTGCATCATACATACATATATGGACTTTGGGGACATTGATTCATTTTTATTATTATTCAAAATGATTTTACGCCAAAAACTGCAAAATATTGTACACAATAAACTTTTCTGAATGTTAAAAACGCACTTTTTGAAACTAGACCACGAAGGATCACTTCGAAAAATTCCGAAAAACTGAAATTTGATATATATTTTGTGTTAAGCATTTTCCAAAAAGTATAGGTAACCATAATTTGGACTATATATAAGGTTTTGTGGCAAAAATGGGAAAAAATTAAGTTTTTTGGTAAATTAATCGAAATCTATCACTTTTTGGAAGAAATGTCAAGACATAAAATTGTAGCTTTTAAAATTCTACACAAAAAAGATTTTAATGTTTTTTTTTTCGTTAAAGAACTAGATTTTGAGAATCGTACGCAAACGCGTCCAGCACCTTACACCGAGGTTATGTGGACGAAAACATACAACTTATAAAGGGTATTTTTTTAGAGGAATAGAACTTTAAGTTGGCAACACTTTTTTAACTGGCGGCCATTTTTTCAGCTGTCAAGTAGTTTGGTTTGGCATGGGACCAAAACAAGATTGTCGTTGATCCCAATTTTCATAATCGAATTTTGTTTAGCGATGAAGCTCACTTTTGGTTGAATGGATATGTCAATAAACAAAACTGCCGTATTTGGAGTGATGATAATCCTCAAGTGTATGTTGAGACACCGTTACATCCACAAAAACAAACTGTTTGATGTGCTTTATGATTTAGTGGAATAATCGGTCCGTACTTCTTTAAAAACGATGCTGGCCAGAACGTTACAGTCAATGGTGACCGCTATAGAACCATGATTACTGACTTTTTCGTTCATCAATTTAACAACCATGATGTGCAGGAGTTGTGGTTTCAACAAGACGGCGCAACATGTCACACAGCTCCTGATACAACTGACTTATTGAAGGAAATGTTTGGTAACCGCATAGTTTCACGTTACTTGCCCGTGAATTCACCTCCAAGATCGTGCGATTTAACGCCGCTTGACTATTTTCTATGGGGATATGTGAAGTCGCTATTCTACGCCGATAAGCCCGAAACGATTGACCACTTGGAGGACAACATTCGCCGCGTTATTGCCGATATACGGCCACAAATGTTGGAAATAGTCATAGAAAATGCCAGAAATCATATTTAAAATATAATGCCAGTAAATTATCTTTCGAATAAAGTAAATTTCATGTCAATTTAAAAAAAAAAAATCTTTATTTTATTCCATTTCAAAGTTCTATACGTCTAAAAAAAACCCTTTATAACATTAATGGTAACTAAGTTTATATAGGTTCAAGATCAAATATAAAGACTAACGTCAATTAATTATTTAAAGGTCTTCTTTATCAACTTTTATACGGGTAGAAGTTTTTATTTTGTATTCACATATATTAAAAAAAAGGTGTTGTTTAAAGAATTACAGGGAACGAGACAATTATGTATGTAACGGGTGATTTTTTAGCTGGTTTGGTTTTGGCAACACTGGTTTTGACAGCTGACGTGTGTTTAGTACCTTGTGTCACTGTCAAACAGCTTCAGTTTGGTTTGCAATTTAACCATGGATCGTCTTACAAATGAACAACGCTTGCAAATTATTGAATTTTACTATCAAAATTCGTGCTCGGTTCGAAATGTTCATCGCGCGCTGCTTGTGTTCAGCGATGAGGCTCAGTTTTGGTTGAATGGGTACGTAAATAAGCAAAATTGCCGCATTTGGAGTGAAGATCAGCCAGAAGCATTGCAACAGCTACCAATGCATCCCGAAAAAGCCACTGTTTGGTGCGGTTTATGGGCCGGCGGCATTATTGGGCCATATTGGGCGAATCGCAGCGTTACTGTCAATGGTGAACGCTACCGAGCGATGATAACAAACTTTTTTTTGCTCGAAATGGAAGTTCTTGACTTGCATGATATGTGGTTTCAACAACACGGTGCCACATGCCACACAGCACGCGAAACAATGGCGCAATTGCGAGGCGAGTTTGGTGTACAGTTAATTTCACGTTTCGGGCCGGTCAATTGGCCGCCTAGATCGTGCGATTTGACACCATTAGATTATTTTTTGTGGGGGTATGTCAAGGCTAATGTCTATAGGGACAAGCCCGCTTCGATTGACGCACTGGAAGCCAACATCCATGCATTCATTCGTGAGATACCGGCCGATATGTGTGAAAGAGTATGCCAAAATTGGACTCAGCGGATGGGCTACTTGAGACGCAGCCGCGGTCAACATTTGCATGAAATTATCTTTAAACATTAAATTGCAAGGTTCAAACTATCGATTCAAATAAATATTTCATTCATTTTTTCGAATTTTTTGTGTTTTTTTTTTTTTTTAAAGTTCTAAACCTCTTAAAAAATCACCCATTATTACCTTATCAAAAACACCTGTCTGTCACAATCGATTGATTCGTGAATATTATGATCCCATAAAAATCATAATTCATACCTAACTATTGATAGCTAATAGCTTAATGACAACTATGACTTTTATATGATATGATAATTGATTAAATATGATAGCAAAAGTTTCGAGCATTTCATTCAAGTACCTAACTATAAAATTATATATCTTGGAACCTCTCAATTTAGAGATATTAGACTGATAGTAAATGTGCCAGGTGCTAGACAAAAGTTAAACAAATAAAATATATTTGTAGATACGATTAAGATCTAAGTAGTTGGTACTTAAGCTTACAATACGGAAGTCTTATCCCTCATCAGTATCGCTTGGTATCATGTGTTTGATTTTATTAATTTAAATTATATAATTTATATACAAATATAGAAAATATTTTCCCCAATTAATCTAAATACACAGTATTGTTTAATTTTATTATCAAATAAATTCAAACAATTATGTTATATTAGAGGGTGGTCTTTGTTTCCATTTTGCATTGACGTTTTGATGAACGTTTAATGTCTGCATCAAACTAAACCCCTTAAAGCAAGATATAAAAACACTTACACCTTTATTCATAAAGAAATGTTCACGAATCAAAGTTACTTATTTATATTAAATTAAGTTCTTATTTACGTTAAGTAACAAATCTTAACGAAAGTCTACTACAATCAACAAGAGCTCTGTAGATTATTATTTTTAGTCTTTACATACATTTTCTCACGAAATGTGAACTTTTGCACAAGCGCTTTCTCATTTGAGCTTGTAAATAACATGAAAGTACATAACTCTAGACATGCGAACTATAATAGTTTTGGTTTATAAAAGTACTGATTATGTGGCCCCGAATGCTCGGGGAAATCCAACGCCCGGTGGGCACACTTCGGGCACCCAGAGTTGCGCAAAGAACGTTGATGCATACACATTTTTAATCTTGAAATATTGTTATATCTGTTATAAATTGGCAGTTCTCTAGTCTCGTCCAAATAATATATATGTCACTCGCGTTTGTTCTCTTTCTTTATCTAATTTTTGGAAAAAATAACATAGATTTTAAATCTTTAATCCTCCTTCTTCGGTAAAATACCTATAATTAACAGTAATTGATTAGATTTTTCACTTAAGTAAATAATTATAGTGCACTGCTGTCTCTCTGACAGGGAAAATGATTACGGAAACAACAGCGAAAAAATACCAATTGAAAGTGTCACTAATTGAAAAAAAAAAAAATTAAGTGCGAAAAAGAGGCTTCTCCAAATAATCTGCTACAATTCTCAACCACGCTCATCGAACAGCGTACTGGGGCCTATAACACAGAACAACAAGTAAACTAGTCAACAATATCTTGTTCAACTATGTTTGTCCAACAAGTAAAGATCATTTCTGTAACACAACAAAAAATGTAACAATTGTCAATAAGGAAAATTTCACTCGCCTTGTTGAACCAGTTGAATAAGTAAGTCTTACATGATGAGTCGTAAAATTCCACAAGAAAAAAAAGTAAAAGTAACTATTCGGTGCTGTCTCTGAGTCATTGACTAAAACCAAGTAAAGTGATAAATGGCGGGAGATAATTTTGTTGTTTGAACATAGTTCCTAATGAAAAAGATTGGACCTTTTTAAGAGATATTTTTTGACAAAATTGTTAGACATATGCCATGGTAAGTATAAACTGAAAGAAAATAATTTTCAAAAAAGTAAAAAAAAAATATTTGTGAAAGCCAAAGTAGATAACGCCAAAAAAACATTACAGCAACTGGAAAATACAGGAAACTTAATTCGTTTGATAATCTCTTATTTGATTTATAAGTCAAGATCCAGATCCAAACCAATGCAAGACTATTGAAATTTTCTTCTTGACATTAAATAAATTAACTTTAAACAAGCTACCCAACCCTTTTACTTGATAAATTCTAACTTGTTGACTTCGAACAAGTCTCCGATCCTCGGTTGAAATTTATCAACTATTCAACAAGGTTATTCTCTCTTTTTTTAACTCTTGTTGTTTCCAGTTACAGAAATGGCGGATTTGTAAAATTTCCCACTTGTTGCAATGTGCCAAAACAATTGTTATAGTTCCCCGAGACTTGTTGTTACGTGTTACACAAATTTTAAACAGTTGTTGAATTTCACTTGTTCAACAAACACTTTATGTATTGTGTTATAGGCCCCTGCAATCTGCAAAACAAAAAGCAGAGCGAAATTTTTCGTTTATGATTTCTTTGTCTTTTTTTTGATTCCCATTAGCAGCGTACTAGACTGCCTAGTTTACAGTTCCCATACGAAAGCAAAATTAAAACAAAGTCGGTTTTATAAGTCGAGAACGGCTGGACCGATTTAAATGAACTCTGATTTGTTGGATTTGTCTCCGCCCCGAATACCAGAATAATTATTAAAATGCAATACATTCGTCCCAGCGCAGCGCCCATAATATGCCTGAAATCTCAAACACTAATGGCAGGAAATTATCTTATAAATAAAGCTTTACTTCATTTCAAAGCTGTAGATATTAGATATACATACATATGTATATATTTCTAAAAGAACACCCTTAGATCACGAACAATGTACATGCATTTGAAATGAAAACTGATTGATCACGTTTTTTTTTTACATACATCAAGATAACATTTAATAAAATAGTTCGCGTTATGAAAACGTCATAAAATTGAAAAAAATTACATACATATGTACATATTTCAGCTTACAAGTTAATATACCGCTGTGTGTCAAACACATAATGCAAGTTCTTATACTTAAATACATAATATGTATGAAGCCTTAAGAGATTAACATTGCAAAGCAGTCGGGAGCTTATATTGAATTTAATTTATTATGAAACTATTCGCCCGCCTACATTCTTAGAAATAAGCACCACAACTGGGTCGATCATAGTTGCTCTAATGTCTAATATATGATTATAGGGGATTAAGGAATTTATTTTAAATTGTAAATATATACAGCCTGAACCTAGTTTAATTCGACAAATCTCTAGATTTGCGAGGAATGAACAAAAATTGAATGGCAGGAAGTTAGATTCACTATATACTCTTTTCCAGTTATAAGCGCCTTTATTTGTTTTAAAAGAGTGAATGTTTTATAAATTATAATTTCCATAACGTAAATTAATTAAATATTATGATTTAAAAGTTTTAAAATAGATTTAACTCCAATTAGTGAGGTTAATTAACTGCACGACTAATCAAATTTTGTAATAAATACTACTCCAGGGGTTCGAGTAGTAAAATTTCATTGGCAATTTTTGCCATATGAAACATTTGGATCACTTTTGCCCTTAACTTACCATGCATGAAATATTTTGAAATTGTTAAAAGCTTTTTAATAATACAAGAAATAGTTAATCAAAGTTTAAGTTTAAATAAGTAATAAGTTAAAGTTTGTATGATTCTTTGAAATTTCGATTTATTTTCAAAGCCATAAGTTGCCCTAAGATATTATAATACTACTTAAACTATTGAGAGTGAACTTTTTTTTTATTTGAGTACCTACACAAGCTTCACTTAGATTGAATAAAAAAAGGAATGTAGGAAGAATTTATATTTATGGATGACAAAGCAACTCAAAAAAATACTCGTGTTAAAAACGTTTAGCTTTATGGCACCGTTATGAATCGCTATGAGCAATAAACATTTTTATGGTACGATTTTTTATTAATAATAGGGAAATGAATAAGATATAAATAGAAGATATACATAAATAAAGAATTATTTTAACAAAATACAAAAATAAAAAAAAAATAAACAGGGTGTCCAAACTGAAACTTGTGTTAGGCGAGGGCCCTATTATTATTAATCACTTAGCAAATATCATGAATTTTGATACGATTTTCTTCCGGTGCGATGCCATAATGTCTGCGGATATAATGTCCATGGGCCTTAAGTCGGACATACGATCCATGCACATTATGTCCGGAGAAATTATGTCATCCCACCGCAAGCAAATTGTATCAAGATCAATGATATTTGCTAAGTGTTTAGTGATAAAATGTTGGTGCAATAGGACCCAGGTCAAGAGTTCTCAGAATTTAGTAATTTATCCATACCGAATAATAACGGTTTTCGAGTAACGTCTGTTTTTTTTAAAATTTGGAAAAACACCTACTTTGAACCAGTTTTTTTTATCGGCGTCCATAATTGATTTTTGTGGTTTTTTAACTATAGAGAACATTTTTCCTTATAAAATTAAACAAAATTAACTACTCTACGACTAATAACAGCCGAGAAAATAGAGTAATCGTTTTTTAAAGCTTTTTTTTCAAAATGGCGGACGACGCAGTTCGAGTTTTATGGTTTTTCCTTTCCTATTTTTGTAGTTTTTTTTTGCTAATTGCGTGAGTGTCGGGACTCACGGTTAATATGTTTGTCCAAGCGCAATTTTTAGGATCCATATTTGGATCCGTATGCGAAGTCGTTTATGCGCTGTTGATACAAAACGGACTAGTTTGCTTGAAGGGGATCTTCAGATTTTTGTCACTGAACTTACCCAATATCCTACTATGCATATTTTCGTAACGTAACGTGCTAGTTGTTTGTTGTAAAATGTGACCTCGTTACGTCGCACAGAGGAAAGTCCTTGTTTTTATTTCACTCTGCCGCCAGCATAGATGTTTACATATAAAAAAATAAAGCTGTTCGACGGTTTCAAAGGCTGCCTAAAAATAGGTCTGTTTGGTATCTTTTTCTTTTAGTAAAATGTGTAAAACCTGTCAAAACACCAAAGTGAGAGCGAATTTCTTAAAAATGGAGCAACTTGCAAGAAAGTTAACAAACGCAATAAACCACTTTTGTGTACAAAACGTCAAAATATCACTCCTCACATCAACAATCAGATGCCAAAAGTCCGGTTCTGTTAACAATTTGCGTTTAATTTAAAAAAAAGTTACTTAAATTATATGTTTCCTGACTTACAAATCTATTATTTAGATAGTTAATTTTCACATATGAGACATCCACAATTGCAAATTAAAGCATACAATTCTAACAGCTGGATGTTTTGACAGTCTTTAATCTTCTTGTACACATAAATTTGTGTAGCACAAATTCGCAATTTATCCAATGGAGGGAAATTATTTGCTCTCTCTATTGTGCTTTCACTTGCAACTTTTTCGAGTTAATAAACAGGAATTTGTTACAATTTGTGCAAATTCTCAAGAAATTTCACGTTACCAAACAGACCTAATAATTTCGATTCGCTTACTAACGTTTTGACGGAGACTTACCGAAATCTCTGAGATTTCATTTTCCTGAAATGAAGCAGTACCCTTCTACACTGACCCAAGTCAGCACACTACCGGGGCTAAATGTCAAACCTGCCCCCACCCCAAACCAACAAACCGCCACTTGACAACCGGGACTGAACAACCCTAGGACGAAAGTGTCAAACCGACTTTAATATTAACTTTTTACTTTTTATATTTATTGTATTTTAAACCTTATCAATGTATTCAGTTAGGCCCCTTATGTGCCAACGATTTGTACTAATTTCTACAAATTACTGTTAAGCCAATTGTAAATAGAATTGTTCAATAAAACAAACTTTAACTTTAACTAACTCATTTTCCTGAACGTATTGATATTTGAATTGAGTGATTTTTGTATGTGAAACACATTTAAATGTCGATTTCGAACTTTTGACAGAAAGCCGACGATATAGGTATTATTTTGAAGCCGCATATTTAGGCCGTGTGTGAATTGCGTTAAAATTTTGGGTCAATTCTTTACCACGATTAAATTTTGACGTTTGGTTCGAGATGGGATCAAATTTAGCTTTTTGCTGCTTGAATTGAGTCAAAAAGGGATTTTTTTTTAACCCACTAATTTGGGTAAAGTTCCCTCAGAATTTAAGAAATTTCCCAAAAAAAATTGTTATTCTGTGCTCAAGTTAATTAATTTCTTATACAAAATTCAACTTTTCGGACGAAAAACGTAAAAAAATTTGAATTTTAATTTTTTTTTTTTTTTTTTTTACACATTAATTTCATATTTTGAAACAGCAATCTTAAATCTTTGCAAAACAATTCCCACTATAGATATAGTTTGATTATTCAGTTTTCACAGCTGCCAACAATTTCAAAGCAAAAAAAAAAACATTCGTATTCTATGTTTGCAAATATTGAATTGTTCTTTAAAAAGTTTACTGTTTATTGTTTACGGTTAGTCGTGTGACGAAAAAAAAATCAAATACAATCGTCTTTATCTATCTTGAGAAACGTCAAATTTTAACCACTTTTAGCCTGCTCCACAGCAGGGTAATTTTTAACCCATTTTAACCACCACACTAGTGTCAAAATTTAACCAAGGTAGAAAATTTAATTAAAATTTTAACGCAATTCACACACGGCCTTTCATTATTCCATTTTAGTATTCATTTTTCATTTATTCATTCGTCATTATGCTGTTCGGTTTTATCATTTAGATTTACACTTTCGTTGTTACGCATATTGGTCAACAACTTACACCGAGAATAAATCCAAATGTCTAAATGCAACTTAACGAGTTCCTGTACTTAAGAACTTTGATCTTATTTAAATATGAATTTTCATTTCAAAATAGAACTTACTGCATAATTTAATCAAATACTTTCCTTATCTTCTTCTTTGCTGCTGCGTATAAATTTTATTCGAAAAGTGAGGGATAAAGCCTTTGTAGTCTTTCTCTATACAAAATAATAATTTGAATTTACAATTTTTGCATACAAAATGCAAGAATTAACATTATAAAACAATACCATAAAAAATCGTGGGCTTTTTACCATTAAAATATGAAATACCTAGATGACTAGATCTCAAGAACTTTTGGTTTTGAGTTAGAAATCGAAGGACTGAATCGCTCGAACTACAGATCTTTTGGTTCAGGGCTATAATGTGATTAGATATGCAGATATCGTCGTCGTCCAATGAAATCTCTTGAGTCTATTTATGTATTTGTGTTTGTTTGTTTATTTCATCAATCAGAGTTGAACTCTTACAGACTAATTCAAATATGTGTATAAAAAATAAATAAAGCACAAGATTTAGAAAATAGGTCATATTTAATCAATACTGAAATCTATGTTCTGTTTAAACTCCCAAAGTCCATTATTTTTCTTTTTTTTCAAATTAAAACTACCTAAATCCAAACATTTTTTATATTCCGCTACTTATAAGTCCCTTACAAATGAAATTAAAAAATAAGAAAACAATAAAAAAAAAGTTGACTCAAATAAGCTATTAACGGAATTTTTTCAAATCAATAAATTCAACAAGTTCAATTAAATAATGCTAAAAATACTTGGCCGATTTATTTCAGTAGTAAAAATTTGTAGGTACATATTATAGAAATCTTCTCATATAAACGAGTTTCCATTAAACGACGTCAATAAAGAGTATTAGTTTATTATAACACAAATATACTGTTTCAAATAAAAATGTTGGAACTTTTTTAAATGGGGTTAGGCAAGAGCGGTCAAGGACAAAGCGCCTAAAACCTTTTGAAAAATGTCGCCCAAACATTTTTTTGTCACCAAAAAATAAAGACGAAGTTATTATTGAAAAATTTAGTCTTTATTTTAATTGTTTAATTATTTAATTTGTTGACACACTTCAACCAAACAAGTTTACATTGTGATAAAATGCTATAAGATCAGACTAATGGCCAATTTCATAAAGCCCATTTAACTGTTTAACAGGCTTTTAAATATTTAAATGACGTTTGTTCCATACAAAATACGTCATTTAAAAATTTAAAAGCCTGTTAAATAAATATTTGTGAAACCGGACATAAGTCTTTTAAGTTTTAACTTAAAAGAATGGAGGGTGAAGTTTTTAAAACTGTAAATTGCTAAAGAATGTATCCTAAACTAATGTGCATACCAACATTATATTTATTAAATGACAAAGCAATCATACAAAGTGCAACACGTATTGGGCTTTTGTAATGTTACAGAAAAATTAAAAAAAAAACCAAAATCTTTGCATGGGAGCTATCCGTTCTAGATGAGCTAAAAAAATCGAATTTACCTTCTGCTGAATCCCATACAAATGCTCTGCTTTAAGCTCTTGTCAAATTAAAGTGGACACACAGACCAACCGACACGGTATGACTAAACCTTCTTTTTCGGACTTCGCCATCATCGTAGGGTTCATTTTGATTAAAACCTCGAATATTGTTTTTACTCTTACTATTTTTAAAATCTTTTTCTCATAAACTAATATTTGTTAAAGAAACCAGATGGTGTACATCCCGTTAATATCAAAACAATTTCAGAAGTTGTTTAATTAAATAATTAATGTATAATGTAGATACAGCACGGTCCTATATTGTGTACTCACGTCATACTACCATCAAATAACTGTTTTTAGCAGTGGCATACAATAAAGGCTCCCATAACTATAACTAGGTATTTGTTTTCGTTTGAAATCAGATAAATATGTTAACAATATTGTGATCGCACATAAGAGCAAGTTCGTGCGACCCAGTTGTGGATATTATTATTTTTTTTATTGAGAGATCATTCTAGTTTTTAAGATCAAATCAATTTCTGAAACAAATCTCGAGCTAACTCTGAGTTAACCCATTAACTGATTAATTTATGACCAGGGTTTAAAAACAATTTTTAAGTACTATGAATGGTATCTACATGTCAGGCAGATAATTTGAGAGTTTTAGGTTGCCTTGATTTAAGGAAATACATATGTTTCTAACTAAGGTCGAGTGTGGTTTTAAATCACTTTAAATTTGAACCCAATTTTAATTTTTGACCCTAGTGAGGTTGATATACATACATATGCGTACATACATATGTGAAAATGTTAAAAATTAATCTAGGGATCAAATTTAATCAAAATTTTAATCCAATTGACATGATCTAACTCATCAAAACGTTGCATATTTAATTTCAATTGTTTGCAGTTTTGTATTTGTGCCTAGTCAAATAAATCCACAAACAAATAAGAAATCACAAGAACTTGAACTTGAAAAAACTGGCTATACTTAATGAACAAGTTCAACCTTTATAACATTATCATAAAATTTACTCTCAATGTCATGTGCTTTACTTTAAGCTGTTTGTCTTTTTCAATCGTTTACCTATCTAGGTACATCTTCGTTCTCAGTATTTTTTTCTTTTTGTTTTCACAATTTTGCCAGTAGACGGTGATTGATGCATATTGATGTTATCAAATTCAAATGGAAAAAATTAAAGCAAGCATTTATAGATTGCGAAAATCTTGGTTTTAAGCCCTGTGAAATGTCTACCATTTAAGTATGATTGTTAATACATTGAGGTTAATGAAACATAAATTGTTGGGCCAAAAAAAGTGAACATTCTGCAGTGTCTATACAAAATTAGTGGCACGACAGCTCGTAGTGAAGATTTTTATCAAACTTGACATTAACATGATACATACATGTTTTAACCCAACCCTCCTAAACTATGTTTTTGGTATAAAATTTGGGCTCTATCGGTTCGGAGTTCATAGCGCACATACAAACATATAGATACATTGAGTTTTCTATAAATGTACATACATTAAAATTTTCAACAAAAAGAACACACAAATTTTACGAAGAAAACGTGAACTGGTTGAATGTCAATACATATAGTAGAATTTAAATATCAATCAATATTAGTCTTCTTTTCTCAGGTATTCATTTAAAGTACCTACCTATTCGCATGGTATACTCTACTAATTCGTTTCCTGTGTTTAAAATAAATATAACACAATGTAAAGGCAAACAAAAAATACTGTCAACAAATAAGTCCTTGACCAAGACCTGCTAACAAAGTATAATATGATTATGTTATAAACTACACCCACCACCTAAGCAGAATATGACACGTGCTTTTAATTTAATTCGTTCTTCTCTTTCAATCATTTACATCACTATTCTTTCTGTTTTTAGCGTTAACGCTTTTTTTCAACGGAATGTTGTTTCTTTATTTACATAATATTGAAGTCTTCTTTTACTTTTCCATTTATTTACTAATCCATTGATGGTTCTAGAGTTCCTATCATTCTGCTTGGTTGGTAAAAAAGAACAAAACTATTACTGAAACAACTGGCTAGGTACCCTTTTTATAACATTGAACTTGGTCAAGACCTAGAAAAGCTCTATGATGTGTTGCCTAAACAAATCGAGTAGAGATGATAATTTATAAAAACACACACGTTTTTACAAAATCAAAACTATTTCCTAAATATTTTGGAATATGTCCAATAAGACTTTTTTTTTTAATTTTTAGACCAACTACATTCCACATTATATTAAAGCGAAGTAAAATTTCCAAAAATAACTTCTTCGGAAATAGTCAAAAATAAATTTTATTACGCTACATATGTAGGTAACTGTAAAATTCAAGTAACATATGAACATTATTTTATATGGAACGAAATTTTTTGCTTGTAGATTTATGGGTGTTATTTTGGATTTTGGTACAATCGCATTTGTTTCATAATTTAAATCAGTGTAATCGTAAAGAAAAATTCACATAGCTATCTTCAATGGACGCGGCTAGAGACATGCCAATTTATATCAGTTATAACAGTTTTTCGCCAGTAAAAGTGGACGTGCGTTAACGCGCTTCGCGCGACTTGAAAAAAAAAAAAAAACTCTTGGTGCCTGAAGTATGCCCACCGGCGGAGGGCCCTGGCCCTGCGGGCCGCAAAAACAGTACTTTTATAAACAAAAACTGTTATAATTGGCATGTCTCGAGTCACTTCCATCTTCAAAAGGATATCGTTCGATCCTTTTGTCTTGATGGGGCCCCTGACAAACAATCTTTAATCCAAAAATCAATCACCCATACTAAAGTTGTCGTTTTACTGAAACGATATGAAAACGACTCGGCTCCAATAGGCATTTCATCAAAACAACTATCGTTTTAGATTCGCCGAAAGGCTGAAAAACGGTTAGAACGATAAAATTTTGTCGTTTTAGTCATTGCACGCCAAAAACCTGGACTAAAACCTTTCTAATAGCCCGGTATGAACTAATCAGCGCTCTGCGATCTTAGCTCTGCGTTCGTGGGATTTAAAAAAAAATAGGTATCTATATCACTTAAATGGTCACTAAATGGATATAAAACATACATTAGTTTAGTAATTCGTTAGCCATAGGTGATTTTTCATAAATTTTTAAAGTTTTTCAAGGTCACTATTTGAGAATTTCAGCACCTCATTTGTTGTATTTTCAAAAAAGAAGTATGACATTTGAAAGGAAAGACATTGGTACATATTGGCACCCAAACAATTTTCATAACTTTTTTCCCCGTAATCATATCAATGTGTAACTCCAAACATTCAAACCTTATCAATAAAAGGGAATCGTAATATGTACACATACCTAATACCTACCAAAGTTGTTTATGTACTTCTATTTTTACTGAACCGATATCGGTTCCTTTTAATTCACTTGTGAGATTCGCCTAACAGGTTCATAAAACAACCAGCATTCTTATGTTAGCGATAGTTACATTTAATAAAAATAATAAATTGGTTAAGAACTACTGTAGATATAATTGTTCAATACAAACCTTGTCATAAGTTAAACAATATCTCAGTTACCGATGCTCTAGGAGATGCTTCTACGGCAGTGTGGTGGAAGTTGATTACAGCAAGTTCAACGACATTGACATGATAAAATATAATAAAATTCCACTTCACGCTTATTCACGCAAATAGAAATCAACTTAAATATGCGACAGAAAACTAAATCTGTAACTCGATTTGTTATTATTAAAACACGCACGCACGTTCTATTGGAAGCCCAGTTTTATAAGTTGGATGTTTTTTTATGTTGTCATTTGAGATGACCACTTAAAACTTTTATCTATTGAAAATTAAATGTTTAATATTACATAAGTAGGGATGTATGTAGGTACAGGGAAATACGTTTATTATTTACTATTTCGTCATTGTTGTTACGAAATTAGATTCCCTTAGATGTGTGTTCAGGTATATGTACACTTGGATTTTTCTAAAACGTCGCGTCGTAGCAAATCGATTGATGAATGATAATTTTCTATTAATTTCGTTAAAAAAAATCAACTTAAGAGATAATGGAAGACAATTGACAACGTGAACCTGTTTTGTTTTATTACTTCTAATCGATACAAATACAATCGTTATGTAGTTACATATAAATGTATATGGAGAAATGCAAGTAAGCAAACTTTATAACAAAATATTTATGTACACTGTTCGAAAGAATATATAAATTAACAAAACTAGTTTCGCGAAGCAAATGCAAGCAAATAAAAGTAAATTTGCAGAATGCGGACTGCCTCAAGTCGACTGAACTAACCACAAAGTCAGATTGTTTAAAGAACTAAAAACCACTTTAGCCAGCCAGAACCACTCAGTTTCAACTCATTTAATAAACAAACTCAATTTCAAACGTCAAACAACACTGTTTTTTTTTTCCTGATATGATGTTCGAAAGTAAACAAACACCCTGTTAAGTGTGTTCAGATAGTTGATATCTTCGAGAACTCAGTTTTAATGAACGGGGGCAATTCTCCACTTTTGTGTAAGAGAACTGACGAGATTTTTTTTGGATTCACATTCTCAACTCTTGATAGATTTATGGCTTTATTTTTTCATCAAAATAATTACTGCTTTTACTTTCGAAACTCCTCAAAATTAACAATTAAAATTTTCAGTGATGGTTTTCAATAGGTTTGTTCAGTGACAAAATAGTTAGATTAGAACAGAACAGAATAGAACAGAACAGCACAGATTCGTAGTAAACGTCAGAACAAGTTAGAACAGGAAATCTGTTCTAAGTTGTTCTACCTAAAAAGCTAGTACAGAAAATCCTGTTCGAAACTGTTCCAAAGTGTTCTAGCCAGCCTCACTGAACAGCAAACCAGAACAGTTTAGAACAGAAAATTCCTCACTGAACAGCAAAAAGTTGTACTTTTCTGTTCGAAACTGTTCCGAACAGCCTCGCTGAACAAACCTAATGAAAGTTATAACTGGTGCCTGGTGGATTTATATTGGCCGAGTTCAACGCACATCTGAATATTCAGAATTCTGAATTTTTGAAGCTCTTGATTGGCCAGCTGTCAGAAGTCATCTGAATTTTCAGAACTTTTTCTGACAGCTGGCCAATCAAGAGCTTCAAAAATTCAGAATTCTGAATATTCAGATGTGCGTTGAACTCGGCCATTGATCTTCATGTGAGCTCTGCAAAAAAAAAACAGGGATGTAAGATATGAAACTTGCATTTGTTGAATAGAGAGAGAAGACCAAAATGCAGAAATCTTCATAGATGAAGATTATAGGAAGAGCCATAATGCAGATATGAAGACGTACATGTTCATCTTAATGGTATACTTCTTTCACTCATTCGTTTTTTGACATAAATCCATCCCATTCTACTTTTCTTCGAATTTGCAGATGCAGATACTTATAAATCCATCATTACACTTATCTCCATGGTAGTTCTTCAAAAAGGGATGTAAAATATAAAATTTACATTTTGTTGAATAGATAGAGAAGACCGAGATGCAGCGATCTTCATAAATGCAGATTATAGGAAGTGCCTACTGCAGATATGAAGACGAACATGTTCATCTCTTCTCTCTTTCACTCATTTGTTTTTTGGCATACATCTATCCCGCTCTACTTTTCTTGAAATTCGCAAATGCAGATACACGCAGATACATCATTATCCAGGAGCTCCATTGGCAATATGTAAGGCAGTGAAGGAAATGAAATGCCCAGCCCTATTCTGCTAAACGTTCGCGTGAACATTGGCATTCTGCTATCAGCGGGAAGGAAATGATTGTTCCATAATGCCTATTAATTGCGATAAAAATAAAATGAATGCAATGAAATTATCTTTAGAATTTCAAAAATAAAGAACTGGTTAAGATTTGCATTCGAAAGACATAAGTTTTAAATAAATGATTTGAAGAAAATTGAATAAAACATTCACGTGAATCGAAAGATTCGATCGAATCGTTTAGCAGAATAGGGCTGGCCCACTCAACCAATAAATTGCAATTGCCATTGAAATTGACATTCACCCTTATTCCGTAAGGCGTTTTACGAAAACGACACGGCTCCAGAAACGTTAATTGGCGTTTAAGTAAAACTAAAATTTTACCGTTCTCTTCTTTATTCATCCTTCTAAACATTAAAACAGTAGTCGTTTTAATAAAACTCCAATTAACATACTTCTAGAGCCGTGTTGTTTAACTAAAACGCCTTACGTAATAAGTGTGATTGCCTCAAATATGCGGGAATAATAGCGGATTTCTTCGATTCTACGAATTTAAGTAGATATGAATCATATGGTACGAATTTTTTTATTTCTTTAAAAGATAAGTAAAAAAGCGCAATATTAGCATTACTTTTTGGACGAGAAAGAAATGCCAATTTATAACAGTTTTTCCCCATTAATAGTAGGCGCTCACCAATGCGCCTCGCGCTACTTGAAAACCAAAAACTCTTTGTCCCCGAAGTATGCCCACAAGTGGAGGGCCTCGGCATTGCGGCCCGAAGTATATTCCTTTCAAAGGGGCCCTGGCCCTGCGCGCCTCATAAACCGTTCTTTTATACACAATTTTTTGATTTTGGTATTGAAAACGGAAGTGACTCTAGACATGCCAATTATAACAGTTTTGGTTTACAAAAGTACTGTTTATGCGGCCCCGCAGGGCCAGGGCAATCTGCCGGTAGACATACTTCTCGCGAAACGCGTTAACGTACTTCCACTTTTAATGGCGAAAAACTGTTATAACTGTTATAAATTCGCATGTCTAGTCTCGTCCATTGAAAATACTGTAATTAGGTGCAATTCTTTAAATAGTCTTTATTAATAATATAATAATACAAAGATTTGTTCCTATAACATTAAAAAAATGTTTAACGTATGTTATATTAGGTATATAATATATGTATACATATGCTGTACTATAAAAACTTATCTTATTCATGATCTATTAAACTTTTTTGATTTAAGTGTAAATATAGTGAGATTAAGAAAAACTTATTAAGCATTTTTATAAAAAGCTTACTTTTTCTAAAAATAATAATAAAAAAAAAAAACAAAGCATTAAAACAAAAACTAAAATTCTGTTTGTAAAGATGTTTAAGAAATTTAAAACATTTACATAATTTTAATTATTATTGTTTTAGTACTTTCGTGGCAACTTCATTATATAGTTCAAGTATTTAAATTTTTTGTTATCGCTACATCAACAACAAAAATTAATTAAATTAAATATTAATATAATACTAATTTATAAATAATTATACATTGTTATTTAAAAATATTCAACAGATGATTCACTCTTGTCGCTCGGCCTGTCGGTCGTTTTTTATACAAAGGATTTTTCCTTGAAAATGAAGATTTGACTTCAATTTTTTTATTACGACTGGTTCTTCATCGTTGAATGTCAGATTTCGTTTACCTCTTCGGACGATTTCGTTTAGTTTGTCTAAATCCTTTGAACAAAAACAAAAATAATTTAAATTTTATTTATATTTAGTCTAGCTGGTGAAATAGTTATACTTTTGCTGGACTTTTGTGGAATTCATACGTTATATGATTAGGAGAATATTGGACTTCATTTTTTTCCAACTGGTGAACATAGAGATGATTGGAAAGTCTCTTTGGAAGATTAATTTTTTCAATAGGATGTGGTGAGAGAAGGAGATCATTTTGCTGTAAGAGAAATATTTAAGGTTATGATTACTTCATCTACATCTACCAAGTATGGATGAGACTAGAGAAATGCCAATTTATAATAGTTATAACAGTTTTGGGGCATAAAAAGTAGGTGTGCATTAGCACGTTTCGAGAAATGTGCACACTGACGGAGGGCCAGCGGGCCGCATAAACATTACTTTTATAAAACAAAACTGTTATAATTGGCATGACTAAAATATGTAAATAAGTCAAAAAATTATCATGCTGCAAATAACTTACTGATTTTTTCTTATCGCTGAAATTGAGGGCATATGGCGTCATTTTTTGTACATAAATAGTATTATAAAAAAGAATAATATCACCATATTGAGGAATTTCTGAAATTAATTCTCAAATAATATTAAAAAAACAGGACGAAAATAGAAAAACCCAAAACTTACTATCGTCGCCATCTTTTTTGGTAGGGTCAATCAACACCTCGCGATAAATATTGCTGGCGGCTTGTGGTTGCTTTCTGTACAGTCTCATAATATCCGTAAAAGTTTTTTTTTGTATTTCTTGAACCTAAATTCAAAATATTAACAAAAAAAAAAAATAAATTGCAATTAAAGGTTTGATATCAACTATGCATACCTTTATGTATATATATATTGCACACATAAGTAATTGATCAAGATGACGATCTTGCATCAGTTCTGTTCTATGAGTTATAGAATACTCAAACAAAGTCCACACTTTGATCATATGTCTTTCGTCACCCATTTCAAGTTCTTTACATAACTCTTTCATTCGCATCCATGCCAGTGTGTAAAACTACAAATTATGAAAATTACTATTTGATACATTTAAAATTCAATTTAATAACTTACCTTTCTTAAAAATATAGACAGGGAAACATCTCTTCTAGATTCAGCAGATGTTGGCTTTGAAGGATCAACAGGTTTTGGTTCTGAAGCTGCAGGAAATATTAACACTTCAGGTTTGATATTATTAATTTATTATCTTAAATATAGTCTTAATAAATTACAAGCATGACAAAAACTCATTCGTTGTAGTAATACTGATTGCAATTAGCTCTTGATTGAATATTAAACTAATGTTAAGTAAATATTTCAAAAATGCCGATTTTTTAAGACTAAAAATAAATTAAGTGCAACCCACAAACACTTAGATCAGCTCGTTCGACCATTTGAATCTAGGAGATTTTCTTTAATTACTATCGAAAATACGCCAGAATTTTTCTGTAGACTATTTTGTCTACAAAACTGGATTGCGATGAAAACTTTGGAAACGCCCCTATGTTCTACATTTCACTTATTAGGAGTTCACATCATTAAAGTGAATTTGTGTTCCATAATTTGATCGAAATGGAATTTCCATCGAATCGTTGTTCGGCATTTAGTTTGCTTCATTTTGTATTCGTATTCAATCCATTTTCTTTCTAGAATAATTTTAGGTACAGTACGTAATCGATCGGACAAAACTAGGTGGATATAAGAAGTTAAAAAAAAAAAACACTTTTAAAAGGCTATCGCACAGAGAAAATGATCAACCCTATTACGATTGTCAATTATCAATTGACAGTTGATAAATATTGAAATTTGGTACATTTCACCCCTGTTCTGATTTCCGATGCGAAACAAATCCGTAAACGGAAATGGTTTCCGCACGGATTCAAAAAAAGTGTTCTGATTTTCACTTTCACTTTAGCCAGTATTCAAACCTTTTTTTTTCTAAATCAGTAAAAACAAAATTCTAAATGTCAAATTTGTTGCAGAAAAATTACGTAAATTAAAAAAAAAAACACAGATTATAAGTAGAACATTCCCTTTTTGGCTGTAAACATTTTTAAAATTTTTTTCTTTTCTATTTCTGATATGAAAACTCAAATTAATTTCAAACGTCAAGTATTTTCAATTCGACCGAAAATCAAAGCGCCCTCATTACGCAAGTTTTGAAAACGAAAAGTATTTCAAAACACCTAGAGTTTGAAATCGAAAGTTTTTTATAATAGATCGAAATTCAGAACAGGGGTGATTAAAATTCAATTTACTGAAAAACTGAACAACTATTCGGTAATTATCAATTTAAAACGGTCGTCTGCTCCATTCTTAATGATCAAAACTTGTATCACTCAGAAAAAAATATCAATTTTCAACATTTATCAACTATTAATTGAGGATAAACAATCATAATAGCAGTGGATATGAAATTTTATCTGCAGATTTTTGTGACATCTTTCTTAGGGAGCCTAATATAATTATACACATCATCAGAAAACGGATCATTGTACATATATATCTTCCGATCTATTGTAGAAAATTTAATATTTTTTTGACAATATGAAATAAGAACTTCGAAAAGAACAAGGGAGCCAAATTAAATTTCAGCAAACAATGTTTATCGAGGATTATTGATGAAAATTAAATATTTTGTACATACTCTATGAAATAAGAGCTTTGGAAAAGTACAAGCAAATGATGTTCACCAATAAATAAGCGTATAATAACAAAAGAATTGACATATATAGTTTTCAACATTTTATACGTAGCATTTACTTACCTTTTCCCGCATTAAACAAGTCTCTTCTAGCTGATTCGGATGTCGATGCTGTCGCCGGATTAAAGCAATCATATGCCGAGTTCATAGGAGATTGTAATACTGGAATTGAATAAGCAAAAGCTTAAAAAAAAACACATACTCATTTCGAAATTAACAAAACTTACAATTACGTTCTTGGTTACAGTGAGCCATTTTATTCACATCAACGTCTGCCCATGAAGGCAGCGGTGCGTTTCTTTGCTGTAAAACAATCCAAAGCGGCGAACCACTTCCCCATGCCAATGACTCCAGACAAGTTTCTTCTATTAAATTCAAGTGTTTGATTAGAGCTCGAGTTAATATATCTTGTCGCTTCACGACTATTTCAATGATTTTGATAAAATTAAATGGCTTTAAATCGAAGCAGTTTAAAACCCATGGAAATTTTAACTGTGAGTTATATGCATCAAGCACAATTTCAACACAACATGTTATGAGAGCAGAGTTTAAACTTTCAGTTTCCAGCAATATCTTAAAAAAAAAAAAAAACGAATTGATATTTAAACAAACAAACAAAAAAAAAAAACAAAAGTGCACTTTTTACCTTGAGATCTAAATTTGGTTTTGATGCAACTTCCGCTCGTACTATTTTTTCTGATAAATAAAAATAAAGAGATCTTGCCAATGAAAATCGTTTTTCAGCCTCTGATTTTATGGGGAATTTTTCTTTGAATATAACCTCCATTGAGTCTAATTTCGATTTGATTATCTGCATTGTGCTTTCACCTGCTTGTCTAAGATAAAAACAATATGAGGAATTTGTCTTAAAGATTGTTATATCCAGTATACTTACTTAATGTAATCTGATGGTCCTTTAAGATCAGCAATATCTTGTAGCTTTCTAACATTCTGAGTTGCACTTGCCACTGGTTCAGATACGCTATCTTTTTTCGGTAAATGATGTCTCCTTGTCAATGGCGTTTCTGGTGCCATCGAACGTATACTCTATATGAAAAATAAAGAAATTTTAAGCACTAAAAATTTAAATTAAATATCGAGCAATTTCTAATATAAAATAAAATATTATAGTTGGATGTTTCAATTTGACAATTGAATTGTAATGTTTATATGCACGGGGGGCTACTTTCGATGGGAGAGTGAGAAAGGAATGTCAGCACAGATAACTCTATCATAAGCGGACACTGACGGTACTCAGACATTTTTAAACGTATGAGAGTTACCCGCCTATGAAAAAAAAATGTGTTATTATTTACCTGGTTGATATATGCGTTATGGCTACTGGTCGATTCTGCATGGAAGAAAAAATAAGAAAGAAATTAAAATTAATATTTACTTATACATTTTAATTTGGATGCTAGCTGGCCCGCCCGGCTTAGCAGGTAGACAAACCTAAGCTTCGCATACAAATTACAAAAGAAAATATAGATAAATATTTAAGCTAATTTTTGTAATCGAATACTACTTTATGGGTTTTAACGTACTTCAAGTTATGAATGGCTAAATATGTAAAAAAAATAATCCTCTAAGTTCAACGTTTATTAATTCCCCAACACAGAAAGAATTTTTTTTTTCCATTTCAATCTACAAATAACAAAATTTTAACAAAGAATATCCCTAAAGCTATTTCCTAAGAAAAACCTTTTAAACAAAACAATAATTTCCTAAATTGGACATTTTTTTATTTTTACCACATTTCACCATACAAATGACAAAAGTTGGAAAGGATATCCCAAAAACCATTTCCTAACTGATTGAATTGAACCGAAAAACGAAATGTGCACCTACAGCCCCATCTTTTGAGAAGTTTCCGAGATTACTTTTTTCCTAAACCTTTGCGGAGCAATTACGAACAAACTCGCAGAAGGAAGTATCTAATTATTCCAGTCGTTTTCAAGTTTTGAGCCTCCAAACACACCACAAAAAAAAAACAATACAATTTAGTAACTTAATATAGCTGGCCGTGGTCATGCTTTTATAACGAACATCGAAATTTATTATGACAATTCGGCCGGATTTGACCATCATGAACAATTTGGATGCAACGCTGAGTTGCAAAACTTTTTCAAAAGTTGTCACCATAGTTCGCCGTAAGTGGATTAAGCACTAGTGAAAAATCGTTGTATAAATTGGTGGGAAAGATTAGGTAAACATCGTGTGTCTTTGACTTCTAATGTACAACTATGGTTATTTGACAAATCGAGTACATATTTGATAGGCTACAAATGGAGCGTTACACACACATAATTAATGACCTGGTAGAAGCCTCAAAACAGGATTTGATTTGAGCAAAAAAAAAAATTGATCGTGATATGAAGGGAATTTTTTACTACTTGGGTTTTTGGTTTACTTGGTTTTGTCTTGGGTTACTTTATTGTGGGCTTGCCCTGCATGTAAATAAATTATTAAGTATAACTTGCTTATTCAGCATGTCAAAACTACTATATTCAGGTTATTTAGAGATAACTATGTTAATGTTAGGTTAACTCCAAGTTAACCCCTAATTAGCTCGAAATTTAAATTGACTGAAAAACAAATTTTAAACCCAAAAATCGGATTTAAACTCGTACAGAGAAACCAATGTTAAAAATAAATAATATAATGAGTAAATTGCATTTTAATCACTGGAACACATTTTTTCTAATTCAAGGTTAGTAACTCACCGCTATTGCTTTGTTTCCTGCAGTTCGTGTTATGAAGCAAAATTCTCTCATCAAACTCGCCCACACTCAAAACATACTGTTCATAGGCACTATTTAGCGATTTAAGGTTCGGCTCAAAATTATTATTGGATATTATTTCCATGAATGTATCCTTATTTCCAAGTAAAGTCTGTTTTGAAAATAAAAATTACAAAAAAAAAAACAGTATAAACTAAGTATCAACTCACTATATGTTTTAAATACTTACTTTTGTTGTAATAAACTCAATCATGATTTTCTTCCAAGAATTGAGTTTCATCGATTGTGCTTCGATGTTAAGGCCTTTAGTTATTTTACAAAGTGGTTCTATAATACAATGTTTGGTGATTGTAGATGGATTAAATTCAGATGTGTTCCAATTTTTTGGTACTCCTTCAAAATTTGGATTTATTAGTTCTATGCGATTTTCAGCAAGCGCATTAACATAGATTAAATCTATGCAACACAATAATAGATGAAACGATGACACCAGATCAACTGTGCAATTCGAGTCCTCGTTTTTTGCACATAGAAATAGACACCAACAAAGATCATACAACTTACTTGCCGAGCATTTCACTGGCCTAGAAAACATACAAAATTAGCTTAATAATTTCGTTTCATTTCGGATGTATTTATTTTATTACCTTGATTTTTTGTTCTTCTTTTCATTTGGTGGCACAATAAAGATTTGATCAAAAATCTTATTGTACCACTCAAACAAATTAAGGGTTATTATAAAACCTTGCTCGAGTCGTTCTATTTGACTGATGAAATTTTTCGAAAGGGTTGCCATTTCGCACCAACTTTTCATTTTAGTAAAAAAATCATAAAGGCTAGATACAAGAAAAAAAAACGGGAATTAGTTGAATAATATGATTGGATGTATTTACTATGGTAGTTTACCTGACGTTGCAACTTCGGAGAAGTTTTGTTAATGAAACACAGTTTCCTTTAACAACTTCATTGGTTCCACCAACGGTTGGTCTGTAAGATTCTCGACAAGCTGCATACAATGCACAACAAAGCCACTGACATGGATCTCCCTAAAAAAAATAAATAATATCATGAAAAAAAGTTATAACACGCCCTTAATACTGAACTCCCGAAGTTAAAGACAATCGCTTTACCCAGTAGTGTCTTTTTGTCTATCATTTTTATTTAGGATTGACTAAAATTTCGAGTTCGTTTTTTTTTTACGAATCCAGAACTTGCCATATATCGCAATTAAAAATTTGGTGTGTTGAAGATTTTATGCGAGGTCACGGTTATTTGAATTTTTTTAATTTTATTTGGACGAAATTAAACCACCAAGCTAACACGAGTTGCAAAAGTTTGTTTACAAGGCAATAAGGAAACCTGATATATGGAACACAGGGGGGGAGGGGGTGGCTTTTATCGTAAATTAAAAAAAATATCTACTTTTTCTGTTTATTCAAACCAGATTATAGATAAAGGAACTTCCACAGACCAATTCAGAAACTATCTATGAAATAACCATCTTTAAAAGAGTATAACGATGGAACTATAATGAGCAATGGCTTAATGACCCGCCAACAAACCTGTCGCCCTTTGGGAAATACATGGGTATAGCTTCAGCTTTAATTAATCTATAAAAGACCATCCCCCCCCATTTCGATTGTCGCGATAATTGATAAATATTGAAATTTTATATTTTACAACTCAAATTATTTAAAAAAAAAAGCATCATTTGCATTGATCAAACCTTTTATCAATTGATTTTCAAAATTTATCATTTATCAATTGATCATAGACAATATCGACTTTTAATATTTAGAAATTTATAATTGACAATCGTAAAAGTGTACCTATAAGATAAACTTGGAAGGGTGATGTTAAGATAAAAGGAATCATGTCAATAGTTCCTCAATGAATCTTTTATGTTCGTCAGTATACAAAGGAAAGAATTTAAAAGTAGAGTTAAAGGAATGGAATATGTAAAAAATTGATGTATCCCAATCTTTCAATTGCTTCTTTTCTAGGATGTGTATTTAAAAAGAAAATTAGCTGAACCCACTTCTGCAGCTTCATCCTCCTCCACCATCCACACAAATCATATGTGTCGGCGAACTTTTATCATATGAATTTCCGGATTTATGATCAGTTAGTATCCCAATCAAAAGGGATAATTGAAGCCTGCTTAGCTTGAGTAAGTGAGTTTTTTTTCTTGGAAAAATCCGTCAATTGAATGATCAACATACAATTGTCAATTCTTGAGACCCCTTATTATAAGCGTTTAAGAGGAAATTCAGTACCGAATTCGGTTTAAGAAAATGGCTAGTTCATCGGTCATTTCGTTCCCGTGTATATCCCATATCCTTTGTGCCTTTGTAGGGTGACTGATTTTGTTGGAAATCCATTCACGATCTACCAGTTTAAGTGGGCTTTAGTTGCCGTCTGGCTGTCTATAAAGACATTGATATGTTTGTGGCTACGACTCAAAAAATTGCAAATATTTAATCTTCAAAGACTGTGGAGATTTGGAAACTTAATTGATCCCACTTTGGCAAATGGTCATCCTAGCTCAGACTAGGAAAGTAGCATTTAAATATTTCTATATCGATGAATTTGTCGGTTTCTTGTCCATTCCGTTCCCATACCACCACTCTAACCTTTGTTACTAGATATTAAAACTACAGCAACTAAAACAAATTATTAATGTTGGGGGATTCTTGTGAAATAGCAGTTTGAATTGTAAGCTTTATGATTCATTACTTCAGACCGCAGCATCTTCGACAGACGAATAAAAAAAGTCACCAACAATTAAGTCAGAAGTAGACAACCGTGAAAATGCACAAGGTATGTATGTACATATTTATTATTATTATAATTTATTACGATATAAATAAATTAACATAATTATTTTATAAAGAACGGCGCTAGCTACCAGGACTTGCGGACAATTAATAAGGTACTTAGGGATCTATAAAGACAAGACGGGACCATGAGAAGATGTAATACAGTCTTTCAGGTAACAAAGATCGATTAGAAATTGAGAATATGATCGATAAATAGCTCACGCAACTTCTATGTGGAATAACATCACTTTAGTCTATAAACTAATCGATTAAAGAAACTTTTTGGCCACACCATTGAGCCTTTGTAATCTTTAATAATAAGGCCCTCGATATTGCATCTAATGAAGACCTAGAAATTTCAGCACCAACCTTATACTAGCGATTCGTCATCGTGGATAAAATACTTATTTAATCTTATGCTGCCAAGGTTCCAATACAACATTCATGCAGCTCTAGGATTATAATTAGTCAATTATTGCAATATTTCCTATATCACCATGGACTTTGTTGTTTTCAATGTAACATTTTCTAAAACCTTAAACACAACATCTAAACAATAATTTAATAGATAAAAATTTGCATACTATTTATCTTAAATTTGTTAAAAAACTTACATCCAAGGATAACTTTTGCGACATATCAAAATAGTTAGACCATGCACTTTCTTCGGTTTCTTTATCCATGTTAAGTTCACGACAAAGATCCTGAAACTTTGTTTTTATTTCCATTTTGGCTTTTGATAAGGACATTTCGCCCAGACTTAAAAATTATTGAAACTTTTTATAAAATATTAATTGACTTTGAAGCTTAATAGTTCGATGCAAACTTTGGAATTAAACTTGCTTGATTTAATTAAACATGCGATTTGTTTTCATCAAGACTTGGGAGTGAAAATTTCTAATGCAATTCTTCCGCCAAAAAAAATGGGCGCGAACTTAAAAAAATTCCTTTGACAGTTGAGATAAAATTAAATGCGTTCCAGGTTTTGTATAAAATGAACATTTTTTTCTATTGTGATCTGGCAAAAGTTAATTCACCATCACAATGTAGTACAGGGTGTTGCTATTAATGTAAATAAAATACACGAGTGCGAAAATTTTTATTTTATCTTAAATTCATTAGCCGCATTTTACTATAGCTGATAAATCATATAAAGGGTATTCATGCAACGTCGGAAAAACATCATAAATATGTGTGGTGTGTTGGGGAGTAGTTTGTCGTTGTCATTCCTAAGTATTTCATAAATTTCGACACAACACAACACACGATACAAATATTGATCTACGCATATGAAATACATTAAGCCCGAACCACACTACTTTCATGTGGTGTGTTGGGGAGTAGTGCGTCGCTATAGCTCTAATGCATTTCATATGCGTAGAGCCGTATTTGTATCGTGTGATGTGTTGTCTCGAAATCTATGAAATACATTGGAATGACAGCGACACGCTACTCCATAAGGCCAGGCGCGCACATGCAACTAAACAGTTTGGTTTCGATTTTGAGCACTCGGGATTATATCAGAGTCCGCCGGCTTATATGCGCGGACTCTCATATAATCCCATAGTGCTCAAAATCGCAACCAAACTGTTTAGTTGCATGTGCGCGCCTGGCCAAACACACCACATGAAGAGTAGTGTGCACATTCT
Organism: Leucozona laternaria; assembly: GCA_932273885.2. NCBI lineage: Eukaryota > Metazoa > Arthropoda > Insecta > Diptera > Syrphidae > Leucozona > Leucozona laternaria. The sequence continues at coordinate 46,287,369 of OW026367.1, forward strand.
TCTTTGTGTTTTTCCTTATTGTTCGAATGTGTTTTGTTTTCATTCGTCGTCCACTCAGATAACTTCGATTTATCATTTGGAGTAAAGAGGGAAAAGAGATTATACTTTTTCACTTGAACAAAGTTAACTTTCATTAAAAATCACTGTCGTGTATTTGCAATTAGAAGGAAACCAAAAGAGAAACGAAGATTAAAAATCGCTGTAGTGTGAAAGCAGTCTAACCTTATGCACAAGATGCAGAACACAAGTTGACAACAAAAAACAATAATGCCAGGCGCGCACGTGCAACTAAACAGTTTGATTTCGATTTTAGGCATTATGGGATAATATGAGAGTCCGCGCGCATAAACCGGCGCGCACACTCCCATATAAGCCCATTGTGCTCAAAATGGAAACCAAACTGTTTAGATGCATGTGCGCGCCTGGCCTAACACCATATAAAATTTCTTGAGTTCAGGAATCTATCGGAGACGGTGTCAACCTATCCAAAAATTTTCAGATACCTCGAGTTGTTGTTGGATCAGCTGTTTTCTCACAGGGGATTACAACAACACAAACCTATTCGGATAGCTTTGATGGATTGTTCCCCGAACGCAGCCAATGAATCGGTGAACTATAGTTCGTTTCTTTTTACACAAAACGTCAACATACTACTTTGAACTCCAGACTTCGAACTATAGGACTCACTCCGCGCGACTCATTTTGACATCTATTTCTTTTATCTCACTCCGCCTCACTATATGAGAAAGTGAGGCAGGATTTTTGAATTTTTTTGAAAATATCCTGCCTCACTAGACCATCTCTTTTTCATCATGAGGTGGAGTAAGATAAAACAAAAAGATGTCAAAATGAGTCGCGCGGAGTGAGTCCAATGTGAACACCGTCTAGTGTTGACACACTTTTATTTCATACGACGAAAAAACATTACCGACACTATAATTCGATGCAGTAGTTCGTGATGTTTGATATGAGTAAATTGCGGTCAAACCTTCATATCATGGACACTGTTTAGGTTGGGAAGATTGAGTCCGGTATCACGGCAGTTTGTAAGCAAGAGAAGTGTGGGGTGAGTGATCTAATGAGGCACGAAGAAAACATTAAAATCGGACTCATGAATGTCATTTGTTGTTGTTTTAATGTGCGAAATGTTGAAATTGTTTTTGTTTCAAATGTATTTTGAGGCGCCTCAAAGTTTCTAATGTAAACACGATGAGACTGACCAGTCCGTAATCAATCTTCGCAATCTAACATGCCGCCTCCACTGGGCATGAACGATGCTCGGATTATGAACATGTCTAGAAAAAAACCAATGGAGGCACAAAAATCGATGTCATGTGGTGACATTATACATACAAGTCAGATTGTGGATTGGATTGTGGTTGTGATGTTGGACATCGTTGATGCACAGTGGAGGCGGCATGTAAAAGGCTTATGTGTAGCCAGCTTAATGTTTTCTTAAGGAACATACCTGTCAGCTGTCAACATAGATCATATGTTTATGCGGTACTTGTGAAATCATGATAAAGTTGTGTTTTGGATAGATTTTTCAATAATTAAATAATTTTTTTAAGTGAATTCCCAAAATGTTTAGATCTATACGGGAGTTTTCCCGAATTCAACATAACATAACAAAAATACTCAATAAGTCTGTTTCAACACTACGGACCCAACCAAAGCAATACGCCACTATTTCTTGCACACGAAAACAAGTAAGTATTTCATAAAATTACTTGCATTTTTTGTCAATGTTACATCATTTTATTTATAGTTTAAACTTTTCAAAACGGAATATAATTCGATAGTTCGAGTTTTATGCAGTTCCTTCGATCTCACACCAGCCGAAGTGCGTAGTTTTCATACATCTTTGTTTTCTTCCCGAAAAAGTGATTTTTCTGGTGACTCGAGCGGCAAAGAAAATCCCGATAAAAATGCATCTAGTAGTGGAAACAGCAGCGGCAGCAACAATGGAGGAAAAAAAGATGATAACGAAAATGAAAAATTGAAATCCGTTCTAACTAAAGCCTTTCTCTGGGTCTTCACTGTTTACATGTTTGTGACATTTGCATCGCTCTTTTTCAAAAGACCAGACAGACCAGAGGTTGCTTTATCAATGCTCCATAAAGCGAAATAAATAATTGCTTATTTCCAATTTATAGACTACTACCAGGTATGTTTCTTGGAATGAGTTCGTTCACCACATGCTGGCCGCCGGCGAGGTTAAGGAGCTCATTATTCGTCCAGACATGGAAATGGTCACTATTATTCTTCATGATGGAGCCATTATCAAAGGTCGCCAAGTGGCTTCAACAATCTTCCATATGGCAATAGTAGATGCTTCAAAATTCGAGATAAAACTACGAGATGTCGAAAAAAGATTAGGAATAAAAGAAGGTATCTCTATTTTGCATTCAAATTAATCCTTTCATATTTAATATAACGTATTTATTACAGGTGTTTCTATAACATACGATAGACAGAACGATATTTCGGGGCGAATATTGGTGCTTTTGGTGTTCTTTGCCCTTTTTATGGCTTTGGCATCTCGAATGAAAGGAATGAAAAATCCAATAAGCATGGATTCATTTGTAAGTAAATTAAATTTTAACCGGGAATGCGTTCTATTCTTTTTGAGCCAAATTTCTTTTTGCTAAAAGATTATGTTAGTAGTCTTACCAAAGTGATTAATGATAACAAAGACATTCACCTACGAGCAAGTAGCTGCAGCGTTACAGGGAATTATTCTCGTTCAATTTGATACTTGGCATTTTTTTGTTTATATAACATGATGAAGTTATTTTGATGCCTTATATAAGTTTTATGATGAATTGTATCTATTCACAGACTCAAATGGGCCGCGCAAAATTCACTCTTGTTGATCCTTTAGATGGTGGGCGTGGTGTTCTTTTCAAAGACGTTGCTGGTCTCAAGGAAGCCAAACAGGAAGTAGTAGAATTTGTGGACTACCTTAAGTCGCCGGAAAAGTATCAAAGGTTGGGAGCTAAAGTTCCCAAGGGTGCTTTGCTCCTAGGACCACCAGGATGTGGCAAAACTCTACTGGCGAAAGCTGTTGCTACAGAAGCTCAAGTACCTTTTTTGAGTATGAATGGGTCTGAGTTTATTGAGATGATCGGTGGTCTTGGAGCAGCAAGAGTAAGAGATCTTTTCCAAGAAGCCAACAAACGTGCTCCATGCATAATATACATTGATGAAATAGATGCCATCGGAAGAGCGAGATCGGGTGTAGGTTCGGGTGGAGGAGGAGGCGGTGGTGGAGGAGGTTCTGGAGAATCGGAACAAACTTTAAACCAGCTTTTAGTTGAAATGGATGGAATATCTTCAAAGGAGGGTGTTCTTATGCTAGCCAGCACAAACCGAGGTGATGTTTTGGATAAGGCACTTCTTCGACCTGGCCGTTTTGATCGTCATATACTGATTGACTTGCCGTCACTAGAAGAACGTCGAGAAATATTCGAAAAACATCTATCAGGAATCCAGTTGGAAAACGATCCCAGTAAATACTCTGAACGACTTGCAAGATTGACTCCAGGCTTTTCAGGAGCAGACATTGCAAACGTTTGCAACGAAGCAGCTTTGCATGCTGCTAGAAGTTCACAAAAAGTGGTATTAAACAAAAACCTCGAGTATGCAGTGGAAAGGCTTGTTGGTTCGTAAATTTAATTTTTCATTAGTTCGAATACAAAATCAAACTTTAATTATTTAGGTGGCACTGAAAAGCGATCGCATGCCTTATCTCAAGTTGAGCGAAAAGTAATAGCTTATCATGAATCAGGACATGCGCTTGTTGGTTGGTTGTTGCCGAATTCGGACGTGCTCCTCAAAGTGACAATTGTACCGCGAACTAGTCTGGCACTTGGTTTTGCCCAGTATACCCCAAGTGAACAAAAATTGTTTACAAAGGACGAATTGTTTGACAAAATGTGCATGGCTCTTGGTGGGCGTGCTGCAGAAAACCTTATGTTCAGTCGTATAACAACTGGAGCACAGAATGATCTGGAAAAGGTTACCAAGATTGCTTATGCTCAGGTAACATTTTAACAAATTAGTAAAAAAAAACTAAACTTTATTGTGTTTGTTTTTTTTTTCTAAGATTAAAAAATTCGGCATGAACGACATAATTGGCCCCATGTATGTAACTGACGCAGATGAAAATGAGGGAGGGCCAACAGGTGATAAGCCCTTTTCAAAAGCTTTAGATAATTTAATAGACCGAGAAGCGAGAAAACTTGTTACAGCTGCATACGAAAATACCGAAAAAGTTCTAAGAACGAACAGAGACAAACTAGTAAAGGTTTGTTAATGTTTAAATTAAAAAAAAAATTAAAACGCTAAAATGTGTTTATTAATGTTTAGCTTGCTGAAGCCTTACTCGAAAAAGAAACACTCAATTATGATGAAGTTGTTAGTTTAATAGGACCCCCATTACATGAAAAGTCGAAACGCATGATTGAACCTGTTGATTTTGAAGACTCGCTCAAAAACCTAAGTGGTAAATCTACTTAATGGATGCGATTGGAGAATATTTAAGTGTGTATAAATGCTTTTTATATGTAGGTCTTATTAAATTTCACACAAAACCTATTTAAAATGTTTGATGCTGTTAAAAAAATAAAATACAAAATAAAACCATTTTTTATTTATTTTATTACATAAAATCACCTTTGACCCAGTAGTTTGTGCCAGTGTGTTGGTTAATAATGTGCAAATGTAGACCATTCGAAAGGATTAATCGAAAAATAGATCGATTTGTTTTAATAATTTGGGGGGCAGCGATTTTCGGTCCCAATTTTTGTTAAATCGATTTGTTTTCGGAAATTTCGGGTGGTCAAATAAATTTAATAGGTGATTATTTATATGACCACATTAAAAAAAAATTGGATGATTTTCGGGGCCAAGCTAACACAACTATACAGGGTGATTCGCATAAGGTTTGACAAAAAGCTAGAGCTTGTAGGTTGGGTCAAAACAAGTAAAAAATCGTATAGGAGGAAATTCTATTTGCCTGCCGGGAGGTGCAATTCTCAAAAAAAAAATTATCAAAAAAAAGAACGGTAACACGTTCAATGCCATATAATACCTTTTTGTAAAGCCAGGAATTTTTTTTTGATTTTTGGTGCTTGACTTAAAATTATTATTATTATTATTTATTCAATGTACAGACAATATTTGTACAGCAATAGCTACCAGGACTTATAGCTTGACTTAAAAATACATTCTTTGAGAAATAAAAAAATAAAAATATTATAATTAAATAGTGTAAACACTTAGTAAAGGGGCGGTTGAGAGAGCTGAAGGCAAACAGGAGGTTATCTACGATCCCCCAACCGCCCCCTAGTCTAAGTTAGAGAGACTTAAGGTCATATGCTATTAAATAATTGTGTTATTTCAAGTAGTTTAAAAACATTTTTTATATTTTGTTCTGAAGGAACTGACAATAATGAGGCTAAATTTGTATTAAATAGACTATTTGAAATGAAGTTCATTCTTGGACATTCTGATGAGAGATATTTAAAGGTGAGAATAGCATCCACTCGGCAGAGGGGGAAGTTGGGCGGACCCTGACTTAAAATTAATAAGATTATTGAATATTTAAAACAAAAATACTACTCAATGACGTAAAATTTTGAACAAAATGAGTTTGAAAATTTTTTTTTTTCAAAATTATGAGTTTGAAAACTAATTTTTCAAAAACCGTTCACTAAAACAACTTTATTTAAAAAAAAAAATAAATCACAAGATTTTTGGTCTTACAAAAAGCTATGGCATGGCATTGCATGTGTTACCGTTCGGGGAAATAGACTCCCTCCCATACACGCTCTAGCTTATTGTCACACCTTCTGCGAATCACCCTGTATAAGGTGCCTGTCAAAGGTAGCTATCATTGAAACCATTACAAATTTTAATTCCTAATTTAGAAACGTTTATAAATTAAAATCAGTGATTATTTTGTGATCCCAACATAAAGGTGATGACTTTACACAAAATAACTTAAAATTTCAATGATCATTGGTAAGGAATTGATAGTTAAGAATATAAAGTTTTGTTTTGTCATCAAAATCAATGATTTTTACTTCCAAACGTCTAAAAAAGAACAATTCAAATTTCATTGATAGCTATAACTGGCATCTAATAGACCGTTAAAAACTCCATTTACATTTTGTCAATGCAATTTATTTCTTAAGGAAAATTGTTTCTCGCAATACGCAATACCTACTACAAATCAAAAATAGAGACGGGTCGAAATCGAAAGCTTCATAGCCATAGCCCGTCTGTATGTTTTTTTTTTAGTTTTGCACCAGGGCCATGGGCTACAAAGCTACAACGACGATCGACTACATACCACACAATGTTGTGTTCTCTGCTTCTGATCGTGATTTCTAAACTGCGTCGGTATGCACAAACACCTACAAATATTATGTGCGAGAGAAACAACTGGCGATCACCAACTAAATATCTGTTCTTTTGATTAAATCGTTCTTGCTTTTACTCTACCGCAGAAAAGAAGGACAGGTGTGTTTTTGTTGTTTTGTTAAGTAGCTAAACAACTTTGTCCACCGTTTCCCCATACCTCCTCTTTGAAATTGATCACTTGTGTGAGGAGATCGTTTGTTTTCTTAGGTTAGCCATTATGAAACAGAGCAGTAAAAGTCTATTGCATTAATTACCCGTTTACCGCATTTTTGTAGAGTGAGGCTGCTGTGGACTATCGACTATCCATGCTTAATGTATCTTTTAAATCGAAGATGTGATCACATTGATCGATTTTGATCTTGTTGACAAAGCATTTGGTTGTTGCTGTGCAATATACAAACACAAAACGCTATTTAATCGTGCGTCAGTTAATATTAAATGATTTGAATATTTAATTTTAATATCTATCCATAGATGTTTGTGTCGACAGAAATCGGAATTTATTATACCATCACTCACAAAGCGTAGTTTATTATTTTTTTTAAGTAGGTAGACCTACCTATCTATTGGTGTGTGAAGTGGCATTGGAGCAGTACCTATAAAAAGATAAATCTTAATGCATCCATTAATAACAAACAAAAAGTGCTAGTTCTATAGTTTGTGTCTTTGTTTTGTTAATTTTCTTTTCGAATCATTAAAAAAAAATTGGTAAACAAAACAATAACATGGTACTCCGCAAAGTAGTGTCTGTCTTCTTACTTGTTCTGTACGCTGGTATGCTAATAATAAGTCAAGTGGAATCATGCAATGAAGTTGTTTGTGCGTCGATTGTCTCTAAATGCATGTTAACTCAAAGTTGCAAATGTGAACCGAAAAATTGCTCGTGCTATAAAGAATGTCTAAGTTGCTTAGGCAAAAAATACTATGAAGAATGCTGTAGCTGCGTTGGTAAGAAATAAAAATAGGTACCTACCTACCTACCTGATTGTAATAAAATATTGATTTATAGGTAGGTAGAATAATACTGCAATTACAACTCTATTTACAAAGTAAAACCGGGCGGAACTGAGGCTTCCTGGCGCCTGAACCCTAAATTGAAATGAAAAAATACCGCTCTTTGTTTCGTTTTTTTTTTTGCATTAAACTCATATTTACACACATATTATATGTACATAAACATATATGAATGTAGGTATTTACTATTTAGTAAATAAATATCAAAGGTCACCGAAAATGGACATTTTGTTGGTGTTTTTCTATTTTTTTATCTATGTAGGTATGTAGGTAAGTAAAAAAATGGTTTTGTCTAAAATTTTTTTGTACTTAAAACTTCAGTTTAGGATATAGCTATAGGCCATAATTCTGTATACCTAGGTACTTTACATTGCTTACTTTAAGTATTTCGAGAGCCACTCGGTTGATTTCGATGAAATTTTATTATTTTGTTAATTAAGGGTGTTGAATCATTTAACTTGGGCAAATGTTTGTCAAATTTCATTTAGTACCGTTAGAATCCTATTTAATTAAGCTTTTAAGTATGTTTTACTTTAGACTTTAAGAGGAACACTATAAATGCTTAATAGAGCCAGCTTAACCGTCCGTTTTTTGTCTAGGTTGAATGTACTATTTTTGTATTGCCAGAGGAAAAATTTTTATAGAATTTTTATTCAAGCTAATCTGTAACGGAATGCTCCCGTACGAAGTGCATTCAAAAATTCAAACATAAATGTTCTTTTATTTTCAACTAGCTGTTTCGCCCGGCTTCGCACGGGTAGACAATCCTAAAAGCTTCGCATACAAATTATAAAAGAAAATATAAATAAATATTTTAGCTAATTTTTGTAATCGAATACTTCTCGATGGGTTTAAACCTACTTCACGTTATGAATGGCTAAATATGTAAAAACATGATCCTCTAAGTTTTATTACTTTCTTAACACAGAAAGAATTTTTGTAATTGAAAACCACTTTTTTGTTTTATCCCATTTCACTCTATAAATAGCAATTTTTTTAAATATCATTTCAAACACAAAAATTATTTTGTAAATCAGATGCCACTTGTTACCCCATTTCACCATTTAAACGCCACTAAAAAACACCAACAGAATTTCTTAAATCGAATAATTTTATTATTTTTACCCCATTTCACCCTATAAACACATAATTTAAAAAAGAGTAGCCCAAAAGCAATTTCCTAACAGCCTACAGCGCACTCATATTGAAAGGTAATTGAAGTGCACTGAAAAACAAAATGTGCGCCCACAGCGCCACCTGTTAAGAATTTTCCGACTTTTCTTTTTTCTCAAACCTTCGCTTAGCAATTACGAACAAACCTGCAGAAGGAAGTATCCAATTTGGTCCAGCCGTTTCCAAGTTTTAAGCATCCGAACATACTACGATCCATTTTTATATAGGTTTAGCTGACCCGCCCGGCTTCGCACGGGTAGACAAACCTGAGCTTCGCATAAAATTACAAATTTTGTAATTGAATACTACTTACTGAGTTTTGACCCACTTCATGTTATGAATGGCGAAATTCGTTAAAATATGATTATCTACGTCCAACCTTTATTACTTTCCCAACGCAGAAAGAATTTTTGTAATCAAAAACCTTTTTTTTTGTGTTTATTCCATTTCACACAATAAATATAAAATTTTTAAAAATAACCTTTCCAACACAAACAGACTTTTTGTAATCAGATGCCACTTTTCATTTGTACCCCATTTCACCCTAAAATTGTCAATTATTAACAATTTGAAAAAGAATATCCCGAAAGCCTTTTCCTAAGAAAAAACTTTCAAACAAAAAAAAATTATTTTTTTAATATTTTTAGTGAAATTTTTGAAAAAGTTGAATGTTAGATTATATATCGGAGAATAGCTAAAGATGATTCTCATCGGCTTTGTTGATCTTTATGATGATAAAATGAGAGATTAATTCATTCACTTTTTCCCAACGTTTTGACGGTGGTTGTCGTCTTCTTCAGGGGATTTTTATTTATAAAAAGCGAAGCAATTACATAAAAGTGGAAATGTGTGTAGGGTGGACATGATTTATACACTTACATAAACTTGAACAATAGTCCAATAAGTACATTCAAGTTTTGGATCTACTGTTGAAAACTAAGGAGCAGTCCACCGCTGAGATGTTTTGTATGTCTTGTTTACGGTTCATGTTGTTCTTGTTATTGATTATGTGTAGTGTTGCCATTGTGCATTGCCAAGATCTCCACACTATCAAAGTCGAGTTAGTGGCCACTTTCAACGCTGTGGAAAGCCAGTGCCATCTTTCCAGAATTTTTCGAACGAATTTCCGACTTGTGACCCGACCAAAAAAGCCAATGAGAATCATCTTTAATTATTCTCAGATTTACATCAAAAAAGAATTTCTTGAAACGGACAATTTTGTATTATTACCCCATTTCATCCTACAAATAATAAAATTTTAAAAAAATATCCCTCAAACCATTTCCTAAAAAAAAACTCTTCAAACAAAATCGAATTTTTTCAATCGCACACTTTTTATTTTTACCCCATTTCATCCTACAAATAAGAAAAGTTGAAGAAGAATATCCCAAAAGCCATTTCCTAACCGCCTACAGCGCCATATTTGTTGAATGGTAATTGAATTGAACTGAAAAACAATATTTTCGCCTACAGCACCACCTGTTGAGACTTTTCTTTTTTTTATAAAACTTCGTGGTACAATTACGAACAAACCCGTAGAAAGAAGTACCCAATTTGGAGCAGTCGTTCTCAAGTTTTAAGCATCCGAACCCACCACGATACATTTTTATATATATAGATGATTCGCATAAGGTGTGACTAAAAATTAATAACAGCGTTGACAATTAAAAACAAAAACACTACTAAATAACGTTAAACTTGAACAAAATTATTTCGAAAAACTTTTTTTTTCAAAATTTTCAGTTTGAAAATAAATTTTCAAAAACTATTTACAAAAACAACATTATTTGAAAATAAAATTAAAGAAGAGATTTCTCGCTTTAGAAAAAAGGTAATAGCATTGTGAGTTGTTTTTTAATAGGTATTTTTTTATGTTTCAATTCAAGTTTTTAGAAATATGCCCGTCCTGGCTAAACGGTGGAGAATAAACCCCCCTCCTTTCAGATTTTTTCTTGTCTTGACCCAACCTACACGCTCTAGCTTGTTGTTACGCGAACAGGGCGAATCGCCCTGAATATGTACCAGATATCTTAATCATGTGCTAAATTTTAGCTTTATTTAATTTTTGGGAAATGTTTTGGATCCAAATCCAGAGTAGTTTTTGCGTATTATCTACAAGTCATTGTTAAATGTGGTTGCTTTAAGTTATCTCGCATCTGAAATTTTATTAAAAAATCTGATCTACAGGGTGCTTCCAAGTTTAATTTAAATTCTTTGGGAAATGATGCATGTGGATGTTTTAAGGTCGTGTGCGAATTGCATTAAAATGCTGATAAAATTTATACCGATATTAACCGCCTTATTATTCACTCGATTAATCCAGATTTAAACTTAAATCCAGATGTAAATTAATTTAAATGCAAATATTAAATCCAATTTCATATTATTCACTCATTAAATCCAATTTTTTAAATCCAGTTTCAATTCATCCAATTGAATTTTAACTGCCGTCTGGAGGTCAGTTTAAGTAGGTACTTAAATCCAGATTAAAGCTAAATTTCATATTATTCGTCCCTTTTCAAAAGACATGATTTATAAATAAAGTAACCCGGAGGTCACACGAGCCAGTACTGGCAAGCCAGTCGCAATACACTTAAAGCGATTGCCCGGAAAATGCATTTTTCCGGAGCAGAAAATAAAATGGAAACATTTTCGGATTCTTAGAGGTTTTTTAATCCATTGACATTGTAGACATCCTTCATTGGATTATTGGAATTTGAAAGTTTATGGCTTGACAGATAGGCAACAAACTATATGACGGTGTTCACATTGGACTCACTCCGCGCGAATCATTTTGACATTTCTTTCTTTTATCTCACTCTACACAACTATATGAGAAGGTGAGGCAGGATTTTTGATTTTTTGAAAAAATCCTGCCTCACTAGATTCTCTCTTTCTCATCATGAGTTGTAGCATAGAGTACCTATATTACCTAGAGAACCGACTAAGGCGGTCGTTCTCTTCCACCCTACAAGCTGTACCATAGAGTACCTATATTACCTAGAGAACCGACTTAGGCGGTCGTTCTCTTCCACCCTACAAGCTGTACTGAGAGGAAAATGCCCATTAAGTTTTGTATGGCGTTGTTGTCCAATGCATTTTAAATGGGACCGAACCAACATGGCCTCAATTGAAAGGACTTCGCTCAAATTGCTCAATAAAGTGGATAAGACCGCCCAGGGATTCAAAAAAAAAATCCGTTAAATTCAAAAATTGAGAAATTTATTAATTTCGTAGTCAAATTTCTTTTTTTAACCTTTTGTCAACCTAAACTATGAAGAATATCGGTCATTGTTGCTTTTAGGTAATAAATTAAATAATATTTTTGAATATTTATGTTTAAAAAAAAAACACCTACCGAAAATTGGAAGCGCACTCTAGTTTCTTAGCTCAAAAAGGTACGTGTCTACGATTTAGGTGTGCAAATCGTAGACACGTACCTTTTTGAGCTAATACGATTTAGGTGTGCAAATCGTAGACACGTACCTTTTTGAGCTAATGCCACCACTTTGTTCACAATTAAACCGTAGACACGTACCTTTTTTAACTAATGCGCCAATTTGTTTTTATATCCACCATTCACACGGATTCACGGATAAGGAAAAAAGAGTAAACTAAGAGAGTTTTCACTTACTCACCTCAAATAAAATTTGCGGGTGTTTAAGGCAAGAGGGGTACCGGTCGGTTCTCTAGGTAATATAGGTACTCTATGGTAATATAGGTACTCTATGAGTTGTAGTAAGATAAAACAAAGAAATGTCAATATGAGTCGTGCAGAGTGAGTCCAATGTGAACACCGTCTATTAAATAATTTAAAATAAAAATTTGTCACCTTAACTGAAATTATTCAAAATTATTTAGAAAAATTAAACTTTCAGATATGACAAAGCCCAACAGAAACAACGGTCATTGCAGAAATTTGACATTTGATAAATTTGAAATTTGGATTAAACTTTATTACATCTGGATTTAAAGAACTTTTACATTTGGATTGAAAGCATATGTGAATCCATTGGATTTAATGCATGTTTAGAGTGAATAATATATACATAGATTTAAATTTTTGGATTTTACAAATCCGGATTTAATGGTTGGATTTATGATTCACTAAAATCCAATTTAAATTAAAAGTGAATGATATGACCGTTAATGTTGACGGTTTCACGTTATCAACAATTAAGCTTATGACACAATTGAACGCGATTTTAATAAAATCCAGATTAAAAACGAAATTCAGATTTTGATTAATTCCTTATTATTCACTTGTTAAATCCACATTTAAATCGAATGTAGATAAAATCCAATTGAATTTAAACCGCTCTCATGAGACAAGTTTAAATACTTACACCCAGATTATACATATTTTGCATAAGAATAATATGGACTACTGAAAAATTACTTTTTTTCTTTAAATTCAAAGCAGGTATTCAAAATTTAGATGTTTTAACATCAACGGACGACCGAGTGGCCGATTTTAGTTACTGCACGTACCCAATACAAATAATGCAACTGTATGGTAATGTAATGTGTATGTGTGACACGTAAGTATTACACGAAACATGCTACATCTAAAGCATAGTTTTTTACACTTCAACAAAATAATAATATTGAAGGAAACACTAGCTTTATCTTCCTAGCACGAATGCCATTTTCAGAAATTCGCTATTTTAATTATGTTAATTATTTCTGATTACTTTTACCAAAACTCTACATTAAGATCTCCTTGATCCTTTTATCTTAAGTCTTCTCTCTGTGAAACATGTAATAAGGAAAAAGAAAATAGATCAGGGATCAATGCTGTAGAAAAACAGATTAGAACCTTAAACTGTTCCAGAGCATTTTGTATATTACCTTTCCACTAGTGTATGATATAAAAATACTTTCCTTATAAAGGCTTAACTACATAAGATAAAAATTGTGTGAGTGCCGGGACTCACGGTTAATATGTGTAAACATCAACGTGCGCGGATCCAAAACGGACTTGTTTTTGCTTGAAGAGGATCCTATGAATTTTTTCACTGAACGCACCCATCCTAGTATGCACACCGTAACGTTGCACGACGTAACGTTGCACACGAACGTTCACGTTTTTATTTCACTCTACCGCCAGTATAGATGTTTACACATCAAAAAGTACTTTTGTACCAAAGTAAAAATATTTTTTCCCGCTGGCGCAGTTGTTTTGTGGAAAAGAATATACAATTATTTTTTTAAACCAAAATTTAATCTTTCTGCATCAATTGTATAAGTTTTACAGTCAGAAAAACTATTCCAAAATGAGTTTGAAAATTTTCACTTTTGTACTTTTTGACTTTTTTGGCTTATGTAGTTAAGCCTTTATACAATACTTCATAATTGTTTACACTATGCTACTATTTTTACAGAACTATGCCCAAAACCTAACGAAACACGAAATGCTTTGTCTAAGAAGTCCCATGTGGAGGAATTTGATGGAGTTCCTGAACTTTTTAATGCTCTGATAACATCTGAGCCGGAAGAATATGAATGGGACATAGTCACGTTTCCGGTTGACTTTGATACTATTCTTGCAGGTCCCAAATTGGAAAAGGATGTTAAGTATTACTTAAGTCTGTTCATTCTGAAATTTTTACTTTATAACCTATTAACCTTACGACTCACCTTTAGAATCAAACGAACAAGATTCGGATGAGATAATTAAGGAACGAGACCATATGATTACAGTTAACTGTAGCGTCATCTACCTGTCTCCATGCATTTCCTGGAATAAATGTCGTCAAAGTTGTCAAAGCACTGGCGCCAGCAGCTATCGGTAAGAATTCTTTGTCTACCATAAATTAAAATATGATCTTACTAAATGGTTGATGGTTGAAATGAAAAAGTACTTGTAGGTGCCTACTTTTTGTATTTGTATACAAAAGAAGGGATTTCTATTGTGTTTAAGTGGATGGAATAAGGAGTGTGAAAAGATTTATTGTTTTATTGTTTATAAAAACATTACTTTAAGTTTTTTTTTCTTATTTCGCTTTAGATGGTTCCACGACGGCTGCTGTGAATGTGTTGGTGCAACATGCATTAATTACGGTATAAACGATAGTCGCTGCAGACGTTGCCCCGAATCAAAGGATGACGGAGACGATCTGGAAGAAATTGATGACGACTTACAAGATTTTGGTGATGAAATGGGCCCCTTCGATGGAACTGTAAATAACCAGTTTTTGTAAATCCATAAAAGATTATAGTGCCGTATAAAAATAGGTGGTTTATTAGTTCTTATTTAAATGTTGCTTTTGATTAAGACGTTAGAGTTTTTACAAAAATTACACCCGGGTTATTATCTCCTGAAAATTACTCATATCTATTTATTTCTTACTTTGTCAGCAAATAATTGCTTATGTAACTTCGTAACTTTAGTGTGTTTGTACAGAAATTTAAGCTGATTTGTGAAGTTGACCAAATAGAGCTAACATTCCATAATAAATAAAAAAAATCTTTAAAACAATAATTAAAATCTTGTTTTTACTGAATTAGGTACATTATATGTACCTTATGTACCTTAAAATTAGACATGGGCTTGCATTCCAAAACGTATTATTTGTTCTTGTCGGATGAGGATCAATTATACACCTTCGAGAACGGGTATGATGCTGATATTTTTGACATGCATTATAGCGGTGAATGTATGAACGTATAGATAAATATTTAATCAGTGTAAGCTAAGGATGGGAGATTTGTCACGTTTATGTGCATACTTGTAGAAATATTAAAACTTAATATATAAAACAAAGTCGTATAAAACAAAGTCGTGAAAGATATTCTTTTTCAATTGTTTTATTTATAGGGTAAAATGGGGTAAAAATAAAAAAAATAGTCCGATTTAAGAAATTCTTTTTTTATTTGTAAAATGTTTTTTTTCAGGAAATAGATTTAGGGATATTTTTTTTAAGTTTTTTATTTGTAGGGTAAAATGGGTTAAAAATGAAAAATTGACCGATTTACGAAATTCTTTTTGTGTTTTAAGGTTTATTTTTAAAAAAATGCTAGTTATAGAGTGAAATGAGGTAAAAATAAAATGGCTGTTTTCGAATACAAAAATTGTTTCTGTGTTGGGAAAGCAATAAAGGTTGGACTAAATTACTTTGCGGGACAGAATATATTGACGGGACACTTGCGCGACAAATGTCGTTTAGCGGGACAGTACCGTGCCTGGCGGGACGTCTGGCATCCTACTCCGCCCCGAATAGCAGAATAACTATTAAAATAAAAAAAATCACTGTAGGGTAAAATGGAAAAGAAGTATTAGGGTTAAACGGGGTACAAACGAAAAATTGTATCCGATATCAAAAATTCTGTTTGTGCTGAGGAGGTTATTTTTAAAAATTTGATATTTATAGAGTGAAACATATGGTCGTTATGGACGAATCGATAGAACGGAAATACACCTATTAACATATTCATAAGAAGTCTTTGATTGACCAATATACTATTCAGCCCTATCACTGATTCCATCATGTTCGGAATCTGAATCTGAATCTTTCCGAATCCCGAGAAAAAAAGTTCACCGTCCCCGTTCGTAATGGCAGATTTTATAAGATTTTCCACTACGATGAAATCTATAAAAGTTTTTTTTTCGGAATTCGTAATAAGTTTCCGATTACGAAGAAATTCGAGACAGGGCTGATTATCAAGAGAACCGACCGGTACCCCTCTTCCTTGAAACACTCAAATTTTATTCGAAAAACTAATAGTTCTTTTCATTTTTACTGCCTGTGAATACGTGTGTAAGGATACAAAGCAGCAGAAGTAAGAGGGGAAGGAATGAAATTGTATTGTGTGAACTATTTAAATTCGATAGTGGTGGTTCGGTTACCTTTTTAAAAAGCACCGGAACACTTACATGCTCTGAAAATTGGTTCAAATCACTGATCTCTATAATACACTGGATAGTGGATTCCCTATATGTATAACAGTTTTGTTTGACTCCAATTGAAAATGAAATTTTGGTGCCAGGCGCACCTTTTGACGTCTGCCTTAAAAAAAAGAAGTAATTTGACGTAAATTTTGTATATAAAGAGACAAACTTATGAATTATATGTGAATATCGAATTTTAGATTTTTTAATTGAGATTTTCATCGAATTCTCTTTTCACGAAATACTTAAAATCAAAATATTTGTGTGCAACAAAATAAAATAGAAAGTTTCTCTATTGTTTGCCAGTCTGGCCGTCGAAGTCTGTGAAAATATAAAAAATTGAAATAAATAAATAGGAGCTGTCCATACACTACCGAGGCATCCGATCCATTTGGCTCAGCTGGCTTTCAAAAAAATTTGCTGAAAATCCACCCCACAGACGACCGATCTTGGATCAGTTCGGGGACATTTCGATCAATGGGATAAAAAGGTTTGACGTTTGGTCTGCTATATAGTTATACTGTTATACAAATCTGGTGCCAAGCGCACCGTATAACAATCTTCAATTGGAGTCAACTTTTTTATATGAATGCACTATATCCAGTGTATTATAGAGATCAGTGGTTCAAATCCATTTACTTCAGCTGGTAGAGTGAAAGAGAACAAACCCCTTAAGTCGGTTCCCTAGTTTATATATTATGTAGGTACTCTATGGTTTCAGTTTGATAACCATGGCCATTCATCGACAAAAATCTATTTAATTTTAAAACGATACACATTTTTAAATAAAAACACAACAGTTGAAAAGTCTTTTCCCAGATCTGGCGTTGAATCGCCGCATCCGTTCACGATATAAAAATGTAAAACCAAAAGTCAAAAACTTTTCTAAATATTTAAAAAGAAAGGGTAGTCCTATCCATGAAGAAAAAAATGTGTTGAGTGAATCGAAAAAGTGAAAGCAATGCTTGAAATCGATGATCGAATATGAAAACGATATACTCGATTCACTCGTCACAGAACCAGAATTCACCCCTGGACCATATTTTGTTTAAATTCGAATAATTTTGTCACGAAACAATTTCCGATGTCAATTTAAAAAAAAATCATGAAATTTGATACACATAAAGATTCGAGGAGACGTTGAATTCAGTGGTATTGTAATTTTGTTCGTATATGAAACTGGAACTTTTTAATTAAGGTCAGAATTTAGTATGAAATCTAAAAATTAAAAAATCAACACTGTAAAAGTCAGAAATTTAGTCAAATTTGTGCTTGAAAGTGTGCAATGAAAGTGGTTACAAAACTTTGATATTTTTTTACTGCAAATAATAATGATCAGACCAAATCTGATCGATTTTGATAGATTTCACGTTTCTAATACGTCAAATTGAAAGTCGGTACATTTTGGGAAGACAAATTGTCTTTTTTTCGGTTGCAACGGATTTTACATAATTAAAGAAAATATTCAACAAGTAACACACACAATCACGCAAAAAAATTTTAATCTTTCACGAATTCCTTTCAATTGACAGAAACAAATCAATTCGATTTAGAAAAAAATCGATTCGGCTTGGATTGCGGCGGCACATCAGTTGGTATGGGTGGATCTTTTTGTCATTTTTTAAGTAATTAGAAATTATATTTTTGAAGCTTCTTCAGCATCAACGTTATAATGTACGTTTGATATATTAAATAATGAATTGTTATTAATGGAACTTGGGAATAAAAGAGAAACCATTTTTACTTGTATGTACATAATGAACACACTAAAGAGCTATTAGGTGATTGTGAAACAAAAGTAGGTAATATGTAATTATCTCCGCTCAACGGTATTTTCGAAATGCAAAATATACGCTTTTACTAAGGTTTGTATAATAATAGCATCTATCACATGTATAGCTAGAGATTTATAAAACAAAACTGTTAAAAGATACAAAAATTACGTACGCAAACCAGATGGAATTTTGCAGACCTTCTGATTCTGTCTATCATCCAGACATTTAAAACTTTTAATTTCAGAATTGTTTCGTGTTGTAAGTTTATAAATCCTGACTCATATAGCAGAGCGTCTACCGCTTTTTCACATATAAAATTAAAAAAGTGGCTCTAGACATTCTAATTATAACTGTTTTGGTTTATAAAAGTACTGTTTATGCGGCCCCGCGGGCCAGTGCCCTCCGCCGGTGGGCAAACAGGCACCCAGTGTTTTTTTTTCAAGTCGCGTGAAGGGAGTTAACGCACGCCCACTTTTATTGGCGAAAAACTGTTATAACTTTTATAAATTGGCATGGTTCTAGTCTCATCTATAAATTAAAGTTGGGAGGTACAGAAGCCGTGGAACTCCATTAGTACGCGATTCATAGGAAACAGGATGCTTTTTAAAGAAATGTTAGAAAAACGAGTCATCGTGTAGTTGTGCCCCAACCTCAGTGAAATGAACAGCCCAATCCAATTTTAAAATCGACTGAACACTGCCACTATCTGACTTTTTGAAATGTCACCCTTGTCAAATTTCAGGCAGCTTGTCAAACAAGAAAATTATTATTATCAAAAAATTGTTTTTAATTTTGTGCATTTTTATTTTCAATCGGAAAAAACACAAATTTTTCTATGATATGAAGTGAAATACGTTAATATTTTCAATTGGTCATTAGTATTATTATTAACATTAAATAAGGGAAAACATAAAGTGATAGAATATGAGTACAAACGCAACTGCAAGCAGCTCTTATAATCTAAAAATTGTTTTACTTGGTGAGGGATGCGTAGGTAAAACTTCTATTGTGCTGAGATATGTCGAAGATAAATTTAATAACAAACACATCAGTACATTACAGGTAATTTTAATAAACATATTTACCATATTTAAGACTTTTTATTTGTTTGGTGAAGTTAGTTTGCTTGCTTTTCTAAATTGATTAACTCAACAATTTTGTTGGCTTCATAATCTAATGAAAATAATCAGTATGTAGTTGTTGTTATTCTTGCGATTGATACCTGATATCTAAGGTTTAATTTAATTTTGTAGGCTTCATTCTTAACAAAGAAAATCAATCTTGACGACAAACGAATCCAACTCAATATTTGGGATACAGCTGGTCAGGAAAGGTAAAAAAAGCTCATATATATTAGATATAATAATTATGATTCATTTTAGAGTCTGTCTAAAGGCACGTAGTTTCGCGTACGCGAAATAAGTTCTCATACTAGATTCCCATACCTAAACAGTGAGGTATGTTTGTGGGGGGCATGCTGCCCCCCTGCAACCCCCCTGCTTGGCTTCACTATAGGATTTGGGGTAGGTGCAAGGTTGGTTATATGCAGTTTTTTTGAATTTAAAGAACCCTCACTGTATATATAGGTATGAGAACAAATTTCGCGTACGCGAAACTACGTGCCTTTAGACAGTTTCTTCATTTTACTAACGAATCGCAATCTACAAAATAAACGACACTAAACATTTTTTAATTACTCAACAGGTTCCACGCATTGGGTCCTATTTACTACCGAGCTTCGAATGGGGCAATATTGGTGTACGATATTACGGATCAAGACTCATTCCAAAAGGTTTTTATATTTCCTTATTATAATTTTTATGTCTTCAGGTACGTAGTTTCGCGTACGCGAAATTAGTTCTCATACCTAAACAGTGAGGTATATATGGGGAGGCATGTTGCCCCCCCTGCAACCCCCTGCTTGGGTTCACTATAGGATTTGGGGTTGGTGCAAGGTTGGTTATATGCAAAGTTTTTTTGGATTTAAGGATCCTCACTGTATATATTCCTTATGAGAACTAATTTCGCTTACGCGAAACTAATTGCCTTTAGACAGTGTCATAATAAAATATTATCAGGGTTGTACAATGTCTGCATTTGCAGAAAATAATACAATATTTCTCTTTTCATTCTACAATAGAAAGTACATAATAGGTGATTTCCAAAATAAAAAAAAAAAAACAATCTTGTCAGGGAATTTTTATTTTCATACAAAAGAACCATTGATGAGGATTGCTCCGCTGCATAGCCCATTAGGAGTAAATTCGACAACTTGGCTTTTATATTAGACTTCTGGTTATTTCGAACATCCACCCTTATAGTTTCACGATCTGGTGTTTTAGCCTCTTGGTTAGTTTTGATTTAAACTTGCTCTCTGCTTATCGGATGATTCACTTGCTGGGAAATCCCCAGATCATTAATGTAAATTATTTTTATATATGATTGTGGATATGATTAATTTTTTTTTCCGTTGGCTTTTATGGTCACAATGGATGGGACAATAAAACAATTAAGTTAGCACAATCATATTTAATCCTTATTTGTCAATAACTTATTTTTAGTAAATTAATATATATTAAAATTACGAGTTATTAAAATATTGCGGATAGGATGTTGAATTCCACACCTATTTAATGGTCTATGAGTAAATATCTGTTTAACTTTTCATTTGCCTGGGGTAAAGCCATGCTGATGTTGTCCAATGTTCCTAAATTTTTGCATTTACATAAATGCAGTTCTACGTGTACTATATGTACAAGTATATGCACTTGTCCTCCAGTACCTTGGTATGTACTTGGAAAAGTTCTTATACTTCAAAACCCTTTGCAGAAGCATTCCTCGGGATACTCTATCGCAATGCAGTGTCTGGTTTATGTACTTTTATAATGCTTGTGGATAAACAATTCATTGAATCGCCTGCAGTCTAACATTTTAACAAGAAATTAGTTACAGAATAAAAATTCTTAGTGTCTTCCCCTTTATTTGTGCTTTCAAATGTTCCTATTATGTTTTGGACCTGAAAAATAACCGGCCAAAGAAATGTCTGAACTTACATATTTTAGTGTCGAACTATCATAAAAGGAGTTGAATATTTACTTTTTTTGTAATCCTTTTTCCGTAAATAGGTGAAAAACTGGGTAAAAGAACTAAAAAAAATGCTCGGTTCAGATATTGTTATTGCTATTGTTGGAAATAAAACTGACCTCGAAAAGGATAGAACTGTTAACATCGAAGAAGCTCAAAGGTTTGTTGATTTTCCAATTATGTATCAGATGATTTATTTTTTCTTTAGCTATGCACAAGCTGTGGGGGCTATATTCTTGGAAACTTCAGCCAAACTTAATGAAGGAATTGAGGAGCTTTTTCAAGAGCTTACATTATTGGTAAATTTTGTTTTATTCGACTTCAATTTGATTTCATTGATGGATAACTATTTCTAAAGATGATTCAACACACTGATGTTAAAGAAGCCAAAGCTTCGACTTTAAAAAGGAATAACTCGGTTAGGAGTTCTAATAGACTTATTGTAGACGATTCTGATGATAATAGTGCCGAAACCAATCCAACATCAGGTTCACGGTGCTGCAGTACTGGCTAAGATAAAATGTGATATTCAGCATTTTTTATTAAAAACAAAACTGTTATATATTGTTAATATGTATTTTCTTTCTTTCATTCTTTGTTCTATTGCGTTATTTTAACTTAACATAAAATATTAAAAGAGAAAAATTGCTGTCATTCATTTTCGTGTAATATTTTTGTATGAAATATTTTATGGCCCTATAATGGACAACTACGATTGAAGTTGAGTTGTTATGCAACAATCTGTATCGGTGTTATCGATCATAAATTACCGATCTACCAAAACCCAACCATCGGTAAACTCGAAGGGAACTAAAAAAATTGCTGCCTGAGAACTATGAACATTCGTCTCCTTTTTACTTGCGATATTTAGGGCAAGAACATTGGACTCATACAAAAATCCAACTCAATAGAGAACACATAAAAACTATATAGCTGTTACCCGCCCTCTCACTGGGCCCCCGAAATACTCCTTAGTATACAAAGTAAGCTATACCTGTTGCAAAAGTCGATATAATTGTACATTATGCAATATATGTATGTATATACTAGGTACAGTATGGCAATTATTTATTCGATCAAACATGACATTACGATAAAAGGGAAGACGGAAAAAGTGATTCTCGCAATTCTGCTGGCTACAGCCTAAACGGATTGGTGGATACTCAAAATTTTCAAAAATATATTTTTGGATTAAACAAAATAATTTTTTGAAAATTTTAAATTTCAGGTGGATAAAATATAGGCTCCCATAACTAATTTATTTCAGACTTTAGAACCACAGTGTGATCACACATAAGAGGAAATTCGATACATACGACTTCACTAAAGTACCCAAAAGATTTTCAAGATGAGAAACGAAAAGAAATAAAATTTTATTTTAATTTCACTGAACGTTTCAATTCATTTTGTGTTAATTATATAATGCGGTATTTGTTTTTTTTTCCATTAAATTTCTGTTAAGCCCTATTGCTTTATTTTGAAAATATGTAGTCCGAAAGTGATTTTTGGAATCCATCTTATAAATATTACAAACAGAATATCGTTGTTTTTCATCTTGAAAATCTTTTGCGTACCCATGTTACCCTATATAAAGCTTAATTTTGAAAAATAGCCCTAAATCCATCCTCTTAATGAACTTTTTAAACACAAAGAATTATTTTTAACCCATTGCACCTTATAAATCGATTAACTTTAAAAAATATATAGCCTTAAAACGATCCTCGAAGTGCATTCTCTTAATATTACTTTTCAGGTATAAAAAGATTTTTTTTAAGATATGCTCGAATGCATGTTTATATATACAGTGCTGAGCAAAAAAATAACAGTGTAATCTGTTAAAAAATATAATTCTTCATATCTTTATAATGCAGCCACTTTTTCCAACTTCTACTGTAGTGTGGTGTTCATGCATATTAATTTAGCCATTTGAAGTCATAGTTTAACGGTTTATTCTTAATGCCACTTTGTCTGGTGTGTTTCCGTATTTTAAGTGAGCAAAATAATAGCAGTGTTATCGTCAAGTTCAATTTAAAATATTGTGTTTCCTTCAATTATGATTTGGATGATATAAAAAGTAAGCCCTATTCTTTTACTTTATAATTATTTCAACCAAATTTGTTTAAAAAAGGCCACAAAGGCGCCAACTCATTAAAAACCTAATTACGGACGGCAACACCTATGAAGAAGTTCAGGAACTTGTTGGGTGTTCGGCGAAAATTGCAAGAAATGACATAACCTTTGAGGGAAAGTGCAAACACGGTAGCGTAAAAAAGTTCTTACGACATCTTACATAAACCGTTCGGTTTTCAAGAATTCATCCTACTGCTGCAGCTACACAGATTCTGGGTGAACTTGATTTACCATGCGGTATCCATATTGTAAGAAGACGATTGAGGGATCACAACTTGAATGCCCACAGTCCAAGAAAAGCCCCACCTCTGAAGAAAATGCCCATAGCCAAAAGAATAAAGTTTGCGCGAGATCGGTAGATCGGGATGGGTTCCTGAAAAATGGAGGAATATTTTTTTGGTGTGTTGTATTTTATGGTGGTAAAGGATGTCGGCAGTATGTAAGACGATCACCAAATACCGAATATGATCCTAGATACACCACCAAAACGATAAAACACGGAGGATCTCGTATTATGGTATGGGGATGCTTCTCATACTATGGAGTTGGTCCAATATATTGGATCAAAATTATAATTAATCAACACTCGTATGTGGAAATTTAGCAGAACATCATGCTACCATATGCAGACTTCAAAATGCCGCTTAAATGTATGTGTCTTTTAGCAGAATAATGACCCAAAGCACACCAGCAGAACAGCTAAACAATAGTTTCAGGACTAGGAGTGGCCTGCTCAGTCTCCGTACCTCAATCCCATTGAAAATCTTTGGGCGGACATAAAAAAAAGGCTCGAATGCCAAACCAAAAAATAACGAAGTGATGTTGACCGTAGTTCAGTAGGTTTGGAGATATATTATATCACTGCAAAGATGTGAGGGGGTTTTCGACTCAATGAAGTGTCGGTCGTTGCGAAGCTGTATGGTCAAACTACTAAATACTTACTAGAATTACAATAAATTGAACTTTTTGAACCCTTATTTGGACTTAATTATACACAATGAGACAAGCACTGCTATTATTTTGCTCCCTTTATTTTCGAACATATTTTGTTTTTGTATAGTTACTACATTAATGATCAATAAATTATCATTCAATTTATAAAAAAAAAAAAAACATTTCAATAAAACGTAAAAAGTCTTACCAACAATGATTTCTAAAATCAAACTTCTTTTGATTTTTCATTTTTGTCTAAACTTATTTTTCGGTGCACTGCTATTTTTTTGCTCGCAGCTGTAGATTATGTGAAATCAAAAAAGAAAAAGTGCCACATAATATATACAATTTATTTTTTTTATTTTAAATTCTAAGCCACTTGAACATAAGACGAAGTACGTTCATTTTTGTATTATTCAAAAAAATCTCTTATTTGGCTGTTTAGGAGTTATATATTGCATATAAATTCTAGAAATCTACACTCACACCTTTTTCTCTCAAATTTTAAAAGGTAGAACAACCGAGTTACCAAGTTCCTGCAATTAGGATTAGATGGCGGTATGCAAAAACGACATAATTTTTTTTGTTTGCTTTTATTTATAAAAACGACGCGGGACTAGGAAAAACACAGAAAATATGTTTTAGTACCAAAGTACAACAAGAGTAAAAAAAATTATGTAATAGCATAGACTAGAGCTTTTTCATTATAATCAAGAAAAAAAAAAACAAGAACTCATTAATTTGTTTTCAAATTTGCGTCATCCAATACAGCTTTCATTTTGTCTATTCTGTTCTTCACCTCCTGTTCTTCAGGATCGAACTCACTTTCCACGGTTTTTGTTTTAGAAAAAAGTTGATGTAATGATACCATAACAAAAACCGCTGGAATAACAGCACTTAGTCTATAAATTGAGTCCTGGCAGTATATTACACAAATAGCAGCACACACGTATAAAATGCTTGCTACAAAGTTATATGCGTATCTAAAAAAAAATTACAATGATTAAACAGCAATTTGAAAATCTTTGGTGTTAACTTACAAATTCCTAGGCGCTGATATCTGCCAAAGGAAAAATACACAAGCAAGGACGATAGTCGCTGGGAAAAGTGAGGGATCTGGCGAAAGCCTATTCGAATACCTTTTAAATATAAAACAAAATAATATAGTTTTTTTTTATATATTTATGTTTCTCAGGTGGCATTTACCTAAAGTCTCTCGCCCATGATATTGTAGTCGGGATAAATAAAATTGTCAACATGCACATTAATAAAAATAGTGTCATGTGAAAATTAACACTGACTAAACCTTCATGAATCGAGTCGTATTCCATTCGTTCCTGTTTTCGTTTATCTTGTTTCTCTTTAAGAAGGTCCCTTTGTTTTTCTATTGCCTCATTTAAGAGTTGTTCAAGTTCTTTGTCTTGATCGTTGGATTCGTTGATATCTTCAACTTCTGATTCGTCTGTTTCTGCAGTTCGAACTTCTAATGTTTGACTATTTTCCTTCTTAGTTATCAATAAGGCTTCTTGCTCTTCGATATTAGCACCCGCGCGTGGGCTTATGCCGGATTCATCTTGTGCGTTATTCGCAGGGGATACGTTGTCTTTTGTTGGTAGGTTTTTGCCAAACAGTTTTTTAGCTATTGTGACGACAGTGTCAAACACATATTTTTCCAGATAATCTTCATATTGTTTTGCTATCTTAAATATATTAAAAGAAAAAACAATTTGTTTGAAAATTTTTTTGTTCGCATAAAAAAGTTTAAAAATTATAATTATGTATATCTCAGAAAACTTTCAACTGCTAAGAAGCAAAATAAATATCACAATATCTCTTGAGTTAATCGAGCTAACATCCCGAGTTGACTAAAAAACCAGGAGCTAACTTGAGTTTAAGCTCGAAACTTGCATGATCTAAAAATAAGTGCGATTTAATAAAAAGCTAAATTTATAAATAAAATTTTTTAGTGGGGGCTATCGTGAATAAAATTTCCCTGGGAATGTTTCCCATCTTCGAAAATTTGAAACGCCAATACTTTTCAACTCCGATTCGTAAGCTCAAATTTGGCTTATTGAAATGATAGCTAAATTCACCTGGAAAATTTATTCCCGATACCATTAGATTCCGATGGATACTTTCAACCATTATTCACGTTCCAAATGTTCGAAGGAGGAAAACATTCCCAGGGAAATTTTATTCACGATAGCCCCCAATGTGTTTTTTAAATAGCAAATTGTTATAAACTTTTCCAAATACTTACCAGCATCAAATACACCAAACAGCCTAGAATCAAAGCTATTCCACCGCATGAAGCAAACGCAATAGCAATAAGAGCTACACCAGCTATAATTGGAAATCTTTCTACAATTGGCAATGCTATAGAAAATAACGGCGTGGATAATTTTGTTAATCTGAAAATATATTTTACCATAATTTTATTGTACAGAGATCAAACTTTTTCTGTTTTTATTTGTATGATATAAGATTTTTATGATCAAGATATAATTGATTGTGCTTTGAAAATAGAATTAAATAGACATGCCAAACAGTTCTGTTTATGAGGTTCCGCAGGGTCGGGGTTTTGTGCCATACTTCGGGGACCTATAGTTTTTTTTTTGTTTCAAAGTCACGCCGCACGCAGAATATGGAATATATGATTCGCAACAAACGGTTATAACTGTTATTAATTGGCATGCCTCTAGTCCCGTCTTTTAAGCTACGATTACAGTGGATGCGTATTCTGACGAACAATTGTTGTGACGTACACGTTGATCGGTAATTATCAGGCGTCATCGGAAGGGACTGGTTGTACCCGCTCTCTTTCTTTAAAATACGCTTGGCTCGATCGGCCGACGACGCCCGACCATATATCAGCTGATTCCGGAACTTACTTATTTTTTTTATAAATCATGTGAATGTTTTTGACTATTTATACGCACCTTAAAAAAATTCGATGTATTATGTTCCCATAAAACGTTATAATAGCCCATATACCAGCAGCAGACAGTAGCAGTAGTGCTGAAGCAGACCCATGAATAACAAATGACAACATCATAGAGTGCTGAAAGTTGTCTGGATCGGGTAGAAACTTTACCGATTGTAAGATTTTAGAAAATATCTTAGTCACTGAAATTATATACATTATCTATCAGGCATAGTTTAATTTAATACAATATTTTACCAGTGATGATAAAGAATGATCCAGAATGAACAAGAGCTGAATGCACTTTCCCACATTTAAATGGTGCCCGATGTGGAGTCAAGGAAAGTTGATATTTAAATGATAACAATATAACTGCAGTCAAATGGGCAGGAAGCCAATGTGTATATTGTTGCACAATACGAGACACAGTTCCTTCAAATGAATTTTGATATCTGCAATATAAGAAGATTCGCAAATGAATTGAAAAGTTAAAAATTTGGACCAATATATTTATTACGATATTCGATAACGGCAATTAGGATCCAAATATAAATTTATCGTGACTGGGTTTAAAGTGGTGTTGTAACTATTTGGCTTTGAAACAGGTACACTCACTAAAAGTGGATTGTTCTCTAAATCACTACAAAGAAAAATACATCTCAAATCGTTTTATTTAAAAAAATAATTAATTAAAATATTACGAAAGGTGTTGATACCGCTCAAAGCCTTTTGCCCAAGGAACGCATGTTTTAGTAATTGCATTATGTGTTGGCTTAGAACATACATTAGGTTTTATTTCAAATTTAATAGCTTGATGTGACTCGTCCAGGTCTTAAAATGTAATTTAAGCATTTATTGAATATTAACCATGAAGCATATGTTTGGAGTTAATACTTTACCTGATATTAGAATCTTATAATGTGATGCTCCAAGTGTTGAATCGGTAGTCAATTGATTTTTGGTATACGAAAACCATTTTGGAGCTTTAATTTTCAAAGTCCGTTCTTCGGGATCGTGAATATCTACATTTAATTTGATCTATATAAAAGAGTCGATAGTTAGCTAAACAAAATACGAGTACTTCTTATTTGTAAATTACATTGTTTCTTGTTGGTGGAATCCGAAGCACAATATGCGTCCAATAAGGATAAGCTTTTTTAATTTTCTCTAAGTCAATTGACACAAACATTCGTTTTTGTTTGCTATTTGGGAGCTTTTCTACAAGATGGGAAATGGATTGTCCAGTGGAGCTTTGCATGTAAATATAATGATGTGAACGTTTTAAAATTATTTCGCCATCTATTTTTCTAAGTTAAATAAAAACTCATAACTAAAGTTTGGTGGCATAGTTTATTTCAAGAGCGTATTTAAACTTTGTTAAATATATGTTAAATATAAAATACATAAAATACATAATACATAAACCAGAGTTTAAGTAACGTACCTCTAGCTTCGAAAAGCTTATTGTTTTGTATTATAGAAGTATTCTGACCTAATTGAAACAATTGTTGGAAAGAGTGGTCTTTTTGTTTCATTTTATAGCTCAGATTATTTATGTAAACTAAGGACACTAAGAACAATTTTCTTCATACACAACTGCTGAAGCGGGTAGGGGAATACACTAAAGGATGTTTTTAAGATCTGTGCAGAGCCTGAGGTTGAGGGAACCGAGTTAGCTCTGAGCAGAGTATGATCAGAGTCAGAGCTCTCCGATTTAATTATGAAACACATGTTAAATAAGGTTTGTTTGTTCGATGTTGTCTGTTCCAGAGAATTTTAATCAACTGTCAAAAAGCTCAGCGCTGCTCCGGTTTTTATTTAACGATGATGAGTACTGAATTTCCATAGAATCCCCATTTGTACAGTCTATAATTTTTAAATTTGTCATCAACATTCACTTTACTTGTTGAAGTTAATCTTTTTTTCCAAAATGCCAACACCTGGGCCCTATTGCACCAACAATTTATCACTAATCACTTACCAAATATCATGAATCTTGCGGTGGGATGACAATTTTCTCCGGAGATAATAGCCGTGTTTTTTTGCAAGCCCCGAGGAAATCGATCGAAAAAAACGACGTCCTGTCCTGCAATTAACATGTTAAATGCAACAACAACTAATCCCCATCGGGCTTAGCTAAGCGCGGAGAATTCTCGGGGCTTAACTTAAGCACGGAGAAAGCTGTGTTACAGGCGTGAATTGCATACTTGTTATCGATAGTTTGTATATAAACTCCATTTTGTTTCGTTTCTGTAATGGCGTCGCTTATCCCCGATGTCGTTTTTTCAACCAAATATCCCCGGGCTTGCAAAAAAACACGGCTAATGTGCATGGATCGTATGTCCGACTAAAGGCCCATGGACATTATATCCGCAGACATTATGTCATCACACCGCAAAAAATCGTATCAAAATTCATGATATTAGCTAAGTGATTAGTGATAAGTTGTTGGTGCAATAGGCCCCTGATTTGAGCTGTTTCTTACCCTGAGAAAAAACACAGTACAAATAACCTTAGGCAAAAAAAGTGCAACATTAAACACCTCAGAGTCAGAGCTAATTAAGGGCGACCCAGTGCTCCCCATTGTTAACATATAACAAATCAATGGCTGGGAACTATATTCCTTCAAATTTAAAAAAAAATTATCAATAAAATCAATAATTTCCAACCCCTTTTACTTTCGTAAACGTAAATTTTGAATAGAAGTGTCGCTTTTCTAGTATATCGATACACTGTTTTCTTTTTTTGAACTTGTTGAAACTGTCCTGATGGCGAAAACTTGCCGGATGCCAATTCAGGGCAGCAAAAACTTTTTAAAAAAGTAGTGCCGCAGGCATTAACGAATTATTTCAATAAAAAACTTACCAAAATTTCATATTTCGTCTAAACTCCTTAGCATCGCATCCGAAAACCCAGTCCTCTGATTCCAAGTTTATAACATCAGCATACAATCTCTGTTTAGTATTGAATATTAGTTGATAAAAGGAATATTTCCTTAATTATACATACATACCTTATACTGGCGTTTTTCAATTAATGGAATCATTTGTAAATATAAGTGGTCTATTCCATTTCGGAAATCTTTTGTAAAAACTCGGCGCGAGTCCTCGAACCATTCATCCGAATTTTCATTTAAAGTTAAACTAATATTGCGATTTTTAGTACTTGCTTTGGGACGCTTTAAGTAACCAAAACATTAATCTATTATGAGCTTCATAGAATAGAAAACAAAATGTAGGTACCTACCACAAAATAATACTCAGCCTTAGCTAATCGCATAGATTTATCTTCTACAAAGCTCAACCCTTGTTTGCTTCGCGTCCCAGCAGAAGAAATGATACCGAATAGAAACCGATTGATGACCAATACCAATTGAAGGCACCAAACTGACGCAACATGATCAGTGCTTAACCAGACATTTGGTATAGCCGAAGTCTAAAACAAATTAAAATTATTTAATAAAAAAATATTTTGTACTTTTTTTTTCAAACAAACCATAACGTTTATATCACTGAACTTAGAATAAGTTAGTCCAGCGTGAACCAACAAGTCTCTATTTCCTCCACCAATTGATATTAAAAGTTTATCGTCGAGGCTCTTTCTGTCCTCTAAAGATTTTGAATAGATATTCGAATATGAAGTTGTACAACAGTTTGTGTCATTCTTTATTAATAAAATTCTTCGCTCTAATTGCATGTAATTATTAGTTTCACGGTAAGCCGCTTCCATATAAACATCAAAATTTACTACCGGTCGATCTATTGGCGTTGCTATGAAAATGATTGTATTAATCATTCCAGAAACTGTTTCGTCAGTGAGCAATGCCTGCGCAATTTTTCCGCCCATTGAATGACCAATTAGAACAACTTGTTTTGGGGCATTTGGCAAATGTTTGTACAACTTTAAAATTGATGTGATACATTTTTTAAGGAACTCTTTTTGATTATTAAAGTATCCGCCGAATAATGCGGAAAATTCTTCATCATAGTCCACTGAAAATATAATCAATTGCATGTTCTAGATAAAATGTTTCCAAACTTTTTGTGGTCTATA
Organism: Leucozona laternaria; assembly: GCA_932273885.2. NCBI lineage: Eukaryota > Metazoa > Arthropoda > Insecta > Diptera > Syrphidae > Leucozona > Leucozona laternaria. Next base: position 46,318,774 of record OW026367.1, read on the forward strand.
ATTACCGAGAAAATAATCCAAATGGTGATTTAAGTCGTTGTCAATGCCTTTTCGAAGTGCAGTCGATGCCAAAGATCTTCCCTATGGTAACGATTAAGATTGAGTTAGATTAAGGAAGTGATATCGTGTTGTTTACCTGTTTGTGGGATCCACTATTTCCCGGTATAAATATAACCGGAGCACCATTAAATTTAAGTGACCTAGCATTTTCTATTAAACTACCTTCTGCATAGCTGTATAAGTTGTATTTTGGGAAATTTTGTCCTTCGTCGACATGAATTTTCTGTAAAGAAGAAGGAAAATTAAGCATTTCATTTTAGGAATTTAGTAAATTAATATGGTTTTTAGCTTGTCTCATTATAGTCCGGGAGGCTTCCGGACTCAACTCATCATGGCTGTTGAAAAAAAGGATACCAAGCGATAGATTTTTTCAAAACATTAATATCAGGGGAGGAGTGAACCTACAATTTTCTGGCGAATCCGAACAGCTAAAGTGAGAGGCACATATTCATGACAATCATGAAAAAGTGCCTATAAACTTAGCCGTTCGGGCTCGGCACGGAAAACGCAACAAGTAAATTTTTTTGAAAAAAACTCATTTATTATTACGACCAAACATAATTTGTCCCACATTATAAAATAAAAAAAACACATAGAAAATTTAATACACAAAAAACCACCAAATGAACGAAACTTAACCAAATCTCACCAAAGTCTCATTTTTATCAAAAATCAATACAAAGTTTTTGGAAAATATTTGGCGAAATTTGTACGTCGCTCGAAAGGTCTGTTAATTCGCCACTGTAAACCGCAACCCCTTTCCAGGCTTTGTTACGGAATTAACGCCATCGACACACTTTTTAAAGTTGGATCGAAGTACACAAAGCAATATCATTTTGGATGTGATTATTTCGAGAACTAAAGCTGGCGTATCGTTATCCAAAGCCCTTTTTAGGGTGCATCGAAATACAGTAATTTGACTTTGGATGCGAATATTTCGAGAACCAAACCTCCAAGAGTATTTTGGTTTGGAGTTTTAGGAAGCTCTTGAAAATTTAACTAATAGTTTTGGAAACCGCAACCCATTTCGAGGCTTGATTACGGAAATATCGCTATCAAAACACAAATGCTTTTGAACGTTTTGGACAGAAATTCAGTAAAATCGAACAATACTTTAGATGAAAATATTTCGAGAACAAGACCTTCCACACGCTTTTGGCTTAGACGTGCGGATAGAGTTTGAAAAGACCTTTCTTTTGATGTATAGCTCGATGGGTTTTGGAAACATTTTTTAAAAGCTGAAAAAAAGATGCAAGGGGTTAGTCCATCATTTTTTTTCAAAAATCAATAAAAAGTTTTTGGAAAAACTTTGGCGAAATTTTGACGTCGCTGGAAAGGCCTCTTAATTTCCTAATCACCACTGCAAACCGCAACCAATTTCGAGGCTTTGTTGCGGAAATATCGCCATCAACACAATTTTGAAGTTTGGATCGAAGTACACAAAGTAATATCATTTTGGATGTGAATATTTCGAGAACCAAAGGTGGCAAAATTTTTTGATTTATATCAGCGGAAAGGCCTGTTAATTTTCTATACGAAACTGAAAACTACAACCCCTTACAAGGCTTGGTTGCGGAAATATCGTTATCCAAAGCCCTTTTCAGGGTGCATCGAAATACAGTAATTTTACTTTGGATGCGAATATTTCGAGAACCAAACCTCCAAGAGTATTTTGGTTTGGAGTTTTAGGAAGCTCTTGAAAATTTAACTAATAGTTTTGGAAACCGCAACCCATTTCGAGGCTCGATTACGGAAATATCACTATCAAAACACGAATGCTTTTGAACGTTTTGGACAGAAATTCAGTAAAATCGAATAATACTTTAGATGAAAATATTTCGAGAACGAGACCTTCCACACGCTTTTGGCTTAGACGTGCGGATAGAGTTTGAAAAGACCTTTCTTTTGATGTATAGCTCGATGGTTTTTTGAAACATTTTTTAAAAGACGAAAAAAAGATGCAAGGGGTTAGTCCATCATTTTTTTCAAAAATCAATAAAAAGTTTTTGGAAAAACTTTGGCGAAATTTTTACGTCGCTGGAAAGGCCTGTTAATTTCCTAATCACCACTGCAAACCGCAACCAATTTCGAGGCTTTGTTGCGGAAATATCGCCATCAACACAATTTTGAAGGTTGGATCGAAGTACACAAAGTAATATCATTTTGGATGTGAATATTTCGAGAACCAAAGGTGGCAAAATTTTTTGATTTATATCAGCGGAAAGGCCTGTTAATTTTGTATACGAAACTGAAAACTACAACCCCTTACAAGGCTTGGTTGCGGAAACATCGTTATCCAAAGCCCTTTTTTGGGTGCATCGAAATACAGTAATTTGACTTTGGATGCGAATATTTCGAGAACCAAACCTCCAAGAGTATTTTGGTTTGGAGTTTTAGAAAGCTCTTGAAAATTTAACTAATAGTTTTGGAAACCGCAACCCATTTCGAGGCTCGATTACGGAAATATCGCTATCAAAACACAAATGCTTTTGAACGTTTTGGACAGAAATTCAGTAAAATCGAACAATACTTTAGATGAAAATATTTCGAGAACCAGACCTTCCACACGCTTTTGGCTTAGAAGTGCGGATAGAGTTTGAAAAGACCTTTCTTTTGATGTATAGCTCGATGGGTTTTGGAAACATTTTTTAAAAGCCGAAAAAAAGATGCAAGAGGTTAGTCCATCATTTTTTTCAAAAATCAATAAAAAGTTTTAGGAAAAACTTTGGCAAAATTTTGACGTCGCTGGAAAGGCCTGTTAATTTCCTAATCACCACTGCAAACCGCAACCAATTTCGAGGCTTTGTTGCGGAAATATCGCCATCAACACAATTTTGAAGGTTGGATCGAAGTACACAAAGTAATATCATTTTCGATGTGAATATTTCGAGAACCAAAGGTGGCAAAATTTTTTGATTTATATCAGCGGAAAGGCCTGTTAATTTTCTATACGAAACTGAAAACTACAACCCCTTACAAGGCTTGGTTGCGGAAATATCGTTATCCAAAGCCCTTTTTTGGGTGCATCGAAATACAGTAATTTGACTTTGGATGCGAATATTTCGAGAACCAAACCTCCAAGAGTATTTTGGTTTGGAGTTTTAGAAAGCTCTTGAAAATTTAACTAATAGTTTTGGAAACCGCAACCCATTTCGAGGCTCGATTACGGAAATATCGCTATCAAAACACAAATGCTTTTGAACGTTTTGGACAGAAATTCAGTAAAATCGAACAATACTTTAGATGAAAATATTTCGAGAACCAGACCTTCCACACGCTTTTGGCTTAGACGTGCGGATAGAGTTTGAAAAGACCTTTCTTTTGATGTATAGCTCGATGGTTTTTTGAAACATTTTTTAAAAGACGAAAAAAAGATGCAAGGGGTTAGTCCATCATTTTTTTCAAAAATCAATAAAAAGTTTTTGGAAAAACTTTGGCGAAATTTTTACGTCGCTGGAAAGGCCTGTTAATTTCCTAATCACCACTGCAAACCGCAACCAATTTCGAGGCTTTGTTGCGGAAATATCGCCATCAACACAATTTTGAAGGTTGGATCGAAGTACACAAAGTAATATCATTTTGGATGTGAATATTTCGAGAACCAAAGGTGGCAAAATTTATTGATTTATATCAGCGGAAAGGCCTGTTAATTTTGTATACGAAACTGAAAACTACAACCCCTTACAAGGCTTGGTTGCGGAAATATCGTTATCCAAAGCCCTTTTTTGGGTGCATCGAAATACAGTAATTTGACTTTGGATGCGAATATTTCGAGAACCAAACCTCCAAGAGTATTTTGGTTTGGAGTTTTAGAAAGCTCTTGAAAATTTAACTAATAGTTTTGGAAACCGCAACCCATTTCGAGGCTCGATTACGGAAATATCGCTATCAAAACACAAATGCTTTTGAACGTTTTGGACAGAAATTCAGTAAAATCGAACAATACTTTAGATGAAAATATTTCGAGAACCAGACCTTCCACACGCTTTTGGCTTAGACGTGCGGATAGAGTTTGAAAAGACCTTTCTTTTGATGTATAGCTCGATGGGTTTTGGAAACATTTTTTAAAAGCCGAAAAAAAGATGCAAGGGGTTAGTCCATCATTTTTTTCAAAAATCAATAAAAAGTTTTTGGAAAAACTTTGGCGAAATTTTTACGTCGCTGGAAAGGCCTGTTAATTTCCTAATCACCACTGCAAACCGCAACCAATTTCGAGGCTTTGTTGCGGAAATATCGCCATCAACACAATTTTGAAGGTTGGATCGAAGTACACAAAGTAATATCATTTTGGATGTGAATATTTCGAGAACCAAAGGTGGCAAAATTTTTTGATTTATATCAGCGGAAAGGCCTGTTAATTTTCTATACGAAACTGAAAACTACAACCCCTTACAAGGCTTGGTTGCGGAAATATCGTTATCCAAAGCCCTTTTTTGGGTGCATCGAAATACAGTAATTTGACTTTGGATGCGAATATTTCGAGAACCAAACCTCCAAGAGTATTTTGGTTTGGAGTTTTAGAAAGCTCTTGAAAATTTAACTAATAGTTTTGGAAACCGCAACCCATTTCGAGGCTCGATTACGGAAATATCGCTATCAAAACTCAAATGCTTTTGAACGTTTTGGACAGAAATTCAGTAAAATCGAACAATACTTTAGATGAAAATATTTCGAGAACCAGACCTTCCACACGCTTTTGGCTTAGACGTGCGGATAGAGTTTGAAAAGACCTTTCTTTTGATGTATAGCTCGATGGGTTTTGGAAACATTTTTTAAAAGCTGAAAAAAAGATGCAAGGGGTTAGTCCATCATTTTTTTCAAAAATCAATAAAAAGTTTTTGGAAAAACTTTGGCGAAATTTTTACGTCGCTGGAAAGGCCTGTTAATTTCCTAATCACCACTGCAAACCGCAACCAATTTCGAGGCTTTGTTGCGGAAATATCGCCATCAACACAATTTTGAAGGTTGGATCGAAGTACACAAAGTAATATCATTTTCGATGTGAATATTTCGAGAACCATAGGTGGCAAAATTTTTTGATTTATACCAGCGGAAAGGCCTGTTAATTTTCTATACGAAACTGAAAACTACAACCCCTTACAAGGCTTGGTTGCGGAAATATCGTTATCCAAAGCCCTTTTTTGGGTGCATCGAAATACAGTAATTTGACTTTGGATGCGAATATTTCGAGAACCAAACCTCCAAGAGTATTTTGGTTTGGAGTTTTAGAAAGCTCTTGAAAATTTAACTAATAGTTTTGGAAACCGCAACCCATTTCGAGGCTCGATTACGGAAATATCGCTATCAAAACACAAATGCTTTTGAACGTTTTGGACAGAAATTCAGTAAAATCGAACAATACTTTAGATGAAAATATTTCGAGAACCAGACCTTCCACACGCTTTTGGCTTAGACGTGCGGATAGAGTTTGAAAAGACCTTTCTTTTGATGTATAGCTCGATGGGTTTTGGAAACATTTTTTAAAAGCCGAAAAAAAGATCATCATCATCATCATCGTCGGCTCGACAACCGGGGTCCGGTCCTGGCCTCCTTCAACAAGTCTCTCCACCCATCCCGGTCTCGAGCCGCCGCCATCCAGTTGCGCACCCCAAGGCTCCGGGCGTCCTGGTCTACGCCATCTCTCCAGCGCAAGCATGGTCTACCACGCTGTCGTCTACCATAGAATGTACCACAAAGAACTTTCCGAGCAGGTTCCTCTTCGCTCATGCGAGCTAGGTGCCCTGCCCACCGGAGTCTACCGAGCTTAATTTTTGTCACGATATCTGCTTCAAGGTAGATTGCGTACAATTCATGATTGTACCGTCTCCGGAATCGTCCTTCCTCACATATGGGGCCAACAATTCTCCTTAAGACTTTTCTCTCGAACGCGGCTAAGAGGTCGGAGTGCCTTTTGCTAAGCACCCAAGAAAAAAAGATGCAAGGGGTTAGTCCATCATTTTTTTCAAAAATCAATAAAAAGTTTTAGGAAAAACTTTGGCAAAATTTTGACGTCGCTGGAAAGGCCTGTTAATTTCCTAATCACCACTGCAAACCGCAACCAATTTCGAGGCTTTGTTGCGGAAATATCGCCATCAACACAATTTTGAAGGTTGGATCGAAGTACACAAAGTAATATCATTTTCGATGTGAATATTTCGAGAACCAAAGGTGGCAAAATTTTTTGATTTATATCAGCGGAAAGGCCTGTTAATTTTCTATACGAAACTGAAAACTACAACCCCTTACAAGGCTTGGTTGCGGAAATATCGTTATCCAAAGCCCTTTTTTGGGTGCATCGAAATACAGTAATTTGACTTTGGATGCGAATATTTCGAGAACCAAACCTCCAAGAGTATTTTGGTTTGGAGTTTTAGAAAGCTCTTGAAAATTTAACTAATAGTTTTGGAAACCGCAACCCATTTCGAGGCTCGATTACGGAAATATCGCTATCAAAACACAAATGCTTTTGAACGTTTTGGACAGAAATTCAGTAAAATCGAACAATACTTTAGATGAAAATATTTCGAGAACCAGACCTTCCACACGCTTTTGGCTTAGACGTGCGGATAGAGTTTGAAAAGACCTTTCTTTTGATGTATAGCTCGATGGGTTTTGGAAACATTTTTTAAAAGCTGAAAAAAAGATGCAAGGGGTTAGTCCATCATTTTTTTCAAAAATCAATAAAAAGTTTTTGGAAAAACTTTGGCGAAATTTTGACGTCGCTGGAAAGGCCTGTTAATTTCCTAATTACCACTGCAAACCGCAACCAATTTCGAGGCTTTGTTGCGGAAATATCGCCATCAACACAATTTTGAAGGTTGGATCGAAGTACACAAAGTAATATCATTTTGGATGTGAATATTTCGAGAACCAAAGGTGGCAAAATTTTTTGATTTATATCAGCGGAAAGGCCTCTTAATTTTCTATACGAAACTGAAAACTACAACCCCTTACAAGGCTTGGTTGCGGAAATATCGTTATCCAAAGCCCTTTTCAGGGTGCATCGAAATACAGTAATTTGACTTTGGATGCGAATATTTCGAGAACCAAACCTCCAAGAGTATTTTGGTTTGGAGTTTTAGGAAGCTCTTGAAAATTTAACTAATAGTTTTGGAAACCGCAACCAATTTCGAGGCTCGATTACGGAAATATCGCTATCAAAACTCAAATGCTTTTGAACGTTTTGGACAGAACTTCAGTAAAATCGAACAATACTTTAGATGAAAATATTTCGAGAACCAGACCTTCCACACGCTTTTGGCTTAGACGTGCGGATAGAGTTTGAAAAGACCTTTCTTTTGATGTATAGCTCGATGGGTTTTGGAAACATTTTTTAAAAGCTGAAAAAAAGATGCAAGGGGTTAGTCCATCATTTTTTTCAAAAATCAATAAAAAGTTTTTGGAAAAACTTTGGCGAAATTTTGACGTCGCTGGAAAGGCCTCTTAATTTCCTAATCACCACTGCAAACCGCAACCAATTTCGAGGCTTTGTTGCGGAAATATCGCCATCAACACAATTTTGAAGGTTGGATCGAAGTACACAAAGTAATATCATTTTGGATGTGAATATTTCGAGAACCAAAGGTGGCAAAATTTTTTGATTTATATCAGCGGAAAGGCCTGTTAATTTTCTATACGAAACTGAAAACTACAACCCCTTACAAGGCTTGGTTGCGGAAATATCGTTATCCAAAGCCCTTTTTAGGGTGCATATAAATACAGTAATTTGACTTTGGATGCGAATATTTCGAGAACCAAACCTCCAAGAGTATTTTGGTTTGGAGTTTTAGAAAGCTCTTGAAAATTTAACTAATAGTTTTGGAAACCGCAACCCATTTCGAGGCTCGATTACGGAAATATCGCTATCAAAACTCAAATGCTTTGAACGTTTTGGAAACCGCAACCCATTTCGAGGCTCGATTACGGAAATATCGCTATCAAAACACAAATGCTTTTGAACGTTTTGGACAGAAATTCAGTAAAATCGAACAATACTTTAGATGAAAATATTTCGAGAACCAGACCTTCCACACGCTTTTGGCTTAGACGTGCGGATAGAGTTTGAAAAGACCTTTCTTTTGATGTATAGCTCGATGGGTTTTGGAAACATTTTTTAAAAGCCGAAAAAAAGATGCAAGGGGTTAGTCCATCATTTTTTTCAAAAATCAATAAAAAGTTTTTGGAAAAACTTTGGCGAAATTTTGACGTCGCTGGAAAGGCCTGTTAATTTCCTAATTACCACTGCAAACCGCAACCAATTTCGAGGCTTTGTTGCGGAAATATCGCCATCAACACAATTTTGAAGGTTGGATCGAAGTACACAAAGTAATATCATTTTGGATGTGAATATTTCGAGAACCAAAGGTGGCAAAATTTTTTGATTTATATCAGCGGAAAGGCCTGTTAATTTTCTATACGAAACTGAAAACTACAACCCCTTACAAGGCTTGGTTGCGGAAATATCGTTATCCAAAGCCCTTTTCAGGGTGCATCGAAATACAGTAATTTGACTTTGGATGCGAATATTTCGAGAACCAAACCTCCAAGAGTATTTTGGTTTGGAGTTTTAGGAAGCTCTTGAAAATTTAACTAATAGTTTTGGAAACCGCAACCAATTTCGAGGCTCGATTACGGAAATATCGCTATCAAAACTCAAATGCTTTTGAACGTTTTGGACAGAACTTCAGTAAAATCGAACAATACTTTAGATGAAAATATTTCGAGAACCAGACCTTCCACACGCTTTTGGCTTAGACGTGCGGATAGAGTTTGAAAAGACCTTTCTTTTGATGTATAGCTCGATGGGTTTTGGAAACATTTTTTAAAAGCTGAAAAAAAGATGCAAGGGGTTAGTCCATCATTTTTTTCAAAAATCAATAAAAAGTTTTTGGAAAAACTTTGGCGAAATTTTGACGTCGCTGGAAAGGCCTCTTAATTTCCTAATCACCACTGCAAACCGCAACCAATTTCGAGGCTTTGTTGCGGAAATATCGCCATCAACACAATTTTGAAGGTTGGATCGAAGTACACAAAGTAATATCATTTTGGATGTGAATATTTCGAGAACCAAAGGTGGCAAAATTTTTTGATTTATATCAGCGGAAAGGCCTGTTAATTTTCTATACGAAACTGAAAACTACAACCCCTTACAAGGCTTGGTTGCGGAAATATCGTTATCCAAAGCCCTTTTTAGGGTGCATATAAATACAGTAATTTGACTTTGGATGCGAATATTTCGAGAACCAAACCTCCAAGAGTATTTTGGTTTGGAGTTTTAGAAAGCTCTTGAAAATTTAACTAATAGTTTTGGAAACCGCAACCCATTTCGAGGCTCGATTACGGAAATATCGCTATCAAAACTCAAATGCTTTTGAACGTTTTGGACAGAAATTCAGTAAAATCGAACAATACTTTAGATGAAAATATTTCGAGAACCAGACCTTCCACACGCTTTTGGCTTAGACGTGCGGATAGAGTTTGAAAAGACCTTTCTTTTGATGTATAGCTCGATGGGTTTTGGAAACATTTTTTAAAAGCCGAAAAAAAGATGCAAGGGGTTAGTCCATCATTTTTTTCAAAAATCAATAAAAAGTTTTAGGAAAAACTTTGGCAAAATTTTGACGTCGCTGGAAAGGCCTGTTAATTTCCTAATCACCACTGCAAACCGCAACCAATTTCGAGGCTTTGTTGCGGAAATATCGCCATCAACACAATTTTGAAGGTTGGATCGAAGTACACAAAGTAATATCATTTTCGATGTGAATATTTCGAGAACCAAAGGTGGCAAAATTTTTTGATTTATATCAGCGGAAAGGCCTGTTAATTTTCTATACGAAACTGAAAACTACAACCCCTTACAAGGCTTGGTTGCGGAAATATCGTTATCCAAAGCCCTTTTTTGGGTGCATCGAAATACAGTAATTTGACTTTGGATGCGAATATTTCGAGAACCAAACCTCCAAGAGTATTTTGGTTTGGAGTTTTAGAAAGCTCTTGAAAATTTAACTAATAGTTTTGGAAACCGCAACCCATTTCGAGGCTCGATTACGGAAATATCGCTATCAAAACACAAATGCTTTTGAACGTTTTGGACAGAAATTCAGTAAAATCGAACAATACTTTAGATGAAAATATTTCGAGAACCAGACCTTCCACACGCTTTTGGCTTAGACGTGCGGATAGAGTTTGAAAAGACCTTTCTTTTGATGTATAGCTCGATGGGTTTTGGAAACATTTTTTAAAAGCTGAAAAAAAGATGCAAGGGGTTAGTCCATCATTTTTTTCAAAAATCAATAAAAAGTTTTTGGAAAAACTTTGGCGAAATTTTGACGTCGCTGGAAAGGCCTGTTAATTTCCTAATTACCACTGCAAACCGCAACCAATTTCGAGGCTTTGTTGCGGAAATATCGCCATCAACACAATTTTGAAGGTTGGATCGAAGTACACAAAGTAATATCATTTTGGATGTGAATATTTCGAGAACCAAAGGTGGCAAAATTTTTTGATTTATATCAGCGGAAAGGCCTCTTAATTTTCTATACGAAACTGAAAACTACAACCCCTTACAAGGCTTGGTTGCGGAAATATCGTTATCCAAAGCCCTTTTCAGGGTGCATCGAAATACAGTAATTTGACTTTGGATGCGAATATTTCGAGAACCAAACCTCCAAGAGTATTTTGGTTTGGAGTTTTAGGAAGCTCTTGAAAATTTAACTAATAGTTTTGGAAACCGCAACCAATTTCGAGGCTCGATTACGGAAATATCGCTATCAAAACTCAAATGCTTTTGAACGTTTTGGACAGAACTTCAGTAAAATCGAACAATACTTTAGATGAAAATATTTCGAGAACCAGACCTTCCACACGCTTTTGGCTTAGACGTGCGGATAGAGTTTGAAAAGACCTTTCTTTTGATGTATAGCTCGATGGGTTTTGGAAACATTTTTTAAAAGCTGAAAAAAAGATGCAAGGGGTTAGTCCATCATTTTTTTCAAAAATCAATAAAAAGTTTTTGGAAAAACTTTGGCGAAATTTTGACGTCGCTGGAAAGGCCTCTTAATTTCCTAATCACCACTGCAAACCGCAACCAATTTCGAGGCTTTGTTGCGGAAATATCGCCATCAACACAATTTTGAAGGTTGGATCGAAGTACACAAAGTAATATCATTTTGGATGTGAATATTTCGAGAACCAAAGGTGGCAAAATTTTTTGATTTATATCAGCGGAAAGGCCTGTTAATTTTCTATACGAAACTGAAAACTACAACCCCTTACAAGGCTTGGTTGCGGAAATATCGTTATCCAAAGCCCTTTTTAGGGTGCATATAAATACAGTAATTTGACTTTGGATGCGAATATTTCGAGAACCAAACCTCCAAGAGTATTTTGGTTTGGAGTTTTAGAAAGCTCTTGAAAATTTAACTAATAGTTTTGGAAACCGCAACCCATTTCGAGGCTCGATTACGGAAATATCGCTATCAAAACTCAAATGCTTTGAACGTTTTGGAAACCGCAACCCATTTCGAGGCTCGATTACGGAAATATCGCTATCAAAACACAAATGCTTTTGAACGTTTTGGACAGAAATTCAGTAAAATCGAACAATACTTTAGATGAAAATATTTCGAGAACCAGACCTTCCACACGCTTTTGGCTTAGACGTGCGGATAGAGTTTGAAAAGACCTTTCTTTTGATGTATAGCTCGATGGGTTTTGGAAACATTTTTTAAAAGCTGAAAAAAAGATGCAAGGGGTTAGTCCATCATTTTTTTCAAAAATCAATAAAAAGTTTTTGGAAAAACTTTGGCGAAATTTTGACGTCGCTGGAAAGGCCTCTTAATTTCCTAATCACCACTGCAAACCGCAACCAATTTCGAGGCTTTGTTGCGGAAATATCGCCATCAACACAATTTTGAAGGTTGGATCGAAGTACACAAAGTAATATCATTTTGGATGTGAATATTTCGAGAACCAAAGGTGGCAAAATTTTTTGATTTATATCAGCGGAAAGGCCTGTTAATTTTCTATACGAAACTGAAAACTACAACCCCTTACAAGGCTTGGTTGCGGAAATATCGTTATCCAAAGCCCTTTTTAGGGTGCATATAAATACAGTAATTTGACTTTGGATGCGAATATTTCGAGAACCAAACCTCCAAGAGTATTTTGGTTTGGAGTTTTAGAAAGCTCTTGAAAATTTAACTAATAGTTTTGGAAACCGCAACCCATTTCGAGGCTCGATTACGGAAATATCGCTATCAAAACTCAAATGCTTTTGAACGTTTTGGACAGAAATTCAGTAAAATCGAACAATACTTTAGATGAAAATATTTCGAGAACCAGACCTTCCACACGCTTTTGGCTTAGACGTGCGGATAGAGTTTGAAAAGACCTTTCTTTTGATGTATAGCTCGATGGGTTTTGGAAACATTTTTTAAAAGCCGAAAAAAAGATGCAAGGGGTTAGTCCATCATTTTTTTCAAAAATCAATAAAAAGTTTTAGGAAAAACTTTGGCAAAATTTTGACGTCGCTGGAAAGGCCTGTTAATTTCCTAATCACCACTGCAAACCGCAACCAATTTCGAGGCTTTGTTGCGGAAATATCGCCATCAACACAATTTTGAAGGTTGGATCGAAGTACACAAAGTAATATCATTTTCGATGTGAATATTTCGAGAACCAAAGGTGGCAAAATTTTTTGATTTATATCAGCGGAAAGGCCTGTTAATTTTCTATACGAAACTGAAAACTACAACCCCTTACAAGGCTTGGTTGCGGAAATATCGTTATCCAAAGCCCTTTTTTGGGTGCATCGAAATACAGTAATTTGACTTTGGATGCGAATATTTCGAGAACCAAACCTCCAAGAGTATTTTGGTTTGGAGTTTTAGAAAGCTCTTGAAAATTTAACTAATAGTTTTGGAAACCGCAACCCATTTCGAGGCTCGATTACGGAAATATCGCTATCAAAACACAAATGCTTTTGAACGTTTTGGACAGAAATTCAGTAAAATCGAACAATACTTTAGATGAAAATATTTCGAGAACCAGACCTTCCACACGCTTTTGGCTTAGACGTGCGGATAGAGTTTGAAAAGACCTTTCTTTTGATGTATAGCTCGATGGGTTTTGGAAACATTTTTTAAAAGCTGAAAAAAAGATGCAAGGGGTTAGTCCATCATTTTTTTCAAAAATCAATAAAAAGTTTTTGGAAAAACTTTGGCGAAATTTTGACGTCGCTGGAAAGGCCTGTTAATTTCCTAATTACCACTGCAAACCGCAACCAATTTCGAGGCTTTGTTGCGGAAATATCGCCATCAACACAATTTTGAAGGTTGGATCGAAGTACACAAAGTAATATCATTTTGGATGTGAATATTTCGAGAACCAAAGGTGGCAAAATTTTTTGATTTATATCAGCGGAAAGGCCTCTTAATTTTCTATACGAAACTGAAAACTACAACCCCTTACAAGGCTTGGTTGCGGAAATATCGTTATCCAAAGCCCTTTTCAGGGTGCATCGAAATACAGTAATTTGACTTTGGATGCGAATATTTCGAGAACCAAACCTCCAAGAGTATTTTGGTTTGGAGTTTTAGGAAGCTCTTGAAAATTTAACTAATAGTTTTGGAAACCGCAACCAATTTCGAGGCTCGATTACGGAAATATCGCTATCAAAACTCAAATGCTTTTGAACGTTTTGGACAGAACTTCAGTAAAATCGAACAATACTTTAGATGAAAATATTTCGAGAACCAGACCTTCCACACGCTTTTGGCTTAGACGTGCGGATAGAGTTTGAAAAGACCTTTCTTTTGATGTATAGCTCGATGGGTTTTGGAAACATTTTTTAAAAGCTGAAAAAAAGATGCAAGGGGTTAGTCCATCATTTTTTTCAAAAATCAATAAAAAGTTTTTGGAAAAACTTTGGCGAAATTTTGACGTCGCTGGAAAGGCCTCTTAATTTCCTAATCACCACTGCAAACCGCAACCAATTTCGAGGCTTTGTTGCGGAAATATCGCCATCAACACAATTTTGAAGGTTGGATCGAAGTACACAAAGTAATATCATTTTGGATGTGAATATTTCGAGAACCAAAGGTGGCAAAATTTTTTGATTTATATCAGCGGAAAGGCCTGTTAATTTTCTATACGAAACTGAAAACTACAACCCCTTACAAGGCTTGGTTGCGGAAATATCGTTATCCAAAGCCCTTTTTAGGGTGCATATAAATACAGTAATTTGACTTTGGATGCGAATATTTCGAGAACCAAACCTCCAAGAGTATTTTGGTTTGGAGTTTTAGAAAGCTCTTGAAAATTTAACTAATAGTTTTGGAAACCGCAACCCATTTCGAGGCTCGATTACGGAAATATCGCTATCAAAACTCAAATGCTTTGAACGTTTTGGAAACCGCAACCCATTTCGAGGCTCGATTACGGAAATATCGCTATCAAAACACAAATGCTTTTGAACGTTTTGGACAGAAATTCAGTAAAATCGAACAATACTTTAGATGAAAATATTTCGAGAACCAGACCTTCCACACGCTTTTGGCTTAGACGTGCGGATAGAGTTTGAAAAGACCTTTCTTTTGATGTATAGCTCGATGGGTTTTGGAAACATTTTTTAAAAGCTGAAAAAAAGATGCAAGGGGTTAGTCCATCATTTTTTTCAAAAATCAATAAAAAGTTTTTGGAAAAACTTTGGCGAAATTTTGACGTCGCTGGAAAGGCCTCTTAATTTCCTAATCACCACTGCAAACCGCAACCAATTTCGAGGCTTTGTTGCGGAAATATCGCCATCAACACAATTTTGAAGGTTGGATCGAAGTACACAAAGTAATATCATTTTGGATGTGAATATTTCGAGAACCAAAGGTGGCAAAATTTTTTGATTTATATCAGCGGAAAGGCCTGTTAATTTTCTATACGAAACTGAAAACTACAACCCCTTACAAGGCTTGGTTGCGGAAATATCGTTATCCAAAGCCCTTTTTAGGGTGCATATAAATACAGTAATTTGACTTTGGATGCGAATATTTCGAGAACCAAACCTCCAAGAGTATTTTGGTTTGGAGTTTTAGAAAGCTCTTGAAAATTTAACTAATAGTTTTGGAAACCGCAACCCATTTCGAGGCTCGATTACGGAAATATCGCTATCAAAACTCAAATGCTTTTGAACGTTTTGGACAGAAATTCAGTAAAATCGAACAATACTTTAGATGAAAATATTTCGAGAACCAGACCTTCCACACGCTTTTGGCTTAGACGTGCGGATAGAGTTTGAAAAGACCTTTCTTTTGATGTATAGCTCGATGGGTTTTGGAAACATTTTTTAAAAGCCGAAAAAAAGATGCAAGGGGTTAGTCCATCATTTTTTTCAAAAATCAATAAAAAGTTTTAGGAAAAACTTTGGCAAAATTTTGACGTCGCTGGAAAGGCCTGTTAATTTCCTAATCACCACTGCAAACCGCAACCAATTTCGAGGCTTTGTTGCGGAAATATCGCCATCAACACAATTTTGAAGGTTGGATCGAAGTACACAAAGTAATATCATTTTCGATGTGAATATTTCGAGAACCAAAGGTGGCAAAATTTTTTGATTTATATCAGCGGAAAGGCCTGTTAATTTTCTATACGAAACTGAAAACTACAACCCCTTACAAGGCTTGGTTGCGGAAATATCGTTATCCAAAGCCCTTTTTTGGGTGCATCGAAATACAGTAATTTGACTTTGGATGCGAATATTTCGAGAACCAAACCTCCAAGAGTATTTTGGTTTGGAGTTTTAGAAAGCTCTTGAAAATTTAACTAATAGTTTTGGAAACCGCAACCCATTTCGAGGCTCGATTACGGAAATATCGCTATCAAAACACAAATGCTTTTGAACGTTTTGGACAGAAATTCAGTAAAATCGAACAATACTTTAGATGAAAATATTTCGAGAACCAGACCTTCCACACGCTTTTGGCTTAGACGTGCGGATAGAGTTTGAAAAGACCTTTCTTTTGATGTATAGCTCGATGGGTTTTGGAAACATTTTTTAAAAGCTGAAAAAAAGATGCAAGGGGTTAGTCCATCATTTTTTTCAAAAATCAATAAAAAGTTTTTGGAAAAACTTTGGCGAAATTTTGACGTCGCTGGAAAGGCCTGTTAATTTCCTAATTACCACTGCAAACCGCAACCAATTTCGAGGCTTTGTTGCGGAAATATCGCCATCAACACAATTTTGAAGGTTGGATCGAAGTACACAAAGTAATATCATTTTGGATGTGAATATTTCCAGAACCAAAGGTGGCAAAATTTTTTGATTTATATCAGCGGAAAGGCCTGTTAATTTTCTATACGAAACTGAAAACTACAACCCCTTACAAGGCTTGGTTGCGGAAATATCGTTATCCAAAGCCCTTTTCAGGGTGCATCGAAATACAGTAATTTGACTTTGGATGCGAATATTTCGAGAACCAAACCTCCAAGAGTATTTTGGTTTGGAGTTTTAGGAAGCTCTTGAAAATTTAACTAATAGTTTTGGAAACCGCAACCAATTTCGAGGCTCGATTACGGAAATATCGCTATCAAAACTCAAATGCTTTTGAACGTTTTGGACAGAACTTCAGTAAAATCGAACAATACTTTAGATGAAAATATTTCGAGAACCAGACCTTCCACACGCTTTTGGCTTAGACGTGCGGATAGAGTTTGAAAAGACCTTTCTTTTGATGTATAGCTCGATGGGTTTTGGAAACATTTTTTAAAAGCCGAAAAAAAGATGCAAGGGGTTAGTCCATCATTTTTTTCAAAAATCAATAAAAAGTTTTTGGAAAAACTTTGGCGAAATTTTTACGTCGCTGGAAAGGCCTGTTAATTTCCTAATCACCACTGCAAACCGCAACCAATTTCGAGGCTTTGTTGCGGAAATATCGCCATCAACACAATTTTGAAGGTTGGATCGAAGTACACAAAGTAATATCATTTTCGATGTGAATATTTCGAGAACCAAAGGTGGCAAAATTTTTTGATTTATATCAGCGGAAAGGCCTGTTAATTTTCTATACGAAACTGAAAACTACAACCCCTTACAAGGCTTGGTTGCGGAAATATCGTTATCCAAAGCCCTTTTTTGGGTGCATCGAAATACAGTAATTTGACTTTGGATGCGAATATTTCGAGAACCAAACCTCCAAGAGTATTTTGGTTTGGAGTTTTAGAAAGCTCTTGAAAATTTAACTAATAGTTTTGGAAACCGCAACCCATTTCGAGGCTCGATTACGGAAATATCGCTATCAAAACTCAAATGCTTTTGAACGTTTTGGACAGAAATTCAGTAAAATCGAACAATACTTTAGATGAAAATATTTCGAGAACCAGACCTTCCACACGCTTTTGGCTTAGACGTGCGGATAGAGTTTGAAAAGACCTTTCTTTTGATGTATAGCTCGATGGGTTTTGGAAACATTTTTTAAAAGCTGAAAAAAAGATGCAAGGGGTTAGTCCATCATTTTTTTCAAAAATCAATAAAAAGTTTTTGGAAAAACTTTGGCGAAATTTTTACGTCGCTGGAAAGGCCTGTTAATTTCCTAATCACCACTGCAAACCGCAACCAATTTCGAGGCTTTGTTGCGGAAATATCGCCATCAACACAATTTTGAAGGTTGGATCGAAGTACACAAAGTAATATCATTTTCGATGTGAATATTTCGAGAACCAAAGGTGGCAAAATTTTTTGATTTATATCAGCGGAAAGGCCTGTTAATTTTCTATACGAAACTGAAAACTACAACCCCTTACAAGGCTTGGTTGCGGAAATATCGTTATCCAAAGCCCTTTTCAGGGTGCATCGAAATACAGTAATTTGACTTTGGATGCGAATATTTCGAGAACCAAACCTCCAAGAGTATTTTGGTTTGGAGTTTTAGGAAGCTCTTGAAAATTTAACTAATAGTTTTGGAAACCGCAACCAATTTCGAGGCTCGATTACGGAAATATCGCTATCAAAACTCAAATGCTTTTGAACGTTTTGGACAGAACTTCAGTAAAATCGAACAATACTTTAGATGAAAATATTTCGAGAACCAGACCTTCCACACGCTTTTGGCTTAGACGTGCGGATAGAGTTTGAAAAGACCTTTCTTTTGATGTATAGCTCGATGGGTTTTGGAAACATTTTTTAAAAGCCGAAAAAAAGATGCAAGGGGTTAGTCCATCATTTTTTTCAAAAATCAATAAAAAGTTTTTGGAAAAACTTTGGCGAAATTTTTACGTCGCTGGAAAGGCCTGTTAATTTCCTAATCACCACTGCAAACCGCAACCAATTTCGAGGCTTTGTTGCGGAAATATCGCCATCAACACAATTTTGAAGGTTGGATCGAAGTACACAAAGTAATATCATTTTCGATGTGAATATTTCGAGAACCAAAGGTGGCAAAATTTTTTGATTTATATCAGCGGAAAGGCCTGTTAATTTTCTATACGAAACTGAAAACTACAACCCCTTACAAGGCTTGGTTGCGGAAATATCGTTATCCAAAGCCCTTTTTTGGGTGCATCGAAATACAGTAATTTGACTTTGGATGCGAATATTTCGAGAACCAAACCTCCAAGAGTATTTTGGTTTGGAGTTTTAGAAAGCTCTTGAAAATTTAACTAATAGTTTTGGAAACCGCAACCCATTTCGAGGCTCGATTACGGAAATATCGCTATCAAAACTCAAATGCTTTTGAACGTTTTGGACAGAAATTCAGTAAAATCGAACAATACTTTAGATGAAAATATTTCGAGAACCAGACCTTCCACACGCTTTTGGCTTAGACGTGCGGATAGAGTTTGAAAAGACCTTTCTTTTGATGTATAGCTCGATGGGTTTTGGAAACATTTTTTAAAAGCTGAAAAAAAGATGCAAGGGGTTAGTCCATCATTTTTTTCAAAAATCAATAAAAAGTTTTTGGAAAAACTTTGGCGAAATTTTTACGTCGCTGGAAAGGCCTGTTAATTTCCTAATCACCACTGCAAACCGCAACCAATTTCGAGGCTTTGTTGCGGAAATATCGCCATCAACACAATTTTGAAGGTTGGATCGAGTACACAAAGTAATATCATTTTCGATGTGAATATTTCGAGAACCATAGGTGGCAAAATTTTTTGATTTATACCAGCGGAAAGGCCTGTTAATTTTCTATACGAAACTGAAAACTACAACCCCTTACAAGGCTTGGTTGCGGAAATATCGTTATCCAAAGCCCTTTTTTGGGTGCATCGAAATACAGTAATTTGACTTTGGATGCGAATATTTCGAGAACCAAACCTCCAAGAGTATTTTGGTTTGGAGTTTTAGAAAGCTCTTGAAAATTTAACTAATAGTTTTGGAAACCGCAACCCATTTCGAGGCTCGATTACGGAAATATCGCTATCAAAACACAAATGCTTTTGAACGTTTTGGACAGAAATTCAGTAAAATCGAACAATACTTTAGATGAAAATATTTCGAGAACCAGACCTTCCACACGCTTTTGGCTTAGACGTGCGGATAGAGTTTGAAAAGACCTTTCTTTTGATGTATAGCTCGATGGGTTTTGGAAACATTTTTTAAAAGCTGAAAAAAAGATGCAAGGGGTTAGTCCATCATTTTTTTCAAAAATCAATAAAAAGTTTTTGGAAAAACTTTGGCGAAATTTTGACGTCGCTGGAAAGGCCTGTTAATTTCCTAATTACCACTGCAAACCGCAACCAATTTCGAGGCTTTGTTGCGGAAATATCGCCATCAACACAATTTTGAAGGTTGGATCGAAGTACACAAAGTAATATCATTTTGGATGTGAATATTTCGAGAACCAAAGGTGGCAAAATTTTTTGATTTATATCAGCGGAAAGGCCTGTTAATTTTCTATACGAAACTGAAAACTACAACCCCTTACAAGGCTTGGTTGCGGAAATATCGTTATCCAAAGCCCTTTTCAGGGTGCATCGAAATACAGTAATTTGACTTTGGATGCGAATATTTCGAGAACCAAACCTCCAAGAGTATTTTGGTTTGGAGTTTTAGGAAGCTCTTGAAAATTTAACTAATAGTTTTGGAAACCGCAACCAATTTCGAGGCTCGATTACGGAAATATCGCTATCAAAACTCAAATGCTTTTGAACGTTTTGGACAGAACTTCAGTAAAATCGAACAATACTTTAGATGAAAATATTTCGAGAACCAGACCTTCCACACGCTTTTGGCTTAGACGTGCGGATAGAGTTTGAAAAGACCTTTCTTTTGATGTATAGCTCGATGGGTTTTGGAAACATTTTTTAAAAGCCGAAAAAAAGATGCAAGGGGTTAGTCCATCATTTTTTTCAAAAATCAATAAAAAGTTTTTGGAAAAACTTTGGCGAAATTTTTACGTCGCTGGAAAGGCCTGTTAATTTCCTAATCACCACTGCAAACCGCAACCAATTTCGAGGCTTTGTTGCGGAAATATCGCCATCAACACAATTTTGAAGGTTGGATCGAAGTACACAAAGTAATATCATTTTCGATGTGAATATTTCGAGAACCAAAGGTGGCAAAATTTTTTGATTTATATCAGCGGAAAGGCCTGTTAATTTTCTATACGAAACTGAAAACTACAACCCCTTACAAGGCTTGGTTGCGGAAATATCGTTATCCAAAGCCCTTTTTTGGGTGCATCGAAATACAGTAATTTGACTTTGGATGCGAATATTTCGAGAACCAAACCTCCAAGAGTATTTTGGTTTGGAGTTTTAGAAAGCTCTTGAAAATTTAACTAATAGTTTTGGAAACCGCAACCCATTTCGAGGCTCGATTACGGAAATATCGCTATCAAAACACAAATGCTTTTGAACGTTTTGGACAGAAATTCAGTAAAATCGAACAATACTTTAGATGAAAATATTTCGAGAACCAGACCTTCCACACGCTTTTGGCTTAGACGTGCGGATAGAGTTTGAAAAGACCTTTCTTTTGATGTATAGCTCGATGGGTTTTGGAAACATTTTTTAAAAGCCGAAAAAAAGATGCAAGGGGTTAGTCCATCATTTTTTTCAAAAATCAATAAAAAGTTTTTGGAAAAACTTTGGCGAAATTTTGACGTCGCTGGAAAGGCCTCTTAATTTCCTAATCACCACTGCAAACCGCAACCAATTTCGAGGCTTTGTTGCGGAAATATCGCCATCAACACAATTTTGAAGGTTGGATCGAAGTACACAAAGTAATATCATTTTGGATGTGAATATTTCGAGAACCAAAGGTGGCAAAATTTTTTGATTTATATCAGCGGAAAGGCCTGTTAATTTTCTATACGAAACTGAAAACTACAACCCCTTACAAGGCTTGGTTGCGGAAATATCGTTATCCAAAGCCCTTTTCAGGGTGCATCGAAATACAGTAATTTGACTTTGGATGCGAATATTTCGAGAACCAAACCTCCAAGAGTATTTTGGTTTGGAGTTTTAGGAAGCTCTTGAAAATTTAACTAATAGTTTTGGAAACCGCAACCAATTTCGAGGCTCGATTACGGAAATATCGCTATCAAAACTCAAATGCTTTTGAACGTTTTGGACAGAACTTCAGTAAAATCGAACAATACTTTAGATGAAAATATTTCGAGAACCAGACCTTCCACACGCTTTTGGCTTAGACGTGCGGATAGAGTTTGAAAAGACCTTTCTTTTGATGTATAGCTCGATGGGTTTTGGAAACATTTTTTAAAAGCTGAAAAAAAGATGCAAGGGGTTAGTCCATCATTTTTTTCAAAAATCAATAAAAAGTTTTTGGAAAAACTTTGGCGAAATTTTGACGTCGCTGGAAAGGCCTGTTAATTTCCTAATCACCACTGCAAACCGCAACCAATTTCGAGGCTTTGTTGCGGAAATATCGCCATCAACACAATTTTGAAGGTTGGATCGAAGTACACAAAGTAATATCATTTTGGATGTGAATATTTCGAGAACCAAAGGTGGCAAAATTTTTTGATTTATATCAGCGGAAAGGCCTGTTAATTTTCTATACAAAACTGAAAACTACAACCCCTTACAAGGCTTGGTTGCGGAAATATCGTTATCCAAAGCCCTTTTTAGGGTGCATATAAATACAGTAATTTGACTTTGGATGCGAATATTTCGAGAACCAAACCTCCAAGAGTATTTTGGTTTGGAGTTTTAGAAAGCTCTTGAAAATTTAACTAATAGTTTTGGAAACCGCAACCCATTTCGAGGCTCGATTACGGAAATATCGCTATCAAAACACAAATGCTTTTGAACGTTTTGGACAGAAATTCAGTAAAATCGAACAATACTTTAGATGAAAATATTTCGAGAACCAGACCTTCCACACGCTTTTGGCTTAGACGTGCGGATAGAGTTTGAAAAGACCTTTCTTTTGATGTATAGCTCGATGGGTTTTGGACACATTTTTTAAAAGCCGAAAAAAAGATGCAAGGGGTTAGTCCATCATTTTTTTCAAAAATCAATAAAAAGTTTTTGGAAAAACTTTGGCGAAATTTTGACGTCGCTGGAAAGGCCTGTTAATTTCCTAATCACCACTGCAAACCGCAACCAATTTCGAGGCTTTGTTGCGGAAATATCGCCATCAACACAATATTGAAGGTTGGATCGAAGTACACAAAGTAATATCATTTTCGATGTGAATATTTCGAGAACCAAAGGTGGCAACATTTTTTGATTTATATCAGCGGAAAGGCCTGTTAATTTTCTATACGAAACTGAAAACTACAACCCCTTACAAGGCTTGGTTGAGGAAATATCGTTATCCAAAGCCCTTTTTAGGGTGCATCGAAATACAGTAATTTGACTTTGGATGCGAATATTTCGAGAACCAAACCTCCAAGAGTATTTTGGTTTGGAGTTTTAGGAAGCTCTTGAAAATTTAACTAATAGTTTTGGAAACCGCAACCCATTTCGAGGCTCGATTTCGGAAATATCGCTATCAAAACTCAAATGCTTTTGAACGTTTTGGACAGAAATTCAGTAAAATCGAACAATACTTTAGATGAAAATATTTCGAGAACCAGACCTTCCACACGCTTTTGGCTTAGACGTGCGGATAGAGTTTGAAAAGACCTTTCTTTTGATGTATAGCTCGATGGGTTTTGGACACATTTTTTAAAAGCCGAAAAAAAGATGCAAGGGGTTAGTCCATCATTTTTTTCAAAAATCAATAAAAAGTTTTTGGAAAAACTTTGGCGAAATTTTGACGTCGCTGGAAAGGCCTGTTAATTTCCTAATCACCACTGCAAACCGCAACCAATTTCGAGGCTTTGTTGCGGAAATATCGCCATCAACACAATATTGAAGGTTGGATCGAAGTACACAAAGTAATATCATTTTCGATGTGAATATTTCGAGAACCAAAGGTGGCAACATTTTTTGATTTATATCAGCGGAAAGGCCTGTTAATTTTCTATACGAAACTGAAAACTACAACCCCTTACAAGGCTTGGTTGAGGAAATATCGTTATCCAAAGCCCTTTTTAGGGTGCATCGAAATACAGTAATTTGACTTTGGATGCGAATATTTCGAGAACCAAACCTCCAAGAGTATTTTGGTTTGGAGTTTTAGAAAGCTCTTGAAAATTTAACTAATAGTTTTGGAAACCGCAACCCATTTCGAGGCTCGATTACGGAAATATCGCTATCAAAACACAAATGCTTTTGAACGTTTTGGACAGAAATTCAGTAAAATCGAACAATACTTTAGATGAAAATATTTCGAGAACCAGACCTTCCACACGCTTTTGGCTTAGACGTGCGGATAGAGTTTGAAAAGACCTTTCTTTTGATGTATAGCTCGATGGGTTTTGGAAACATTTTTTAAAAGCCGAAAAAAAGATGCAAGGGGTTAGTCCATCATTTTTTTCAAAAATCAATAAAAAGTTTTTGGAAAAACTTTGGCGAAATTTTGACGTCGCTGGAAAGGCCTCTTAATTTCCTAATCACCACTGCAAACCGCAACCAATTTCGAGGCTTTGTTGCGGAAATATCGCTTTTACGTCGCTGGAAAGGCCTGTTAATTTCCTAATCACCACTGCAAACCGCAACCAATTTCGAGGCTTTGTTGCGGAAATATCGCCATCAACACAATTTTGAAGGTTGGATCGAAGTACACAAAGTAATATCATTTTCGATGTGAATATTTCGAGAACCATAGGTGGCAAAATTTTTTGATTTATATCAGCGGAAAGGCCTGTTAATTTTCTATACGAAACTGAAAACTACAACCCCTTACAAGGCTTGGTTGCGGAAATATCCTTATCCAAAGCCCTTTTTTGGGTGCATCGGAATACAGTAATTTGACTTTGGATGCGAATATTTCGAGAACCTCCAAGAGTATTTTGGTTTGGAGTTTTAGAAAGCTCTTGAAAATTTAACTAATAGTTTTGGAAACCGCAACCAATTTCGAGGCTCGATTACGGAAATATCGCTATCAAAACTCAAATGCTTTTGAACGTTTTGGACAGAAATTCAGTAAAATCGAACAATACTTTAGATGAAAATATTTCGAGAACCAGACCTTCCACACGCTTTTGGCTTAGACGTGCGGATAGAGTTTGAAAAGACCTTTTTTTTGATGTATAGCTCGATGGGTTTTGGAAACATTTTTTAAAAGCCGAAAAAAAGATGCAAGGGGTTAGTCCATCATTTTTTTCAAAAATCAATAAAAAGTTTTTGGAAAAACTTTGGCGAAATTTTTACGTCGCTGGAAAGGCCTGTTAATTTCCTAATTACCACTGCAAACCGCAACCAATTTCGAGGCTTTGTTGCGGAAATATCGCCATCAACACAATTTTGAAGGTTGGATCGAAGTACACAAAGTAATATCATTTTCGATGTGAATATTTCGAGAACCATAGGTGGAAAAATTTTTTGATTTATATCAGCGGAAAGGCCTGTTAATTTTCTATACGAAACTGAAAACTACAACCCCTTACAAGGCTTGGTTGCGGAAATATCGTTATCCAAAGCCCTTTTTTGGGTGCATCGAAATACAGTAATTTGACTTTGGATGCGAATATTTCGAGAACCTCCAAGAGTATTTTGGTTTGGAGTTTTAGAAAGCTCTTGAAAATTTAACTAATAGTTTTGGAAACCGCAACCCATTTCGAGGCTCGATTTCGGAAATATCGCTATCAAAACTCAAATGCTTTTGAACGTTTTGGACAGAAATTCAGTAAAATCGAACAATACTTTAGATGAAAATATTTCGAGAACCAGACCTTCCACACGCTTTTGGCTTAGACGTGCGGATAGAGTTTGAAAAGACCTTTCTTTTGATGTATAGCTCGATGGGTTTTGGAAACATTTTTTAAAAGCCGAAAAAAAGATGCAAGGGGTTAGTCCATCATTTTTTTCAAAAATCAATAAAAAGTTTTTGGAAAAACTTTGGCGAAATTTTTACGTCGCTGGAAAGGCCTGTTAATTTCCTAATCACCACTGCAAACCGCAACCAATTTCGAGGCTTTGTTGCGGAAATATCGCCATCAACACAATTTTGAAGGTTGGATCGAAGTACACAAGTACAAGTAATATCATTTTCGATGTGAATATTTCGAGAACCAAAGGTGGCAAAATTTTTTGATTTATATCAGCGGAAAGGCCTGTTAATTTTCTATACGAAACTGAAAACTACAACCCCTTACAAGGCTTGGTTGCGGAAATATCGTTATCCAAAGCCCTTTTTTGGGTGCATCGAAATACAGTAATTTGACTTTGGATGCGAATATTTCGAGAACCAAACCTCCAAGAGTATTTTGGTTTGGAGTTTTAGAAAGCTCTTGAAAATTTAACTAATAGTTTTGGAAACCGCAACCCATTTCGAGGCTCGATTACGGAAATATCGCTATCAAAACTCAAATGCTTTTGAACGTTTTGGACAGAAATTCAGTAAAATCGAACAATACTTTAGATGAAAATATTTCGAGAACCAGACCTTCCACACGCTTTTGGCTTAGACGTGCGGATAGAGTTTGAAAAGACCTTTCTTTTGATGTATAGCTCGATGGGTTTTGGAAACATTTTTTAAAAGCCGAAAAAAAGATGCAAGGGGTTAGTCCATCATTTTTTTCAAAAATCAATAAAAAGTTTTTGGAAAAACTTTGGCGAAATTTTTACGTCGCTGGAAAGGCCTGTTAATTTCCTAATCACCACTGCAAACCGCAACCAATTTCGAGGCTTTGTTGCGGAAATATCGCCATCAACACAATTTTGAAGGTTGGATCGAAGTACACAAAGTAATATCATTTTCGATGTGAATATTTCGAGAACCATAGGTGCCAAAATTTTTTGATTTATACCAGCGGAAAGGCCTGTTAATTTTCTATACGAAACTGAAAACTACAACCCCTTACAAGGCTTGGTTGCGGAAATATCGTTATCCAAAGCCCTTTTCAGGGTGCATCGAAATACAGTAATTTGACTTTGGATGCGAATATTTCGAGAACCAAACCCCCAAGAGTATTTTGGTTTGGAGTTTTAGGAAGCTCTTGAAAATTTAACTAATAGTTTTGGAAACCGCAACCAATTTCGAGGCTCGATTACGGAAATATCGCTATCAAAACTCAAATGCTTTTGAACGTTTTGGACAGAACTTCAGTAAAATCGAACAATACTTTAGATGAAAATATTTCGAGAACCAGACCTTCCACACGCTTTTGGCTTAGACGTGCGGATAGAGTTTGAAAAGACCTTTCTTTTGATGTATAGCTCGATGGGTTTTGGAAACATTTTTTAAAAGCTGAAAAAAAGATGCAAGGGGTTAGTCCATCATTTTTTTCAAAAATCAATAAAAAGTTTTTGGAAAAACTTTGGCGAAATTTTGACGTCGCTGGAAAGGCCTCTTAATTTCCTAATCACCACTGCAAACCGCAACCAATTTCGAGGCTTTGTTGCGGAAATATCGCCATCAACACAATTTTGAAGGTTGGATCGAAGTACACAAAGTAATATCATTTTGGATGTGAATATTTCGAGAACCAAAGGTGGCAAAATTTTTTGATTTATATCAGCGGAAAGGCCTGTTAATTTTATATACGAAACTGAAAACTACAACCCCTTACAAGGCTTGGTTGCGGAAATATCGTTATCCAAAGCCCTTTTTAGGGTGCATATAAATACAGTAATTTGACTTTGGATGCGAATATTTCGAGAACCAAACCTCCAAGAGTATTTTGGTTTGGAGTTTTAGAAAGCTCTTGAAAATTTAACTAATAGTTTTGGAAACCGCAACCCATTTCGAGGCTCGATTACGGAAATATCGCTATCAAAACTCAAATGCTTTTGAACGTTTTGGACAGAAATTCAGTAAAATCGAACAATACTTTAGATGAAAATATTTCGAGAACCAGACCTTCCACACGCTTTTGGCTTAGACGTGCGGATAGAGTTTGAAAAGACCTTTTTTTTGATGTATAGCTCGATGGGTTTTGGAAACATTTTTTAAAAGCCGAAAAAAAGATGCAAGGGGTTAGTCCATCATTTTTTTCAAAAATCAATAAAAAGTTTTTGGAAAAACTTTGGCGAAATTTTTACGTCGCTGGAAAGGCCTGTTAATTTCCTAATTACCACTGCAAACCGCAACCAATTTCGAGGCTTTGTTGCGGAAATATCGCCATCAACACAATTTTGAAGGTTGGATCGAAGTACACAAAGTAATATCATTTTGGATGTGAATATTTCGAGAACCAAAGGTGGCAAAATTTTTTGATTTATATCAGCGGAAAGGCCTGTTAATTTTCTATACGAAACTGAAAACTACAACCCCTTACAAGGCTTGGTTGCGGAAATATCGTTATCCAAAGCCCTTTTTTGGGTGCATCGAAATACAGTAATTTGACTTTGGATGCGAATATTTCGAGAACCAAACCTCCAAGAGTATTTTGGTTTGGAGTTTTAGAAAGCTCTTGAAAATTTAACTAATAGTTTTGGAAACCGCAACCTATTTCGAGGCTCGATTACGGAAATATCGCTATCAAAACACAAATGCTTTTGAACGTTTTGGACAGAAATTCAGTAAAATCGAACAATACTTTAGATGAAAATATTTCGAGAACCAGACCTTCCACACGCTTTTGGCTTAGACGTGCGGATAGAGTTTGAAAAGACCTTTATTTTGATGTATAGCTCGATGGGTTTTGGAAACATTTTTTAAAAGCTGAAAAAAAGATGCAAGGGGTTAGTCCATCATTTTTTTCAAAAATCAATAAAAAGTTTTTGGAAAAACTTTGGCGAAATTTTGACGTCGCTGGAAAGGCCTGTTAATTTCCTAATCACCACTGCAAACCGCAACCAATTTCGAGGCTTTGTTGCGGAAATATCGCCATCAACACAATTTTGAAGGTTGGATCGAAGTACACAAAGTAATATCATTTTGGATGTGAATATTTCGAGAACCAAAGGTGGCAAAATTTTTTGATTTATATCAGCGGAAAGGCCTGTTAATTTTCTATACGAAACTGAAAACTACAACCCCTTACAAGGCTTGGTTGCGGAAATATCGTTATCCAAAGCCCTTTTTTGGGTGCATCGAAATACAGTAATTTGACTTTGGATGCGAATATTTCGAGAACCTCCAAGAGTATTTTGGTTTGGAGTTTTAGAAAGCTCTTGAAAATTTAACTAATAGTTTTGGAAACCGCAACCCATTTCGAGGCTCGATTTCGGAAATATCGCTATCAAAACTCAAATGCTTTAGAACGTTTTGGACAGAAATTCAGTAAAATCGAACAATACTTTAGATGAAAATATTTCGAGAACCAGACCTTCCACACGCTTTTGGCTTAGACGTGCGGATAGAGTTTGAAAAGACCTTTCTTTTGATGTATAGCTCGATGGGTTTTGGAAACATTTTTTAAAAGCCGAAAAAAAGATGCAAGGGGTTAGTCCATCATTTTTTTCAAAAATCAATAAAAAGTTTTTGGAAAAACTTTGGCGAAATTTTTACGTCGCTGGAAAGGCCTGTTAATTTCCTAATCACCACTGCAAACCGCAACCAATTTCGAGGCTTTGTTGCGGAAATATCGCCATCAACACAATTTTGAAGGTTGGATCGAAGTACACAAAGTAATATCATTTTCGATGTGAATATTTCGAGAACCAAAGGTGGCAAAATTTTTTGATTTATATCAGCGGAAAGGCCTGTTAATTTTCTATACGAAACTGAAAACTACAACCCCTTACAAGGCTTGGTTGCGGAAATATCGTTATCCAAAGCCCTTTTCAGGGTGCATCGAAATACAGTAATTTGACTTTGGATGCGAATATTTCGAGAACCAAACCTCCAAGAGTATTTTGGTTTGGAGTTTTAGAAAGCTCTTGAAAATTTAACTAATAGTTTTGGAAACCGCAACCCATTTCGAGGCTCGATTACGGAAATATCGCTATCAAAACACAAATGCTTTTGAACGTTTTGGACAGAAATTCAGTAAAATCGAACAATACTTTAGATGAAAATATTTCGAGAACCAGACCTTCCACACGCTTTTGGCTTAGACGTGCGGATAGAGTTTGAAAAGACCTTTCTTTTGATGTATAGCTCGATGGGTTTTGGAAACATTTTTTAAAAGCCGAAAAAAAGATGCAAGGGGTTAGTCCATCATTTTTTTCAAAAATCAATAAAAAGTTTTTGGAAAAACTTTGGCGAAATTTTGACGTCGCTGGAAAGGCCTCTTAATTTCCTAATCACCACTGCAAACCGCAACCAATTTCGAGGCTTTGTTGCGGAAATATCGCCATCAACACAATTTTGAAGGTTGGATCGAAGTACACAAAGTAATATCATTTTGGATGTGAATATTTCGAGAACCAAAGGTGGCAAAATTTTTTGATTTATATCAGCGGAAAGGCCTGTTAATTTTCTATACAAAACTGAAAACTACAACCCCTTACAAGGCTTGGTTGCGGAAATATCGTTATCCAAAGCCTTTTTTTGGGTGCATCGAAATACAGTAATTTGACTTTGGATGCGAATATTTCGAGAACCA
This sequence comes from Leucozona laternaria, assembly GCA_932273885.2. NCBI lineage: Eukaryota > Metazoa > Arthropoda > Insecta > Diptera > Syrphidae > Leucozona > Leucozona laternaria. The sequence continues at coordinate 46,348,830 of OW026367.1, forward strand.
AACCTCCAAGAGTATTTTGGTTTGGAGTTTTAGAAAGCTCTTGAAAATTTAACTAATAGTTTTGGAAACCGCAACCAATTTCGAGGCTCGATTACGGAAATATCGCTATCAAAACACAAATGCTTTTGAACGTTTTGGACAGAAATTCAGTAAAATCGAACAATACTTTAGATGAAAATATTTCGAGAACCAGACCTTCCACACGCTTTTGGCTTAGACGTGCGGATAGAGTTTGAAAAGACCTTTCTTTTGATGTATAGCTCGATGGGTTTTGGAAACATTTTTTAAAAGCTGAAAAAAAGATGCAAGGGGTCCATCATTTTTTTCAAAAATCAATAAAAAGTTTTTGGAAACACTTTGGCGAAATTTTTACGTCGCTGGAAAGGCCTGTTAATTTCCTAATCACCACTGCAAACCGCAACCAATTTCGAGGCTTTGTTGCGGAAATATCGCCATCAACACAATTTTGAAGGTTGGATCGAAGTACACAAAGTAATATCATTTTCGATGTGAATATTTCGAGAACCAAAGGTGGCAAAATTTTTTGATTTATATCAGCGGAAAGGCCTGTTAATTTTCTATACGAAACTGAAAACTACAACCCCTTACAAGGCTTGGTTGCGGAAATATCGTTATCCAAAGCCCTTTTCAGGGTGCATCGAAATACAGTAATTTGACTTTGGATGCGAATATTTCGAGAACCAAACCTCCAAGAGTATTTTGGTTTGGAGTTTTAGAAAGCTCTTGAAAATTTAACTAATAGTTTTGGAAACCGCAACCCATTTCGAGGCTCGATTACGGAAATATCGCTATCAAAACACAAATGCTTTTGAACGTTTTGGACAGAAATTCAGTAAAATCGAACAATACTTTAGATGAAAATATTTCGAGAACCAGACCTTCCACACGCTTTTGGCTTAGACGTGCGGATAGAGTTTGAAAAGACCTTTCTTTTGATGTATAGCTCGATGGGTTTTGGAAACATTTTTTAAAAGCCGAAAAAAAGATGCAAGGGGTTAGTCCATCATTTTTTTCAAAAATCAATAAAAAGTTTTTGGAAAAACTTTGGCGAAATTTTGACGTCGCTGGAAAGGCCTCTTAATTTCCTAATCACCACTGCAAACCGCAACCAATTTCGAGGCTTTGTTGCGGAAATATCGCCATCAACACAATTTTGAAGGTTGGATCGAAGTACACAAAGTAATATCATTTTGGATGTGAATATTTCGAGAACCAAAGGTGGCAAAATTTTTTGATTTATATCAGCGGAAAGGCCTGTTAATTTTCTATACGAAACTGAAAACTACAACCCCTTACAAGGCTTGGTTGCGGAAATATCGTTATCCAAAGCCCTTTTTAGGGTGCATATAAATACAGTAATTTGACTTTGGATGCGAATATTTCGAGAACCAAACCTCCAAGAGTATTTTGGTTTGGAGTTTTAGAAAGCTCTTGAAAATTTAACTAATAGTTTTGGAAACCGCAACCTATTTCGAGGCTCGATTACGGAAATATCGCTATCAAAACACAAATGCTTTTGAACGTTTTGGACAGAAATTCAGTAAAATCGAACAATACTTTAGATGAAAATATTTCGAGAACCAGACCTTCCACACGCTTTTGGCTTAGACGTGCGGATAGAGTTTGAAAAGACCTTTCTTTTGATGTATAGCTCGATGGGTTTTGGAAACATTTTTTAAAAGCCGAAAAAAAGATGCAAGGGGTTAGTCCATCATTTTTTTCAAAAATCAATAAAAAGTTTTTGGAAAAACTTTGGCGAAATTTTTACGTCGCTGGAAAGGCCTGTTAATTTCCTAATCACCACTGCAAACCGCAACCAATTTCGAGGCTTTGTTGCGGAAATATCGCCATCAACACAATTTTGAAGGTTGGATCGAAGTACACAAAGTAATATCATTTTCGATGTGAATATTTCGAGAACCATAGGTGGCAAAATTTTTTGATTTATATCAGCGGAAAGGCCTGTTAATTTTCTATACGAAACTGAAAACTACAACCCCTTACAAGGCTTGGTTGCGGAAATATCGTTATCCAAAGCCCTTTTTTGGGTGCATCGAAATACAGTAATTTGACTTTGGATGCGAATATTTCGAGAACCTCCAAGAGTATTTTGGTTTGGAGTTTTAGAAAGCTCTTGAAAATTTAACTAATAGTTTTGGAAACCGCAACCAATTTCGAGGCTCGATTACGGAAATATCGCTATCAAAACTCAAATGCTTTTGAACGTTTTGGACAGAAATTCAGTAAAATCGAACAATACTTTAGATGAAAATATTTCGAGAACCAGACCTTCCACACGCTTTTGGCTTAGACGTGCGGATAGAGTTTGAAAAGACCTTTCTTTTGATGTATAGCTCGATGGGTTTTGGAAACATTTTTTAAAAGCCGAAAAAAAGATGCAAGGGGTTAGTCCATCATTTTTTTCAAAAATCAATAAAAAGTTTTTGGAAAAACTTTGGCGAAATTTTTACGTCGCTGGAAAGGCCTGTTAATTTCCTAATCACCACTGCAAACCGCAACCAATTTCGAGGCTTTGTTGCGGAAATATCGCCATCAACACAATTTTGAAGGTTGGATCGAAGTACACAAAGTAATATCATTTTCGATGTGAATATTTCGAGAACCAAAGGTGGCAAAATTTTTTGATTTATATCAGCGGAAAGGCCTGTTAATTTTCTATACGAAACTGAAAACTACAACCCCTTACAAGGCTTGGTTGCGGAAATATCGTTATCCAAAGCCCTTTTCAGGGTGCATCGAAATACAGTAATTTGACTTTGGATGCGAATATTTCGAGAACCAAACCTCCAAGAGTATTTTGGTTTGGAGTTTTAGAAAGCTCTTGAAAATTTAACTAATAGTTTTGGAAACCGCAACCCATTTCGAGGCTCGATTACGGAAATATCGCTATCAAAACACAAATGCTTTTGAACGTTTTGGACAGAAATTCAGTAAAATCGAACAATACTTTAGATGAAAATATTTCGAGAACCAGACCTTCCACACGCTTTTGGCTTAGACGTGCGGATAGAGTTTGAAAAGACCTTTCTTTTGATGTATAGCTCGATGGGTTTTGGAAACATTTTTTAAAAGCCGAAAAAAAGATGCAAGGGGTTAGTCCATCATTTTTTTCAAAAATCAATAAAAAGTTTTTGGAAAAACTTTGGCGAAATTTTGACGTCGCTGGAAAGGCCTGTTAATTTCCTAATCACCACTGCAAACCGCAACCAATTTCGAGGCTTTGTTGCGGAAATATCGCCATCAACACAATTTTGAAGGTTGGATCGAAGTACACAAAGTAATATCATTTTCGATGTGAATATTTCGAGAACCAAAGGTGGCAAAATTTTTTGATTTATATCAGCGGAAAGGCCTGTTAATTTTCTATACGAAACTGAAAACTACAACCCCTTACAAGGCTTGGTTGCGGAAATATCGTTATCCAAAGCCCCTTTTAGGGTGCATCGAAATACAGTAATTTGACTTTGGATGCGAATATTTCGAGAACCAAACCTCCAAGAGTATTTTGGTTTGGAGTTTTAGAAAGCTCTTGAAAATTTAACTAATAGTTTTGGAAACCGCAACCCATTTCGATTACGGAAATATCGCTATCAAAACTCCAATACTTTTGAACGTTTTGGACAGAAATTCAGTAAAATCGAACAATACTTTAGATGAAAATATTTCGAGAACCAGACCTTCCACACGCTTTTGGCTTAGACGTGCGGATAGAGTTTGAAAAGACCTTTCTTTTGATGTATAGCTCGATGGGGTTTGGAAACATTTTTTAAAAGCTGAAAAAAAGATACATTCAAAAATCAATAAAAAGTTTTTGGAAAAACTTTGGCGAAATTTTGACGTCGCTGGAAAGGCCTGTTAATTTCCTAATCACCACTGCAAACCGCAACCAATTTCGAGGCTTTGTTGCGGAAATATCGCCATCAACACAATATTGAAGGTTGGATCGAAGTACACAAAGTAATATCATTTTCGATGTGAATATTTCGAGAACCAAAGGTGGCAACATTTTTTGATTTATATCAGCGGAAAGGCCTGTTAATTTTCTATACGAAACTGAAAACTACAACCCCTTACAAGGCTTGGTTGAGGAAATATCGTTATCCAAAGCCCTTTTTAGGGTGCATCGAAATACAGTAATTTGACTTTGGATGCGAATATTTCGAGAACCAAACCTCCAAGAGTATTTTGGTTTGGAGTTTTAGGAAGCTCTTGAAAATTTAACTAATAGTTTTGGAAACCGCAACCCATTTCGAGGCTCGATTACGGAAATATCGCTATCAAAACACAAATGCTTTTGAACGTTTTGGACAGAAATTCAGTAAAATCGAATAATACTTTAGATTAAAATATTTCGAGAACCAGACCTTCCACACGCTTTTGGCTTAGACGTGCGGATAGAGTTTGAAAAGACCTTTCTTTTGATGTATAGCTCGATGGGTTTTGGAAACATTTTTTAAAAGCTGAAAAAAAGATGCAAGGGGTTAGTCCATCATTTTTTTCAAAAATCAATAAAAAGTTTTTGGAAAAACTTTTAGGGTGCATCGAAATACAGTAATTTGGCTTTGGATGCGAATATTTCGAGAACCAAACCTCCAAGAGTATTTTGGTTTGGAGTTTTAGAAAGCTCTTGAAAATTTAACTAATAGTTTTGGAAACCGCAACCCATTTCGAGGCTCGATTACGGAAATATCGCTATCAAAACACAAATGCTTTTGAACGTTTTGGACAGAAATTCAATAAAATCGAATAATACTTTAGATGAAAATATTTCCAGAACCAGACCTTCCACACGCTTTTGGCTTAGACGTGCGGATAGAGTTTGAAAAGACCTTTCTTTTGATGTATAGCTCGATGGGTTTTGGAAACATTTTTTTAAAAGACAGACCAACCGAAAGAATGAAATTAGTCCAAATTGAATGGCTACATGAAATTTGGCCCTAATGAAATATGGCCATAAACAAAAAATTGCTCCAAATATTTATATGAAAAGCAACAACTACAACCAAAAGATTAAGTTGTGTATATTGGGGTGATTTTTTTATGTTTTTGAGGTCATTTTTCATTTTGAATTTTGGGGTAATTTTTTATAATGAAAAATTGCCCAAAATCAAATGAAAAATAGCCCCAAAAATTCTTTCAAATTACAAAAATGCCTCAAAACAAACATGAAACATGGCGCCATTTTTTCGAACGAAAAAATTTAATGATCGTTTTTAATTTTGAAAAGCTGATTAAATAATCGCACACAAAAATCGAGCGATTTTAGTGTACGATTGTTTAATCAAATTTGTATAGAAAAACTAGAATGCTCTTTTTATAAACTGAAAAAAGGCCCTAAAATATGAAAAATCTCAAAATTAACCAATTTGTCACATTACATTTTTTGGGGCCATTTTTCATAATTCATTTTTGGGCTTTTTTCATTATTTTGGGATTTGAAAATGGTGCAATTCCTCATTATGAAAAAAAATTTCATTTTTTATTTGGGGCAAATTTCATGTAGCCGAATTGAATGTAAGGATTGTTTACTTTTTGGCATTTTTTAATTTAGTCGTTGGAATTTGAAAAAAAAATGTTAGTTTGAAGTTTTTATGATAAAATTAAATATGTATTTCAGTATAAACAAGTTTACATGTTTCAAATCTGCCAGGCGTCCCCGATGCTTCATATTTTGCTCATATCGCATCTAACTCCAAATTGGCGTCACTAGGGGCGTAATACAAATTCATATATCCAAATACCAAAAACAGGACTATTAGATTATTGAATGTAGGAACTGCCAATATTTTATTCACTAAAATGGGTCATTTTAGTGTTAAATGAGCAAACAAAATACTGTAGTACACTATAGTGTAGTAGATAATCCCTAACGTCGACTTGTTTCTCTCTTTATGTTCTTTGGTACATTTTGTAAAAATTGGGCTATACCATTAGATCCTCATTATCTTTTCTGGTAACGATTCCTTGAAGTTTTAATTTAGTCAATTATTTTATTCTCGTCTTTTTTGAAAGCACGATTATACTTGAATGCGAATTGAAATAAAAATTGAAGTTATACCTACATTAAAAAATCTCGGGATTTTTTTGATAAGATCATGGCGTTATGTTTGTTTCGAGACAAATTTATTCTTCCTTCTCGTGCCTACCTATTATCTAGGCTCAAGAATCAACATAATAAAACGGAATCCCAAAGAAAATTTCCAAACAATTTTAGTTTTAAGTGATAATTTGCTTTCTTTTCACTTACGCCGTCATATCCTTTTAAGACAAATTTTTGAAAATTCTCTTACTTGACGTATTAATACAAAAACAAAAAACGAAGAAATTTAATGAATAGTTACAGGACAATCATGATAAGTGGATGAAATTAATAACTTTAAAATTATTTAAGGCCATGGGAAACCAGAACAACTGCTGTTGAACTTCTTTACATTCGCCGGTTCTTATTAGGTATATGCAGACGCAATTATGTTTAATTGGAGTCATGAGAGTCAATGCATCTGTAGGTGTTATACTACAGACTACAGTAAATATTTCATGTAAACATTAATATCTTAAATATTTGGTTAGTTATAAAACTAAATAAATAACTTACAATAAATGTCGGTAGCTGGTACATATAAGTCATATTGCATTCATTTGATTCCACATTTAAAAGTATATTTAATATTCCATATAAGAAACAGCAGAGACTTGATAATGCAATTATAACTACTAAATGCTTGTACATTTTTAAAAGATTTATTTTTTATTATCGTATTATTTATTTCTGAATAGACACAAAAAAAGAACCTCCATTCACTTGGGAATTGAATTTACAATTAGAGTTTAGTTTTTTACAAATGCAAAGGCGAACTGGTGAACCAAAAACCAAATACCAAAGACCCTAAAAAAATTACTTTCTTCTGTTTTGTATTTTTGATGGGATTATTCAACTTTCGAAAACAGCTGTTTGAATTGAAGTCTGCGGAATTTAATAAAAATGAAACTGAAATGAAAAATAAATACAGGAATGTAAGTGAGGACATTATGACTTTAATTATAAATTTTATGTACAATTGTACATGACTACCTACATAAGTTTACTAAAAAGACTTGAGGTGTGTGGAAGACTGGAAGAATACACACTACAATAACACTTCAAATAGGTCTTGGAACAATATTTTGGTTGTTAGGGGAGTGCAAAGAAAAAAGGGTATATTCCGTACCCATGAGGTACCTAGCCATACGGGTGAGTACTAGCTACCGAATTGCAATACATTCAAATTTGTTTACAAAAACACAGAAACTTTACCAACTCGCTCCGAGTAATTTGATGGTTTAAGCCACAGATTAGCCACATGAAGATGAGAATCCCCTGAGCCATTTTAATTTGCCTACAAGCTTGAACTGGCAGTTATCTCACATATAGAAAGTAGGGATCTTCACACACCCGGTTAAATTGTTGTTGCAAATCACATCTATTCATCGACGCGGGAAAAAATTACAAATACAACAATGTAAACAAATGGGTTTTGGAGGGTGAAACGTACGAAACATTCTCATCTTCATATGGCTAATCTGTGGTTTAAGCATCTAGCCAACTCGCTCACCTCCGTGGCCACACGAGTCAGGTGGTAGCCAGTCGCAATACACTAAAATCTTTTTAAGCACGTACCCTTATGTTCATTATTGCCGTGTTGGTCCATTTTGTTCTATTATCATCCCATTTCTGTTATTTTCAGTTTTGACGTTTGGTTGCTTGCCGATTGAACTCTTTGAAATTCAATCTGTTTTTGCTTCAATCATAATCATAAATTCTTATTCTTCAATTTTGTTTGTTTAAACCGATAATTTGGTGTTGTTTTGTTTCATAAATTTTAAAGTTAGAAATTAGAAAGTAGTTCTACTTATTATTTTGTTTCTCGAATTCATTAAACTTTTAATTAAATATTATAAATATTCTATAAAAAGGATATCCATTCAATTTGAAATAGAACAAATGGACACAAATTTAAGGATCATAGAACTTGTGCAAAGAAGACCGGTGCTGTACACCAGGTGCAATGATTTTCCTAGACGAACACATCAATGGAAAGAAGTAGCTGATATTCTTAAAACTGATGGTAAACAATCAATCATTTACTTTCTAATTTTTGATTCATTCAGATTTTGAACAATATTTCATTAAGTTCCTTTAGTTAAAAGTCGCTGGCATCTACTGAGAGCTAGATTTATGGCGGAATACTCGTCAGTTTTAAAAGGAAACCGCACCACATTCAAGTATTTAAGTGAAATGTCCTTTCTTTCGAATCACATTAACCTTGACGCTTTTGAAATGTACTCTAAGGAAAACGATCAATTCAGAACAGAACCCGAGTTTAATATTACAGAAAAAGACCTTGAGGATGCGAGTGATGACGATTCTACTAGCGAATTTATTGAATTAGAACTTGATGTTGAAAGTCACAGAGAATTGGCTCAGATTCCATTTGGTGCTTCAGAAGAAGTCAATCAAAACGAATATGTAGAACCAATTTACATTGATGAGTTCTCTAACTCGTCACATCCACAAGAGGAAGCAGAAATGTCTCCAAACAATAAGCAAAAACAGCAACAAGTAGAAATGTTCATAGAAGCCTCAGCTTCACCGCCAGAGTTAGCGGTGGCGGCAGTGGTGACGGATAGCAAAAACGCAATTGTAAAAGAAGACACAGAAGATAATATTGTAAAAAAAGATGAATCAAAACCAAATGCCCATGATTCTGAAAAAAAATTAGAAAAAGATGAAACAGAAACAAATGTCCATGACTTAGAAAAACCTTGTAAAAGCGAAGCTACATGTTTACCGACAACTCCCGAACAAAAACCTATTATTTTGGAGAAATCTAGTCACAGTAAGGAGAACTATAGATGCGAAGACACTATTTTTGGTGAATTAGTAACGGCAACATTGCGCCAAATGCAAACCGATAAAAAAAAGACAGTTAAAAGAGAAATAATGAATTTACTTTTTACATGAAAATTATGACTAAACAAATATCTACCTACCTACCTAAGGAATAAATAAATCTATGTAGGTATTTTTAAATGGAAATTTTGTTATTAGTGAACCGACCGATTCCCCTTTGGCTGAAACACCCTCAAATTCAATTTGAAAAAAATGTTGATAAAACATTTTTTTTTTATTTTTATTGATTTTGAGAATCTGACATTGCAGAGATATTTGGTTTTACAGGTGCAGATTGTTTTTTTTTTTTTTTTTTGTTAACATAATAATGAATATAAAAGACTAGGGCACTGCCGGCCGTGCGTCTGCCTGATAAAAACTCAATTAAAAATTAAACAAAGAATAATAAAACGCAACTATTTCTAAGTTAAGGAAAGCATGATAAATTTAATTAAAATTTATGGAATTCATTAAGAGCAATTTGTTCAATATTGTTCAAAATAAACAAAATAAATACAACGCAATTCAGACAAACTCGCAGTTTGCTCGTTTTACTTATACAATTTCGGAGAGTTGAAAAAATCCAAAGTTGATAAACTAATTTTAGAATGTCGAAAGTTGAGACAGTAAACTTCGAGTGAATAAAATCGCCCTAGGAATACCAATAGTTTTTGACTGACTTTAAACACTTGGAAAGGGTGTTCCAATTTGATTCGTTCAAAATATTTTTTTGTTTGTTCCATGGTCAATGTGAGATTACCAAAATGCAAGAGTCTTAACCCCTTTTAAACAGGACAAACGGCTACAAAATGGAAGCAATCTTCCTATGATTAAAGGTTCCAAGCCGTGCAAAGATTAGTGGCAGCATTATTTGTATGGTCCTACCATTTAAATAGAGCGAACCGGCTCTTGCTCTGCAAATTAAGGGCCCTATTATGACTCGCGAGTCACATTAAAAAATTAGCGAACGTGACTGTTTGGCATTACTGTTTGCGAATCGCCAAGTTGAAGTTCGCCTTTTATGTCAAAATCTTGGTAGTTTTGTCTTCAAATGCGAACTTCGAAGTTCGCTATTCGTAATACCGCGGAACTGATAATTCGCCAAATCGTTCGACCTGAGTCGAACGTTCGACTCGCGAGTCATAATAGGGCCCTAAAGATATCTTTTCTACACTGCATTCATCACTAAAGTAGTTGTTGTTAGCAAGATTGTGATTGAGCTCTGGATAGATAACTCTATTTATAGAAGTCATTGCTGTTGAGTGCTACAAATTGCCTTGACTAATGTGCACTGCTTCTAACAGACAATAGAGATGTTTTTTTCTAAAGCCAAAATATCTTCACATTGCGCGGCCAGTTCTGCCCCTTTATTTTCAGCTAAATTTCTTCAATCGACAATCCAATCCACCTTTGTCAAAAGCATGTTTTGCAAGTAGTAAAGGAATTCTGTAATGCGGATAGTTAAGCAATTTTATCACGTAGTCAAAATACAGTCGACTCCCTCTAAGTCGAACTTCCTCTAAGTCGAATTTCCCTCTAACTCGAATTTTTTCGCCATATTTTTGCATTCCCCTCAATTTTCCATACAAAAACCATCCTCTTAGTCGAAATCCCTCTAAGTCGAAATTCCCTCTAACTCGAATAAATGTTTTAGATTCTTGGACTATTTCCAATCCCTTTAAGTCGAATGTGTCTTTTGCACAAAAAAAAAAATCACCCTCGCGCAACTTGTATTCTTTTTTTTTATTCATATGTTATATAGGTATAAACATGAAGCACAAACACGCATGTCGCATACTCTGCTTCTTTATTGCTTCGTTTACCTACACCCTTTCCCTAAACATATTCATATTACATCTTCCTTAAAAAATATTCCATGAAGAAAATGCAAGGCAATAAGAAACAAAAAAAATTACTTAAGTTGAACACCATCTTAAAGGTTTGGGAAACTAAAAAAGAGGACTATAAAATAACTCTGCTCGATTGTGTACGCGAAGTTTCGAGGGCGTGGATACAGGATATAACTCCGTTGACAATAGAGAATTGTTTTAAAAAAGACGGCTTCAAGGACGATACATGGGATGATGAAGATGATGTTCCACTTAACCAACTCATATGTGTAACCGACGACACAAATGAAATCGAGAGGATCTGGAACAGGCTAACTGAAACTGATTACAATATTGAGGGCATGAATTGGAGGGATTATGTGGAAGTCGATGACGGTATTGTGGCCACAGAAATACCTGAACGCGAATCAATTTTGGAATCAATAAAACATGCTGCCGATGCTAACGATGATGATAGTGGAGCTGAAGATGAAGAAGTCGAAGTCGAAACAATAAATATTGATGTGCCAGAAAAGAATGAAATCGAAAATGCAATTGGAATATTGCAATCTGCGATTGAAATGACAGAAAATGTACCGGATGAGGTTCAACACTGCCTTTTCAAAATAGAGTCATTTTTTAAACGAGTGAACACTCCAACCACTTTGATGCATCAATCAAAAATTACAATTTTTTTTAATTAATTTTGTTGAAACAGTAATTTGACAAGGTATAAGAATGAATTAATGTGCCATAAAAGCTAGAAGCTTCTGTTTATTTATTTAATTTATCTATTTATTTTTTGTTTTCTTTTTTATATTCAATAAATGCTTTTAAGCAAAAAAAAATATTAATCTCTCGAATTTTTCAAAAACTCCCTCTAACTCGAACTAATTTTGACATCCCGTGAAAATTCGACTTAGAGGGAGTCGACTGATGTAGTGTATGAACAAAAAGAGTTGACAGATCTGTTTCTAGAAGCAAAATATAGTTTGGCGTGTAGGCAGGTAATTTTAAAAGTTTTTTTTTTTAATCAAAAAAAGGTTGAAGTTTCCACAGTTCATCATCACCAAACTAAAGCAACTAAAGCTCATTAAGTCATTACAGAGCGCATAACTGCTTCATAATACTCATTATTTCGCAGATATTGGAATGTATTTATTCTTCTTCTCAAAAGATGCATTTACTAAACATTTTGCCATAGCTAATTTCTTTTCCAAGTGAGACTCTAGTTTCATATTTGATTGCAAAACAATCCTTAGATATCTATCTATATTCAGAATCAACTGTAACCTCCTGCTCATCAAGGAACCAATTCTCCTTTATTCTCCGCAGTTGTGTTTTGAACGATCATGATTTTTGCAGAATTTACGTTATTTGTCCACCATTTGTTCCAAGCTATGTGGGGAAAACAAAACTATGCCATCTGCAAAAAGAAGCACTCTTACAGTAAAATCTGTGATTTGTATTCCTGCAGGGAGTTAATCAGTTATATCGTCAAGGAAAATTGCGAAAAGTATATTGCTAAGCCCACAATCTTGCTTTACTCCTGAAAATGTCTGAGAAGCGTTCAGACAAACCTGCTCCATACCACAATACCTTCTCATTCCTTTAGCAGTAGTTGGCTATTGTAGCTAGGGTGAAAATATTATCTGCAGTGAAATAGCCCTTAAGAAATCCTACTTGACATTCTCTATGAATGTTTTATCTCACAACCCATGAATTTATACGTAACTAGAGTACGAGTATGTTGGAGAATATTTTTGCAATAGCATTCATGAAGGAAATGGCTCTATAACTGCTTGCAGTATTCATACATCACCTTTTTTAAGAATTGGGTATATAATTGCATCTTTGTATGTTTTTTGGACACAGAAGCTTTTGGTTTACAGGAGCGTTTAAAATTTGCAAAGACCTTCCTTTAAAAGTTCTATTCTGAAAATCTTCACACACACAGAGTATTCGCACGTGAATTATCTCTAAAAATCGACTCTAGTAGAAGGTATATAAAAATAAACACAAATTTTCTTGACACAATAATTTTATTTAATGTTTGTTTTTTTTTTTTAATAATTTTTTTCCTTTATACATTACAAAAAATATTTTAGTATGTTTTTCCATAAACTTTTTCATTTATATTTACTTTTTTTTTAAATTTTGATGAAAATAAGATTAAAAAAAAAAACATTCATACATTCAATTTGTATTTTATTGTATTTTTAATATCAAGAAACTATTTATCTGTTGGAGAACATTTAGTTAAAAAAGCAAACTATAATAATTAACTGTAAGTAGGTACTAAACAGTTTGAGTGATGAGTGTTTTTATTTTATACAAACAAAAAATTTAACAAAATCATTAAATCAACACAATTAAAATATTCACTAAGAAAAAAATTATACATACATATTTATATAATTAATAGTACATTATTCGGTATTTAATAAAAGGTAAAATGTGCATCATAGTTGCAATAAATTGATTTACTGACTGAAAATTACTAAGTTAGGTAACATAAAAAATGTAAAGAAAATTTTTTAAAACGAAAAACATTTTTATTTAAAAAAGTTAATTATTATTTTTTTTACTAAATTTTCACTACGAAAAATATTTGAACCAAAATGGTGGCACGATTTACATTTATGTTGGTCGAAATATATTTATTATTTGCTTAGGTTTTTTATTTTTGTTCTTTTTGTTTTGTTTAAGGTTGTATGTACCCATTTGTGTATATATTTTTGTTTAATTTTAAATAAATGCAGTTAAATAGATTGTTTTATCAGCGATGAGTTACATTTATAAAAATATACATACATATAATATATGCGAAAAATACATAATTAAATTTATGGACAGGAAACATGAGTAATATTTGCTTAATGTCTTGTGAACTGAATTTTCCCCATCACAGAATCCATCGTCAGCGTCGCGTCGGTTAGATCTAGTTACGAATAACAAAAAAAAAAATCGATTGGTAGTGGGAACTAATAATTAAATATCCTGTAGGAGCCAGTAATAGCTATTGCAACTCATCCATCATTAAGTTTTAATTTATAATTTTGAGACGCTTAAAATGTAAGGCATTATTTTGATGCTGAAAGTTTATTATTTAAGTGAAGCAACAAAAACTTCAGTCTGAGCAAATCGAACACATAAAATATCACTGATCATTAAAATAATAAATGTCACTTTATGTGGACGCTTTGGCCAAAAATAATTTTTTAATCCATTAGTTTTATGTATAGGCATCAAAATAATGAAAGTTTTTGATTTCTAAACGTCTCAAAACCAGCCATTAAAAGTAATAGTCTCAATGAGAGCTATAAATGACCCCTAAGAAGTGGATCCAATAATAGTTTTTTTTTTTTGCAATTCGTAGTAGAATTTTGATTCAGAAGGACTCTGTGATATGGATGTGTATTCTATACAAAAAGGAGTAACATGAGGATTATTATTGTGCAAAAACATTGAGTTACATTTGTTTTTCTATTTATTTAGAGTGGCATTGTAAATAATAATCGATTAATTTTTTTTTTGAATTTCAGATATTAGATATACGGGGAACGGTTTAACACAAGTTATATAGTTAGTCAACTAACTAAGAGTGTCCTTGGCCAGCTTGACTATATTTTTTTGTCAGCTTACGAATAAATGACTATATGAATGTGTTGGTGGACTAAATATGTCTGTAACTTATTCTAAATATTAAAATGAAATTAATAAATATGGAAACAAGTTTTGGTGCCACTCTAATTTATGTTTTTTTTTTTTTTTATTATAAAACTATTTTTCATTTGAGGAAGAATTAACGACAAAAAATTATGTATGTTAACTTACGGTTATAAAGATTAATGAATGTAGGTACACAATATTTATTTTTTTTTTGTTTTTGTTTCATATTGTTATATTACTTTTTCTATTATGTATATATTTTGTATTTTTATTTATGTAAGTGTTTTCTTTTTTGTTTGTATATATTTAATTTATTTGCAAAAATATTTTGTTTTTATTTTTCTTTGAAAAGATTGTTTTCAGCACTTTTTGTTGTTGTTTTGTTGTATGACTGCTTATCATTCCGTTTTAATTTTGTTTTTATTTTTAAATTCTATTTTTTTTATTCAAATTTACACTTGTTTAGGGTTTTCGGCTACTGCATATTCATCATTATTGACATTGATCTTGATAGTTCGGCGGAGTTGTCGTTTTCTACAGAATTCTGTAAACTTCACGCCTTTGCTCCTGGGAGTTTGGATAGAACTTTTGATAAATCAACACCTGTTAGGGCATTGATGGTTGGTGGCAGTTGTCCACATAAACGGGCGACATCGTTTGTTATGTTATCGTTGCCACCTATTAAGACAATTTCTTCGGTTTTGGCTAATGGGGCAGCGATTTCAGCGGCGATCTTTAATAAGAAAAACAGATGTTGTTAGTTTTAAGATATACATTTTTTTTTTTAATTTGAAGAAAATGATGTTTAACTGATGATATTTGTCGTTGTAATTGATGTATGCCTAAAATGAAGGGATTTAAAAGAGTGTCGCAACATCAGGAAGAGAAAGCGTTACTGGATGAAAAAAAAAACAGACAGTGAAGAAAAGAAAATAGTCCAAGGCGGCCATTTGCCATTCGGTTTTATATAAGTTTGAAAAATATAGTGAGCTAGATGAAATATCTACTGCGGCTGCTGATATAAACAGATTTTGAGAGGTAATACAATGTGAAAGACAGAAAACTTTGCCTAATATACAAATATACACGAAAATTGATACCCTAAGGACTTAAAAAAAAAATAGATTAAGACAATAAAACCCAAGAAAGCTTTTACTATGAACTGACCAACCTGGAAAAACAATCTAGTTTCTAATGAAGGCCTATAAAGTTTTACATAGATACCAACAAGGGCCTCGCCACTATTTTGCCTTGATACAAAAAAAATTGGTTTATTTGAGATTCTATTCCGGGAATTTTCACTTACCAGTCCGATATGCTAACTACTGAGCTTATTCGCAATACAGAAGTACTCGAATTTTTCATACCATTGTACCGTGTTTATGGTTTTTGTTTTTGTTCATACCGCGTAATTCTAATGGGGAAGCTAAAGTTGGCGAAAAAGTTTTTTACTAGCAAGCGCCTCATGAGTATTTGACAAGTTTTCTTCGTCTAGATTTTCCCTGCTGTAAAATTTTAAGGGCCTTGACTTGACAAAAAGTTGCCATTTTTCTAGACAGGGAAATACATTTATTAACGTATTGTTCAGGCCAAAGCAACGAGCAACGAAATTTCTTTGATGAAAGAATCATAATTCGAGACATTTTAAAGATCACTTAACGTTGTAGCCGGTGGCGTAATGCTTAGAGCGTAGGAAGATGATGCCGGAGATCTCGATTCCCTTCGATTGCCTCGTCCACCCACTAAACTTACTAAATTTATTTATTTATTTATGACGGCTTTATGAAATAAAAACACAAATTCCCGCCTCCTAAAATAAATTAAAGTTTTACATAGATTCTGAAAGGGACTATGAAGGATGATTATCCACAACTACGTTGTCACGCAGCGAAACAATCGGGAAAACTGGTTCATTGTTGACAAGATACCTTCTAGGATGGAGTTGAAAGCTTTCACGGGAGAAGGCAATATGGCTTTAGATTTTTTAACTTTAAGAAAGGTTGAAAATCGTTAAGGTAATTATGGAGTATTGGCAAGGGAGGATTTGCACCTATTTATTTTTAATCATCGAGGTAGATTGCTAAAAATGAGTTCTTTTTAATACAGGCAATGCCATTGATTGGCATTCCTGGTGGGACACCAGATGCAGAGTTGGCGAAATTAACTACATTCCATTTTTTACTACGCATAGTTAGTTGAATAAACTATACGCTTAATTTACTACAATTTGTTACGTCTTCTACATATACGTAGTAAATACAGAAAAAAAAAAAAACAAAACAAGGTTCAAAAATTCAAAAGGAAAATTCAACGAGATCTATTTAACGAGCAAAATTGATAAAAATTTTATTGCAGGATATTTGTTATCGATTATGGAAGAACTGCACACATAGAGTGTACCAATTCGTTCGTTGTCCATTTTACCTAGAGTAAATACACCTTCAACCCAGTAACTATGCATCTTCCAGCCATTGCTTTAATGTTTTATTTTTATTTAATGAAAAACCGACTTTTTACGTCTTCTCCGTATACGTTTCACTTTTGTTTTCACCAAGCTTCGCCTTCGATGCGATTAAATCTAAAATGAATAACTGAAAACATTTGAGTTCAAACTTCAAAGTGACAGCTGTCACGTCACTCTAACAGATCATTTGACGTTTGAAACTACTACGAAGCAGACGTAACAAATTTATGGCGAATTCCTTTCAAAAAAGAAGAAAAGAAAGAAAGAATCGAATTTTTTCTAAACAGAATCGATTTTTTTTCTGTCAATTGAAAGGAATTCGTATTTCGTAAAAGAATCGATTTTTTTTTGGTTCGATTGTGTTTGTGTTACTTTATAGCTGCAATTGACGCAAAACATCAAGAAATTATTCACAAAACTATTAAGGTTGTTTGCTTTTGTTGTGAGAAAAATGTTTTACCAATAGAATCAAATAAAAGATATTAGCCAGCTTATACGGTGCCAATTTGTTGGTGCATTTTATTTGTTTGAACTTCTATTTGCACATATATTTGCACTGAAAGTCTTTAACACATCTTTCACTCGCGAAAGCTATTTTTTTTTGTCAAATTTGTGTTTGATAATGAACAACGCACAATAAATTATTTTTATAGTTTTATTGACTGAATATATTGTTGAATATTTTGTTAAATAATGTAGAATTCGTTGCAACCAAAAAATAAACAACTCGTCTTCCAAAAATTCCGCGACTTTCAATTTGACGTATTAGAAATGTCAAGTCTTCATAGTGTGTGTGCAAATCAGTGTGAAATCTTGCTAAAAACGCAAGATTTTTTTTGACAGAAAAGAATCGATTTTGTTTAGAAAAAATTCGATTTTGTTTAGAAAAAATTCGATTTCTTTGTTGTAAGGAATTCGCCATTAGTTATTTCTTAAAAGTGACAATTCGGCCAACCCTGACCAGAGGTAACTAGGGCAGAATCAGACTCAGAGGATATAAATATAAATTTATACTGCCGATCTTTTAAGTAGGATTAAATCCATCAAATGAATGTTGGTTGAAAACATAAGGCATTAAGCATGAAAAAAAGAGAGATTGGGAGATTTTGTTAAAGGCTTTGTTGGCAACTTTATTGCCATCTTCAAGTTCCAACAACAAAATTTTCATAACATCATCTACATATGTACATTAACATGAAAATAACTTACCTTAGGCAGCGATTCTAAGACAATATTCATGATAGCTGCATCTCCATATGTTTTATAAACAGCAGCCTTCATTTTCATTCTTTCAGCGTCAGCCTTTCCAACCAGTTCGATAGCATGTGCTTCAGCTTGACCGATCTTACGTATTCTTTCAGCTTCAGCTCGAGCACATTCAATAGTTTGTTCACTTTATAAGAATAGAAAAAAATTATTATAATAAAAAGAAAAATAATTTATTATTGCCAACTTACCGTTTACCTTCTGCAATTGTCTGTACACGATAACTTTCGGCTTCGGCTGGTAATCTAACTGTTGAAATAAGTTCACGATCCTTACGTTGCACCTCCTGCGATTCGATTTCGATCTGTTTCCTACGTTCGACAACTTCGATTTGAATTTCTTCGTTACGAATTCTCTGTTTAATTTTCGCTGCTTGTAATTCATATGCCAATTGTGATTCAGCTTTCTGCAAAGAAAGAATTTTTTTTAAAAAAAGCTCTTTTAAAAAAAAAAACAAAAAAACCCTGTCGTGAAAACAAAGTCCAAAAATTCCATATTCAAAGAGAAAATAATATTGAATTGAAATTCAGCTTACAATTAAGACCTAATCGATCGTATCACCATTGACTATGTTTAACGTTACCACTATAATTATATAGGTTATTCCAAAACTTACAGCTGTATTTATTTCCTGGTCGAAATTAGCTTTCTGAAGCTTGTACATTCGAGCATTGTCTTCTATTTTCGTATCCGTAGAATATTTAACATCCATGGCAGTTTTCTCGCATTCGGCTTCCCGGATGCCCGCATCACGGTTTGCTTCCGCCACTCCAGCATCGGCATCTCGCTTGACACTGGCTGTCTGAGCTTTACCCAACGATGCCAAGTATTGTACATCATCGTAGACATCCTTGATGGTAAAGGATAGAATTTCAATACCCATACGCCCAACATCAGGTGCGGCTACTTCCCTCACTAAGGCTGCAAACTGGTCGCGATCTTTGTAAACTTCTTCTACTGTAAGAGTTCCTATAAATCAAAAAAATACGAATTTTTTTTGTCAAAATAAATTCTCTTTCCAAAAATAAAACAAGGTATAACGGAATTTTCGAAATAATTTTGGGTATAAGACATTACCTTTTTACCACAATGTAAGTTATTCCCACAATCATTGAAACCTTAAATACTCCCATCCAAACGACCGACATTTCGATATTAACAAGTAGTAGGTATTTGATTCTTTTCTTTTTTATTAGAAGTTAAATGAATTCTAGTAATTTAAATTGAAAACTAAGTAAATATTCAAGTAGTCAAATAATTAAATTTATTAATCCAAGCTACTTCAGGTGGAGGAGTTGAATGCTTGTGTTCAACTGATCTGATTCAAAAATAGACAACCGCTTAAGAACTAGTTCTAATTTAATTACCTTTGTAAAGACACATGTATATACATACATAGAGGAATAATAAAGTAACGCTCTGATAAGATAATTAAAAGAACCGCAGTGCCCATTGCCGGATCTTTTTTTATACTAAAATAGGCTGTTTATAAATTATAGTTTCTGCAAAGGGGCCCTTCTTGAACCGAAATGTTTTGATTAGCATACACCACTCTATTCTTTTCGTGTTAATTCTTTTTCATGAAATACATTTTTTTTCAGTTTTCAGATACATATAAAGGGTTTTCCAATAAGAGGTGTTATTTTGAATAGCCCGTTATTTCGGTAGCTGTCACTTTTGAAGCTGTCATTTTTTGACATTTGACAAGTAGAAACTACGCCATTAATAAAAATGGAACGATACACGCTTCAACAACGCATTGAAATTATTAAAATTCACTATAAAAATGGTGAGAATTTGGCAGAGACGGTTCGTAAAACTAATACATTTTTGGGTCGTCGTGAAGCACCTTGTCGGACCGCAATACAGAAATTGGTGGACAAATTCGAGCTGTTGGGACAAGTTAGTGATGTGAAGAATAAAACCCGTGCACGTCGCTCAAGAACAACTGAGAATATTGCTGTTGTAGCCCAAAGTGTTGAAGAAAAACCCAGGTTTGTCCATTCCTCGTCGTTCTTTGGAATTAGGCATTCCACAAACGTCATTCCACCGTATTTTGCATAAAGACTTGGGTCTTAAGGCTTATAAAGTTCAGTTAACACAAGAACTCAAGCCGGCTGATCATCAACAACGTCGTGTCTTTGCTGATTGGGTCCTTGAAATGCATGAAAATGATCCGGAATTTCATCGAAAAATCATCTTGACTGATGAGGCCCATTTCCACCTCGGAGGCTACGTCAACAAGCAAAACTGTCGCATCTGGGGCTCGGAAAACCCAAGAGTTATTGTTGAAAAGCCTCTCCATTCTCAACGCGTGACTGTTTGGTGCGGTTTATGGTCCGGCGGGGTCATTGGACCTTACTTTTTCGAAAATGAGGCTGGAGCAACAGTTACGGTCAATGGATTGCGCTATCGAGAGATGATTAATGATTTTTTATGGCCGGAATTGGATGGTATTGATCTGGACAACGTTTACTTTCAACAAGACGGCGCTACGTGCCACACAAGCAATGAAACCATCGATCTTTTACGGGAAAAGTTTCCGGACCGTGTTATCTCTCGAAGAGGTGATCACAATTGGCCACCGAGATCTTGTGATTTAACACCTTGCGACTTTTTCCTTTGGGGCCACGTGAAAGCTAAGGTCTACGTCAACAGCCCAGCGTCGATTCAAGACCTCAAAGATGGAATTCGTGAGACTATCGAGGACATAGGGCAGCCACTTTGCGATTTGGTTATGGAAAATTTATTTCATGAAAAGGATATGGTCCTGTAAGCGTGGTCGTGGCGGCCATTTGGCTGATGTTGTGTTCCATTATTAACGGCATACCTTCCTCTTTATAATGAAATAAACATCCGATCATTTATCTCAAAAATGCCATTTTTTTTTGAATATCAAAATAACACCTCTTATTGGAAAACCCTTTATAATGATCATTGCTTAATTTCGATTTTGAGCTGAAAATTTTTTATGAAAACCGTTATAGTCTTGTTATTTTTTGTTTATCAATGTCAAATTCATATAACGGAAATTTCACAAATCGAAAATTTAAAAATGAATTTTGTTGGGGTTTTTCAACAGGGACGCTACAAAAGTAGAGCAACAGGGACAGCAAACGACGCCATATTTCTTTCCGCTCTTTTGACATTTCTCTTCAGTAAGGTTTGCCATTTCATGATGGAAAGATATGAGAGCCAACAACGAGTCGAAATTATTAAAATTTACTACCGAAATTCGGTGTCAGTGGCCTCAACGTTAAGAGCGCTACGTCCAATTTATGGTCGTCATAATCGTCCTTGCAGATCAACAATTGAGCGTCTAGTGGAAAAATTTAAATCCACAGTCACAGTAAAAAATGTTCCCGTGTCAGTGAGACAAAGAAGTGCCCGTAGTGTCGAGAATATTGCAGCAGTATCGGCCGATTTGTGCTTGAAAACCGTCGAAAATTGGGTTCAGCGTCTGGACTTCAGCAAGCGTGCCCGCGTGGTGGCCATGCAAAAGAAATCGAGTTCCATACATAATGGCATCAAGCGTACTTTCACAGGAATAAAGAGTTTTATTGATACCCAAAACCGTTTTTGTTTTATTTAAAAAAACTTTTGTAGCGCTCTTATTGAAAACCCATATAATTAGAAACGATCGTACAATTTAAAAAAAATTCATATTTGGTAAGTGTTGTCTTGGGGAAAGTTTCTTTTTATTTTAAGAAGGTTTTATTTAAAAAATTCAGAAAAAATGGGTAAAAATAAGAGCTGTACACCTGAAATGCGGAAACTAATCGTCCAAAAGTACTGCAAACAGAATTGCTCAATGGGAGCAATTGCAAAGGAGCTAATGTGCTCTAAAAAAGATGGTGCATGGTGCAATAAAAGTGTACGCAGAGATTGGAAGCTTTAAAAACCCCGAAAGAAAAAAAAAAAAAGAGCTAAGAAAACAACACCGAAAGAGGATCGCCTCATCTGCCGGCAGAGTAAGGCTAATCTTTTTGCCACCAATTAGGATATTCTTGCAGCCGTTTCATCCCAATTAGGTCAGGAAATAACAGCTAGGAATCGGCTCCTAGAAGCAGGTTTGCGTTGATGCATTGCTCGCAAAAAACCTATCTGAAACGTCGGTTGGAAAAAAACCCGGTCTAAAAACACCGGTCTCATTTTGGAAAAAGGTGTTCTGGAGCGACGAATCCAAGTTTAACATCTTCGGATTGGATGGCAAACGTTACGTGCGACGGCCAATTAATATAGAACTTGGTGCAAAATATTAAATCAAGACCATTAAGCACGGTGGCGATAATGTCATGGTTTGGGGAGCATTTTCCTGGCGTGGTGTGGGGCCCATCGTGCGAATTGAAGGAAGAATGGATCAGTTCCATTACAAGGTCATACTGGAAAACGTAATGGAGCCATATGGATTTCAGCATTTGCCGGTTTATTACATTTTCCAGAAAGACAATGACCCCAAGCACACTTCACGTATTATGAAGTGTTGGTTTGAGAAGGAAAATATTGAAGTTTTGAAGTGGCCAGCGGAAAGTCCAGATCTCAACCCAATCGAGAACTTGTGGGCAGATGTGGAAAGACCTTTGGAGAGCAAAAAGGCAACAAATGCATCCGATTTGTTCAAAAATATCGAGGAGGCATGGAAGAAAGATGCCAGCATTTGGTGGAAAGTTAACCAAGGCGCTGTGAAGCAGTCATCAAAAACAAGGGTTATCCTACCAAATATTAAGACTTGGTAACGAGCAAAAGCCAACAAAATTATTTTTTTTTTTCAAAGATAAAATGAATATAATATAATCGTTTCTAATTTTATTTCCATAAGAAAATTGTATTTTTTATAATAATACGTAATTTGTTTTTGTTTAAGAATAATTTGTTGTTTTTTTTTTTTTGTTGAAATATGCAGTTTACACTATGAAAAAAGCAATGAAATAAAAAAAAATATGTCGTTATAAATTATAAAAATAAAATTATAAGTCTTAGTTGGAAAAAAAAATAGTTTGTTTCTAATTAATTTTCCACCATAAGTTAAGTACAGTTATTATAAAGTTCAAAGTTTGATGCCTAAAAAAAAACCTCAGTCGTCTTGGTAGTTAATTTAATCTTAAGAGCTTAAAATTTATTGTATTTTTTTTTTACTATTTGGAAGATTTTGAGCATATTCGATGAAAATTCAACAATGGCCTCTATAAGGACCGTCTTAGTGCTTATATAGTGCTTATGTACCAAGATAACAGGGTCGCTAGACCTTCGTCATTTTATAAAGTCCAAATTTTTTTTCTGTGAGTGTATATACTTCCATTGTAGACAGAAACGAATGGACACAACGAAGCTTGAATCTGAATTTATTTTAGACGACTTTAATAATGGGTTTTACAAAAAAAAAAACTAATCTTAAACGAAATTCTGCACACTTCAGAAAAATCATAACGGGTGATTTTTTAAGAGGTTTAGAACTTTAAAAAAAAAAAAACACAAAAAATTCGAAAAAATGAATGAAATATTTATTTGTATCGATAGTTTGAACCTTGCAATTTAATGTTTAAAGATAATTTCATGCAAATGTTGACCGCGGCTGCGTCTCAGGTAGCCCATCAGCTGAGTCCGATTTTGGCATACTATTTCACACATATCGGCCGGTATCTCACAAATGAATGCATGGATGTTGGCTTCCAGTGCGTCAATCGAAGCGGGCTTGTCCCTATAGACATTAGCCTTGACATACCCCCACAAAAAATAATCTAATGGTGTCAAATCGCACGATCTAGGCGGCCAATTGACCGGCCCGAAACGTGAAATTAACTGTTCACCAAACTCGCCTCGCAATTGCGCCATTGTTTCGCGTGCTGTGTGGCATGTGGCACCGTCTTGTTGAAACCACATATCATGCAAGTCAAGAACTTCCATTTCGGGCAAAAAAAAGTTTGTTATCATCGCTCGGTAGCGTTCACCATTGACAGTAACGCTGCGATTCGCATCATCTTTGAAGAAATAGGCCCAATAATGCCGCCGGCCCATAAACCGCACCAAACAGTGGCTTTTTCGGGATGCATTGGTAGCTGTTGCAATGCTTCTGGCTGATCTTCACTCCAAATGCCGCAATTTTGCTTATTTACGTACCCATTCAACCAAAAATGAGCCTCATCGCTGAACACAAGCAGCGCGCGATGAACATTTCGAACCGAGCACGAATTTTGATAGTAAAATTCAATAATTTGCAAGCGTTGTTCATTTGTAAGACGATCCATGGTTAAATTGCAAACCAAACTGAAGCTGTTTGACAGTGACACAAGGTACTAAACACACGTCAGCTGTCAAAACCAGTGTTGCCAAAACCAAACCAGCTTAAAAATCACCCGTTATATACCAATATCACATACAAAAAACCATGTTAGACACTAGCAAGTAAATCCATGTCTCAGTAGTAAATAGACATTCAGCCTTATTGTGATTTGCAACCGAATAACATTCAACTCGGAAAATTTGACATTTCACTTTTCGCCTATTATGAGTTTCCCACGAAATTTCATGATCGAAAAATTCCCCTTATTGCAAACATTCATTTCGGGCGGAATGTAATGTCATTTTCACTTCTTTTTTGTAGGCGAACAAAATTTCGTTCGGGCGAAACTCACAAAAGCTTTTAAAATTCCGGGCGAACAAAAAATTTTAAGGTGAAATATTTTTCGGCTGACTAATTTTGAGACGTTTAGAAAGTAAAATCGATAATTATTTTGATGCAAAAATTAAGCTAAGCTGATGGATAGAATTATTACTTTACTGAAAAATAAAAAAAAAAATGAATTTGGTCAAAAACTTCGCCATAAAATGTAGTTTAATTTTGCAAGGTAAGGTAGTTCAATTATTTTTTTGGCTACCTTCATCACTATTTATCAAAATATTATTGATGTGTAAACATCTATGGTGGCGGTAGAGTGAAAAAAACGTGGACTTTCGTGTACAACGTTACGTCGCGTCGTGCACGTTACGCTGTGCAACGTTACGATCTGCATACTAGGATGGGTGCGTTCAGTGAAAAAATCTTAAGATCCCCTTCAAGCTAAATCAAGTCCGTTTGGATCGTTCCATCGTAATCGGAAACTTGTTATGAATCCCGAAAAAAAATATCACAGAATCCATCGTATCGGAAATAATCTCATACGAATTGCCATTACGAAGGGATTCTGTGATAGTTTTTTTTTTCGGAATTTGGAAACATTCTGATTACGATGGAAATCGTGATAGGGCTGAATTTTTAAATATTCCTGATCAGAAATGTTTTTTTTATAAAAAAAATAACATTAATAGTTGATTCATTAGTAACGCCTAATGTATTTGTATTAGACGTATATAGTTATAGGCCTTATTTCTGACCCCATACGGCCCTGCAAGTTTAAATACATACATTATGTATGTGTTGATATTGTGATAAAAAAACAATCTCAATAGTACTAATACTAAATGTATAATTGTAGAAAACTACGTCATAGGAATATGAATAAAGTTAATTGTGACGTTAGCAAAGATAGCAAAAGATAATAGATAAGGCAGAACAAACACTCTGATTGAAGATTTTTTTTTTTTAATGGATACGTCTTTTTTATAGCCTTTTATAAAGATAGTGATGAATACACAAGGTCGTTAAAGATTTTTTTCTTTAAAGAGTAATGAGCAAACAATATAAAATAGAGTTCAACAAATTCTAAGAGCTTGTTTCTCAATGTCTGTAGATTTATGACAAACATTTTGCCACAAGGTCATAAATCCTCAGGCTTGAGATCATGTGAAACTTATTTTTATCAACATTTTACGGGAGTAAGTACTACTAAAGGGTCCGCCAAATAACTTTTTTTTTTTTGAAAATGGCGCAAAACATCGAATGTAGCTTCGGCTGTGTGTCACGTAGCGCCGCCGTCCTGTTGAAACCAAATGTTGCCAATATCCTCCTTTTCAATTTTTGTGAAAAAAAATTCGTTCAACATGGCCCGATAACGATCGCCATTGACTGTAGCGACCACTGCTTGCTCATTTTCGAAAAATGGTCCAATTATGCCTCTGGACCAAAATCCGCACCAAACAGTGACTCGTTTTGGGTGTATCGGCTTTTCAATGTATGCGTGCGGGTTTTCTGTGCCCCAAATGCGACAATTTTGCTTGTTTACTACCCGCCAAGATCAAAATGAGCTTCATCTGAAGGGATGATTTTTTTTGGCAAAATCGGCATCTGCTCTAAGTCGATCGCAGGCCCACTTAGCGAAGCGTATACACAACCATATTCGTTCAGCAGAAGGATAAAACTAATTATCTGTCAAATCAGACATGAGCTAATGTCGTTTTCGAGTGGACGTCCGGAGCTACTTCACTCCTTTTACTCCAAATTTCCCATTTTAGATAGGAATGGAACAGTTCCGAAATCCAAACGAAAACGACATAAGTGTTACCATTCACGAAATAAGCACTAGTTGAAAAAAAAAAAAACGTTAGATGGCGGACCCTTTATTTTTGTTTTTAAAATTCAAAACCGGATGCTTAAATAACTTGTACATTTTGAGAAAATTGAAAATAAATAAATCAATTTTACTACCTACGAAGTGGAAATATGATTTTTAGAGCAAATTAAGCAAGCGATTGCACTTCAAAGAGAATTTAAGTGAACTTTATTTTTGTTATTTTTAATTTTGTAAGCTTGGTAGAGATTTTAATATATGTAAATATAAAAATCATTTGATCATTGTTCAAACCGATTTTTGTTGAGACTCAAGTTACTTGTCAAAAGTTTTGTTATTGGGTTGAATAAATGCTAATGTAATACAAATATATGAGAATATGAGCTACAAGTTACATTGAAATATAATTTTCAAAGAAGGGTAGCTAAGTGGATAGAAAACAATTTTTGAAAACTCTTAAAAAAGTTTACTTCAGATTTTCGTCTTTTAAATGTGACTTCTTTTTAGGATGGGCCTTCCTCAATCACTAAGGAGATATATATGGAGGGGTTGGATGGTTGAATGTATAAGAATACCATCGCTCAGTACAATTTAAAAGAAAATTACATTAAATAGAAAGCACTACTTTGCCGTTATAAATGGGTGGATTTGCAAGAATAGATCTTGAGAGTTATATGAACACATAGAGCCAAGAAATGGAAAGTAAGTTTATATTTACATCAGTAACGAAAAATGTTTAACAGCACAGATTTCTTAAATAGGAATATATTTGTATGTATACGCTGAAAAGCTTGTTTTAATGGAAAAAGGTTTGATGATAAAAATTAACTGTGCGCGGGGAAATAATAACACTCATCGGAAAGAGGGATAAGAAGAAGAGCTTTTATATGGAAATAAATACGTTCATTTAAGATCAATTTAAACCCCCTAAAACAAAGCCTCAACGAAAATTGTATCTTGGTCTAACAGATTTTAATCCATTCCTTTACTCCTTAAGAGAAATTTTAACGAAAGTCAATATTAAAAAAAAAAAAAACTAAATTCCTTCCCACTGATTTGTTGCTTTAATAAGGATCCAAGCGAATTGAGGTTGCTTTATCTCTGACTTACAGTTGATTGCACAATTTTAATATAAACATAGATTTTCACTGTCATAGATTCTTACTTGCACAAATATTTCCACTCATTCTATATTCTCTGAGCTCTGATTTTGTTCCACTTCATTAAATTAAGGATTTTGTGTACGTAAGTGTTCGTGTTTTATAAAATCAGTATCAGTTACATAATTTTATATTTATGCAGATTTGTGATTTAAACTGCCATACTTACTCTTGAACCAGGGCATTGCTTTACAACATTAACGGCCAATTTCTTCACAGAGTCCTAATGCTAGTACCGGTACTAGTCCTAAAATTAGTACTCAAATCGGTATCAACTCATTTCTTCACACAAGTTCTAGGTCGGAAGGACTTTATGTGCATTCTTCATCTTCCCACTCTCTATAGGTTTGTAGCAACGACGACCACCGTTTTGCTACTAACTGCGTAAATTGAAGACCGCGAAAATTGTTGATCACAGTGACAAATTTCATAGTTGATGCTTGATGAGACAGGTATCGTGCAATGGACATTATGTCCCCTTTTTGTTTAAATTGACATAATTCATTCGAAAATAGAATAAAATAAAAATCGTTCAGTCAAAATAAATATCAAAATAATATTTGAAATGCCAAAATATTGTCAAAATCAGAATTAGACCAGTTTTAGACGTAGTACCGCTTGGTGAACTAAGATCCGGTACTAGTGATGTGAAGAAATGCTCAGGTATTTACTTTTCATTAGGACCGAGTACCAGAGCTAGTACCTGGTCTAGCTAGACTGGGTACTAGGCTGGCTTAGTACTTCTGTGAAGAAATTGGGCGTAACAGTTTCACTAAAATTTAAAATAAATTTTCTTGTCAGTTTCTCTTCTTTGTTCATTGAAATGAAAACTCAGTGGCATGCAATATTGGAATGGATGTAAATGCTGGAAGGATTAGGATGGCTTATAAGGATAACTGATTGTATTCGTTCAATTTTAATAGAAGGTATTTTGCGGTTCCCGATGGTATAGGGTTGACAATCCATAAATATGATTTCCGGCATATGACCACCATGGCTGGCTCGGACTTAGTCTAATCTGGAGGTCCAATTTTCGATGACTTTTTCCAACACTTGTGGCCGTTTATCGGCAATAGCGCGGCGAATGTTGTCCTCCAAGTGGAATGTGTTAAGTTGAGCGCGAGGTGCGATCTTATTAGGAGTTTTAGGAAGAGTTTCTGAGAGAGGATATACTGATGTGAAAGTCAAGGCTGTACAGTGAGGTATTTTCCAAACGCAAAATTCTTGGTATCGGTTCAAATCGTTTTTTGTACGGAGCTGAGGTGGGCGGAAAAGTAGAGCGGATCAGATGTTACGTGGGTTTGTAAAGATCGGGATCATTTCCAATGGAATAGGTGAATCGATTTATCCCCGTTAAGAGTTGGTGCATGAAGATTGTTAAGAGTTTGCAAGTTAATGAATTTTAATCGATCTTCACAGGAGGGCAAGATGATATTATCGGCCCACGGAAGGATTCGGAGGTTAAACTGAAGAAATCTACGTTGCTCAGCTTGAATTCTTCGGCAGTGAAAGTTCTGGATATGACGATCAAACTTGGCTAGCGTATTCAAGGAGAGGCCTAACGAATGTAATGTAAAGGGACTTCGTGACGTAACGGTTCGAGAATTCTTTAGACCAACGTTTTATGAAGACGAGAGTTGGCCTTGTTAATTATTTGATCGAAATGAGAGCTGTAGTTAAGCTCACTGTCACAAATAATCCCAAGGTCTCGAATGGAACAAACAATAGCAATGGCTTCATTACAAAAGTAATAAGTTCTGGGGGCGAGGTAACCGTTTACGGGAAAAAGTTATAGATTGACATTTAGCAACTTTGAGTTCTAAAAAATTCTTATCGCACCAAGTTTGGAATAAGTTTAGGTCGTTTTGGAGTAAGCGAATGCTATATCATCTGCGTAAATAGACACATAGGAGGCACTAATTATAAAGGGTGTTTTTTTTAGAGGTATAGAACTTTGAAATGGAATAAAACAAAGATGATTTTTTTAAATTGACAAGAAATTTCCTTTATTTGAAAGATAATCTTCGGGCATTATTATTTAAATATGATTTCTGGCATATGACCGCCACGGCTGGCTCGGACGTAGTCTAATATGGAGGTCCAATTTTCTATGACTTTTTCCAACATTTGTGGCCCTATATCGGCAATAACGTGGCGAATGTTGTCCTCCAAGTGGCCAATCGGTTTCGGGCTTATCGGCGTAGACTATAGCGACTTCACATATCCCCACAGAAAATAGTCAAGCGGCGTTAAATCGCACGATCTTGGAGGCCAATTCACGGGTCCGTAACGTGAAACTATGCGGTTACCAAACGTTTCCTTCAATAAATCAATTGTGCCACGAGCTGTGTGACATGTTGCGCCGTCTTGTTGAAACCACAGCTCCTGTACAACTATTGGACCATTGACTGTAACGTTCTGGCCAGCATCGTTTTTAAAGAAGTACGGCCCAATTATTCCACCAAACCATAAAGCACACCAAACAGTCAGTTTTTGTGGATGTAACAGTGTCTCAACGTACACTTGAGGATTATCATCACTCCAAATACGGCAGATTTGTTTATTGACGTATCCATTCAACCAAAAGTGAGCTTCATCGCTTAACGAAATTCGCTTATGAAAATTGATATCAACGGCAACCTTGTTGTGGACACAATTTGGAAGTGTTGTTCAGGCGTCAGTCTATTCATTATGAAATGGCAAACCAAACTGAGCATAAATCAAGTGACAGCTGTCAAAAAGACCAATTCCAAAAAAAGTATTGCCAGATTGAAAACCACACGTTTAAAAAAAAAACACCCGTTATATGCACTGATACGGCACGATACGGTACCATTGACAACTGCAAATTGATAGACGGACACTTCACCACCGCCGCCGATTGAGGGCTGGATCTTTAAGCAATGCCATTTGAGTGCTCAATATTAGGGTGCCGCAGTTTTAATTGCCAGATTTTTCGGGTCTTGATATTTTGTTTTCGTGTTGGCAAAGTAGTGTAGGTTTTATTAGAAATGGTTAATTCACAATAAGAATTGTTTTCAATAACAAAAATAACAAATCGTGTTCTTTTTCAGCTTATTTAATAATTTTAATTTTATTTGGGAAATTGTGCTCAACAACTTTTGCAAAAAAAACAAAAAAAAAAAATGCAAAATAATGGGAAACCATTAAAAACACTTTTAGGCAGGCGATGGAAAAATGTCTTAGCATTTAACATCCCAACATACCACCTGTTTATAGACTTTAGGGCCGCCTACGATAGCATAACCAGGGTAGAACTTTACAAAGCCATGAGAGAATTCGGCATCCCAAATAAATTGACACGACTATGTAGGTTGACCATGACCAACGTAACAAGCCAAGTAAAAATAGCCGGATTGCTATCCAAACCAATCAACATCTTTAATGGACTCCTACAAGGGGATGGTTGGGCCTGCCTCCTCTTCAACCTGGCGTTGGAGAAAGCAATCCGTGACTCTGGCACGGCAACAAGAGGGACCATCGTCAACAGGTCCAGCCAGATACTGGCTTACGCAGACGACATCGACATCATCGGAAGAACCGAGCAAGCTGTAGATGATTCCTTCATCCAGATCGAGCAGGCGGCACAAAATCTGGGGCTGCACATTAGTGAAGGTAAAACAAAGTACATGGTGGCGTCGAATGCGAGAAGAACAATTGGTCAAACAATCAAGGTAGCGGAGCACGAATTTGAAGTGGTGCAATCCTTTAAATACCTTGGGTCAATAGTAGCAGCCGATAACAATATAGAAGAAGAAATACGCGGGCGGCTTCTCAAATCCAACAGAGCCTACTATAGTCTGTCAAAGCTCTTCAAATCCAGAAATCTCACCATAACTTCAAAACTGCTGCTGTACAGGACCATGGTCCTGCCAGTACTCACATATGGATCCGAGACTTGGGTGCTTAGCAAAAGGCACTCCGACCTTTTAGCCGCGTTCGAGAGAAAAGTCTCAAGGAGAATTGTTGGCCCCATAAGTGAGGAAGGACGATTCTGGAGACGGTACAATCATGAATTGTACGCAATCTACCTTGAAGCAGATATCGTGACAAAAATTAAGCTCGGTAGACTCCGGTGGGCAGGGCACCTAGCTCGCATGTGCGAAGAGGAACCTGCTCGGAAAGTTCTTTGTGGTACATTCTATGGTAGACGACAGCGTGGTAGACCATGCTTGCGCTGGAGAGATGGCGTAGACCAGGACGCCCGGAGCCTTGGGGTGCGCAACTGGATGGCGACGGCTCGAGACCGGGATGGGTGGAGAGACTTGTTGAAGGAGGCCAGGACCGGACTCCGGTTGTGGAGCCGACGATGATGATGATTAAAAACACTGTTTTTATTGGCGGAAGAGCACTTAATAATAGCAAATTTAAATTTGTGTCAAAAATTGAAACATAAAGAAATTCGCTTGCTTAGCAAGATTACACTTTACATTGCAATGAAAAAAATTTGTATTCTGATTTCTTACTACACCAGGTTGCCAAAAAAACGGTTATTAATGGCAAATATATGTTCTATTGAGACTAACCGCATTTTAATTCATTGGTGAATCCAGATTTCAATTTAAAAATTGGTCTTTTTTCGTGGCGAATGGAAGACGATTTCAAATTGACTTATTTTTGTCATTGTATTTGTGTAGTTTCGTTTCTCTGTCAATATTTCAATACAAATTTCGTCCTCTTTAGAAGAGAAAGATGAGCTCGATAAAGTTACCGATTCATTTTAAACTTTTCCATTTATATAATCGAATATTTCTCACATATTTTCAACACAAATTTCATTCCTGAAATACCTTAATTAATCTAATCAAACAACGTATTATTTGCCAGCTGACAGCTGTTAAACTGCCAAAAAATTTAGATCTGCAAAATTGATTTTAAATCAAAAATAAATCAATTTATTTTTCCCAATGGAACGCAAAAATGGTCAAAATCGGCTTTTTGACAGATCCAAATCAAAAATAGATTTATTTATTTATTTTACGAATGGGAAACCCCATTAAAGTCTTGTGTTGAAAGAACGACATGAAGCGAACTACTCAGTGGCGGAACCACTGTAAAGAAATCTCCAAGCATTAAGAGGCTGGTGGTCAAAAGCTGGTGGTGAAATGTCCAACGGTGAAAGTTCGGCTATGAAAAGTCCTGCTTCGATCTCAGCGTGTGTGTTAACTCGCCAAACAAGTTATTCGCTCACTATCATATGTCACAGACCATTCCACATTTATTATTATTAAAAACAAGTTGAAAGATGTGTAAGTTCTATCAAGCCTTTGTTCGCCGTTTATAAATAGAGGGGCAATTTTTTTTAAGGTTGATACATAAATGGAAACAGGTCACTCTTAAAGTACAAAATTAGTAAGGGACGTTCTCATTTTTCACACACAGATATTTTTACTCGTCTACACCATTACAGAATAACTTATCGTTAAAAGCTCGGTTTTTGTATTTTTTTGAATTTTGTATTAAATGCTAAATCGCTTCAAAACTGTTCTTGTCTCTTGGAAAAGAGGCAGTATTAATATTAAACAACTAAGCATATCTGTCTGAGCATTAATGAAAAATCCTTCTTTGTGTTAACAAGGGACATAAACAATAAATCATGAAAATGACATGAACACTTGTACATGATTTGCATCTCTCGTATACCTTTTTTCTACGGTATGTAGGTGGTAAAATCTAAGGCAGAGAAAAACCTACAGAAAGATTTGTCTGCGAAAGATGTATAGGAAAAGCAACAAAATATAAGGCCACATTCTTTTAAGAACTCCCTTGTTCCAGAAAATTGTCACTTTTTGATTTATGATAAAAACGAAAATTACTTTTAATGAGAAATTAAAGAAACAATTAAGTTCGAATAGGTCGACACAGAAGGAGCCTTAGAGGTGAGTAGACATTTAATTAAATTAAAGCAATGCTGAGTAAAAAGTTTTGCTGTTTGAATTTGATTTCCGGCAAAGGACAATACTTCTAAGCGGCATAAATATGTAACTATAAAAGTAAGTACAAAATGTTTTCGAATTAAATGATGTGATTAATAGAGAAAGAATAAAAACATTATGTAATTAAAAGAGACTTAAGAGGATGAAAACAATTAGAACAGATTTTAACATCTTAAAAGCGGACAATAAAAGCTAATTAGAATATTTTTGGGGTGTTAAAAGGGGGTGTGTCTGTTATTAAGAATATACAGTAGGGTGATTTAAAAAAAAATCCTTTTTTTTTTATATTTTGGAAGCGAATATCAAAACTTAACAAAAATTAAATTTTCTTGTCACACAGCTCAGAGGAAATTGATGAGTTAACTCGGGTTTAATTTTAATCTCGCACTGAACAAAAATTTACGACCAAAGGAAGCAAACATTCGAAGTGAAATAAAAATCATTCTAAAGGTTCATGTTTTTCGTGTTGAGATCTTTTAGCAGATAATTTTTTTTTAAGATTCCGTTATTGCACATTATAATCTAAAAGATCTCAACAAGAAAAATATAAAGCTTTATAATGATTTTTGTTTCATTTCAATACGACAATTTTTCACAGCACAAAAAATATCTTGTTTCTTTAATTGTTATGCTTAGTGCACACAAATCTATTTCGGTAACGTCGCTTTACTAAATTGCATCATGGTTGAAGCAGTTTTTACAAAAAATTAAAAAAAAAAAACCGTTGTATTGGAGCTACCCGTCCTAGATGAGCTAGCATCGTTATAGTAAATGATATAAAAATGCTGAAGCAAATGGGTCGACCGACCGAACGGACATCATTATAACGTTGTTTGACTAAAATCTAGCATTTTTTTCTTGCTTTATAGAGTCAAGTAAAGGGTTTTCCAATAAGAGGTGTTATTTTGAATAGCCCTCTATTTCGGTAGCTGTCACTTTTGAAGCTGTCATTTTTTGACATTTGACAAGTAGAAACTACGCCATTAATAAAAATGGAACGATACACGCTTCAACAACGCATTGAAATTATTAAAATTCACTATAAAAATGGTGAAAATTTGGCAGAGACGGTTCGTAAAACTAAAACATTTTTGGGTCGTCGTGAAGCACCTTGTCGGACCGCAATACAGAAATTGGTGGACAAATTCGAGCTGTTGGGACAAGCTTGTGATATGAAGAATAAAACCCGCGCACGTCGCTCAAGAACAACTGAGAATATTGCTGTTGTAGCCCAAAGTCTTGAAGAAAACCCAGGTTTGTCCATTCCAAAAATTCAGTTAACACAAGAACTCAAGCCGGCTGATCATCAACAACGTCGTGTCTTTGCTGATTGAGTCCTTGAAATGCATGAAAATGATCCGGAATTTCATCGAAAAATTATCTTGACTGATGAGGCCCATTTCCACCTCGGAGGCTACGTCAACAAGCAAAACTGTCGCATCTGGGGCTGGGAAAACCCAAGAGTTATTGTTGAAAAGCCTCTCCATCCTCAACGCGTGACTGTTTGGTGCGGTTTATGGTCCGGCGGGGTCATTGGACCTTACTTTTTCGAAAATGAGGCTGGAGCAACAGTTACGGTCAATGGATTGCGCTATCGAGAGATGATTAATGATTTTTTATGGCCGGAATATGTATGGTATTGATCTGGACAACGTTTACTTTCAACAAGACGGCGCTACGTGCCACACAAGCAATGAAACCATCGATCTTTTACGGGAAAAGTTTCCGGACCGTGTTATCTCTCGAAGAGGTGATCACAATTGGCCACCGAGATCTTGTGATTTAACACCTTGCGACTTCTTCCTTTGGGGCCACGTGAAAGATAAGGTCTACGCCAACAGCCCAGCGTCGATTCAAGACCTCAAAGATGGAATTCGTGAGGCTATCGAGGACATAGGGCAGCCACTTTGTGATTTGGTTATGGAAAATTTCATGAAAAGAATATGGTCCTGTAAGCGTGGTCGTGGCGGCCATTTGGCTGATGTTGTGTTCCATTATTAACGGCATACCTTCCTCTTTATAATGAAATAAACATCCGATCATTTATCTCAAAAAATACCATTTTTCTTTGAATATCAAAATAACACCTCTTATTGGAAAACCCTTTATAAACAGATTCTAAAATCCTCTTACTCTAATTTCCGGTATTTAAAATAATACTTTTAGCTAAAGCTACCTTAGAAGAAATTTTTTTTATTCACTCAGAACAAAGATCAAGCTAGAACTATCTAGCTTTAGAACTAGTAAAAGCTATGACTATCTAAAGAAAAGAAAAGCCTTTACTTTTTTTTTTATTAACCGAATTTTAATAAATAAAAATGTAAACGTTGTATTCTATTAAGCACGTTTGTAAACTTTAAAAAAAAAAATAGCTCCTTCTATTGGATGTTAAAGCAAACACACGCTATACTGAGATCTCAGCAATCTGAACTACATTTACTTTTAAAATATTGAGGAATAAAATTTTGGATTTAAAATGTAGCTATTTGTAGGGTAAAATGGGGTAAGAATAAAAAATGCAAAATATTTTTAAAAATATTGTGGAGAGGCACAAAAGTTCATACTAAAAACGGAATTAGCCGTGTTCCTTTGGAGGTGGCGAGGTACTCATGAGTCCTTTGCTAGTCATTTTGAATGGAATACACAAGATTGGTTTTCCTGTAAACCTCATCTACTCGCCATGAGAGTAGTTGGTAGTACTAGATTATTATATGCATCTACTCATGAATAGTTCGCCACCTGCAAATGAACACGGATATTGAGTCATTTTAGAATGAATTCCATTAATGACAAATGAATGAACTCCATTAATGACAAATGAAAGAATTCCTTTAATGACAAATAATGATGCGTATACAAAAAAGAGAAAAAAAAAACACAGGGTTCGCCTTATTTTGTAACTTTTGACATTATTTGGTCTCAACTCGTCAATTAGTGCCATCTCATGGAAACAAAAACTATCCAAATCGGATAAAATTTAGGGGTCGCTACCTCCATGCTTTGAAAATACTCCAGATCAGTCGAAAGGTTTTTGGTTGACAAAATATATCAATTTTTAATGTGCTTTGATGTTGAGACATGATCCAGCTGAATACAATACACATTTAAGTATGTTAAGGGTGTTTTTTTAGACGTGTGGTTTATAATCTGGCAATACTTTTTTCGGAGTTGGTCTTTTTGACAGCTGTCACTTGATTTATGCTCAGTTTGGTTTGCCATTTCATAATGAATAGACGTACTCCTAAACAACGTTTGCAAATCGTTCAAATTTATTACCAAAATAATGGTTCGGTTGGCGCGACGCATCGCGCGCTGCGTCCAATATTCGATGAAGATCAGTTTTGGTTGAATGTGTACGTTAGTAAGCAAAATTGTCGTATTTGGAGTGATCATAATCTGCAAGTCATTGTTGAAACGCCGTTACATCCTTAAAAAGTCACTGTTTGGTCTATGGGCAGAGGGAATCATTGGTCCATATTTCTTCAAAAAATGAAGCCGGCAATAATGTTACAGTCAATTGGGAACGCTATAGAGCCATGATTAATGACTGTTTCTTGCCTGAATTGGAGGATGTTGATGTGGACGACCTTTGGTTCGAACAAGACGGCGCTACATGCCATACAGCCAACGAAACAATCAATATATTGAAGGAATCTTTTGGTGAGCGCATTATCTCGCGTCGTGAGCCTGTGGCGTGGCCTTCAAGATCGTGCGATTTAACACCGCTGGAGTATTTTTTGTGAGGTTATGTGAAGTCGCTTGTCTACGCAGGTAAGCCCGAGACGATTGACGCCTTGGAGGA
Source organism: Leucozona laternaria (assembly GCA_932273885.2). Lineage (NCBI taxonomy): Eukaryota > Metazoa > Arthropoda > Insecta > Diptera > Syrphidae > Leucozona > Leucozona laternaria. The sequence goes on from OW026367.1 coordinate 46,386,395, forward strand.
GAATATTCGGCGCGTTATTGCTGACATACGGCTCCAATTGCTGCAAAAAGTGGTCGAAAATTGGGCCTCTCGGTTGGAATTTATTCGAGCCAGCCGCGGAAGCCACTTGCCCGAAATCATTTTTAAAACATAATGGCTAAATTCTTGGCCATGGCATTAAATTATATACGTTTCATTTCTTCTTGAAAACCACACTTCTAAGAAAAACACCCTTTATGAAATAAACCGCGAGCCTTAAAATAAAGTTTATTATTTTGTTCTATTTTTCATTGATGTTTTTTTATTTATTTTTAACAATTTATGCTACACCACGAATTATAATAGTTCCCACAGAATCGAATAAAGCTTTACAATCATTATAAAGTTTTTACGTGACAAATTCCAATTAAATCGGGAAATGTTTGTTAAGCCATTACAAAGTTTGCGGAGTAATAATTAATTAAATATTTTATTTCCGATATACATACATAAGTATACCTGCTTAATGACAAGTAATATATTCTTTTAAAAAAAAACTCAAAGTTTATCAATTGGACATTAAATTAATATTAAAGATAATTCACAACAATTTCAGTTTTTTTTAATATTTTTTTCCGAGAGTTAAAAAAATTCAAACACTTCAAAATTAATTATTTTATAAAACTGGCAGAACAAATTATTGAAGTGAAAATCACTTGTGACATGTCATGATATCAAACCGTGATGGAAGCTTTACTCAAAAATTACTGACCGATCTTGAATTTGATCTTGATCAGTAGGAACGACGACGTTATCTTTTGATAAAGATTGCGTATAAAAATTAAATACTTGAAAACATTGAACTTTAAATTTAATTTCTAGAAAAAAATTCTAAACATACGTATTAACTTTTTTTTATTATTTAATAAGATTTATTTTGTTATTCTTATGTTGGATTTAAACAACCGGAGAAATGTCCTTATATTGTTGGAAAAAATAACAAGTAGGTACTTGCGACCATAATAAGAACCTTTACTTAATTCATTGTCCAAAAATGTACACAAGTATTTTTATTTTTAATGAACCACTGAAGTTTTAATTGGATTAATAAATAAATTATAATTACAGTACATACTGATAAGCGAATGAACACAACTTAGGTATTCAGTAATTCTGACTAGTTGAAAAAATTAAAAAAAAAAAACTTGTTTCTGAAACTATTCCGCGTATCTAGAATTGACGTATAGACAAAACTTTAGAAGATAGGACACTAAGACTTCTCCCGTATACTGAATTAATAACACTAAAATTATAACGAATGAAAATAATTGTCTTCTAACTGAATTGATGAACTTAAAAGCTTGCATGCGCACATGATTTCCAGCTGATTTCAAAGTAGATAGGTATTATGGCTTTGGGGATAGAATTTATTCACACAAAATAAAAGGAATCTATGGTCTATGGGGTTGGGCGTTAGAAGTTGGTTAGAAGGTTTACCATAAAAGCTCTTTCTAAAGGTTAAGTTGGGATGAAATAAAAATTATTTAAAAAGTTATCGTCTGCTATCGGGAGAATATTGTGCTTTATATTTAGTTGGGTAGAAAACTTGATCATACATCAACCCCACATATGAATGAATAGAAGTGGAATAAAGCCCATTAACTGGCCATGATTGAAGGTTATTCTTTTTTTTTTGTATTACTTTGCTTATATTTGTTCAACATTTCAAATACATATAAGTTTTAGGGAAGCCTGAAGAGCTCATCTACAGAAGGTTGCTTTTCAAGAATTCGAAAAAATAAACACCAATCAGTTTCAGTGCTATAAGAATGGTACTTGTTTTGTCTTGAAGGCATAAATGGAAGAATAATGAATGGAATGAAATGGAATAACGAATGGATCGCACAAGATTCATCTTGGCGCTCAAAGCTAAGACGTCAAAAGATATTTAAGATGTACAGTGATGTTTTAATAATGTTATGGTATTGTTAACAAAATTGAAAGATTGGGGAAGATTTGCAGCATGCGATTCTTTTGAGGTGAATTTTAACCACTTTTTCGCACATTTCGGGCGGTATTTCGGCCATATAACGAGTAATGTTGGTTGGTCAAGAGTTCGGGGATTATTCGCGTGAACACGGTATTTTGCGTAGCCTCACAGAACAAAATCTAACGATGTCAAATCGTATGATCTTGGTGGCCAATTGACGTCACAAAAACGTGAAATTACGCAACCAGAAAACATCTCACGCAATAAAGCCATAATTGGTCGTGTTGTGTGGCTTGTTGCCCCGTCTTATTGGAACCAATCGCCGGCCAAAAGAAATCGGTTATCATTTGACCAATTGCTGCGAACGGCGGGAAATCGAGAAACTTGGATCATCAGCAACACTTGCACTTGAAATATTTTCGACTGAGCGTGTATTACGATGATGCACAGGCCTTACGACATCAGTAACGCTTCCACTCTCTTCAAATTTCTTCACAATTTTACCGATTGTTAATGTATATAGTCGATCGATTTTGACGACCATAATCATCGCATAGTGCGCAAAAAGTGGCTGCGTTTGAATCACCACTTTTGTATAGTAAGTTTTAATAATTTTAACGCGTTGTTCGATTGTAAAGCGATCCATTATCGTAAATAGCAAATATCCAACTAATATAATGACACTTCAAATGACAGCTGAGTTTGGCAGGTGTCAAATGCCAAAGCTATCAACTTGAAACCACTTTCAAGGTGTCAATCGTCTCGGGCTTATCTTCGTAGACAGGCGACTTCACATAACAACGCAAACAAAAGTCCAGCGGTGTTAAATCGCACGATCTTGGAGGCCACTCCCGCCACAGGCCCACGAAGCGAGATAATGCAGTCACCAAAAGTTTCCTTCAATAAAATGATTGTTTCGTTGGCTGAATGGCATGTAGCGCCGTCTTGTTGGAACCAAAGGTTGTCCACATCAACTTCCTCCAATTCAGGCACGAAAAATTCATTAATCATGGCTCTCCCCATTGACTTCAACATTATGGCCGGCTTCATTTTTTGAAGAAATATGGACCAATGATTCCCTCTGCCCATAGAGCACACCAAACAATGACTTTTTGAGGATGTAACGGCGCGCGTCTCAATAATGGCTTGTGGATTATGATCACGCCAAATACGACAATTTTGCTTATTAACGTACCTATTCAACCAAAAATGAGCTTCATCGAAAATTGGACGCAGCGCGCGATGCGTGGCGCCAACCGAACCATTATTTTGGTAATAAATTTGCACGATTTGCAAACGTTGTTTAGGAGTAAGTCTATTCATTATGAAATGGCAAACCAAACTGAGCGTAAATCAAGTGACAGCTGTCAAAAAGACCAACTCCGAAAAATAGTATTGCCAGATTGAAAACCAAACGTCTAAAAGAGACACCCTTTACAACCAATTAGAGAACCTGCTCGCAAAAGTTCTGTTCTGTTTCATACATACCACCACCACCCACAATGTTCCATTGCCGTAAAATACAACATCATAGAAATAAATGATATATGATTTCTCGTAGTTTAAGATTACTTTCGATTTCTGCATTTGAACATTCCCATCAGCTATGATTTGGACTTAATTTTCCTGTTTCAATAGTTGACATCCTATCAATCTAAAACCCAAGGCGATTCGTTTAAAGCGAGAGGAAAATAGAATTCATTATGAGCCATAATGTTCACTTTAATATGAACATTTATTTCTTTTTTGTTTTTTTTTTTTTTTGTTTCTAGATCAATCTTCCCTCCGGCTTATTTGCTTGATAGCTTTTTCGATTCCATTGAAGTAAATGAATCATAAAATGAAAGTATCCTCCCTTAAGACGACCCTTAGTTCACTTTATTTGTATTTTCTGATGTGGAATCAATTGAACATTTTTGTGACAATTGAGTCTTCGTTTCATCAACCAACATTTTATTTGAGTAAAAAAGTTTCTTGGTATATAGTTGACGTCGTCGGCATCGAATTGATAATGATTACATTTTTACCGCATTAAATTCAATGTCAGATATATTTCATTTCTAGTATCTACATAAGTTCATTGCGAGAAATGAACTTTAAATTGAACAGAGGTACCAAATCTAACTACGAAGAAGATAAATTAAATCCCATGAAAGCGTTTCTTAAAATTAGCCATCACATTAAATAAACGAATATGAAAATTTATGCGGAAAAATAGATTCATTGACTTATAAAGAAATACAGTAGAGACTTGATTTGAAATAACCTTGAACAATTAAAACTGTCTGATTCAATTAAAAACTCTGGGTTTGAGTTTAAACACGATTTAAAATGCCGGGGGTCGGGGTCGTTCATATTCGCCATAATAAGTTATAAGATATACATTTTATAAACAATTCTAAAATTGTTAAATACCAAAGTATGAAAACAATGTTGGCAGTCAGGTTTCTCTAATAAATTTTTGTTTAAAAATAATTTAAATAAAAATATGATTTTTTGTATAAAACATTTTTAAAACGCAATAAAAATTATAGGTATACAAATATTTCTCCTAGCCCCATACATTTAAAACCAAAAACGTGGGGCGCAAGGAGTGTAGAGAGTAGCATGCATCCGTCCCACATTTTCCGTTTGAAATGTATTGGGTTAGGAGAAATATTTGTATACATACTTTTAAAATTTATTTATCCTTCCACTCAGGTAACAATAAACCCTGGGACAATAATTAACTTGAAATTTAGGAATACACCCTGCTTGCCATTTAGTACAGTTTGGGATTCTAGTCTATAGAGCTGTGTAAATCGTTCATTTCAAATGATCGAATCGTTCAAGAATCGATTACCAAAATGATTCCATCATTTTAATCGATCGATCATTCGATCATTTTCATTCCACTCAATTCATTATTTCATACTGTTCCGATTCGATTTTTGATGTGTAAACATCTATATGTCGGCGGTAGAGTGAAAAAAAAACCTGGACTTTCCTCTGAGCGACGTTACGATGTACAAAGTTACGTAGCGCGTATTCTCGGAAATGAACCTGTCAAATTAAAAGTGTTCTAAAGGACCTAGAGAACTGTAGTGACTTCAGGTAATTTCCACCTCCTAAATTGACGTACTCCGTTTTTCGATCCGCCGTAATAAAATTTTTAGTATATTTTGACACTTGTCAAACTAAGTGTTCTAGTGGTCCCAGAACGTCGGCCGTGAGACTAGGGTTATACCCACCTCCTAAATCGATTGGCGTACTCCGTTTTTCGATCCGCCCTAGCACAAATTTTGGCATATTTTGACAGCTGTCAAACTAAGACAATTTTTTTATTTTGGTTTCGATGAAATTCAATCTCCGAAGTTAACGAATACTGTACCGATTTGATCGACCCCATTCGGACTCATATTTCTTTTCTCCGCTAAAATAAATTAGTAATTCAAAAGATATTGATATCGACAATCGAGATTCATTGAAATGATTGAGATTGTGATTGAAAATCGAGAATCATCGAAATGATTGAGATTGGGATCGATTAAAACGAAAACTTGTGAGTTCAATCATTAATACTTTTCGATGATCGGATCAAAAAAATCGAATCGTTCCTGATTGACACAGCCCTACTAGTCTAGTTTTTTAAGTATAGTACTGAAAACTTTCAGGAAGCTCTACTTGTTTTTCTAAATAATGTATTTTTAAATGAAAACGTGACAGATATTTTCCTAAAATCACTTATTTTCACGATTTTTAAAAAAGGTGATATATAATTTGTTGAAACAAAAATATAGGGCAATATGAATTCTCTGTAGCCTGAGGAAAATTTTTGCTCAAATTTTTTATTATCGACGAAATAGTTGGGTGAAACGTAATAACCGCCTTAGTACCTTTCAAGTTGGTTTTCGCGCTGGACTCTCGACGGTCGACTAAATTTTTGCGCTAGAAACAATAGCCAGAAGATATCTTATTAAAAAGAAAAAGCTATAAGCCTTCTTTGTCGACTTTAAGGCGGCTTTTGACACCCTCAATAGAAGCTCGCTCATATACAAGTTGAGTTTGATAGGTGTTTCGACAAAGTTTCTCAACATTTTTACAAAATTGGTTGTAAGCACTTCAGCGTCTGTTTGGAACGGTAGTGATATGTCAAATGTTTTCGCTACGGAGACAGGAGTACCACAAGGTTGTGTTCCGAGCCCCATTCTATTCGCTCTTTTCATTGACGATGTGCCTGAAAGTTTCAATGGCGGTGTTATGTTGGGAGATGTTTTTAGTTCTATTTACGGATAATTCCCTTACACTTCAGCTTCAAGTCAATAAACTAAAACAATATTGTGATACTTAGAATAGAACCTAAACATCAATACCTCGAAATCCAAAATTATGATATTTCAGTATACTGCATGTAGAAGATTGTCAAGAGAAAGTTGATCTAGCTGCGGAACTTGGTATGGAATTAAATCTAACTCTCGAAAATATTAATACTTGGCAAAATAAGTTTTATGAGTGCATAGCAATGTTAGACGAACGTTATTTTGAAAACTGTTTATACAGGGCACGCTCTTCCGAAAATAGAAATCTCTACAGAACTTTAAACCATTCGCTATGATCTAATAACTATTTCAATAACGGTATATATAACAAACTACGAAATCAGTATTATATTTTTAAAATGAGAACTGAAACTCTACACCTTATTTTTGTACCACATAGACAGGATCTAACGATAACCAGCGGTCTATGTAATTTAGACGTGCCTGAAGGCATTTTCCACTTCCTCGCAGAATGTCCAATTTTATTTGAAATAAGAAGACTTTTTTCCTCCAAGAGCTTTCTCACAATACAGGAGGCTGTAGATATTTTAAATGGTGTACATGGTTGGAAATTGGTATCGCAATATAGTATTTATGCCTATAAATGTCGAAATAGTTTCATGGAATTAATTTAACCGTAATACAATTTTAAAGCGCTTCTTATTACTAACAACATTGCTATTATGTACTTATTTATATGTATATATTTTACCTCAGTATTGTCAATTAATCGGCAGACGGCAAAACAAAAGCCATGCTTTCTTTCTTTTATAAATAAAAAAAAAACAAAATGTAATTTATTTTAAATTGAATAATAAAGAAGTTAAAAATAATAATAATAAATAGTACAGCGTATTCCATTGTAAATACCATTTACATACATACTTCTTGAACTACTAAATCTAGGTCTGCTTCAGATTTCTACCAGCAAACTTCCTCTAGCTTCTCCAATCTCTGTGAGTCACTCTACAATAATTATCAAGATACTAGATATAATGCAGATTTGTGTGATCTCGGATCGTTAACATTTTTACCAATGCATTAATATGTATTAAGAAAAATCTGATGGCTTCCCTTCCACACTGAAATATTTAGATACTTCTTCTGCATACCATCAAATAATCAGTAACCTTTTTGCATCCTTCTTCAGCCAATAATCATACACATACGAACCCAACCGTGAATTTTGTAAGTTACTTGAAGAATTGCCCTCAAACCTCTCTAGTCTCTATTGAGATTAAGACTGATATCACAGATTAGCCACATGAAGATCAGAATCCCCGGCAGCCATTTTAATTTGCCTACAAGCTTGAACTGGCAATTATCAGATAAAAAATGAGAATGTGTGTATAAAAATCTCACACATAGACAGTAGGGATCTTCACACACCTGGTTAAATTGTTGTTGCAATTCACATCTATTCATCGACGCGGCAAAAAATTACAAATACAACAATGTAAACATAAAACAAATGAGTTTTGGAGGGTGAAACGTACGAAACATTCTCATCTTCATATGGCTAATCTGTGACTGATATTGTCTTAAAGATGACTTCTCTCCTGGTAACGATGGTTTACCCGCCATAACACTTAAGAAATGTGTAAGTTCGCTTTGTAAGCCCCTAACAGCTTTATTCCGACTTTCACTCTCTGAAGCTATCTTAACAAAATTATGGAAGGAATTCTTTATTTTATCCACTAAAAAGGTGCTAGGAACGACATATATCCAACTACCGGCCTATAGCAAATATTTCTTCTATCCCCAAGCTCTTCGAAAGAATTTTTTTATGACTCCTTTTTCTTTCACTGTAAGTCTAACTTTTCTCTGCAGCAGCATGGTGTCCTTAAGGGTAGATTGACTACAACTAACCTAACTGAATTTGTCTCTAGGACACTTCATGCATTAGAGAAAAGAAAATAAGTTGATGTCATAATGACAGATTTTAGCAAAGCTTTTGACAAAATCTGTAACAAAACTATATACCTTAAACTCAATGCCCTTGGATTCCCACCCTTTTTCATTTAATGGTTGGGAATGTATACCTAGAACAACGTCAATACAGGGTTCTCTTCAGGTTCTCAATCTCTGATCCCATAAACGGCACTTCAAGCGTTCCTCAAGGCAGTCACTTGAGTCCTCTTATCTTTGCCCTAACAATAAACGATGTTGAAAGTATAATTAGTGCCTCACATCTGTCTATTTTATTTATGCAGATGATATGAAAATCATTAAGGTCGTCGTTTACTCCAAAAAGACCTTAACTTATTCCAAACTTGGTGCGATAAGAATTTCTTTAACTATGCTTAATGCCAATGTAAAGCGTGTTATTTTAGAGGCATAGAACTGTACGTTGGCAACATTATTCTAACTGGCGGCCATTTTGTCAGCTGTCAAGTGATTTATTTTAAGTTTGGTTTGGTATTTCAACATGAATAGACTGACGCCTGAACAACGCTTCCAAATTGTGCCCAAATGGGCCCAAAACAACATGTCACACAACTCGTGCCACGATTGATTTATTGAAGGAAACGTTTGGTAACCGCATAGTTTCACGTTACGGACCCGTGAATTGGCCTCCAAGATCGTGCGATTTAACGCCGCTTGACTATTTTCTGTGGGGATATGTGAAGTCGCTATAGTCTACGCCGATAAGCCCGAAACCGATTGGCCACTTGGAGGACAACATTCGCCACGTTATTGCCGATATAGGGCCACAAATGTTGGAAAAAGTCATATAAAATTGGACCTCCATATTAGACTACGTTCGAGCCAGCCTTGGCGGTCATATACCAGAAATTATATTTAAATTATAATGCCAGAAGATTATCTTTCAAATAAAGGAAATTTCTTGTCAATTTAAAAAAATCATCTTTGTTTTATTCCATTTCAAAGTTCTATGCCTCTAAAAAAAAAACACCCTTTATAATTAGTGCCTCCTATGTGTCTATTTACGCAGATGTTATAGCATTCGCTTGCTCCAAAACGACCTAAACTTATTCCAAACTTGGTGCGATAAGAATTTTTTAGAACTCAAAGTTGCTAAATGTCAATCTATAACCTTCTCCCGTAAACGGTTACATCGCCCTCAGAACTTATTACTTTTGTAATGAAGCCATTCCTATTGTTTATTCCATTCGAGACCTTGGGATTATTTGTGACAGTGAGCTTAACTACAGCTTTCATTTCGATCAAATAATTAACAAGGCCAACTCTCGTCTTCATAAAACGTTGGCCTAAAGAATTCTCGAACCGTTACGTCACGAAGTCCCTTTACATTACATTCGTTAGGCCTCTCCTTGAATACGCTAGCCAAGTTTGATCTCCATATCCAGAACTCTCACTCCCGAAGAATTCAAGCTGAGCAACGTAGATTTTTTCAGTTTACCCTCCGCGTCCTTCCGTGGACCGATTATATCATCTTGCTCTCCGGTGAAGATCGATTAAAATTCATGAACTTGCAAACTCTTAACGGGGATAAATCGATTCACCTATTCTATTGGAAATGATCCCGATCTTTACAAACCCACGTAACATCTGATCCGCTCTACTTTTCCGCCCACCTCAGCTCCGTACAAAAAACGATTTGAACCGATACCAAGAATTTTGCGTTTGGAAAATACCTCACTGTACAGCCTTGACTTTCACATCAGTATATCCTCTCTCAGAAACTCTTCCTAAAACTCCTAATAAGATCGCACCTCGCGCTCCACTTAACACATTCCATACAAAATTCCACTATTACTTCCATATCCTCCTTAAGAAATTCTCTCTAAAACTCGTCCCGAAACCCCCTTTCTTCTTCACTTATTAGATTTTTTAAAACTCCAATTGACACTTCTAGAGCCATGTGGTTTTACTGCCGTTTTACTAAAACGCCTAACTTCCCACCCTTATTGGTGCTTATTTCCCACATTCCAACTATCTTATGAGGTTGGCTTCATTCCTGGACATATGTTTTCACATTTCTACGTTATTTCCTTCATTTTTTGTCAGTAACTATTAAAATAAGCATTTTTGAATAACAATCATACAGTTCCTTGACTGTCACCTTGGCAAACAACTCTACTTCGTTTGTTCAATGTCATATTTAATAGCTAGCTATTATGAACCCTTAAAACTGTCACAAGTTGGAATAAGAAATACTTTAAGGCACCTACATATGTACATATAACAAAAGTTCAAGAAGCAATAATTTATATATGACCGTCATCAAGGAAACACTTTTAACGAAAATAACTTTAAGTGTTGGGTAAGCTTAGCCTCCAATTCCTCGACACTTTTTTTTTTTTTTTTTCTTACAAGGAAAATTGAAGTAGCTTTATCGATCTTTTCCTGACGAAGTTAATTCTATAATGGATTTAAGGATAATCACAACGATTAAATTTAATTGGAATTTATTTGAAGAAAAGGGGAGAAATTATTGATTTCTTCAATGACAAAAAAATACATCGAATGTTTCTCTTTCCGTGCGGGCCAACTTAATTTATCGCAGTCACCACAAGGACATTTCACCAAAAAGTCAAAACTTCAAAATGTATGTCCGGGCAGATAAAACTTCCGTATTAAACAAAAAATAAAGTCTGTAATTAAAGCAGAGAATGAATATTTTAATAACACAGGTCTGTGACATTTCTGATTTCGAACCCAGACTAATGCTTTCCAAGGGTTTTTAATACCCTGAACGTCAGGTTTTCGTTAAATAGACGAAGAGGCGTCAGCAAAATTTTTCAGAGTTGATGTAAATAATAGGGTGTCATTTATTTTAAAAACACATTTTTTTTTCAAATCATTTTTGAATGAGGTCTTTAAAAAGAATATACGATGTACGAGTGGTTCAATGGTAAGGGAAAGCATTTTTGGCTTGACGTGCATTAGTGTGTTTGAGAGATTCCATATAATTATATAGTTATTATACGGTAATCGCTGCGGAAATTGCTACTAAATCTCAATTTTCATGTCACTTTATTCAAAGGTAGCCACTTATCCATAAGGATAGTAAAAAGGAAGCAGAAGTTTCAAAAGAAGCTCCGTGAAAGTGTCAGTGGTTATCTTTATAAAGGGTGTTTTTTTAGACGTGTGGTTTCCAATCTGGCAATACTTTTTTTCGGATATGGTCGTTTTGACAGCTGTAACTTGATTTATGCTCAGTTTGGTTTGGCATTTCATAATTAATAGACTTACTCCTGAACAACGTTTGCAAATCGTGCAAATTTATTTCCAAAATTATGGTTTGGTTCGCGCCACGCATCGCGCGGTGCGTTCAATATTCGGTCGAAATAATCGCAAAATCGCATAAATTCGAGCAACCATGGATCGGTTTCGCACTACGTTTACTCTAGTGGATAATGCGCATCCTCAGAGACGCCGCGGCCGTACAGTGCGCACCGAAGACGCTATTGTTGCTGTGGAGCAGAGTATCGAAGAAGACACGAATGCGCGCACCAATTCGAGCTGTGCCCATCCATGATTAATGACTTCATCGTGCCTAAATTTGAGGATGTTGATGTGGACGACCTTTGGTTCCAACAAGACGGCGCTTCATGCCATACAGCCAACGAAACAGTCAATTTATTGAGGGAAACTTTTGCTGAGCGCATTATCTCAAGTCGTGGGCCTGTGGCGTGGCCTCCAAGATCGTGAGATTTAACACCGCTGAATTATTTTTTGTGCGGTTATGTGAAGTCGCTGGTCTACGCAGATAAGCCCGAGACGATTGACGACTTGGAAGAGAATATTCGGCGCATTATTGCTGACATCCGCCCTCAATTGCTGCAAAAAGTGGTCGAAAATTGGGCCTCTCGGCTGGAATTTATTCGAGCCAGCCGCAGCGCCCACTTGCCCGAAATCATTTTTAAAACATAATGGCAAACTTTTATCTTTATAATAAAGCTAAATTCTTGGCCATGGCATTAAATTATATGCGTTTTATTTCTTCTTGAAAACCACACGTCTAAAAGAAAAACACCCTTTATACTTTATTTCGAATATCCCACAAATGAGGTGACGTCTTGACGACAAGTTCCACATATCCAACAAGGTTTCACAAGCTTATTTTGACATGAAGCAGTGGGAGAAGGAAGTTGATATGCACCCTTTTGAAGAGATCTTGGCTAGCCCTTTAATTTGTATACCATTCTTCTTGTTGTGCATTAATTTTTGGCCGACTTAAGATTTTTGGCTTAATTGTTGAAATGTATTTCTAAGTCAAATCGTAAAGCACTTAAACTAAAATTGCAGCACTAAATCAGCACCTAATTAGGTAAAAATTCATGCCTCATTAGATTTTTGAATTTCGTTTGTGGCGGCGGCGCCATCTGGCTGACCAATGATTTCTGAAACTAGTTGACCTTTTTTGACCAATTATTTATCATTTAGATGACATAATTTTTTTTACGAATATCCCACATATGGGGTGCTTAGAGTCAAGTTATAATATGATACGTTCAAATTGACAAGAATCTACATATATGTATTAGTGAAGTTCAAGCTTTTGTACCCTCTCAATCCATGTATGTTTTATTTTTATCCGCTCTGGGTTTTTCGCCCATACATTTTTGGGCATTCTCCTTTGATCCTTTAATTTAACACATCATTTTTTTATAGTTCGAGAAAAAATAACCAAAATTATTGTCAATTTCCGAAACTCTTTCAATCATTTTCTAAAAAAAAAACAGAAAATTAAAATTTACTTACCAAGAATAGCACGCAAATGTCCTTCCAAAGTTTGCAAAATCGTCTGTTTGATTTCCTTCACGGTTTTACCCAAGAACTGCTCACTAGCGGTGCCAAGTAATTCGTCAGCCTGATGGTGAAAATAATACACGTTCATCATCTATAAAAAGAGAGAAAAAAAATGGAAAAAACAAAGCAAGGGGTCAGAAATCAACATCCTGTTGGTCCTGTGTCAAATTCATGTTTTTGTTTTTTTTTGTGTGTGTTTTTGTGTTTAACTTTTTCTTTTTTTTTTTTTTTTTTTTAATTTCTCTATCACGGAGTTTTCGTTTGAATTAAAAAAAAAAAAAAATGTCTTCGATTTTTGGAAGAGTTATTATTGATGAAAATTAAAACAATATCGAAAAATAGAAACAATATGTACATGTACACGCATACATTAAAGCACTTCAAAATGCGATACGCCTATATTACCTATAGGTGATCAATAGTGTCTAACAAAGGACAAAGGATGCGTTTTGTACTGCGGGCTATCGCACTAAGTGTTGAATCGTGGAAACAAATATACAACAAAAAATATATACAAACATAAATTAAGGCTTTTGAGTATGACGTGAGAGAATGAGTTACCAAAAGAAGTTAAAATAAGTTTTTTTTTTTTTCCTAAATCTAAATTAACAACAACTCTATTAAAAACAATTTAGATTAAGTGTGAAATACAGAACGAAAAATTCCAAGTTATTCAGTCTAGTCGTGGCTTAAATAAAAACAAGACAATAGGAATTTTATTTTGTTGAGCTTTTTATACTTGACTACTCCTCCCTATCGCGATTATTGAAACGACCATGCAATCAGAATCGGATTGATCAAAGCTCAACTTGCTTTTAGTGTTTGATTGATTTGAAACGTTGGTAGTTGAGGTTGACCCAAAAACTGTGCCGGCAATTCAGACCTGTCGAGCATTTGATCGTCGACCTCGACAACCACATAGGGGTAAACAATTATTGGATATTTTTTCTTGCTTCGAGTTCATTTATAGTTTATTTTTTTTTTTAAATAGTTTTAATTTGAACATTTCAGTAGTAAAGACATCTCTCTCTCTGAAAACCTCTACACTCGAATATTTTAATAAAGGGTGGTCCAACCATAATGCACGATATTAATTCTGAGTCACACCTTAACGTCAAGTTTTTTGCCCAACTTAATTTGACATTTCTTTGTTTCAGTGTTTGGACAAATTCAACCATGGAGGGTTACACAATTGAACAGCGCGTTAAGATAGTTAAAGCCTTTTACGAAAATGGAAGTTCAAATCAAAATGCATTTCGTGACTTTACAAAGAAAATCATCATTAGTAAAATCAGGCAAATGAAAATCCACGAGTGATTGTTGAAAAGCCGATGCATCCACTTGCATCATCGGGTCGTACTTCTTCGAAAATGAGAGCGGCCAAGCAGTTACCGTGAATGGTGTTCGCTATGATATGACGATATGTGCTTCCAACAGGATGGTGCCACTTGCAACACACCCTCTCTTTTGCGCGAGAAATTAAATGGCCGTGTTATCTCACATGTCGTGATGGCGATGTTAATTGGCCGCCACTATCATGTGATTTGACACCGTTGGACTTCTTTCTTTTGGGGATCTTTAAAAGCAAAAATGGGCGTCAATAAGCCAAGAACAAATCAAGAGCTAAAGGATGAGATAATTCGGCACATTAACGACCTTGAACCTCAATTATGTCTCAGAGTCATTGAAAATATCGACCATCGGATAGAGGTATGCCATCACCGAAGCCGTGTCGAGCATTTGGCCGATATTTTGCTTCACACAAAATTGTCATAGATCCTTCTAAAGGGTTTTCCAATAACAGGTGTTATTTTGAATAGCCCGCTATTTCGGTAGCTGTCACTTTTGAAGCTGTCATTTTTTGACATTTGACAAGTAGAAACTACGCCATTAATAGAAATGGAACGATACACGCTTCAACAACGCATTGAAATTATTAAAATTCACTATAAAAATGGTGAAAATTTGGCAGAGACGGTTCGTAAAACTAAAACATTTTTGGGTCGTCGTGAAGCACCTTGTCGGACCGCAATACAGAAATTGGTGGACAAATTCGAGCTGTTGGGACAAGTTAGTGATGTGAAGAATAAAACCCGTGCACGTCGCTCAAGACCAACTGAGAATATTGCTGTTGTAGCCCAAAGTGTTGAAGAAAACCCAGGTTTGTCCATTCCTCGTCGTTCTTTGGAATAAGGCATTCCACAAACGTCATTAGACCGTATTTTGCATAAAGACTTGGGTCTTAAGGCTTATAAAGTTCAGTTAACACAAGAACTCAAGCCGGCTGATCATCAACAACGTCGTGTCTTTGCTGATTGGGTCCTTGAAATGCATGAAAATGATCCGGAATTTCATCGAAAAATCATCTTGACTGATGAGGCCCATTTCCACCTCGGAGGCTACGTCAACAAGCAAAACTGTCGCATCTGGGGCTGGGAAAACCCAAGAGTTATTGTTGAAAAGCCTCTCCATCCTCAACGCGTGACTGTTTGGTGCGGTTTATGGTCCGGCGGGGTCATTGGACCTTACTTTTTCGAAAATGAGGCTTGAGCAACAGTTACGGTCAATGGATTGCGCTATCTAGAGATGATTAATGATTTTTTATGGCCGGAATTGGATGGTATTGATCTGGACAACTTTCTTTCTTTCAATAAGACGGCGCTACGTGCCACACAAGCAATGAAACCATCGATCTTTTACGGGAAAAGTTTCCGTTATCTCTCGAAGAAATGATCACAATTGGCCACCGAGATCTTGTGATTTAACACCTTGCGACTTCTTCCTTTGGAGCCACGTGAAAGATAAGGTCTACGCCAACAGCCCAGCGTCGATTCAAGACCTCAAAGATGGAATTCGTGAGGCTATCGAGGACTTTGCGATTTGGTTATGGAAAATTTCATGAAAAGGATATGGCCCTGTAAGCGTGGTCGTGGCGGCCATAACAGAGTTATTATCCGTAATGTACCTTCTCTCTTACGAATAAACAGAAAAATTCTGATCGCACAAACTTCTGGGTCATCCATCTTCAATGCACTGGATTATCAAACCCACATGATTGGGAAAAAAATATTTTAGTCATAAACATGTGTATTTTAATTAAAAAAAAAAAAACAAATAGCTGTAAGCCTTTCCTAGAACAATTGTGAATTTAAATAATTTATAAAAATAAATATTTTACAAAAAAAAAAAATAAATAGAATCCTAAATAAAAACCCGTTTTGCACTTATAGAAAGAGAAAATAAATATATTGTTGTTTATTACTTAAATTTGTTTCGTTATATTTAACACCTCAGAAACTACACCCTAAGTATTTAGCTATTTCGTTGAGTTACAAAATTTGTTAATGTCCAAATCATAAACAAAAACAAATTTATCTACTAAAAATGTAAAAGAAAATCAAATAAACATCCAAACTATAAAATTAACTAAAAAGAAGTATAAGAAAATATTTTTGTAATGCCGATTCAACAATTATTTAAAGTGCATCAACTTAACGACGCCGACGCACGGCGACACGTTAACAACAACAATGTTAGAATATAAATGCATTACGTTAATTAATTATCGTGAATTAAATAATAATATTAACTAAATAGATTTTTAAAATTCAAATTTAAAATATTAAAAAAAAATAAATAGTGCCACAAAAACATAAACAAATATTTAAGGAAGTGACTAAAAAAATGACAATTTATAACAATTTATGTTTATGCGGCCCCGCCAAGGCCGCCAAGGGGCATGCTTTGGGCACCCATAGTTTTTTTTTGATTTAAGGCACGCGAAGCTTGTTGAAGATATCATATTTTTACTGGCGAAAAACTGTTATAACTGTAATAAATTGGCATTTCTCTAGTCTCATCCAAAAAATTTAAACGAAATTATAAAAAAACATACCTTTTGAAACAATTATTTAAGAATATTCGTGATGCTTCAGCATTTGAATCACTCAATTATAATGAATAAAATTAAATTTAAGTTGAATATGAAATAAAAATAGAAAAGAAAATAAATGTTAAAAAAATTCACCATAAAATATAATGTAAAAAATTATATACAAAATAGATTCGTTTTTATATATGTAAATGTATATGTAAGTAAGGAAGAAAACCGACACAACTCAAAAAATCTCATTCAGTGTTTTTTTTTTTTGTTTCCAGCCAGTGGATAATTTGTAAAAATGCAATTTTTCTCTTAAAAGAATTTCAATATTAACTTAACAATTTAATTTGTTGAATTGTGTCACCTTTCATCCCAACTGACGCATGATATGTTCGTGTGCAACCCCGATCTGGGACCGAACCTAGGATTTATCGGTAAATGTTCGGTATTACCAGTAAGCAGTGACGAATGGTAAAAGTAATTAAACACGGTTAAAAAGTCAAAGTATAGGTACTGTGGATGCGACTCTGAACGGCTATTAGGGTAACCTTGAGACACGCAGTGAGTGACAGATCGACAAACGCACGCATTACTTTGGAGATATAAAGGTTTCTTTTTTCAATTTGCGCGGGTAGATTTTGGCAGCCAGTGGCGGCCATGTTGTTTTGGTGACTTTTGTTTTTTTATTATTCAGACACTGATGGCAAATCACACGATTGAACAGCACGTCAGAATGATAAAACTTTATTATCAAATTGAATGTTCGTTAGACATGATGGCTTTTCACAGTCGACTCTTCAACGTTTGTTGACGAAATTGGACATGACCGGTTCGATAATAATCAATCAGCCAACATTCATACGTCAAAAGAACGCAAGATCGGCCGAGAACATCGCCGAGTTCCGTAAAAGTGTACAACAGAACCTAAAGGCAGCCAATTCCTCGCCGTGCACAAGATTTGGCCCTCGCAGACTTCAACTTTGCGAATTTTGCGTCGGGCCTACACCAAGATCCAACTAATCTAGGAGCCCAAAGCTCATGACCATAGACAACGTTGTTTGTTCAATGACTGGGCTTCAAAGCGTTTGGAAGAGGACACCAATTTTGGACGAAAAATCATCTTTAGCGACGAAGGGCATTTTTGGATGAATGGCTATGTTAACAAGCAAAATTGCAATATATGGGACGACACCAACCCCCACGAGGTTTAAAGGTGATAATGCATTTTAAAAAAGTTACCGTTTGGTGTGGATTTTCGGCCGGCCGGCGGCGGCGTTATTGGCCGTACTTTTTCGAAAACGACTTTGGTAAGGCGGCGGTCACCGTCAATGGCGAGCGCTACAGAATGATAATAACCAATTTCTTGTGGGCCAATTTGAACCTAGACGACATGCCGTTCAAGCAGGAGAACCAGCGCTACGTGCTGCACAGCAGCGGACGCCACGATTGACATTGTGCATTAAAGATTTGAAGGTGAGGTTATTTCTCGCAGAGGTGACGTGAATTTACCACCAAGGTCATACGATTTGACCCTGTTAGATTTTTCTTATGGGGTTTCCCGAAGTCGCAGGTCTATGCGAATAAACCACAATCGACCGATGCCCTTAAGGTGAACATAACACAGGGCTTCGCTTAAATTAAGCAGGAAGAGTAAATTAAAAATTGAACCACTCGAACGATGTCATATTCCATACAAAATGGCATACATTGGCCTTTCAAATAAAAATTTAAGAAGAATTTTGTAACTAGGTACCTCACACATAGCTTGATTTATTCCATTTCAACATCTACCTGCACCAATTGAAAAAGCCTTTATATCTACAGAGTGATTTTAATGTTTTCGAACGTTACTTAGCAACGGAATTGTCACAACTAAGCTTGAGCTGCTCAAGAGAATTGTCGCTCAATAAATGGTCAGTTGTCGCTTGAGCTTATCACTCAGTCGCTTTGCCTTTCGGCCCCTCTGTCGGTTGTAGGGAGTCGGTCATCCAGTCAAACCAATATATTTTCAATGGTTTTGGCCCCTATTTCACGAAAAGCTTGACCAATATTGTCCCTAAGTATTCCTGAATCGTCTAATCGATTCTATCTAATATGACAGCCTTAAAAACTAAGTTCAATGGGGTTCAAATTGCATTCCCGTGATGGCGGCCAAGTAACATCACCAAAACGACCAATTATTGAACTTGTTGACATGTAGCCGCATCTTACTGGAACCATGGCTCGCAAAAATCCAAATCCTCAATTTATGGGCATTAAAAATCGGTTATCATGCCTCGGTAGCATTATCCATTGAGTGTGACGGTTTTTCCATTGTCATCTTGGAAGGAAATAATAACACAATCCTAGTTTTTTTTTATCTTTCTTGATGATTAGATGAAGTCTTTTTTAAAATGTGATGCTTCATCTCATCAATTTTTTTTTTCCTGAAAATGTCACCAAAATCGACTGAGTAGCTCAGTTTAAATAGAACTATTTCCGCTATCCCATATACAAAGTGTCATAATTCTTTAATTTTTATAGATAATACATACGTTATTTAACGACTTTTACCATTCGTAATTGTTCCCTGCTTCCTAACATGCTTCCTAGGATGTTTCCCAAATTCGCGGTTTAACATTAACCATATTCAATATAAAAACATAATTAGAATCTCATATGAGAACACCCTCTGCAACCATAGCTCATATTGAAATATTTCATTGAAAATAGTTTTTAAATTTAAAAAAAAATGCACGCCTGATTTGCTCCGAAAACTTAATTGGTTTAAAATTGTTAATGCGAAAACATTCAAATTAAAGTAATTAAAAAAAAAAATAAAATGAAAACATAAAACGAAATAATTAAACGCGATATGGATTAAGAAAAATGGATCCTTTTTATAGTTATTGATCTTTAAATTTAAATAATATGGCCGATACTGTGAATTGGTTCAATTTTATTGTATTCGTGTTTTCATTATGATTTCAGGAATTTGACTTTTGTAAAGCGCGGTCTGGCAGTTCATTTTTTGACTGCACTTTATGTCAGTAACTATGCGGAAATTGATGTTGACTTCCATGTTGTATACAGTCTTTAGTTCATAGAAGAAGTAGGGACATCATGAGGACAAATCACATCAACTGAACTACTATTTTCGAAATTTATGAACTTGCAGTTCATTATTCTAAGTTTAAAATTAGCTATCACCTGCAAAAATGTACAGTCGCTGGAAAAAGTACCACTCCATTGTGCCAGTGCCGTCGTAAAAGTAATAATGTTTTAAAATTTGCACAAAAGTTTAGTGGAAATAAAAGTTTCTAAAAAGGTGTGGAAACTCAAAATGTAGTATGTAAAGGGTGTTTTTTTTTTTAAAGGTATAGAACTTTAAGTTGGTAACACTTTTTTTAACTGGCGGCCATTTTGACAGCTGTCAAGTGATTTATTTTTAGTTTGGTTTGGCATTTCATCATGAAAAGACTGACGCCTGAACAACGCTTCCAAATTGTGCCCAAATTTTGTCTAGCGATGAAGGTCACTTTTGTTGGAATGGATACGTCAATTACCAAAACTGCCCTATTTGGAGTGATGATAATCCTCAAGTGTATGTTGAGACACCGTTACATCCACAAAAACTGACTGTTTGGTGTGATTTATGGTTTGGTGGAATAATTGGTCCGTACTGCTTTAAAAACGACGATGGCCAGAACGTTACAACAACCATGATGTGCAGGAGCTGTGGTTTCAACAAGACGGCGCAACATGCCACACATCTCGTGTCACAATTGATTTATTGAAGGAAATATTTGGCAACCGCATAGTTTCACATTACGGACCAGTGAATTGGCCTCCAATATCGTGCGATTTCACGCCGCTTGACTATTGTCTGTGGGGATATGTGAAGTCACTAGTCTACGCCGATAAGCCCAACACAATTGACCACTTGGAGGACAATATTCGCCGCGTTATTGCCGATATACGGCCGCAGATGTTGGAGAAAGTCATCGAAAATTTGACCTCTAGATTAGACTACGTCCGAGCCAGCCATGGTGGTCATATACCAGAAATCATATTTAAATTATAATGCCAGAAGATTATCTTTCGAATAAAGTAAATTTCATGTCAATTTAAAAAATTCATCTTAGTTTTATTCCATTTCAAAGTTCTATACCTCTTAAAAAAACACACTTTGTTACATATTTTAATAGACAAAGGTGTAGAAATTTGTATTTTTCCGCCAAGGATTTTTTCACACTATTAAGAAACTATTCTTTTTCGTGTTCTATTTGAATGAATAATATTGGCACAGCGACATAAAGATCTATTGTGATTTTATAGTATAGTTTTAACGGTGGCGTTCTGAACAAAAAAAAAAAAAAACAACATTTACAATTGGTGCGATCCTATACTTATTATATACCACATTTAATAAATTAAAAAAAAATTATAAAAATATTTAATATAATTTTAATCATACAACACTAAATTTATAATGTTCACCGTGTAGTATTTTGTAGATAATATTGTCTCAATGTAGTTAGCAATAAATTGATCCTCTAATTTATTTTAAATTTATGTTTGTTACCAAAGGATGATGATTGCTGTATAAAATTGCCCCTAAAAAAGTTTAGTTGCAATTCAACGTTTATTTTTTTTTTCTTAGCAAATAATTTTTAAAGATAAACTAAGATTTTTTTTTTTTTTTTTTTTAATATAAAAGAAGGTGAAAAAGATATTATTTTTTAACAACATTTTTGGAAAAAGCATATAGATATATATTTTTGTTTCTTATTTACAGCCATGAACGGTAATTTTGAAAATAAAATAAAATTGGAGGATCAATGTAAAAAGTGTGAACGAAATGTATAACAATTGACAAAAAAAAAAATATATATATATATTGATATATTTTTAAACATTAACAAAACACATGCACATTTTTAATAAACTTATAGGAACACAAACAATATATATAACATGTATGTATGTACATAACTAAGCATAGAAACTTCAGTTGCGAACAGTTTTTGGGCGTGCACTTATGTATAACCCACACTAGATATATATAAAGATCACTAAAATTGACAGAAATTAAAAAAAAAAATAAAACCTAAATTATAATGTTTTTATAAACTTACATTTTGTTTAATCTACTGACGGGGTTAGTTTCGATATAATAACGTTAATAAATTAAAAGAAAAAAAAATATTATAATACATATTATAAAATGATTAAGACTCTTAAGACATTGGGTGGCGCAAAATCACTTTTCGTTCAATAATTTGTCCTTACATTTATATGGACGAACGGACGTATTACCAATATTCTGACGATATTTTGAAATGTTGAGGGCTTTGAGTTTACGCTATAAATGGAAATACCACCTGTATCTGTATTTTAAATCGCAATTTGTTTAGGATGATAGGGAAGAAGTAAAAAGATAGTCTCACAACTTTGTCGGTTCGGCGTTTTAATGGTTGTTATACCCCGACATGTTTTCTTATTTTTTTTTTCGAGGATTAAAAATATCGTTCCTAACAAATTCTTAAGCCGTTAGAGAAAATCATATTTATAAAAATCGGTTCTAGATTTTAGAACAAGAAATTTTCAAAAGAAAGTTATTAACCGCACCGCATCTTCTATAGAACATTCTTCTGTCGAAATTCTCGAAAACGGTTCAATTGATTTTGATCAAATTGTTTATGCAGACGCTTCTAAAAAGTTATAATAGTTTTGAGTACTAATATGCGGAAAAAAATCCTTTTTTGATTTATAAAAAAATATTTAAGAAAAAATATATTTCGAAAAAGGCTTATACTACTTTCGCATTAAGCCCAAAATAAGGTTATTTCGCAAATTACGCAAAAAGTATTTTCATCTGTAATAAGCTAATTTCGTTTGACAGCTCTTTTTTGTCTTGTTGTTTTCTCTTTCTGTTTTTTTTTTTTGACATTTCAGTATAAAAGCGTTTGAGAGCTTTTAAAATGGATTCCAGTTGGGTGTGTTCATAAATTTGAAACCTAATTTCCAACGTTGAACTTGAAATTACCTCATTTTGAAATGTGAATTTGTATGGGAAATGAGGTAATTTGGAATCGCATTTGGAAGTTTTCAACGAAATTACCTTATTTGCTCTAATGAAAACGTACTATTAAAGAAAAAAGTTTATATTTTCAGCTTTGCACCTTTAATTAGTGTGTAGTGCCTGTGGGATGATGTTTAATGCTTATAGAACTCTCATGCCGGAGGCCTGAGAGCGATTCCTAGTCTCTCTTAACGAAAAGCTAAAATGTTTCTGATGTGTAAACATCTATGCTGGCGGTAGAGTGCAAAAAAAACGTGAACGTTCGTGTGCAACGTTACGTCGTGCAACGTTACGGTGTGCAACGTTACGATCTGCATACAAGGATGGGTGCGTTCAGTGAAAAAAATCTTAAGATCCCCTTCAAGCAAAAACAAGTCCGTTTTGGATCCGCGAACGTTGATGTTTACACATATTAACCGTGAGTCCCGACACTAACACAAATTCCTTTTTTTCACGGCTACTGCCGTTTGCGAAAAATCACCCTCAAGAGTATTTCTTGTCATGAATAAGTGTAACTTTTTAATTGATCCGCCTAGCTTAGCTTATTCAATTTTGCAAATCGAGGATTTTTTCAAAATATCAAATTATCCTTATTATATCACCGATAATGCTCAAAATGTATTTTCCATTTTTTAAGGAGATTTCACGCCACACATTGTATATTTGTTTTTTTTTTTTTTTTTTTTTTTTTTAATTTATTGCAAACATTACTATAGATTTTATAATATAGTATCAATTCAAAACCATGCCTTATACTAATATAATTTTGTTAAGAAAATTTGAATCATGCCATCCTCTGTAAGTCAAATCTACCTAAAAATTGAAACTTAAATAGAAAAATTATCAATCTTCAGAAAGGCTTATTTTTTTTATTGAAGTGTTTTCAGTCATATTTATTTTTCGGAATTATTATTACAAATCTTAATTCGACCGAGTCTGTGATTGTTGAGTTTTTAATGTTAGTTGATTTTCATTAGCGGTAGAGAAAAACAAAAAATCAAACGATATTTATTTATATAGAAGTAAAACAAAAATATCTTTGCCAAAAACACTAAACACTGGTCTTAAAAAAAAATCGTATTAATATACGAAAAGCCATTATAGTCCTTTTTTTTTAAATCGATTGATAATTTTTTTTTTTTTTTGCAAATGCAAATTATAAACTTGAATGCAATTATGAAAATAATAAAAAATTATTATGCAAAATAAAACAAATAATTAACATCGAACATACCTTCATAATTTTACACTGTGCTACACCAGTAACTGTTAGCGGCACACCTTGTGCAGTTTCGACATTCTCGCACATTGGATTTAATGTCATTACTTCAAGGGACAGTCGTTGAACATCTGTAACAAGCCACCATGCCCAGGCCCATCCTCCAACGATAGTTCTCTTCTTTGTGGATCCACAACAGCCACCTGAAATCAATTGAAAATTTTCGTAATGAAAGGGAATATTGGATTTTTATATTATTGTAAAATTATTAGTTAAAATATCTCCTCCAAAGGATCTCTGGGTGGCCATTGGCCAACCGGGTCATAAACACTAGGTTATCATGTTCCGGTTTTTACAAATGGTTCCAAGGCGGTGGAGGGGGTAGGGTCAGGCATCTTCTCAGACAACCCACGTTTAAATAGATCAATAAAACTTCCACACTTCTGCAATGTTTTTCAAGCGTAAGTGCTTGCAATTTATAAGGCGGGTAGAAAAGTCTTTTCACTTTTTAACTAATACATAAATAGAAACATCGATGTCTTTATTGATAGTCTAGCAGCAATAAAAGCAATGACTTTAATTGTCACAAAGCTTTAACTGATTGCCTGTTTCCGTAACGAGTTAAAGTTATGGAAGTGACTCTAGACATGCCAATTATAACAGTTTTGGTTTATAAAAGTACTATTTATGCGGCCCCGCAGGGCCAGGGCCCTCCGCCGGTGGAAATACTTCAGGCAGCCAGGGTTTTTTTCAAGTCGCGCGAAGCGCGTTAGCGCACGCCCACTTTTAATGACGAAAAAATTGGCATGTCTCTAGTCTCGTCCTAAAGTTATAAAGGGTTTTCCAATAAGAGGTGTTATTTTGAATAGCCCGCTATTTCGGTAGCTGTCACTTTTGAAGCTGTCATTTTTTGACATTTGACAAGTAGAAACTACGCCATTAATAAAAATGGAACGATACACGCTTCAACAACGCATTGAAATTATTAAAATTCACTATAAAAATGGTGAAAATTTGGCAGAGACGGTTCGTAAAACTAAAACATTTTTGGGTCGTCGTGAAGCACCTTGTCGGACCGCAATACAGAAATTGGTGGACAAATTCGAGCTGTTGGGACAAGTTAGTGATGTGAAGAATAAAACCCGTGCACGTCGCTCAAGAACAACTGAGAATATTACTGTTGTAGCCCAAAGTGTTGAAGAAAACCCAGTCCATTCCTCGTCGTTCTTTGGAATTAGGCATTCCACAAACGTCATTACACCGTATTTTGCATAAATACTTGGGTCTTAAGGCTTATAAGGTTCAGTTAACACAAGAACTCAAGCCGGCTGATCATCAACAACGTCGTGTCTTTGCTGATTGGGTCCTTGAAATGCATGAAAATGATCCGGAATTTCATCGAAAAATCATCTTGACTGATGAGGCCCATTTCCACCTCGGAGGCTTCGTCAACAAGCAAAACTGTCGCATCTGGGACTCGGAAAACCCAAGAGTTATTGTTGAAAAGCCTCTCCATCCTCAACGCGTGACTGTTTGGTGCGGCTTATGGTCCGGCGGGGTCATTGGACCTTACTTTTTCGAAAATGAGGCTGGAGCAACAGTTACGGTCAATGGATTGCGCTATCGAGAGATGATTAATGATTTTTTATGGCCGGAATTGGATGGTATTGATCTGGACAACGTTTACTTTCAACAAGACGGCGCTACGTGCCACACAAGCAATGAAACCATCGATCTTTTACGGGAAAAGTTTCCGGAACGTGTTATCTCTCGAAGAGGTGATCACAATTGGCCACCGAGATCTTGTGATTTAACACCTTGCGACTTCTTCCTTTGGGGCCACGTGAAAGATAAGGTCTACGCCAACAGCCCAGCGTCGATTCAAGATTTAATTCGTGAGGCTATCGAGGACATAGGGCAGCCACTTTGCGATTTGGTTATGGAAAATTTCATGAAAAGGATATGGTCCTGTAAGCGTGGTCGTGGCGGCCATTTGGCTGATGTTGTATTCCATTATTAACGGCATACCTTCCTCTTTATAATTAAATAAACATCCGATCATTTATCTCAAAAAATGCCATTTTTCTTTAAATATCAAAATAACACCTCTTATTGGAAAACCCTTTATTATCTTATCCATTTGCCAACAAAAACTTTTGCTTGCGACTACATTCTTCATTTGAATTTCAACCCTTTTCATTACCTTTTATTTCAGACCATAATTCCAAAAAAAATATATGTGCATGCGTTTGTAATTATTATTTTCTTTTTCTTTTTAATTTCGCGGCTTTTATCGTATAAATTGGCGTGAATATTGCCTCCATAATATTTGCATGCTTAATTAAGTAATAATAAAATCACGCATCAGGTACGACTTATCACAATTTTCTCCAACTACCGCCTATAGCTAATACGAAAAATTAATGAAGTGGTTGATTACAGAAAGTTTAGAGCATGAGTGTAATAGTAATAATGTATGTGTTGTGTAGGTGTATAAGTACAATTATTATTGATTCAGCATTATCTCTTTGAATTTGCATTCGGTTTTGGTATAGGTAATCGGCGAATCTATTCCCCTTAACGAGATTTCCGTAGGTACTTCCGATTTATTAAAGCAAAACCAATATGTATGTATGTACCTATACCTAATGTAGGTTAGGTTTTCCTTTGGTGTGACACCACCTGCTAAATGTGTTAAACGTCACGCTTCTTCTAGCACCGACAAAAAATTATTTTTCACAAATGTATAAGCTTGCGGCAAGTAGAAGTTTATGGATTTCCTAAAGCTGAGCTGTCCTTACAATAATTGAATTATGCGTCTAAAGTGTAATACCAGCAGCAATTGTTGGTGGTTAGCCACCTGTACAGTGTCACGTAAATTCATTTCTTATTCTTCTATTAATCATCTTGCAGTAGGTATTGTATTTTCTCTTAATGTAACTTTTACCTGCAAAAAAAACCAAAAAAAACAGTGTTTCGTTTAGCTTGAGTGCATAAGAAATGAGAAAGAAAAGCTGTCTCTTGGAAAATAACTACTTCTTTCTTAACTTGTCTGTATGAAGAGCGTTTTGAGCAGAAAGCTTTTTTTTTTTAGCTGCACATTGCTGCTGTCAAGATCAATGTCATTGTCATTTAAGCTATCTTTCATGTTAGTATACTTTTCCGATTTATATGTCGTTCGCTTGCTTGGGTGTGGCAAAAGTTGATGGTTTACAGGTAGGTAAGGAAGGTTAGGTAGATACATATATATGTATATAATCATGGTACACATAAAAAAATCTTCGCTGTAAATTTAAAAAAAATGAGGCACGTTCAAGTTTACAATTACTTCCAAATTTGTGTATTTAACATTGAAAATTATTTGCAGGTCTAACAGAGCGTTTGTTTTCATTTTCACAAAAAATTTGTTAAAATGATCACAATTGCTTGATGTAAAATTGACAGCTCGAAATTGTTAAATTTGCAGTAATTTTTTGTAATAATTACAACAGGTTATAGAAACTACAGAAAGTTTTCAGTTAATCTACAACATGCTGTGAAAAATAAAGGGTCATTTATTTTTCGGTTTCGAAAGTAAAGCTAAATAAAACACACACAGCCATACATTTTTGATAAAGATTTTAGGGGAAAGTGGCCTAAGATGGCATAGTGTCTAAGACGGCACACTGCCATTTTCTCGGGTTCTAGTGTATCCATAGCAAAAGTCTGAACACGTCTTTGCTTGCTCGGTTTGTCCGCGAAAGTTGACGTGGTCGGTAGTTAATTTAAGAGTTTAATATTAATTTAAAAAAATCAGAGAACAAAAAGTAAGTATAAACAAACATTTATTGTTAAATTTTGCATTTTCTTATAGAACATTAAAAAGTAAAAATTTGGACAATTTTTAAATCGTAGTTGGTTCCAAAAATATTATTTTTAAAAACAAAAGTGTTACCGTGTGTGTGCATAAAATTGTATAAGCCGAAACTTACGGTTTTTCATAACAAGTTAAAAAGGGCAAGATGGCATAACATGGTGATGGGCAGAACGGCACACTATGCCATC
Organism: Leucozona laternaria; assembly: GCA_932273885.2. Taxonomy (NCBI): domain Eukaryota; kingdom Metazoa; phylum Arthropoda; class Insecta; order Diptera; family Syrphidae; genus Leucozona; species Leucozona laternaria. The sequence continues at coordinate 46,414,589 of OW026367.1, forward strand.
TTACTCTCCTTAAATTATTAGTTACATATCTTCCGAAATGTGTTTTATTTATTTTGTTTATATAAATATAATTATGTTTTCAGTGGTTGGCAAGTACAATCGAACGAGCAGCAGACAAAGCTGGAATTCAAACAGCATCAAGGAAGCTATACTTTCTGTCAAAGCTGGCAAAATGGGATGGGATAAAGCAGCAAAATTATTTAAAGTTCCGAAAAGCACTCTGTCAAGGAAATAGACCAACAAGGCGCCAAAACCCGTATTAGCAGGCTTAAACCCTCCTTTAAAACTGTAATTGAGGCGGAGTTGGTAGCTCACATCATAAAGCTGCTTGAATCACGGCTACTTGGACTGACTTGCATGGAAGTACGACAGCTCGCTTACCAAATTGCAGTTTCCAAATCGCTACAGCTTTAGAAAAGAATTGTTTAGTTCATTTCTATAAATATTATGATAAAATCTAATTATATCGATTTTTTTTCTTAACATAAACTACCGTATGCCATTTTACCCAACCTTGGTATGCCATCTTACACAACCGGGTGGGCAAGATGGTTTTTTGTGAGCTTCTATTCATAATTGTATATTGATGAAACGGCTGATTTAAGAGACTTTTACTCTTGGCACCTGATATATAATTTGACAACGTAACTTTTCTCAACATAACACAAGCAATAAAACTAGTGTGGTAAATTCTATAGCCGAGATATAAAAAGTATGCCATCTTAGGCCACTTTCCCCTATTTCATTATAAAAATGTGTGTGAAAAACAATATCATTCAAATGGCCGCCTCGGGAAGATTCGCCGCATGCGATTCTTTTGAGGTAATTTTTAACCACTTTTTCGCACATTTCGGGCGGTCTTTCGGCCACACCTTGAGTAATGTTGGTTTTTAATGCGTCTAGAGTTCGGAGATTATTCGCGTAAACACGGTCTTTTGCGTAGTCCCATAGAAAAAAAAATCCAACGGTATCAAATCGTATGATCTTGGTGGCTAATTGACGTCGCCAAAACGAGAAATTATGCGACCAGGAAACTTCTCACGAAATAAAGCAATAATTGGTCGTGTTGTGTGGCTTGTTGCCCCGTCTTGTTGGAACCACATATCGTCCAAGTCATGATCTTCAATCGCCGGCCAAAAAAAAATCGGTTATCATTCGGCCAATTGATTCGACCAAATCCAATAAATTCGGATAATCAGCAACACTTGCACTTGCAGTAGCAATATTTTCGACTGAGCGTGCATTACGATGATGCACAGGCCTTACGACATCATCAGTAACGCTTCCATTCTCTTCAAATTTCTTCACAATTTTATCGATTGTTAATGTATGTAGTCGATCCATTTTGACGACCATAATCATCGCATAATGCGCGAAAAGTAGCTACGTTTGAATCACCACTTTTGTATAGTTAGTTTTAATAATTTTAAAGCGTTGTTCGATTGTTAAGCGATTCATTATCTCTAATGACACACATTCTACTAATATTATGACACTTCAAATGACAGCTAAGTTTGACAGGTGTCAAATTCCAGCGCAAACAACTTGAAACCATGAAATGAATACAACAAAAGTGTGTATTTTACTGATTATATACTATACATTCAACAATGAATGCTGTTGAATCGACAAATTTTCTGACTGTAAAATTTACAACAGTTGCTGTAATTTTCACTATTCTGTTGTAAAATCCACAATCATGTGTCTGTTTAATTGAAAACAGTGGTTGTCGTTTGTTTTGTTTAAATGAAAGTTTAGAAAAGAAAAAAAAACTTAAATTATTTCTGAAATATCCACAAAAACTGAAAATTAAGTTTTTGATTTTTGCGATGCTGTAAGTGTTCGAATTCGTAAGAATATCGAACTCGATAGAGAACACGAAAAATGTGGGCCCTGTAAATTCGTCAGTCTGTTCGTCTATGATTGTATGGCTGTCTGTCTGAACCTCGACATACAGTCTAAACTATACTGAAGCAATTCTCTTCAAATTTGGTGATTCGTTAGAAGAGAAATTGAATTTTTTTAAACTGTATTATGAAAGAGGTTATTTATCTCGGAAACGGCTATAACGATTTTCATTCAAAAAATTGTGTGTACATCTACATATGTGAAGGCATGACCAGCATTATGGTAAAAAAAATCTAAGACTGCTATAAACCGAGAGTAATTTATTTTGGATTTTCTCGCTAACGTATTAACCGATTTTAATATTTACATACACAATGGCCACTTGAACCACAAAAGCAAGTTTGTGCGATCCAGACGTGCATTTTATTTAGTTTTCATAGATTATGTGTGTTTAAAAATGTCGGTTTTCATGTTATATTAGGCCTGATTTTATATCTTCTTCTGCTATTGCAGTTAATTGGCAATGCTACCAATGCCTTGCACCTGAAAAAATATTCTTTCATCAGGTATAGAAGAAGAATGTATATAAAAGAAAAAATGACAGAAAAACCAAGACCCTCACGCATAAGTCATAAAAACACAACAATTTTTAAATAGAAAGCTCTTACACTCTCTCTCTCTCTCTCTCTTTCTCTCACAGATATTTTCTTCTCTTCCAAATCAACTTCTTTGATCATATTTAACATTTACCACTGACCATCGCGGCGATCAGTTCAAATACAATCTTCATCCAAATACAAACTCAGACTCAAAAGCGGTTCTTCAGATTAAAATATCACTTCCAAAAGAAAATCGCATCGAGAAAGAAAAAACAAACGCAATTTGTCTTCCATTAGTAGTTAGTTCACTTTAAATGTAAAAAAGATACTTTCGGAACGAGTAAAATTAAATACAAAAAATAATAAACGAACAAAAAATGCTTTGGTAATAAAATTGATCTTTGAATTATGTTTTTATTTATTGTTGTAAATTCCTAATCGATTTGCTTTGACCACAAACTACACATTTGTATTTAAAATAAGTGCAGAAAATAATTAATATAAAATTAAAAGAAAAAAAGAGAACGACGAGTGTTGAATGAAAGTGTCGTGTCCCAGATTCGTTTAAAGAATGTTTATCGTTCTTAATGTGAATGTGTGCTAATAATTTTTGGGTATCTTGTTGTGAAGAGTGAAATTTGTGACTTACCACATCACTGGTTAACGGTTTTATTGACCATTTCTATATAAAATCGTTGAAGTTGAAAAAAAGTGTGACAATGAACGGTTTGGTTTGTTTTATGCCTATATGACGTATTAGAGTGATAGTCTGGGAAGGGGTGTTGCAAATGACGTAATTTTATTCCGGTTGGTTTTTCAGCGACCGATTATAACAATAAATTATAACTTGTTCTTTAAAAACCTGATAAGACAGATGTATAGGAATTGATGGCGTTTTTTTTTATCGAGAAGAATGACAAATTTCGCATTTGCTAATTTTGTTGGTGTTTGTAATTTTTGTTCTTTATTTTTGTGATTATTACCTACTGAACCAATGGAATAAAAATGACTTCTATTTTTCCAGATCAAAAACTGTTACCTACATTCGAAGTTGATTGCTTTGATTAAATTGTTTATGTTCAACACATGAACAAAATAATTTTTGGAAACTTTGTTGCCCCCTAACTTTTTGAGCAATTTTGAGAGCACTTTTTGAGAGGAAGTGTTCAGAACTTCAAGTTGCACATTTTGGAACCTTCAAGCTGCACATTTTGTGTAATTTATTTCACTTCGACCAAAGGAATTTAAATAAATCAATTTTTTGTGGAGGATTTTTGTGGACTGATTTTGTATGGCTAATATTTCTAGAAACAACAAAAATCAAATGAAAAATGACAAAAAATTGAAGGAAGCAGTTTTCATATTTATTATTTTAACTAAAATACTTAAAAAATCATTTGGTTTTTAGCACTCGATTGAAAAGTGATGAGAAAACTTAAAAACAAACGAAGTAAAATTTTGAAAAAAATTGAAAAAAATATTATTATAGAATTTAATTTTTTTTTTTTTTTAATTTAGTTTTCAAAATTTTGATTTTTTATACACCGAGTTTGTTTAGTCGTTCCGCATGCATTCTCCACCGGCAAATTATTTCCTCAGTTCACTGTTGATTAATTTACTTCTAGAGTTAGCTAACTCTGGTTTAACTCACCACTAAAAAGCTGGGCCTAAAATTCAATGAGAATAACATTTTTCAGAAATTTAAGAAATTCTGAGTTTTCGTTCATTCAATACAAAAATTCTGAGTTTTCGTTGATTAAATACAAAAATTCGTTGGCTCAACGACACACTTCATTAAAAAAAAAAAAACAAATGCATTGTTTGATGAAGGTTTACTCTATCAATGAAATTGAATCATACACTTTTTACTTGGAAGTGATTTGTCTATTTTGATGAAAGCTTCATAACTTTATGAACAAAATTCATAAAAATAAAATTTTCATTCAATAAAGCCCAGGCCAAACTTCGAAAAAAAAAATTTTACAACTCAATAAGGATTTCGGTGATGAGCTATATTTTTAGGTTTAAACTTTTACTAAAAAGTTTCCACTATAAATTTTCAACAGAAAAAATTGTGACTCATTTTTTCGTAGGAGGAATAGACTTCGAGAAAAAATTGGCCCAAACCTGTGTTTAACCGTTGTTGTTACAAAAATGACTTGGTGTATTATTTGTATAGTTTTCCATAGTAGGCCTAACGCCTGACCTCATTTTTTAGAAGTAATTTTTCATTTGCATAAGTTGAAAATCGTTATCTATTTTTCTTTATCTTAACCCAGAGCATGTTGTAGTTTAATTTGGTTATTCAGTAGCAAAAACAATATGGGCAAAGCTGATTGTCACAACCGTAACAGAAATATATGTATATGTATGTTTTACAATTATTTAAAAATTTAATTTTTATTAAACAGTTACCTGTGTCACATCCGTAACAGGTTGACATTTAAAAAATAAATCTTTCAGTTTTTCAACTTATTTTGAGTTTCATAATTCACTCGTGCATAAAAATCATACTCGGTCACACCCGGAACGTGTCACAATCGTAACAATTTAAAACTAAAATGTTTGATAGTTTTTAATAGTTTTGTTTCTTGTTTTTAAACTGGAATTAAAGATCAATAATCAGGTATATTTACTTTAAACCATTTGAATATTGTATGCCCCATTTGCAAATCACAATTTTTCTAAGGTCACATCCGTAACGCAACTTAAATGGATCCTATATAAATTAAACTACTTATTTTTTTAAACTCACAAAAATACATAATTTAGGTATTTAAACGACATCACGTGACTTATAGATTGTAAAAATTTAAATTGATTAACTAAGACTATATTATTTGAATAATTTAAATATCAATGTCACACCCGTAACAATGGAAACCCTCTTATACAAAACTATAAGATATCAACAAAAATTAAAAATTATTTTAGAAAAACCACAATCGATTAGTAAAAACGTTCGCAGTATAATATAGCTTTAATAAATAACGATTGATTTTTTAGCTGGTTTGGTTTTGGCAACACTGGTTTTGACAGCTGACGTGTATTTAGTACCTTGTGTCACTGTCAAACAGCTTCAGTTTGGTTTGCAATTTAACCATGGATCGTCTTACAAATGAACAACGCTTGCAAATTATTGAATTTTACTATCAAAATTCGTGCTCGGTTCGAAATGTTCATCGCGCGCTGCTTGTGTTCAGCGATGAGGCTCATTTTTGGTTGATTGGGTACGTAAATAAGCAAAATTCCGCATTTGGAGTGAAGATCAGCCAGAAGCATTGCAACAGCTACCAATGCATCCCGAAAAAGCCACTGTTTGGTGCGGTTTATGGGCCGGCGGCATTATTGGGCCATATTTCTTCAAAGATGATGCGAATCGCTACCGAGCGATGATAACAAACTTTTTTTTGCCCGAAATGGAAGTTCTTGACTTGCATGATATGTGGTTTCAACAAGACGGTGCCACATGCCACACAGCACGCGAAACAATGGCGCAATTGCGAGGCGAGTTTGGTGAACAGTTAATTTCACGTTTCGGGCCGGTCAATTGGCCGCCTAGATCGTGCGATTTGACACCATTAGATTATTTTTTGTGGGGGTATGTCAAGGCTAATGTCTATAGGGACAAGCCCGCTTCGATTGACGCACTGGAAGCCAACATCCATGCATTCATTCGTGAGATACCGGCCGATATGTGTGAAAGAGTATGCCAAAATTGGACTCAGCGGATGGGCTACCTGAGACGCAGCCGCGGTCAACATTTGCATGAAATTATCTTTAAATATTAAATTGCAAGGTTCAAACTATCGATTCAAATAAATATTTCATTAATTTTTTCGAATTTTTTGTGTTTTTTTTTTTTTAAAAGTTCTAAGCCTCTTAAAAAATCACCCATTACCTGACAATATAATTAATCATACCCGAAATCAGTAACATTCATACTTTAAAGTTTTATTTGGGGTCAAAAGAAATAAGCTATAAGCCCGTTTTAAAAAACTTAGGTAGGTTTTTCCTTCTAAATTTCAAAACCATTTTATTTCAAACAAACCCTCATACCTGGAAAACAGAGAAAAAACATTTTCCATGATTTTTTTTCTGTACCTGACAAAAAAATACTCAAAAAAAATTACTGACTTCATTAAATCAAATCGCTCTAGCTCAGCTCTATGCAACTTTATGCAGCTGAGTTTTTGGTTTTATATGAAGAGATATATTATAAGAATTTTACTATCCGTCGAGCTTGGCTTGATTATGTTTGAACCTTTTTTTTCTACTCAGTGTAAAGTCGAAAAAGCGTGCAAAAATGGGAGTTTCAAAAAACATTAAATTTAGCAGTTTAAAAAAATTTATCATTTTTTTTTTTCATTTCTGATTATAGCAATTAACACATATATCAAGTAAAAATAGCAAAAAAAAAAAAAGTTTTATTTACACATTGTTCCTATTTTTTACACTCAAAATTAAAAAAAAAAAATTTAAAACAATTTTTTTTTTCTAACCATACAAATTTATCAACTTTTGACTCGCTCTACAAGTCAAACCATTCATACAAATGAAATTATTTTTTCGATTAGGTACTAGAGCTCCAAATATTTGTTAATTCAAAAAAGTAAAAGTTTTGCATTATAAACCCACCCGAAAAATTAATTTCGCAAGCACTTTTGAATAAACGGGCCACTGTGCGGCGGAATTTGAGCGATGGCCTGTGTTATGTACCTTAAGAGCATCGGTCAATTGTGGTTTATTCACATATACCTGCGCCTTTAGGAAACCCCACAAGAAAAATTCTAACGGAGTAAAATCGCACGATCTTGGTTGCCAATTCATGCCATCTCTGCGAGAGTTTGTCTAACCCTCAAATCGTTCATGCAGAATGTCCATTGTAGCGTTTGCAGTGTGGCACGTAGCACCGTTATATTGGAATCACATACATGTCATCCAATTTGGGCTAATATAAATTGTTTATCATCGATCGGTAGCGGTTTCCGTTGATGCTGATGACAATGACATCTTACAAAAAGCGACGATATCTTCGGTTGACCTTGCGTTTCATTGATTCATGGGCGTTGGCTTGGATTGTTCCACCAAACTTTGGATAATCGACTTGGAAGAACAACCATGTAAACCGTAAAATGGGCACAACGCATCACGTATCGTTGCCCTAAAAGATTTTGATAAGTTTTAATTTTTTGGACGTGCCATTCAATCGTGTAACTTGCCATGGTGATTTGGAATCAGTAGGCGTTTTTCTTTTTTAGTTCAGAATAGAGCTCTTAACAGAGTCCGGACATGTCGAGCGTGTTCTGAGCACTATGAACTATTTTTGAACACTTAGCTGTCAAATGCTTGTATTCAGCATTTAACTCTGTCTGCTCTGTTATTTTATTCAGAGCTCATAGAGCTCACTCTGAACACGCTCAGAACACGCTCAGAACGAAAAAAGAAACACAATTTATTGTTTGACAGTTCAGGCTCTGCTCTGAACTAAAAAAGAAAAAACGCCTATCAACTGAATAATAAACAGATTTGACAGATGTCACCAAAACAACATGGCCGCCACAGGCCGCAAATACCCGCCCCAAATTGAAAAAGGTAGTGCTTTTTGACACAAGAATATATTTTACGTTTTATAATTTAATGTTAAATTTAGAAATTTGTATTTCTATTAAAACAAATTTGAAATATCAACATTTGCAAACTTTTTCTTAGCTTTGGTTATGATTTTTGGAAAATTTGTATAGAGATTTATCTAGTTTTGATGTTTAAAAAGTGGCAGGGGTTAAAGCCCTCAAAGCGTTCTAAACATTTTTGGCAATTCTTTTTCTCTCTGAGATAATTTTATCCCCTCGAACTTCATAAAATTTGACAGACCAAAAAAGTCTGAAACACACTTAAAAGGTACAACATCAACTCGGAAGTTGTAAAATAAACCCTGCCAAGTGGGTTTTCTCAACATTGCTGAATATAATTAACAGCTGTATAACAAATCTCGATCTATCAACTCTATAGTATTTATAAGAATAATTTTCATTTTATGCAACCATGGTTATTCTACATCGATATACTGTAACATAGGAATGACAAATAAATTTCACTTTTTGACGTTAATTGGTGCGCTCATATAGATAATGTGTACCTACCTACCTACTGCGGTTGCTTTGTTTGTCCAAAAGTACTCTGAAATCGATCTCATTTGAAAGCAATATTATTGTCCGCAGCAAGTAGCTATATGTATGTTATTAAAATCGAATTTAAGGAAATAAATGTTATGTTTCTGTTAGACCAATAATATGCGAGTATAGAAAAAAGTTTACTTTCGCTTCCTTTTCATTGCCGGTTGCTTAATGGACAATGACTTACTTATATGGTTGTGAATAATTCGTTGACGTCATTTGACTAAGCCAAGTTCATGGCGGAGAAAATTGAAAAAGAAAGTAAAACTGGTTGGTTGATGTATTGAAATGGATTTTTCTTTCATTGATAATGATTGTTTTTTTTTTTTTTTGTAGGTTAGGCACATACACTATTCTTTATATTTTCTTGCTTAAAAAAAATAGAATGCATTTATAAACTAATGAAGTTTATAATATTTGGAAGGAGAAAAAAAAAGACATTAATGTAAAACAATCAACGATTATAAAGGGTGTTTTTTTTTTAGAGGTATAGAACTTTGAAATGGAATAAAACAAAGATGATTTTTTTAAATTGACAAGAAATTTCCTTTATTCGAAAGATAATCTTCTGGCATTATAATTTAAATATATGATTTCTGGCATATGACCACCATGGCTGGCTCGGACGTAGTCTAATATGGAGGTCCAATTTTCTATGACTTTTTCCAACATTTGTGGCCGTGTATCGGCAATAACGCGGCGAATGTTGTGTCCTCCAAGTGGTCAATCGTTTCGGGCTTTTCGGCGTAGACTAGCGACTTCACATATCCCCACAGACAATAGTCAAGCGGCGTTAAATCGCACGATCTTGGAGGCCAATTCATGGGTCCGTAACGTGAAAATATGCGGTTACCAAACATTTCCTTCACTAAATCAATTGTGGCACGAACTGTGTGACATGTTGCGCCGTCTTGTTGAAACCACAGCTCCTGCAAATCATGGTTGTAAAATTGATGAACGAAAAAGTCAGTAATCATGGATCTATAGCAGTCACCATTGACTGTAACGTTCTGGCAAGTATCGTTTTTAAAGAAATACGGACCCATTATTCCACCAAACCATAAAGCACACCAAACAGTCATTTTTTGTGGATGTAACGGTGTCTCAACATACACTTGAGGATTACCATCACTCCAAATACGGCAGTTTTGTTTATTGACATATCCATGCAACCAAAAGTGAGCGCTTCATCGCTTATGAAAATTGGGATCAACGGCAATCTTGTTTTGGGCCCATTTGGGCACAATTTGAGAGCGTTGTTCAGGCGTCAGTCTATTCATGTTGAAATACCAAACCAAACTAAAAATAAATCACTTGACAGCTGACAAAATGGCCGCAAGTTAAAATAGCGTTGCCAACTTAAAGTTATATACCTCTAAAAAAAAAAAAAAAACACCCGTTATAAAAGGTTTTCCAATAAGAGGTGTTATTTTGAATAGCCCGCTATTTCGGTAGCTCTCACTTTTGAAGCTGTCATTTTTTGACATTTGACAAGTAGAAACTACGCCATTAATAAAAATGGAACGATACACGCTTCAACAACGCATTGAAATTATTAAAATTCACTATAAAAATGGTGAAAATTTGGCAGAGACGGTTCGTAAAACTAAAACATTTTTGGGTCGTCGTGAAGCACCTTGTCGGACCGCAATACAGAAATTGGTGGACAAATTCGAGCTGTTGGGACAAGTTAGTGATGTGAAGAATAAAACCCGCGCACGTCGCTCAAGAACAACTGAGAATATTGCTGTTGTAGCCCAAAGTGTTGAAGAAAACCCAGGTTTGTCCATTCCTCGTCGTTCTTTGGAATTAGGCATTCCACAAACGTCATTACACCGTATTTTGCATAAAGACTTGGGTCTTAAGGCTTATAAAGTTCAGTTAATACAAGAACTCAAGCCGGCTGATCATCAACAACGTCGTGTCTTTGCTGATTGGGTCCTTGAAATGCATGAAAATGATCCGGAATTTCATCGAAAAATCATCTTGACTGATGAGGCCCATTTCCACCTCGGAGGCTACGTCAACAAGCAAAACTGTCGCATCTGGGGCTCGGAAAACCCAAGAGTTATTGTTGAAAAGCCTCTCCATCCTCAACGCGTGACTGTTTGGTGCGGTTTATGGTCCGGCGGGGTCATTGGACCTTACTTTTTCGAAAATGGGGCTGGAGCAACAGTTACGGTCAATGGATGGCGCTATCGAGGGATGATTAATGATTTTTTATGGCCGGAATTGGATGGTATTGATCTGGACAACGTTTACTTTCAACAAGACGGCGCTACGTGCCACACAAGCAATGAAACCATCGATCTTTTACGGAAAAAGTTTAGGGACCGTGTTATCTCTCGAAGAGGTGATCACAATTGGCCACCGAGATCTTGTGATTTAACACCTTGCGACTTCTTCCTTTGGGGCCACGTGAAAGATAAGGTCTACGTCAACAGCCCAGCGTCAATTCAAGACCTCAAAGATGGAATTCGTGAGGCTATCGAGGACATAGGGCAGCCACTTTGCGATTTGGTTATGGAAAATTTCATGGTCCTGTAAGCGTGGTCGTGGCGGCCATTTGGCTGATGTTGTGTTCCATTATTAACGGCATACCTTCCTCTTTATAATGAAATAAACATCCGATCATTTATCTCAAAAAATGCCATTTTTCTTTGAATATCAAAATAACACCTCTTATTGGAAAACCCTTTATATACATACGTTTTATAATTGAATTGTAAATTAAAAAAAAATTGTGTTTCTATTACAATAAAATGTAGACATGACAATTTGGTCCCTTTTTTTTGCTTTGGTTATGATTTATTGAAAATTCAAATAGATCCTTGGAAACTCTAGTCGATTCTTGTTTTGACGTTTAAAATATGTCATATATCAACTTGCTCTGGACAGATCAATTACAGCAACAGAAACGATAAACGTATCTGCAGAAGAGCTATCTAGTTAACTAACAGGGTATATAAGAAGTTCAACACCTAACACAATTTTAAACACCTGCTCATCGTTCAAACAAAAATGGTTTGACAAGGAATGTTTTTTTAAGGATCATAAATCAAGCAAGCACTATTACTGGGTCGAACAAATAACTCTAAAGAATTTTGGAAGATAGCTAGAGAAATCAATGGAAATCAGTTTTAAAATAGGCACGGGTTTATCTGCAGAAAATCTATCTACTCATTTTAAACGGCTATTAAGCAATAACTCGAACCTGTTGTTTTTCTACACGGAACCATCAATCCTTGATGAAACATTAGATGGAGAAATAACTATTTCGGAAATAGAAGCTGAATTGCAAAAAGCGAAAAATGGAAAGGCACCAGGCGATGATGGGATTCAATATGAGTTCTATATAAATTCAACACCTACATTCTTAGATAAAATGAAAGAACTGTTAAATAGAGTCTTGAGGTATGCTGACATCCCATCATCTTTCAAAAAATTGCAGAAAATTATCGAGGCATATAGCTAAAATATTCTGCGGTATACTAGCAGAGAGACTGGACAAATGGGTTGAAAGAAAAAACAGTCTTTCGGATTTCCAAGCCGGTTTTAGAAAAAAAACTTCTCAATCAATTGACCATATCTACACACTCTCATCAATCACCAAAGCTTTTCAAGCAAGGAACAAAAAAGTATATGCATTCTTTGTGGACTTCAAAGCCGCCTTTGACTTGGTAAACAGAAGTGCACTCTTATATAAACTCTCGCAGCTGGGTCTCTCCTCGAGGTTTATAAAAGTCATCAAGGAAATGTACACTGAAACGAAAGCAGCAGTCTGGGATGGCGCGGTTTTTTTTTTCAGATTGGTTTGAAACATGTTCTGGAGTAAAACAAGGTTGCCCACTCAGTGCCTTGCTGTTTTCACTTTTTACTAACGATGTAGAAAAATACTTGCCAGGAGGAATAAGAATTGCCAATTCGATAGTAAATGTTCTGTTATACGCTGGTGACCTTGTTCTGTATTATCGGATTAATCGTTTAGCAAATTACTGTGACAAATGGGGACTAACCATTAATACAAACAAGTCAAAAGTGATAATCTTCTCCCGCTCTGCACAATACCGCAGTGGAAACAGTTGGTTCTTCAACGGAAATCTTTTGGAAACAACCAAAGAAATTAAATATTTAGGAGTCAAACTAAATACAACGCTGGATTTTAACAAACATTTAATGGAAAAAGTCAACGCCTCTCAAAGCTTGCTGAATTTTTAATGGAAAAATGTTTTCTCAAATAAACGAATAGTCTTATCAGCCAAATAAAGGGTTTTTCAACAGGGACGCTACAAAAGTAGAGCAACAGGGACACCAAACGACGCCATATTTCTTGCCGCTCTTTTGACATTTCTCTTTAGTAAGGTTTGCCATTTCATGATGGAAAGAAATACGAGTCGAAATTATTAAAATTTACTACCGAAATTAGAAGTCAGTGGCCTCAACGATAAGAGCGCTAAAAATCGAAAAATCATCTTCAGCGATGAGGCTCATTTCTGGCTGAATGGCTTCGTCAATAAACAAAATATGCGGTATTGGTCAGGCAGCAATCCACACGTACTCCATGAGTCATCATTGCATCCTGAAAAAAATTCGGTTTGGTATGGTTTATGGGCCGGCGGCGTCATTGGGCCGTACTTCTTCCGTGATGATCAAGACCGGCACGTTACTGTGAATGGGGATCGCTACCGTTCAATGATAACCGAATATTTTTGGCCCCAATTGGATGATATGGACTTGGAGGACATGTGGTTCCAAAAGGACGGCGGCGCCACAAGCCACACAGCGAATGTCACAATCAATTTATTGGAAACCAAGTTTTGGAGAACGTGTTATCTCACGAAATGGTCCAGTCGCTTGGCCGCCTCGGTCGTGCGATTTGACGCCGTTAGACTATTTCCTGTGGGGCTACGTCAAGTCTATGGTCTATGCCAACAAGCCAGCGACGATTGATGAACTTCGTACGAATATCGAACGTGAAATTGCAGCAGTATCGGCCGATTTATGCTTGAACACCGTCGAAAATTGGGTTCAGCGTCTCTGGACTTCTGCAAGCGTACCCGTGGTGGCCATGCAAAAGAAATCGAGTTCCATACATAATGGCATCGAACGCACTTTCACAGGAATAAAGAATTTTATTGATATCTAAAACCGTTTTTGTTTTATTTAAAAAAAAACGTTTGTTCTTATCTTCTTCGCTCTTATTGAAAAACCCGATAGTATCAGAATATGAATGATTTTTAAGTTTTTTTATATTTAAAATTGTTTGTACAATATCTAAACTTAATAGTATTTATATAATTGCTAACCAGGCTGACGGCTAAGCCATAGCTTAAAAATTCATAAAAGTTTAAAACTTGTAAACTTTTATTAAGATAATTGCGTAACATGGCCGAAATTCAGACACAGTTTTTGTAAAAAAAACAAAGTCTATACATGTTCTTGAAGTTCAGCAGGCTTTTGGTAATTTCTTTCAGCTAGAAAAATAGCCGTTTTTTTATTATCAGAGATGATCCATTAAGATCATCAAAATACATGCAATTCAACAACAACACGAGATCCTGCTCTCTATCGGGATCACGTTTCATGAACCAAACATTTAGTTTTCACTCTTGCGGGTAGATGGCTTCTCACTGTAGGGTTAGTGTGAATTGTAGTGTAAGGAAAAAAGACAAATAATAATAATGAAAAATAAACAAACGTAAAGAAAAAAAAAGAGAAAGGTATACAACACAGTTGTCACTAATGAGATGGTTTACATATATGGATCATTGGCGATAATAAAATACGGCTAAAAATCAATTTTACAATAAAACATAATTTACCACATTTTATTAATCATACCTGAACTAAATGAAAATAAAATGCAAAGAAAACTTCTTTCGTATTGATGAAGATGATGTTACTAACAGCTTAAACCTTAAAAGTAGCCAAGACTGAGACAGCGCACAAACTATACCATTTATACGTCTGCCAAAAAGATATATATCACTTACTTCAAGCAAGCTTCGTGAATCGTGATAGTAATTCAATATTTTATGTGTGACTGCAACGGCGAACAAATTGACGGAAGTATCGCTGCCAAACGAAAGGTATATCCAATCCATACAATAAACCTTCAGTAAAGTCATACAGAATGATATGTAACAAGTTTGGTGTTTAATATGCATTGAAGTCTGTATTTTTTTGGATTAAAAACTATTATATAGTTACGAAATTTTGGACTGCAACTGCAGATACTGATGCGAGCTCTGCAATCGATGAATACAAAGATGTTTTATATAATTTATTTGCAAAAATAAATAAATCAGCGAAGGTTAAATAGGTCGTTTAATTTAGATGATGGTTTTTCGTTGTTGGCAAGAAAAGCTATAAAATTTCTTTTTACGTTAAAAATATGTATTTATATACACATATACATATACGAGTATGTAGGTACATTTCTTTTTTATTATCGCAATACATTATTTGCATATATTTGGAAAATAATAATTTTAAACAATATGTATATATTTAAAAATACATTTTGATGAAGGACGAGACTAGAGACATGCCAATTTATAATAATTATAACAGTTTTACGCCATTAAAAGTGCGGGCGTGCGTTAACGAGCTTCACACGGCTTGACAAAAAAAATCTGGGTGTAGGGCCCTGGCCCTGCGGGGCCGCATAAACAATACATTTATAAACCAAAACTGTTATAATTGGCGTGTCTTGAGTCACTTCCATTGATAAAATATGCAAGGTGATTCGCATAAGGTGTGACAAAAAGCTAGAGCGCGTAGGTTGCGTCGAGATCAGAAAAAAATCCTATATGAGGGCAGTCTATTCGCCCCCATTTAGCAGGAAGAGCCAATTTTCTAAAAAAAAATGACTTAAAACAGAAAAAAATTACATATTAAAAAACAACAGTTACACTCACAATGCCATGATATACCTTTTTGTCAAGCCAGAAATGTCTTCTTTTATTTTGTTTTTAAATAAAGCTGTTTTAGCAAATGGTTTGTAAAAAATTAATTTTCGAACTCAAAATTTTGAAAAAAAAAATTTTTTTTTTAATTTTGTTTAAACTAATTTTGTTCAAAATTTTACGTAAAAAAGTAGTATTTTTGATTCAAATATAATCAATGCTCTTATTAATTTTTAGTCAGAAAAAAATCAAAAACCAGATGCTAAAATCTCTTCTAGTTCTCTAGAAAATTGACAATAACAGAAATAAAATTCTCTTTAAATTTAACTCCAATCCGTTGCTTAAGTTGCTCTAAAGATCCTATTTCCACTATACGGAGGTAGTAAAGTTGATTTAGTTATTTTTAATTTTCTCAAAAAACTCAAGACATTTGAGCATCCGGTTTTCTGTTTTTAACTAAAAAGTAATGAGAGCATTGAATTAAAAAAAAAAAAAAAACAAAATTAGTACCTAATGAAGTAAAATTTTGAAAAAAAAACAGTTTGAATTTTTTTATTTCAAAAGTTTGAAAATTAATTTTTTTAAAAACTATTCATTAAATAAGCTTTATTTAAAAACATAAAAAACTGGGAAATAGAATTGCCCTTCGCATACGATCTATTTCTTGTTTTGACCCAACCTACACGCTTTTTGTCACACCTTATGCATCACCCTGAATATCCACTGCAGGTTTGTGAAAATTCTTCATACGTTATGAAGCCACTATGTCCTTTCAGATGATATATTTTTTTTTTAGGGGTATATCACAAATGAGGTGCTAAAAATCGATGAAGTCCTTGAACAACTCTACACCCAGAAAAAATTGTCGGCTCGATTTAATTAATTGAATTTTAAACACTTCCGCATGTCACACAATATGGAAAGCTTCCAATATTGTCCCAATACCAAAACAATCTAATTCCTCAGTCAACAAATATCGCCCGATTTCCATTTTACCTTTTACTTTCAAGGTCTTTGAAAAAATCGTGAGTTCACAGATTTTTATTATTTGTCAGCTAACAATTTGCTTTCTTCGACTCTGGTCTTCTTCTCAGGTCACAACGTAGCTGCACTCTCTTAAAGCTTAAAGGTTGATGACCTTCGTCAGGTAATTGACAAGGATCATGCCTCTATACTCTTGTATTGCTCGATTTTTCAAAGGCTTTTGAATCCCTCCCGCATCGCATTTTATTGGATTACAATTAAGTAATCATGCCGATTATTTAATTCGCAATAATGGATTCGCGGTGATTCGCAGTGCTGTGTTCTCTTTTCTTTTCATGGCGAATGGGTAGAGAGGAACGAGTGCACTGCACTGCGAATCCAGAATTGCGAATTTCATAATCGGAATGAATAATTTCCACTTTGATAGAACTGCCGTGACTTTAATTCAGAATTATATGTCAGGGAGAACCAGATTTCAGATTTCCTTTTAACGAATGCTGGTGTTCCCCAAGGGTCAATCCTCGGCCCACTACTGTTTTCATTATTTATTAACGATCTTCAATTATACACGACATACAATTATACTTCAGTTATCCACTAGGTATGGTTGAGGACGCTATCTATCGCATTAACCTGGATTTGAAAAGAGTTTTTCAGTGGGCTGAAAAAAATCTTTTGCGACTCAATCCTACAAAATGTCTATAGCAATTGTCATAGGAAAAACCACAATTGATACTTCCTGTTTTCCGACCATCAAGCTTGGTCCTTCATCGCTTCCGTTTGTAGATGTGGTTAAAAATTTAGGCGTAACGTTCAATAAAACTTTAAGCTGGGGAGACGACCACGTATCACTTGCCATTGGCAAAACTTACCGTGCACTACGGGTTTTATACCATTTTGGTGGCTATCTGCCAATAAGAGTTAAAGTAACCCTTGTAAAAACTCTAGTTCTTCCAATTTTAACGTATGGAAGTTTAATCGTCAAAAAAAAATACTCCGAGTTGCCTTCAACAACGTCATTCGTTTCGTATGTTGTCTTCGAAGCTATGATCACGTCTCCCATTATGCAAATGGTGTCTATGGCATGTCATAGGCAGAGCTAATTGGATAGTAAGGTGTTAATATATTTATTCAATCGCAAAGGATCAGAGTACTTATTTTGCCAACACATACATAAATACAACGTGTCTACGTATAAGCGACAATTTTTCGTGCACGCCATTGGTCTGTCTCTGTGGAACTCATTACCTGGCGATTTGAGGAGAATCAACAATTGTACAAATTTTAAAGCTGTGTTTTTTACGCATTTTTAGAGAAAAGTCACGCTTTCGGTTAAAAATGGAACAGGCTTACAAATTCGATAATTTAAGACTTAAGCAAGATAACAATCAATTTTATTAAAATAAAAAAAAAAAACAAAGACTAATATTTATTCTACAAATGAAGTCCTCAACGAAGTTTCTACCATAAGTATTAACAGATGAACATAGACCCATACTGGAGGACGATTTTTTTCTTAGAATGTATCTACCCAAGAATCATTCCCCAAATTATCCTTGACGAATTAAGGGGCACCCTGTATAATCTTAAAAATTCCAAGCTATTTAATCAACACCAGCAAGTACGTACGACCCATCTGTGCATTTAATTTTAACTTTTTAAACAGCTTTGAAGATAATAACTCGCTTAGCTTATTTAGCTTCAACCTTTGTATATAGAACCTATAGTACTACCACGAGACTGATTTTTTCTTCTTTATATGTGGCCGTTACGCGGCGCTGGGCTCGTCGATTAGTTGGCAGTGGAGACTTGAGACAGAAGGAAAAAGTAAGAATTAAAAGAAAAAAATAGAAGGAGAGGGTTGTATTTCATTGTTCTGACAACAATAAGGGGAGTAAAGGAGATAACTAAATCAGACATTTTTGCCATGACAACGACCAGAATATAGGAGAAAAATCGCTATATGTTTACATATGTATGTAGGTATTCTATCGTTTAATATTTTTTACAAGGAAAACTTGAGTAGGTAGGTATTTGAATGTATAAGAATTAATTTGTTTCCTATTGCCAGGCTATAGGCATATGTTTATATATAATTACTATATGATTTTATTTTTCAGCACAATTTGAATTTGGTTTTTAATTTTCAGTTTTGATTTTCGTTGATTTTCAAAGCAACGTTGTTAAATTTCACTATAGCTTAGTGGAATACAACGTTGCTACATTTTGAATTATGGTGCATAGGTAGGTATACCCAATTTTCAAGTATAGTAGGTACATAGGTATAGCTACATATATTTAATAGATTGTTGGTAGGCTTTTTTCACAGTAGGTATTTTATTGTTTGTTATTCAAAAAGAAGATAGGTAATTGGAATTTTGAATAACAAAATTAATAATAATTATGTAGGTATTCGGTAGGTAGGTATAATTTGTTTTTTAAAGTTTACGTAGGTATGAAGGTATAGGTATATACCTTCATACATATATAAATATCAATGTAGGGATGTAGGTGGGTGGGTGGGTGTCTATGCACAGGGTGGTACCTATTAAAACATTTAATTTTTAAACATTTGAAAGATAAATGTAGATAGGTACCTAACCTACATACATATATATGAATGTATTTGGTAGGTAGGTAGGTAGGTATGTACGTAAATTTTAAATATTAACCAACCACCCACCTATTAAAAATTATTTTTCAAACCAAATCAAATACCTTATAGGTACCTACAACCTACCTAGCTTTCTTTTTGGAAAAAAAATACAACCTAGGTATCTACCTATTTATGGGTAAAAAAGGTACCTTTCTTGACTAATTATACAATTGAGACAAAAATTTAAAAAGATAATTTTTTTTAAGTAGGTACCTATTTATGTATGTATGTAGGTATTGAGACTGAAAAAAAAAATTGAAATGAAAATAGGAATACATATAGCCAATTTAGCAAGATTTGAAAAAACCAATGTTTTTTTTGGAAAAAAATTGTTTTCATCAGCAGACAATTTTTCAAAAATTAAAAAAAAAGTTAATTTGGCTAACCAATTTTGAAAGTCCATTGAAATACAGCTAAAAAATATTTTCAAAAAAAATTAAGTACATTTTTTTCCGAAAAAAATAGTTTATATTTTTAAAAAATTAAAAAAAAAAACAAAAATTTGGTGTTAATTTAAAAAAAAAAACAATTGCAATGCTCCTTAAAATTATTTTTTAAAAAAATTAAGGAAATTATTTCGAAAAAATTAGTTTTTTTGAATACAAATAATTTTGAAAAATTAAAAAAAGACAAAACTTTGGTGTTTATTTAAAAAAAAAAAACAATTTCAATACTCCTTAAAACTATTTTTTTAAATAAAATTAAGTTAAAAAGAGTTTTTGTGAGCATAAATAAAATTTATTATTTCAAAATGAACTCTTAAACTTATTCGCAAGCAAATAATCCCACTCAAACACCCACTTAGTCGTTACTATAAGAAACAAACCAACCTATATCCCCAATTTTACTAGAAAAAAAGGTCAAACTTATAAGAAAAAGTAAGACATGATTACCACATTTGTTAATTGTTTAGCATTCCAAACCGATTTCTTAAAAAATTTAACTTAATTAAGTATTTCCGAAGCCGAATGCAGAAAAATTAGTGTTTTGTTTTAACTTTCCAGAACATTGATAATTAATTTTCAAGAAAAAACACATTAATTTTAATTTAATTAGGATACTTTTCTCTTCTTTAAGTCTAAACTATAAATTTGTCTGAATAAAAAACCTAAGGCCACATGAATTCAAAAATTAAATGAAAAACTGCACGTAATATATTCATCAGATGATATTCAGGTATGATGGTAAACTTAAAACTTCTCAAGTTTCAGCTCAAACGGATTATTTGTTCTTCAGTTTTTAACTAATTTTTATATTTCGATTTTCAGCTCAATTTATAGAATGGTTATAGAAAAGTTTAAACAAATTTACGTGAACTTCTGATTCATCAACAATTGCATTGTCTAAGTTTCAGCTCAATCTGATGGTTATTTTTTGAATTTTACAACATAACGAACAATCATCTGTCAATACCTACCTATATACCTACCTAGATATAAATAAATACCTACATAATCAAAACTAACCTGATTTAACCTGATATCACAAACAAACCTTAAATAGAGCCTTTCTAATATATTTATACCTATGTATTTACTTAACTTAAATCTCAACGGAAAACCTACCTACAAAAGCGTATAACATCCTTCGCTATACAATTCAGTCAAAAAGTATTCATTTACAA
Source organism: Leucozona laternaria (assembly GCA_932273885.2). Lineage (NCBI taxonomy): Eukaryota > Metazoa > Arthropoda > Insecta > Diptera > Syrphidae > Leucozona > Leucozona laternaria. The sequence continues at coordinate 46,435,384 of OW026367.1, forward strand.
CAACATTATTATTCTTAGTGGTAACCGAGTTTGAATAATTTGCATGCATATTATACATTTCCTCTATTCCCACACTACGTCACAGGCAAAAGGCAAAAGCCAAAAAATCAAGCCTTCTTTTGAACAATATTTATTTTCGTTCTTCCTATACCCAAAAAACAAACAAAAAAAAACATTTTCCCCTTTCTATAAAAAATGATAAAAGCAAAAACAATCCCTTCCTCTGCAAAAAAACCAATTCCCATTCATAAAATAAAAAAGCACAAAATTGTTACTTCCTGCCTCCCTCTAACTTTCATAAATTTAGTGGGCTCTCATTTTTGTATTAAAAAACTATTCTCCTTTGTTGGAGAATTCAAAGTCTCCACTTTCCTTTGCAACAATTGTTAGCAACATTAGCTTTATGTGTGGCCGTATGGTTGCGCGTCGGTCGTTCGTCATCATGATAGTACTATAGATTATAAATACAATGCTTCAACACAATTTCAGTGGTCAATAAAAAGCTTTCATTTTCTCCCCTCATTTTCTTAATAAATAAATTTGTTTGTTTGTTTGTTTGTTTCAGAATCCACATTCGTCAACATGTTGACCGTCAAAGATACAATCCATTTATTGGTGTTAAAAACCAAATAGCAGAGACAACAATCAATTTTTACCAAGAACCTTCCAAACAGTCGAACACAATCCACAAATTAACTGTTTTTCTATACACAAACCATTTTTAGCACATACCATAATGAGTAGTGCAATTGTTGGTGCTGCAAATGCAATAGGTGGCGCTGTAAGTGCAGCTACAAGTGTTGGTTGGTTTGTTCCCATGTTGGTGGCTGCTATAGCCTATTTCCAATATGAAGAAATTATGGATCCGGAATCGAGAATCGTTCCTTCCGACGAAATCTCGGATCATTATGATTTTATTATAATAGGAGCGGGTTCGGCGGGAGCTGTTGTTGCTAATCGACTGACAGAAGTCGAAAATTGGAATGTTCTTCTCATAGAAGCTGGTGGCGATGAAACGGAAATATCAGATGTGCCTTTAATGGCTGGATACTTGCAATTGAGTAAAATGGATTGGAAATACAAGACAGAACCATCGGGAAAGAGTTGTCTAGGTAAAACTTAGATAAAATATATTTTAAAAGCTTTTGATATATGTATGTTAATGTGTGATTTTTTTATTTATAGGTATGAATAATGGTCGTTGCAATTGGCCTCGAGGCAAGGTTCTTGGAGGCTCTAGTGTCCTTAACTACATGCTATATCTGCGAGGCAGTAAAATCGACTACGACAATTGGGAAGCTGCTGGCAATCCTGGTTGGGGATACAGGGATGCCTTGTATTACTTTAAAAAGTCAGAGGACAACACCAATCCCTACCTAGCAAGCACCCCGTATCATTCTACTGGAGGCTATTTGACTGTAGGTGAGGCGCCTTTTCACACACCACTGGCAGCGTCCTTTGTAGAAGCCGGTGTTGAAATGGGTTACGAAAACCGCGACTTAAATGGAGAGAAACAGGCCGGCTTCATGATTGCACAGGGAACAACTCGTCGCGGAAGCCGATGCAGCACAGCGAAGGCTTTTCTCAGGCCAGCCGGACTGCGACCGAATTTACACATCACAACGTTTTCCCATGTCACCCGGATTATGATTGATCCAGTTACTAAAGTCGCGTTCGGAGTGGAATTCGTTAAAGAACGCAGAATCTACCATGTGAGAGCCACAAAGGAGGTAATCTTGTCCGGAGGCTCAATCAATTCTCCACAGATTCTGATGCTTTCCGGAATTGGACAGAGAAAAGAATTGGCTAAGCATCGAATTCCTGTGATTAAGGAACTGAGCGTTGGAGAGAACATGCAGGACCACATCGGATTGGGTGGGTTGACGTTTTTGGTCAACCAACCGGTATCCATAGTAGAAAGTCGATTCCATTCGGTGTCAACTGTTCTGCAATATGCTGTTTTTGGTCAAGGACCTCTCACGATTTTAGGTGGTGTAGAAGGACTGGCTTTTGTCAATACGAAATATGCAAATAAATCACTCGACTGGCCCGACATCGAGTTCCATTTTGTGTCGGGCTCAACGAATTCCGATGGAGGCTCTCAGCTCCGGAAGGCTCATGGGTTAACGGATAAATTTTACGCTACAGTTTTCGAAAAGATCAATAACTTAGACGCTTGGAGTATAATTCCCATGTTATTACGACCCCGAAGTACGGGCTCAATTAAGCTTCGGAGCAGTAATCCTTTTGACTATCCTTACATCTATCCGAACTATTTGGCCGATGATTTTGACACAAAAACTTTGGTCGAAGGTGTTAAGATTGCTGTAGCTCTTTCAAGAACCAAGTCGATGCTAAGATTTGGCTCGAAAATATCAGCAATTAAATGGCCAGGTTGTTTGCATATACAAATGTTCACAGACGAATACTGGGAGTGCATGATTCGTCAGTATACCGTTACAATCTACCATCCAGTTGGGACCTGCAAAATGGGTCCTTATTGGGATCCCGATGCTGTTGTAGATCCACAGTTACGAGTATACGGAGTTAGGGGGTTGCGAGTCATCGACGCAAGCATAATGCCAAAATTAGTGAGTGCCAATACCAATGCACCGACTATAATGATTGCTGAAAAGGGTTCAGATATGATTAAGGAATTTTGGATTAAAAATTCGGTTATTTGATAAATCAAGACTTAATTTATGGGAAATTATATGTTAGTTATTCTACATCTATGAACTTTTATTTCAAAACCTCGTAAGTCGAAAAGGAAAAATTGTTCAGGAGACAAAAAAAAAAATAAAAACATTTAAAAAAAGTCGAAAGAAATTATAATATAGTAACGAGGCGTTGGTTTTTGAAATCAGTGATTTTTTGCTATCTTAAATACATTTAAACGTCATTTTTGGACTTACGAGGTTTTGACAATTTATTAAATCTATTCGATGGCTTTAGAATTTTTCCCGATTACCAAAATTGTAAGTTTCCTTTAAGTGAGTGTGTGTATTTTATTATTAAGTAACCTCAAGTTAAGTATGCTTTAAGATAAGAGAGACTTTTATGTGTAGATGTAGATACATATGTTTAAGTAGCTTATGATAAAAATAAATATAACCATAAGAATGAGCTTCCATTTTTATTCTGAATTTTGTTTTCATGCGAAATATTTTGAAGCTTGTTTGTTGATTTCTTTTTTTTTTAGTTCAATTTGGTTCTGAATTTTATTTTCAATATTCATATGTACATTTATGTAGTTGCTAAATAATTGAAATACGACTGATGTTAATGCTCCGATTCACCTTATGATCAAAAGGAAAATATTACTTTCGAGCTGAGTCATTAACAATTGCATAGAATGACGAATACCATCTCAACTTGGTTAAAGCCAAATCGATGGAGCAAGGTTAACCGCAGATTATGACAAAATTGTTTTATAACGTTCGTCTTATTGTTTCAGGTGGTATAAGTCATCGCATTTAAGACGTGCCACAGCTTAATTTGCAAAATTTAAATTCTTTAGCTAGACATTGCTACGAAGGGGCTGACGGCTAGAGTTTCAGACAAACATTTTTAATGACTAAACCTATTTGTCCTTAAATTTATTGCTTTTTTTTTTAAATATAAATAATACTTAATAATGGTTGTGTATACGCTTCGCTAAGTGGGCCTGCGATCGACTTAGAGAAGATGCCGATTTTGCCAAAAAAAATCATCTTTTCGGATGAAGCTCATTTTGATCTGGGCGGGTAGTAAACAAGCAAAATTGTAGCATTTGAGGCACAGAAAACCCGCACGCATACATTGAAAAGCCGATACACCCAAAATGAGTCACTGTTTGGTGCGGATTTTGGTCCAGAGGCATAATTGGACCATTTTTCGAAAATGAGCAAGCAGTGGTCGCTACAGTCAATGGCGATCGTTATCGGGCCATGTTGAACGAATTTTTGTTTACAAAAATTGAAGAGGAGGATATTGGCAACATTTGGTTTCAACAGGACGGTGCCGGCGCTACGTGCCACACAGCCGAAGCTACACTCGATGTTTTGCGCCATTTTCAAAAAAAAAGAAGTTATTTGGCGGACCCTTTTGAAAAAAAAAAAAACAAACTTAAAAGAATGTAGTCTCTGTTTTTTTGTTGTTATTGATATTTTTAACGGGGTTAATTATGCGACTTTATCTTTGGAAACTGCAATCTCTCTATGAACGTTGCCCAATGCTAAACCATTGGGTCTTAGCTCAGACATATTAACGCGCGAATAGGTTTTCAACCTTTTTAGAAGAGAGAAAGTGCGTTCAGCTGTTGCAGACGTGACAAGTATTGTTGCCAAAATTTTGCAAAAGTATTGCAATATTTGGAAAGAAAAAATTGTTGCCTTTAGATTGGATAATCTGCAGTGCATCAAATGCAGTTTCTGCTTTTTCAAACTCATTTTTTTTACATTACTTTTGCCACAGAATTATCTCTTGTCTAAGCTCACTTTTGGTACAACCATTAAAATCAATTTCATATGTTTGGGCAGCGTTTTGTCGAATAAAGAGGAATAAAATGATGTAGGTAAGATAGTCTTTGAATATGAACGCTAGTAAAACGCTAATAATCGACAACTCAAAAATATTTTAACGCCGTTATTATAAAAATCATCGATAACAAAGTGATTTTTTGTGCCGAAAGCAATTTTACGGTTAAGCCCCGAAAAATAGCTTAGCCCGTAGGGAATAAGGTATTGTTGCATTGAGTATTTTAATTACTTTAGTTGACTCGATTTGTCGAATAGAAAATTCATATCTCCACGTTTCGAGGCCCCCCGAAGAATTTAAATCCATCGTTTTAAGATAGATGTATGTGTGTCGTACGCTCATACCTTTTTTCGTTCACCATATCTGCAACGTTTCAATGAATATTACATTTTTCAGTATCTATCAGAATTCAAATTTTATTATGTTTAAAAGAAATTACCCGATTTGCTATTTGAAGGAGGACAAAAAATGAACAAAAAATTCGGAAAAAACAAAACCTACCTAAAGCTTTGGTTGCTCTCTTAAGCATTTTCTCAAAAGAAGTTGATGGAAACATGAACAAATTTCTACTGTATTCATATATGTATTCCAACAATTAACAGATTTTGCAAATTTTATATCTGGACTTCGTTTTCCCAATTCGTTTGAGGAGTCACAATCATATTCAGCGAATCATGAACGACGATAATATCGGGTTTTTCAATAAGAGCGCTACAAAAGTTTTTTTTAAAATAAAACAAAAACGGTTTTGGGTATCAATGAAATTCTTTATTCCTGTGGAAGTAGGTTTGATGCCATTATGTATGGAACTCGATTTCTTTTGCATGGCCACCACGGGCACGCTTGCAGAAGTCCAGACGCTGAACCCAATTTTTGACGGTTTTCAAGCATAAATCGGCCGATACTGCTGCAATTTCACTTTCGATATTCGTACGTACGTTCATCAACCGTCGCTGGCTTGTTGGCATAGACCATAGACTTGACGTAGCCCCACAGGAAATAGTCTAACGGCGTCAAATCACACGACCGAGGCGGCCAAGCGACTAGAGCATTTCGTGAGATAACACGTTCTCCAAACTTGGTTTCCAATAAATTGATTGTGACATTCGCTGTGTGGCTTGTGGCGCCGTCCTGTTGGAACCACATGTCCTCCAAGTCCATATCATCCAATTGGGGCCAAAAATATTCGGTTATCATTGAACGGTAGCGATCCCCATTCACAGTAACGTGCCGGTCTTGACCATCACGGAAGAAGTACGGCCCAATGACACCGCCGGCCCATAAACCACACCAAAGCGTAATTTTTTCGGGATGCAATGATGACTCATGGAGTACGTGTGTATTGCTGCCTGACCAATACCGCATATTTTATTGATTGACGAAGCCATTCAGCCAGAAATGAGCCTCAACGCTGAAGATTATTTTTCGATGAAAATCCGAATCATTTTCAAGTTGTTGCTCAGCCCAATTCACGAACATACGACGCTTCTGGTGGCCAAGCGGCTTCAGTTCTTGCGTCAATTTAATATTGTAAGGATGTAGGCTAAGATCTTTTCGCAAAATTCGCCACAACGACGTCACAGAGATGCCCAACGCTTGAGAACGACGTGCGAGAGACACATTTGGGCTTTCTGCAACTGAAGCCTCAGCGGCAGCAATATTCTCGACACTACGGGCACTTCTTTGTCTCACTGGCACGGGAACATTTTGTACTGTGCCTGTGGATTCAAATTTTTCTACTAGACGCTCAATTGTTGATCTGCTAGGACGATTATGACGACCATAAATTGGACGTAGCGCTCTTAACGTTGAGGCCACTGACTATGAATTTCGGTAGTAAATTTTAATAATTTCGACTTGTTGTTGGCTCGTAATTATTTCTTTCCATCATGAAATGGCAAACCTTACTAAAGAGAAATGTCAAAAGACCGGCAAGAAATATAGCGTTGTTTGGTGTCCCTGTTGCTCTACTTTTGTAGCGTCCCTGTTGAAAAACCATTTACTAGAGCACAGAACACGCAAACATAAAATAGAATACGAGAATCGGATGCAATTTTCCTACTTGGGATTTCAAAGTTTTTGAACAATTCGTGCAGGTATTTTTTTTTTCATATTTTTGTCTAAATTTGAAAATCAGTTACAGCTGAAAATATTTTTCGTCGTCTACTCTGACATTCCACGAACTGGGACGCAATTTCAGAGTTCTTACAGTTTGCTTTTTTTTCCTTGAAATTATCATCAGGCTAAAGCGTAGTGTACAGTTCCCATGCGAAAAAAAATTGTCCACCTATTCTGTGAATTATTTTTTTTTTTTTTAAATACAATGCGAAAAATATTTGCCTTGGCGTAAGAAAGTCGTATAGTGCTTAATTTCTACTGATTGAAAAGGTGTACGCAGGGGGTGGTTGCCCCCCTCCCCTAGATTCTCATTTTGCGAAACTCGATGGTCTGAAAAAATACAAAAGCATCGCAATATTAAAAGAGCATTTTGGCAGCATCGTGCTCCATGCACTTTCTTTCTATTGAACAAAAAAGGGGTTTCTTCAACAAAACAACTGCTTTTCAGTTGCATTGTGTTACATTACACAAACAAAAGTCATTACATGCTCCTTGTCTTAATAGCAAAATATTCAGCTTACCTTGAAGCATTGCACGAAAAATATTCACAAAATCATAAACCTCGCAAAAGATCAATCGAACGAAAGTGAATTCAGAACTTACGGCTAATTCAAAATTGATTATAAAAGAAATATGATCTAGATGGCTTCTTTCAACAATGATCGAAAATCATTTTAAGGGTGTCTAATTGAATAATCTTAAAAGCCTATAGGTGGAATATAATGATGAAAATTCACTGGAAAATGAGAAGGAAATAATAAAAGAAGTTTGGCGTTAATTTAGATTTAGACATATCCGATCGAAAAAAAAACTCTACCTGCGTTTAAAAGGTTACTCCTATTTGTAGGTGAAATTGGGCAAAAATAAAAAAACGTCCTATTTAAGAATCTCTTTTTTGTTAAAAAAAAAATTGTTCGCAGTAAATGGCTTTAGGGAGGGATACCTATTCTTTTTCAAAATTTTAATATTTGCAGGGTGAAAAAGGGTAAAAATAAAAATGTTCGATTTAAGAAATTCTTTTTGTGTTTCAAAGGTTATTTGAGTGGATGGCTATAGGAATATTTTTTTTTTTTTTAATTTGGTGTTTATAAGGTGAAAGGGGGTAAAAACAGAAAGTGGTATCCGATTCAAAAAATTTGTTTGTGTTTTAAAAGATATTTTAAAAAAATAGGGTAAAATGGGATAAAATAAAACAGTGGTTTTCGAATACAGAAATTCTTTCTATGTTGGGAAAGCAATAAAGATTGGACCTAGAGGATCATATTTTTACAAATTAAGCCTTTCAAAACGTGAAGTGGGTTAAAACCCAGAAGATTACAAATGTCAAAAAATAATATTTTATGCTGCAGTTTTTAAGCTGAGCTTAGGTTTCTCTACCCGTGCGAAGCTGGTCGTGCTAACTAGTATAAAAAATAATTTTTTTTTTTTTAATCTAAAAGTCACATATAGAACTTCCTCAGCATATGTAATTGTTTTTATTTATAAGAAGAAGAAAAGCAAAACGAAACCAACAGAAATGCATTGTTTTTGCTAACTGATGAGCCCAACTGTCGTGCCCGGGAGAAACATATGGACTAAAGGTCAAAAATACTTGCAGTTGTATTTTTATTTATTTCTTCATAATGAAAATTTTATTTTTTTTTAAGTTTTATATTTATAAAAAGACACCTAAATTGTTTCTTGAATGAGTTGAAACTTATCTGCTTACCAGTGGCGTAGCTAGCTATTTGGGGGGCCCGTACCAAACCTGTTTTTGGGGGCTTCTCTCTCCTGACTGATGGGACACAGTCTTATAAACATGTTTTTTTTTACTAAATAAACTAAAGCTTAAACGCTAAATTAAACGCATCTGATAGTAACACTTTTTATTTTTAATCTTTCCAAATTTATCAATTATAAAAATCTTCTAAAGCTATGAATACTATTACAATTTTTCCAGATTTTTGGGTTCTATGGAATTAATTGATAAGTTCGATAATCCATAAGATCTGAGATAATTTGTAATTAATTTAAGCTTGGAAAATGTTTTTTTTTTCAGTTTTTGTAAATGGAGGCGGTAGCAGTGATAACTTCTAGAAAACTAGAAGCAAGACTGTTGTCCAATTCACTCAAAAATTAACGGAACTTTCCCTGGTCGCAGATACGCATAATTTAAAATTATGCGTGTTTTTTGCAAGCCCGGAGAAAATTTGTCGAAATAAACGAGTTCCGGGCTAAGAAATTTACATGTTAAATGCAACACCAACTAATCACCTTGGGGCTTAGCTTGAGAACTAACTTAAGCACGGAGAAAAACTGTGTTACCAGCGTGAACTATCTACTTGTTATCGATCGTTTGTATGGAAACACATTTTTTTTCTGCAACGGTGTCGCTAATCTCCGATGTCGTTTTTTTTTTTTATTTCAACCAATTTACTCCGGGGGATTTTCAGAAAACACACCCTTAATGATGTCTGACGATTCTGACAGCTGACAGAAAGGGTATCATTGATAGGGCTGATACCGCGGTAGCTACGCCCATGCTGCTTACGAATGTGTATATGTATATACTTTTCATATTAAACATACTTCACACAGTTGAAGAAATTAAACATAATTTTCTTAGGTCTAAAATTTCTTGCAATTCTTCTTATCACGACTCACTTCTTGTTTTTTTTTTTTTTTTAATTTTAGCATGATTAATTTACTATGTACATATATAATTCATACCTTCATAATGTTATGTATGTATCAATGTTATTAGGTAGGTTCAGTTCCTATACCAGGCTTACAAAAAAAAAAACACCTTTTCCGCTAGAACACATTAATTGTATTTATTTTGGTTTCGTTATTTACCGCTCGCAGCTAATGCAAGAATACACTTTGACTTGGTGTCGTATTTATCAACAAACATATTTACTTATTTTTTTTTGTATATTTTTGGAGAAGCAGAAGACAAACAATAAAAAAAAAAGAACTTTAATCTGCGACGTCACAATTATTTGCACAATTTGATCGGTTTCCCGCCAGTAAATTTCAAGTCACAACAAAAAATAGATGACAGAAGCAATTGGTTCTTATGATGACATAAATATCCAATTAATATGTCACAATCCATTGAAATGGAAAGCGAGTGTCAGCATAATATATACCTTCAGCTCAATCGAACCCAAATGACCATCAGTATTGTTTTAAACGCATTCGGATTAGGATTAATATCTTACACGTACAAAATATCGAAAATGGTCAGCCTCGATGGTATGATGACCATTATGCGGATGGCCTTGACCGCCGCACCCAGTATAACAATACTCTTTTTACTTCGGGAAAGTATCATCCAGCATCGTCCGGATATTCTTGATGTTGAAAATCGAGTGCGACCTATTGATATTGACGAGCTACGCGACGAGTATGATTTTGTAATAGTCGGTGGGGGGTCAGCGGGTTGTGTGTTGGCTTCAAGATTGTCAGAGAATCCCGCGTTCAGTGTGCTGCTGCTCGAGGCCGGTCCAGATGAGCCGCTTTTGACCGACTTGCCGCAGCTGTTTCCACTTTTTCAGCGCGGTCCATTCGATTGGGCCTACACAACAGAGCCTTCTGATGAATATTGCCTGGGTATGTTGAATCAACGTTGCCGTTGGCCAAGGGGACGAGTTCTAGGTGGATCAAGTGTGCTAAATGCCATGATGTACATTCGAGGCAACCGCAAGGACTACGACCACTGGGCTAGCCTGGGAAATCCCGGGTGGAATTACGACAATATTTTGCATTATTTCAAAAAAATGGAAGACATGCGAGACCCCAAATTGCGAGGAAGTCCATTCCATGGTGTTGGTGGACCCTTAACCGTGGAGCATTATCGTTTCAGATCGCCATTGGCTGAAATTTTCATGCACGCCTTGAGAGAGATGAAAATGATCAATCCGTATGGAGATTTGAATGGAAAAAGTCAGCTGGGTTTCACCTACCCACATGGAACCTTGCGAAACGGGTTGCGATGCAGTGCCAACAAGGCTTACATCCGACCTGTGTGGCATCGAAGTAATCTGCATGTATTGATGAACGCCTTTGTTCACAAAATAAACATCAATCCCAAAACCAGGATTGCGGAGAGTGTGACATTCGAATACGATGATGATGGCAAGGAAAGATTGGTGACAGCTCGAAAGGAGGTCATCTTGTCTGCTGGAGCTATCGCAAGTCCCCAGATGCTGATGTTATCCGGTATTGGTCCTGCTGAGCAATTGGAAGAATTTGAGATTGATGTGCTTTATAATTCTATTGGAGTTGGTTCGAATCTTCAAGATCATGTTGCTGCATCGGGAGTTTCGTATTTGGTGGACAACAAAGTCACCGGACACAAGCTTTCGCTACTAATTCCACAGCTAATGACAGCACGAAACGTTGAGACGTTTGTAGAGAAGAAAGATGGCTACTTCTATGCTTCGCCGATATGTGAGATAATGGGCTATATAAACACCAAATACCAAGATCCCAGAGAGGATTGGCCGGACATTCAGGTGTTTCTGGGATCGTATGGATACACATCCGACGGAGGTCTGATTGGGAGACTGGGATCTGGAATAAGTATGGAAAACTTTGCCGATGTCTACGAGCCAATATTGTATGAAGACTCCTACATGATAATGCCTTTGCTTATGAGGCCACGAAGCAGAGGGCGCCTTTTCATACAATCAAATAAGGCCAGAATACATCCAAAGATCTATGCCAACTATTTTCAGGACCCAGAGGATTTGGCTAGAATAGTAAGTTTGTTTGTGTTTTGTTCTTGACCCGCAAATATTTCTATATGATAACTGATTTTAGGTAGACGCCTCAAAATTCATCCATAGAATATCACACACAAGGATAATGCGGCATTTAAATGCCACTTTGAATTTATACTCATGGCGTAACTGTCCGAATGAAGAATATCTTAGCGATGGATTCTGGACATGCATGGCTAGATTCTATTCACAGACGATCTATCACCCAGTTGGTACATGCAAGATGGGTCCCCGAAATGATCCATATGCAGTAGTCGATCCCAGACTAAGAGTTTATGGTGTGAAGAGCTTGAGGGTTGTCGACGCAAGTGTTATGCCAACAATTATATCCGGTAATACAAATGCCCCTACTTTGATGATTGCTGAAAGAGCTGCTGATATGATAAAAGAAGAACATGCGCATTATCGAGGCGGGCATTAGGCAAAAGGGTGCGACAAACAAACAGAAAAAAAAAAACTTCAGTGATTTTGCTTTAAAATAAATATTTTATTTTATTATTATTATTTTAGTGATTGAAAATTTGTTTAAATATATAAGATTGGGTTTTTTTTTTTTTTCTTAAACGTGGCGCACTGTGAAGTTTTTGAAAGAACCGACTTCTATTTCAAGTTTTATTTTAGGAGTTTATAAAAATAGCAATAAAATAATGAACGACATGAAGCATTGCGGCGCGGCGGTTGGTGGTCAGTGGTCGAGAGTTGCAATTGCTTCCGTTATAGTTTTACCGCCCAAGACTCAAGTTATATATTGTAGCACTTGTCCAATTGTATTACATTTTTGGATGAATGAAGGCTTTATAGCAAAGCGCAGCGTTCTTGAGATAGGTTCAAAAAGGCCGTAATTTTTGCGGTGATTTGAAAGGCGGAAGAGAGGAGTAGATCTGACTTGACGTGGGTTAGTATAGATGGGAATCATTTCCAGAAGAAAAGGTGAGTCTATGGTCCTTACTTAAAGCTAGTTCAGAAAGAGAATATCGGCGACTTCACGACGTTTTCGAAATGTTTGCAAAGTAATCAATTATTTTAAGCGATCTTCATAAGGGAGTAAGATGAGATTATCATATCAAGGAACAGACGTTGAACAGCTTCGATTTTTTGAGAATGAGAGTTCTGATAAAGCGAACAGATTTGGCTAGCGTATTCAAGCAGAGGGGTCTATCAAAGGTAATGTAAAGGGTTTTCCAATAAGAGGTGTTATTTTGAATAGCCCGCTATTTCGGTAGCTGTCACTTTTGAAGCTGTCATTTTTTGACATTTGACAAGTAGAAACTACGCCATTAATAAAAATGGAACGATACACGCTTCAACAACGCATTGAAATTATTAAAATTCACTATAAAAATGGTGAGAATTTGGCAGAGACGGTTCGTAAAACTAAAACATTTTTGGGTCGTCGTGAAGCACCTTGTCGGACCGCAATACAGAAATTGGTGGACAAATTCGAGCTGTTGGGACAAGTTAGTGATGTGAAGAATAAAACCCGTGCACGTCGCTCAAGAACAACTGAGAATATTGCTGTTGTAGCCCAAAGTGTTGAAGAAAACCCAGGTTTGTCCATTCCTCGTCGTTCTTTGGAATTAGGCATTCCACAAACGTCATTACACCGTATTTTGCATAAAGACTTGGGTCTCAAGGCTTATAAAGTTCAGTTAACACAAGAACTCAAGCCGGCTGATCATCAACAACGTCTTGTCTTTGCTGATTGGGTCCTTGAAATGATCCGGAATTTCATCATCATCTTGACTGATGAGGCCCATTTCCACCTCGGAGGCTACGTCAACAAGCAAAACTGTCGCATCTGGGGCTCGGAAAACCCAAGAGTTATTATTGAAAAGCCTCTCCATCCTCAACGCGTGACTGTTTGGTGCGGTTTATGGTCCGGCGGGGTCATTGGACCTTACTTTTTCGAAAATGAGGCTGGAGCAACAGTTACGTTCAATGGATTGCGCTATCGAGAGATGATTAATGATTTTTTATGGCCGGAATTGGATGGTATTGATCTGGACAACGTTTACTTTCAACAAGACGGCGCTACGTGCCACACAAGCAATGAAACCATCCATCTTTTACGGGAAAAGTTTCCGGACCGTGTTATCTCTCGAAGAGGTGATCACAATTGGCCACCGAGATCTTGTGATTTAACACCTTGCGACTTCTTCCTTTGGGGCCACGTGAAAGATAAGGTCTACGCCAACAGCCCAGCGTCGATTCAAGACCTCAAAGATGGAATTCGTGAGGCTATCGAGGACATAGGGCAGCCACTTTGCGATTTGGTTATGGAAAATTTCATGAAAAGGATATGGTCCTGTAAGCGTGGTAGTGGCGATGTTGTGTTCCATTATTAACGGCATACCTTCCTCTTTATAATGAAATAAACATCCGATCATTTATCTCAAAAAATGCCATTTTTCTTTGAATATCAAAATAACACCTCTTATTGGAAAACCCTTTATAAAGATTTAGTGACGTAGGGATATGAGAATTCTTTAGACCAACGTTTTATGAAGCCTAGAGAGGAGTTGGCCTTGTTAATAAAATTATCAAAATGGGCTCAGAAATTTAATTGATTGTCGCAAATAACTCCTAGGTCACGAATAGAGCAGACAAAATGAATAGCAGCATCTTGAAAACAATATGTTCGAGAGGGAAGAAGTAATCGCTTACGTGAGAATGTTATGGATTGACATTTAGCAACATTGAGCTCTAAGCTCTTTGTCACACCATGATTGGAATGAATTAAGGTCGTTTTGAAGTAGGAGAGAGTCGGGAGGAGAAGAAATGACCTTTATTATTTTCATATCATCAGCTTAAACAGAGACAGTTGAATCGTTGATGACATTAATAATGTCATTTATTGTTAAGACAAAAATCAATGGCCCAAGGTGGCTCCCTTGATGAACGCCTGAAATTGCAGAAATTGAATCAGAGATTGAAGATCTGAAGATAACTCAATACCTAGTGGCGGTTCTCTAGATATGATCTGAGCCATGAAATAAAGAAGGGTAGAAAACCGAGGGCTTTAAGTTTAAGAAAAATAATTTGTGGTGATAACGTCCACTTCATTTCCTTTCTCTATTTCATTAAGATTCTTGGAAAATAGACAGAGTCGTAGACAATGCTTTCGAAGAGCTTGGGAATTGAGGAAAGCTTGGCTATAGGCCGGTAGTTGGCAACATCGTTTCTCGCTCCTTTTTTATGAATAGGAAAAATAAAGGAATCCTTCCATAAATTTGGGAAGATGGCCTGAGAGAGGGAAAGACGAAACAATGCTGTAAGAGGATTACATAGGGAGTTAGCACATTTTTTAAGAAAAATGGCAGGTAAGCCATCCGGATCAGAGGAAAAGTCGTCTTTAAGTAAACTTATCTTTTTGGCGACAATATCAGTATTTATTACAATAGAGCCGAGGAAGGTGCATGGGGTACTTTTTAAGGAACTAAAAAAAACATGGTCAAGTTCTTGAGGATGATTACTGTACGATTGACTGAAGAATGAGGCAGAGGTTTGTGATTATTTAAGGGTCGGTAGATGTCGTCTCCAAAAATGTAAGAGTGGAGAGAAAGCCATCGGTAGATGGCTCTGGTAGAAGCGCCTGGGATTCGATTGTAGGCTATTTTGCATTCTGCCAATATATTCTTGATAGAGGAAGTCGCATAGAGAAGAGAAGCGGCGATGAGCTTGTTGATAGTTTGAGAAGTCTACAGCACATTTGGTTTTCAGATACATTGGAGTCAGAATGACAGTTTTTCTTCTGAAAAGAAGAGAAATTTACTTCTGATTTTGTTTTATGTTTTCCGCATTTTATTTCTGACGATACGAAGAGCTCGCAGATCTTATTATACCAGGTAGGAGAGGAAAAGACATTTTTACGCGGAACATAAGGGACAGACTGTACGAGACAGAGATAGACATTTAGAAAAATTCCAATTCGATATAAATTGAGATGTTGTTATTCAGGAAGGAACTAAAATCAATATTATTGTTAAGGTTATTAAGATAAGCGAAATCAGAGTTACGAAAGTTGAAAAAATAAGAATTTTCAGATAGCACTTAGTCTTTATCACACTCAAATGAGAAAGTAAGGGAAAGAAGGGGATGGTAGTGGTCAAGTGTAAAGAGTAGATGAGTACTTTCGGATACAAGGGAGCAGTTGGCATCTGATGAAAAAATTAAGTCGAGCTGTTTACTTAAGTTATTAGTAAGAGAGATATCATAGAGAGGGAGAAAAATTTCATGCATCGACGTGACGGAGAAAAATTAACAATTAGCAGCGTTTTTGTCGACATCGAATATGTGATCATTCCACAAAAGGTGGTCTGTGTATGAGGATTTACAGTTTCCTCGATGCAAGTGTCGCTCATGGATAGCGGAATTAGGAGTGGGTTCCAAAGGCAGCATTGTGTTTTTTGAAGTATTAAATTCCACGCGATGTTCAGTTAACAATGCTGTTTAGATCAGAATTTAATGAGCTTATCATACGCTGCTTTTGCAGTTCCAACTCCGAAGTACAAGGATGTGAATCTAGAAATGAATATGAAAAGCTGAAGGTACTGTCATCAGAAAAACAGTTTAATGAATTAGAATGAATATTAGGAAGAGAGTCGGAGACCGAACGGAGTCCTGTGGCACACCGGAGTTTATTAAATGATTTTCAGACTTAACACCGTCCAATACAACTTGTTTTGATCGTAAGGTAATTTCTAATCCAACGAATAAGAAATTCTCGATACCAAATGCAATGATAAGAGAGCTTGATGCCAAACTCTATCAAATGCTTTTGAAATATCGAGTGCAATAATCTTACTTTCGCCAAAACGATGTAAATATTTGTGCCACTACGACAGCCGCACTGTCGGTCATTGAGAAGCTTTCGTTCGTCAAGATATGTGAAATTAATCAGCGTTTCCATGACCTTCGAAAGAAGGGAAGTGAGTGCAATTGAACGATAGTTAGAGGGGAAGAAGATTCGAATTTTTTAGGGACAGGCTGGACAAATGTTTTTTTCCATCCACTCGAAAAGAGACCAGTATAGTAGGACAGATATGGAAAAGCTTACACAGTGGTTTTGCCAGCGTAGATGAACACCTCTTCAGAACAATAGGAGGGATATTATATCCGGACCAGCGGATTTGTGTATATCCAGATCCTTCTTGAAACCGTACGAATAGGAAAGAAGATTGGTCCCATGAAATCGTTTACGTTCTGGAGTACACGAGGAGTCATATCACTTTCCGACAGCGTCGAATTAACAGCAAACTATGCTGCAAGCAAATTGGGTTCAACTAGTGACCTGACAAAAAAAGGGTGTCGTTGAAGACGTTCTTGATATTTCGTATGTTTTTTTCACAAATGACCAAATATTTTTGCTACCTTTGAGACATTGCAGTATTTTTTGCCTTAAATTTGTATTACGCAAAAATTTTATTAGTCGAATATAACCGTTGTAGGTTTTTGTAGCTTGCTTTAACTTATTCCGGTTTTCCTCATTGGGGTTGGCTTTATATCTTCAGGAACTTACTTCTCTGAGGTATCTTATCTATGCTCTGTTATACTCTCTTTAGCTTATTAGCGTAAAATACCATTCAAACAAGGTATTGAGATTTTTTTTTTTGTAGAGGAGATTTACATTATTGAGAATTTAAAAATATTCAAATCATCTGCGTAAGGTAAGCCAAGGAAATAGAAAAAAATAATTTTAGTTAAATCATTAATTCAAATATTAAATAATAATAAGGGTCCCAGAATCGACCCTTGTGGTACCCCTGAGGAAGAGAGAAGGAGACTTTAGAGAAGGGACTTTATTTAGTATAATATTATAGTCTATCTGCCAGATAATTTCCAAGCCAGATACCAGATACAAGAATGTCGTGAAGTCCAAATCGAAGCAGTTTCAGAATCAAAATAACAATGACTCATCCTGTCAAAAGCCTATCGGCCATTCTTGTGTGATTCTTTTGTAAACAGTTTAGAAACAATTTTTTTGAAATATTTTAGAAATATTGAAATTTGTTGTTCGGCATTTTGTATAGTAGGGGTAGTGTGGGCAAAACAGCACATGGGAGCAAACTAGTTGCAAACCATTTTAATTTTTATTATAAATGGTGTTTTTTTAGAGGTATAGAACTTCGGAATGGAATAAATTAAAGATTATTTTTTTAAATTGACATGAAATTTACTTTATTTACTGGCATTATAATTTAAATATGATTTCTGGCATATGACCGCCACGGCTGGCTCGGACGTAGTCTAATATGGAGGTCCAATTTTCGATGACTTTTTCCAACATTTGTGGCCCTATATCGGCAATAACGTGGCGAATATTGTCCTCCAAGTGGTCGATATTTTTCGGGCTTATCGGCGTAGACTAGCGATTTCACATGTTCCCACAGAAAATAGTCAAGCGGAGTAAAATCGCACGATCTTGGAGGCCAATTCACGGGTGCGTAACGTGAAACTTTGCGGTTACCAAACGTTTCCTTCAATAAATCAATTGTGACACGAGCTGTGTGACATGTTGCGCTGCCGTCTTGTTGAAACCACAGCTCCTGCACATCATGGTTGTTCAATTGATGAACGAAAAAGTCAGTAATCATGGCTCTATAGCAGTCACCATTGACTGTAACGTTCTGGCCAGCATCGTTTTTAATGAAGTACGGACCAATTATTCCACCAAACCATAAAGAACACCAAAAAGTCAGTTTTTGGTGGATGTAACGGGTTCTCAACATACATTTGAGGATTATCATCACTCCAAATAGGGCAGTTTTGTTTATTGACGTATCCATTCAACCAAAAGTGAGCTTCATCGCTAAATAAAATTTGCGGACGTATAGTGCGCGATACGTACCATGTTTTTCAAAATAAATTTGCCCAATTTGGAAGCGTTGTTCAGGCGTCAGTCTATTCATGTTGAAATGTCAAACCAAACTAAAAATTAATCACTTGACAGCTGACAAAATGGCCGCCAGTTAAAACAGTGTTGCCAACTTAAAGTTCTATACCTCTAAAAAAGCACTATTTGTATGCGGCTTCGGCGGTCACATAGCCGCCATTTTGTTCTTAGGTTCAGTACTTTGCTATGTCCTTTGCGGAAAAAAGATTATGTATAATGCATTATAGGTAAAGTCAATCTACATATATATAAAAAACCGATGCATTTTAAAGTGCAGACACATTTAATTGCACCATTAACAGCATTCCTGAGACAGGACACTTACCTACACTTATATTTCTACGTAATGTTACATCCATTCACATCATTGATACGCTAATATGTATAATTGTATAGGTATGTGATCGACATACAATTATTTATATACACTACACCAAGTTGTTTGGTGGTTGAATTTCGACACGTATTTCACCGAGTTGGGATGATTCAACAAAGCAAGGTGGTACGTGCTTCCTATAGTGACGAAGCCCATAACTTTCAGGAGCTATAGTATACAAAACTAAACAGCTAATGGTCGCATGAAAAAGTTTTATGCAAAATTTCTTTGAAATATTGCCCCGAACAGTTTTAGTTTCATTAGTTTTTTCTCTAGAAAACCAATATTTACCGAGATATAAACTAAAAACGGCGGCCAGAGTATTTTTTTTTTTTAAGGCCCATGGGCCGAAAACTCTCGGCTTAAGCTTCTCTTAACGGGTCCTAACAACGTCAAACAAAAATTGCAATTGCAATTCCAATCTAACTATCAACATCAAGGCTATTGACACGAGCGTTTTTTAAGAAATCAATAAAAAAAAAAAACAAGTACAACACTCTTAACTACAATTTCAATGAACTTGCACCGGAAACGTTGAACTTCTATTTGAACCGTATTTATTAACCCAGTATATCAAGGCCCATCAGTTAATGAACGTTGTTAAAAATAATAATTAACTCAAAGTTAATTTTATTATAGTTCGTTTAATTTATCAATTATAAAAGTGAAATCGTAATATGTATTAAAAAAAAAAAAATAAAAAAACAATTGTAAACCAGCTTGAGAACAAATTAAAGCCATGAGGTGGAAAAATGCAAAATATACTTCTTTGATTTTGGATTTTTGAACTTTGAGTGAGTCGTTTCTTTGCGTTGAGCTTGACTGTTGTGTTACTTAACATTTTGTGTTGGTCTGTTTAAGGTATGGCTGCATTATTTAAAAATAAATAAATTATTTTAAATTAAAATTAACAATTTGGTTACAAAATTATTTTATTATGAAAATTTGTTTAAAGGTTTAAAAAAGGTATGGAATTGTATAGTAATAAAAAGTGCGACGATCTTTTTTCAACCGTATTTATTAATAAAATTTCAATATAACATAAAGATATAATGGGATTTAGATGTAAGAAAATCTAAGTTAAGATAATCTAAGTACCTCATCACGGTTTTTGAAAAAGAGGGCAATGTTTCGTGAAGATAAAAATTTTTGTTACCTTCGACAAAAGTGATTTAAGTAAAGGGTCCGCCATCTAACGTTTTTTTTTTTCAACTAGTGCTTATTTCGTGAATGGTAACACTTAGCTCATGTCTGATTTGACAGATAATTAGTTTTGTCCTTCCGCTGAACGAATATGGTTGTGTATACGCTTCGCTAAGTGGGCCTGCGATCGACTTAGAGAAGATGCCGATTTTGCCAAAAAAATCATCTCTTCAGATGAAGCTCATTTTGATCTTGGCGGGTAGTGAACAAGCAAAATTGTCGCATTTGGGGCACAGAAAACCCGCACGCATACATTGAAAAGCCGATACACCCAAAACGAGTCATTGTTTGGTGCGGATTTTGGTCCAGAGGCATAATTTGGCCATTTTTCTTCGAAAATGAGCAAGGAGTGGCCGTCACAGTCAATGGCGATCGTTATCGGGCCAGGTAGGTAGGTAGGTAGAGATGGCGGCCCAGAGCAAACTCGCTCCGTGACCCAATTAGCGCTAGAGTGCGCCGTTTTGACACCATAACTCGTATCGACTTGTTGGGTGAAAAGCGGTTTAATTTTTATTTTTGAAGGGTGAGGTGAAGGAATTAAGGTCTAAGCTTGACCTAGATCCATTTTGTCGCGTTGAGAAAAGCAATCAAATCTTTGATCTTTATCTCAGAAAGTTCGTGTAGATCTTCAAGAAAAGCATTTCCAAAAGATTTCGCTCTCGATCTGGCTAGAGCAGGGCATTTACAGAGGAAGTGGGCCACTGTTTCCTTCTCCTGATGGTCCCCACAACTGCAACAAAAAGTATTGTACGGAATGCCCAACTTCGCCACATGTTCTCCTATAGGCCAGTGGCCAGAACATGTCGCAACAACCCTGGCTATGTCTCGCCTGGGCCTAAAAATTAGATCAGTAGTTCGAGATTTATTATAGATGGGCCATGTCTTTCTGGATATGACGCAGTTTGTTAAACTTTCCCACCTGCGATTGGATTCAATAAGAAAAATCGAGAATAAATTTCCCTTCATAATTCCAAGCGGAATATTAACTCTTTCCGCAAGTGAGCTATGAAGGGCTGATCCTTGCCTGGCCAGTTCGTCAGCCCGCTCATTTCCCTCAATGCCACAATGACCTGGAACCCAGATAAGAGTGACCCTGAGGTTGAAATTAAGGCTAAGTAGTTCATCTCGACATTGCTGGACCAGTTTAGATGATGTTATAGCCGAATCAATTGCTTTCACAGCTGCTTGACAGTCTGTCAGGATAGCAGTGTTTCGGTTTTGGTTGGGATCTTGTTTGAGTATCTTGCATGCTTCCCTGATTGCTAGTAATTCAGCTTGAAATACGCTTGCGAAGTCAGGTAGCCGAAAGGACCTAGAGATGTTCAAGGATTCGGAAAAAATTCATGAACCAACACCGCACTCCATCTTGGAACCATCAGTAAAAATAGTAGTGTCGAAGTCTCTCGTCACAACATTATCCTTCCAATCTTTTCTGGATGGAAATTTCACCTTAAAAGCCTTTCTCAAATCCAAAACAAGAGTGCAGTAGTCGGTTTGCATTGAAAACATATCATTAGGAATCAAACTTGTGATATTGCTGTGACCATATGGTTTAGCAATCCAACAATTTGACTCCTTAAGTCTTAACGCGCTGCAGGATACTAAATATTTAATATGTAAATTAAGGGGTAAAAGGTGCAGGAAGACGCCTAAGGCATCCGTCGGGCAGGAGCGTAGGGCCCCTGTGGTGCCAACGATAGCTGTTCTTTGAATCTTCTTGAGTTTATTAATGTTATACGCTAAGTGCGGGCCACCAGACAATAGAGCCATACGTAAGGACCGGTCTTAGGTTAGGTTAGGTGGGGTGAAAATACGGCAAGCCGCATCATCGCACTCGGATCTCAATGGATCCATTGTGGTCCCCAGGAAATAGATGAGGTGAAGGAAGAGGAAGGGTGGGAAGGAGTTAGAGGAGTTTAGGTGTGGGCATGAAGGGCCTCCTTGAACCAACCCGAACATTGAATAAATTTCAGGATGTTTCTTAGTGGCAAAAACGAGATGTCGCTCAGTTCATCAAAGAAGTAATCTCCGAGGGCCTTTTTTCTAGTTCTTACTAAGCTGGGGCATTCACAAAGGAAGTGATAGGAGCCCTCCTCCGCCTCTTCATCTTGACACCCTCTGCACAAGTCGGATGAGCTGATGCCCATTCTGCGCATGTGGGTTCCCATTGAGTTGTGACCCGTTAGGATTCCAACAAAAAGGGATAGTTGAGGTCTGCTTAGTTTGAGAAGGAAGTCTGTTTTTTTCTTTGAGATGTCTGGCCATAGATTCCTCGAGACCCGACAAGTATCAAGAGCTGACCATCTATCGTTTGCGGCTTCGAGGAAACATTTGCGAATTCTGCCTTTTTCTTGTTCTAGTGGCATAGAAACGGAGGAATCAGTTTGGCTTGGATCAAGAGAAGATCCTATTTTGGCCAGTTTATCCGCCATTTCGTTTCCATATATGTCACGATGTCCTGGGACCCATCGAAGGGTAACTGTATTTGATGCATTGAGTAGTTTTAACTCATTTCGGCAACATTCTACCAGTTTAGACTTTGTGACGATTGAGGGAATTGATTTAATTGCCGCCTGATTATCAATGAAGATGTCAATGTTTCTATTTACAAGTTCAAAAGTGGTAAGACTTTTTGCCGCCTCGTAAATTGCAAGCACTTCCGCTTGGAAGACACTGCAAAAATCTGGAAGTTTTATTGATCTACTTAGGGGTGGGTTATCTGAGTAGATGCCTGACCCTACCCCATCAGCCATCTTGGAACCATCTGTAAAAACCGAAACATGATTAGTGTTTATGACCTGGTTGGCCGCCCAGAGATCCCTTGAGGGTACATCTGTTAAGGCCACTGGGTTGAAATCAATGTGCGGTGCAGTATAGTCCGTTTGAATGTCTTTGTCCATGAAAGTCATTATGGTTTTGTGCCCAAAATGGCCTCCTACCCAGTTATTACATTGGTTTAGTCTTAGAGCACTGATGGCCGCCACTTCCTTCGTAAATAAATCAAGTGGGGCTAGTGAAAGAAACGTTTCCAAGGCTGCGGTAGGAGTAGTTTTCATGGCACTAGTAGTTCCAATACATGCGAGTCTTTGAATTTTTGTTATAGTATTTAGATTGGTTGCCTTTTCTAGGGCTGGCCACCAAACCAGACATGCGTACGTCAAAATTGGCCTTATTATGGCTGTGTACATCCAATGAATGGTTCTGGGGCTGGGACCCCATCTTTTTCCAAAAATTCGACTACAGGTATAGAATGCTACTGAGGCTTTCCTCTTTCGTTCTTTAATATTTTCTTTCCAGTTTAACTTACGGTCTATTACCAAACCAAGATATTTTGCCGTACCAGTGATCTGGAGCGGAGTCCCATTTATGGTGGGAGGATCTATGTTCGGAATAACATGTTTTCTTGTAAACAAAACTAGTTCTGTCTTAAGTGGGTTGACATTTAGTCCGCAATAACTGGCCCAATTACTGAGCTTGTCAAGAGATGTTTGTAAAAGCTCACACAGTGTAGGTATAAATTTACCTGATGCCATTATCACGATGTCGTCGGCGTAAGCAACGACCTTCACACCGCTTAAACTGAGTTTAACTAGAATCTCATTAACAACTAAAAGCCAAAGCAAGGGGGATAACACCCCTCCTTGCGGAGTACCTCTGCATGTCCTAACTTTTAGCTTGCTGTGACCCATTTCTGCACTTACAAGTCTCGTTTGAAGCATAGAGTCAATCCAGTTCGAAAGCATCGGATCAATATTAAAGGAGTCTAGGGCTCGTAGGATTGCGCTGTTTTCCACGTTGTTAAAGGCCCCTTCTATGTCCAGGAATGCTCCCAGGGTAAATTCATTGAATTGGATTGATTTTTCAATCGTGCCGACCACTTCATGAAGTGCCGTCTCAACAGATTTGCCCTTCATATACGCATGTTGGGCCTGTGAGAGGACACTGACATTAAGTTTTAGGCGAATGTGCGTTTCTATTAGTCTTTCTAAGGTCTTCAGAAGAAATGAGGAAAGGCTAATCGGCCTGAAGTCTTTCGCTTCAGTATGAGTGGGCTTGACCGGTCTTACCACGGCTGTGTACGCCCCAGTATCATCTTCGATTGGAGGCTCCATTTTTTTCCGAAGGTCTTACTACAGGCATAAAAGGTTATACAGGCCTTCTTAACCCGTTCTTCAATATTTAGTTTTCAATTTAGGTATTTCGCATTGGAAGAAAGTGAGAGAACTACGCCGTTAAGTCGGGGCAGCGTGAAGGGAGGTATTTTTGTTTTGGTGGTAAAAAGCATCAGTTCCGTTTTGCTTTGGTTAACACCAAGTCCACAACTCGTGGCCCAGTTACTAACCTTCCTCAAAGCCATCTCTGTGATTTCACTAATCACAGTTGGGAACTTTCCTGAAACCAAAATCACCAAATCATCCGCATACGCAACTGCCTTCACCCCCGCATCTCTCCAACTCAACGAGAATTCTGTTCTGGGCCATGTTGAACGAATTTTTGTTCACAAAAATTGAAGAGAAGGATATTGGCAACATTTGGTTTCAACAGGACGGCGCTACGTGCCGCACAGCCGAAGCTACACTCGATGTTTTGCGCCATTTTCAAAAAAAAAAAAATAAAAGTTATTTGGCGAAAAAGAAATTAAAATTATAAAAATGCAATTTTTCTATTTTTTTCTGGAACATTGTCACTTAAATTTATTTAAATAATAGGAAATAATACTCTCTCATTTTTCCTAAGACCAAGGACTTTAATCTTGACGGTCTGATTATAAACGCCTTAACTGTCCCCATACAAATTGATTTAAGACCAAACATACGTCCATTTTTATTTCAAGACATCAACAATACGTCCCATGTATCATATTTGATACACAAAATTTGTTTTTTACTCGTGCCACCTACGTCCATGTATCATTTTTGATACAAGAACAGAATTCGGCTTCACTGATGTCCCCAAGAAAAAACAATATTATTTAGTAAGATTCAACATAGAGGGGTTTGGTTGCATACATAATTGGTCACTGCTGTTAAAAAAAAGTTTTAGTTTTGTGGTAATTTTCGATACATGGACGTGTATAATAAGTTTTTTGTGTATCAAATTTGATACATGGGACGTATGCGTGATTATCAGTTCGTAGTGGTCTGGGATTTACTACTAGATTTTGCAACTGCAAACCCATAAGAGTTTGCATCAGTTTGTTTATAATAAGCTTCTCTGTATCTCCATATTCCTCTTGCAAAAGGGAAATGGCTCCATCATAACATACATCGGAGGGAGTAAAACCTACTATGGTTTTTGTCGCATTGCCCGTTAACACCCGAATGCGATTCATTTTCATGCAATCCAGATCGAAAATTTTCCCAAAAAGGACGATCTTCGTTATTTGACTGCGAAAGCCAGTACGTGTGTGTATCTCCTTTTTTTTATAAAGATCGAGAAAGAAAGTTTTGATATTCAAAAAAAAAAAACACGACATTTACTTTTAAATATAACTTATTCAATCTTTTTTTCAACACTTCCCGGGTTTCGGCACCATGAAGAAAAATTCTAATAGTCCGGAAAATGAAAAAAAAAAAACTAATAAGTTTTATCTTATAATATCAAAATTAATTCGATGATATCGGTTAAAAAGTAAATCGTTAACTTAACTCATGATTTCAAAGACTTCTGTTCTATGGTTGGTCTAGATATTGTTAATGTTAACGTCCCTACTTATTTCCATCCTGGATGTGCACCAAGTCTTCTTGATTTGATTCTTACATCAGATTTAAATTTAATTATTATTATGATATTCCATCATATCATGATTTGTTGTTTCTTTGTTTTGATTTGTCTTTTGATTCATAACCTTATCCTTCTGATTTTATCTATCGAGATTTTAATAGAATCAATCACAATGAGTTTACATGAAGATGCTGCAAGTATGCCATGGTCTGTTTGCTGGAACGTAGCTGCAGTCACCCAAAAGATCGAAATTTTTCAATCCTTGATTCAGGAATCGCTATGTTCCTTTGAGAACAAAAAGAATTGAAGACTCTAGGGTACCGTGGTTTTCTTTCCAAATAGAGAATATTATCGCAAGAAGAGATAAATTGTACAACAGATGGAAACGAAGTCGTAGTATAGTAAATTGGTAAATATATATTTACTAATTTTAGAAACAAAGTAACTGCTCAGATAAGAAAAGCTAAAGCTAACTACTTCTCAACTAAACTTAAACCCAATCAAAGTAAAGGGTTTTCCAATAAGAGGTGTTATTTTGAATAGCCCGCTATTTCGGTAGCTGTCACTTTTGAAGCTGTCATTTTTTGACATTTGACAATTAGAAACTACGCCATTGATAAAAATGGAACGATACACGCTTCAACAACGCATTGAAATTATTAAAATTCACTATAAAAATGGTGAAAATTTCGCAGAGACGGTTCGTAAAACTAAAACATTTTTGGGTCGTCGTGAAGCACCTTGTCGGACCGCAATACAGAAATTGGTGGACAAATTCGAGCTGTTGGGACAAGTTAGTGATGTGAAGAAGAAAACCCGTGCACGTCGCTCAAGAACAACTGAGAATATTGCTGTTGTAGCCCAGGTTTGTCCATTCCTCGTCATTCTTTGGAATAAGGCATTCCACAAACGTCATTACACCGTATTTTGCATAGAGACTTGGGTCTTAAGGCTTATAAAGTTCAGTTAACACAAGAACTCAAGCCGGCTGATCATCAACAACGTCGTGTCTTTGATGATTGGGTCCTTGAAATGCATGAAAATGATCCGGAATTTCATCGAAAAATCATCTTGACTGATGAGGCCCATTTCCACCTCGGAGGCTACGTCAACAAGCAAAACTGTCGCATCTGGGGCTCGCAAAACCCAAGAGTTATTGTTGAAAAGCCTCTCCATCCTCAACGCGTGACTGTTTGGTGCGGTTTATGGTCCGGCGGGGTCATTGGACCTTACTTTTTCGAAAATGAGGCTGGAGCAACAGTTACGGTCAATGGATTGCGCTATCGAGAGATGATTAATGATTTTTTATGGCCGGAATTAGATGGTATTGATCTGGACAACTTTCTTTCTTTCAACAAGACGGCGCTACGTGCCACACAAGCAATGAAACTATCGATCTTTTACGGGAAAAGTTTCCGGGCCGTGTTATCTCTCGAAGAGGTGATCACAATTGGCCACCGTGATCTTGTGATTTAACACCTTGCGACTTCTTCCTTTGGGGCCATGTGAAAGATAAGGTCTACGCCAACAGCCCAGCGTCGATTCAAACATCTTTCAAATGTGGTCTAGACTCAAATCACCTTAATAATTACTTTCTAAAATATAATTCTAGTGACACTGGAAGCAATGATGAAACATCCTGGAATGTGTTTAATTCTTTAAATAATGATGAATTTCATCCTAATTCTTTTCAATTTCAGTGCGTCTCTGAGTTTGAGACTGTAATCGCAATCAAAAAAGTAAAGTCAAATGCAGTAGGTTATGATGGGGTATCTCGTTAAATTCATAAAAAAATGATTCTACTTCACGTTTATTATACTTTTACTCACATTATAAACTGCTGTATTATGAGATCGGAATTTCCTGCAATATGCGAAAGTTGGCAAAAGTGGTTCCGATAGAAATAAACCCGAAGACTACAGACCAATAAGTATTCTGTTATGTCTGTCGAAAGTTTTTGAAATTTTAATGCGTGATCAGATTAATGATCATATTAATCAACATAAATTACTGACTTCCTGTCAGTCCAGTTTCCGTAAAAATCATAGCTGTACAACTGCAATTGTAAAAATTCTTGAAGATTTAAGATGTGAATTCGATAATAAATAATAACATTACAATTTTGTGTCTACTCGATTTTTCAAAGGCTTTTGATAGTGTTGACCACCAAATTCTTATTAAAAAGCTGAAACAGAATTTTAACTTGTGCAACAACTCTACTTAAGTGATAGATTTCAACAGGTGTGTACCGACTCTGGTCGGTGTCTCCTCGTTTTTGAAGGCTCAAAGTGGTGTACCTCAGGGGTCTATATTAGGTGCGCTGCTTTTTTCCCTATTTATTAATGACCTTCCTCTCGTATGTCATAATGCCACAATGGATCTCTATGCTGACGATGCTCATATTAAGCTCTCTAGACCCATTGGTTTGATCGAAGACAGTGTTGCGAGATTAAATGAAGACTTGGATCGAATATATGCTTGGGCTTACGTTAATAACTTGCTATTAAATCCTCAAAAATCTAAGGCCATAATTATCTCCAAAAATCTAATCGATACTTCTAGTATACCAGCGCTTCTTTTAAATAATAATATTGTACCATTATGTAGATGAAGTAAATAATCTTGCGATTATTATCAATCGTAAACTTTCTTGCGAAAATCATATAAACATCATACAAACATCTCTTCCAATGTTGTTCCAGTCACAATTAAATTGAAGCTGGTTGGAGTTTTTTTTTTTTTAACTTTTATAAATTACTGCGCAGTCGTTTACTGTAATCCTGATTCAGTTTTTTTCTTTAAGTTAGAACTTGCATTTAACTCTGCAATACGCTTTATAAAGCGTTTTCCAATAAGAGGTGTTATTTTGATATTCAAAGAAAAATGGCATTTTTTGAGATAAATGATCGGATGTTTATTTCATTATAAAGAGGAAGGTATGCCGTTAATAATGGAACACAACATCAGCCAAATGGCCGCCACGACCACGCTTACAGGACCATATTCTTTTCATGAAATTTTCCATAACCAAATCGCAAAGTGGCTGCCCTATGTCCTCGATAGCCTCACGAATTCCATATTTGAGGTCTTGAATCGACGCTGGGCTATTGGCGTAGACCTTATCATTCACGTGGCCCCAAAGGAAGAAGTCGCAAGGTGTTAAATCACAAGATCTCGGTGGCCAATTGTGATCACCTCTTCGAGAGATAACACGGTCCGGAAACTTTTCCCGTAAAAGATCGATGGTTTCATTGCTTGTGTGGCACGTAGCGCCGTCTTGTTGAAAGTAAACGTTGTCCAGATCAATACCATCCAATTCCGGCCATAAAAAATCATTAATCATCTCTCGATAGCGCAATCCATTGACCGTAACTGTTGCTCCAGCCTCATTTTCGAAAAAGTAAGGTCCAATGACCCCGCCGGACCATAAACCGCACCAAACAGTCACGCGTTGAGGATGGAGAGGCTTTTCAACAATAACTCTTGGGTTTTCCGAGCCCCAGATGCGACAGTTTTGCTTGTTGACGTAGCCTCCGAGGTGGAAATGGGCCTCATCAGTCAAGATGATTTTTCGATGAAATTCCGGATCATTTTCATGCATTTCAAGGACCCAATCAGCAAAGACACGACGTTGTTGATGATCAGCCGGCTTGAGTTCTTGTGTTAACTGAACTTTATAAGCCTTAAGACCCAAGTCTTTATGCAAAATACGGTGTAATGACGTTTGTGGAATGCCTAATTCCAAAGAACGACGAGGAATGGACAAACCTGGGTTTTCTTCAACACTTTGGGCTACAACAGCAATATTCTCAGTTGTTCTTGAGCGACGTGCACGGGTTTTATTCTTCACATCACTAACTTGTCCCAACAGCTCGAATTTGTCCACCAATTTCTGTATTGCGTCCCAAAAATGTTTTAGTTTTACGAACCGTCTCTGCCAAATTTTCACCATTTTTATAGTGAATTTTAATAATTTCAATGCGTTGTTGAAGCGTGTATCGTTCCATTTTTATTAATGGCGTAGTTTCTACTTGTCAAATGTCAAAAAATGACAGCTTCAAAAGTGACAGCTACCGAAATAGCGGGCTATTCAAAATAACACCTCTTATTGGATTATTTATTTCTACCGTGAAATTTTGAAATTTTTTTGAGAACTTTTTAAAGAAGTGTTCAGAACGCCATCGCCACCAGGATTGGTTTTTTTTTTTTTTTATGATATAAAAACATTTTGAAATTCAATTTTATTTTAATTACTTAGGTCCACTTTTTCAGTTCGAGATTAAATTTAAACTCGAGTAAACTCATCAAATTTGGTGAGTTAACTCGGGATTAACTGAACAGATGCTTTTGATGTTTTGTCCACCGAGTTTGATACGTGATTCCCAATGTGTTCTCCACCGAAAAATTGCTTTACTTTTATAGAATAAGCTAACTCTGATTAAATTCACCACTGAAAACTGGGCAAAAAAAAGCTCCAAAATAAACACACCTTCAGAAATTCCTATTTGCAAAGGACGAGACTAGAGACATGCCAATTTATAATATCTTCGAGCAACTTGAAAAAATAAACTCTGGGTGCCTGAAGTATGCAGACCGGGGGAGGGCCCTGGCCCTGCGGGGCCGCATAAACAGTACTTTTATAAACCAAAAAGGTTATAATTGGCAGAGTCGCTTGTTTCTAGCTTACTCCCTTAATTTTAATGGAGAAATCTTAAGGCGATATTACACTGTCATCTATTATGTCTCACTAAGCCATATAAAATATGATAACAAATTTGTTGTATGTCAAAGTAGTATTAGTCTTCATGTATTTTGTAATGGGTGATTTTTAAGCTGGTTTGGTTTTGGCAACACTGGTTTTGACAGCTGACGTGTGTTTAGTACCTTGTGTCACTGTCAAACAGCTTCAGTTTGGTTTGCAATAATTTAACCATGGATCGTCTTACAAATGAACAACGCTTGCAAATTATTGAATTTTACTATCAAAATTCGTGCTCGGTTCGAAATGTTCATCGCGCGCTGCTTGTGTTCAGCGATGAGGCTCATTTTTGGTTGAATGGGTACGTAAATAAGCAAAATTGCCGCATTTGGAGTGAAGATCAGCCAGAAGCATTGCAACAGCTACCAATGCATCCCGAAAAAGCCACTGTTTGGTGCGGTTTATGGACCGGCGGCATTATTGGGCCATATTTCTTCAAAGATGATGCGAATCGCAGCGTTACTGTCAATGGTGAACGCTACCGAGCGATGATAACAAACTTTTTTTTGCCCGAAATGGAAGTTCTTGACTTGCATGATATGTGGTTTCAACAAGACGGTGCCACATGCCACACAGCACGCGAAACAATGGCGCAATTGCGAGGCGAGTTTGGTGAACAGTTAATTTCACGTTTCGGGCCGGTCAATTGGCCGCCTAGATCGTGCGATTTGACACCATTAGATTATTTTTTGTGGGGGTATGTCAAGGCTAATGTCTATAGGGACAAGCCCGCTTCGATTGACGCACTGGAAGCCAACATCCATGCATTCATTCGTGAGATACCGGCCGATATGTGTGAAAGAGTATGCCAAAATTGGACTCAGCGGATGGGCTACCTGAGACGCAGCCGCGGTCAACATTTGCATGAAATTATCTTTAAACATTAAATTGCAAGGTTCAAACTATCGATTCAAATAAATATTTCATTCATTTTTTCGAATTTTTGTGTTTTTTTTTTTTTTAAAGTTCTAAACCTCTTAAAAAATCACCCGTTATCATATAAATCACACTTATATGACACTTTTGAGTCATATTTATTTAGAAAACTTGCCATATTTATATGAGAATGTAATACCGCCTTTAGCAATTTTGGTATAAATAATTGAACAACCACTCTATACTTT
Organism: Leucozona laternaria; assembly: GCA_932273885.2. Taxonomy (NCBI): domain Eukaryota; kingdom Metazoa; phylum Arthropoda; class Insecta; order Diptera; family Syrphidae; genus Leucozona; species Leucozona laternaria. Next base: position 46,466,864 of record OW026367.1, read on the forward strand.
TTTTGTTATGTTTCATGCGATCCTTCAAACCGGATTGATAATATTTGTATTGATATTTATGTCTTCTTTTTCAGCTAAATTTATAACTGAAGAATTAAAACTAAAACATCTTAAGATGTCAACGACAACGTCGACATGCTCAGCCCTGTGCATGCAACAGTCCTTGGGAATTGGCCCATCTCTAGTGTCGACTTTACTGCAAACCTTAATAACAGCTCAATGTTTAATATCAACACCTGACTTGTGGCCAAAGGATTATGAAAATAATCTACTAAATCAAGGATTAGGGACTTATGATTTTGTTATTGTTGGTGCTGGATCTGCAGGATCGGTTATGGCAAGCCGGCTCAGTGAAAATCCTCATTGGAAGGTTTTAGTTCTCGAAGCAGGAGGTGAACCACCACTGGAATCTCAGGTACCAAAAATAATTACAAAAGATTTTTCAATGTTCAAATAGTTTTTTTTTTTTTCTTTTAAGATTCCGGCATTGTTCTTTACAGTTGAACACACTGAATTCAATTGGAACTATTTCACTGAATATGATGGCAAAAGTTGTATGGGAATGAAAAACCAGGTGTGCTACTGGCCCAGAGGAAAAATGATTGGTGGATCAGGTGAAATAAATGGAATGTTGTATGTTCGTGGCAATCGGGAAGATTATGACGGCTGGGAACGTAAAGGAAACGCCAATTGGTCATGGCGTGATGTGCTTCCTGTTTTTCAAAAGTCCATTCTTCATAACGGTTTTGAAGGTAAAGGCGCACTCACAGTTAGTCCATTTGAGTTAAGCTTACCTGAAATACGGGATATGATTTTTGCTGGAGCTGAGGAATTGGGAATCCGAAGACTGGAGATTATAGAAGAGGGAGCTGATATTGGTTATGCAGCAATTCCGGGAACCGTTAGAAACGGACGCCGAGAAAGCACCGGAAAGAGCTATTTGGCAAAAGTAAGAGGCAGACCAAATCTACATGTAATCAAGAACGCAGTTGCAACTAAAATCAATTTTGACGACAAAAAGAAAACGGCCACTGGAGTCACATTCGTTTATAAAGATCAACAGGAGTTCACAGTTAATATTGCCAAGGAAGTTGTACTCTCAGCTGGAACCATAGATTCACCAAAAGTATTGATGCTTTCGGGTATTGGTCCGAAAAACCATCTGCAAAGTCTCGGTATTCCAGTTGTGAAACATTTACGAGTTGGTGACAATCTGCAGGATCATGTGGCAATCCCTCTGGTATTTAAGATCAATCATAGTAAACTTCAGCGCGAGACAATGAAGGACCGTCTTGATGCTACTTACACATATCTTCTCAATCAAACGGGACCATTGGCAAGTCACGGAGTTTCCACTGTCACTGGATTCATAAATACTGACAGCTATTCAACCAGTCCCTATCCGGACATAATCTACCACCACTTCTTCACGCAAAGTGGATCTGCAAACTTAGACATTTGGATTAATGCAATAAGTTTGTCCGATCCAATCGCCAACAGTATTCGAGGCGTTTTTGAATATCACCATATATTGATAGTTTATGTCAAGCTCTTGAGACCGAAATCGAAGGGATCTTTGCGCTTGCGTAGTTCGAGAGCGAAAGATTCTGCGAAAATATTTCCCAACTACTTTGCCCACCCAGAAGATGAAGAAACCCTCTTGCGTGGGATTAAATTGCAAATGGAATTGGAACACACTTCGGTATACCAGGAACAAGATGCACAAATCATACAAATCGACTTACCTGAATGTGACCAATTTCCATTCAAATGTGACGAGTATTGGAAGTGCTATATGAAATACATGACTGCAACGATATACCATCCAGTGGGCACAGTCAAAATGGGCCCAGACTCGGACCCAGGGGCCGTTGTAGATGCGCACCTGCGAGTTAAGGGATTAAAAGGACTACGGGTGGCTGATGCTAGTATTATGCCAGATATTGTGAGTGGAAACACAAATGCTCCAACCATAATGATAGCTGAGAGAGCTGCTGAATTTATCAAAGAACAATATGTTCCGAGCGCATTATTTCGCAAGCACAATTATTAAGGTGCTCAGAAATTATGTCTTAACAACGAATTGAATTATGTCCTCACTCCTCATTATCAATCAGATAAAGAAGCAGAAAGCTCTGGTGTACAGGGTCTACGTTTCAAACGAATTCATATATTTACAAGATTTAAGGATGACCTAAAATTATTTCTTAGATAAATTACATTCATGTATACTATACTTTATGGTGTTATTAAAATTGTTTAATTTGGAGACCTACAACTTGTAAGTTTTAATTTTAACATTCAAAATGTTTATAGATTCGATTTGAGAAAATTATCATCATCATCATCATCGTCGGATCCACAACCGGGGTCCGGTCCTGGTCCATCCCGGTCTCGAGCCGCCGCCATCGAGTTGCGCACCCCAAGGCTCCGGGCGTCCTAGCCTACGCCATCTCTCCAGCGCAAGCATGGTCTATCACGCTGTCGTCTACCATAGAATGTACCACAAAGAACCTTCCGAGCAGGTTCCTCTTCGCTCATGCGAGCTAGGTGCCCTGCCCACCGGAGTCTACCGAGCTTAATTTTTGTCACGATATCCGCTTCAAGGTAGATTGCGTACAATTCATGATTGTCCCGTCTCCGGAATCGTCCTTCCTCACATATGGGGCCAACAATTCTCCTTAAGACTTTTCTCTCGAACGCGGCTAAAAGGTCGGAGTGCCATTTGCTAAGCACCCAAGTCTCGGATCCATATGTGAGTACTGGCAGGATCATGGTCCTGTACAGCTGCAGTTTTGAAGTTATGGTGAGATCTCTGGATTTGAAGAGCTTTGACAGACTAGAGACAATTATGGTGTTACCAAAATGATTAAATGAACTAGTTAAAAACAAGAGATGAACAATGAACTCCCAGAAACTAGAAAATTGTTGGTTGGTATTGGTGTAAGGGAAGAATTTCAGCCAGCATACCTGAGGGGGGAAAAACTATCGAATTCTTGGTTTCTGTTAGAATCTGACTCGTCAAGGTACAGCTTATACTGTCAGTTTATAAAAATATATATAAAATATAAATTGAAAATTGTATGTAGTACAATCCACAAATTTCCTTAGAAATTACCCAAGAACCACAAACTTAAATTCTTCCAACCAAGCCGGTTTTTGTTACAACACTTCTAACTCCAGAACGGCTGGACCGATTTTAATGATCTTTGATTTGTTGGATTCGTCGGAAAAATTCAGTTTGTAGGGTGCAATGGGGTTAAATGAAAAAGCCGCATCCGATTAAAAAAGCTTTACCTGCGTTTGAAAAGTTATTCTTAGAGAATGGCTTCGAGGATATTTTTTTTAATTGCAATTTGTAGGGTGAAAATGGTGTTAAAAAAAACCGATTTAAGAAATTCTTTTTTTATTTTAACATTTTTTTTTTTAGGAAATGGCTTTCGGGATATTCTTTTTCAATTTTTTTTATTTGTAGGGTGAAATGGGGTAAAATGAAAAGAAAAAATATACATACATCAATATGTATGTAGGTATCCAATTTAAAAAAATTCTGTTGGTGTTTGAAAGGGCCTACGGAATTTGATTCAGGAGTATTCTTTTTCAAAAATTTGTTATTCATAGGGTGAAATAGGGTAGAAAAAAAAATTGTCCGATTTAGGAAATTTTTTTATGTTTAAAAAGGTTTTCTTAGGAAATGGCTTTAGAGATATTCTTTTTTCAAATTTTATTATGTATTTGTAGGGTGAAATGGGGTAAAAATAAAAAAAATTGTCCGATTGAGGTTTTTTTTTTTTTTTTTGTTTAAAAAGGTTATAGCCTTCATTATGAATAGCGAATCGAACTTGAAACTATGTTAATTCGGTTATTTAATATTATGAAAAGCGATTGGATCAAATTATGTTCACTTTAAATGTCAAACTAATTTTTAGTTTTATTTTCGACCTATTAGGAAAAGCGATTGTTCGATAATATATTCGTTTAAATTTTCAAAATCTTTCGACTCAAAATAAAAAGTGATAACGGCTACGAAAAAGCTCTTAAGAATTTTGTTTTAATTGTTTGGTTCTTATTTGGTGCATTTTTAACTGTGAGTTCTTCTAGGAAGAGGTTAGTTAGTTCAAGAACAAACGCCAATCAATTTTCGAAACTGGTGGAGCTGATGGAACAGAACCCTGATCTAGCTAAAGGCTTAGGCGCGTTTGGTTCAACAAAGAAAAAACCCAGACACAATTATTGGGAGCAATTTGCCATACAACTCAACTCTCAGGGTACTCGTTCATGCGATTGAAAGGATTGGTATAAAGTTTGTTTAAAAGATTCCAGTAAGTGGGCACTTACTTAAAACTGTTTTCTAAGTTTGGTTGGACTTCAACGAACAAAAAAGATATAACAGCTCCAGCAGGAGGACCGTATTCCCAGCTTTCTTTGTCTCGTTTAGAGCAGTCTGTTGACGATCTACTTAGCAGCCTGCAGCAGGCAGTAAATCCGAAAGGCAGTTGTTTTGGTGTAAGGGCACAGACTTCGCTCCAATCAAATGAGGCAGATAAAAATACTTCGGAGAGTTTTGAAGACACTATGTTGCAACACATACTCGACGAATCAAATGAAAATTCGGAGCAACAAGTTTCGAAAACTTAGAAATCTATAAAATCTTTAACCGTTCATCAGCGTTCTTTGCCATACCGAAATAGAGTGATGGACAATATAACTGCTAGGGAAAACGAACGACTCAATTTGCTTAAGGGCCAAACTGACACACAAGCAGATCTTCTAGAGGTTGCCAGGTCTATTGATATACTGGAAATTGTTCGAAATTGCAAGGTATACCAGGAAAAATTATGAATTAGAAAAGGAAAAACTAGGTCTTATGTAGGCTAAGGAGAAGAGGAAGGAAAGAGAAAATTTTGAAAAAAAACCAACGTCACAGGGAAAAAAATTGAATTAAAATAAAAAAAAATTGAAATAGAAATCCCAAATCTGCAATGAATGAATTTTTGTTTATTTTTTATCAAAATGAATAAATAATCTTTAAGTTTTATATAAAAGACTGAATAAAACAAAAGAACTTAAAAATAACATTGTTCAACTATAAAGACGCTGAAATCTCAATCCTGATTTGCTGGGCTTCTAAGCTCGTGCTATGATATTCGTTATGCTATGGTCCATCTTGTATATCTTGAAACACAATATTTTCTCCTTCTGTTGCCTCTGGATCAGCTAAGTTGTACCTACGACTTATAAATACTATTTAGGGCACAAGCTACGTTTACTATTCTTGTACTGTAGTTTTCTTGGATTTAAAATAGACCTGAACCGGCTCTTTAAAACTCTTGTAGTTCTTTCTATAATATTCCACGCTTTCGAATGTAATGCATTGAATAATGTTATTCTTTGTATTGAATCTAGATTCCTGAATGGTGGGTGAGCAACTAAAGGATAACCGGAATCTCCTTAGCAAAATTTAATTTTATGATTCAATTTTAAAATAAAGAAACTCTTTTATTAAGTAACGTAGCGAGGTATATTTTATTTACACACAAATTGCAATTCAGCAAAAATTTATTGACATAGGTATTGGAAGCAATGATCTTAAAGCGAATCTGGAAGTTCGCTATTAATAATAAAGGGTTTTCCAATAAGAGATGTTATTTTAATATTCAAAGAAAAATGGCATTTTTTGAGATAAATGATCGGATGTTTATTTCATTATAAAGAGGAAGGTATGCCGTTAATGGAACACAACATCAGCCAAATGGCCGCCACGACCACGCTTACAGGACCATATCCTTTTCATGAAATTTTCCATAACCAAATCGCAAAGTGGCTGCCCTATGTCCTCGATAGCCTCACGAATTCCATCCTTGAGGTCTTGAATCGACGCTGGGCTGTTGGCGTAGACCTTATCTTTCACGTGGCCCCAAAGGAAGAAGTCGCAAGGTGTTAAATCACAAGATCTCGGTGGCCAATTGTGATCACCTCTTCGAGAGATAACACGGTCCGGAAACTTTTCCCGTAAAAGATCGATGGTTTCATTGCTTGTGGGGCACGTAGCGCCGTCTTGTTGAAAGTAAACGTTGTCCATATCAATACCATCCAATTCCGGCCATAAAAAATCATTAATCATCTCTCGATAGCGCAATCCATTGACCGTAACTGTTGCTCCAGCCTCATTTTCGAAAAAGTAAGGTCCAATGACTCCGCCGGACCATAAACCGCACCAAACAGTCACGCGTTGAGGATGGAGAGGCTTTTCAACAATAACTCTTGGGTTTTCCGAGCCCCAGATGCGACAGTTTTGCTTGTTGACGTAGCCTCCGAGGTGGAAATGGGCCTCATCAGTCAAGATGATTTTTCGATGAAATTCCGGATCATTTTCATGCATTTCAAGGACCCAATCAGCAAAGACACGACGTTGTTGATGATCAGCCGGCTTGAGTTCTTGTATTAACTGAACTTTATAAGCCTTAAGACCCAAGTCTTTATGCAAAATACGGTGTAATGACGTTTGTGGAATGCCTAATTCCAAAGAACGACGAGGAATGGACAAACCTGGGTTTTCATCAACACTTTGGGCTACAACAGCAATATTCTCAGTTGTTCTTGAGCGACGTGCACGGGTTTTATTCTTCACATCACTAACTTGTCCCAACAGCTCGAATTTGTCCACCAATTTCTGTATTGCGGTCGGACAAGGTGCTTCACGACGACCCAAAAATGTTTTAGTTTTACGAACCGTCTCTGCCAAATTTTCACCATTTTTATAGTGAATTTTAATAATTTCAATGCGTTGTTGAAGCGTGTATCGTTCCATTTTTATTAATGGCGTAGTTTCTACTTGTCAAATGTCAAAAAATGACAGCTTCAAAAGTGACAGCTACCGAAATAGCGGGCTATTCAAAATAACACCTCTTATTGGAAAACCCTTTACTAAATACAACAAGTGTAGTTCGCTAAAATATTCGAATTCAGTCGAACGTTCGATTCGATATTCACAATGTGGGCCTATTTTAGGAAATGGCTCTAGGGGTATTCTTTTTCAAAATTTTAATATTTGCAGGGTGAAATAGGATACAAATAAAAAATGTCCGATTTAAAAAAAAAATCTTTTTTTGAAAATGGGGTAATCATAAAAAATTGTTTGATTTTAGACATTATTTTGATATTTGAAAGATTATTTTTAGTAAATGGCTTTAAGTTCATTTTTTTTTTAAAAAAATTCGTAGTTATAGAGTGTAATGGGCTAAAAATGATATGTTGTATTCGATTTCAAAATCCTTTTTGTATATCAAAGGTTTTTTTCCAGGCGATGACTGTTATTTTATTTTTCAAAAAATAATTGATATTTATAGCGTGATGTGGTTTGAAGCCAAAAGAGTGATATCTTATTTTAAAAATTCTGTTTGTGCTTCAAAGGTTATTTTAAAAAAATTGATATTTATAGAGTGAAATGGGATAAACACAAAAAAAAAAAATAGGTTTTTACTAAAAAAATTATTTCTGTGTTGGGAAAGGAATTAAGATTGGACTTAGATGATTATAATTTTACGAATTTCTCCATTCATAGCGTGAAGTGGGTTAAAACCCGGAAAGTAGTAGGTATTCAATTACAAAAAGTAGCTTAAATCTACATATATATATTTTCTATTGTAATTTGTATACGAAGCTAAGGTTTGTCTACCCGTGCGAAGCCGGGCGGGCCAGCTAATGTTCTTTAATATAAATCCCTGACTCTGGCTTGTTTGCAAAATAAATTTTGTCCGTAAAAGTTGCAAATATACATTTTTTTTTTTTAAATCTTTTCGGCGCGTGGCAGCATAATTTTAATTTTTTAGAAAATCGTAATTTTGAAAAAAAAATTTCTTCGGTAAAATTTGCAAATTTGGTAAAAAAAATATTTACGGAACCAAAAAGCACAGGTTGTACTTCTTTAACAGCGATTTTCACTTTTTATCTGTCAAAAACCGACAGAATTTTTCGCGACAGATTTTGCCATAGCTCTATATAAAAACTTTTACCCACCAATAATTATTTAAAAAAAACCATCTTTTTATACTGAAAAAGAATGTTTTTTTGGCAAAAGAGCCACAAAAACTAACCGACACAACATTTAATATATACATAATTTCATTAAAAAACCACATAAAAATTGTTTTTTTTTTTTAATTAAACACAGCGAAGAACAGCCACCAGAACAGAAAACGATTTTCATTATTAAAAAAAAACACAAACAAATATATTTTTCGACCATATTTTTAATTTAAATTATTTAACACTTAATGCTAGATAACACAAATCAGTTTTTTCCAACTTAACTTATAAACTAACTACTTAAAATGAACAAATAAATTTACCTAAAATAAGAAAAACACAAAGTAAACAAAACTATCTTGTTGAATGTTGACAAACGTAGACGAGCATTGCCATATACGAGGAATCCTTAACCCGCTGACAAATCTAAAACAGCATTGCCATATGCATTTGGAATTAGTCCTCGAACACAATGGATGCGATAAGAAAACGAGACGTGAGTGTGACGAGATCCCGTCGTTCTTGTTAAATTAGTTTCAAACTATGACGAGGATATGCATATAATAAAGCATTTCACGTCGTCACGTTACGTAAAATTAATTGATTAAGAAATTGTAAATCAGTAAGCTTTAATAGCCGTAGGTATTTTAATTTCCCCCAGATCTGATCCGGATTGGATTTGCACACGAAAATACATTTATTACAAAAACAATTCAAGGTCCAGCTTTGCTTTTGGATTTGCAAATCCATTTTTGAACACACACCTTTAGTACTTCCTTGCAAAAATTAGTTTTAACGCTGACGGGTAGATGGCTTTTTGAGTAAAAACGAAGACAACGAACACCTACAAATAAATACACAAAAGGACAAAAAGAGATGGGTATATAACATTTTTTTCACCGTGATCCTGTTTTTTTTATTATCATGATCTTATCCGGATCAGATTTGAAGGATAATAAAATGCAGCTAATATTATTATTTTGTTAAATCTCGTCAAAAGTCTCTTGCCATTGAATTGGGAAATGGTTTTATAATTCCAAAATGCTTACAGTGAAAAATGTCACGCTCTCGTCTCGTTTTCTTGCGTCTCGTTTCCTTTCTTCCAATTTCGTCCCAATTTCGGAGATTTTACTGAGGTGAATCGGTGAGTTGAAATTGCTAAACCACGGATAAAAGTTTGACCGACATCGACGTTTGTACAGCTGGCCCTTACATGCCACCACCTCCACTGGGCATGAACGATGCTCGGATTATGAACATGTCTACAAAAAATCCATTGGAGGCACAAACATCCATGTCCGTGCAGCAACATATCGATGAAAACTACTTTTTCAACACGACATGACCGCTGTTCAAAGCTTGGGCATGAGATTTGACGTTTCATGTATGTGAGTTTTTTTTCTGGTTCTCACTGAATGTGGTGGTAAATGTGGAAGGAAAAAGGTAGAAGTAGTGGGGAAAGGAATTTCTGTATGTTTCCCTTGTATGTGAAACGACATGACATAATTTGCCCAGCGGTAAAAATTCGCTGATTGGATTGTGGTTGTGATGTTGGGCATCTGAATGCCCTGTGGAGTTGGGGTGTAATGGCTAAGCGAAAATCGTCAACTTTAGTTTGATTATCTAACAAATTTGTAAAGAATTCATTATAATCTCAAATCAACAATTAATTGTTATGTTGGTTTATACAAAATGTTTGTACGTTTATAATTAAGAATAAGACAGAGGCGAGAGGCTTTGTTTGAGAGAAAAGAAGTTTTACTTCTAGCGCGCGTACGTCAGTACACACACATATTTATTTTTTTATAAACAAAATAAAATAAAGCAAAAAATTGCATTTTCTAAGTAAGTACTTCTAAATTTTCTAATTTTTCCGTCAAGAATACATTTAATTATTATTGAACCATTAACGCACATCTACGGTATGTAGTTCTTTACATTATTGTTTCGAACCACAAGAGCAAATTTATGCGATCAGGTGATATAATTTATTTTATTTGCAGTAACTCCGAAAAAAATCAAACTACAATTTGATTGGCTTTAAAATCCAAAAAGTGTTATTTTCGCTTAATTACTTTTTTCACTGCTTGCGATCGACTCAACTAATCAGTGCATATCTTAAAGTTGATATAATGCAATCTTAATTAATGAATATATTATTTAATAGATTCTATTTTTATCAAAAAAAAAAAAAAAAAAACTTTCTGCCGGAATCGAAAGCCTGACCGTTATTATTCAACAAACTCATACAAAACATCAATATTTATAACTTTTAAAGAACACGCTTTGTTTTGATTTTCGCTATTCAGAACAAAGTGGAAATGTTTAAATAACAAGGTCATTTGGATATTGAAAATTTCAAACTAGTTTAAATATAAAAATGATTTTTAACCAAATTTTAAAAGTTAAATCAAAAAATCCACAACACAAATGTAATTCTAACGCAAATAACCATTATAATGGGTGATTTTTTAAGAGGTTTAGAACTTTAAAAAAAAAAAAAACACAAAAAATTCGAAAAAATGAATGAAATATTTATTTGAATCGATAGTTTGAACCTTGCAATTTAATGTTTAAAGATAATTTCATGCAAATGTTGACCGCGGCTGCGTCTCAGGTAGCCCATCCGCTGAGTTCAATTTTGGCATACTCTTTCACACATATCGGCCGGTATCTCACGAATGAATGCATGGATGTTGGCTTCCAGTGCGTCAATCGAAGCGGGCTTGTCCCTATAGACATTAGCCTTGACATACCCCCACAAAAAATAATCTAATGGTGTCAAATCGCACGATCTAGGCGGCCAATTGACCGGCCCGAAACGTGAAATTAACTGTTCACCAAACTCGCCTCGCAATTGCGCCATTGTTTCGCGTGCTGTGTGGCATGTGGCGACGTCTTGTTGAAACCACATATCATGCAAGTCAAGAACTTCCATTTCGGGCAAAAAAAAGTTTGTTATCATCGCTCGGTAGCGTTCACCATTGACAGTAACGCTGCGATTCGCATCATCTTTGAAGAAATATGGCCCAATAATGCCGCCGGCCCATAAACCGCACCAAACAGTGGCTTTTTCGGGATGTATTGGTAGCTGTTGCAATGCTTCTGGCTGAACTTCACTCCAAATGCGGCAATTTTGCTTATTTACGTACCCATTCAACCAAAAATGAGCCTCATCGCTGAACACAAGCAGCGCGCGATGAACATTGCGAACCGAGCACGAATTTTGATAGTAAAATGCAATAATTTGCAAGCGTTGTTCATTTGTAAGACGATCCATGGTTAAATTGATGTCCCTCAAGTTAGCAGAGCAAAGTGGGCAGAACAAATTTTTTTTGATGGCATAATTAGGCGCTAATTAAGTGCTAATTAAGTACCCAAAAATAAAATTAAGTGCTCCAGTACTTTTGGTAAAAACTAATGTTCTGCTAACTTGATTTCAAGTTAGCAGAGCAATTACCTAAAATGGTTAAAACAAAAGCAAACAAAAAAAAAATTTGTCTCAAATTAAAGAGCTATTTAAGTGCTCTAAGAATCAAAAAAAAAAATTTGAAAAATAAAATAATTTGCCTTCAGAAAAAAATATTTTAGTAATTTTTGAAAAAAAAAAATTAATTTAAATTATTTATCCAACTTTTTAATTAAAATCTATTTTATTGCTTAAAAGAACCGCTAGCTCGAATTAAGTGCTCTATTTTCAGAAAGATTTTCCAACAATTAAGCCAAAAAAAAAAATAATCCATTTTCCCATACAAAACGCTGTTCTGCTAACTCAAATTCGATTTTTCTCAAACAATTCAAACTATTTCGACACAAATCTTTTTTGTTAATTAAAAGCTCCGCTAGTTCGAATTAAGTGCTCTATTTTCAGAAAGATTGTCCAACAATTAAGCCAAAAAAAAAATATAATTCATTTTCCCATACAAACCGCTGTTCTGCTAACTCAAATTCGATTTTTCTCTAACAATTCAAATTATTTTGACACAAATCTTTTTTAATTAATTAAAAGCTCCGATAGCTCGAATTAAGTACCCTATTTTCAGAAAGATTTTCCAACAATTAAGCCAAAAAAAAAAATAATCCATTTTCCCATACAAAACGCTGTTCTGCTAACTCAAATTCGATTTTTCTCTAACAATTCAAATTATTTTGACACAAATCTTTTTTAATTAATTAAAAGCTCCGCTAGCTCGAATTAAGTACCCTATTTTCAGAAAAATTTTCCAACAATTAAGCCAAAAAAAAATATAATTCATTTTCCCATACAAACCGCTGTTCTGCTAACTCAAATTCGATTTTTCTCTAACAATTCAAATTATTTTGACACAAATCTTTTTTAATTAATTAAAAGCTCCGATAGCTCGAATTAAGTACCCTATTTTCAGAAAGATTTTCCAACAATTAAGCCAAAAAAAAAAATAATCCATTTTCCCATACAAAACGCTGTTCTGCTAACTCAAATTCGATTTTTCTCTAACAATTCAAATTATTTTGACACAAATCTTTTTTAATTAATTAAAAGCTCCGCTAGCTCGAATTAAGTACCCTATTTTCAGAAAAATTTTCCAACAATTAAGCCAAAAAAAAATATAATTCATTTTCCCATACAAACCGCTGTTCTGCTAACTCAAATTCGATTTTTCTCTAACAATTCAAATTATTTTGACACAAATCTTTTTTAATTAATTAAAAGCTCCGCTAGCTCGAATTAAGTGCTCTATTTTCAGAAAGATTTTCCAACAATTAAGCCAAAAAAAAAATATAATTCATTTTCCCATACAAACCGCTGTTCTGCTAACTCAAATTCGATTTTTCTCTAACAATTCAAATTATTTTGACACAAATCTTTTTTAATTAATTAAAAGCTCCGCTAGTTCGAATTAAGTGCTCTATTTTCAGAAAGATTTTGAAACAATTAAGCCAAAAAAAAATATAATTCATTTTCCCATACAATAAGCTGTTCTGCTATCTTAGGTTCGATTTTTTTCAAACTATTGAGTCGAGATTTGCCTACCGGCTGGCGCGCGGCGGCGGATGGTCCTTACCATGCGCGGCTGCATAAACAGTACTTTTACAAACCAAACCTGTAATACCTAATTGGCCTGCCTAGATTCACTTCCATTTGCATAATGTCATACCTACGTATTTATGTACATATGTACATATATAGGTAGGTATAGTTAGGTATATGTATGTACCTACATATTATCTATGTAGGTATTATGTATTCGATTCTTCGATTTTTTTTAAGATTGAAAGGCTTGTCATTTACATGCCTACATATATGTAGGTACATAATTATGTATCATGAAACACAGGAACTACCTATGAAGGTATGTACCTAAGAGATGAAGTCCAATTTCAAAAACCCAGTAAGTAAGTAGGTATAGGTAGGTAGGTACCTATTTTATTAACTTAAGTTAAGAAAAATGATTTGGTACCTAGTAATAGTTAGATAAACCTACATAGGTAGGTACCTACATTGAAATACATTTTATAATTAAGTAGTAATCTCATGTAGGTACCTAGGTAAGGTACCTACATAGGTACAGGTACATATATGAAACATTTTTTATAGGTACAGATAGATATAGGGAGTAAGAAGATCTTGGTACCTGCATAGGTAGGTATGTATTTATATCGACATAATTTTCTAGGTATACCTATGAACATTGTGTACCTACCTACCTACATAAACATTTAAAATCTAACTAGATAGTTACTTAGGTGTGTATGCTGTTTTTTGGTTTTAAATTATGTGTTTTACAAGGAAAATCGTCTTTTTTTTAAATATAGGCACCTAGTTGCCTGAAGTAAAAAGACGATCATCCTTGTAAGTAATATTAACCGCAGTAAGTACCTAGGTACCTATATATAGAGGATTGCCTTTATTTATAAAACAAATCCTACTCATATTCTCATCTTTGAAAATAAAACATCTAGGTAGGTATAGGTACTTTTTGTCACACCTTATGCTAATCACCCTTCCTATACCTATGTAGGTATAGATTTATTATTTATATGAGATACTGAAAAAAAAACATATACCTAGGTAATTCGTTCTTTAAGGTCCCTAGGTAGGTACCTACCTACCTACCTATTGCTAAAATAACTTCTAAAATGTTTTAATGAAATTAATGTAATAGTATACCTTCCTACCTAGTTGTAAACCTAAAACAAATGTTTAAAAAAAAAAACTTTGACGCCATTTTTAAGCATTTAATAATATGTATTTAGGTATTCACCTACATACAAACTTATTAACTTATTAATGATTTCATTTTTATCCTTTAAAACCGAAACCCCATTGTATACGACAAGAGCTTACAACAAAACAAGAAATAATTATGAGCAAGAGCAAAAGATCATGAAGGTTCATACAATATCAATAACGAGCAGGAGCATGAGACCAATGCAGAACCTTCGAAAAATAAAAAAACAGTGCTCAAGCGCACAGAAGCAAAATCCTAAAAACCTACCCTCCGTGCAGCGCAAACGATTCACAATTCACATCAATGTCTTTTCGGTCTGAAAATGCAACAACAAAATGCATTACCGGACCCAGGACAAGTCACAGAGCAAACCATCTGAGTCCGCAAAATGCAAAAACAAAATACATTACCGGACCGAGAAGAAGTCAACGCAGCCAGAGGAATGACGATTAACATCATCATCGCCACTCGAGTAGCGGTTGTTGCGACCGAGAAATAGGAATTTCTCGTATAAGAGCTATCACAGGCAAACCAACCCTATGGTATCCAGCGCAATGACGATGAGATCATCACCACCTGATGAACGGTGGTTGCGACCGAGAAATACGAAATGCCACGTATACTGCTAAGGATCGCAGCACAGAGCAACACGAGCAACGAATTGTCTTGGGTCCGGTAATGCATTTTGTTGTTGCATTTTCAGACCGAAAAGACATTGATGTGAATTGTGAATCGTTTACGCTGCACGGAGGGTAGGTTTTTAGGATTTTGCTTCTGTGCGCTTGAGCACTGTTTTTTTATTTTTCGAAGGTTCTGCATTGGTCTCATGCTCCTGCTCGTTATTGATATTGTATGAACCTTCATGATCTTTTGCTCTTGCTCATAATTATTTCTTGTTTTGTTGTAAGCTCTTGTCGTATACAATGGGGTTTCGGTTTTAAAGGATAAAAATGAAATCATTAATAAGTTAATAAGTTTGTATGTAGGTGAATACCTAAATACATATTATTAAATGCTTAAAAATGGCGTCAAAGTTTTTTTTTTTAAACATTTGTTTTAGGTTTACAACTAGGTAGGAAGGTATACTATTACATTAATTTCATTAAAACATTTTAGAAGTTATTTTAGCAATAGGTAGGTAGGTAGGTACCTACCTAGGGACCTTAAAGAACGAATTACCTAGGTATATGTTTTTTTTTCAGTATCTCATATAAATAATAAATCTATACCTACATAGGTATAGGAAGGGTGATTAGCATAAGGTGTGACAAAAAGTACCTATACCTACCTAGATGTTTTATTTTCAAAGATGAGAATATGAGTAGGATTTGTTTTATAAATAAAGGCAATCCTCTATATATAGGTACCTAGGTACTTACTGCGGTTAATATTACTTACAAGGATGATCGTCTTTTTACTTCAGGCAACTAGGTGCCTATATTTAAAAAAAAGACGATTTTCCTTGTAAAACACATAATTTAAAACCAAAAAACAGCATACACACCTAAGTAACTATCTAGTTAGATTTTAAATGTTTATGTAGGTAGGTAGGTACACAATGTTCATAGGTATACCTAGAAAATTATGTCGATATAAATACATACCTACCTATGCAGGTACCAAGATCTTCTTACTCCCTATATCTATCTGTACCTATAAAAAATGTTTCATATATGTACCTGTACCTATGTAGGTACCTTACCTAGGTACCTACATGAGATTACTACTTAATTATAAAATGTATTTCAATGTAGGTACCTACCTATGTAGGTTTATCTAACTATTACTAGGTACCAAATCATTTTTCTTAACTTAAGTTAATAAAATAGGTACCTACCTACCTATACCTACTTACTTACTGGGTTTTTGAAATTGGACTTCATCTCTTAGGTACATACCTTCATAGGTAGTTCCTGTGTTTCATGATACATAATTATGTACCTACATATATGTAGGCATGTAAATGACAAGCCTTTCAATCTTAAAAAAAATCGAAGAATCGAATACATAATACCTACATAGATAATATGTAGGTACATACATATACCTAACTATACCTACCTATATATGTACATATGTACATAAATACGTAGGTATGACATTATGCAAATGGAAGTGAATCTAGGCAGGCCAATTAGGTATTACAGGTTTGGTTTGTAAAAGTACTGTTTATGCAGCCGCGCATGGTAAGGACCATCCGCCGCCGCGCGCCAGCCGGTAGGCAAATCTCGACTCAATAGTTTGAAAAAAATCGAACCTAAGATAGCAGAACAGCTTATTGTATGGGAAAATGAATTATATTTTTTTTTGGCTTAATTGTTTCAAAATCTTTCTGAAAATAGAGCACTTAATTCGAACTAGCGGAGCTTTTAATTAATTAAAAAAGATTTGTGTCAAAATAATTTGAATTGTTAGAGAAAAATCGAATTTGAGTTAGCAGAACAGCGTTTTGTATGGGAAAATGAATTATATTTTTTTTTGGCTTAATTGTTTCAAAATCTTTCTGAAAATAGAGCACTTAATTCGAGCTATCGGAGCTTTTAATAAACAAAAAAGATTTGTGTCGAAATAATTTGAATTGTTTGAGAAAAATCGAATTTGATTTAGCAGAACAGCCTTTTGTATGGGAAAATGAATTATTTTTTTTTTTGACTAAATTGTTGGAAAATCTTTCTGAAAATGGGGTACTTAATTCGAGCTAGCGGAGCTTTTAATTAATTAAAAAAGATTTGTGTCAAAATAATTTGAATTTATAGAGAAAAATCGAATTTGAGTTAGCAGAACAGCGGTTTGTATGGGAAAATGAATTATATTTTTTTTTGGCTTAATTGTTGGAAAATTTTTCTGAAAATAGGGTACTTAATTCGAGCTAGCGGAGCTTTTAATTAATTAAAAAAGATTTGTGTCAAAATAATTTGAATTGTTAGAGAAAAATCGAATTTGAGTTAGCAGAACAGCGTTTTGTATGGGAAAATGGATTATTTTTTTTTTTGGCTTAATTGTTGGAAAATCTTTCTGAAAATAGGGTACTTAATTCGAGCTATCGGAGCTTTTAATTAATTAAAAAAGATTTGTGTCAAAATAATTTGAATTGTTAGAGAAAAATCGAATTTGAGTTAGCAGAACAGCGTTTTGTATGGGAAAATGGATTATTTTTTTTTTTGGCTTAATTGTTGGAAAATCTTTCTGAAAATAGAGAACTTAATTCGAACTAGCGGAGCTTTTAATTAACAAAAAAGATTTGTGTCGAAATAGTTTGAATTGTTTGAGAAAAATCGAATTTGAGTTAGCAGAACAGCGTTTTGTATGGGAAAATGGATTATTTTTTTTTTTGGCTTAATTGTTGGAAAATCTTTCTGAAAATAGAGCACTTAATTCGAACTAGCGGAGCTTTTAATTAACAAAAAAGATTTGTGTCGAAATAGTTTGAATTGTTTGAGAAAAATCGAATTTGAGTTAGCAGAACAGCGTTTTGTATGGGAAAATGGATTATTTTTTTTTTTGGCTTAATTGTTGGAAAATCTTTATGAAAATAGAGCACTTAATTCGAACTAGCGGAGCTTTTAATTAACAAAAAAGATTTGTGTCGAAATAGTTTGAATTGTTTGAGAAAAATCGAATTTGAGTTAGCAGAACAGCGTTTTGTATGGGAAAATGGATTATTTTTTTTTTTGGCTTAATTGTTGGAAAATCTTTCTGAAAATAGAGCACTTAATTCGAGCTAGCGGAGCTTTTAATTAACAAAAAAGATTTGTGTCGAAATAATTTGAATTGTTTGAGAAAAATCGAATTTGAGTTAGCAGAACAGCCTTTTGTATGGGAAAATGAATTATTTTTTTTTTGGCTTAATTGTTGGAAAATCTTTCTGAAAATAGAGTACTTAATTCGAGCTAGCGGAGCTTTTAATTAATTAAAAAAGATTTGTGTCAAAATAATTTGAATTTATAGAGAAAAATCGAATTTGAGTTAGCAGAACAGCCTTTTGTATGGGAAAATGAATTATTTTTTTTTTTGACTAAATTGTTGGAAAATCTTTCTGAAAATGGGGTACTTAATTCGAGCTAGCGGAGCTTTTAATTAATTAAAAAAGATTTGTGTCAAAATAATTTGAATTGTTAGAGAAAAATCGAATTTGAGTTAGCAGAACAGCCTTTTGTATGGGAAAATGAATTATTTTTTTTTTGGCTTAATTGTTGGAAAATCTTTCTGAAAATAGAGTACTTAATTCGAGCTAGCGGAGCTTTTAATTAATTAAAAAAGATTTGTGTCAAAATAATTTGAATTTATAGAGAAAAATCGAATTTGAGTTAGCAGAACAGCCTTTTGTATGGGAAAATGAATTATTTTTTTTTTTGACTAAATTGTTGGAAAATCTTTCTGAAAATGGGGTACTTAATTCGAGCTAGCGGAGCTTTTAATTAATTAAAAAAGATTTGTGTCAAAATAATTTGAATTGTTAGAGAAAAATCGAATTTGAGTTAGCAGAACAGCCTTTTGTATGGGAAAATGAATTTTTTTTTTTTTGGCTTAATTGTTGGAAAATCTTTCTGAAAATAGAGTACTTAATTCGAGCTAGCGGAGCTTTTAATTAATTAAAAAAGATTTGTGTCAAAATAATTTGAATTGTTAGAGAAAAATCGAATTTGAGTTAGCAGAACAGCGGTTTGTATGGGAAAATGAATTATATTTTTTTTTTGGCTTAATTGTTGGAAAATCTTTCTGAAAATAGAGCACTTAATTCGAGCTAGCGGAGCTTTTAATTAATTAAAAAAGATTTGTGTCAAAATAATTTGAATTGTTAGAGAAAAATCGAATTTGAGTTAGCAGAACAGCGGTTTGTATGGGAAAATGAATTATATTTTTTTTTGGCTTAATTGTTGGAAAATTTTTCTGAAAATAGGGTACTTAATTCGAGCTAGCGGAGCTTTTAATTAATTAAAAAAGATTTGTGTCAAAATAATTTGAATTGTTAGAGAAAAATCGAATTTGAGTTAGCAGAACAGCGTTTTGTATGGGAAAATGGATTATTTTTTTTTTTGGCTTAATTGTTGGAAAATCTTTCTGAAAATAGGGTACTTAATTCGAGCTATCGGAGCTTTTAATTAATTAAAAAAGATTTGTGTCAAAATAATTTGAATTGTTAGAGAAAAATCGAATTTGAGTTAGCAGAACAGCGGTTTGTATGGGAAAATGAATTATATTTTTTTTTTGGCTTAATTGTTGGAAAATCTTTCTGAAAATAGAGCACTTAATTCGAACTAGCGGAGCTTTTAATTAACAAAAAAGATTTGTGTCGAAATAGTTTGAATTGTTTGAGAAAAATCGAATTTGAGTTAGCAGAACAGCGTTTTGTATGGGAAAATGGATTATTTTTTTTTTGGCTTAATTGTTGGAAAATCTTTCTGAAAATAGAGCACTTAATTCGACCTAGCGGTTCTTTTAAGCAATAAAATAGATTTTAATTAAAAAGTTGGATAAATAATTTAAATTAATTTTTTTTTTCAAAAATTACTAAAATATTTTTTTCTGAAGGCAAATTATTTTTTTTCAAATTTTTTTTTTTGATTCTTAGAGCACTTAAATAGCTCTTTAATTTGAGAAAAAATTTTTTTTTTTTTGCTTTTGTTTTAACCATTTTAGGTAATTGCTCTGCTAACTTGAAATCAAGTTAGCAGAACATTAGTTTTTACCAAAAGTACTGGAGCACTTAATTTTATTTTTGGGTACTTAATTAGCACTTAATTAGCGCCTAATTATGCCATCAAAAAAAATTTGTTCTGCCCACTTTGCTCTGCTAACTTGAGGGACATGTTAAATTGCAAACCAAACTGAAGCTGTTTGACAG
This sequence comes from Leucozona laternaria, assembly GCA_932273885.2. Taxonomy (NCBI): domain Eukaryota; kingdom Metazoa; phylum Arthropoda; class Insecta; order Diptera; family Syrphidae; genus Leucozona; species Leucozona laternaria. The sequence goes on from OW026367.1 coordinate 46,486,949, forward strand.
TGACACAAGGTACTAAACACACGTCAGCTGTCAAAACCAGTGTTGCCAAAACCAAACCAGCTAAAAAATCACCCTTTATAAATGTTAAATAAAATAACAAGCTCGCGAGTCACCATCATCGTTTGCCTATGTATAGATATATGCATATGAAAATATTTGTCAAAAAAAAAAAACTCGTTGCTGAAGCTGCCAACTCATGATCAATCAGTAGCATAGAAGAAGCGCGTGTCCATTTGAATTCATTAAAACAATAGCGCAATGCAGCGTAATAACATGATAACGATAACAAATTATTATAAACATAAAATGTCCTTAAATACTGAGACCCCAAGCCAAATTATTAAAAGCAGCCAACAGCCCTTATCAAAAATCCCGTCCGTATGGTCATTTAATCAACCGTAAAGTCGAGAAAAAATTGTTTGGCGTTTTATTTCAAATAAATATATTAATCTTTAAACACCAGACCTGTTGTCATTAGATAAATAACATAAAATTGTTGAAAGCAGGTTCACATATAACTAGTTACGGTTGACGTAGGGCTGGCCCAAAAAGGCTATAGAAAATGCCTTCAAAAAGGAATGCCCACTTCACTATGGACCTTTGGCTCAGAGTGTATACTGGAACGATTTTGGTATCAAATTAAAGGTAACGTAAGTAAGTAAAATATTTTGAAAATCGTTCATGGAAAAATCGAGATATTTGGGCTTGAAGTTGCCGATTGCAAAATAATGATTTTAGTTTTTCGTAAAATGATTTAACTGTCAAAAGTTTGTGAATATTGTGAAATATATGTAACTACATTTTTAAAATTTTTTATAAGAGATCAATTTACCAATAACAAAGGAAAATGGCCCATTAATAGCTGACGATAAGGTAAAAATAAAAAAGGCACTGGCCCTGTTATGTGTTGTACGCTTGGTGAAGAGAAAAAAGAAAAATCTACCGATGAATTATTATCATCGATCAGGATGGGTGAATGAACCTAGATGATTATTGAAAGTTACAACAGCAAGGAAGAGGATGATTCAAATCTTGATGTGCGACCCAGGGATATCGGTTTTCGAAAAAATGGAGCTTATAATTAACGATTAAATGGCGTTGTTATTCGTATAAAACCCAATTTCGTCGTTTTTACTATACTTCTGTCATATTTAAACAATACTTGATGGGACACATAAAGGGTGTTTTTTTTTTTTTAGACGTGTGGTTTTCAATCTGGCAATACTTTTTTCGGAGTTTTTCTTTTTGAAAGCTGTCACTTGATTTATGCTCAGATTGTTATTGATCCAGATTTTCACAAGAACATTTTTTTCAGCAATGAAGCTTATTTTTGGTTGAATGGCTACGTCAATAAGCAGAACTACCGCATTTGGAGTGTGTTACATCCTCAAAAAGTCACTGTTTGGTGTGCTCTATGGGCAGAGGGAATCATTGGTCCATATTTCTTGAAAAATGAAGACGGCCATAGTGTTACAGCCATTATTAATGACTTTTTCTTGCCTGAATTGGAGGATGTTGATGTGGACGACCTTTGGTTCCAACAAGACGACAATAATCAATTTATTGAAGGAAACTTTTGGTAAGCGAATTATCTCGCGTCGTGGGCCTGTGGCGTTTCCTTCAAGATCGTGCGATTTAACACCGCTGGAGTATTTTTTGTGAGGTTATGTGAAGTCGCTTGCCTACGCAGATAAGCCCGAGACGATTGACGATTGGTCGAAAATTGGGCCTCTCGACCTGAAATCATTTTTAAAACATAATGGCAAACCCTTATCTTTATAATAAAACTAAATTCTTGGCCATAACATTAAATTAAATTGAAAACCACACGTCTAAAAAAAAAACACCCTTTACAGTGACCATCGAAGAAAAAATTCCATTTTTGAGGACTTTCGATTTTGTACACTTTGTACACACATTTGTCATAATCATAACGTTATTGAACCATTACCATTAATTTGCAATATCTATCTTTAGTTTTCAGTCACAAGAGAGGCGAGTTCGTGCGATTCAGTTGTGCATTTTTGTTTATTCTCTCTGCGAAGTAAAAACGAGAGTCATGCGATCTTATCAAAAGCTGGCCATGAACAAAAGTTTTTTTTTTAATTTTTCTATAGCAGTTAATTTTTATAATGATAATAATGATACTAAACCAGGTTAAATTCTTTAATCTTTCTGATATTTATAAAAGATAGTGGAAAATTCCACGTGTTGACGTGGAATTATTATCTATTATCTAAGCAATGAATTAGTAACTCATTTTAGATTTTTAGTCATTACATATTTGTGATACTTATGTATGCATAAATATATTAACAAGTTTTATTAAAGCAAGTTTACTAGTTATAATGTGAATAATATAAACAAACTGTTTTAAATACTTAAACCGGCAAAATGAGCTCTTAAGTGTGTGTTTTTTTTTTAAATCGGCACCTTCCCAGCAGCGCGACTATTTGCATACAGATGTATTATTAAAACAAATAATACATCGAAATCATACTGCACCCAAAATCTATTCTATAACAACCCCCCCCCCCCCCCCAAACATTCATTCCCTCCATATGTCTTGTGTATGTTTGTTGTAAGTAAACAAATAGTCTTTTGCTATTTATAAATCAAAATTTTAAATCAACTTGGCATTATAGTCAAACAACAACAAATACTAATTAATCTACCTTTACAATTTATAAAGCAAATAACATGTCATCCCACTTGCTCTTTGGCAAGTGATTGCCCTACAACCAGTGCCGGACTAAGCAATTCTTTTTTTTTAAAGCCATTGAATTGCAGAAAAGACGGTTTGGAAATAACGCTTAGGCTCGATAGGAATTTAGGAAGTTAAAAGACAGTCACAGATGTATAAAGGTTCTATTGAAAATATTCTGAAGTATTTGTTATTGAAGCTCGTTTGCAAACGCTTATTGATCCCTTTACTATTTAACCGCTGTTTTCTAAAAGTTTTGCTTTACGCTGAGCTCCGGCCAGAGGAGTCTTGAATCCAGCCCAAGAGATGGCGCAGTAGACGAAAACCGTGACTCAGGTGGCGCACTCAATGGAAGAGGACCTCAATCAACTTCGTGCGAAACTGGAGGATATAGGGACCGAAATGGTTGTAAGAAGCTATATTTTGTTAGGGCCCTGGACCACTCCGGGTTGTTGCGCAACCTTAAGTAAGTTTTTGGTAAAGGGCTTTCAATCTTTTTTTGAATTAACTAAAGAATCGGACCTAGCGCAAGGGGCCCCATAACTACATAATTGGCAAGTCCGGCACTGTCAAATACCAACACACAGGGGGTGTGCAAATGTAGATTCCTATAAGGGTGAAACACAATCAACAACAACAAAATTAAAAATAAAAATATTTTATTGATATTTATTCACGAGCGATTTAAACTTGGGGGCAACTTGGGGACTACTAAAACGTTCGATCCAGTAGTCGTGAGAGTTGCTCAAGACTGTACAGTCACATCATATATACATAGTATTTGAAATATGGAATTTCTTCCACCGGAGTGTGCAGCTCGTTCTGCCGGACCGGGAAATAAATTGATGTCCTTGTTGTTCCATACATTGATCAGTTCGTATTGTTCAATATCAGAGCCATCGATGTGGCCAATGGATTATGGGCATACACTGGCAACCAAAGGTAAGACAAGATGGCAAGATTAAGCTTAAACTTGAGTGGTGGTTCTAATGGTGTTTCAACAAAAGGATTGGACACATATGACTTTGTGGTGGTTGGAGCTGGATCGGCAGGAGCTGTGGTAGCTGGACGATTATCTGAGAACCCTGATTGGAAAGTCTTACTCTTGGATGCTGGTGGAGATCCGCCAATTGAAGAAGAGGTAAATATTAATTAATTAACCTTTACTTAACTTCGTTGAGTGTATGGGGGCTTTGATTTCTTGGTTGAATTAATTTAAAAAAGAAAAAAAAAAACACACACGTGAAACAATATGTATTAAATAAGAGTTTATATTAAAATAATGTATCTACTTTGGTGCAATTATACTCGCGTATTTGATAAAAATTATTTAATTAATTTTTTTTTTGTCGAATTGAAAAAGTTTAATTTAATTAAAAGCTAAGGTCGAGATACTGATGTGTGTAATTTATGTGAATGCTCTGCAATTATACATTCGTTAAAATTGTTGAATCAACACGTGGTGCTTGCTATTTGCGTTTGTATTTTTTTGTACGTCATGGAAGTGTGGTAGTACATTTGTACTTTTTAAGTTTTCGTCTGCATTTTTGGCATTATATGATGTGCTTCAATTTATTTTAACGTTCGAATAAAAAACGTTAAATTTTGGAATTTCTTTTCCTTTTAAAAAAAATGATACCGATTTGGGTATATAGGAAACTTAATGGAAACTACTTAAGAGCCAGTTATAGAAATGTTAATGAAGTTATGTCTTTTGAGAGCTGGCGGTATGATTAGCAACTTCAAAGCATAGTACAGCGCGATACAGCTATGAGTGCGATAGAGCTCAGTTGCCGTGCAATTGGGATGAAAAGCAATTTCGGCATCTGCGATCTTAAAAATAAAAATATGATGCCCGTGAAGTTAGAACCCCCATTTGCGATTTTCAAAAAAAGTCATGCTGAAATGAGCTCAATTTGAGCTACGATTTTCTTAAAAAAAAAAACATTAAAAACTAAAGTTGTTCTAATTTAGGCGCAGATAAACAAATATAAAAATGAAAATAAGCGCTGCAGCAGCGCCGTCGGCCATTGCAAAACGATAAAGAATATGAATTGACCTATCCCCAAATCACCCAACTAAGGCCGTGTGTCAATCGGTTGAACATTTCGAATAAATTTCATACCCAGATAAAATTTTGACGTTTCCACCTATAGAGCTGGTTCATTGCGAAAAATTTAACTTTGGATCAAATTTAATGTTAAATTTTATAGGGTTAAGATCCATCATTTTCTACTTAAAAAAAAAAATAAAATAAAAATAGTACCTACATATTAAGTAGAAAGTAGAAATTAAAAAAAAAAAAAAGTAGATTGAAACAATTTTATTTTCATTTTTTTTTTTCAAAATATGTTTTAGTTTGAAAATTAATTTTTCAAAAAACTGTCCATTAAAACATTTTAATTTTAAAGAATGAATTTTAGGCTATGGCATTCTAAGTGTTGCCATTTTTTTGAAACATTTGTTTTCCGCATTTCAAGTCAATTTTGAAGTAAATTTCCCCTTTTTTCTCCTTAATGGGGGGCACTAGACCCTCTCCCATCAGATTTTTTTTCCTGTTTTGACCCAAAACTAAACCTCCCATAGACCCATTGTATCGATATTCGATTAAAGTTTTTATGCAGAAGCTTCTTAATTCTAGAAAGATAATATTTTTTGGATTCAAATAAAAATTATTTTGTTTTTTGAAAATACAATGTGTCGAAAACGGCTTGGTCGATTTTTATTAAATTTTACACCCACCAGTTTTTTTAACGAAGATATTTATAACAAACATTTTCTTTTTTTAATTTCAAAAACAACGGTAGGGGAGAGCGGGGTACAAAGAGTCCTAAAGTTTATTTATGAAAGAGCAATATTTCAGATACAAAATACATTAAAAAAAGCTCAATAGTGCCCGCTAGAGGAGGTTAAGAAGATGATTAAACTATTTCAAACAAATATAAGATAGAAATGCTTAAGAATTTAACTAATTAGGAAACCAGAAAAAGATATGAGAGTGCAACAGTTGTGACGGTGGTAACCATCATATCGGGCGGCTTTCGAACAATATACTGGGGCCCAACTATGTAACTCGATTCTCCTTTTGATGTTATTCGAAAGTTAAATCCGATTCTACATTCAAATGGTAAAGGGTTTTCCAATAAGAGGTGTTATTTTGATATTCAAAGAAAAATGGCATTTTTTGAGATAAATGATCGGATGTTTATTTCATTATAAAGAGGAAGGTATGCCGTTAATAATGGAACACAACATCAGCCAAATGGCCGCCACGACCACGCTTCCAGGACCATATCCTTTTCATGAAATTTTCCATAACCAAATCGCAAAGTGGCTGCCCTATGTCCTCGAAAGCCTCACGAATTCCATCTTTGAGGTCTTGAATCGACGCTGGGCTGTTGGCGTAGACCTTATCTTTCACGTGGCCTCAAAGGAAGAAGTCGCAAGGTGTTAAATCACAAGATCTCGGTGGCCAATTGTGATCACCTCTTCGAGAGATAACACGGTCCGGAAACTTTTCCCGTAAAAGATCGATGGTTTCATTGCTTGTGTGGCACGTAGCGCTGTCTTGTTGAAAGTAAACGTTGTCCAGATCAATACCATCCAATTCCGGCCATAAAAAATCATTAATCATCTCTCGATAGCGCAATCCATTGACCGTAACTGTTGCTCCAGCCTCATTTTCGAAAAAGTAAGGTCCAATGACCCCGCCGGACCATAAACCGCACCAAAAAGTCACGCGTTGAGGATGGAGAGGCTTTTCAACAATAACTCTTGGGTTTTCCGAGCCCCAGATGCGACAGTTTTGCTTGTTGACGTAGCCTCCGAGGTGGAAATGGGCCTCATCAGTCAAGATGATTTTTCGATGAAATTCCGGATCATTTTCATGCATTTCAAGGACCCAATCAGCAAAGACACGACGTTGTTGATGATCAGCCGGCTTGAGTTCTTGTGTTAACTGAACTTTATAAGCCTTAAGACCCAAGTCTTTATGCAAAATACGGTGTAATGACGTTTGTGGAATGCCTAATTCCAAAGAACGACGAGGAATGGACAAACCTGGGCTACAACAGCAATATTCTCAGTTGTTCTTGAGCGACGTGCACGGGTTTTATTCTTCACATCACTAACTTGTCCCAACAGCTCGAATTTGTCCACCAATTTCTGTATTGCGACCCAAAAATGTTTTAGTTTTACGAACCGTCTCTGCCAAATTTTCACCATTTTTATAGTGAATTTTAATAATTTCAATGCGTTGTTGAAGCGTGTATCGTTCCATTTTTATTAATGGCGTAGTTTCTACTTGTCAAATGTCAAAAAATGACAGCTTCAATAGTGACAGCTACCGAAATAGCAGGCTATTCAAAATAACACCTCTTATTGGAAAACCCTTTAGATACGAGTTTTGACTTTAAAGAACTAGATCAGCTTTTAAGCCAGGTTTTTACACTTGAAAGCCTAGTTTTTAAAATCTTTTTGGTTCATTTGCAAAATAAATACAAAAAAAAAATAAAAGGCCAATTGAAGTAAATGCGATTAAATTAAAGGGTATTTCGATGTTTCGTAAATATATTTCAATGTCCTGGTTCACAAAACTTTTGCGTTATTTCGATGATTATTGAATTTTATGCGGTCATGAAGGAATTGTAGCATTTCAGTCAATGCTATTCGGTTTCTATTTTGTGGAACGCATAAAATTCCTCAAGATACACTTGTTGCAAAGGACTTGCGACATCTTGATCACGACTTAAATTACACCAGTCTGTGTTTTATCTTATGAGACATACGACAAACGTTTGCTGGAATTTCAGTAAAATGCTGTCGTATAGGCACTAAAAATGACACATAATACAATTATTTAACAAACTTTCACGGAACAGATTTTGTATAAAAAAAAATGTCGTATGTTTTTATTTTGTCGTTTGTGTACCATTTTGTATATACCAACGACAAAGAAATACTTAAATGTTGGCGACAAATTTTAACGATATTATCTCGGAAACTAAGACTGATATAGAAAAACGAATTTTAATAAGTCGTAGAGAAAAATTCAAATAACAAAACTGCATTTAAATCTCAAAATCTCAATTTTTCACATTTCTACAACAATATTTTATCCAGGCGACGATAATTCTAAATAATTTTATTTTTTTTTTAAATTCGATATTTCAAAAATGGGTCGATGATATTTTTTGAAACTGAATTTTTAACTTAACATTAACGAATAATAAGGGTCCGCCAAATAACTTTTTTTTTTTGAAAATGGCGCAAAACATCGAGTGTAGCTTTGGCTGTGTTGCACGTAGCGCCGCGCGCGCCGCGCCGTCCTGTTGAAACCAAATGTTGACAATATCCTCCTCTTTAATTTTTGTGAACAAAAATTGGTTCAACATGGCCCGATAAGGATCGCCATTGACTGTAACGGCCACTCCTTGCTCATTTTCGAAGAAAAATGGCCAAATTATGCCTCTGGAAAAAAATCCGCACCAAACATTGACTCGTTTTGGGTGTATCGGCTTTTCAATGTATGCGTGCGGGTTTTCTGTGCCCCGAATACGACAATTTTGCTTGTTTACTACCCGCCAAGATCAAAATGAGCTTCATCTGAAAAGATGATTTTTTCGGCATCTTCCCTAAGTCGATTGCAGGCCCACTTAGCGAAGCGTATACACAACCATATTCGTTCAGCGGAAGGATAAAAATAATTATCTGTCAAATCAGACATGAGCTAAGTGTTACCACTCACGAAATAAGCACTAGTTGAAAAAAAAACGTTAGATGGCGGACCCTTTATTTGGCGTATGCAGCTGATATTTTGATGGGGTTGGCGTTCTAAATATTCGTCACTCAGAAAATGTATGCCTTCAGAGATGAACGCATTTTTTTTACTAACAAATTTCTTACGGAGCATTTGTGATCAATTCCCTAGAGGAAAAATTCGAAGTTCTGTTTAGGCTCATTTTCTAGCTATCATACAACGATTTCGGTTTTTTTGTTTCTTTAAATTTTCTGTGAAAACCACACTAACGATTTTGATCAAACTTCAAATTTTTGATTAATTTGTTAAACAATTGCAATAATACTTTATTCCAGGTTTTTGTTTAAGAATTCTCATATAACAGAAATAGGGTTTTGAGATATTTTGGTAAAATTGCCTCACTTTTGGGTTATTTCCAGGTATCTAAAGTTTAAAAAAAAACCGAAGAAAAAATAAATAAAGCGCAGTAATGATGGATAGCGTGAATTTACAGTGAAACGTTTCGGAGAATGCTTGAATAAATTAAATTCAATGTATGTTTTCATTAAATTTTCAGATCTATTGCAACTCTAAAATTATTTACAAATATGACCATTGTACATTCAGCCTTATTGTGAGTTTTACTCGAAAAATCTTTCACCTTAAAATTTTTTGTTCGCATGGAATTTTAAAAGCTATTGTGAGTTTCGCCCGAATGAAATTTTGTTCGCCTACAAAAAAAAAAAAAAGTGAAAATGGCATTACATTCCGCTCAAAATGAATGTTCACAATAAGGGCAATTTTTCGATCATGAAATTTCGGGTGAAACTCACAATAGGCGAAAAGTAAAATGTCAAATTTTCCGGATGGAATGTTGTTCGGGTGAAACTCACAATAAGGCTGATTATGCATTTAGCCGGATACAAAGAAAAAGAAAATATACCTAAATGTGTTTAATATTGAGTTCCAATTACATTTGAAATAAAAAAGATGACAGGTGCAACAAAAAAAATTGATAACAAAGACAATCTGTCAAGTTCAATATAAAAAACAATTAAAAATGGCATTGATTTGATTGGCATGTAGATACTGATTTATTTTTAGTGCAAAATGTGTTTCTTATCAAAGAGCTGGAATTAAAAATGAATTAAAGATTAATTTAATTGCAGTTTTCTGAGCGCGTAGCTGCAAGATAAGTGTATATTTTTACTTTTGATGATGTACATACATATACGAGTAGCTGGTTATCTTAGTAAAACTTTACATAAACTTGTTGTTCTTTGAATGCCAACGTTTACGAAAACAAGGTTATCTTGTTTGTTTTCCATGGATTAAGTCTGACATGGATTAAGTACAGATAAGAATATTACAAACAAAAAAAGTGGAACCTTAAAAATTAGGACTATCAGTCCATAATAAAGGGTTTTCGAACTGGCGCTGGGTAGATTTTGGCGGCCATGTTGTTTTGGTGACATCTGTCAAATCTGTTGTTTATTATTCAGTTATACTGATGCCAAATCACTATGATGGCAAGTCACACGATTGTCTGTTGCGCCCTACATTTAGTTCACTGTGATGCATAACCTGAGTTGAACCCATTCAGACCGTTGCACTGTGTCGAAACACTATATTGCTGTGCATAATCTGACTCATCAGTAATGTTCCACCTGTGCAATTGGGCCAAGAGGGAAACAACCTTGAAATGCAGACTGGGCTATTTGCACAGCAGCAGCTAAGTACCGATCGGAACATGAACGATCGTGGAGTCCGATAGTTGAACTGAAAGGTGTCGTGCGTGTTTTATATTTCCTTTTAGAGACACCACACGTAAAAAGTAAATTTAACGATTATCCAAAGTTTGGTGGTCCTGATTTGACCGATTGAGTGAACAACCAACCTACGCCATTGCGTCGACCAAACGCAATATCAACCTGAGAGTTTGTATAGTTCTTTGAAAACGACACATGCCACACAGCGAACGCCCCAATGTTCCATTTCAACATCTACCCGCCCTTAATGAAAAACCATTTACATTTGTTTGCGCTCAGAAACGCACACTTTTCGCGAGAGGCCCAATTTTCGACCACTTTTTGCAGCAATTGGGGTCGGATGTCAGCAATAACGCGCCGAACATTCTCTTCCAAGGTGTCAATCGTCTCGGGCTTATCCGCGTAGACAAGCGATTTGACATAACCCCACAAAAAATAGTCCAGCGGTGTTAAATCGCACGATCTTGGAGGCCACGCCACGCCAGTTTTGTTTATTGACGTATCCTTTCAACCAAAAGAGAGCTTCATCGCTAAACGAAATTCGCTTAAGAAAATTGGGATCAACGGCAATCTTGTTTTGGGACCATTTGGGCACGATTTGCAAACGTTGTTCAGGAGTAAGTCTATTCACTATGAAATGGCAAACCAAATTGAGCATAAATCAAGTGACAGCTGTCAAAAAGACTAACTCCGAAAAAAGTATTGCCAGATTGAAAACCACACGTCTAAAAAAGAACACCCATTACTTTGTGTGATATGACAGCACACTAATCGGATTATAGGATAGTCGACACTGTGTCGTTTGTTTTTCAGCTTGAAAGAAGTTTCTCGAGTTGGGAATTATTTTATGATTTTGTCCTACCCTAAGTCTCGTTGTAGGCATTCTGTTCTATCCAAACAATGTTTTTCCTTTTATTTTTTTTATTTTACAAAAAGTTAGCTATAATTTTTGAAATTACCAACACCATAATTTCCCACAACAATCCTGAGCCTTCTTTGACCAATCTATAGTCTCTGAACTGAATCTTAACAAATATTTTTTGAACCATTTTGCTGACGAGGTATTTTTTGTTAATTTTCAGGTTGTTGGATGGCACATAACTACACAACATTCAGCATGGGACTGGCAATATCAAACCGAACCAAATGGCAAGTCGTGCGGGGCTATGAAGGGCGAGCGTTGTCACTGGCCTAGAGGCAAAATGCTTGGTGGTACAAACGGTATGAATGCAATGATCTACGCACGTGGTACCCGCAAGGACTTTGACGACTGGGCCGATTGGGGCAATCCAACATGGGGCTATGATGATGTTTTGAATTATTTCCGAAAGGCAGAGAACCTTCGGTCTCCCCGAACTGGTTACAAGGCTGGCGATCACGGCAAGGGCGGACCAATGGGTTTGAATAATTTTGTCAGCGACAACGAATTCCGTTATACACTCCGTGCAGGAATTGAAGAAATGGGCTACCCAGTGGTAACTGATTTTTCCGAAGGCTCATTTATAGGCTACATGGATGTGCTTGGTACGCAGGAGAAGGGACGCCGTATCACAACAGTTCACTCGCACATTCTGCCCGTGAAGGATCGAGAAAATTTACAAATCATCCGGAATGCCCATGTGAAGAAAATAAACATTAACGGTGATAAACGGGTAACAGGGCTGACATTTGTCCACGAAGGGACACGAGAGTACACAGTGAATGTTCGCAAGGATATCGTCGTGTCTGCTGGAGCAATAGGAACTCCTCAAATCCTAATGTTGTCTGGTATTGGCCCGAAGGCTCATCTCGAGGAACATGGAATCCCTGTGATTGTAGATTCTCCAGTTGGTAAAAACTTGAAGGACCACGCTAGTCTTCCCATGGTGTTCAGGATCGATAAATCGACTGCCACTCCAGCAGGTGAAGAAGAACTCGTTGATGCATTGTACAACTTGCTTATGGGGCGTCAGAGCAAATTGTTGCACCATGAAGCAACCTCATTCACAGGATTTATTAATACCACAACCATTGAAGGTCCAAATCCTGATATTCAAACAACGCATTTCTTCAGTCGTGTGAATAGTCCTGAGCTCAAGCACTACGTTGAAGCAACAGGTTTCACCGAAGGTGTAGCCAAGTCTATTCTCAAGGCTAACGAGCAGACCAACACTGTGATCATCTACATGCTTCAGCTCAAGCCCAAATCAATGGGTGAGGTGACTTTGGCCAGCGCTAATTACTTAGATGCTCCAAAAATGCAGCCTAACTACAACGAAGACGACGAAGATCTTCAAACTTACATCAGAGCTTGTAATATCTATTCAAAACTTGTCGAAACAAAGGCTTTCAAACAACGTGAAGCCGAGCTCCATAAGCTCGATTTACCTCGATGCAATGATTTGATATACAAATCAGATGAGTATTGGAAGTGTTATGCTTCCTATATGACCAAGACTGTATATCATCCAGTTAGTACGGCCAAAATGGGACCGCAAACTGATAAATTAGCTGTAGTTGACTGGAGACTGAAGGTGCGAGGAGTTAAGGGTCTTCGTGTGGCCGATGCAAGTGTTATGCCTGATATTGTGGCGGCAAATACAAATGCAGCTTGTATTATGATTGGAGAGAAGGCTGCCGATATGATCAAAGAAGATTGGGCCGGCAAGACCAAGGATGAGTTGTAGTCATTTCTTGATTTACTATTATAGTGTTAAATTTTTTTTAATAAAGTGTTATGTATTTTTTTACGTTAAATTTTGTAATATTTATTTTTCTTATAAGAAGTAAAGAAATTTAAGGAATTATGAAAAAGACTTATCACATAAGATAAGGGTATACGGCGTATTCCAATATCACCAAGGAATAAAGGTCAGGCTTTAAAGGAGTAGAAATTATTTCAAGTTCGCGCTAAGAGTACTTAAAATAATGAATGAAAATTGGTCCACTGACTTAATCTGCTTACTCTTGAGGTCTGTACTGGGCAGAAGAGTAAAGGAGTAGAAAAGGGTTTGCAGTTATTAATAAAGAAAAAAAACTACTGTAATTACTCTTTCATCGGTTTTCGACCGAACGAGAAAAACCTCCGTTTTTTTTCACTACCCAATTGGCTTTCAACAAAAAAAAAAAAAAGAGTACTAAGTAACGATTTTAATAAGTTTTTATCCACATAATGTGATGTGATTTTTTTAGGTTTTAAATGTAGTCTTTTGTGGTACGTACAGTACTGGCTTTAGGGTAGGGAGACCCGGGTGGCTATCCGGGCGCCAGAACTCTACGGCGTTATGATAAAAGGGGCGCCAATAAAAAGGACAGTGTTTATTTAAAAGCAAACTGTTTTTTTTTTTTATTTGTGGATATTTTTTTAAGGGCACAAAAGAAAGAAAGAAAAAAAGCTTTCTGGTTTTGAAAACCGTAAAAGAAAAGCCGAAAAAGAACCAAACCATTATCTGGAAAGAAAATCCATTAACATCACCAGGTACTTAAATCTACACCAAAATAGTTCTCAGGCATATGTAACGAATAAAATCGAGTAACAAAAATAATAATTGAAAGGAGAAGACAATTGAGAAACAAATTTCAAATCATTTATCTAGCAACAATTTGTTATATGATAAGCAATCGGGATTCAGAGCAAATCACAGCTGCACTACTGCTACGGTCAATCTTCTTGAGGATATTAGGGTTGATTACGATAAGGGTCATCTTAATCTTCTTTGCTTACTAGATTTCTCTAAAGCTTTTGACAAAGTGAATCACAACATTCTTCAATATAAACTGCGTAATTTATTCGGTTTTAGTGATCGGGCATGCAAACTAATAACAGATTATTTGTCAGGCAGATTTCAAAGAGTCGTTTCTGGTGGTAAATGCTCAGCCCTCAGACCTGTATTACAGGGAGTTCCTCAAGGATCGATTCTCGGTCCAATACTCTTTTGCATGTTTATAAATGATCTGCCCTCTTGTTGTTCGCATGCCTCGATTCACTTATACGCTGATGATGTTCAACTTTATCTGGCCAAGCCTTTTCACCAGCTTGATGAACTGTTCCTATCCATCAATGAGGATCTTAGTCAAATAAATGCTTGGTCTATTACCAATGGCCTACTTCTAAATCCCACAAAATCTATAGTCATTCCAATATCTAAAAAAAAGTTTGATTTCAGCACTCTACCTGACTTATGGCTAAGAGATAGTAAAATCAAAGCAGTCGATCATTGCACCAGCCTTGGTTTCGTTATTGACCGAGATCTATCTGGATATAAGCACACTAACGTTGTCATTGGTCGCATATACGGTTGTCTCAGAAAATTATGGCCTTCAGCTTACTTTACTCCTGTTGAAACTCGACGCAAACTCATACTGTCCTTTTACCCTTAATATCGTATGCTGAGATAGTTTATAGCGATATTGATTCACTATCTCAACAGAAATTACAAGTTGCTTTCAATGACGCCATTCGTTATATTTATGGGTTACGAAGACACGACCACGTCTCTGATTTTTCAAAAAATCTGCTGGGTTTCACTTTGCAACAATTCATTAATACAAGGAACTGCCTATTTCTACATAAATTGATCCATCTTAAGACTCCGTCCTATTTATTTACCAGACTTTCATTCAATCGCTCCCCTAGAAGTATTAATATCATTCCTCTTATTTGTAATTACCTTAACGCGTCCCGTTTATTTTTCATTCGTGCTGTTAGACTCTGGAACTCGCTCCCGCCTTCAATAAAATCAATAGTTAACTACAATGAATTCAAACACGCTATCTTTCTTTACTTCTCAACCCTCGTGATGCAACCATAATCCTTTTCCTTTCAATATCAAAGAATTGTTGAAAACATTATTTCAATTTAATTTAATTTAAACTCTTCTTAATTGTATTAAAATGAATGTATTATCTATAAACTTGTATGCCTAAGTACTATAAAAGATATTATCTTACTGTACATACCACGATTATAATAATAAATAATAAATAAATAATAAATAAAGGAGGGGTGCCGCAAAATATTTCACCCAGGGCGCCAGTTTGCTAAGAGCCGGGCCTGGGTACGTTACGTACAAGTAAATGCTTAACATTTTAAATATAGATATAGGCTTTTAATAAATTGAAGTCTTTGTAATTTTCAGAATGTCTATCGAACTTACAAAAAAAAAATTTTTGGGGATAAGATTTTAAAATTATTATGAGCTATTTAGATCAAATAACATACTCAGAAGATGCAATCAAATCACGCCAGGCAACTGTTAGACTAATTTGTTTCAAGATAACTGAGATGTGCGCCGGAGGTCGAAGGCACGTGACCGCTTCAAAAGGACTTATTCTTCCTGGCTAAATGAAACCCTAACTTTAACAAATTTTTGGATTAAATTCCATCTTCTTTAAATGTTACAAAAATTCGGGAGACCAAAAAATAAAAATGCAAAACCTCTTGGAACGGCTTATGATATTGAATTAAAGAAAATTGGAAAGAGAGATATTGCCGCAAAGTCAGAAAACTGTCACTTAGAAATTTTCCCAAAGAGTAGAATTGTTTTCAATATTGTATTATCAACTTTTGCTTAACTTCTTAAAGGACTATTGATTACTTGAGACCCTTTCATAGCAAGCCTCAGGTGCATTCCGAAAAGAAAAAATATGCACGACTTGATCGCACGAACTTGCTCTTGTGATTAACAACTGTGTTTAACATTGAAGATGCATGATGTACATATTTAACGAGAAAACATTAAAAGAGTCAAAGGTACTAAAAAAAATTTATTTTTTGTTTGATTTTTTTTTTTTTATAAAAAAAAAAATGTTTTAACAAATTTATAAATGCATTATTGTTTAAACTATTGAGAAGCATCAGATTCCAAAATTATAACAAAATCGGTCTAGCCATGGCAAATATATACGCGAATAACCCAAAAAATAAGACCATTTTCTCAAAAAAAAAAAAAAAAAAAAAAATACTGGAATACCTAATTCCGATATGTGAATTTTTTTGAGAAAAACCTGAAACGCAGTTTTCTTCCAATTGACTTGGTTATTACAGGTACGAAATTTAATCAAAATCGTTAGAGCCGTTTTCGAGAAAATTTGATAAAACCCAAAATATTTGTATGGCAGCTACCCGCTCAAGATGAGCTAAAACAAAAATTCGAATTTCCCCTCTAGGGAATCACACAACAATATCCTGTACCAAATTTTAAGCAAATCGGTCCACCCGTTAAGGCTCTAGCTCAAATTACAGCGGACTAACAGACGCACGCACAGAGGCACAGACCGACACGGACGGCATGACGAAACCCACTTTTTTCCACCTCTCGATTATCGTAGTGTTAGTTTTGATTAAAACCTCAAAATGTTGTTTTTTTACATTACCATAAGGTTATACAGAACCAGAATCTTTAGGCAATATTCGACCAGCACCAAAATTGGAACAGGTTATCACAGAGCAGGAGATTATGATGGCAATAAATTCGTTTAAACCCTATAAATCAGCTGGACCAGACGAGATTGTTCTGGCGTTTCTTCAACATGCGCTACAGATAATCACCCCATTGGCTTAGGGTCATCTTCAAAATTTGTATTAAACTGATATACGTCCTTATCAGCTGGAGAAAGGTTAAAGTGGTCTTTATTCCAAGAGCTGGAAAACCGACACACTCGACTTCAAAAGATAAGTCTCTCTTCGTTTCTCCTCAAGACACTGCCTGGAGAGAATCATTGATCTGCATGTTAGGGACTTTCTCAATCCAAGCAATTTGTGTATCTATACCAACACGCTTACCTTAAAGGTGAGTCAGTGGAGACTGCGTTGCACGAAGTTGTTTCACAAATTGAGAAAATTCTCGAGTGCAAAGAACATCAGCAGTATTTTTTGACATCGAAGGAGCGTTTAACAACGTAAAATTGGAGTTCATAAAATCTGCTCTGGAAGAGGTTGGAGTTGAATCTGCCATTGTGGTCCAGATTTATCCCATGCTCAATGGCAGAATCATAAACTGGCAACTTGAAGACGCTATTGCCAAGAAAAAAGTTACAAGAGGCACACCACAGGGAGGGGTAATCTCACCACTCCTCTTGGTCCACGTTGTTAACAAAATTCTTACAAGATTTAGTAATAAGGGTATTAAAATTGAAGCCTAAGCTTCAATGTTATAACTGTTATAAATTGGCATGTCTCTAGTCTCTAGTCCATCTCAAAAACCTAAAGAAGGTACAGAGACAAGCCTGTATAGGAATGACGGGGGCACAGAAGTCAGCCAGCCATAAGCAGGACTAGAAATTATTCTCAATCTTCCAATCCTGGACGAGGACATAAGATTCACAGCAGCCGAAAGTCCACTTTGACTTGAAGAAATGGGCTCTTGGAAGCAAAGCACTTATGGCCATGGGTCTATCTGGCAAAGGTATGACACAATGACCGAATTCTATGTGACTAATGACTACGCAACATCTGTAATAGACTTAAACAAAAACTTCTTATCCCCTTCTAGATCGATGGGTCAAAAAATAGAAGAAGGAACAGGAGCTGGGGTGTTCTGTGAAGCTCTTAATACAAGAGAATCATATAAACTCCCAGATGAGTGAAGTGTCTTTCAAGCTGAGATCTACGCTATTGAGAAAGCGTCTGAAATCGTTCACAACAAAAAACTGATTACCTCGGAGATCACATTTTTCGTGGACAGCCAAGCTGCCATCAAAGCATTATCCAGTGAGACTTTAAGGTCCAAGACAACTGGCAAGGAAGGGGTCAGTATCAAAAAGGGAAAAAAGTAGCCAAGGGAAAACAGTAGCCTAAAAAGCCATTGGCACAATGGCCACAAGATTGGGCTGTCGCAGAAATAGCAACCATTAAACACCTGCTCTGTGATTGTCCAAACCTTTAAACAAATCGCCAACGATATTTTGCAAACAGATTTGTTGCAAAACTGGACGATCTAGCGCAGGTCTCAATGGGAAATATGAGAAAATGTATAGAGAAGCACAGGCTGGTTCGCAAATGAACCAGTCTATGCCAGTCATTAGTTTAGGAGCATCTCTGCTTTTTATATTAAGGGGATCGCAATGGACCAATAGGCCACTGTGAACGCAACAACCTCCGGGCTGTGCAAGCCTCTCCTAACCTAACCTAACGTAATCTAGAGTTTAGCCTTACTGAAGTTTAAATTAACACTGTTAAATCGAACATAAAGCGACTTAATTGCAAAGAAATTTTGCTAAACCATCATTAACTAAGTGAAATTTCTAAAATTAAAACTCTTAGCAGCACCCTGGCGCAAATATGACAATTTCTTATGGACGTGCATAAAATCTCCATAAAGCGTGAGTGAATGTTAACATCACATTACCGAAATTCATTACAAAATTGAAATTTAAACTTGAAAGTACAAAAGGTACTTCACGTCAAGCCATTGTTTTTAATTCTTTTTTTTAATTCAGAAAGGGTAAAGTGGAGTTTGTTGGGGCAGGAGTTTTGAGGCCATGAGAAGTAGAGTGGCCTAACTTGGTTTTGCATCTATTTTTAAAAAGGCAAAAACTAATATTTATTATAACAAATCTATGCCCCTATGTTATGTTGTTGATAGTCATTTATAAAAAATTTCTAGAAAAACGATCGGTCGGTCGAAATTTTTTAGAAGGTTTTGGTGATTTTAAATTGAATTTTAAATTCATTCACATACATGAACTGTTATGAACTTTAATTGACGACTAAAAAACTGCCTAAATAGCCTCAGTATACCCTATATAAATACATATCTAGAGGCAATAGCTTTCACCCTTAGTGCTCATCAAATAAACACAAATAACTTTATTCCCGGGACAATATTTAAGGTTTTAGGCATCTTATATATGGTTATGGTGTCTAGTACACTTCATGCGTATCTATTGGTTTAGGTTTTTTTCAACGACCGGATAATTTAATTTGTAGGTTAGGCCCATATAAGTAAGTAGGTATGTGTAATTAACAAGCTACCTAACACCGATGGCCGGCGCGGTGCGGCGGCGGCAGGAGAGACACAAATGTATGTACGTGCCGAACACTCTTACCTTCAACATATTTTTGATAACATCATTTTTGTCTGTATACTGATGATGACATGCACACAGGTTACCTGCCAGATTTGATGTCGTTACTCACCTGGAAAAGAAAACGAAAGTGAAAATTAGATAATTCAATAACATTGAGTGTGTGAGAAATTTATATAGGATATGTAGTGGTTTCAGAAAACCTAATAAATCACAATAATCTATACATTTTTTTTTTATATTTTTTATCATAAATGAATTTTAAGAGATATTCTCTTCAATTATTGCAAAATAAAATGTTTATACATATGAGACCAGTAGAAAAAAAAAAACTTATCTCTTCACACATTTCAATTGCTTTAAACTTGAATTTCTCATTTTTTAATTTGACGTCAATAATTCACTATAGATGGCTTTTAGTTTTTGGCTTATCATGTTTTTGCAATATAACATATATTTTTGATTAAATTTTATCTCCGATTAACACATAAGTGAGTTAAGCCAACTTTGCGTTGAGAAAAACCATCAGCTATCAAATATCTGATAAGCTATTACAATAGTCCATGCTATAGGCACGTTTTTAACCAGACTTGCAAAGTTATGAAATACATAGGGTCATTCATTTCTTGGTTTTTATTTTGTTAGCGCTTGCATTTGACACCTGTCAAACTCAGCTGTCATTTGAAGTGGCATAATATCTATTAGTTGAACGTTTGCCATTTACGATAATTGATCGCTAAGCAATCCAACAGCGCGTTAAAATTATTAAAACTTACTTTACAAAAGTGGTGATTCAAACGTAGCCACTTTTCGCAAATTACGCGATGATTGTGGTCGTCTTAATCGACCGACTACGCAAGCAATCGGAAAAATTGTGAAGCCATTTGAAGAGAGTGAAAGCGTTACTGATGTCGTAAGGCCTGTGCATCATCGTAATGCACGCTCAGTCGAAAATATTGCTACTGCAAGGGCAAGTGTTAATGATGATCCGAATTTATCGATCATCACCGCTCTGCTCGCAGCTCCAGTATGTGTTTAGCCTAAGAGATACTCTTAGAGGATTTTTCACTCTTTGGCAAGAGGCAGTCACTTGAAAAAACAATTGTTTTTTTTTTCTTTTAGATGTAGGTAATAAGCTGTAATTCGATCATCAAGCCTGTGGAGTCACAGCCCTACTCACCTAAAACCATATTACGTTAAACGCTGATGATCATCAGATGACTTGACGAAATCCAAAGACAGCACCAAAATTCAGTAATCTCTCGTATGACTTTTCCTGGTCACTATACGCGTAAGTCAACACAAGTCAATGATATTCCTTAAATTTTGACATTTTATTTTTCGCTCAGGAAATAAGTATACCTAAAAGAGAATAATGGGTGGTATGAATAAAAAGGAGCACCTGTTAAAAACTCAACTTTTAAGAGCAGGTGCTCCATTTGGTATGAATAAAACACTTGAGAAGGTGCTCAAGGATTAAGTATCTACTTGTTTGATAAGCATCATCTCAAAATAAGCACCTGCTCCATTATAAGGTATGAACAAAGCAAAGCACTTACTCCATCGAGAAGAGCACCTGCTTCTATTTGTGAGTTAGCTCATTTGATTGCTCAACGTTGAAGAAAATTTCTCTTTATATTTTTTTTTCCATGAATGTAGAGTTCATGCCAATTTTAAACCGCAAGGTCAAATTTTATAAAAGAAGAAGAAAAGGATTTTCAAATGATTTTCGCGTTCTATACAGATTCAACAAAGAAAATGTGCATATTTTGGCGAATTATTTCAATAAGAGCTTAAATCACGAACGAGTTATAATTGAACGAAGTTTTGCACAAGTCAAGCAACGTTCTCGCATTCTTCACAATAAAAAGTGAGTCAAAACTGAAAAAGTTCGACGCTTACACTCTAAATTCTTAAAGAAAAATGATTTTCAATCAAAAACAATACCGAATGAAATAAAAGTTTAAGTTAGATTTTTTTTGTATATAAATCGTAGAAATGAGTTGCAAATACCAAAATATGTTTGAATTTGACTCGTTGTATGAGAGCACCTACTCCGTTTGAAGGAGGAGTTGCTCACTGGGTTCAGTATAGTTTTATTCATACGAAACCAGAGCAGGTCATTTTTTTAAGCCCTTCTTTGATTCTTATGGAGCACCTGCTCTGAGTACGTGCTCCGTTTTATTTATTCATATCACAAAATATATGTAAAGGGTCCGCCAAATAACTTTTTTTTTTTGAAAATGGCGCAAAACATCGAGTGTAGCTTTGGCTGTGTTGCACGTAGCGCCGCGCGCGCCGCGCCGTCCTGTTGAAACCAAATGTTGACAATATCCTCCTCTTTAATTTTTGTGAACAAAAATTGGTTCAACATGGCCCGATATGGATCGCCATTGACTGTAACGGCCACTCCTTGCTCATTTTCGAAGAAAAATGGCCAAATTATGCCTCTGGAAAAAAATCCGCACCAAACATTGACTCGTTTTGGGTGTATCGGCTTTTCAATGTATGCGTGCGGGTTTTCTGTGCCTCAAATGCGACAATTTTGCTTGTTTACTACCCGCCAAGATCAAAATGAGCTTTATCTGAAAAGATGATTTTTTTGGCAAAATCGCCATCTTCTCTAAGTCGATCGCAGGCCCACTTAACGAAGCGTATACACAACCATATTCGTTCAGCGGAAGGATAAAACTAATTATCTGTCAAATCAGACATGAGCTAAGTGTTACCATTCACGAAATAAGCACTAGTTGAAAAAAAAAAAACGTTAGATGGCGGACTTTTTAGCTTCAAGAACTCAGTCAAAGTTTTATGGCTGAGATAGCTGTAGGTTATATCTACCAAAAATATTAATAATAATTAAACTCTTTTGGTGGACTGTGTTACTGTCTATCAGCCAGTTCGAAGGTCAACTCAAAAGTTGTGTTCAGGCCGCAGTGTCAACGTTAGGGCAGATTCAAAGCGTTTTTTGAACATTTATTTACAAAACAGTCACTGCTAATTTTTAACATTTTCAACTGCTACAATTTTCTGCCTTGAGTCAACAGAATTACAACAGAAGGAAGTTGTAACTCTCTGCCCAAATTTCAATTTGCAAAAATAGTGAGAAAACCAAGAGATGTATGTAGATGTAGAGGAGCTGGCGGAAGGTAGGGTATCATACACATTTTTTTAAACAATTAAAGCAATCTTGCTCAGATCTTCTAAGCACATACATAAAATACAACCATTGAATTAAAACTATTGTTAGGTCATTAGTCTCATGTACCTTAATATAAGAAACCTTATGCTTTGTAAGCGCTAAGTGGTATTACTTAGCCTAGGTATACCTATACATACATATATCACCATTGAAGCGAGTGAACGTGTGATTACGTTTTATCATTATAAGCATGAAGTGATTATATTTCATTTTGACTAAATTTTGATGCAATTATATGATAGAGATCTTAACTAGAAGAGATTACATTGCGATAAATTATGTTGAAAAAGTTCCACGATGAAAAAAAAAAACTTCGGTATTGTAAGTGTGCAGATATCACAACTTGGCTTGTTGAGATTAGTTAGGGAGATATCGGTTTCCGATAGAAAAAAAATTGAACAAGTTGTTGAATTTAATATTTTTGAAAATCATCCATATTTTTACTTGCGATAGGTACTATATGGGAAGTTATGGATTCGTACAAAAAATCGAACTCGAGATTTTGATCAAACTTTACATTACGATGATAGAGAAGTCAAAAAAAGTGGGTCTCGCAAAAACGTCCGTCTGTCTGTCTGTCTGTCGCTTCGACTACAGCCTAAGCGGATGGGTCGATTTTATTTAAACTTGGTTTTTTGGAAATTCCCCCCACCCGTTTTTTTTTTCTCTTTTTTTTAGGACCAACATTAACAGTAGCTGTCATACAAAATTTCTTGGCCAAAAAAAAAAAACTTATTTTTCTCAAATCCAGCGCTACCGAATTTGTTTTTAAGAACTCAATAAATTTAAATAGTTTTAAGTTGCCGTTTAGTAAAAAAAAAATGGTTCCGAAAAATGGTTATTAATGGTACCTCCCAAAGAACCATTTTTTTTATTTTCGCTTTTCTCGAAAACGGTTTAACTGATTCTGATCAATTTTTTTATGAAGAAGTATTGACACATTCTAAATAAAATTGTGTACCAAAATTTTCAAAAAAAATGTTTTTTAGATTTTTAAAAAAAGTTTTAATATTTTTTTTTGAAAACTCAATATTTCAAAAACGACTTCGTCGATTTTTATTAAACTTGGTAAATAGCAGTTTTTTAACTTTATCTAGAAGATTTTTGACAAAAATTATTCTAATACCCAAAAATAACGGTGCCTCCCATACAAATGTTAAAAAACCGTTAAGAAAAATATTTTGTTTCTCAAAAACGACTCCTACGATTAAAATGTTTTAGTTTTACGAACCGTCTCTGCCAAATTTTCACCATTTTTATAGTGAATTTTAATAATTTCAATGCGTTGTTGAAGCGTGTATCGTTCCATTTTTATTAATGGCGTAGTTTCTACTTGTCAAATGTCAAAAAATGACAGCTTCAAAAGTGACAGCTACCGAAATAGCGGGCTATTCAAAATAACACCTCTTATTGGAAAACCCTTTATTATATTTATGGACGCGACTAGAGACATGCCAAATTTTAACAGTTATAGCAGTTTTTCGCCATTAGAAGTGGACGTGCGTTAGCAAGCTTCGCGCGACTTGAAAAAAAAAAAAAACTCTGGGTGCCTGAAGTATGCCCACTGGCGGAGGGCCCTGGCCCTGCGGGGCCTTAAAAACAGTACTTTTTTAAACTAAAACTGTTATAATTGGCACTTCCTATATTTATAGCTATCTTTAAATTTAAATAATGTCGTTGGTGTCCACATCATCCAATTCAGGCCAAACGAAGTAGGTAATCATTGACCTATAGCGCTCGCCGTTGACAGTGATGGCCTGGCAAACGTCGTTCTCAAAGAAATATGGACCGATGACGCCGCCAACCCAAAATCCACACAAAAGAGTGACTTTTTCGGGATGCATTGGACGCTCTTGGATCTCATGTAGATTGGTATCGTCCCAAATTCGACAGTTTTGTTTGTTGACGTACCAGCCATTCATCCAGAAATGGGCCTCATCGCTGAAGATGACCGTAAATGGGCGAAGCGCGTGGAACATTGTCCGAACAGAACACCCATTTTGATAAAACAGTTTTACCGTTTGCACGCTATATTTGTCCATGGTGATTTGGCAGAACAGATTGAATAAATAACAGCTAATTTGACAGATGTAGCTTCAACAATATTGCTGCTATGAACTGTCAAAGTTCGGAAGTCCATATTGAAAGATCCTTTAATATAGCAAAATATGGGAATTGCATACCTTCTATTGAATCATGGCCAACGGTCAACTGAGCTAGTTTAAAAAAAATACAGACGAATATTTTATGCTTATTTATACAAGGTGATTCGCATAAGGTGTGACAAAAAGCTAGAGCGTGTAGGTATACATACATACTTTATTCATATATTTCCCTAATCCAATTATTTTTTAAGCAACAAATATTAAATAGATGTCGTTGTTTCTATTTTAATTGATGTTCGGTTTTATCAAATTGAATTCAGTTATATTTTTTTTAATTTAGCCCTAAAATAATTTAATAATAATTTTGTTAATTCAACACGATTTTGTTAAAGGATCAAACGTGTTGAAAAAATAAAAACTGGATAATTTGTTAGTTTCTGTTTTTTTTTTTGATTTGATTAAGATCTTGAGTTCAATTTGACAAATCAAAAGCTTGACTTATGTTTGTATGTTACCTATGTACCTTTCTACTCATATCGCAAGTTTGCTAACCATTTTCAAAATATTTACAGTCCCTCGAACATACAAAAAGGTTATTCATGTAATAATATAAGTCCAATGACAGATTGTTGTAGCATATTCTGTGAAACGCATGAGGTTGCTGCAGCAATAAATGATTTAAAAATCTCTTTTTTTCCCGATCTTCATGGAATTTATCCTAATGTATTAAAATCATGCGTTGATTCATTGAGTTTGCCACTCCAAATTATTTTTAACAAGTCTTTGTCCACTGGGGTATTTTTGGACGAATGGAAGATTTCTTGTGTAACTCCTCTATTCAAGTCCGGAAAGAAGGATCATATTATTAACTACAGACCTATAAGTCAAATGCCTGCGTTGCCCAAATTGCTTGATAAGCTGGTTCAGCAAAAATTCTTTCATATTATTCAGAATGGCATCTCTAATCTGCAGCATGGTTTTTACAGGGGTAGATCTACTTATACTAATCTAATTGAGTTTACAAATTATTGTTAATCGGCTATGGAAGAGGGTGCGCAAGTTGATGTTTGCTACACAGACTTTGTAAAAGCTTTTAGTAGAACCAATCAAAGTATTTTATTGGATAAACTTAAAGCATACGGCTTTGATGGTGTAATTTTGAAATGGTTTAAATCATACTTAGTGGAAAGGAAACAAGTGGTGACTATTGGTAACTATAGTTCAAAAGAAATTTTAGCGCTCTCGGGAGTTCCCGAAGGTAGCCATTTGGGTCCGTCCATGTTCTCGTTGTATATAAATGATTTAGTAAATGTTATACAAGATTGCAATATTCTCATATTTGCAGATGATATTAAGTTCTTCAAAAAGATAACAAATATGAACGATTACATTTCTTTCCAAAATGAGCTGAATGTGTTTCATGATTGGTGCAGATCTAATGACCTTGAACTTAACTATGGGAAATGTGCGTTGATGACATATAATCGTATTCTACATCCAATTTTTATTAATTATAACCTTAATGGAATTATGTTGACAAGGGAATAGTATTCGATACAAAAATTTCATTTGATCTTCATATTAATTATGTTGTGTCAAAAGCAAACTCCCTTTTAGGATTTGTTAAAAGGAATTCAGTAGACTTCAAGGATCCGTACACTGTTAAGTCCCTTTTCTGTTCATTAGTGCGACCTACACTTGAGTATTGCTGCATTGTATGGTTCCCTAACACTGTAAAACATATAAACAGGATGGTAAGTGTTCAAAAAGTTTTTTGAGATTTGCTTTGAGAAATTTTTCATTATCAGGAAATGTAATATTAAGCTATAATAGCAAATGTTTATTGTTGGGGATTGAGACCCTTGAAAGGCGAAGGAAAGTCTATAGTATAATGTTTATCCGTGATATGTTGTGTTCTTCTATAAAAAGTGATAATCTACTGTCTCAAATTCATTTGTATGCCTCTTCAAGATCCTTAAGATCAAGACAGTTACTGTACACTGTTCATCACACAACTTTGTATGGGCAGCGTGAGCCTATCTCCAGATGTGTAAGTTTATTTAATGTTTTCTATGAAGATGCTGACATTTGTATGTCCAGAGAAAAATTTAAAAACACCATTATATGTAGTAAAAGGTTTTAAAACTATTAAATTTTGTAAATATATTATATTATTTAAATTTTATTTATTTCATTTTATCTCTAAATTTATATTATAATCTGTTGATGTACTAAATCGTAGATTGAACAATAAATATACTAAATATGCTAAATATACTAAAATAAGTCCTGCGTATTGTTTTTTTTTTAATTTTATTTAGGAAAAAGAAAAACGTTTGGGATGAAATTCAGTTCTGTTCTGTCCAGAGCGACCTTATTTTAAAATATTTAACGTTTATACCTTAAATATCCATATAAATGTATTCGTCTTGGCATTTTACTATATGGGTGTGTTCAGTTGAATAAAAAATCAGTCTCGCATAAATAAGCTAGTTTCTACAAAGAACACATATTCATTGATAAATTGGTGTCTATAGTAATCACAGATACCCCTACATCAATCTTCAATATAAAATTCACATGACAAAAAAAAATATTTCTCTAATTTGCATAATCACTTCTAAGAATCGGGAAAAGAATATCAAAACTTTCTCCAATAGAATAATGGTTCTTTATAATCAAGCACAAATAACAGCGCAAGAAGAATCCAATATAATAATTCCAACTGAATTATATTATACTAATATAATGTACAATTAAGATGAACTGTGCCTACTCAACATAATCTGATAAAGTAATTAAATCCACATTCATTCATTTGAGAAACTTGTTTAGTTTAGTTCAATTTTAGCTAAATTTTGTGGAACTTAAGAGAAGTGATTACATTTCGATGATATTTAATTTCTCTTAAATAAACACCAAACACCATCATAGTTATGTTTAGAGCTTAATTTGGTTGCATAATTTAATTTTGCGACGTCATGGGTTGCCGAACTATAAGCTTCATCATAATCACCATAGCTATAATGTTCAAAAGTTTAAGACTTTGTTTGCAGGTGCGTCACTAGCTATCCAAGCGCCCGTGCACAATATTTAATTTCAATAATAAACTTTTGCTGAAAGAGGATAACTGTATTAATTATTTTTTTGTGTCCGCAGTTGGAATCTACAAGGTTAACAAGCTTCAACGGCCGATAAAAGCAGAAGTCTAATCCTACTGCGGACAGATTTTCGACTTTTATTTCAGTATTTAATATAAATTTAGTGGTATCGTTCCTAGATTTTGATACTTTCATGCTTCTTGTAAAGGGTGTTTTTTTTTTTAAGACGTTTGGTTTTCAATAAGAAATAAAATAATTTAATGTTATGGCCAAGAATTTAGCTTTATTATAAAGATAAGGATTTGCCATTATGATTTAAAAATGACTTCGGGCATTAGTGGCCGCCGCAGCTGGCTCGAATAAATTCCAGCCGAGAGGCCCAATTTTTGACCACTTTTTGCAGCAATTGGGGCCTTATGTCAGCAATAACGCACCGAATATTCTCTTCCAAGTCGTCAATCGTCTCGGGCTTTTCTGCGTAGACTAGCGACTTCACATAACCTCACAAAAAATACTCCAGCGGAGTTAAATCGCACGATCTTGAAGGCCACGCCACAGGCACACGACGCGAGATAATGCGCTCACCAAAAGTTTCCTGCGATAAATTGATTGTTTCGTTGGCTGTATGGCATGTAGCGCCGCAGTCTTGTTGGAACCAAAGATCGTCCACAACAACATCCTCCAATTCAGGCACGAAAAAGTCATTAATCATGGTTCTATAGCGTTCCCCATTGACTGTAACATTATGGCCGGCTTCATTTTTGAAGAAATATGGAGTAATGATTCCCTCTGTCCATACAGCGATAGAGAACACCACATATTGACTTTTTGAGGATGTAACGGCGGCGTCTCAACAATGGCTTGTGGATTATGATCACTCCAAATACGGCAGTTTTGTTTATTGACGTATCCATTCAACCAAAAGTGATCTTCATCGCTAAACGAAATTCGCTTAAGAAAATTGGGATCAACGGCAATCTTGTTTTGGGCACAATTTGCAAACGTTGTTCGGGAGTAAGTCTACTCACTATGAAATGGCAAACCAAACTGAGCATAAATCAAGTGACAGCTGTCAAAAAGACAAACTCCAAAAAAAGTATTGCCAGATTGAAAACCACACGTCTAAAAAAAAAACACCCCTTAGTTGTGTTTGTAGAACAGTAGTGCGTTTGCTTCACCACATCCAACGTTGAGACTAGAGAAATGCAAATTTATAACAGTTATAACAGCTTTTTGGCACTTAAATTAGGTGTGCATCAACACGCGATTTGAAAAAAAAAACTCTGGGTACTCGAAGTATTCAAAGACGACGACGTTTACATTGGACTAACAGAACCGACATAATTTTGCTCAAATTCGTTTGTCCAACGGATTAAACAGCCGACTTACTTTTTTTGGATTTGGCATCCTCTGACTTGGAGCCCATATATCTCACTTACTTTTAGCGCCCATGACTACCTCTACGTGCCACACACGTAAGCCATTTGAAAAATTGAATATACTTTTGTTGAATATTTTTCAATAGTTTCACTGTTTTTTTCTTGTTTCTCACACTTCATGCTTCTTGTTGGCATCTGGAGAAATAGTTTGTCTATTAATCCACAGCGTTAATAGACGGTAGTGTGCAGACATCGACTACCATATCATATATGAGTGTTGCAGATACTTTTTGTATCTACAACAATGATTACTCACACAATTTTTGTCTTTTGCAAAAGTGGTAGTGGTTGTGTTTCACGTTTAGGCCTCCTTTACGCCACTTAAACTTGCGACTGGTTAATTGGGTTTTTGGTTTTAGTTAGACACAATACCAATTGCGCTCTCAGATGCACACCGACTTGTAATCGAATCGGATATCGGTTTTCTTATGTAGCCCGAACTCGCGAGTGCAATTTCAAAGAGACCAAAACATCATTTTATCAGCATTCGTTGTAAGAAGCTTCACACAAGCAGACCTCAATGTTTTGGCTTAACCACAAAATTCGGACGATTTTTTAACTCGCGTGCATTCAAGCCCAACAAATAATAATGGTTGTTATTGCAACAGAAGTTCACAGTTCGGAAGTTTGTACGTGCTAAGTGCGGCCAACGCCATTATTGTTTTCATATTAGATACAAACACGGCTTCGCATCGAACTATCGTTTCTTTTGCGAAAGATAGAAAGTATCTGTGTGCAAATATGTGAAAGATAGAAAAAATTATTTCAGTGAAATTGAGGAAGTGAATTAAAAAAGAAAATTTCAAATTAATATAATAGAATCTCGATTTGGAAGTTTATAAAGTTAAAAAAAAAAAATTAACACAATGGTTCTTTCGCCTTTATTGGGAGCGGCAGCCAAGTTTGCACCAGCAATTGGTGGCGCTCTCTTTAAAGCCAGTGCAGCTTCGACAACTGCAGGAATTGCTGCAGGCGCTTCGGGTCTTGGTGTTGCTGTGGCGGGAGCAATTAAAGCCGCAACAGTTATCGGTCTGGGAAAGCTTACTATTTTGCCATTTTTAATTGCTGCGCTAGCTTATTTTAACTACGACTTATTCGATCCGGAAAATCGTCCTTTCAATGTGGAAAACATTGATAGAGCTTATGATTTTATAATAATTGGTGGAGGTTCGGCAGGAACGGTTTTGGCTTCTAGACTATCCGAAATACCACATTGGAAGATTTTGCTGCTAGAAGCCGGTGGACATGAAACAGAAATATCCGATGTTCCCTTACTGTCACTTTATTTGCATAAGAGCAAAATGGATTGGAAATATAGGTGAGCCAGTGTTTTGAGATTTAAGGTTAAGTTTGATTTGTAGTTATACTGTTTGACATTCTCTTCAGTTTAGATTGCATGGAATGGGCTCTATAAGACTTATTGAGCCATATGTTGTTCGATGGAATATTGATAGAAAACCTTTAATTTTTTTACTGCTATTTTCTTTAATGAAAAAACTGTAAGGGTGGTCCAAGTTAAATCGAAAAACTCTTCTACTTGGCTGATGTATTTCAGTAGTAGAATTGGTATTATAAAATTTTGGGTTAAAAGTTTTGGGTTAAAATCAAAATTGAATTTTTAAATTCATAATTTATTTTCTTCGTCTTAATATGTAAAGGGTGTTTTTTTTAGACGTGTGGTTTTCAAGAAGAAATAAAACGCATATATATTAATGTTATGGCCAAGAATTTAGCTTTATCAAAAAGATAAGAGTTTGCCATTATGTTTTGAAAATGATTTCGGGCAAGTGGTAGCCAATTCGGGTCTTCTTCGATACTCTGCGCATTATTCACTAGAATTAACGTGGTGCGAAACCAACCCATGGTTGTTCGAATTTATGCGATTTTGCGATTATGTCGACCGAATATGCGTCGCGCGAACCGAAACATTATTTTGGTAAAAAATTTGCACGATTTGCAAACGTTGTTCAGGTGTAAGTCTATTAATTTTTATGAAATGGCAAACCAAACTGAGCATAAATTAAGTGACAGCTGTCAAAAAGACCAACTCCGAAAAAAGTATTGCCAGATTGAAAACCACACGTCTAAAAAAAAACACCCTTTGGAAGAAATTGCAATGAAAGACCTATGAGGGCCAGTTATTCAGAGCGAGGTTATCCTAGTTTCGGGGTTAAACTCGAGTTAACTCCTGCTGAAACATTTGTTTCAGTCAATTTAGATCCTGAGTTAACTCGGCAAATTCGGTGAGTTAATTCTGGATTAGCGTGTCAAAAATCTATTCAAATCGAGGTACCAAACTATGGAAAAGGTGATTGAATTCAAAATATTTCTGGAGTTAATGGACCTCACAAATATATGAGGCTGTGAGTGCAAAAGTAGGGTTACCCAAAATTTTTTGTGATTTTATTGGGTTTTTAAGTCGATAAAAAAATACATACATACATATATGTACATAGCTACCCCGAATGTTTTGAAATTTTGTGGAACAGGAAATATACTGAGGGATGCCTCATGATTTGGCTAAAATCACTTGTATCATTTAATAAAATAAGAGGCATTATTAGCGAGTTTTTCAGAAAAAATAGTGTTTGTCAATCTTGCACTCTCAGCCTCACACAGAAAGTATGAAATTTCGTTGTATTCGAATACATCGCCTTTTGGTCCAAAATAAAATAACAGCTTAACCAGTTCGCAATGAAGTATCAAGAAATCTGGGAAGTTTTTTTTTTATAATTTTTTTGTTTATAAATATAAAACAAAAAATCATCAAACGATCCTATCAATGGGTGTAAATCTACAAAAAAAATTAATAATTTCCATAAACTTACGTAATTTATTTAAAAAAAAAAAAAAAAAAGTAAGTCTACTACGAAGGAGGACGCGTTTCAAATTAAAGCACGTGTTGTTATGTCTCTTTTGCATACATACATATGTACATGTCTATTATTTTATGGCACTTGAGGCTGTAATAGGCACGTTAAGTAGTATATTTTCATTGCAACATGTCTGTTGTCGTTGGGTTATTTGCCGGCTAACAGGTTCGGTTTTTATTATTCGAAACAGAGTAGGTACCTACCAATCTAAACGATTGAAGAACGTTTAATTTTTGGAGGTGAAAGTCAGGTATAAATGTATTTTCAATTACGAAATACCAAAATATTTCATTAATTACGATTTAATTCGGCGCATACATTTTAAACACCAAATAAAAAGTAATAATGGAGAAATTCAAGTTCGTGCGTCAAGTTTTTTGTTTGAAATCAGATCGTTTGTTGCTTGCTCTAGCATTACTCTATCACACACATTCATGATTTAAGTATTCAGTGCAGACTTCATGGATGTTCAGTTGTGTTTCAAGAGACTAACAAAAGATTAAAAAGAAGAATGCTTATGCAAGAAGTACAAATTCTGTAAAATACTAAATAAAGGCTTTTCCAATAAGAGGTGTTATTTTGATATTCAAAGAAAAATGGCATTTTTTGAGATAAATGATCGGATGTTTATTTCATTATAAAGAGGAAGCTATGCCGTTAATAATGGAACACAATATCAGCCAAATGGCCGCCACGACCACGCTTACAGGACCATATCCTTTTCATGAAATTTTCCATAACCAAATCGCAAAGTGGCTGCCCTATGTCCTCGATAGCCTCACGAATTCCATCTTTGAGGTCTTGAATCGACGCTGGGCTGTTGGCGTAGACCTTATCTTTCACGTGGCCCCAAAGGAAAAAGTCGCAAGGTGTTAAATCACAAGATCTCGGTCGCCAATTGTGATCACCTCTTCGAGAGATAACACGGCCCGGAAACTTTTCCCGTAAAAGATCGATGGTTTCATTGCTTGTGTGGCACGTAGCGCCGTCTTGTTGAAAGTACACGTTGTCCAGATCAATACCATCCAATTCCGGCCATAAAAAAATCATTAATCATCTCTCGATAGCGCAATCCATTGACCGTAACTGTTGCTCCAGCCTCATTTTCGAAAAAGTAAGGTCCAATGACCCCGCCGGACTATAAACCGCACCAAACAGTCACGCGTTGAGGATGGAGAGGCTTTTCAACAATAACTCTTGGGTTTTCCGAGCCCCAGATGCGACAGTTTTGCTTGTTGACGTTGACGTAGCCTCCGAGGTGGAAATGGGCCTCATCAGTCAAGATGATTTTTCGATGAAATTCCGGATCATTTTCATGCATTTCAAGGACCCAATCAGCAAAGACACGACGTTGTTGATGATCAGCCGGCTTGAGTTCTTGTGTTAACTGAACTTTATAAGCCTTAAGACCCAAGTCTTTATGCAAAATACGGTGTAATGACGTTTGTGGAATGCCTAATTCCAAAGAACGACGAGGAATGGACAAACCTGGGTTTTCTTCAACACTTTGGGCTACAACAGCAATATTCTCAGTTGTTCTTGAGCGACGTGCACGGGTTTTATTCTTCACATCACTAACTTGTCCCAACAGCTCGAATTTCTCCACCAATTTCTGTATTGCGGTCCGACAAGGTGCTTCACGACGACCCAAAAATGTTTTAGTTTTACGAACCGTCTCTGCAAAATTTTCACCATTTTTATAGTGAATTTTAATAATTTCAAAGCGTTGTTGAAGCGTGTATCGTTCCATTTTTATTAATGGCGTAGTTTCTACTTGTCAAATATCAAAGAATGACAGCTTCAAAAGTGACAGCTACCGAAATAGCGGGCTATTCAAAATAACACCTCTTATTGGAAAACCCTTTATATCTAATGTGGTTCGGTGAAAAATAAAAGAGATACAAATTACCAAAGACTAGATTCTATAGGTACCTACTTGGCTTTTCAGGCTCAAGGGTTTGTGATTTATGATTTGTTTTCACGATATTGAAATGTGAAAGGGCTTAAACCCGTTTGAATATTAAACGACGACATATAGTAAATTTAAAGAAAACTCTTTTTTTTTTTAAAGATTTACAATTTTCAAACGTAAGTTCACGAAAAAAACTTCTTCGCATGAATCATGTCCCAAGGCATATCCGTTGCAGATATTTCGACAATTAGATAGTCAACAAAACAAATTGCGATAGAGACTAGACTCGGGTGTTTTTTTTTTTTTGTTGCTTTTAATCTATTTATTTAAATGCTTTTCAAAAGTTTAGTGATTCATATCCGAACTAAAAGTAGGTCAGCGTATTTTAATCATCACATACATATATTATTTTGTTGAATGACGCAAAGTTGTTTACTAATTATAAATATCCAGACATTCGTTGATATGAAAGTTCAAAAAGTGACAGGTTAAAATTTTTATTTTATTCTTAATGCCATTAATTGAAAATACCGTTCTTGTATATAATTTGTAGTATACTCGTAGTAGATATTATTTAAGTTAATTTTGTGTACATATTCTTCTTAGTCTTAGTTTCTTTGTAATTTATAGACGTAAATAAATAATACAAACGTTCACAAGCGGACACAAGTTGGCAGAATAAGGCTGTAAGTTGTGTACCTTTGAGATTCAACAAATTCGAAATCTTTCAATTGATCTGGTTTAAGAGAGATTTAATGTTTTAAAAAAAGCTTTACTATTTAAAACATATCTATCCAAATATTTTCATCAAAAAACAATAATTAAAACTCCAAATGGGAAAAAAAGAAATTTTAAGAGATTCCAAAACAATGATAGTCACGTCTGCATCACTCTAGCATTAAAGAAGTAATATATTTGATTTCTTCCCTGAGATATCATTACGTTTGCTGACAATTCTCCTAAAATAAAATAATGAAATAACTTAATAGATCAAAACGCCAACCATGTCCAACTTTTGTTACTTAACTATCTGACGGTTTCTGAGTGTTTAATGAACGAGTGACGAAGAGTGAAACCATAGAGAGAGAGAGAGACAATCTCTTTTTACACGAGGACGGGACAGTTTGTGCGTCATTTTCTAACGCAACTTGATATACATATGTATGTGCTTGGAATACTCCAAACTGGAAAAGTGGGTTCCTTTCATTTGGCCTACATTCAAAGGAATTGCCACTTCCAATAAAAAAAAAAAAAAAAAAACTTGCTGACCCAGATCCTGATGTGATTATGGGGTAAACTATGCAAGACAAGGAAAAAGTGAAACCAAAACAAGTTGAAAAAAAAAAACAATGAATGATGCCTCGACTCGGTATCTTTGGAACTTTGGTATTAATTAATTTTTATATTGGAAACACCGTCGATCAGTAGGTAAACAAAATGCAAAAGTCTTCTTATTATGTTTGCATGTCTTGAACAGCGATGGAATTTTCCTTCTGCAAATATTTCTGATGTTTTTGAAGAAACAAGTACCAAGTGTAGCTGCAACATTCGCCCAATTGGCTTAGGTTTTTTTTTTTTTTGTAGACTTTTTTCCGGCTGACTGGGTGGTTATGTAACTTGTAGTTGGTATTGAGATAAAAGAAATTGCAGCAAAAACAAGGAGAATGCATGCAATTTGCCAGTACCTGGACATTTTTGTATCATTACTTAAATTAAAAATGAGGGGGAATAAATTATGATATGGACTTATTTCAAGATTAATGAGGTCACAGTACAGAATATATTTATTTTATAACACAATGCAATACATAAATAAATATGAAGTATTTCGTGCAATCAAAAATTCAAGGAGGAAAGAATTGCCATGTTATGACTAGTGGAGCCTTGCGAACGTTGCATCGCCTTACTTCATAGAAATTTTACATGCTTTATTAAATATGTTTCAGAATCAAAAAAGCGGATAGAGTGCTAGTCTTAATTTGCTGTTAAAAGAAATGTGGACGCTAACAGGAATATACTCTGAAAATTTCACCGAAGTCGGTACATGTAGTCCTTGTGGCTATAGGTGGTAGCGGGTACCCGGCGTGCGTTGCTGTGCAACAATGCAGTTTTTGCCGGAAAATTTGAGCTTAATCGGTGCGGAGGTTTCGGAGTACATAGCCTACTTAAGGACATTTATGTCCATTGATTTTTATATATGTATGTATAAAGATACTAATGAGTGCATATAATAAAACTTTAAATATGTAGAAATTGCTCAGAAAAAAAAGCAATTACTTGCTCTTATAGTGAAAATGATTATTGAATTTGAAATTATAAACAAAAATTAACATATATCTAATTTTATCACATAGGCGAATGAGGCCAAAATTACTCATCGGATTTATTTCAAAATTTTGATAAGAAAAAAATGGGTTGTGGTGATAACTAAACAAGACCTATCTAAATTTTGTTTTATGATTTTAATAGTCTTTTTTTTATTTTATAAACGGCATCAATTTTGGCATGTATACATTAGTATTAATTGAAGCGACACAGACTGGCTGAACTCAGCTGTCAATATTCTAACTGAACTAGTCCACTCGATGAAATGGATTGGAAGGAAATACTTCCGTCGCGTCGAAGTGGTGTGGAATGTCAGACATAATCAAAATCATAAAAGATCAAAAATTCTTAAGACGCTTTAAAACAGTCTATGTTCGCCTTTCTTTTGTATATTTAATAAAATAATTAAAATTATCAAATGATATAAGGTACGATCCCATAATATGATACTTTATAGTTCTTGATCAATAACCGCTTAAGAAGAGTTAAAAATGGAGAAAAAGGCCATAATGCGAATATACCGCGAACAGTTTCTTTAAGAAATAAAATTTTACCGAGGTTATTCGGAATAAAAATGCCATCAGTAAAATTTAGTCTTAACACTTGCGAATCGACGCCGACGGTGCTATTAGCCTAAAAAATGTTGCTACCAAATTTTAAAAAAAACATCAAAATGTTGGATAAAGTAATAGGTATCCTTTTTATGCATAATCTGATTGTTTCTTTTCATATTAATTGTCAGAACATGTCAGAATTAATGTCATTTTCAGCAATTTCAACATCAATTTTACATGACTGTATAGGTGCATGGTATTGAATACTATCTCTTAAACAATGAAGACTCACTTTTCGACAGCCACAATTACTATAAAAACCACATCCTTTACAAATGTACAAATGTATTAGGGGAAGTTTACCAGGGGCTAGTTATAAATATTATTTCTAAATGCCCTCTTCCTTTTGGCTCTTTAACTACATAGAGTCCGAAATAATGCGGACACATCGTGAAGATAAATGTTAATGGCTCAATAAATAGGTGTGTTTTTTAGTGCATGTATACCCGCTTAGAAAATAATTTTCATGTAAAATACAACAATTCCGCTTAGAGCATAAAAAAAACAGAATAAAAAGTATTATAAAGGGTTTTCCAATAAGAGGTGTTATTTTGAATAGCCCGCTATTTCAGTAGCTGTCACTTTTGAAGCTGTCATTTTTTAACATTTGACAAGTAGAAAGACCGCCATTAATAAAAATGGAACGATACACGCTTCAACAACGCATTGAAATTATTAAAATTCACTATAAAATTGGTGAAAATTTGGCAGAGACGGTTCGTAAAACTAAAACATTTTTGGGTCGTCGTGAAGCACCTTGTCGGACCGCAATACAGAAATTGGTGGACAAATTCGAGCTGTTGTGACAAGTTAGTGATGTGAAGAATAAAACCCGTGCACGTCGCTCAAGAACAACTGAGAATATTGCTGTTGTAGCCCAAAGTGTTGAAGAAAACCCAGGTTTGTCCCTTCCTCGTCGTTCTTTGGAATTAGGCATTCCACAAACGTCATTACACCGTAATTTGCATAAAGACTTGGGTCTTAAGGCTTATAAAGTTCAGTTAACACAAGAACTCAAGCCGGCTGATCATCAACAACGTCGTGTCTTTGCTGATTGGGTCCTTGAAATGCATGAAAATGATCCGGAATTTCATCGAAAAATCATCTTGACTGATGAGGCCCATTTCCACCTCGGAGGCTACGTCAACAAGCAAAACTGTCGCATCTGGGCCTCGGAAAACCCAAGAGTTATTGTTGAAAAGCCTCTCCATCCTCAACGCGTGACTGTTTGGTGCGGTTTATGGTCCGGCGGGGTCATTGGACCTTACTTTTTCTAAAATAAGGCTGGAGCAACAGTTACGGTCAATGGATTGCGCTATGGAGAGATTATTAATGATTTTTTATGGCCGGAATTGGATGGTATTGATCTGGACAACGTTTACTTTCAACAAGACGGCGCTACGTGCCACACAAGCAATGAAACCATCGATCTTTTACGGGAAAAGTTTCCGGACCGTGTTATCTCTCGAAGAGGTGATCACAATTGGCCACCGAGATCTTGTGATTTAACACCTTGCGACTTCTTCCTTTGGTTCCACGTGAAAGATAAGGTCTACGTCAACAGCCCAGCGTCGATTCAAGACCTCAAAGATGGAATTCGTGAGGCTATCGAGGACATAGGGCAGCCACTTTGCGATTGGGTTATGGAAAATTTCATGAAAAGGATATGGTCCTGTAAGCGTGGTCGGGGCGGCTATTTGGCTGATGTTGTGTTCCATTTTTAACGGCATACCTTCCTCTTTATAATGAAATAAACATCCAATCATTTATCTCAAAAAATGCCATTTTTCTTTGAATATCAAAATAACACCTCTTATTGGAAAACCCTTTAACTGTCATTGACGACTTGTTTTTGTGCAATTTTATTAAAAACAAAAAATTATTAAAAGAGAAAATGTTAAAAAGTTAAAAGTAACACAAAATAATATTTTTGTTTGATTTTTTTTCAATTTGATTTTTTTTTGTCAAAATTTTTAAATGCAAAAGTGTTTGAACTATTGAAAAGCACACCGGTCTAACCATGGAAAATATTTATATACGCGAATAACCCAAAAATAAGACTATTTTGTGAAAAAAACCTGCGATGTCTATTTCGGTTATGTCAGTTTGTCGCCAAAAGCCTAAAATGCTGTTTTCTTACAATTACTTTTGGTCATTCCAGGTAAAAAGTGTAATCAAAATCATTGGAGCCATTTTTGAGAATATTTTTAAAAATTTTTGTATTGCAGCTACCCGTTCGTCTAGGGAATCACATAAAAATGCTCGGACCACTCGCTTAGGCTCTAGCTCAAATTACAGTGGACGCACAGACCGACGTGACGGACGGCATGACGAAACCCACTTTTTTGGGCTTCTCCACCATCGTAGTGTTGATTTTGATTACAACCTCCAAACTTTATTTTCCCACGAAACCAATACTTGCCACGGTTTAGAGCAAGTAAAAAAAGCCTAGACAACCTAGAGACATGGTTGAACCGATTTAAGCTATAAACCAAGCGAGAAATGTTTTTGTCTAAAAAACAGAAATCCAGGCTACCTACATTAAAATGGATAGAACAAGTGTTTTGGCTAGATATTAACATTTTTGTGTTATTCATATACCTACCTACAGCTGCCAGTTATGTGAAGAACCCGCACGTGCAGCTTATGCTTTTCCCACACCACATGGTTTCCACATGACAATAATGTATGGTTAACAGCAACACGTTGCTGTGTCAACGTAATTTAAGCTAGAGCCGCCATCTAGTTAAATATACTGAAAATGTTATGTTTCCATCGCAATATTACTCACAACGAAAGCTTGACATTTATTTAAATTCAGCTTCAAAAGGATGTGACATTTGGACAACACTAATTAATTTTTGCATTTGTATTATTATATTATTTTTTTTTGTCCCCGAAAGTCTAAAGCGAAAACAAAAAATTATCTTTTATCAATAAAATTTAAAGTGGAAGAGAAGAGAATTAATGATAAAAATAAAAATCTAAAGGAAATAGGGAAATTGTTTTTCAACTCTTATGCAGGGTCAATGTTGATAAATAAACAGAAGGAAATGGAAACAGAGCTCAAATTCCATACAAATAATACAGTCTTGAACGCGCCCACTAATTAAACCTTCGGACGAATTCATTATCTGTCACATAGATATATGTACATGTCACTCATTCATGTGGTTACAGTTTTCAGTTGATTTTTAATGAAATGTTCAATTTAAAAGTGTTTTACAAGTCTGGAGGCTTCGGGAAATATTAATATTTTTTTTAAACCAAAAATCAGACGTACATTTTTTTTAATATACTTTTTAGTTATAAATTTGATTGGCATTAAACTAAAAGAAAAAAAGAAAAGATTTATTATTCTTAGCCTAGAAAATATTTTGATGATTGTAAATTTAAACTATTTTTTCGGGTAGGTAATTGCAAACATAGTATTTTTGTTGAAAATTAAAATTATTAAAAATTTAAATGTATTATTTTTAATGATTTGTTGCGAAATACATATCTTTCGGAAATATCCTTCGAAATTACTATTCATACTCATTGGACGTTGTCATTGACGTTGCCAAAGCCAATTCGTTGTTTATAACAACATAAAGCCTATGTTCCAAAACTTCAAGATGTTTTACATTGCTGTTTACATTTAAAACATAAATTAGAATACAAATAGAAATAGTGATTTATTTATAAGCTTAATACAAGCAGAACTTAAAACTAAACATAATATTTCTTAAATCTAAACTTAAACATATTAAGGTAGAAATTTTCAGTATGGGATAGTTAGAATAAGTAAAAAAGGACTAAGAGAAGGATGAGTTAAGAATAGCTTGTTTTAAAGCAGGCTTACTCATGTTGGGGTTGAAGGTATTTATGTTGTTGGCTTTGCGTTGCGTTCGAGTCAAAGGTTCGTTGAGGCCATAATCGGTACGGTGGTAGGCAGTGAGGAAGAAAGGAACAGATCTTAACTGATGGGTGTGTTTGGATTCAGACAGATCTTTTGGAGAAGAGTAGGGCAATCAATGACCTAATTTATTAATTGGTGAACAAAAACGATGTCAGCAGTATCACGGCGTAATTTGAGCGGTTGAAGGTTCAGAAGTTTCAGACGGTCTGCATAAGAAGGCAGGTTATAGGGATCATTCCAGCCAAGACCCCGCAAAGCGAAGCGTAAAAATCTGCGCTGGACGGCTTCAATACGATCTATGTGAACTTGATGATATGGTGACCAGACTGGTGAGGCATATTCTAGGAAAGGTCTGACAAAATTCATATAAAGGGATTTGGTTACATATGGACAAGAAAATTCTTTTGACCAGCGTTTTACGAACCCGAGTGTTGAGTTGGCTTTGCTTATAATGCTGTCGTAGTGCGAGCGAAAATTGAGTTGAGTGTCACAAATGACTCCCAAGTCGCGAATGGAGGTTACTATAAGAAGAGGTAGGTACTTCATTAATCGAGTATTGTCTTTGTGACAAGGAAGGGCGCTTTCGAGTGAAGGTTATGGTTTGACATTTCTTAATGTTTAGCTCAAGAAAGTTCTTTTGGCACCAAGAAAAAAGCTATTTAAGTCTGTTTGCAGCATAAGTGCGTCGTCAGGGGTAAAAATTTGTTTCGATATTCTCATATCGTCAGCATAAATTTCTAAATAAGATTGAGGTAAAATCAGCTCAACGTCATTTATAGTCAAAACAAAAATAAGTGGTCCCAAATGGCTTCCCTGGGGTACTCCAGAAAATGCATGAATAGGTTTGGAGATACTCCCTCTGAAGAGCACTCGATACTGACGGTCAACTAGGTATGACTGAATCCAAGAGGTGAACAAAAGAGGAAAACCAAGCTTTTTAAGTTTAAAAAAAATGATATTGTGGGAAATTTTGTCAAATGCCTTACTAAAATCTGTTGCAATGGCATCAACTTCTTTACCTTCTTCTAAAGCAGACAGGGTTTTTTGAAACGAATTCAGTGAGGTTAGTTGTTGTGGATCGTCCTTTTAAGAACCCGTGCTGCTTAGAGGTACAAATTGCTTTACAGTGAACAAACAGCGACTCGTACACTATACTTTCAAAAAGTTTAGGTATACAAGAGAGTTTGTCAATGGGTCTGTAGTTGGAAATATCATTTTTGCAACCTTTTTTGTGGACAGGGTTAATGAAAGAGTTTTTCTACATCTTAGGAAAAATGCCACTTACAATGGAGAGGTGGAAGAGTTTTGTAAGAGGCTGTGCTAATTTTCCAATACATTTTTTAAGAACGATTGCTGCGAGACCATCTGGACCAGGGGAAAAATCATCTTTCAGTTGAGTAATTTTACTCACCACTGAAGATAGGGAAATGTTGATATCAGTAAAGGAGGTATGAGGATAATTGTACAAATAACTAAAATAGTTCAAGTCTACCTCGGTATCGTTAAAAGAAAATGCTTCGCATGAAAAAATCTGCAAAAAGATTGGATATGGTATGAGGGTCAGCAGACATAGATTCACGAAGTCTTAATGTGGAAGGATAACCATCCGATTTTTTCTTGCAATTAATAAATTGGTAGAACTTTTTTGGGTTGGTAATAAGATCAGCCTGTATTTGATAGATATAATTGGAATAAAGGGAGTCACATAAGGTCGAGAAGTTTTGGTAAGATGAGAGATAATTAGAAAGGTCCAAACTATATCTCGATTTCAGAAACTTTTGCCAAAGTTTATTACGTAGATTGCGTAGTGAACGAAGTTCTTTATT
Source organism: Leucozona laternaria (assembly GCA_932273885.2). Taxonomy (NCBI): domain Eukaryota; kingdom Metazoa; phylum Arthropoda; class Insecta; order Diptera; family Syrphidae; genus Leucozona; species Leucozona laternaria. The sequence goes on from OW026367.1 coordinate 46,529,463, forward strand.
ATACCAAGTAGGAGAAGATGTGAAATTTTTTTGAAGTAAAATAGGGACTGACCTCGAAAAAATTTAAAGATGTGGTTATAGAATGTGTCAATCACTAAATCAATGTTAATAGATTCGTCGGAGATGAAGTCAAAATTGATTCTACCAATGAGATCATTGAGTTTGTCAAAGTAAGCTTTACGAAAATTAAATTTCCGCTGCGTTAAGAGATCAGTATTATGATGTTCGCTGACATACGCGAAATAAATAGAAATGGGGAGAACTGGGTAAATGTTAACATAATAATATTAACCGTTATTTAAAAAAAATTAAAAGTAATTTTTAAAATCTTTAATACAGAAATATTATATTTTCACGTTATCATTCATAGTTTTTCGTTAAATTTTCAATTACAAAAATTGTTTACAATTACCCACATTTACCCTACAAAATGAAGATACCTACATATATGAATGTATATACAAATATATTCTCTTTTCCAAGAAGTCTTTGTGTAAAAAACTTTTTCTAACCTTTTTATGAGTTCAAACCCATTACTCTTTTAAAATTTTAAATTAATTTTCGCTACTGCTATTGAAATTAAACCAAAATACCTGAGATCCAAAAAGTCTGAAAAAATGGAATAACGAAGTAACTATAGACAAAAGTAGACATTCGGAGATAAAGAGGTAAAACATACAAACATTACACCTCACATGATATTAAAATTAATATCTTAATGAGTTATTTTCAAATAAAAACATCAGCACTAAAGTTCAAGAACCTTATATGTATTTACATCTACCAACTAATTAATAGAATAATTCCAATTGACATTGACCTTGGCTTTTTTACTTTACGTAATGATAGTAAAATAAACTGATTGGGTAGATTCAAATCTTGTAGATGTAAGCCCACTATCGAAAAAAAAACTATTAAGAATTAAACTATAATTAATTAAGGTCACTAAAACAAATTATATATTGCTGTAAGCCAAACCAACCCGAATAGTAAACAAAAGAGCTGAAATTAAAACCTTATTTTAGAAGTTTTACTTCTTTCGAACTTTAATTTATTTATGTGTGTGGTTGATGAGCTATGACAAATAAGACTTATCTGTGACATTGATTTATCATTGTAAAAATTTACAACTAACCAAAGACAATATAGAAGACTGCCATCACGGAATCGGCTCTACTTAATCATAAACAAATTATTTCAGCGAACAGATAAATTAATATGCGCAATTGTTGTGACATTGTTACAGCTTCCGACAAGATGTGAAGAAAGAAAAAAAAAAATAGTAAAAGTATAACATCAACTACCTATGTACATATACCACTACAACAAAAAAAAAGTCTTAGGAACGCTTGGTGGGAATTTTTGGAAATATTTGTTTTTGTTTGGCAAGGTCAAAGCTTGACACAATTAACATTAGTTATCGTCTCGATATTTATTTATTTGAGACAAACATTGGCAGGTATAGTTCGTTCGATTAATATGGGCAAGTCAAAGGCGTGTCTTTAGCATTTGACGATAATTATTACAACATCGGAAATTTTGTGACCATTCTACATTTTGTATGAATACACCAAATTTAATTTTATCTTTTATTTATTTAGCTATTTGTTATTCTGTTTGTTGTGATAAACGTATAGCTAAGTGTACTAATAGAAAACTGATAGTTTTCTTCAAGTAGTTGTTATCTTAAATAACTTAAAGTATGTATTTATATGTATATGTATGTATGTATGTTATTAAGTCTAAGCTCCAAGAAAAATGATTGATAGATGGGGCAATATGCGTTTGTCAATGAACTCGCTTTGCATGGTTTGGATGCATCGATATAGTATAACTATCACCACAGGTAATGTGGCACAGAGGAGTTGCAAAAATATGACTATGAAGTAATGAAAATGTTTTTGTTGGTATTGTTTCTATGGTTTTTCGATTATATGTATTTCCCTAGTTTTTCCATTTCACGGCTCATTTTCTTTTGAGGTCTTGTAAAAGCACGTCTGTAGGTATGACCTTGCAACTATTAGTACAATAGTGTATTGTATAACCTGGGAGGCTATAGTGTTAGTCAACTAATAAGAAGTTGCAGAAGCGCAGTTTGCTACTTTTAAGGGAGTGCGATTTATGTAAATACATATAGCGTCCAGTTAATAATGGATAACCATCCAACCGGTTAAACCAGGACTTTTAGAAAAAAATATATTTAAAGTAAAACGATTGGTCCTAAATGGATACATCCTTCTGCGGGTTTGTTCGTTACTGCTCCGCGAAGGTTTACGAAAAAAGAAGTTAGAAAATTCTCAATAGGTGGCGATGTAAGCGCACATTTCGTTTTTCAGTTCAATTCAATTACTGTTCAACAGGTGGCGCTGTAGGCGGTTAAGAAATGGCTTTTGGGATATTCTTTTTCAACTTTTGTTATTTGTAGGGTAAAATGGGGTCAAAATAACATAATAGGGTGAAATGGGGTAAAAGTAAAAAAATGTCCGATTTAGGAAATTAATTTTTTGCTTAAAAGGTTCTTGGGGAATACCTTTAGGGAATTTTTTTTCCAATTTTGTTAATGTTGTAGGGTGGAATGGGGTAAAAATAAAAAAAATATCCGATTTAAGAAATTCTTTGGGTGTTTCGAAGTATCTTTTTTAGTGGATAGCCTCAGGGATTTTTCTGCTAAGTCTTTAGGGCAGCTTTGCCCGGTTTCAAGCACTGTATATTAAACAGTTTTCATTTTATGTCAAATTAGGATTTGTATCGCTTTTCAAAAGAGACATATTAAAGGCTTTGGTATATGTTAGTTGAAATACCGTGCGCGGAACAAAATAAGATTCGGATGGTGAGTTAGCGGGAGATAAGGACAAATAAGATTGGGATGGAGTTCCCAGCCTTAGACGAAGCTGAGGAACAAATATGAATGGGATAGAAACCCCAGACCTATCTAAAACTAAGGCACAAATATAAATGGAATAGCGTCTCTGGCCCCAGCTGAAGCTAGGACACAAATATAAAGCGGCAGTCAAAAGTTGTGAAACTCCCATCTAGTGCTTGACGCACTCAGTAGTCTCTCCCTTTCCATACAACTTCCCTTTTCTCTTATGATATTTGCGGTAAGACGATGATGTGAATTATAAAAATGCAGAAACAGTCAGCCATATCTCACAATACACCGCCGATTTAAAACAAGAAATTAAAAAGACTGAGGTTACGGCATATTTGAAACCTTTAACCAGTGCCTAATATTAGTTTGAAGCTAAAGTCATATAACCTCTGTTCATTTACTTCCTATTTTACAGCTAATTTCTACCAATTTTAGTCAAAAGATCTTCCAATGTTCAAATAACAAAAAATAAAATTAGACTTAAATTGGTAGAAATTGCCAGTTTTGGGAAGTAAACAAACATAGCTATAACCACAAAGCAAATTTCATTGCAATTTTCCAGCATTTTTGATGCTGGAGGTAGAGTGCAATAAAAACGTGGACTTTAATCTGGGTGACGTTACGAGGTCACACTTTACGATGTAAAACGTTACGTTACAAAAATCTGCATAGTAGGGTATTGGGTACGTTCAGTGGCAAAAATCTGAAGATCCCCTTCAAGCAAACTAGTCCGTTTTGGATCCGTGCACATAGTCAACAACTTATGGACGATTTCGCATACGGATCAAAATATGGATCCTCAAAACTGCGCTTGGACAAACGTTGATGTTTACACATATTAACCGTGAGTCCCGGCACTCATACAATTCCTTTTTTAAGTGCCTATACAAAGTAGTAGCCGGTAGCGTAATGGTTAGTGCGTATAGGACTGTCACTTCGGAGGTCTAGGTTCGATTCTCAGCCTCGTCCACCTAAATAAAAAACCTACTACGGCCTCTTACGACGAAGTGACAAATCCTCCAACCGTATATCTTGTCATGTGTCTCTCACCTTAGCCGATCGGATGCGGCAGAAAATTGTAGGTCCTTTCCACTCCTATAAAGCAAAGTAACACGCACACAGGAATATGCGAAGCAAAACAGCCGCAAGTCCACTAAAATTGCTAACACGTATGCGCACAACAAAATCATACAATTATATTTATTAAAAATCATTTTTCAAAATATTTAATTTGGAGAATGCAAAAAACAAATTCTAGGAATTTTTTTTGTCTTTTCAAACCACAATTTTTCGAAATATTCTAATTACATTTCAATATCTCTTTTCAGAACACAACCTCAACCAACAGCTTGTCAAGCTATGAAGGATAAGCGTTGTTGTTGGACACGTGGCAAAGTAATCGGAGGCAGTTCTGTTCTCAACACCATGCTTTATATTCGTGGCAATCGACGTGATTTTGATCAATGGGCATCATTTGGAAACGAAGGCTGGGGATATGAAGATATTTTACCTTATTTTCGAAAATCTGAAGATCAACGAAATCCGTACTTGGCTAAAAACAAACGATATCATGGAACAGGTGAGTAACTCAAGTATAGATGCACAATCAAGTTATCCACTAACACAAGTTTGATTTTCTAGGTGGTCTTTGGACAGTTCAAGACACTCCTTACAACACTCCAATCGGACCGGCTTTTCTTCAAGCCGGCGAGGAAATGGGCTATGATATTGTCGATGTGAATGGAGCTCAACAAACGGGTTTCGCTTTTTATCAATTCAACATGCGACGCGGCTCGAGAGCATCAACGGCAAAATCATTTCTTCGACCAGCCAGACTGCGAAAAAACCTTCACGTGGCTTTGTTTTCTCATGTCACCAAGGTCCTCACCGATCCACAAACAAATCGTGCCACGGGAGTTCAGTTCATTCGAAATGGCCAGCTCCAGCATGTGTATGCCACGCGGGAAGTTATTCTATCCGGTGGAGCTATCGGAACGCCACATATTATGATGCTATCCGGTCTCGGACATGCAGATGAGCTGACTCGAGTTGGTATTCCGGTGGTTCATCATCTTCCCGGAGTTGGTCAGAACCTTCAAGACCACATTGCTGTTGGCGGATTAGCCTTCCTAATTGATCAGCCGATTTCTATAGTTATGAAGAGGATGGTTAACGTTAACACAGCCCTCCGATATGCAGTTACCGAAGATGGGCCTTTGACTTCAAGCGTGGGTCTGGAAGCTGTTGCTTTCATAAACACCAAATACGCAAATTCTTCAGATGATTGGCCCGATATAAATTTTATGATGACAAGCGCTTCGGTAATGTCCGACGGAGGAACACAGGTGAAAACTGCCCATGGTCTCACCGACGAATTCTATGAAGAAGTCTTTGGAGAGGTTACAAACAAGGACGTCTTTGGAATTTTCCCCATGCTGCTGCGGCCCAAAAGCAGGGGATACATGAAGTTGGCTTCGAAGAATCCTCTTCGATATCCACTCCTATACCACAACTACCTTACTCATCCCGATGATGTGAATGTTCTTCGGGAGGGTGTCAAAACTGCCATTGCTGTGGGTGAAACCCTCGCAATGAAACGCTTCGGGGCACGTTTTTGGAGCAAAAAGCTGCCCAACTGTAAGCATCTACCTCATTTTACTGACGAATATTGGAATTGTGCCATCCGTCAGTACACTATGACTATCTACCATATGTCTGGTACGGCTAAAATGGGACTGCCGTCAGATCCGGAAGCCGTTGTTGATCCCGATCTGAGGGTTTATGGTATTCCTGGCCTGCGAGTCATTGACGCTAGTATAATGCCAACCATTACGAATGGTAACATCCATGCCCCAGTTGTAATGATCGCCGAAAAAGGAGCCGACTTAATAAAGGAACTTTGGCTTCAATCATCTCCCTACGTAAGGACGAAAAGATCAATAAAAGTCGATGGTAATCTTACGACGCCAATTGAGCAATTCGATCTTCCACCTAGGAGATTCGGAACGTAGCGAAGATATAGTATGTCCTGATCCTGATCCTGTACTAATTACTAGGATATTTTATACGTTTTGCTTGTGTTGGTATTTATGTTAGTCAGATGATTAATGCTACATGTAGATAGTTTAAATATTAATTTGTTAAAGTTTTTGTGCGATATGATATTTTTTTTTTTGTTTAAGTATAAAGTTGTTAATAATGAGTCTGTAAGGTATACTTTATTTATGAGTGGGCGAATGTTCAATTTGTTTTTTAAGTTTAAGCAAATAAAGAATACAAACCAAAATTAAATAAAATAAAAAAAAAAATAGATATATAAAATAATTTTTTAACGATTTCTTTTTTCTATTAAGAGAATGGAAGTTCGAAATCCATTGGACTAATTTTTCGCAAACCTTAAATTTGAGCTCAGATCATTCATTCTAGATTTTTTGATGGAAAATTTGGTTACAAAATTAGGTTCTTTTATTTTTTTTTTTTAACTAATTTTTACTTTTTCTTCTTACCAATTTATTGTTATAAAATACGTTTACCACAGTTAACTCCTAAGAGGTGTCCAGAGATATAACATACCTGAAATATAAAAAAAAAAATATATTGTTTAGTAAAAATAGCGACAGATTTAGAGCGATAGGAAAAGATAAAGAGAGATAGAGAGTTTCCCTGTTTTTTGTAAAATAACAAATAATTATCACAACTTTATACATAGTTATTTGAAAATGTGGAAAAATTAAAAAAAAAAATCGAAAGTTGAGAATAACAACCCCACAACTCAAAAAACGTCAGTTAAGTAGGTATTCAGTCAAGGTCGAATTCCCAATCGCAAGATTGGCAAAGCAAAACACATGCAAAGCAGAAACAACACTCAAATGCCTTTGAATTTGCGCAAATCTGCATTTGGAACCGTTTGCTTAGCATATTTTGCACAAGTTTTGTATTTAGGAATTGGATTCCGAATTCGAGTACACGAGGTAGAACCAATCAAAATCCAAACCGGCAGGCACGGCCATTCTTCTCATTCTCATGAAAAATGATACTTTAGACTCCGTGCTGAGAGTTTGAAATAAGTCCTAGATTGCAAACGACATTGACAAAATTGTTATTTTATTTTCTTACAAATTAAAAGGAGGAAAAGTTAATATACTGCAGCGATTTAATTATTATTAAACTACTTTTGAAACAATAGAAAATCCCAAATGTATGCGTTAATTTCCTAATCAACGACTAATGTTACAACTCCTAAAAGTAGATCTTACAAGATCTGACTGTGGACTGTGTGGATTAAAGACTATTAACAGCGCCATCTTTTTGTGATATGGCTAAACACCAATTCCAGTCTGCCAACTGCCCACAACTGGAATGGAAACTACTAGAAAGAGATACTAGAATATTCTAGTGGAAACTAGAACCATTTCGAGCGAATGGCCACAGTTTAATTTTGAAAGTGATGGCATAACGTACGAGGTAAAAAGGTATCCGGAAGTGATTTTTAAATTGCATGCTATTGAGATTGATGAATAATAAAAACGATTTGAAGTATGTTTTTTTTTTTTTTAAATAAAGGAAATAAGTGGAAGTTATTAACTAAAGGAAATGAGTTTTATTAACGAACCTTGGTAGGGCATTACACTACGAAATAGTTAGTTACTAGCTAATCCCCCCCGGCTTCGCACGGGTAGACAAACCTAAGCTTCGCATAAAAATTACAAAAAAAAATATAGGTAAATATTTTATACACTTTCACCCTTTCTATTGTTTTCGTTCTTCTTATTGATAAATATTTAAGCTACTTTTTGTAATTGAATTATACTACATATACTGAGGTTTGACTTACTTCACGTTACGAATGAAAAAATCCGTAAAAATATGATCATCTAAGTCCAATTACTTTAATATTTTCCCAATGCAGAAAGAATTTTTGTAATCATAACCACTATTTTGTGTTTACCCCATTCACTCTATTAATATCAAATTTTTAAAAATAACATTTCTAACGCAACGCCACTTTTCGTTTTACTCCCTAAGGCCATCCACTCCAAAAAACCTTTCAAACACAAAAAGAAGTTCTTAAATCGGGCATTTTTTCATTTTTACCCCATTTCACCCTACAAATAATAAAATTTGAAAAAGAATATATCCCTAAGGCCAATTCCTGAGAAAACCTTTTTTAACAAAAAGAGAATTTCCTAAATAAACACAATTTTGTTTTATTTTTACCCAAATTTCACCCTACAAATAACAAAATTTTGAAAATGAATACCCCTAAAGCAATTTCCGAAGCAATGTCCCTTCCAAAACCAAAAGAATTTTTAAAATCGGATACCAACATTTTTTTCATTTTACCTCATTTTACCCTACAAATTACAAAATTTGAAAAAGGATATCCCTAAAGCCATTTCCTAAAAATAACCTTTCAAACACAAAAGGAATTTCTTAAATCGGATATTTTTTTTATTTTTACCCCACTTCACTCTACAAATTGCAATTTGAGCTCCGCATGTGAGCTCAGCGAATTGATTGAATCTCCATTAAAAAAAAGTTTTTTGTCGTTTCAACTAAAACCACTTTTAAACCAATATTATTAACACTCCATGAACTTTACTATTAATTTTTTCTTTCAACTCGTTTAAATTTAGGATTTAAATAATTTTAATCCGAGGTAATGTTAATTAATTTATTTCACTATTGGAAGTTTAATGGAGCTTTTATTCACTCTCAATAAGCGTTGATATTCAAGGAATTGTTTGCTAATATTTTTCTAATGTTAAAGTGCAATATGAATAACAGAGGCCAAAGATATTTAAACTGCCGTGACGTAGTGGTTAGTGCGTAGAGCGTAGGACTTGCACGCCATAGGTTTGTGGATCAAATTCCAGCCTCTGCCACCTAAAAATAATGCCTTTTGCCAGAAATTGACAAACCCTGCGAAAGTGTATCTTGTCATGAAAAAGTGCCTCTAACTTTAGCTGTTCGGATTTGCCAGAAAATTTATTTACAGTCAAACTTCTTTATAACGAACTTCTTTATAACGTAATTCTCTCTATAGCGAATGTCATTTTGTTCAACTTGCAGTATTTAAAAACAAAATAATTTCTATACAACGAATTTTGTATAAAGCTTCTTTATAACGAAGCAATTTTGTGTCCCTTTGAAGGTTCGTTCTAAAGAAGTTTGACTGTATATCACCAAAGGGGCTAAAGGTTGTCTTCGCCTTTCCTCCCAGAAGGAGCCAATAATTCTTCTCTTTACTTGCTCAATAGGACATTTAAATGTCCGGAAACGTGTATTTTGTAAAACCGTCCGACGGCGTCGGCGTCGGTCTGTGCGTTCACTGTAGTGGACCGATTTGGTACAGAGAATTGTTTGAAGAAATTTGAAATTTTCTTTTAGCTCATCTTGAACAAGATGAAAATTGCTCAAACGATTTCGATTCTAAGTACCTACGCCCAAAGTGATTGTATGAAAACTGAGTTTCAGGTTCCAAATATTTCACGTAACGGTTTTCGATTTTCTAATTCAAATTATTTTGCATTTCCTTTAAATATGCAACATAAAGTAAAGTGTTACCATATATTTTATGCACTTATCAAGGACAACAACCTGAAATGATAAACTCACCACAGGCTACAAGTTTTTAGTTAAAATATGAATTTTCTACCACCAATGGTGGATGCACCGTTGGTTTTAGGCTCGATGTTGTAATACTGTTATGCTTTTTAAAATTCGTGTTTTATAATTAAAAAATGTATGTACAAATATTCTCAAGTGTATGTCATGTTTGTCACCATTAAAACCGACTCAAAGTTGCTAGTTAAATGTATTGCTCTTCAGTTTGAAAGCACAGTGCGAAAAGCGATGCGAGAAGAGTGTTCATTTATATATTTATACATATATGTACAAGGTGGCGAAAAATGTTGCCACCCGATTTTTTGTATGAATGAAAATCTTTGGTTCTGCTTTTAGATTATATTTATTTGATCCCGCCGGATGACAACTTTTGTGACACCTAGTATATAGCTCCACACAGGGATGCGATATTTGGTGGGACAAACGCTAGATTCTCACAAACAAACTTTTCTGCTCACTTTTCGAAGCGACTGTTCGAGAAAATAGTTATTCTTTGCTTTGATTTGTTAAAAAAAATATTTCTTGAAAGGTCTTCACAAGAAAATATGCACGACTTGAAACTGGATCGCACGGACTTGCTCTTGTGGTTAACAACTGTGTGTAACCACACAGTGAAGATGCATGATGTAAAGGAGAAAATATTAAAAGCGTCAACAAAATCTACTCACTAAAAGCTCAAAAAGATTCAAAGAACAGCTAGTGTTGGTACTACAGGGGCCTTAAGATCTTGCCCAACGGATGCCTTAAGCGTTTTTCTGCATCTTTTATCACTCGATTTTCACATTAAATATCTGGCATTTTGCACCGCGATAAGACTGAAAGAATCGAATTGCTGGTTTGCCAAACCCTATGGTCATGGCAATATTGCAAACGTGATTCCCAATGATATGTTTTCGACTCCTACCGACTACTGCACTCCTACTTAGAGCATTTTAAAGTTAAAATTCCATCTAGACAGGATTGGAAGGATGACGAGAGACTTCGAAACAACTATCTACACTGACGGCTCAAGGATATTGTGTGGTGTAATGGTTCAGGAATCTTCTCTGAGTCCTTAAATATCTCCAAATCTTTTCGACTTCCTGACTATATGCTAGGGTTTTTTTCAGACAGAATTACTGGCTATTAGGGAAGCATGCAAAATACTCAAACAAGACCCAAAGCAAAATCGAAATACTGCAATTCCGACAGACAATCAGGCGGCTGTTAAGACAATTGTTGAGACTACATCACCATCAAAATTGGTCCAGCAATGCCGAGATGAGCTTGCAATCCTGAACGACAATCTTATAGTGTCACTCTTATCTGGTCACTCTTTTCTGGGTCAGTATGGCATTGAGGGGAATGAGCGGACAGACGAACTAGCTATATGCAAGGATCAGCCCTTCATAGCTCACTTGCGGATAGAGTTTACATTCCTCTCGGAGCTATGAAGGGCAATTTTCTTTCAATTTTGTTCACCAAATCCAATCGCAGGTGGAGCAGTCTAAACAACTGTTTTATATCTTGAAAGATTTGGCCCGCCTACAATAAAGCCCGAACAAAGGGTATAATGTGTAGACCAAGGCAAGACATTGCCAGGGTCGTCGCAACATGCACCGGGCACTGGCCAATAGGAGAGCATGCGGCGGAACTGGGTATTTCCTACAACGCCAATTGTCGTTGCTGTGCGAACCAGCAGGAAAAGGAAACTTTTTTTCACTTCCTCTTTTAAGGCCCTACTCTAGCCCGTTTTAGAAAACAATCACTTGGAAAGGCTTTCTTTGACGACCTGGACGAACTTTCCGAACTGAAGACCAAAGACTTGATCTCTTTCTTAAACGCGACTAACTGGCTCTGAGACGAAACTCGGCTTTTTGCTGTCTAACTCGGAGCTTTAGATTGTTGTTACACAAACCCATTTCTCAACCATAGATTCAAGGGAATTTTTTGAGAAAAACCTGAAGCGCAGTTTTCTTACAATTGACTTGGTTATTACAGGTACGAAGTTTAATCAAAATCTTTAGAGTCGTTTTCGAGAAAATTTCGTTTTCTAGATGAGCTAAAACAAAAATTCGAATTTCTCCTCTAGGGAATCACATAAAAGTGCTCTGTACCAAATTTGAAGCAAATCGGTCCACCCGTTTAGGCTTTAGCTAAAATTACAGTGGACGCACAGACCGCGACGTACGGCATGACGAAACCTATTCATCGTAGTGTTAGTTTTGATTGCAACCTCGAAATTTTTGTTTTACACGAAACCAATACTTGGCCTAGAGCAAGTAAAAAGTGGACACGATCCGAAGAGCACGCTAGTAAAGTAGATATACTATTTCAAAAGCGGGAGGTCTGTTTCCTTATTTTCCTCCTTTCACATACATTTGTTATCGCCAGTTAAACCCCCCAAAAACATTTTTTTAAATCTTTATGCTGCCGTTGCACTCTTAATTCTGTTTAATCGTTTATGAAACATTTCAATAACTATTCACAACTACGTTTATAATTAGTTTAAACACTATTAATGAATTATTTATGATCGTATTGTTGCTGAATGCATCAAACACAGTTGTTTATTAAAGCCGCCTACACTACACAATCGAACAAAAAAAAAATTAAATATAGATTTTTCTTTTTTCTTATTATAAAGGTCGCGTACCGGTTTATCAAAAAAAAAATCGAGACTTCAGTTGCGACCATAAATGCACCCGAAAACTCACTATAACTCTCACCGTGCATTTGGGGCTGTTGTTCCAAAAAAAAATTGATCATTGAAACTCATCAGAGATGAATTTAATTGCAAAAATCCTTCAATGATCCTTCAATAATAATAATTAGTTCATCTTTTATGTGACGAAAAAAACAGTCGTCAATCTTTTAAAATACTTATAAGCACTCGCATCAGAGCAAGTACGTGCGACCAACGGTTGTGCCTTTATGTTGACGCAATTGTTTATGGCATTGAATTCAGCGGAAATGCAGTCGTAGTATCGGCCAAAATTTATGTACATATATCTACACGGTAGGCATCTCTGGTCACTCGCCAGCACACAACCCTTTCTTCTTTTTCCGGTTTAATAAAGTTCATTGATTTTTTTGTTGTCATGGTATGGTAGGTAGAGAGTTGGGTGGTATGTAATTTAATGGCCGATATTGCTGGGAATTTTTTAAGCAATTAGAAGAGAAAGTTTTCCTGATGACATCTAATTTAGCATTGGCACGCGCAACAGGATTATTGATTGTAGACCCTGCTCCTGCCATGACACTGGTCTTAGCACTTAGTCATGCAAAGCGATGAAACGTGTTTCGTTAAAAGTTCTTTTTTTTTTAGAATTTTAAGTACCTACCTACATGTTTTTTTATATTCTGGTCACGGATATGTTCCTTTGGTATGATATAGACGAGTTTTATGTTGGGGATATGGATGAGGTAATTTTTTTGCTTGCGATATACAGGGTTTTTCGCATAAGATTCGAGAAGAAGCTAGAGCGTGTAGATTGGGCCGAGTATGGGAGGGGTAATTTTTCCCCCGAGAAGTAGGTACTTTTCAAAAGCATGTGATTTCTAAATTTTTGACTTAAAATTTAATAGAACAGTCAATAGAGATAAATACCTATAGTTCATAATAAAGTATACAATTTTTAAAATCATTCTTTTTTTGTAATTTTAAGTTTAAAAATCAATTTCTCAAAAGCTGTTGAATAAAACAATTTGATTTAAAAAGAAAACATGAGAATGGATATTCTGGCTTAAAAAAAAAATATATGTATTTATATTTTAAGTGTTACTGTTGCTTTTCAATTTTTTAATTTTTATTTTGAGTCAGTGTTTCGAAAACTGCCTCTCCCGTTCAAAAAGAGGGAACTAGACTCCCCCTTTAACGAAATTTTTTTCTGGACTCAACCCAACTTGAACGCTCTAATGTTGATTTTCTTAAAACTTGGTATTTACCTTGTTTTGGCCATTCTCCCCAACACGATTTTTTTCCATGTTATTTAAGATATTGTATAAAACATTTTTAGCCGTTAAGCTATTTATAGGGTGAAATGGAGTAAAAAGAAAAAAATTTTAGGCAATTGTTCAAAATTTTTAATCGATGGTTAAATTTTTTCAGGGTCGTCAGCGATTTTTAGCTCTTCATTTATTCGCAAAAAGTATACCACCTAAATGGTCTTATACATCAGTGACCCCACAAATGCGGCCAGTTAGTTTCAATTATTAGTCAGCCATAGGTTTTTTTGATGAATTTTTAAAGATCTTATCAAACTCACAACCTACATAACAGTTAAAGCATATATGTATGTATGCGTGTAGAACAAAGTAGGTTGGGGGAGGGGGCATCTAAGCGGGTGGGTAAAAACTATATTCAAAAAATTCATATTGTTTGACAATACTGTTAGATTTATTTATATTGTTATTAATTTGTCTACCCCTGCGAAGCTGGGGTTGTACAATTATAGTATGGTCAACAAGTTTGGCATTTTAATTTCTAAGCCAAAACTTTGCTCAGAAAAATTTAGGAAAATGAGCAAACAAATTTGTGTTTTATTAAAATGGTCCGCCATGTACGCCAAAAAAAAATGTAAATTCTAACCAGCGATGCCAACTGAGGCTTTTGTTTGCCTTTTAGGTATTATTTCACTGTCTGAAGCTTTGGGGCTTTTTTTTCTCAAAAATATTTTTTTTTTTTTTCATTTCATATAAACTACATGGCCGAAACATTTAAAACTTTTCAAACCTACTCTAAATCATTTTGAAATTCGACGCCGACTCTAAAAATGAGTTTTGAGAATGAGAGTCGACGCTTTGATAATTTTAAACGATATAAAGTATACTTTAACCCTAAAGCCCTCGTTTAACTTTAAAAGCAGCAAAATGCTTCTCTATCTTTTTTTAAGTATACTTTATTCATTCAACGTTTGTAATTTCATGATAAAAATTTAAAGAAAAATGTTTGATGAAGATTTTGAGCTTGTAAATCAACAATCACGAAAAGTGTCTAATTTGTGGTGCATGCACCAAGTAACCATTACCACGACAAAACAACACCATCTCCACCCCCCGATTCAATAGACTACGACACCAAACAATATAACGGGTGATTTTTTGGCTGGTTTGGTTTTGGCAACACTGGTTTTGACAGCTGACGTGTGTTTAGTACCTTGTGTCACTGTCAAACAGCTTCAGTTTGGTTTGCAATTTAACCATGGATCGTCTTACAAATGAACAACGCTTGCAAATTATTGAATTTTACTATCAAAATTCGTGCTCGGTTCGAAATGTTCATCGCGCGCTGCTTGTGTTCAGCGATGAGGCTCATTTTTGGTTGAATGGGTACGTAAATAAGCAAAATTGCCGCATTTGGAGTGAAGATCAGCCAGAAGCGTTGCAACAGCTACTAATGCATCCCGAAAAAGCCACTCTTTGGTGCGGTTTATGGGCCGGCGGCATTATTGGGCCATATTTCTTCAAAGATGATGCGAATCGCAGCGTTACTGTCAATGGTGAACGCTACCGAGCGATGATAACAAACTTTTTTTTGCCCGAAATGGAAGTTCTTGACTTGCATGATATGTGGTTTCAACAAGACGGTGCCACATGCCACACAGCACGCGAAACAATGGCGCAATTGCGAGGCGAGTTTGGTGAACAGTTAATTTCACGTTTCGGGCCGGTCAATTGGCCGCCTAGATCGTGCGATTTGACACCATTAGATTATTTTTTGTGGGGGTATGTCAAGGCTAATGTCTATAGGGACAAGCCCGCTTCGATTGACGCACTGGAAGCCAACATCCATGCATTCATTCGTGAGATACCGGCCGATATGTGTGAAAGAGTATGCCAAAATTGGACTCAGCGGATGGGCTACCTGAGACGCAGCCGCGGTCAACATTTGCATGAAATTATCTTTAAACATTAAATTGCAAGGTTCAAACTATCGATTCAAATAAATATTTCATTCATTTTTTCGAATTTTTTGTGTTTTTTTTTTTTTTTAAGTTCTAAACCTCTTAAAAAATCACCCATTACATAGTGTTGGACTACCATATCGCGGCAAATCATTTTCTGCTCACAAAATCGCCCGTCATCTTAGCTGGAAAGGTGAAATAGCTATAGGGGAGTTAAAAAAATAAAAAAAAAATTACAAACAAATTTAATTTTCAAAGGGGACACCCGGATTTGAACCGGGGACCTCTCAATCTGCAGCCGAAGGCTCTACCACAAATCATAAAAAAAAACCTTACAAATGCGCTAAAAACCTTACAAATGCGCTAAAAACACTTCATTAGTTAGAAGAGTTGTTTAAAGTGTTTAAAATTAAGAAAAGGTTAGACAAGGGCTCGCAACTAAACGACTGCGTTAACTAGAGTCGGTTTTATTCCTTAAACGAGGACTGTTTAAAAATTTGCGCCAATGTTTTTTTTTTTTAAATTTATTTGTGTTTTTCTTCTTCTTCTTCTTCTAATTTATTCATTTCTAAAAAAAAAACTTGGCCAAACATTATTCTTATTTATGTATATTACTATTTTCTAAAAGAATGTGTATCAACCTTCAAAATATGCACAATTTTCCGAACACTGCCATCTGTCATTATAAATAAAGCTTCCAGTAACTGGAATTATTTTTGAAGTTTGATAAGTTGTTTGCTTTTCAAAAATTAAAATTGCTATGATCTGGAATTTAATCAAACCCATTTATTTTTGTTTCAAAAAAATATGTATGATTTTAAGGAAAAAGGTACTTCGTTATTTAGATTTATTTAAGTTTTTTTTTTTTTTTTTTTTTAAAAAGAGGATAGTTATTTAAATCATATTTGTGTTTACTTAAACAAAAATAAGGTGAGGCATCTTTTTTCTCAAGTGAGGCATTATTTTGCCCAAGGTGATTGGCAACGCTGATTCTAACAACAAACGGCGCGGCGTGATAGAAATTGCTCATCTGGCAATTTGTAATTCATATTAATAAATGTGGAATGGTTTGTGACATGTGATAGCGAGCCAGATAACTTGATATGATAAATACGACAACTAATTAGAGCTTTATTTCTTCTTCATATCTTCATAGACTAATGATTGGTTCGATATTGAAATAGATGATTCCATTAATCAAATTCATCATTAGGAAAAGAGCAAGTAAAACCAAAACATAATGGATGACAATAACTTATATTTGTGAATTAAAAAGTTTCTTTATCAATTCAATTGAACATACGTTTAAAGCAAATAAAACAAATCATTATTGCTTTTATCGATGTAAGACTCCTGTCATTAGCGATCATTCCGCCATTATGTTTATAGTTTATTTTTTTTTTTTTAACTACATATTTCAATGTCACGTTTCAAGCAAACGCCTGATTTGTTTTTCTTGCAAATCCGCATTAAATATAGTAACGCAGGATTGTGTGGTAATATTCAGGGACGGATTAACGAGCTGTTTTTTTTTGAACATTTATTGAACAATTATTTTATTCAGCAAGGAACGTTTGCAAATGTAAGACTTAAATATGTATTTAAGTTCTACTTAAATATTTATTTGCTGCTTTTTCTTTCACTTAATTTTGTGTTTTATCAAGAACAACCCTAAGGCCAAGTTTTTCAGTGGTCAGTTTTTTAACCAGAGATAGCTTACTCTAGAAGTAAATTAACCCACAGTGAACTGAGGAAGTAGTTTTTCCGTGGAGAATGCACGCGGAACGACTAAAGACACTCGCTGGACAAAACATCAAAATCATCTGTTCAGTTAAACCTGAGTTAACTCACCAAATTTGATGAGTTAACTCGGGTTAACATACAAGGTGGCGCAAAATCACTCAATCGGAAGATGTTATAATTTTTGCAAATGGCGTCGTACGTCAATAATATTTGACATTTGTGAACTAGACAGCTGCAGTATACAAACAGAGAAGAAATGAAGCGCTATACTCCTCTGTCAAGCCATCTTCAATCTCAACAACGAAGAGGACTATTTTGTGTCGAAAATCATTATGAGCGACGAGGCGCATTTACACCTAAGCGGTTACGTCAATAAGCTAAGTCTTCGTTTCTGGGACACTGAAAATTTGCCACTCAAAGCCACTGTGTGTTGTGGTGTTCATGCAGGAGGAGTGATTGAGCCGTATTTCTTTGAGGCAGCCATCGGCTATATGGTCACTGTTCCTGGCGAACGCTACAGAGCCATGATAAACGACTTCTTTACTGTCGGAATTGGATGAGGGAGACTTGGTGAACATGTGGTTTCAACAAGACGGTGCAACCACACACACAGCACGAGCCACAGTGGATATTGTGAAGGAAGCGTTTCCTGGTCGAGTAATCTCCCGTTTTGGTGATCGCCCGATTTAACCATCCCATACTTCTTTACTTGGGGCTGCTTGAAGTCGCGGGCTTATGCCAACACGCCTCAGACAATCGCAGTCCTTAAGGAGATTACTCGACAGGAATGCGAATAGTTATCCCCGAAAATCTTGCGGAAAGTCATGGAAAATGCGATAAAACGGGCACAAATGTCTATCAACACTGGCGGCAGCCACTCTTGAAGGGAATCATCTTTTCCACTTAAGAGATAAAATTGTAAAGATCCAAATAAAGATTTCCATCACTCAAAATCTTTTTTGCATTTAGTAAAAAAGTAATTAAAAAACAAAATTGGATGATTAATTTTGCGTCACCTTGTACATATGAATATGGAAGATTAATATTTTTGAACATGTAGGTACATATATTTGCATTTAAAGGAGATGGCCCAGTGCGTTCACTAAAGAAAAGAGTTTGGTGTCAAATGAAAGGTAATGTTAAGGACATTACATTACATTAAGGATTTTTGAGATATTTGAGATTGAAGTTGGTTAATTCAGGTTTATAAATTGATTGGGATCTTGGGATTCATAACAAGAAATATATAAAGTTAAAACTTAAAAACTCTCAAATTTCACCCCACCAATGACACTTGATCGCCCTCGAAAACTCATCGCCCTACCGACCGTTGCCTTGCTTAATATCGAGTCCACCACACTTATAAGACCCGACAAATACATAACCTGTACCTCAAGTTCAAAAATTAAATTAAAAGTCTGCATCAAATAATGAAATCGAAAGTAACCATTCCGGTTGTTTGGTGGTCTGTGGCTGTTTGTACTTCATTGGCTCTCTGGCCGTGGCAGTCAGTTGCATTGATTTTTTTTGTACTGGAACATTTTAACAAGTAAGTAGGTACCTACATGAACATGAACGAACAATCGATTGAATTGGCGTTAAGGCCATGTTAGTATAGGAAGCAGTTTTATGGTATTTTGTGTATAGTTTAAGTCTAAGCAATCCTTTTTGTAAGTACAACGACTGGACTATAAATAAATTTTCAGTTCAATTTTATTAATAAATAGATATTAATTAAGCAAAGGAGAAACGGTCGAAGAAATTTATCGATTTTTTAAAAGAAATAATATTTTATGATTTTTTTATTGTCTTGTTTTTTTTTAACATAATTATGTTTAAGAGCAAAGAAACAGAAGACTTATTAAATTTTCAAGTTGAACATGACTTTCAATCGTGATATGTATTTGTATAATTCAAATTTTTATTTGCAAATGATTCACAAAGGAAGGTATCTGCGCAGCGGAGGCATATACGACTATCAGAAAATGCTAAAGTGGTGAGAGTATTTATAAAGGTATGGAGAAAATGGAGGCGGAACAAGACAGCTTAGAAAAATGCTGATGCTCCAAATGCATTTGATAAACAAAAACATCCCATTTTCGATCTGTGACGTCAGTGGTCTCAGGCGGCGGAATGTGTAGTGCATATATGGCTTCTAAGACTGAGCAAATCTGATATCGTGGGTTCGATTCCTATGGTGAAAGTTTTTCATAATAAAATTGGATTAAAGCTCAGCACCACTAATAAGAGGAGACTGATGATAGGGGGCTTGGAAACAGCTGTATCTCTAGCCAAAATTAACGAATTATAAATTAATTCGTTAACAATCGGTGGTAGCACCTTCAATTTGCTGTTGTTGTTCAAAAATTCAATAAAATTTTCAATAGTTGTGTTTTTTTTTTTGTATATGAAGCCACTGAAATGAGAAAAAAAATCACTGACTTACATTTAAATTGTTTGTGTAATCTTCTTTGAGCTCACGTACATCCCACCATGACCTTTCTGCTCCCCCGGTGAAAGGACAAAGGAGACATTGTGTTGAATCAGAGTTACCATTGCCTAGTTGATGGAAATTCATATGGCATTTTCTTTGGTTTTTGCTATGTAACTTTCAGGAATTAAGCTTTTTTAGAGCTTATAACAATATTTTTGTGAGATAAGCGGCAATTTTAAAAGGTCCCTACGGCAACCCTGTGAGAGCTTTGAAATGGAGATAGCTTATTGAAATCCATAATGTGTCATTTTGATATTCAAAGAAAAATGGCATTTTTTGAGATAAATGATCGGATGTTTATTTCATTATAAAGAGGAAGGTATGCCGTTAATAATGGAACACAACATCAGCCAAATGGCCGCCACGACCACGCTTACAGGACCATATCCTTTTCATGAAATTTTCCATAACCAAATCGCAAAGTGGCTGCCCTATGTCCTCGATAGCCTCACGAATTCCATCTTTTAGGTCTTGAATCGACGCTGGGCTGTTGGCGTAGACCTTATCTTTCACGTGGCCCCAAAGGAAGAAGTCGCAAGGTGTTAAATCACAAGATCTCGGTGGCCAATTGTGATCACCTCTTCGAGAGATAACACGGTCTGGAAACTTTTCCCGTAAAAGATCGATGGTTTCATTGCTTGTGTGGCACGTAGCGCCGTCTTGTTGAAAGTAAACGTTGTCCAGATCAATACCATCCAATTCCGGCCATAAAAAATCATTAATCATCTCTCGATAGCGCAATCCATTGACCGTAACTGTTGCTCCAGCCTCATTTTCGAAAAAGTAAGGTCCAATCACCCCGCCGGACCATAAACCGCACCAAACAGTCACGCGTTGAGGATGGAGAGGCTTTTCAACAATAACTCTTGGGTTTTCCGAGCCCCAGATGCGACAGTTTTGCTTGTTGACGTTGACGTAGCCTCCGAGGTGGAAATGGGCCTCATCAGTCAAGATGATTTTTCGATGAAATTCCGGATCATTTTCATGCATTTCAAGGACCCAATCAGCAAAGACACGACGTTGTTGATGATCAGCCGGCTTGAGTTCTTGTGTTAACTGAACTTTATAAGCCTTAAGACCCAAGTCTTTATGCAAAATACGGTGTAATGACGTTTGTGGAATGCCTAATTCCAAAGAACGACGAGGAATGGACAAACCTGGGTTTTCTTCAACACTTTGGGCTACAACAGCAATATTCTCAGTTGTTCTTGAGCGACGTGCACGGGTTTTATTCTTCACATCACTAACTTGTCCCAACAGCTCGAATTTGTCCACCAATTTCTGTATTGCGACCCAAAAATGTTTTAGTTTTACGAACCGTCTCTGCCAAATTTTCACCATTTTTATAGTGAATTTTAATAATTTCAATGCGTTGTTGAAGCGTGTATCGTTCCATTTTTATTAATGGCGTAGTTTCTACTTGTCAAATGTCAAAAAATGACAGCTTCAAAAGTGACAGCTACCGAAATAGCGGGCTATTCAAAATAACACCTCTTATTGAAATCCATAATAGTATGGATTAAAGGCAAATATCCTATATTTCCTGTAGTGATTTTACTTCATACGAAAATATGAAACACCATTTCCCACAGATTCCACTTCGTCAAATAAAACACCTAATTTATTTAATAAAATTGTTTCCTATTCACGTTTTTTTTTTTTGTTTAAGTTGACTGTGCTTCTGTTTTGACATTGAAAACTCAGTCGATTTTATTTTATTTTGTACAAGAAAACACACATTTTACTTTGTATGACATGAAATGACTGCTGAGCTAATTCGCAGTAATGAAAAACTAAAATATAAACTCGATCATTTATATTTTGTAAGTTATGGCGCATGAACGACTTTTAGAAACGGTTTTTCAATAAACTTGTCATTCTGGTGATTAAACTTTGCCGTCAGTTTTAATCACATGTGAACAATTAACCTAATGCAGCGCTTCTATTTACATTTCCAAATTAGTGCAGTAGTAAAGTTATTTTGTTGAGTTGGCTTATGTCAGAAGCCAGTGTGTTTTCTCTCATTCTCTGCATTACTTTTTTTATCATTTCTGACAAAAACTTCCGGACATGAATTTTGCATGCATGCAGATCCGATGGTTGCACGAACAAGTTTAATCCATAGGTGTAGTAAATGCCTGGCAGATTGTTTGTTTGATATATTTTGGATTGGCTTTTAGGAAAGAATTTAAGTAAGACTTTTGTGAAGGAAAGGAATATCAAGGAAATTATAAACTTTCCTTACAATAAAATATAGTATTGCAGGATAATCTTTTAAACTTTGTTAGGAAATAAAGTGCAAGACAAGCAGTTCACTTGTCTGATCTTTTGACTTAAAGTCATACAATTAGCCTAAGGAGGTCTTTTATTCCGAAACTATTTTATAGAAATTTATTTGCAAAACTTATAAACCGATTTTGGTTTTTTGTTGATACATCCTTAGGGCCAAGTTTCACTGAGAAAAGTGGCAAATGTGAAAGATTAATGCGCAAAATCACAGTGCACACTTGCCTGAATAAGTGGCACTTAAGTATCCGATGATGGTGACTTAAAGCTCCACTTACGCTGGATATGAAACTTAGCCTAAGGTCCTAATATTGGAAACTTAAGTGCCACTTATTCCGGTAAGTGTCGACTGTAAAAACATCAATCTAAAAAAAAAAAACCTTTTTTACCCTTGAAATATTCTTGACTTGAGCATATCTGAATTTCTGATTCGAATTCAGGGCATCAAGAACCTTTGAAAAAGTATGTAATTTATTTGGTTTCTGTGGAGACTTATTTCACAAGATGATCGTGAGAGAAATGAAGAGCTGGCTGCTGCTGTCGTGTAACAGTTATCTACTGTTTATAAATAATAGATAGAGTTTCATTCGTGAATGTGCTGTTAAACTGTCAACATCTTGGAAAATAATTTGATAATCGGCATACCTTCCTCTTTATAATGAAATAAACATCCGATCATTTATCTCAAAAAATGCCATTTTTCTTTGAATATCAAAATTACACCTCTTATTGGAAAACCCTTTATGTGTGGCCGGGATAATCTTAGAAACCAAAGGGTCCGCCATCTAACTTTTTTTTTTCAACTAGTGCTTATTTCAAGAATGGTAACACTTAGCTCATGTCTGATTTGACAGATAATTAGTTTTATTCTTCCGATGAACGAATATGGTTGTGTATACCCATCGCTAAGTGGGCCTGCGATCGACTTAGAGAAGATGCCGATTTTGCAAAAAAAAAAACATCTTTTCAGATGAAGCTCATTTTGATCTTGGCGGGTAGTAAACAAGCAAAATTGTCGCATTTGGGGCACAGAAAACCCGCACGCATACATTGAAAAGCCGATACACCCAAAACGAGTCACTGTTTGGTGCGGATTTTGGTCCAGAGGCATAATTGGGCCATTTTTCTAAAATGAGCAAGGAGTATGGCCGTTACAGTCAATGGCGATCGTTATCGGGCCATGTTGAACGAATTTTTGTTCACAAAAATTGAAGAGGAGGATATTGGCAACATTTGGTTTCAAAAGGACGGCGCGGCGCTACGTGCCACACAGCCGAAGCTACACTCGATGTTTTGCGCCATTTTCAAAAAAAAAAAAGTTATTTGGCGGACCGTTTACATTAATCTTGACGGTCCGATTAATAGATATAAGCTTTTTAAGAGAACCTTATTGGATTTTTTTGGGGACTTGGGTTGTTGATTTTTTGCAATGCTTATAAGAGGTCTTGGCTCATGTTTGAACCTTCATGACATTTGATCTTGCTGCGGACCAAATGTAAATTACCATCAAACAGAGGTATGAAGTGAGGTATAATTTCATCATATTGTCAACTCTGTTAATGACAATATCAAATCTGATAAATTTAAAAATATTTTTTTTTGCACAGTATTAATACTTAAGTTTTGTTTGTAAATCCTTTATTTTTAAGCAAATAATGTAATGTAACGTATTAGCATTTAACGTATTGAAATAAATAAATAAAGTGAGGTAGAATTTAATATTTGCATTCAAAATATAAGATCTGGGACCTATTTCACCAAACACTTTTCACTTTGCAACTTTGCAACTTTTCACTTTTACTTTGCAAATTTCGTTTCACGAAACGCAAATTTGCAAGGAGGAAATTATTGGAATGATAAGTCGAAAAGTTTTCCTCTTTGCAAAATACGTTTCACCAAACGCAAATTTGCAAAGTGAAAAGTTCTATTCTGCAAAGTGTAAAGTTTTCTTAGTTTGCAAAGTATTTGTTCTTTTCGTTTCACCAAACAAACAAACTTTGCAAATTTGATTCAGAATTTTGAAAAGCTTTTCAGTAATATGCAAAGAGAAATTTTTAATTGCAAATAAGCTTTTGTTGTGAAAAGTTGAAATAATAATACACAAATGAACCGTTTTGAAGAATTTTTGGAAAATGAAGAAGTAAATAGAAGTGACCAAAGGGTAGTGGAAATAATTTTTTGACAAAATCGAGTTTTCGATTAACACAACCATCGAATTTGTTTTGTCTAAAATTGGACATACATTTCATTTCAACAGTCGAAGGAATAGGTGTTAACGTCCTTTGCAACAAATTTTGAGTACACTTTATTGGGCTGAGAATGGAACCCAATATCACGGTGTTGCATCTATGCGCGAAATAAGCAAAGCTACCGTCTGTAGAGTAGTTCATCGAGTGTCGAATGTAATCATAGTAGATGAATTTCTCCCAAACACCATTTGCTGGACACAAAATTCTTTAGAAATAGCCTTGCAATTTTTTTTTGTTGTCAATATGCATGGAAAGCATCAACGTATCGCATGAAACGAAAAACCAATGTTTATTTTTAAACGCGGTTTGCTTTGCAACTTTGCAAATTACGAATTCAAATGCAAAGTTCTATTTTAAATTGGTGAAACACTTTTACTTTTCAAAAATAGTCTGATAAATTGAAAAGTGCAAAGTCTTTTCACTTTACAAAATTTTGTGAAACACTTCGCACTTTCACTTTGCAGGAAATTATTTTTTTGCAAAGTTGCAAAGTGAAAAGTGAAAAATGTTTGGTGAAATAGGCCCCTGCTAAATTTCTTTATCGATTGCTTTGGAATTTTGACACAGCGCAAGATGTTTTTTTATAGGTTTTAAAAACAGCACCATCTGTTGAACGTAAAAGCAAAGCACGCTATACTGAGATCTACTGATTCCTCAGTAAAATTTCTCAGTTTTGTTGTCAGAGTAATTTGGTTATTTTACCTGGAAAGTTTACCGAGAGTTTTGAAAATTGGCAATTTTATAGATTTCGACGTGCTCCTTCAGAATTTCAACTTTGCCACCTGGTATCTTTGCCGCTCGCGTCGCCATATTGAAAAATTGGCGCCTAAAAACAGTTTTTAAATAATAACTCCTTTCCGACACATTTGTATTTAATTTATCTCTTTCTGACGGAGCAAAATATCTGAAATCTCATTTTTGAATTTTGATTTAGTTATTTCGTGGCATTCGTGAGCGGAAACATTGCTCTGAAATTTAATGGAAACAAAAAAAGGAACATGTTGTACCAGCGGGAAAATTAAACTTCCTCAACTTGGAGTTTACAAAACGTCAATTTTTTATTTTTGGATTGTTTTCTTTAAAAAAAACACATTTAATTCAAAAATTATAAATGATGGATTCTTATGAAGTTTTCCATTGGTACAAATAAATCAATTTATTTTGATTCGGATCTGTCAAAATGACGATTTTGGCCATTTTCACCTTTCTATTAACATATATACTAACATCAACATAATTTACAGCAGTCAGTTTCCAAATGGTTTTTTGATTTGGTTAATTTATTTCAGATGTGAAAATTGTGTCCAAAATATGTGAGAAATAATCGGTTATAATAAAGGGAAGCGGTACAGCGGTACCCATAGATTAAAATCACTTTATAGGAATAAATACTCTATCAAGGTACGTAATGATTAAAATTTCGATTTTTCTACTCAAACCAAAACTTGCCCTGTGCGCCTATGATATTTGCAAAAATTATTGACTCGAAAAACATTTAATACTTTTTACATTGCTCCCACTTACTATATACCCACTTAGTTCATTGGCCATAAGTGACCTATTTCCGCGCGCAAAATTTATGTCTGTAAAAGGAAATGCCCGACCTACGATAAATGGGAATAATTTTTCATTCTCTCTTTACACATACACATGTATAAACACAAACAACAAATGCTACCAATCCCTATGCCATCTCTGTACGCTTAAGTGTCTACATAATAATATGACTAACACTTAAGCACGTTGTTCTAAAACACCACAATCCCAACCATCACTGATAGCCAGGCCAACATTCTCTCTTACATACATATGTTGTAGGTATATCTTGTATGCAATGTATTTCCCATATTGTTGCCGGATGGCTTTGTTTTAATTTCCCTCTTTCCAGACCCGACACCCGACCATTGCTAAATGGAAATCCATTGTTAAATACTACTGAAGGAAATGAAGAACTAAATACCCACCGACCGGGAAAAAAATAAAAGAGAAGGGAAGGGTTCATTTTTGATGTTGATGTTGATGTTGGGGTTGGAAAAGATGATAAAATGTCACAAGTAGAAAAAAAAAAAGAAAAACAAATTGAAAGCTTAGGAAAATGAAACACAAAGAGCAAATGTGAAAAGTGGGTGAGGCATGTTTTCTTTTTTTGTATTCTTTAAGTAGATATGTCGCCGTGTCGATGCATTCGTGGAGGGAGAGATGATTATACGAACACGATACCTCTCAGATAAGGTGAAAGGTTTGAATCTCCGATGGGAAGAACTGGGGCATCAAAAACAAAGGCGATAAAAATATCTTAAGGGTAAGAAGACACTTGATTGAACTGCATTTTTTTTTTTTTGTTGTCTGAAAACAAAACATTTGTTGAGAAGCACCGGGGCTGGTGGGAATCATTGTTTATACAAATTTATTTATATGTAATTCTATAGTTAGGATAAGTAAAGAATTTATAAGTGCTTTTAAGATTTTATGTTATTAATACTCGTACTTGGCGATACCGATATAAAATATAAGTGATAATGGATTAGGAAAAATCATTAGACAAATATTTTAAATCAGTTGTTGAAACCTAAAAATAACAACAATATTGGTAGCTCACTCGCTTAAGCCATACTAAAATTTTAATCCGGATTAAAAGTAATTTTAATCCGAAAATTAAATTAAAATTCCATATAATTCACATCCGCACTTAAATTAATTTTTTTTTTAAATCTAGTCTCGATGAATATTTACAATCGAATTTAAACTTCTTTTCGGAGTTTAGTTTAGGTTCTTAAACCCAGTTTAAAACTATAATTTTATATATGTAGGTATGTAATTAGGTATGTATGTATTCTCTTATTTTTCAAGGTTTTGTGATTTTTTTGTCGTACCAGATCAAACAACTATTTTAAATAATAATAAATTGATTAATTAAAAAAAGAAAGTGCAAATGGAAAACACTCGCGAAATACAGGAAAATTTGATATCTTCGTTAACCGTCATGAAAGACAGAGAACCGGTGGAACTGGAGATAACGAACCCAACATCCTCCTAAGCGAACTTTTCAGGTGTTTAGGGCATACGTCCACTATGATTTTTTAATTACATATTACTGACTAAAAAAAGATGGCTTTTTGGGACTGCATAAGATAGTTGAACATGAATTTGGTGGTAATGGTCATCAAAATGTTTACCGTTAGCTGATGTTGGTTTTGTTTAACTTATAAGATTTTTATTCTAGACTTTATAATTTTCTTTCTAAATAAATTTGAAATGTCACAAAACTGAAATTTAGACTTAACCATTTTGAAAGAGGATTAAAAAAACATAATCTGGATGAAACAAAAATAATCTGTATCAAAGAATTTAATCTAGATTAAAGCATTTTTACACGGATAGAAACATTTTAATATGGATTAAAACGTTTTAATATGGATTAAAACGTTTTAATATGGATTAAAACGTTTTAATATGGATCAAAACGTTTTAATCTGGATTAATGCTTTTTAATCTAGATTAACGTATTTTAGTTTGGCTTAAAAACATTTTAAACAGGAAATATTGACATTTTGATTTTGTAGGATTTTTTTTTTTGTATTTTGGAGTGGATATTATAGACAGCTGCATGCCCTGCAAAAAAAAAAAAAAAAAAACACTTTTAGAAGTCTCTGGCACTCTACTACCAAATTCATAGTCATCTTTGAATATGTAGGGCCTGTTTCTGTTATACAGGGTGCGTTCTATGTTCCAGGTCGATTTTATTTAGTTGTCATTTTTGTGTGAATGAAATTTCCCAGTTGGCATTTGACAGTCGGAGAGACTGGTCGGTAACATTTTTTTTATGGATCATCTAACGCAGCAACTTAGTGTGAAAATTATTAAAACATTTTATTTAAATAATTATTCCATTGTAAATATGCGGAGAGAATTACGTGACTTTTTTGTTGATCATGTGCCGAACAAGTCAACCATTCAGCGTATAATTATTGATTTCTGGCAACTCTGCTAGCCTTTATCTTTTTAGGTATGAACTACAAAGAGTTTGAACTGTGATAAAAATATGTTCACATTTTGTAGTTGCAAATTTTATCTCTTCCAACCTAAAGGAATCGAAATAAATTGATTTTGTTTCGTGATACTCCTCAGACCAGATGAATCAAACATATAGGTAACTTTAAGCATTTCGGCAAGGATCTTATGTGATCAGCAGGCAGCCACAATTTCTAATAAGTTACTCGATACATTATTATTGGCACACGGCCATTAGTCCACAAAAGAATAAAAATAGCTCTCTCTTGACCCACCTGAATAGGTCATAAATCTAAAAAATAATTTTTTGACATTTGACAAGTAGAAACTACGCCATTAATAAAAATGGAACATACACGCTTCAACAACGCATTGAAATTATTAAAATTCACTATAAAAATGGTGAAAATTTGGCAGAGACGGTTCGTAAAACTAAAACATTTTTGGGTCGTCGTGAAGCACCTTGTCGGACCGCAATACAGAAATTGGTGGAGAAATTCGAGCTGTTGGGACAAGTTAGTGATGTGAAGAATAAAACCCGTGCACGTCGCTCAAGAACAACTGAGAATATTGCTGTTGTAGCCCAAAGTGTTGAAGAAAACCCTGGTTTGTCCATTCCTCCTCGTTCTTTGGAATTAGGCATTCCACAAACGTCATTACACCGTATTTTGCATAAAGACTTGGGTCTTAAGGCTTATAAAGTTCAGTTAACACAAGAACTCAAGCCGGCTGATCATCAACAACGTCGTGTCTTTGCTGATTGGTTCCTTGAAATGCATGAAAATGATCCGGAATTTCATCGAAAAATCATCTTGACTGATGAGGCCCATTTCCACCTCGGAGGCTACGTCAACAAGCAAAACTGTCGCATCTGGCGCTCGGAAAACCCAAGAGTTATTGTTGAAAAGCCTCTCCATCCTCAACGCGTGACTGTTTGGTGCGGTTTATGGTCCGGCGGGGTCATTGGACCTTACTTTTTCGAAAATGAGGCTGGAGGAACAGTTACGGTCAATGGATTGCGCTATTGAGAGATGATTAATGATTTTTTATGGCCGGAATTGGATGGTATTGATCTGGACAACGTTTACTTTCAACAAGACGGCGCTACGTGCCACACAAGCAATGAAACCATCGATCTTTTACGGGAAAAGTTTCCGGACCGTGTTATCTCTCGAAGAGGTGATCACAATTGGCCACCGAGATCTTGTGATTTAACACCTTGCGACTTCTTCCTTTGGGGCCACGTGAAAGATAAGGTCTACGCCAACAGCCCAGCGTCGATCCAAGACCTCAAAGATGGAATTTGTGAGGCTATCGAGGACATAGGGCAGCCACTTTGCGATTTGGTTATGGAAAATTTCATGAAAAGGATATGGTCCTGTAAGCGTGGTCGTGGCGGCCATTTGGCTGATGTTGTGTTCCATTATTATCGGCATACCTTCCTCTTTATAATGAAATAAACATCCGATCATTTATCTCAAAAAATGCCATTTTTCTTTGAATATCAAAATAACACCTCTTATTAGAAAACCCTTTATAATTGGGTTTGTCATCATGATTCAATCTTGCGTTGTTCAGAACAAAATACGACTGTTTTGGGGCAATTTACTACACCAACAGATACATTTCAATATATCTAGATACCTACTAACGAACCTGTCTTTACAACTTTCATAAAATCTTCATTTTCATAATTTAGACATTGATATCACTGTTCCATAATCCAGTTTAAATTGTTATGCTGCAATCATCACCTTATTCAATATCGTATCATTTTGAAGAAATTTATTTTTTTGTTGTTGTAATCTATCCAAGGTTACGGGCTTCAAAATCACACATTTAAGTTAATGAAAACTAACATAACATATCCCAAACACAATTAAATATATATTCAAACATAATCATTTTAATAATAATCAAATTCCACACATCAATGGCATAAGCCTGAGAGGGCTTGATGTGCACAATGACGCTATGTCTAACAACGACGCCGACGTGTTAGAGATCGCGCACCCAAAAGAAAAAAAAAAAAAAATCATATGAACGGACAATCGGCCAGGTAGTAAGACATACCCACATGTCATCATATTTTTTCTCAAGTCTTTTTTCTCACAAAAATAAAAGAAAGCTTCAGCTGCTTATATAGTCTAAAACGTTGAGTTGCAATTTCAATATTATAAAAGATAACTCTTGCACTGACATTTTTTTAAAGAACTTAGTTTCATTTCAGATAGTGAAATAGCAGTGGCGTTTCGAGAATTATTTAGACGGGTGTGCGGTTCTAGAAAAAATTTCTGGGGTACTATTTAAGACATTATTGTTATAGGTAAAATTGACTGGAAAGCCATCAGATTTCTTTTTCAAATTAACAAATTTCCAAAAGCTTTTTGGGTCTAGCTTAAGAAAAATTTGCATAGTTTTGAGATAGTCAGTATATAGATTATTCGAGAGGGTTTTAAACTTATCAAAAAGGGAAATATTATACACATTTCTATCCTCAGGGGACATACTTTTTATGGAAATCTTCCAAGCTCTGTTTCTTTTGTTACGAAGAACCTTAAGTTCTTTTGTATACCAGGGATGGGAAAAGCTTGAATATTTTGAAATTTTTTGAGGAATTATGAAATTGATACAATTTTTCAATACTTGATAAAAGTATGAAATTGCAACGTCAATATCATCTGAAACTGGTATATTTTCAATACCAGAATTTTTTTTAAGTGCTCGGAAAGCTGCTGAAAATTCGCTTTCCGAAAGTCAAAGGAAAATGAACAGTCTTGTGAATTACTATTATCAAGTAAATGGCCACCCAAGTCAAGAAAAATGTCAAGGGGAGGATGGTGTTTATCTATGTTTGATACAGCAGAGGTAGATTTTACCACTACCGTATTAACAGCGTCCGAAGAAAAACCTAGATTGAGTAATCGATTATTACAATTTTTAATACAGCTTACTTGCTGTAAGTCCGTAGAGATAATATGGTCTAACAATTGTAGCTCATGTTGAGATGAGGTTAACGAAGCTTCAAAGTAAGACTCGTCCTCTGATATAGTCCAGTTAATATAAGGGAGATTAAAGTCGCCTAAGAGAATAATAGTAGGTACTATCAAAACTAGCAATACCAACAACATAGTCCAGAGCAAGCGAGAGCTCAGAAAAGACAGAAACCGCGCTTTTAGGAGGATTATAGACATTTAAAACAAACAAATCTTTTGATTGCAGAGATATTTTGATGCAAATAAGTTCTATTCTAAGATTAAGAGGGAATGATATAAGAATTGTACTGAAATGATTTCGAACAGCGATTAAGACACCACCTCCTACTAAAACCGAGTTATCGATATGACGATCTTTCCTAAAAACTTGGAACTCTTGATCAAATAGTTCCGTGTCCAAGATCGTTGCATTAAGCCAAGTTTCAGTAAAAGCGATAAAATCATATGGGAGAGCGGAAGAGTTTTTAAAAATATTAGAAGTTTTACTACGAAGGCCTCTTACATTTTGATAGTAGAGGGAGAACCTGCTAAGTTTTTTGAAATAAGATTACCAATGGTCTTGGCAGCAGCTCTTTGCCTAGACGGGACTGTAAATTCTTTTGCTAAAGTATTAGGCGGCCAAGTAGTATTACAAATTGAGTCGAATAAGGTGGGTGGGGCAATAATTTTGAAAGACGAAACGAAACTATTGGGTTTACTTATTTTGGTACATTTAATAGATGAAGTATTGGGAATTGAATTTAAGGCAACGAGATGTTTTAATATGTCTTCGGATAATGTTTCGGGTAAGAGACGAGAGATGAAAATTGAATTAAGTCAATTTTTTTTAGAAAATGTCTCCTTCTGACTAATTCAGTTTTCTAAAGAAATAGAAGAGATTTTAGCATCCAGTTTTTGGTATTTGACTAATAAAATTAATATAATCGTTGAGTACTAAAAACAAAAATATTACTAAATAACGTAAAATTTTGAACAAAATTAGTTTGAACAAATTTTTTTCAATTTCTTTTTTCAAAATTTTGAGTTTGAAAATTAATTTTTCAAAACCTATTCTCTAAAACAACTTTATTTAAAAACATAATAAAATAAGAGATGTCTGGCTTTACAAAGAGGTATATCAAGGCATTATGAGTGTAACCGTTGTTTTTTAATTATTTTGTTTCTGTTTTAAGCAGGTTTGCCAGTTTAGGGGTTTTCTCCCTAGATTTAGGGTTTTTTTTTGTCGTTGGGGGGGTAATCTAGGGGGACAAGATGTTTGGGGGGAAATCTGGGGGGATTCATTCAGAGATAAAAGGTTGAGGAATCGTATGGGTATTGATATTCTTCACATTCTGGATGTCAGAATTTTACACCAACATCAACACAAGAAATGCTGAAAATTTTCACAAATGAGAAGATGTATCAAACCGACCGACGGGTGACGCGAGAGCCAAAACGAAAATGACTTTAGGTCTGTTTCTTTACGTTTTGGGAAAAGTTTGGGAAAAAGTTCGAGAAAAAGTTTGTGCTCGAGCTTTTGATGTTGTTTTTGTAATTTTCGACCAGAAATAAAAAGAAAGGAAACGCATTTGGGATGTTTCTGATTGGCATTTACCATTTTGGGCTCTTTCAAAGGAACCAGGAGATGTATTTATCGTAATATTTGTTGCCATTGCTTCAATGAACGTCTTATTTAGAATAAATCAAATTTAAAATTAAAAGCTGTGAATAAAAATAAAAATTTGAAAAAAAATCTAGGGGTTTTTGTTGATAGAATGTGGTAATCTGGGGGGTTTCTAAATTTTTCTGGGGGAGATTTTTTTTTCATCTGGCAACACTGGTTTGAAGTAAATTTTTTTAGAAAATGACCCCTCCTGGCTAAACGGAGGGGAATAGACCCCGCTTCCAATAAAATCAATTTTTTCTTGTCTCCACCTAACTTACACGCTCTAGCTTTTTTTTACACCTTATGCGAATCACCATGTATAATTATGTGTACGTGTAACACAGTTAAAATACGCCTCATTCAATTTCTTTTCCATTCAGTGTATCGTCACTAACTCTTAACGAATTAAAAAAATCCAACGTTACCTCCCTGACTATTATGTAGTAGCCTAGGTCTTAAGTACTCTTCAAGCTTCCATCCATGGTTTAAATCCTCCCTCAATATCTTCATTTTTTGCTTCTCATCACTCAAATTAATCTTGTTTAGCTGGTGGCTATTTTTTTTTTTTGTTAATAACATGTTGCAAACTATCAATTTAAACAATTTTAAATGCCATAACCCTAACTATTGTAATCGTTGGCATGATAATGCGGTTTGCAGATCTATTTAGTCTGCAAAAGAGTGGTAGTGCATTTAAATTCACCTCATTGCAGAGGGAACCGAAGCAAAAGAAAAAAAAAAACCATCATCAAAAGCTTTTATTCATTCCTCCCTCCCAATTTCGGATGTTGGTGGTGTGGTGTCTCAAAGAAAGGTGTCTCTATCTGTATCTGCGAAGCGCCATAGTGATTGCAACTCTTCCGTCCATCCAAACGGACCATAGACCGTAACGGTGCAGTAGTATTGCCAAAGTTGGTATAGATACTTGATGGCTTTAGTCACCATCGCAGTTGCGGCTATTAACGTTGGGTTTTCTGCCATGGTCTGTCCGTCGTCGATCGTCGATCGTCGTCGCCTGTCTGATATAGGTGGTTCGTAGATTGAGTATCGAATCGAAAGTTTAGTACTTCACATAATGTGGTGCGGTGTAAATCGGTTGAAAGTGAAAAAGTTATAACTAATTCCAATAGCACTCACAAACATTCACACAAATGATGAAAATAAATTTTAATAATTGTGCAACAATAAAATAAAATAAATACCAATTTCTGAAGTTTTATATATAAATTGTATTCTCTCTTTTAAGTGGATTTACATTTGTACATAAATTGTATTTCAAATAAAAATAAAATAAAAATGAATATTAAGAAATTGCCAATAAATTGGAAAATACCAAGGATAACCTTTTAAGCTCAAAGGATTTCTCTAAGCTGATTTTAAAATTCTTGAAATCCAAGGTAAGTTGATGTTTTTTATTTATCACCGGATTCCTTCGAAATAGTTGCATCGTTTTCAATTTCTCTATGGAGCGTTAGCATTTTTTACATTAAACCAGATTGATTGAATTAGAAATTTTGTGTGTGCTTGCAACCAGTTTTGACTTTTATGCATTTGTCATTGCATCTCTTATAATGGAGTGACATTGATGGAAAAGCTGAATGTTTATTATGGTCTTGAAGGAAAAACAATCGATCTTGCATGACAGAAATTTTAGAGATGAAACACGAAGAAAATGTATAGGAAATCAATATGCACGCGATGCCACTCTAGCCTTCAAGTATAGCATAATCGTATATGCAATATATTTCGAATACAAGAAAGTTGTAAAAAATGATGTTTTGGGAACAATCTCATGCGACCATATTAGGGTGTAGACGAATTTTATTTCGTTTTCCCTTGGCTGTTGGGCAGAAACTCTTTGATGATTGCCAGAAAATTACAGTTTTTCTTCTTATCAGAGAGTGGATTTGGGTTTCAGAATCGAAACTAGAAGGCTTCTGGACGACCAATGGAAAACGCCGTTAATAATTTGCATTTCAAGCAGTGAGTTTGAGTATAAAAATGTTATGGTTAAAAAAGTTAATGGTTTTGCATCATTTTGGTTTGATTTTAACCATAATAGCTATCTTGTTTGTGATTTTGTGTCATTGAATTTAATCGAATTGAAGAACAACGCTTCTCGAATCTTAAGGAGGACGCCATTATCAGAGAAAGATTTGTCAGTGTCTGCTACTCAATCTCTTCCACCCTGCCAATAGGAAATAAAAAGCCCAAAATATACCTTGATGGTCCTTGATACCGTAAGAGTTATATTGCTCACATTGCACTTATAATAATCAAGAACTTTTCGTATACTACTTGTACTTGCAGCTTGGTACCGAGTACCGGTTCTAACAGACAGGTGTTTTTTTTTTTGGACGTATGGTTTTCAATCTGGCAATACTTTTTTCGGAATTGGTCTTTTTGACAGCTGTCACTTGATTTATGGTCAGTTTGGTTTGCCATTTCATAATTAATACACTTACTTCTGAGCAACGTTTGCAAATCGTGCAAATTTATTACCAAAATAATGGTTCGGTTCGAAACACGTATCGCGCACTTTTTTGTTCAGTTATGAAGCTCACTTTTGGTTAAATGGTTACGTTAATATGCAAAATTGTCGTATTTGGAGTGATCATAATCCACAAGCCATTGTTGAGACGCGCGCCGTTACATCCTCAAAAAGTCATTGTTTGGTGTGCTCTATGGGCAGAGGGAATCATTTGTCCATATTTCTTCAAAAATGAAACCGGCCATAATGTTACAGTCAATGGTTACAGATATGATTAATGACTTTTTCGTGCCTTAATTGGAGGATGTTGATGTGGACGACTTTTGGTTCCAACAAGACGGCGCGCTACATGCCATACAGATAACGAAACAATCAATTTATTGAAGGAAACTTTTGGTGAGCACATTATCTCGCGTTCTGGGCCTGTGGCGCGGCGCGGCGTGGCCTCCAATATGGTGCGATTTAACACCGCTGGACTATTTTTTGTGGGGTTATGTGAAGTAGCTTGTCTACGTATATAAGCCCAAGACGATTGAAGCCTTGGAAGAGAATATTCAGCGCGTTATTGCTGACATCCGGCCTCACTTGCTGCAAAAAGTGGTCGAAAATTGGGCCTCTCGGCTGGAATTTATTCGAGCCAGCCGTGGCGGCCACTTGCCCGAAATCATTTTAAAAACATATTGGCAAACCCTTGTCTTTATAATAAAGCTAAACTCTTGGCCGTAACAATAAATTATATGCGTTTTATTTTTTCTTGAAAACCACACGTCTAAAAAAAACACTTTTTACATACCTCTATTTCTATCTTTGAAAAAAAAAATATTCTGATTAGTTGACCGAAACATAAATTTTGGAGCAGGTTCATAAGTTCAGTAGACAAAAGTATAAATTTGTGGATTTATAACAGGTGGATCAAAAAACAATTTGTCAATTTTTGTTGTGTGAAATTATGACCCTTAATACTTATAACTTAAAAATATTTGTTTGCTTATTTTCAAATGAACGTTAAAAATTTATGGTTTTTCGTAAATATTTCGAAAAGGAAATTCATTTGGATATTAATGGAAACTACCCAAGATCCACTTGAAAAAAAAAAACGCCAGAAAAAATATTCTCACATATTTGTTTAAGGTTATAATATAAGATAAGACAGCTCGAGCAAAAATAAGTAACCTTAAACTAGTAGATAAAAAGTGTGCATATAAGTAATAATCCTAATTGCATCAAGCATCCTTCTTGCAGTCCGCCCAAATGCGAATTAAAACAAAAATCAGGATTAAAAAAAAAACCTCATTTATTGTGTTATGTTTTTGTGTTTTCAAGAATATGGTCACCTCACATAAATCTGACTTCACTGCAGTGGTTTTTTTTTTTTGTTTTAAGGCACTCTTTCAATTCATGTTGACAACTTTGAGAATCAAATTTTTCCAAATCACATCTGCTATTTACTTATCTAAGCAATTCGATTGAAAAGAAAGTAAACAATATCGCGTGACAGAATGAAATTAAATATTAAGGCCGAATTGAACGCATGGCATGATAAAATTATTGTTGCAGTGGCATAAATGTTCATTAAGGTGGTCCATTTTTTTGAATAAAAAAAATCATTTTTTAAAATAATACATATTGTAAAGAAAAAAACTAATACAATCGATTAAAAAAAAAAAGGATATGGTAACATTGCGTTTCTATTTTTAGTTACATATATCTTTAAAAATAGTATTGTTCGTCCTTCATATATGATTTTTGTTAATATTAACCTATAAACTACAGATGGTAGCTATAGTTGTTTGTCGCATCTTAATAACAAGCCTGTAGCTATAATTATTAAGGTCCTGAGAAGAGGTGAAGAAAAAAAACTAAAAAAAACAGGTAAATTGTGTGTTCTGTTAAAAGCCAATTGATGCCATCCAACTAGGAATTAAATACAAAAAAATTGTGTGAATGTCGGGACTCACGGTTTTCGCCTTGACGGTGGCGAGGGGGCTTACGTTTGACCCTCCAGCAATCCAGCTGCAGGGACATACAACTAAGAAAAACCAACAAAAAACACGGATGTTCATCCAACAAATAAAATGGAAAAAAGTTTACTAGAAAAGGAAATTGGAGTGGGGATATACACTCAAGTGTCGGCAGAAGTCACGGCTTTCGGCGAGGGCTTGGCTTCGCAAGAAGCTAAGTCGCCAGTGACAAAAAAATGAAGTAAACAAAGATACAAAGAAGCCCGACTTAACAATACAACCCAATGTGCTCAACCTCACAGCGGCTCTTCTTCCTGCTCTAGATAACTTGGTTATTGACGGTAGGGAGACCTTGGACGGACCTCCTTCTATAGGAAGTCAAACCGAGGATGAGTTGCTAGAAGAATCGAATCCAGAAGAGACTAAGCTGAAGCCTACTGGACCCCTCAAAGCTTCGAGGCAACGCAGTAACTACAGATCCTCTAAAAGATTCGTGAGTGATACGGAGAAAAAGGATCCAACTACTCTCAGTTCGAGAGACAAGGCCCTTTTGAAAAAGCATAGGAAGTTGGTGAGAAACTATGAACGTCTGTTGGCAATAACTACTACTGTACCCATTGTTTCCCCCCAACATTTGAACGCTAAAAAGCCAGACAGCGAAAGAGTAAATGCTGCCACATCTAAGTCTATCCTTAAAAAGATAGACCGTGAACAGGCTGGTTATAACCCTACTGCTCGTACTGGCTCAACTACGAAACTGGCGACCTCCAGTAAGAAACGGCAGACCAACGCTGCATCGAACCCGAAAAGGAACGAGGAAGCACAGGTAGGCAACTCTTCTGGAACGAAGCCAGGATCATCAAAAAGAATGAGATCAGAGGAGGCAAACACGACTGAAGGTTCGAAAAAGCTAAAAACCAACAGTTTTGACACCACCCCGATCGATCTGCAGATGGCCATAATAAGTCGAGACGACCCGGATTTGAAAATCACGGCTAAAAATTGGTTACTTGTAGAAAACGAAATCCTCAAATCCATGATGGCAATTTCTGAAAATGACAGTTCTGATGACTATATTTTCGATGGAGCTGGATGGCGGAAAGGAGTGAAAGTGGTATGTTGCGGGGACCAGAAATCCTGGGAGTTCCTCACTCACACAATCGCCAATATTGGCGAACTGTGGGAGGGCGCCTCTCTCGGGGTTCTTCCCGTCACAGCTCTACCACTTCGCCAGCAGGTTTAAATATGGATTCCCCCTTCTGCCACGCATGAGGACTTATCTATAATCAAACTGCTGGCGAAACAGAATAAAGAGTTTTTCATATTAGAATGGAAGCTCCTGACGTCCAGAAAGAGCAACAGCGGGGAAGGGAAGGACCTCTTGTTTGTAATATATAGACAGCACAGGTTGGTTCGTAAATGAACCAGTCTATGCAAGTCGCTAGTTGGAAGCATCTCTGCTTTATATATAAAGGGGATCACAATGGACCAATAGGCCCCCGTGTACGCTACAGCCTTCGGGTTGTGCACGCCCCTCCTTACCTAACCTAAGATGGGACATAAATGTTCGTCCGAGTGCCGAAGTTTTGTTATTGAAAGTAAACCCATTAACACAATGAAAACTATCGTAACATTAACGTGTGACACGTAATGTGTGACACGGAACGTATTAAACGTAAGGCTCAATTTTTTTAGTTTAAGTTTACCCTACCACCGGCATAGATTTTTACACACAAAAAAAAAAAACGAATAAATAACACCCTAATGTACCTACATACATACATATAATGAACTATACAGTCGCAGGTTCTTCATTATTCTTTCCTGGTTAGTAATAAATAATAATTTATCATTTGTTTAAACTCATTTTGAGCTCTAATCCGTTGAAAAATAATATTTGTTGAACTCGGCCTTATTTGGAACAAGAGGTGCTCCTACACCTGATGATATTTTTACTATGATGATGTATCGTTGGGTAAGGCGGGTTATAGAATTACATCACGTTTTATTGTTGCGCGATAGATACAAAGTATTGGCGGTTTTTTGTTGTTGTGATTTTATACATTCCATAGTTAATTCGTATTATGTATTCAATCATCGTCATTATGAGGTATAACTTTAGGTGGTCAGAAGCAACGGGAAGTTAAAGCCTTTTGTTTTAATGAAAAAAGATTTTGTTAAATCTCGTTTATTGTGTGTTCGAAAAGCCGGTGTAACTGTTGTTTGAATTATGGCTGATTTCTATACCAACTGAAGTTATGCTAACGGAACGCTGACATAATTATTTTTTGACCACGAAAACAATTACACAAAATTAAACAGTTGCATCAAGTTAGCAGGACACTTTTCATAATTTAGAATAAAAAGTTTGTAGTAATAAGCTGCTATTTAGTTGCTAATTAGTTACGAAAAAAAAAAATTAATCGCTCTTTTGGATTCTAGGAAATTGGGTGTCCTGCTAAGTTGACGTCAAGTAGGACACCCAATTTTTCGGAATCCGAAAGTGCGATTAATTTTTTTTTTTTTTTTGGTAAATCATTAGCAATTAAATAGCAGCTAATTACTACATACTTTTTATTCTGAATTATAAAAAAGTGTCCTGCTAACTTGATGCACCTAAAATAAACTCAAAAAAAAAAAAAACGATATGAATTGCGAAATTCAATATTATTGTAAATTTTTGTTTTGTTAATATGGGCACGTTCAATCACAAAATCTGAAAATTCAAATCTGAATTTATTTTGTTGAACGCACAAAAAATCTGAATTTTCAGTTCAAAGTTGTTGTGTCAAATGCTAGCATTTACCTAAAGTATTTACATTAAAACGAAATAAAAT
This sequence comes from Leucozona laternaria, assembly GCA_932273885.2. Taxonomy (NCBI): domain Eukaryota; kingdom Metazoa; phylum Arthropoda; class Insecta; order Diptera; family Syrphidae; genus Leucozona; species Leucozona laternaria. The sequence continues at coordinate 46,569,560 of OW026367.1, forward strand.
AGAACTTAAATTATATTCTTAAACTAAAAATCAAGCTTCAGTAGTTCTGTTGATTCTGTTAACTAAATAATCAGCAACAAAATTAACAAGACTATGCAAAGTTCAATGAAAAAATAATTCCACAATATAATGCGATGGAGAGTTCTGGGAACATTTTTCTAAGAATAGTCAATCCTTTTTAAGATCTTTTATATAAAAAAAAGTATTAAATTGTTCGTGACGAAAATTAATCATCGCAAATGAACCACCAACTTGAGGGAAAATCATAAAGTTCAACTTCTATGTATAGTACTTCCACATTTCGCCCACCACAATCACTTTATTCTGAATTTTCAGATGAGAATTTTCTTCTGAAAATTCAGATGAAACGTAACTAACCCGGAGGCCACACGAGCAAATACTGGCAAGCAAAAAATGAATTTTTTTTCGGATGTTTAGAGGTTTTTTAATCCATTGACATCGTAGACGTCCTTCAATGGAATCTGAAAGTTTTGTGCTTGACAGATAGGGAACAAATTATATTTGATCGTATAGAGAATATTTCGTTCCAAATGTCAACCGATTGCCCTGAAAATGCATTCTTCCGGAGCAGAAAATATAATGGAAAAAAATTCGGATTTTTAGAGGTTTTTTAATCCATTGACATCATAGACATCCTTCAATGGAGTTTGAAAGTTTTGTGCTTTACAGACGGATTTTGACTGTACAACTGTATTTTGACGTATGTAGTTTTTTTTGGTACATGAATTTTAGTTAAAGTTATTCCCTCTTTTGTTTCGTTGTCCATAATTTCAATTATTAAAGTTTGTTCACCATTTTTGCATTTTTCTTTAATATTCATTCCAAGTGTATTTTGATTTTTTTTTTTCAATCCATTTTGTTTGAAAGATCAACCAAAGTTATGTACTATAGTAGAAAAAAGAACGATCCACTTGCCAGCAACTTGCTTGGCAAGTGGAGTGCCACCTACGTCACAGCCAGTACACAGATACGAATTTGGCAGGCAATGTATGAACCCAACTTGCTTGCCAGTACTTGCCCGTGTGGCCTCAGGGTAAAAGTCACTAAAAGTCATATAAATTTTTATGACAGCTGGATAATCAGAAGCTAAAAAAATTCAAATGTAAAACGTAATGCGTTGAACGCGCCCAATTATAGTTTTCATTGATCAGAGAAGGTTATATTGTACGTAATCCTCAAAAACTACAATAACAATCGCACAAAATCTCCACAAAAACATTATCCCTGTGTTCTTATGTCAAAACAAATATACATGCCTTCTGACACCCTATGATTTCTTTGATAAATCTTAATTTGTAAGAAAAAATTTAAAAACTCGTAGGAGTGATTTTAAATTTTATTGATTTTTTATATTTAAAATTTTGTAAACATTTTTAAGTGAAAAAAAAAAAATTGGTACGCCAATTTTAATTATTTAATAATGTGGAGTTAAAAATTGTCCAAATATCGAATTTTCAAAAATAAATGATTTTGAAAGTTTTTTTTTATATGTAATAATATTTAAACTTACAGCAAGCTTCTGTAAGAAAATTATTTTTTTATCGGTTAATCAGATAATGAGATAGTCAAAAATAAAAAGAAAAAAAAAAGACGTTCTATGAGAGGTACCTACTGTTAATAATACAAAGTCAAATGTAAAATTTAATAATTCTAAATTTTAATACTAATTTCGACACATACAAAAACATTTAACAATATTGTAGGAGTCGTTTTTGAGCGAAAAAAAAAATGTTTTTTTATACACCTATTTAAATAATTTTTATTTAAAATCTTCTAGATAATGTTAAAACGTGATTTTTGCCAAGTTTGATAAAAATCGACCGAGTCGTTTTTGAAATATTTTTTTTTGGAAAATTTTGGTAAGCAATATTATTGTAAATGGATCCACCATTCTTTACAAAAAAAAAAATGATGAAAATCAGTTCACCTGATTTCGAGAAAAGCAAACAAAAAAAAAATGGTTCTTTAGGAGGTGCCATTAATAAATCATTTTTGGACCGATTTTTATTTCAAAACGGCAGTTGGTAGCTATTAAAATGTATAGATTTTTGTGTTTTTAATCTGTTGAGCCGATTTTTAGAAAAATATGATTTTCATTGTGGCTAAAAAATTTTGTATGACAGTTAGGTAGAAGGGTTGCAAAAGTTTAATTCACTTTTTAGCTTAGGCTTGGCTTTAATTCACAAGCTAGCGACTCACTTATTAATTGAAAACAAAAAAAAAACATTTAATTCATTACCTATAGTTGCTGAATTGGAAATTCGTAACCTTTTTTTAGTACATAATTATAAACGAAAGTAGGTTTGAAGCTATTGAAGAATTTTGAGGGAATTGCCGTTTGTAACCAAATTAAATAAAAACCATTATTAATAAAATTTGTTTGAAGAGCACCCATTAGCTTATGAATTAATTTTTTTTCTAATTTCTAAGTCACTAACTAGGTTATGAATTAAAAGTCATCTAGTAGCTTAACGACATAATTACGGCTATTCTGATATTCGGTGCAATTTGAAAACGGAAACGAAAATTGAATCCGTGCGGATTGAAAACGATTGCTCTCAGTTCCAGTCGGATTTACTTTTAAGTTTTACCAACATGATCAACAAAAAATGTTCGAAATCAGCTGTTCTGTATGTATGCATGAGCTGTCAAAACGAAATTGTAATCCGCCAACAAAAGGATATCCGGATTTAAAACGTCAATTTGGCGGTTTGTAGATCCGTTCGTTTTGCCGAATCCGAAAAATGTTTTCGAATACGGAATTCGGAACAGCGAAAATTCGAAAACGTGAGGATTTAGAAGTCGAATGGAAATTAGAACAGCCGTGTATTTCTTCTAATTAAAAAATTCGCAACCCTGGTATCTACTAGGTACCGTTATTTTAGGTCCAAAAAATATGAACAAAAAACTGTTGTTGAAAATTGACACATCCGTTTTTGCAAGACCCGCACTTTGTTCGTCGTCTTCCCTATCATCGTAATGTCAAGTTTGAGCAAAATTTCGAGTTCGATTTTTTTTTACGAATTCATAATTTCTCATATACCTATACGTATGTACATATGTATATGTAAGGATATATCGCAAGTAAAAAATAAATTTTTCGGCACCACAACTCGTGGAGAAGCAGGACCTAGTGATGACTTACAACTCTCCAATATTCTTCTGTCCGTGTTGTTTTTTGGGAGAAATCGAGGCGACCTAAAATTTTCTGCCGAATTCGAACGGCTAAGGTAAGCGGCACATATTCATGACAAGAGATACTTTTGGAGGACTTGTCACTTCCCCTCAAGATGCATTTTTAATTTATTGAGGCAAACAAGGCTGGGAATCGAAGCCAGCATCAATTTATTCAAATTAAACATATTTTGTTGACTCGTACAAAAAAAATATAATTTAAAGTTGAATGTAAAAAACATAAGGTTCTATTGGAAGGCACTCTAAGTAACGACTAAGGTCCAATTTTCCAGTGCGAGATTAATGTTAAAACCGAGTTAACTCATCAAATTTTGTGAATTAACTCAGGATTAGCTGAACAGATGTTTTTTTATGTTTTATCCACCGAGCTCTAGTTTAACTCACCACTGAAAAACTGGGCCAAAGTAATAAAGGGGTTTCCAATAAGAGGTGTTATTTTGATATTCAAAGAAAAATGGCATTTTTTGAGATAAATGATCAGATGTTTATTTCATTATAAAAAGGAAGGTATGCCGTTAATAATGGAACACAACATCAGCCAAATGGCCGCCACGACCACGCTTACAGGACCATATCCTTTCTATGAAATTTTCCATAACCAAATCGCAAAGTGGCTGCCCTATGTCCTCGATAGCCTCACGAATTCCATCTTTGAGGTCTTGAATCGACGCTGGGCTGTTGGCGTAGACCTTATCTTTCACGTGGCCCCAAAGGAAGAAGTCGCAAGGTGTTAAATCACAAGATCTCGGTGGCCAATTGTGATCACCTCTTCGAGAGATAACACGGTCCGGAAACTTTTCCCGTAAAAGATCGATGGTTTCATTGCTTGTGTGGCACGTAGCGCCGTCTTGTTGAAAGTTAACGTTGTCCAGATCAATACCATCCAATTCCGGCCATAAAAAATCATTAATCATCCCTCGATAGCGCAATCCATTGACCGTAACTGTAACTCCAGCCTCATTTTCGAAAATGTAAGGTCCAATGACCCCGCCGGACCATAAACCGCACCAAACAGTCACGCGTTGAGGATGGAGAGGCTTTTCAACAACAACTCTTGGGTTTTCCGAGCCCCAGATGCGACAGTTTTGCTTGTTGACGTTGACGTAGTCTCCGAGGTGGAAATGGGCCTCATCAGTCAAGATGATTTTTCGATGAAATTCCGGATCATTTTCATGCATTTCAAGGACCCAATCAGCAAAGACACGACGTTGTTGATGATCAGCCGGCTTGAGTTCTTGTGTTAAGTGAACTTTATAAGCCTTAAGACCCAAATCTTTATGCAAAATACGGTGTAATGACGTTTGTGGAATGCCTAATTCCAAAGAACGACGAGGAATGGACAAACCTGGGTTTTCCTCAACACTTTGGGCTACAACAGCAATATTCTCAGTTGTTCTTGAACGACGTGCACGGGTTTTATTCTTCACATCACTAACTTGTCCCAACAGCTCGAATTTGTCCACCAATTTCTGTATTGCGGTCCGACAAGGTGCTTCACGACGACCCAAAAATGTTTTAGTTTTACGAACCGTCTCTGCCAAATTTTCACCATTTTTATAGTGAATTTTAATAACTCCAATGCGTTGTTGAAGCGTGTATCGTTCCATTTTTATTAATGGCGTAGTTTCTACTTGTCAAATGTCAAAAAATGACAGCTTCAAAAGTGACAGCTACCGAAATAGCGGGCTATTTATATGTATTATATGTGGAGAAAATAATAAAACCAACTTGGTCCTATACGAACTAATTCTCAAAGGAGTTAACTCCCACTAGCCGAAATAAACTGACTCCAACCAAATTTGTTAGTGGGACTTAGTTCATAAATTTGGGAGTACAGTTTGGACTAAGTTCCAATATTGGAAGTTAGTTATTTTACATTGAGCCAAGTCTCAATTTTTCGTGGGAGTTGGTTCATTGGGAGTTAACTCTTTTGGGAGTAAGTTTATTAGGAGTTATCTCTTTTGGAAAAGAAAATATTCCTTAGACACGGATTAGTTTTGAAATGCGACTGAGAGATGCGTGGCAGGAATTGTTTAAAAAATATTTGGAACCAGTCTGCGGTATACATACACAAACATTGAAATTTGGAAATAACCCCCTAATAAAAATTACATTTTGCATAAAAAAATAGTTTTTAATTTTGGTTTTGTCTAAATTCTTCCATTGTCTTTGCTCTATTCAGACAAAAGAAATGATATACAAGTTCAATGCCCCGTTTACAGTTCACTATACCCACAATCTGAGAAGGCCCGTGTAACATTATGTATAATTGTACATACATGCATGCATACATACATACATCTGTATAAATTCGTTTACTTTATTCCAACAAAGGTTGGTTTTTCCCTTTCAACTCAGCATAAAGCCACATTTGTTGTGAGCTCCTAGTTTAATAGATGTGTTTTCCCACTTGATACTTCTGTATAATCCGATCCACAATAGCTCAACGCCAACATACATCCATACCTATACAGTAAATCTTATCATTGCACGCGGGGTCTAACAGTTGCATTGGTATTAACTATAACTAGATACGTATACACAGGGTGAAGATTTTTATTATAAGCTTAGCTTCAGTCTAATGCAGTCAGGTATATATATTCTCCTATTGCATACGAGTATATACATACATAAATATAGTTTTGTATCTGAGCCAGTGAAAGTAGTAACAATCCAAGAAGTTACCTAATCCAAATTGACATGGCAGATATAAAATGTTGGTAAAATGCAACAAAAAGAAGTAACATTGCAGTGCAATGGACACCAGTGAACTATAACTAACTAAGAGTATCTATTTGTATATATGCAGAAGTGAAACGAATTTGAAAGTCAAAATGATCATTATCTCGCAGCCATCAGGCAGGACCTTGAATGGTTTTTTTTTATTATTATTATTGTTGTTTTTGTAATAGATATAAATTTTATTGTTAATTTATTGCTGGATATATTGCGAAAATTGCAACTGCAATGGAAAACATTATTTCGCTTCAATTATATCTCCAGTTAACAAAGGAGCAAGCACTATGATTATTTATGAAGAAACAAGCTATTTTTTCTAGGCCTTAATTCCATGATATTTGTAGCAAGCAAACTTAAGACAGGTATGTAGATTTTTTTAAGTTCTGTTGATTGCGGAAGAACTTCTGGTTAAGGGCCAAACTTTTAAAATTTTTGAAGACCTTCTAAACCTATTTCAAGGGCTTGTTAATTGCCTACGTTAGAAAAACCATTATTTGCTTCCAAATTTATAAAAAAAAATATTATCACTCTTCATACTCCTTTAAGGCTTAACTATTTATATTTGATTGTTTAATGGTTAGTGCATTGGACCATCGACCCAGACGTCTGAGGTTCGAATTCAGCCTTTTCCACTTAAAAGTTATTTTTCAGGGGTACTGCCTCTTACAAAGAAGCGATAAATACTCCAAGAGTATCTCTTGTCGTGATAAAGTGTCTTTCGTAAAGGGTGTTTTTTTTTTTAGAGGTATAGAACTTTAAGTTGGCAACACTATTTTAACTGGCGGCCATTTTGTCAGCTGTCAAGGGATTTATTTTTAGTTTGGTTTGGCATTTCAAGATTTCAACATGAATAGACTGACGCCTGAACAACGTTTCGAAATTTTGCCCAAATGGGCCCAAAACAAGATTGCCGTTGATCTCAATTTTCATAAGCGAATTTTTTGTTTAGCGATGAAGCTCACTTTTGTTGGAATGGGTACGTCAATTACCAAAACTGCACTATTTGGAGTGATGATAATCCTCAAGTGCATGTTGAGACACCGTTACATCCACACAAACTGACTGTTTGGTGTACTTTATGGTTTGGTGGAATAATTGGTCCGTACTTCTTTAAAAACGACACTGGCCAGAACGTTACAGTCAATGGTGCGACCGCTATAGAGTCATGATTACTGACTTTTTCATCAATTGATGAACTTCATGATGTGCAGGAGCTGTGGTTTCAACAAGACGACGGCGCAACATGTCACACAGCTCGTGCCACAATTGATTTATTGATGGAAACGTTTAGGTAAGCGCATAGTTTCACGTTACGGATCCGTGAATTGGCCTCCAAGGTCGTGCAATTAAACGCCGCTTGACTATTTTCTGTAGGGATATGTGAAATCGCTAGTCTATGCCGATAAGCCCGAAACGATTGACCACTTGGAGGACAACATTCGCCGCGTTATTGGCGATATACGGCCACAAATGTTGGAAAAAGTCATAGAAAATTAGACCTCCAGATTAGACTACGTCCGAGGAGCCAGCCGTGGCGGTCATATGCCAGAAATCATTTATAAATTATAATGCCAGAAGATTATCTTTCAAATAAAGTGAATTTCATGTGAATTTAAATAAATCGTCTTTGTTTAAGATATTTCCTTTCAAAGTTCACAACACACTTTATTTATTTTGTAATCGTTGTTCAGAGAAAAAACATCGATTTTTAGATAAATTACATCTAAAAATCGATGTTTTTTCTCTGAACAACGATTTTTGCTAAGATCGATAATCATTATCGCTCATCTCTACTCATTTGTCAAATCATAAACGTCAATGTTCAACCGGAAAAAGTCTTGAAATTTCCATTCCTGCTGTCGTTACTACAATTCCCTTACCATATCTGTCAAAAAGTCGAAAGACGAAACAACCGAAAAAAAGGAATCGTGTAATCAGGCTCTATAACAACAGCACACACACAGGAAACTCCACTTGATGTCACGCCATTAATTTCATTCATTAATTTATCATTTTTTCTTCATTAATTTATTTCTATACTTATTTGCCCATTTTAAAAAAATGCTCGAATGTTTTAAATTAAGCAATAGTTTAAGTGTTTAATGTTTATCTTATTGTTGCTGACCGCATTCCATTTATCTCAAATGCAACAACTACACTCATACGTGCAAATCTGCGACACACGTAGTGCCAATTTAAATAAATTAATCTACACTTGAACTTTTTTCTTTGTATAGGTAAATCATTCAATAGTACATATTTCTGAAAATAGTTTCATTTAATTCAAATATTGAGGATGATTAATTTATTTATTACAAAAATAATACACGATGTACAGCACATAATAAATTACCCGGCCCCTCCCCGAAAACACTCATTCTGTGCGCGGTGCTGACATATGTAGATGAACCTACCTAACGCAACTAGTTAATCATAAACCCATTGTATCATTCAACACGAAAGCATTAAAATGCCAGATATCACGTTTCATTGATGACCTGTGTATGGTGTAGTTGTCAACTAAATCAGAGGTTCACACCATCACAAAACATCATCATCATGGGTGATGTCTGGTGTGATACAAAAAGTAGCTTTTTTTTTTTTTTGTTTAATGAATTTTGACAACACAAGACATAACAGTATTTTAGACATAGATACATTTAATAACAAAATAAACCGACATTTTAAATACTATTCACGTGTCTGCCATGTTAACGTCTTTATTTAAATAAATAAACGATCAAACCAATGAATAATCCGTTTTTTACGAACTTTAGGTTTTTTTTTTTTTTTGATTTTTCAGTCCCTCTTTGGTATTATGCAATTTTAGTATAAACGTAACTTTATGAACAAGATTATAAATAAATGAATTTAAAACCTCTAAGGCTTGGCTCAATTAAAATACTTGTCCCATTTAAAAAGAAAATATTTTCATAAACAAAAATTATTTTGATTAAGCATTTTTCTTGTGAAATTTTCAGTTCTTTCAAAAAATATTGAGAGAGAGTGGTGTGGTTTAGTTGGTGTACGTGTTCGCGTTGCTTCGAAAAATTTTAAGAAAACAGTCGACTACGCTTAAATGAATCTTTCGGTTAGCTTTTTAGTGAAATTTTTCGGTTAGCTGCAACAAGAAATTTATCACGGTTGTTTTTGTCAGGGCTTTTTCCCACAAATTAGTACGGATAAATGCACTCCACTTATTTGAAAACTCCCTTTAATTGAAACATTTATCTTTTCTCCAAATATTTATTTTGTTCTGAAACAACTCCGCTTAAGTGAAACACTGAACGCATCCAAACATTTTTGAAGTTTTTACACACCTAAAAAATGACATTTTAAGTGTCATTCAATTCAACTGTCACAATTAATAAAAGTTGTTTTATTTGTTGTTCGAGGTTTCTATCTTTGGAAATATTTCACATCACATCGTTTAAAGGGGAAATAAAGTTGCAGTTATACGAAGTTTGGTTAAGTAGAACAACGTTGCATATTTCCGATGTTCGTTTATATGAAAACTTCGCTTTATTGCAACAAATTTTCTGCATTGTTTTGTGTTGCAAATTATCGGTGTCGACTGTATATTGTTTACCTAAATATTAACATATCGAAATAGTGTTCAATCACAATTTAATAAAAATGGAGCAATTCTTGCAGTTTTTTTTTTTTTAATTTAATTAGTTTGAGCTTTGAGGGTCGACAGACAAACAGAATCTTGTAGTGCCCCCATGTTTGATTGTTATTTCGCGTTTGATTTTTTTGCGGATTCTTCAAATGCCCTTATTAAACCTTCTACATTTTTATCGCACGCAAGTAAAAACAGTCAAACTGAGAAAAATTGAGTGGAATAGAAATTGAGTAGAATAGAAATTGAGTGGAATAGAAATTGAGTGGAATAGAAATTGAGTGGAATAGAAATTGAGTGAAATTGCGATAGAGACTTACATGTGAGTAAGAGAAAATGTAAACACTCCGAAATGATAATGAAATAGAACCAACGACCAGTGATTGGGAGTTGCGATTAAATCGAATTCATATAAATAAAGGGTGTTTTTTGTTAGAGGTATAGCACCTTGAAATGGAACAAAACAAAAATGATTTTTTTAAATTGACATTAAATTTACTTTATTCGAAACATAATCTTCTGGCATTATAATTTAAATATGATTTCTGGCATATGACCGCCACGGCTGGCTCGGACGTAGTCTAATCTGGAGGTCCAATTTTCGTTGACTTTTTCCAACATTTGTAGCCGTATATCGGCAATAACACGGCGAATGTTGTCCCCTTATTGGTCAATCGTTTCGGGCTTATCAGAAAATAGTCAAGCGGCGTTAAATCGCACGATCTTGGAGGTCCGTAACTTGAAACTATGAGCTTACTAAACGTTTCCTTCAATAAATCAATTGTGGCACGAGCTGTGTGACATGTTGCGCCGTCGTCTTGTTGAAACCACAGCTCCTGCACATCATGAAGTTCATCAATTGATGAAAAAGTCAGTAATCATGGCTCTATAGCGGTCGCACCATTGACTGTAACGTTCTGGCAAGAACGGACCAATTATTCCACCGAACCATAAATCACACCAAACAGTCAATTTTTGTGGATGTAACGGTGTCTCAACATACACTTGAAAATTATCATCACTCCAAATACGACAATTTTGTTTATTGACGTATCCATTCAACCAAAAATGAGCTTCATCGCTAAACAAAATTCACTTATTAAAATAGAGGTCAACGGCAAAATGGCCGCTAGTAAAAATAGTTTTGCTAACTTTAAGTTCTATAACTCTGAAATGAAAACACCCGTTATATCTCAGAAACTATGTAATTTCTCTTGAAAAATTAGTGCAACACTTTTATTCGTAGGAGTAAAATATTTCAAAAAAAAAACTGCCGCAACGTTATAATAGCAGTTTTTTACACTCCTCATTACACCACCTTACCGCTAGACGAGTAATGTGAAGTTAGCCTAATAATTTTTACCTAGACCAATGGGACGACAACAAGAATTTTCATTTTTTTGCATTTCTATTCTGGATTTTGCAAATCATGTACTGCGATTACACTTTAGAACCGTTTTGCGATTAAATTTGAAAAGAACAAAACTCTTGTATGGCAGCTACCAGATCTAGATGAGCTTAAACAAAAATTCGAGTTTTCCCTCTACGGCATAACACAAACATGCGGACGGTTGGACAAAACCCACCTTTTGGGACTTCTCGATCATCGTAGTGTTAGTTTTGATTATAACCTCGTCATTTTTGTTTCCCCAAAAGCAATATTTAACCCTATAGATCAAGTAAAAATTTGAAAAAATCGGTATACTTTTCAAAAAAAAATGTCGGAAAAATTGCAAAATTCAAAGTTGTGAGAATTTTTTTTATTTTTAGTAAAATACTCGTATGCACAACGCACTTGTACTTTGCAGATACCTAATTATTTTTTTGCAAAATGCAAAGTGAAAAGTGTTAGGTGACAGGGCCTTCGTTGATATTTGAGACAGTGTGGCTGATATACACATATGTATATAATGTGTAGATATAGACTTAAATAATTAATGCATAGATTCATTTTCTGTCTCTAAAAACAGACGTGTCAGTTTGACATAATTCGTGATTCTCTTGCATTTCACCTGCCGAACCGAATCAACAAAATTATATATTAATCTATTCAAAAGAAGAAAACACGCCTCAACTTATGTTTTTTTTTTTTTTTTTTTTTTTGACATCGTCAAAGCCTTCAGAACAAAGCGCGCAATTCAATTCACAAAGAATGCAATAAATCAAAGTACTATAGCTAACATAAATTTCCTCATAATTTTGATTAAAATAGCAGTAATACCCTCAATGTATACCTTATTAATAAACATAAAACCGTTAGTTGCATATTACGCAACAATTTGGCCAGACACAATGTTTACACCGAAAAACTCCTCTTCCGCATGGACAAATAACTTTACATAAAATCATAGGAAGACAAAAAAAAAAAAAAAAAACAGTTTGCATTGTGTGTTGTTTTTTTTTTTAGGTTTTTTTCATGGAACAATAAAACTGTAAGTTGTAATTAAAATTCCTTTCGCGCCTATAAATAAAAATAATTTTGTGTATTTTTGTGGTTATATCGCATTAATTTCTTGCAATTTGGTTGATTTTTATGCCAAGCATATTTTTTTTAGTTTAACAATACATTTCTCACATCGCTTTCGTTCAGAGCGTTTGTTTAGTGAAATAGCAACTAGTAATTAAATTACATGCATTGAATAATTGATTATTTTTTTTTTTACTTAAAAAAATCAGTCTTTGCCAAATTGTCTATTGTAAGCCAGTTTTTTTTTGTATACTCATGAGTTAGTCATCTTCTTATTTTATATTTATGTTTAATTTGTTTTGCGTTAAAAATGAAAATTATTTGATATGCCGATACTGAAAAATAAAACATGGTCATAGCAAACTTCTTCTTCAGATTAAACCGTTTTATTTTTCATAGCTCAATTTCTCAATAACGGCCTACTAACATAAATGGACATCTACATTTTGCGAACTTCAGTTTATTTAAAGAAACATTTCACACGTCATCTGTATCTGCAAACGGCTTTTTACACTAATCTTCTATATGATTCATTCTATTTTAAGAGCATTTAAATGTACAATCATCAATTAACTTTGAACTTTAAAGTCTTTTTGTTCAGATTTTAACACATTAAGATGTGAAAGCGCAATAAGAAATAGTTCAACCTTATACATACTAGCAATCAATCAAATAACTAATTGACATTTGATTTTTCTTTGCACTGATTACCAACTGTAAAACTGACCGTTATGGATGTTTGAGATTTGGCATATTACTCTTGAACTCAAATCAGGTGATTTGACGACGAGCCACTAAAATGTTTTCTATTAAGTTCACTTTAAGTTCGTTGCTCAACTCTTTCGTTTTCATTTTTTTTCTGTCTCTATTATATTATATTTAAAAATTTGGTATCAATAGATACAATGGTAGTTGTGTTTCTTGATACAATTCAAAATATTTATCTGAAAATGGAGAACAATATTTTTATCAAATACGAGACGAGAACTGGCTCATCCTGCCTTATTGATGTTGGGCCAAATGGAGAAAAGGTGTGGTATATTGGGCCAAGGGCTGAAAAGTTGAAATATTGGCTTACCAAAAAATAAAAAAAATACTTTTTTAAAAAGATTCAATTCAATTAAAAGATTCGTATTAAAAATTAAGTGTTCAAGGTTAAAGTGGGAAATAAATAAATTTATTTAATTAAATACAACATAATATAAATAAATATTTTGAATATAAAATAAGAATTTTGCAACTATATTGCAGTCACAAAATCTCTCTCCTTATATGTTAAACGAATTGTTGGCTTATAAATCGAGTACGAAAAAAAAAGTAAGATACCGAATGTACAACAACCAGCCTGTGTGTAGCTTATAAAAATGCTAGTTGATTCAAATGCAATGGTCAAACAATGACTTCGGTAACGCAATGTGTAGTGCGTATGGCTCTGAAGATCCTTGGTACTAGGTTCAACTCTCAGCTGGGCAAAAAGTTTTTTTTTTAAGTTAAAATTGAACGTAAACAGACTAAGCACCACTAAAAGGAGTCTGATGATCGGCCTGGCAGCCGTGAAAAAGCTATAACTCGAGCCTATAATGACTTGGTGGTAGCTCACTCAGGTGGTTGTTGTTTCATTCAAAATCTTCAAATTTTGTTTAGGTTTTCACTTTCAACTGAAAAGAATCTTCAAATTACCTTTAATAGGTGTCTGCATATAAAACAAAATTTTCCGGCAAAAAATACATCTTTCATTAATATTGCGATTAATTAGAAGAAACAAATATTTATAAACAAAACAACGTCAGTGACCCAGCAAGCGGGCACCTATCATGTGTTTTTAAAGGGTCATTCATTTTTCGGTTTCGAAAGTAAAGCTAAATAAAACACACACGGCAAGATTTTTGACAAAAATGTAATTTCATTATAAAGTATGGAATTTGGCATTAAGTGTGAAAAAACAATATCATTCAAATGGCCGCCTCGGGAAGATGTGCAGCATGTGATTCTTTTGAGGTAATTTTAAACCACTTTTTCGCACATTTCGGGCACATTTTTAATGCGTCTAGAGTTCGGGGATTATTCGCGTAAGCACGGTCTTTTGCGTAGCCCCGCAGAAAAAAAAGTGTTTGAAATAATCGATTATAACATCTTTACCTGAAAGATTGTCAAAGGAAAATGGCTCTCTGTAATTAATCAAGCCATATACCTTTTATTTTGGCTCCGATTTACCACGGGCACTGTGATAATTCAATGTTGTTCAATGCAATGCATCATTGCAATATTTCAATCACAAAAATCTTTAAAGAACAGACATTAAAACTGGAACATTATATTAATAATTTATAGTTTATAAAAACTTTTTCTTAATCATTCAAAACAATCCTAGAGTTCCCAAACATAAACATACCTACATATCAACTTAAAGTTCGTTTCTCAACTCTTTCGTTTACTTTTGGCAGAAAACTGAATTTCGTGTTGTTTTTTTTTTCAGTGTGTTTTAGATTAAATGTTTTACAAGACTTAATTTGTATTACAAATTCAATCTCATTTAAAAAGGGCTTGTGATGCTTGACCTTTCGATTTCAAATGCAAAGCTTTAATCAAACTTTCAAAAAGAGATTAAAGTTTTTTTTTTTCATCACATAGATTTAGAAAGCATACTAACTAATGAATAAATAAGTTAATTTATTGCAAAATACGCTTATAAGCAAAATACGTTATTTATAGAGATAAGGCATTGTTTTTAATTAGCTGCGCACCTGTCATTGTTTACATATGTCATGTTATAAATACATCGTTTATCTTTAAAGGTTAGGCATGTTTTTCTTTAGTAGGTATCTACAAAATGTATCACAATAATTAAGTTACATATTTACCTATATAAAGTGTACATAATAATTCTTCTTTCTCTTTATGAAAAGTATTGGTCTCGATTAAAGCAAAATCAAAGTTTTAAAAATTAATAATATTATGGAGAAGTGGAAAAACACTTTTGTCATAAAGTTCTTTTTGGTCTGTACGTCTAGGTTACATGAAATATGGCAACAATAAAAATGGTCACAAAATTGAAAAAAATAGGCTTGAAGATACGAAAAATTACCCTAAGCCATCA
Source organism: Leucozona laternaria (assembly GCA_932273885.2). Lineage (NCBI taxonomy): Eukaryota > Metazoa > Arthropoda > Insecta > Diptera > Syrphidae > Leucozona > Leucozona laternaria. The sequence goes on from OW026367.1 coordinate 46,584,701, forward strand.
ATTCCTGTTGCTGTTGCTCTTAAGATAAATTTTTGGGGGCATTTTGCATTTTCGGGACGAGCATTTTATTTTTATTTTCAGTTTTGGACCATTTTTTTTTTGAAGCCAAATTTCACAGTCACAGTCTAAAGCATGGAAGGTTTTGTTTAAATTTGTACCTTACATATTCATATAACGACTACTGTAACCTGGTTAAGAGCCAAAATCGTCTAGATCCACACTAGACAGCATAATTTAGACTCGTGTCAGTTTTTTTTTTCTGAGAATCAAAACAAAATTAACAGCTCATAAGTTAATTATTTAAAAGCAGAAATGGTTATAGTATAGTTATAGTCGTCGCCATTAAGTGAAAGCGAGATAAAATACTGAGAAGTGAGTTCTGGGAACTCGCGGGCATTTATACTCATGCTGATCAAAAAATCCGCAACATCTTACTCCCGGAGAGTTTGGAAAATCAACTTTTTCAGAAATCTGGAAAGAAACCTCACTTAATTAAGAAAACTTATATAATATATTAAGAACGATTTTTGTTTTTGTTTTTTTTTTTCCAGATTTCTACACCAACATTTTTGCTCAAAAAAATATGGGACAGGAGATATCGCAACCAAATCAACGACAAAATTGCACCAAATTACCACTCAACAATAACACAAAAATCGACTGTAAGCAACATTTTCAAAAACCAAAGGTCCGCAAAGCCCTCAGCACCCATAGTTCGGCGTCCACAGACAGTTCATCTGGCTACCAAACTACATCGACAACTTCAGCTAAAATCAAACCACTTCTCGTTTACGACCAAGTATCCCCAGAATCGTCTACTATCAGCAACGCAACTGGAATCTACTATCCTTCATATTATTGTTCATCATCGGGGCGATCTTCAGTATCGGTTTCGATAGCATCGTCAATACCCTCAAGCAGGGAATCTCATAAATCTGTGCACAAACAAAAAGACTATCTCGACCATCATTTGTACATAAAGTCGTATTTAGATATTGTTGAAGAAGACGAAAAGGCCAAAGAGCATTTCCAAACAGCCAAACCGGGCATTCGCAATTACACTCCGAAGATTTTAGCCGAAAAGAAGAATCGCTCGAATAGCAAGGACGAAGCTTGGATTTGACAATTACTGAAAAATGGCATTTGGTACAATGACCTCGCTGTTGGGAATGATACCAATTCTCGCGCTTGGTATCAATTACTATCGCTACCAAAACCTGGACCCCGAAACCAAAGTCACCGAGACACAAAACGTAAGTGTTATATATATATTTTCAATTTACCTAAAAGTTTGAACCTAAAGACCTTCACATTTTACAGCTAAGGCGGCAATACGATTTCATTGTAATTGGAGGGGGATCAGCTGGTGCTGTGGTGGCAAATCGGCTGTCCGAAATAAAAAACTGGACTGTTCTGCTACTCGAAGCAGGTGGTGATGAAACTGAGATCTCCGATGTTCCCGCTTTGGCAGGCTATCTGCAGCTGTCCGATCTCGATTGGAGATATCAAACAACACCATCGGACAATAGACAATACTGTCAGGCTATGAAGGGTGACAGGTGTTTCTGGCCAAGGGGCAAAGTTCTGGGTGGATCGAGTGTTCTCAACGCCATGGTGTATGTGAGGGGAAGCAAGAACGATTATAACCATTGGGAGTCGCTCGGTAATCCCGGTTGGGGATACGAGGACGTCCTGGGCTACTTCTTGAAGTCAGAAGATGTTCGAAATCCTTATCTAGCAAAAACCCCATATCACCAGACTGGGGGTTATCTCACAGTGCAAGAAGCCCCCTGGCGAACACCACTTTCGATTGCTTTTCTCCAAGCCGGCGTCGAAATGGGCTACGATGTGAGGGATATAAATGGAGAGAAACAAACTGGTTTTATGCTGACGCAATCGACAATTCGCCGAGGATCACGCTGTAGCACGGCGAAGGCGTTTTTAAGACCTGTGCGAACCCGCAAAAATTTGGATATTCTCCTGCACACTCAAGCTACGAAAATACTCATCAATAAGGATAAACGAGCCGTTGGGGTGGAATACGTCAAAAACGGCCGCACCAACGTTGTTTTTGTGCGACGAGAAATCATATCGTCTGCAGGGGCTTTGAACACCCCCCAGCTTTTGATGCTATCGGGAATAGGCCCAGCAGACCACCTCGAAAAGTTTAAAATTCCCGTAGTATCCGATCTCCCTGTAGGCGATAACCTGCAGGATCATGTCGGCCTTGGTGGACTGACATTCGTAGTGGACGCTCCTGTTACGGTTACCCGTAATCGTTTTCAAAATGTACCAGTTTCGTTGGAGTATATTCTTCGAGAACGAGGTCCGATGACTTTTTCCGGTGTCGAAGGAGTAGCATTTGTTAATACGAAATTCCAAGACCCCGCCGTGGATTGGCCAGATGTGCAGTTCCACTTTGCCCCAAGTTCAATCAATTCCGACGGAGGGGATCAAATTCGGAAAATCCTAAACCTTCGCGATGGATTTTTCAACACTGTTTATAAGCCTCTGATCAAGGCCGAAACGTGGACGATACTGCCGCTCTTACTTCGCCCCAAGAGTACGGGCTGGGTTCGACTCAACAGTAAAAACCCCCTCCAGCAACCTAAACTGGTGCCCAACTACTTTGCCCATCAAGAGGACATTGATGTTCTCGTCGAAGGTATCAAGATCGCTGTCAATGTCTCAGCCAGTCAGGCCTTCCAGAGGTTTGGTTCGCGACCTCATCATATACCACTTCCTGGATGCAAACACTTTGAGTTTATGTCCGATGAGTACTGGGGATGCTGTATAAAACAGTTTACATTCACCATCTATCATCCGGCGGGTACGTGTAAGATGGGCCCAAGCTGGGATAAATCAGCAGTTGTTGACCCCCGGCTGAGAGTCTACGGAATTCAGGGGCTTAGAGTAGTCGATGCGAGTATTATGCCAACTATTATCAATGGAAATCCTAATGCTCCGGTTATAATGATCGGTGAGAAGGCATCTGATATGATTAAAGAAGATTGGGGCATTCGATTGCATGAAACATAGACAAAAAAAAAACAAAAACTAATAATAATACTCTCGGCTAGTCAAGAAATATTAATTTGTAAATATTGTGTAGTTAAAAATAAGATCGTGTCCTTTTGATAAAAATATTTAAGATTTTTCTTCATTTTTTTATATTTATTTAAAAAAAAAAAAAATTAAGGACAAGAAGTTCTTGCAATAAGAGTATTGAATTTGTATATATTATTGAGAAGACTATAAATTGTATATTTATTATTTTTTATAAAACAATTAAAAATTGCTGTGCTCTTTTTTTTAATTTTGTCAATCTAATCGACGGGCCATGGATAATTATTACGCCAGTTCGTAGTTTTTTTTTTCGTAATTCAAAACATTTTTTCGAAGAATAGGAACTAAATACATTATTTCCAAAAAGATGTAGGCATAATTAAATCTGCTTAAGATGTTGCCCATGGCATTTAAATCATTCTTATTTATTTATATGGATTTTTTTTTAAACTTTTCTCACTGAAATACAAACACATACCTAATTCGTATTCATTAAAAAATAACGTACTCGCACACAAAAAAAAAAAAAAGTTGATATGCTAATTAGACGCAAATATAAACATTAAATAAGTGTGCTAATGAAAACTTTCGTTTTCATTTAATTTCTATTCGCCATTGAGCTTAGATAATTAGAAAGAAAAAGTACCAACTCCTTCAGTAATATACTATTAGCGGAGAATTTAATATTTATTCAATTTTGTTATGAAGCCAATATAGTCTAGATGGTAATGTTGCATTTTGGATAGTTTTTTTTTTAAAACGGATTGAGTACGAAATCACGAATCCCAGAATTTTGAATACTATTAAATCCTTAATGCAAAAATCGCAAATCTTAGAAGTGTTCGTAACTGTTGATTTAAAACGATTAAAGAGTCTTTATTTCAAATTTTTCCTTTTATTTTTCTAGTATTTTTATTTGAGTTATTTTTGATTTTTTTCTTAATAAAGGGTTTTCCAATAAGAGGTGTTATTTTGAATAGCCCGCTATTTCGGTAGCTGTCACTTTTGAAGCTGTCATTTTTTGACATTTGACAAGTAGAAACTACGCCATTAATAAAAATGGAACGATACACGCTTCAACAACGCATTGAAATTATTAAAATTCACTATAAAAATGGTGAAAATTTGGCAGAGACGGTTCGTAAAACTAAAACATTTTTGGGTCGTCGTGAAGCACCTTGTCGGACCGCAATACAGAAATTGGTGGACAAATTCGAGCTGTTGGGACAAGTTAGTGATGTGAAGAATAAAACCCGTCCACGTCGCTCAAGAACAACTGAGAATATTGCTGTTGTAGCCCAAAGTGTTGAAGAAAACCCAGGTTTGTCCATTCCTCGTCGTTCTTTGGAATTAGGCATTCCACAAACGTCATTACACCGTCTTTTGCATAAAGACTTGGGTCTTAAGGCTTATAAAGTTCAGTTAACACAAGAACTCAAGCCGGCTGATCATCAACAACGTCGTGTCTTTGCTCATTGGGTCCTTGAAATGCATGAAAATGATCCGGAATTTCATCGAAAAATCATCTTGACTGATGAGGCCCATTTCCACCTCGGAGGCTACGTCAACAAGCAAAACTGTCGCATCTGGGGCTCGGAAAACCCAAGAGTTATTGTTGAAAAGCCTCTCCATCCTCAACGCGTGACTGTTTGGTGCGGTTTATGGTCCGGCGGGGTCATTGGACCTTACTTTTTCGAAAATGAGGCTGGAGCAACAGTTTAGGTCAATGGATTGCGCTATCGAGAGATGATTAATGATTTTTTATGGCCGGAATTGGATGGTATTGATCTGGACAACGTTTACTTTCAACAAGACGGCGCTACGTGCCACACAAGCAATGGAACCATCGATCTTTTACGGGAAAAGTTTCCGGACCGTGTTATCTCTCGAAGAGGTGATCACAATTGGCCACCGAGATCTTGTGATTTAACACCTTGCGACTTCTTCCTTTGGGGCCAAGTGAAAGATAAGGTCTACGCCAACAGCCCAGCGTCGATTCAAGACCTCAAAGATGGAATTCGTGAGGCTATCGAGGACATAGGGCAGCGCCACTTTGCGATTTGGTTATGGAAAATTTCATAGAAAGGATATGGTCCTGTAAGCGTGGTCGTGGCGGCCATTTGGCTGATGTTGTGTTCCATTATTAACGGCATACCTTTCTCTTTATAACGAAATAAACATCCGATCATTTATCTCAAAAAATGCCATTTTTCTTTGAATATCAAAATAACACCTCTTATTGGAAAACCCTTTATAATAGGGATTCAGGATTATGTGGTTCCTTCTAGATTGTCAAGGTGTAAGCCAAAGCATTTCGCGACCTTAGGACAAGAAGGTTCTAACTGCACACACATCGCACTTTCGAAAAGAATAAGGTGGAATATATGGTGTTGTATAAATTTTCGAATCGATAGAACTTTGTTGCTTAACGCTTAGGCCTAATAGAACTTTGTGTTATCGTTTTTCATATAAATTAAACATCACATTTGGGCGCCGAAAATTGATAACGGATTTTTGTAGAGGTTTTAAATACAAACATTTTTTATTGAGGAAGGAGGGGCCTATCTCACCCCGTTTAGGATGTGCGGGTGATTTTCGAAAAACAAAAAAAAAACGACTTAAGTGGAAAAACAAATATTTAAAAACAACGGCAATACTTTAAATGCAAAACAATAACGAATTTAAAAGCCAAAAATCTGTTCTGTGTCAATAGTTTTCAAAAAAATTGCATTCAAACTAAAAAAATTGATAAAAAAAAAACACACACAAAAAAATTGTTTAGATTAATATTTCTCAAAATTGTGAAATGGAAAACTAAATTTTCTTTTTGAAGGCAATGCTCATATCAATTCTAAATCGAACACAAAAAACCGAAAGATTTTATGTCATCTAGTTTTTGAGAAATTTGAAAATTAGCGATATTACTTTTTTGAGATATTTTTAATTTCCTTGCATTGCCAACATTACGGCTGCGTTTTAAATGTGAGATATGTATGGGGGGCATGCTATCCCCCTGCAATCCACCTGCTTGGGTACACTATAGGATTTGGGGAAGGTGCGAGGTTGGGTGTATGCAAAGTTTCTTTTGCATTTTTGTGTTTTTTTATTCAAAGTTATGAGATTAAATACTGAATTGGCATTAATTATTTGATGTCCCTATAAATTTTTAATCGAACACTGAAAACTAAGCCCCTAAGGTTACTTGTACAAACGTGGTTCCAATTTTGACCCATGGTTTAGCAATTTTAAATCAACGATATCGGCGAGCGATTAATTTTGTAGAAATTAAATGAGTGTGAACGAGAAAAAAAACATCATTTCAATTAATTTGAAAAAAAGTCATGACTTCGTTTTAGGGCTTAACTACATTCCAGAGTTTTTCCAAAAAAATGCAAAAGCAAAACAATATAGGTACACGCATGTGGCGAACTAAATTAGCCACTACCTTTTATTTTTAATAATAAAGTCAGTACAAAACCGTAGTTTACCAAAACTTTATTTAACCAGAAGATAAAATATACTAAATTATTAATCCAAATTGCATTTACTTTTTTTCTCTAAAAACGAGTCTAGTCTGGACGTGACGCCGAATATCCATTGATCTCGAACTCTTGTGTTTTGTCGTTAAAACTCAAATCGCCATCTTGTCGCCGTGAACGTTCGTGTTGTCAAATCTGGAACTAATATTTTCGCTCAATCTCGAACATCTGATTGCCGGTTGTGTTCACTCTTGGTTGTGTTCACCAAACGCATAATTATGCTAGCGACACCTCTGTGCGAAACAGCGTATCACATTTGAGTGGAGTTGAATGCATTCAAACGCCCACCAGGCAACTTCAACAACAATTATCGATGTGAGTGACATCTATTAGCCATCTTCTTTACTGTTATTAAATTCAGTACTGGGGCCCAATTCCGCAAGGGTGAATGATTTTCCATGGGTTATGTGTGGAAACAGAATATGAAATTTCATTTCACTCATTATAATGGTAATGGTGAAACTGATTTGCTTGGATGCAAAATATGGAAATGCAGAAGTAGGTGAGGCAGAAGTATTTAAATCACACTGTCTCTCTACGGAGTGAGATAAAAAAAAGAAAGACGTCAAAATGGCTCGAATCACTTGAAGCTTGTCAGAACATGGAACTATACAATTCCAATGTCAACTTTATTTTGATTATCTCACCAATTTGTAAATTTATTATAATGTTAATAAACAATTTGTTGTTATGTTGGTTTATACAAAATGCTTGTACGTTTATAAAGGGTTTTCCAATAAGAGGTGTTATTTTGATATTCAAAGAAAAATGGGATTTTTTGATCGGATGTTTATTTCGTTATAAAGAGAAAGGTATGCCGTTAATAATGGAACACAACATCAGCCAAATGGCCGCCACGAACACGCTTACAGGACCATATCCTTTTCATGAAATTTTCCATAACCATAAATCGCAAAGTGGCTGCCCTATGTCCTCGATAGCTTCACGAATTCCATCTTTGAGGTCTTGAATCGACGCTGGGCTGTTGGCGTAGACCTTATCTTTCACGTGGCCCCAAAGGAAGAAGTCGCAAGGTGTTAAATCACAAGATCTCGGTGGCCAATTGTGATCACCTCTTCGAGAGATAACACGGTCCGGAAACTTTTCCCGTAAAAGATCGATGGTTTCATTGCTTGTGTGGCACGTAGCGCCGTCTTGTTGAAAGTAAACGTTGTCCAGATCAATACCATCCAATTCCGGCCATAAAAAATCATTAATCATCTCTCGATAGCGCAATCCATTGACCGTAACTGTTGCTCCAGCCTCATTTTCGAAAAAGTAAGGTCCAATGACCCCGCCGGACCATAAACCGCACCAAACAGTCACGCGTTGAGGATGGAGAGGCTTTTCAACAATAACTCTTGGGTTTTCCGAATCCCAGATGCGACAGTTTTGCTTGTTGACGTAGCCTCCGAGGTGGAAATGGGCCTCATCAGTCAAGATGATTTTTCGATGAAATTCCGGATCATTTTCATGCATTTCAAGGACCCAATCAGCAAAGACACGACGTTGTTGATGATCAGCCGGCTTGAGTTCTTGTGTTAACTGAACTTTATAAGCCTTAAGACCCAAGTCTTTATGCAAAATACGGTGGAATGACGTTTGTGGAATGCCTAATTCCAAAGAACGACGAGGAATGGACAAACCTGGGTTTTCTTCAACACTTTGGGCTACAACAGCAATATTCTCAGTTGTTCTTGAGCGACGTGGACGGGTTTTATTCTTCACATCACTAACTTGTCCCAACAGCTCGAATTTCTCCACCAATTTCTGTATTGCGGTCCGACAAGGTGCTTCACGACGACCCAAAAATGTTTTAGTTTTACGAACCGTCTCTGCCAAATTTTCACCATTTTTATAGTGAATTTTAATAATTTCAATGCGTTGTTGAAGCGTGTATCGTTCCATTTTTATTAATGGCGTAGTTTCTACTTGTCAAAAGTCAAAAAATGACAGCTTCAATAGTGACAGCTACCGAAATAGCGGGCTATTCAAAATAACACCTCTTATTGGAAAACCCATACATACATAAGTTAGAATATGACAGAGGCTTTGTTTGAGAGAAAAGAAGTTTTACTTCTGGCGCGCGTACGTCACTGCACATACACTGCGTTTCATTCGTTTACATACAGTCTTTTTTCTATAATTTTTTTATGAATTCTCCGTAACCTTTAATAATAAGGAAACATATAACTATAGAATTTATAGAGTGTCATATGAGGATAAAGCTGCGGGAAGATCTCTTTGAATCCTCCTAAAAATTGTTAGTGCCGTGGCTGTTTTAACAATTTTATTCGTAAAAATCGTCGCTTTTTTGTGTCATTCGTTTAAATACACATCGAAAATGAAGGTGTTAAAAGAAAAAAACAAGAAAAATCCTTTTAATGGTTGTATTCGAAATTTATTTTTGATTGACTAACATTATCACTTTTAATTATATTTAATAGTGAGTACTATACCTCCAGAATGTTCAATTACTTCCAAAAGTCTACGGTGCTTCAATTAAGTCTTGTTTGGTTTCAAACTACCTTCCTCCTTCGTAAACTTTCCGTGAGAGTGAACCCCAAACGTTTTCCATTATATTCAGGTCAGGTGAGTATGGCGGCCAAGGCAAAAGTTCCACATATCGATCCTGAATCCAGGCTTTAGTAAGATTGGCGGTATGTATGGGAGCGTTATCCTGCTGGAAAGTCCAACGGTGTCCACCAAATAGTTCATTATTGAACTTGCGAAAGGCTCGCTCCAGTATGCGCATCTATAGGTTTACGCCGTCATTCGTGAGCTTTGAAAGTCGAGTTCAACTGTAGTAGCTTACTGCTCCCCATACCATCACACCATCTCCCTTGCTGTGTCTTCTATCCAAAGTTATTCCCTCTTTTCTCACGTCATGGAAATAGAAATTATAACCGTCAGGACCATCCAAATTGAACTTCTTTTAGTCGGAAAAGACCACCTCATGCCATTCTCTTTCCCATCGGATTTTCTGCTTCGCAAAACTAAGGCGCTGATTTCGACGAATTTCATTTAGTGGTGGTTTTTTTTTTTATTATTTTTAGGTGCTTCAAATGAGTGGCTTGCCGAATAATCCGATAAACAGTTGATTTGCTAGCTTTAACTCCGGTTTTACCTTTGATTTTTACAACTGATATGGTTGAATTAGAGGCTTCTCGGAGTATAGCACCTCGCACAGTGGGGCAGAATGCCTTAAAACGTGGTATTAAATCAACCGTAAGAGCTAGGATCCTGAAATTTTGCGTATATGCTTCTAAGATCCTTACTAGGTCATATCTAAAGCTATAATTGCCACGCCCACTAAAACGCCCACTTAACCTTTGGTTATTTGGGAACTATTAAGAATGTCAGTATTTTTCAGATTGAAAGGTTATTTAAAGGCTAAAGAGACTTAATAATACATACATTTTTTATCTGACATGCTCTCTTATATCCTTACCCTAATTGTGGAGAAAATCTGATTTAAAAAAAATCCTTTTTTTAATTTAAAGTTTTTTATTTTCATCGATTTTTTTAATTTAAATAAAAAAAAAAACTAAAACAAAATTAATAGATAATCACTTTCGCCATCATATACATATGTTAGTTTCAACAAAAATGTTTGCTGCGGGAATGCTTGGAGGGGGATAAGACTGCAATTTTTTCGTGTGTGGTTGGAAGTAATGATAGGATCGGAGCTTAGCAGAAAATAATTGAAGATATCCTCATTTGTTTTATCGCGACCTGATTTTCTTGACAAATTTTTCTCGAATGTTCTTAAAACCTTTATTTCAAGCCTCTTGCACTTCCTAAGAAAGCTGTCCAATTGGCAACAATGCAGATTTTATTATTTCCGGGCCATGAATAAAGTATTTATGTAGAGTTGGGGGCATATATAATACCAAGGATATTTACTGACAAACAGTCTTGCTGTTTCGTGCGCATGTTTTCGGAACTTATCAACATCAATTTCATATCCACTGGCAACTACAATCATAATTGTGTGCATTTTTTTAATAAGTTCTATTTCTATTTTCGTTATTTCAGCAGAAAGTTCAGGATTCTGGAAAAACCGCTTAGAAGTGTTTAAATCATTACTGTTGCCGAATCCAGGTTTTGGCTTATCAACAATTAACCCACATTTTAATTGGAATTCTTTTTGATTTCGTGCCTTATTTTCTGCCACGATTGCCTTGTCATTTTCGTGGACTTGCCATTTTTTAACAGGTAGTTTTTAGGCTTCATGTAAAAGACAATCAAACATCCTTATCCAACCATGCAAAACAGACATTCCAAAAGTCAAGTATTCGGTGTTTATTGGTCTTGAAATCATATCATCAATTTTATTAAATTCCTTGGAGGTTGCACCGCATAAATAACATTTTGAGTGGATTTTGTTTCAGATAAAGCATTACAAATCTTTCCATCAATCATTGTAAAAATTAATGTATGTTGTACTTCCACTGACTTTGTACCCATCATGAGAACAGTTTTTTGCAGATTTTGAATCTCAGTGTTTACTCGCATCTTTTCAGCTTTTGAAATATCAGTTGATTCTTTAACATATTCTATTTTTAACGGCCGACAATAATTTGTGGAAGAATGGACGAGGGTTTTGCCAAATTATTTTTTCACCACTTCCAAGTCGAATAGGGACTAAACAAGTAAGAAAAACAGCTGAATCGTCTGCGTCTAATCCATGAAACGCTTGTTTATAGGAACTATGTCCTGAGCTGCCATCGAAACCTCATTTTGATATCAAAGTACAATTCCGGAGTGCTTCATCTTCCATTATTTCTAAAACACTCTCCTGCAATGATATTAATCTTTTTGAAGTAATGTCAAGCAAAGCTTGAAGACTTACTTCAGCGCAAGTAGCTGTGACTATCATGTGCTCATTGCTTGGGAAGCAATTTTTTTTCGCAGCCTGAACATGTTTATAGGATGGAAACTTTTCAGGAGCACTCATTCGTATGACATTATATTGGTGCCTTGATAGTTTTGCTGCAACTAACACAGCCAACGGATCTTCTCCTGTCATACAATTTTGCTCCGCGGACTTCTGAATTGCTTTTCTGTATATTTCAGCTCTGTCAATGTTTTCAGTAACATCTTTTAGAATTTTTGAGGCCTGAATCTGTCCAGAAGCTCTAAGGCTCATTTGAGTTGCATAATTTAAGGCCGGCATTGAAACGGTTTCCCTCAAGTATTGAGTTTTTAGCCTTTTTGTGCGTTCAGAAGATGTTTCAAAATCCACTTCGGGACGACCACGTTTCTTCTACCTTTTTAAAAACAATTGAGGTATTGAGCCAATTTACGTTTGTTGTATTAAATCTTTCTTCGATTCTAGAAGCTTTGACCCACCGCGTTTTGAACTTGGATTTAAAATGCGAAAAAAGTCTATTCAATTCATTAACTTGGCTAATTTCGGTACTTCTTCTTGTATTTAAAAGATGTTTTTTTAAAAAAAATCCATCTGATCGTCAATCATAACGTTCTCACATCTTTTCATAATGTCTACAAGTTGCCTTCTTGTAAAAAACAATTGAATTTGAAGAGATTCCTAAAGCAACGAAAAAATAAAAAAAAAATTATGGTTCAAGAGTTACGAAAATTCACATATTACAAAAAGTTTGCAAAATGAGTACGTTTTTTTGACGGAATCACAAAATTAACATCACAAACATTTAAAAAAACACATAAAACACAACTCGATCTTACTCGGAACACATTCAAAAGTCAATGGATTTCAGAGAACCTCTAAAATACCACTTTTAAAAAACTGATCAGTGAACTTCACTAAAATTTTACTTATATATTTACATAAAACAAACAAAAAATTTGTTTAAATCACTCTTACATACCCGAAGTTGAAGGCTGCATACTTAAATTTCTAATGAATCAACAAAAAAAAGGAAAAACTGTTCTCAAAGATCACGATGAAAAATCGAAAATTTTACTTCTGGCTCAGCTGACTACTAGTTAAGCTTAAACAAAACTGTCTTGTGAAAAAACGGGAAGGTCTACAAAAAAAAATGAATAGTATTTTTTTAAAGGATGGATATTACTCTATTAGAAAATATTAAAAAATTAAGTATATTTGCAATTTAGTTTTTTTTTAAATTATTGCCAGCTTTTGGGTCAATTTGCCCCATTGTGCGTCGATCTTGAGGTGTTGTAACCATATTCATTCGTGCTTTGTAATTTTTTCCATACTTTTCTTTATTTCGAAGGTAGTTGCATACGACTGTATATGACTTCCTCCAATCTTGTGGCCTATATAGCGGCTACTATGACTACCGTCCTTATAAGCTCAAATTTGAGCCTTTTCCTCTATGGTTTGGTAACTTGCTTTTGGCATGATAGTCAAATTGATGACAGAATGTTGTTAACTATTTATTATTTGGCTTTTTGAAAATATTATTTTTGAGCTACTAGATTGTTTTTAAAGGTGTATTTAAACGAATGGCACAAAAAAAACGTCGACTTTACGAATAGAATTGATGAAATAGCCATGGAGCTAACAATTATTAAAGGGGATTCAAAATTCTTCCCGCAGCTTTAGCCTGATATGACACTCTCTAAATTCTTTAGTTATATTTATGTTTCCTGATTATAAAAGGTTACGGAGAAATCATAAAAAGTTTATAGAAAAAAGAATGTATTAAAACCAATGAAACGCAGTGTATATGTTGTTTTTTTTTTTTAGTGAAATCACTCTGGACTTACGATGATAGAAAGCCAATGATTTTCAGTGCAAAAACACTCTATATGAAGATACCAATCTCGGCTGTCATCCGAGTTTGCCAACAAGCTCATATAGGGGAAATTCAGGAGAAACACGCACACATATGCAGTAAGCGTACATTCGCCATGCTTTAGTTGCACACACATGCAGCAAACGAACATTCGCCACCAAAATGTCGGTTATTTACGAGTTTCAATGGGTATGTTCAAAAAGTATAATAAAAGGAGCAACGAGTTATCAAGTGCTAACCCAACCTTATAAGCATAGAGTACCTATATTATAAGGATAAGTTTGTGGAAACAAATTGAACGTGAAAATTTATAATCAATTTAAGTATATTCGATTGTCTTTTGTCATTATTTGTTTTGTTTCTACGATTGTTTGGTATTGTTTTTCGCTCTCGAATTATTGAAACAGACTGTGAACATGACAAAAAAAAAAACGAATGAGAAATCAGAGAATCAACGCCACTGTCGTGAGACAACTTTAGGCGTGTTTTTTTTTGCAGGAAGTGACTAGACATGCCAATTATTATAACAGTTTTTGTTTATAAAATTACTGTTTATGCGGCCCCGCCGGGCCAGGGTCCTCCGCCAGTGGGCATAATTCAAGCACCTAACGTTTTTTTTTTTAAGGTAGTGCGAAGCGCGTAAACGTACGCCCGCTTTTAATGGCCAAAAATTGTTATAACTGTTATAAATTGGCATGTCTTTAGTGTCGTCCTTTTTGCAAGCCTGGAGGAAATTGATCGAAAAAAACTATGTCGCGTCGGGGCTAAGGAATTTACATGTTAAATGCAACAACAACTAATCCCCTCCAGGCATAGCTAAGAGCACATCATTTTCGGGGCTAAACAGTTCTAACGGCGTGAATTGCATAATGTACTTCTAATCAATAGTTTTTATGGAAACTCCATTTTTTTCTGTGATGGCGTCGATAGATAATCCCCAATATCATTTCTTTTTAACCAAAGCCCTCCGGGCTTGCAAAAAAAAAACACGGCTTTTAAGAGCATTAAGGCTCTCCAAAACCAAAGCGAATACTTCAGAACGACGACGAAACCTTCGGCTGTCTTAATTTATTTACATGGAGATTAATGGGAGCACCCACACTGGCGCGATGCGAATCCTCGAACATTATTCGCGCGAATGTTTCGCGTTGGTTTGGAACAACCTTTACGCTATGTATATGCGAAACCAATAGAAAACTATCGATGACCGAAATTTCAATGTATAAACTCTAACTTATCACGTTATTTATTTTATTACAGACTTTTCTGTGGAATGCCAAAGATATAAGAATCATTGTGTAACAGCAAACTACTCACAGGATGAATTTTCAAAGAAAAATTTAAAGAAGTTTCATCACGCGAAATTCGTAGTGTAATAGCAGACTTAGCACCATTAAATTGGTGTTTTTTTTTCAACACATCCCGATATCCCACCTAACATCCGCCATTTTCATGGTGAAAAGCTGGTGAGTTGAAATTTTTTTTAAGATGGCTGCGTTATTTGCACATACAAAATCGTTGTTCTGGCAAAACAGAACAATCCCACCCCGTTAAATTGTTGTTGCAATTCACATCTATTCATGGGCACAAAACGAAATTACAAAAGCACCAATGTAAACAAATGGGTTTTGGAGGGTGATACGTACGAAAGATTGGCATCTTCATATAGTGTTTTTGATTCAATGCAGACAGTTATGTATTTCTGTAAATATCAAATTTCGCACTTGCAATTATTAAAATGTTGCATATCTGAGGGAATTTATTTACTAACAGCCTATAAGTATGCACCGAATACAAAATACACGACTTAATGGAACTTTTATCATTCAAGCCATACCTACTAAGGTAGTTACAATGCACAAGTACATCGACAAGAAGAAAAAAAAAACGATCAGTCACCATAATCATAACTCATAAATAATTTGGCTTAAAAAAAACTACCACACATTGGTAGTTTATTGCCACTCAAACAAAAGAAAATAATGACTTTCATTAATATTAACCGCCGCAAACTGACTTTAGCATTTCCACAGAGCACATTTCTTTATGAGCGGCAATCTTTTACCAAAGTATCTTTAAATCTTTGGACTTTATGACGTAATTTAATTTAAGAGCTAGAGTATTTATGTTTCTTAACAGTTGCTTCGGTTTGTTGTCAATCTATTGTTTACATTTTTTTTTTTTTTTTTGTTTTTTAACTTTCTGTCGACAAGTTGTTCCCATAAATCTTTGACTTTGACTATTGATGGTGAATCTACATTGTATAGGCTCAAATCAAAGTACTTCATTCATACGTGACCGGTATCTTTAAGGTGGCAGCAAATTGATGATATAAGAATGTCAAATCAAGCAAGAAGACCTCAGTGACATAAATTCAAACTCCAAATAAACATTAGTCACCACATTAGCAGCAACACCCAATTCAGTGGGGCATGCGATGCATTTACAATTTATATTCATATATGATGAAAATTTTGTATTTGTTATGATTTGTTCATCGAGTTTACGTAGTAACTCAAAACTTTTGTGGCAAGCATTCCAATATGGACGCGATGCACGCCTCGCTAACCCGACCCGAGCAGCGGTATATTTATGTATAGTGAAAGTGTTAGATAATACATATTTCTATTATTAATTTTTGTTGAATTTTGTTTGCGACGATACCATCATCGTAATGTCGGTCGTCGGTTGGTGAACGTGCGTCTGTCGGCATCATCGTCGCGTCGCGCTGCTTCGGTTGTTTTGGTTGAATTGAATTATTTCTCCAAGGGGTAAGTGAACAGTAATTATTATTTGTTTATTTATATTGATAGAAAGAAAACACTCTAAATGTGGTGTTGACTTTATGGCTACCTTGACTTATAATAATTATTTTGAAATATGCACACAGGCATACGCGCATCAACCGTTCACCGCCATACCTTTTATTTATGTTAACCAACTCAATTTGTTATCTTCTCGGCTTTGTCATTGTGACAGACGACATGTTTGTTAATTATAGTTTTGTGCCGCTAGGGGGAACAAATTGAGATCAAAAGTAAACAATAAGTGACAGGTTGTAGAGTGAGCTATATGTTTTGTGCTTCTCAACAGGTTAAAGGTTATCAAACCTTACAGGTCATATTTTTAAATTGTACGTTTTTTTTAATGAGATAATTTGGAGAGTTGCACCAAAAGTATAGGTGTCTACATTTTGAAAGCGTTGAATTAATAGATAAATATATTGAGCGTAAATCAACTGTCACTATAAGTACTTGTCAAATTTACTGTCACAAGAAACAGTGTTGCCAATTTAAAACAACAACAACAAAAAAAACACCTTTTACAAGATGGTCATTTTTATAAGAAAGGGTGTTGGTTGACCAATTGATGGTCAATTAAGTTTATTTTTGAATCGAGAACATGTTTTAATGAAATTATTTAATTTATGGAAATGAATTTAAGCATTTCCAATGGAATAAGCTCATTATTCGTCCAATTAAACTAGATAAATCAATACGTAATACCTGGTAGAAACCTGTCAGTTTGTTTGTAATTACAGTGTTGCCATGACTAGGACATACCTGGAAGAAAAAGAAAGTTATGGTATTAAATTGTTGTAGTAAAATAATGCAGTAAAAGAACTATAGAATTCTATTTATAAACCTCCTAACAAAAAACTAAGCTTAAAGTTCTTTAAATCATTAAAAGATTAAGAACTTAAAAATGATTGCCTTCGGTGTACATCATGAGTATTTCCTCTAAAAACTAAAAGTATTCACAATTTTGAGTATTATGCAGTTAACGAAAGGCTAAAGCTGCGATTAGACGGTCAACGCGTTGACTTTCTGACGTCAAAATGACGTCAAATACCGTCTCAAAGATGAATTGTCGTGTGATCGTCAACGCAGAATACTGTTTATGCGTTGACGGCTGCGTTGACACCGACGTTGACATTGTTTTTTTATCTTCAACGCATTGACTTTTTTTGTTGAACGTGTAATCACCCTGAGCAAATGGAGGACACATTGACGCAAAGCGTTGACCATAATCCCAACGTAGACATGGCATACTTTTCTGCCACGTCAACGTTGTCTGCGTTGACTACGATTAGACCGTCAACGAAAATGGTCAACGCGTTGACTTTCTGACGTCAAAATGACGTCAAATTCCGTCTCAAAGATGAATAGTCGTGTGATCGTCAACGCAGAATACTGTAAATGCGTTGACGGCTGAGTTGACACCGACGTTGACATTGTTTTTATCTTCAACGCGTTGACTTTTTTCGTTGAACGTGTAATCACCCTGAGCAAATGGAGGACACATTGACGCAAAGCGTTGACCATAATCCCAACGTAGACATGGCATACTTTTCTGCCACGTCAAAGTTGTCTGCGTTGACTTTCGTGTGACATTGACGGACTAGCGTCATTCTTGTGATCGTAAATGTGATATACGTTGACGGTCCATTGGCAGTGTGTTGATGACTTTTTTTGGTGACGTCAGAGAGTCAATTCGTTGTTTTTTAATCATAGCTTAAGTAGATATTTTATTTATGTTTTGTTAAGTTACAATTAAAGGGTCTGACGTCAAAATGTACCTCAAAGTTGTCAATTGGTGTAATCGTCAATGTAGAACGCTGTCATCGCGTTGACGGTTGCGTTGGAACGACTCTTAGAGTCAACGCGATAAATATTTCCGTCAGCCAATAGACTGTATTTTTATATTGCCGCGTCAAAGGAGCGTGCTTTGATCAGTTTTTGAACTCGACACAATGACAATTCGACAGTGACAGACAGTGGACGGCAAATCCAAAACGCCAGTATTTTGAATCGTTACCGAAAAGTACTAAAATTATTTCTAGAGCAATTAAAAAAATATCAGCATTTTGATTTTTTTTTAGAAGTTTTGTTAATCCATCGACATCGCAGCCATTTTTCTATGGAATTTGACAGTTTATGACTTGATAGATGGAGGAAGAACTATATTTTGACGTAAAATAGATATTTTGTTCTAAATGACACTAAAATTCTCAACAACCACCTTTTTCCGAAGCGGTTAAATAATCTGAAAATGTTCTTGTTTTTAGAGTTTTATTTGAATCTATCGACTTTGTTGCCATTTTACAATTGTATTTAAAACAGCAGTTAATGGCTTTACTTTTAGAGAACGAATTATATTAAGGGCATATGAGGTATATGGTTCCAAATTTTATTCGAAGGCCTTTTTTCCGGAGCAATTAATAAAAATTCATAATATTCGGATTTTGATGTTTTTAAATCATGTCAATTTATTCCTTCTATGGAATTTGACAGTTTATGTTTGACACATAGAGGAAGAACCATACTTTGACGTATATTTAGTATTTCAATCCAAATGCTGACGCAAAGCCCTCAAATAGCTTTTATTCCGGGCCGAGAAATTAAATGTCAATTTTTTGCAATTTCCAGATATGTTTAATTTATTGAAATCGTAACTATCCTTCGGTGGAATTTGACACTTTGTTACTTGATACAGTTCTTCGGAATTACCAATCGAAAACGAAACGCCACAAAATTAATGAAGTCAATTCAAATTGACTTACCATGTCACCGTGCGTCGGCCGGCGTCGTTTGATCCTCAGAACGAAAAATGACAATTTCTGCTCTTGTCAGGGCAGCTCCAACAATCAACCTGTTTTAATCTGTTGAAGTCATGTGATTGTGACCGTTTTTCGTGTCAACGCTTTTATATTGAGAGATAAAAATGGAAACGTATTTTGGGACAACATTGACTGACTAATACATGGATTTGGTGCACTTTGACAGCGTAATCATCAGTTTTCGGTGATACCAGAGAGTCAAAGCGTTGACCATTTGCCTCAACCGGCTGATCGTAGCTTAACAATTAACAACTAAAAACTGTATGAGTGCGTGCATGGATTAATTTGCTTTTTCTTTAATTTACAATCTATATATATATAAAAATTAATCGTGGTGTGTTCGGATGCTTAAAACTTGGAAACAACTGGACCAAATTGGATACTTCTTTCCGCGGGTTTATTCGTAATTGCTTCGCGAAGATTTAAGAAATAAAGAAAATTAGCAAAACTCTCAACAGGTGGCGCTTTAGGTGCAAATTTCTATTTTCAGTTCAATTCAATTACCACTCAACAGGTAACACTGTAGGCTGTTAGGAAATGGCTTTAGGGATATTTTTTTCAAATTTTATTTGTTATAGGGTGAAATGGGGTAAAAATAAAAAAAACCTCTCCGATTTAAGAAATTCGTTCTTGTTTGAAGAGTTTTTCTTATCCGATTTAAGAAGTTATTTTGGGGTTGTTTTTTAGTGGATGGTCTCAGGGATTAAGAAAATTGGTATTTATATGGTGCAATGGGGTAAAAACAAAAAGTTGTGTTTGAATGATTATTTAAAAAAAATTGCTATTTATAGAGTGAAATCGGATAAAAACAAAAAAGTTGTTTTTGATTAAAAAATTCATTCTTTAACCGCCAGCTATAAATAACAAGACTATAGGTATTTTAAATCACTATGCGTATTTTTTCCAACAAATTTCTTCTTAATCCATCGACATTCAAGATGAATATGATTTCAATAAAAAAAATCGCTTTTAATGTCATATGATCGATAAACTTTAATACGATCAAAGAAAATACTTGTAAATTTGATGTTTTCAAATCCTACAACCTTTATCATATATGTAGGTACATACAAAGGATATGAAATATATGCAATTTTCCATCAAACTTTCTTTTCTGGAGCGCAATAATCAATTACACATCTAACAACCAACAAAACACGTTAGGGAATCGACAATTACCCTATGCCCTAACTTCTCAGCAGATTCAAATAAAATTCCTCAACTGATTGCTCTCTGTCCCGCTTCTAGTTTTCAATCCACACTAGATTATTACCAAACCAACATACACCTACAATAGAATACCAATATGTATGTATATCTCAGCAACTGCAGTGTTGTTATATGAACATTAAAATTTGATTATTTAAGCAATAAACATAATAAACATACTAAATGTAAAGAATTTTTAATTCTTGGAAAGTAGGTAGGTACTAAAATGTTTTTATAATGGGTGATTTTTTAAGAGGTTTAGAACTTTTTAAAAAAAAAAAACACAAAAAATTCGAAAAAATGAATGAAATATTTATTTAAATCGATAGTTTGAACCTTGCAATTTAATGTTTAAAGATAATTTCATGCAAATGTTGACCGCGGCTGCGTCTCAGGTAGCCCATCCGCTGAGTCCAATTTTGGCATACTCTTTCACACATATCGGCCGGTATCTCACGAATGAATGCATGGATGTTGGCTTCCAGTGCGTCAATCGAAGCGGGCTTGTCCCTATAGACATTAGCCTTGACATACCCCCACAAAAAATAATCTAATGGTGTCAAATCGCACGATCTAGGCGGCCAATTGACCGGGCCGAAACGTGAAATTAACTGTTCACCAAACTCGCCTCGCAATTGCGCCATTGTTTCGCGTGCTGTGTGGCATGTGGCACCGTCTTGTTGAAACCACATATCATGCAAGTCAAGAACTTCCATTTCGGGCAAAAAAAAGTTTGTTATCATCGCTCGGTAGCGTTCACCATTGACAGTAACGCTGCGATTCGCATCATCTTTGAAGAAATAGGCCCAATAATGCCGCCGGCCCATAAACCGCACCAAACAGTGGCTTTTTCGGGATGCATTGGTAGCTGTTGCAATGCTTCTGGCTGATCTTCACTCCAAATGCGGCAATTTTGCTTATTTACGTACCCATTCAACCAAAAATGAGCCTCATCGCTGAACACAAGCAGCGCGCGATGAACATTTCGAACCGAGCACGAATTTTGATAGTAAAATTCAATGATTTGCAAGCGTTGTTCATTTGTAAGACGATCCATGGTTAAATTGCAAACCAAACTGAAGCTGTTTGACAGTGACACAAGGTACTAAACACACGTCAGCTGTCAAAACCAGTGTTGCTAAAACCAAACCAGCTAAAAAAAAAACAAAATTCGGAGACGATATTGTTGCATTTCATGAACGTTCACAATCTTTGTTTTAAAGCCTGCATATCCCAAAAATTACCACAAAACTTGTACGCAATGCGAAACCATTTTTTCAGTCTCCAACACCCAAGCAACAACATGGAAAAAAAAATACTTAATAAAAGTTGAAACGCAAAAAAAAATACATAAAGAAACAACAAATAAAACTCAAAAGTCCCTTTTCCGCAATGGCGCGGTTATGTGGAAAAAAAGTGGAGACTTCTCCGCATAATCTGCTACAATTTAAATTAAATTTAAAAAAAAAACCCTAACTCATGTTCTGGTTTTGAAAATCTCCCAACCGGTACATTGGGGTCTTTTTCAAGTTTTTGTCATTTTTTTTTTAAATATAACAACACTGGCCAACACTTCATTGCACCATCACTCCAAACCGCAGTGTCGTTGATGTCGCACAAATTATGCATTGCCATTCAGCAGCACTGCGCTTTCAATCTTTTGACATTCTCAGACCATTTTCCGATTTCTAAGTGGCGTTAGATTGAAAACGATCCATTCAAATGCAGATTAATCTTTCAAAGGAAATTTGAAAAAAAAAAATAAAGTGAATTCAACTTCCTCGACTGTTTTATGCAACGATGGCGGCGAGAAATCTCAACGACCTGCCAACGACACCACAAACATATGCATCTTTGTCACACTCACAATAAATGGTAGTTCAATAAATCAGCAAAGCTACAAGTAACTGTATTTTTTTTTTTTTGTTAATTTTTGTTTTTTGTATCGTCTTGGGACATTAAGTGTCAACTCTACGAGTATAGTTAGTCCTAAAGAGCTGTCACGAGGCGAATTTTTGTTTGCTGACTCTATCCTCAAAGCTAATAAGCCTTGACAATGCATTGTGCTGTAACTTGTGTAAGGAAGTTTCATGGTGCTGTAAAATGTTGTACAATCAACCATCAGTAGAGCCATCGCACCACCACACGGTGCAAAGTTATATGGTGTTAGAGCAAAGTAAGCAGACTGAATGGAGGCATTTATTTCAATAATGGTGACAGATTGACGTGTTAGTTGTTCAGATAGTATAGTTGTTATAAATTGAGTGAAAAAATATGTAAATGTATATGAAGTATGTAAGTGTTGCGTTACACTTCTTGTAGTTGGAGGTGGAATAACTTATTACATTCAAGATGGCGTACACCTAACGTAAAGAAAAAAAAAAATTAGAATTTTATTTGAATATTTAAAAATCAGGACATTTCGTTTAATCTTCCGTATTAATACAGTGCCTGTCTTTTTAATGGTATGTCTGGCTGATCTGATGTCAAAATTAAATTCATTTATAAATTTTAACTTAATCAATAGAAATAAAGGTTTTTTTTTTTAATTCTACGCTTGCTACCGGCATACTTAGCTTTAAGGTAAAGCAGAAAAAAATTAAACACACGATTGGGTCACACGGACTTGCTCTCTTATGTATGTACGATCACGCTGTACGAAACTTGAGTATACAGCTACTCATCTGCTGCATAAAAGTTTTGGTAAAAGATGGGGTCTTACAACCATTCATTGGATGTACACAGCCATAAAAGGGACTATTTTAACATACGCATGTCTGGTGGCCAGCCCTATAGAAAAGGCAACCAATCTAAAAACTATAACAAAAATTCAGAGACTCGCATGTAATGGGACTACTAGTGCCATGAAAATTACTCCTACCGCAGCCCTGCAAACGTTTCTTTCACTAGCTCCAGTCGATTTATTAACGGAGGAAGTGCCGTCCAACAGTGCTCTAAGGGCCAGTTTCACAGTCGACACTTACCGGAATAAGTGGCACTTAAGTTTCTCATATTAGGACTTTAGACTTTGTTTCATAGCCAGCGTAAGTGGAACTTAAGTCACCATCATCGGAGACTTAAGTGCCACTTTTCTGACTGTGAAACTGGCCCTAAGACTCAACCAATGTAAAAACTGGGTAGAAGGCGATTTTGGGCTTAAAACCATAATGACTTTCATGAACAAAGACATACAAATTGACTATATACTGCACTCCACATTAATTTCAATCTAGTAGCCCTAACAGACGGCCCCTCAAGGGACCTCTGGGCGGCCAACCGAGTCATAATCACAGATAATGTTTCGGTTTTTACAGATGGTTCCAAGACGGTTGAGGGAGTAGGGTCTGGCATCTTTTCAGACAACCCACCCCTGAATAGATCAATAAAACTTCCAGTTTTTTGCAGTGTTTTCCAAGCGGAAGTGCTTCCAATTTACGAGGCGGAGAAAAGTCTTACCACTTTTGAATTTGTAAATAAAAACATTGGCATCTTTATTGATAGTCAGGCGGCAATTAAATCCATTGCTTCAATTGTCACAAAGTCAAAGCTGGTAGACTGTTGCCGTAACGAGTTAAAACTGCTCAGTACATCAAATACAGTTATCCTTCAATGGCTCCCAGGACATCGTGACATATATATGGCAACGAAATGGCGGATAAACTGGCAAAATAGAATTTTCTCTTGACATAAGCCAAACTGAATCCACCGTCTTTATGTCACTTGCACAAGAAAAAGACAGAATTCGCAAATGTTTCGTCGAAGCCGCAAATGATAGATGGTCAGGACTTGATACTTGTCGTGTCTTGAGGAATCTGTGGCCGAACATCTGAAAGAAAAACACATTCTTCCTTCTACATTTTCAGATATATGCCTACGCACTTTTGGTCACATTGACAGCCGTTTCACAAACAATACCAATTTCATTAATTTGCAATGCTCTAGAATTTGCATCTACTCTCGTATTGGTAGCAGTAGGTACACTCTTTTGTAGGTTTCGGCAATGCTTCGATTGCCGCTTGCCAAATTTCCTACTGTTTTACTGGCTTAACACAATAGAAGCGCGTTCAAACGCGCGTTCGCACCTGTCAAATTTAAAATACATAAACTCTCGTTAAAGTGAATAAATACAATGGAAACGCAGCCGCGAACGTGAATCTGTAAGTTAAATAAGTTTTAATAATCACGCGCGTCTATTGTGTTCAGCCAGTTATTCTAACAAGAACTTGTAGCTTTTGTCGTTCTTGAACTTCAGAAATCCTCTCTGCATGCTCTAAGCGGAAGTAATTCATTCGTAGTTCATGGAATTCAGCAAGACGACTTCGCTCCTACTTAATCATTTACTCACGCATCTCAGTAATATTGCTATAATGCGGTGAGTTTTGTGGATTTTGTGGCTGACAACGACGTTCACCATTCGTAGAAAAAAAAATTGATTATTCTGTTTAGTCGTGACTTTAAGTTTACCGGTATGGGGGTCAGAAGTGGTGATCCCTCCCGATTCAGTGATACAGGTTGCGGGAACTCCATTATTGTTTCAATGGACTAAGCGATGGTTAAAAGTTGTGTGGATGTTACATTAACTATTTCAGATAGCGACAGGGGTAGTGTCACAGTTTTACGATTACAATTTTGTTCCAGTAGCAACAGTCACATTTGATGCTTCAGTCGCTGTGGATGTGGTTGCTATCTCAGACAAAGTTGCCAAAGTTTCAGTATGATATGAATCAGAGAAATTGCCTTTTTGAACCGATTGTGGTAAAATATCTTTCTGAGAAAGAATTGGTGACATGTTGCATAAAGCAGGACCTGATGGCATTGTGTCTGAATCGAACGATTCTAAAACCACTTATAGAAGAAGACCATAAAAACCCTTCTCAGCTGCAACACTACACCAGTCATTTCAATTTTCGAAGTAGGTGTTGTGTTTTCCAGTCTACTTCCAGTTTGTACAATAACACAATACAATATTCTTTCGAATTAAAACTAAAAAATTAGAAATAAGGGTTTTCCAATAAGAGGTGTTATTTTGATATTCAAAGAAAAATGGCATTTTTTGAGATAAATGATCGGATGTTTATTTCATTATAAAGAGGAAGGTATGCCGTTAATAATGGAACACAACATCAGCCAAATGGCCGCCACGACCACGCTTACAGGACCATATCCTTTCTATGAAATTTTCCATAACCAAATCGCAAAGTGGCGCTGCCCTATGTCCTCGATAGCCTCACGAATTCCATCTTTGAGGTCTTGAATCGACGCTGGGCTGTTGGCGTAGACCTTATCTTTCACTTGGCCCCAAAGGAAGAAGTCGCAAGGTGTTAAATCACAAGATCTCGGTGGCCAATTGTGATCACCTCTTCGAGAGATAACACGGTCCGGAAACTTTTCCCGTAAAAGATCGATGGTTCCATTGCTTGTGTGGCACGTAGCGCCGTCTTGTTGAAAGTAAACGTTGTCCAGATCAATACCATCCAATTCCGGCCATAAAAAATCATTAATCATCTCTCGATAGCGCAATCCATTGACCTAAACTGTTGCTCCAGCCTCATTTTCGAAAAAGTAAGGTCCAATGACCCCGCCGGACCATAAACCGCACCAAACAGTCACGCGTTGAGGATGAAGAGGCTTTTCAACAATAATTCTTGGGTTTTCCGAGCCCCAGATGCGACAGTTTTGCTTGTTGACGTAGCCTCCGAGGTGGAAATGGGCTTCATCAGTCAAGATGATTTTTCGATGAAATTCCGGATCATTTTCATGCATTTCAAGGACCCAATCAGCAAAGACACGACGTTGTTGATGATCAGCCGGCTTGAGTTCTTGTGTTAGCTGAACTTTATAAGCCTTAAGACCCAAGTCTTTATGCAAAATACGGTGTAATGACGTTTGTGGAATGCCTAATTCCAAAGAACGACGAGGAATGGACAAACCTGGGTTTTCTTCAACACTTTGGGCTACAACAGCAATATTCTCAGTTGTTCTTGAGCGACGTGCACGGGTTTTATTCTTCACATCACTAACTTGTCCCAACAGCTCGAATTTCTCCACCAATTTCTGTATTGCGGTCCGACAAGGTGCTTCACGACGACCCAAAAATGTTTTAGTTTTACGAACCGTCTCTGCCAAATTTTCACCATTTTTATAGTGAATTTTAATAATTTCAATGCGCTGTTGAAGCGTGTATCGTTCCATTTTTATTAATGGCGTAGTTTCTACTTGTCAAATGTCAAAAAATGACAGCTTCAAAAGTGACAGCTACCGAAATAGCGGCCTATTCAAAATAACACCTCTTATTGGAAAACCCTTTATTATTTGTCAAAAGAATTTACTGGGTGCTTTAAAAGTACAAAATATTCGTTACAACTTTATTTAAAAAAACTAAGACCTTAAAAATCTAAAAATGATTTTAGCCCTAGTTTTTGGGAAAATGATTTGAAAGGATGAAATTCCCGAGAACTAAATATTTTTAAAACTAAGTTCCAAAGACAAACCGAGAGTTACTAGATCGAGTTTTAAAAAGATTTTAGAACTCTGTCAATAAATTGGCCGTAAGCGGAATAATTTTCTTCACCAGTCATGTTCATTTGAAAAAGGTCTATATATAACTCTTTTGAGAGGGGATATAGCGTCTTGATTTTTGTTTTATTAGATCTGGCATTTAAAAATACCTTATAATCATGTGCCATATGCCTATGTTGCATCAAAATATTTTCTTCCGTTTTGAAAACCCCACTATTACCTTCCTAAAAAAAAAAACCCTTCTACACTCTCGCACGAAGACTCGTTTTAATGGCAAATGAAACATTTTTGCACAGTTTCATCAATGATTCTGTTTTTATAGGATTTTTCGTAATAAAAACCATCATTCTCCCCTATTCCGCCTACCCCAAAAAAATCCTTTTCAATACAGATATTTTTATGGACTCTTTTGATTCTTCATACCGTTTTTGTGAAGTGAAGTTTCATGAGAAGACGAATTTATTTTTGATGTGTTCTATTTTCCCAGTATCGGCTATATCAGCGTCAACCCATATTTTGTAAAACCTTGTAATCAATCTAGCAGTGTCTGAATCGATGGGAATTTTTACAAAATGTTAATAAAACTTAAACTAAGCTGATTCAAAAATAAAGATCCTGATGTATACAATTTTTCCGAACTTTTTTACTAATTTTCCTGGACTAAATGCTCAACGCGTGAACTAGCTTCTGTCACCAACAAGTTGATGAAGAAGACTCAAACGCACCTATAAATTTTACAGTGTTAACGCAAAAAACAGTGACGATCACACGAATTACGATATTTCTCATTGTTGTTGTGTAATTTGAGTCAACGCAGTTTTAACCATTTTTAAACTCAAATGTTTCACTTTAAATCGATATCACTCATATCGATCATTGCCTAAGATTTCAGACTTCTTATCCAATCCCTTAAAAAAAAATTAAAATCAACAGAGAAAATGTTTACTTTTATGCTTTACACCCTACAAATGAGAAACCCTTTGTATTCTGAAATACTTACTCACACAACTTCAAAATCACCTGCGTCATTGAAAAATAATTCGTTGCTTTTATTTTATGAACTTCTTGCGTGGCCTTCGAAAAACTGCATCTTTCTTATAAGGAGCACTGAATGAAAATCACCTTAATGGCCATGAAATTTCCAAAAAGTCTTAAGACACCAGATTTATCACGTCCGCATATATAGCCGCCTTCAGGTGGCAGCAGAGAACTAAAATGACGTACGAAAAAAAAAAAAAAAAAAAAACCAACAACAAGCTTCGAGCAAGGTAAACCACTTAAAATGCCAACAGACTTCGCTTTATACCAAAGTCAATGAAAGCACACAATCATTCGGCCACAACATGTGTTGCAAGAATTTTTACCATTCGTATCGATTACAGTTTCATTGGACAACTTGAAGGTATTGCTTGTTTTCTTAATTATATACTGACACACACGCAATAGGTACATACGTCACTCGAGATAGTTTGGTTATTTTATAATAAGAAGTGTCTCATTGTGTCGAATTGACTGATAAGTTGCCTTCAAGACATTATCTTCAATCTGATTATTCCCAAAAAGGTTCATAATGTCATGTCACACCCTCTCTCCCAATTGAAATCGAAAGTATCCACCAAATGCGGAAGGGGGCACTGAACCACTAAACGATGCAGAGCAGTAGCAGATTAGCGGTCGCTAAGGTGACCTACTTATCCCGGGCCACAGAATTACCGGTTTTTCTGGTCGAAAACAAAAATCATAATGTTGCATAAGTGAAGCCAACAAGACGCTGGACGAATGCTGTTGGCACCTCAATTATAACTTTTTTTTTTTTTTTTTTGGACGGAATGATTGCGTCATAATGATGAAGTTTGGATCATTCGGTCCAATGGCCAAAAAGAAAAGAGAAACAACCCAGGGGTCTTTGGCGTTTGGGATTTGCATAAAGCTTCTATATGATATGGCTAATGGTTACATTGTAAGGTGTAAAGCTACTTATCGTTCACGTTGCTAATTTAATATGAAAATGATACGCAAATCAAAAACGCACGTTTTTTTTTTTTTTTTTTTTTTTTTGTTGAGTGATTTGGGCGCGAATGTTTTGAATATCAATTGTTAACATTTTTGATGTTTTTATTTTATTTACTTAGTTTTTTTTTTCTTTGAATGGTGTAAGTGATTTTATTACGCGTAATAAATTTTATGACAAAAATTTAACGTATTATTTGGAAATTTATGGCTGCCGTGATGTTTGTCAATTTAAGTGATCAAATTATTACGAGCATTTTTGACAGTCATAAAGCTATCAGTTTATTGCTTAAATTATCAACGCGTGACGTTCATTGGAAACTCTCCAAATCAATCTCTATTTTGTTTTGAGTTTTGAATTTTTGTATTGACTTTTGGCGTTAGGTAATAACGCCCAAATCGATTTGGAAATATCGCCCGAAAATATTAGAAACAATTGTTGATGTTTTTTTCTCGATTTGGGCGTTATTTACACTTTTTTTAATATTTTTTAAAGGAAAGAAGAAAATAAAAATTTTAAAAGTCAAATAGGAAATAACGCCCAATATTGGAAATATCACCCAAAAAAAAAACAGAAAACGGAAATAACTCCCAAATTTTAGAAAATAACGCCCAAATGTTAGAACAAACTCCCAAATCAAAATCTTGTCAAAAAAAAAAATAAATTAAACTGAAACAACTTCGTTTTTAATCAAATCAACTTTATTTCACTTTAAAACGGCGCACAGTGGTGCGAGAGCGGAAAAAAGTCTTTTGAAAGTCATATCTGTCCTTTTAAACTTGATCTTTAAGTACTCTTAGATAACCCGAGCGTATGATTTAAAAGTATTTTTTAACATATATATTGTATGTTCTGATTTACAAGCCCTCAAAGTTGAAAAATAATTTTACTCAAATCGCGAACCGTATTTTCAACAAATTTTGAGATGTTTTTTTCCGAAGTTCCTTTAAATAAATTCTCTAGCTTCTTAAATAATTTAATTGGTCTATTTTCGATTATCTAAAAATAAAAAAAAAATATTGATTATTTATAAAAGATACCTTCTGTAAGTAGCCTGAAGCTTTAGTACTAAGAAAAAATGTTTTTTTTTTTAAACTTTTTGATTTAAAGAAAGCACCAAAAGATACCAAGAAAGTAAGTATGCCAGCATATGCTCCATACATTCATGTTAAAGCACAGAAAAAATCAGCTGCAGATGCGTGCAGATGTGGAAGTTATGCTCAAAAATGTTTCACTTAATCGGATTTCAAAAAACTCCATCTTGACGGTGGTGTTTATCAAAAAGTTTGATTTCTTCGGTATTAATTGTCAGAATGAACTGGTTAAGCCCATTATTTTAAGAAAAAATGTCAAACTTTATTTTAAAAATAAAACAAAATTAATACATTGACCCAGGTCTGAGAATTTCGATTTTTGCGAAACCATTTATTTCTGCCTGGAATTTTTTTCAATTTTCAACTCAATTTTCTTGGAAACAACACACGAAAAATAATATACATAGTTTTATGATATTTTGAATTATATGATAGAGCTTAATACAAAGTAAAGAAAAGGATTAGGGATAAATACAACTTCTGGAATGAATAACCTGACAAATATAAGAACCAAAGCTGTAAACAGGGAAGCTTTGATAAAATTTATGGAGTGTATCCTCCATGTTGCCTACAATTTGACATTTAAAGCATGGAGAATCAACAATGAGACCCGCCATATTAGAGATGCTCAGAAGAAGAAAATTCAGCAGGAGTTTCGTGAAAAACTGGGCATCATTGTCGATCTTGTAAAACAAGGTACGGGGACAAGTAATGACGGCAACACCTCCAGAAGATTTTTTGCAAATCCAACCATGACTTCAGAAATCACTGGAGTTAGTGAATCCCTTATTCGGCGGTTTGCAGTTATCCTTGAAGTAATAACGTCGAATGAAAAATTAGACTTAAAAAAAAAAATATATATATATACTCATATCCTCAGATCCGATAATAACAGGTTTAAGGCCACAGGCAAAAAAGAAAATACTTCCAATCAGCGCAGACGCTAAAAACCTCATTCTAGCATTATAAAATTACTACTTCATAATTGTTTTTTATTTATTTTTTTTGTATGTATTTATCTATTTATTTATTTAATTTTATAATATACATAGTTAATAATAATATTTTATTCAAAATAAAAAGTTAAGATTTTACTAAAAAAAACTTTTATTTAAATATAACATCAAAACCCTCAAATTTTATAAAAATGTCAATAACTTTTTTTCTAATAACTTTTAAAGACTAATCTTAAGATGTGTGTAAAATTTCATTAAAATTCGTTTAATAGTTCAGATTTTACAGACTTTTTTCCGCTATCCCATACAAACATCAAAACACTCAAATTCTAGGCAAATGTCAATAACTTTGTTTCTGATTATTTTTTTTTTTCAACCAAATTTTGGCCAAATATGTATAAGACTAATCTAAACATTTTTGCCAAATTTCATTTAAATCCGTTGAACCGTTCAGATAAAACAGACTTTTTTCCGCTCTACCATACAAACCGAACCACTGTGCGGCGCGCGCACTGTGGTCCAAAAAGCCAAAAATCGCACCAAAAATACAAAATCCGACTTTTGTTTTTTTTATGT
Source organism: Leucozona laternaria (assembly GCA_932273885.2). NCBI lineage: Eukaryota > Metazoa > Arthropoda > Insecta > Diptera > Syrphidae > Leucozona > Leucozona laternaria. Next base: position 46,616,040 of record OW026367.1, read on the forward strand.
TTTGTTTTTTTTTTTCTAATAGAAATATATACAACGCTTCAAAAACAGTCAACAAAATAATTTTCTGGTAAATAGTTTGGTTTATATAGATTTTCAAAGTTGGGCATTTTGGTTTTAGATTAAAAAACGAATTTATTTATTTTCTTTATTGCAATTATGGCATATTTTATCAAAATTCTTAGTTTCATTTAATGTAGAGTGGTTGTTTTATTTGTTAGTAAATTAAAATTTAAAAAAAAAAAAAAAAAATGTTTAATATTTATACCCAACGATATTTTAACCCAACTATTTGCTAAGAAAAAATTGCAGCTACAAATTTTTGCAATGTTTTGAGAAAATTTCATCTGTTTAAAAAAAAAAAAAGGATGTTCTTGGTGCTAGCATTTTGGTCTTAAAAGCAAATTTACTTTTGAAATGTTTGATTTATTTCCTTTATCAAAAGAGCTGAGAACGTGAAATTCTCTTCTAACTTCAATTAGAAAACGTTTTTTTTTACAATTTTAATCGTACAAAAATACGCCCACTTCCACGCCCCTTTTTATTTAATAGCAATTGTTAAAAAAATGTACTTAAAATCTGTAAACAAACTACTGATTTTCATTGTTCGGCATGGATTCTTCCAGACTATGATGATAGATGGAAAAGTGTTAAATGAATTAACTCATACAAAATCAACATTATCATGTCCAATATGCAAAAGGACACAAACAAATGTTCAAGAAGAAGCCAATTCCGACGAAGTAGATGAGAGAATTCGGAATTTCGCCACTACACGCTAGAATAAGATGAAGCTATAGCTTATGGACTATATCATGAAGATGAGGCCATCGACAAGAAGGAAGCCAACAAAAGAAGAAAAACGGATATACAAAAGGAATTTAGGGAGCAACTCGGCTTAATTATTGATACGTCAAAACAAGGATTTGGCAATACAAATGATGGAAACACGTCCCGAAGATTTTTCACAAATCCCGAAGTAACGTCAGCTATAACCGGAGTGGATAAAGAACTTATGAAGAAACTTCAAGTTATTGAAAATAATAATGCACTTTCATCTAAGGATTTTATTGATGTTGATAGATTCAACGAGTATACACTAAAAAAAAAACTTCAGATCTACTAAAAGCCATATACAGTCGCAACATGTAGGAGAACTTATTAAGCTTCAAATTTTGCTATAAGAGAGCTTTCAGATAAAGCACAAGAGTCAAGGAATAAAGACTACAAGCGATATCGATACTAAAGTATCTGCAAAGTATCACGGAAACATCAAAATGAAAATTTATAAAATATGCTGGCTATATCATCGGATCCACTTATTTCATTTTTAAGGCACGTGAGATCTCAAAAAGAGCTGAAAAAGATATGTATATTGCCCAGCACTAGTGAGTCTTTTAAATGTTGAAAGTGATGATGATTCCAATGATTTTTTTTTCTCTGAAAATTAAAATCTATAATTAATTTAAAAAGAGACGCATTTGGTACCTTTTCTATTTTATTTTATAAAGAAAATAAAAAAAAAAATGTATTAAAATGTTGGTCCGTTTACTTTTTTATCACACTGTTTTTAATAAAATTGCTTAGTCAAACAGTTTATAAGATACATATGTCTATGAGGCAAAATGAAAAAAAATATTGTTTTAATATTTGCTTAAAACTTCAAAAATTGGTCCGTTAACTTGATGCAGCCAGTGTTGTAAAAAAAAAATTATTTTGGAACACCTTGTGAATAATTAAATAGTCGCAGACCCAAAATTTTAACTAGTTTTATAGTTTTCCTTTAATTTCTTTTTACTTCAGCCTTTGATTAAGAAACACCCTATGAAGATATATTCTCAATATTCACTAATTTGTATAGCCTTGGAAATTTAATTTAAGAAGAAAAAAAAAATTGTAGCGATATCTTTATGCGTTCAAAAGTTATGATTTTTGCAACCAAAAAAGTCATTTTGGACCACAGCGCGGCGGCGCTCATAAACAGTGAGATATGTATGGGAGGGAATGATGCACCCTGCACCCCCCCCATCCTGCTTGGGCACACTATAGGATTTGGGGTAGGTGCGAGGCTGGGTATATGCAGTTTCTTTAAATCCAGATTCTTTAATTGCATACACCTCGCCTCGCACCTACCCCAATTCCTATATTTAGCCCAAGCAGGGGGGTTGCATACATACCTCACTGTTAATTTTTTTAAGATTATCTTTTATTATGCATACTTTTCGCAAATATTCCTAAAAACTTTGCGTATGCCGCTTGAAGAATTTGCATCACTAAGCAGCACTTTGGAGCTTGGTTTTTTATTTCACCCAAGGCTTCCAATTCCCTGAACAAGCCTTTTTGGTTGCCATGATTATGCACAAAGTTTTTTGTTTGCCAACAAGTTTCATTGAAATTTCACTTTGGAAATATCACCCAAAATTGAGGAAATAACGCCTAAATTTTACAAAAACAATTTGGGCGATATTTCCAAATCGATTTGGGCGTTGTTGCCTTGATATTTATCTAGAGTTTATTTAGTTTTGTATCGGTCATCTTGTTCTTTGTATTCACTTCGCAAAAGTACATACTTTGATAATTTCATTTAACTAAAGGGTTTTCCAATAAGAGGTGTTATTTTGAATAGCCCGCTATTTCGGTAGCTGTCACTTTTGAAGCTGTCATTTTTTGACATTTGACAAGTAGAAACTACGCCATTAATAAAAATGGAACGATACACGCTTCAACAACGCATTGAAATTATTAAAATTCACTATAAAAATGGTGAAAATTTGGCAGAGACGGTTCGTAAAACTAAAACATTTTTGGGTCGTCGTGAAGCACCTTGTCGGACCGCAATACAGAAATTGGTGGACAAATTCGAGCTGTTGGGACAAGTTAGTGATGTGAAGAATAAAACCCGTGCACGTCGCTCAAGAACAACTGAGAATATTGCTGTTGTAGCCCAAAGTGTTGAAGAAAACCCTGGTTTGTCCATTCCTCCTCGTTCTTTGGAATTAGGCATTCCACAAACGTCATTACACCGTATTTTGCATAAAGACTTGGGTCTTAAGGCTTATAAAGTTCAGTTAACACAAGAACTCAAGCCGGCTGATCATCAACAACGTCGTGTCTTTGCTGATTGGGTCCTTGAAATGCATGAAAATGATCCGGAATTTCATCGAAAAATCATCTTGACTGATGAGGCCCATTTCCACCTCGGAGGCTACGTCAACAAGCAAAACTGCCGCATCTGGGGCTCGGAAAACCCAAGAGTTATTGTTGAAAAGCCTCTCCATCCTCAACGCGTGACTGTTTGGTGCGGTTTATGGTCCGGCGGGGTCATTGGACCTTACTTTTTCGAAAATGAGGCTGGAGCAACAGTTACGGTCAATGGATTGCGCTATCGAGAGATGATTAATGATTTTTTATGGCCGGAATTGGATGGTATTGATCTGGACAACGTTTACTTTCAACAAGACGGCGCTACGTGCCACACAAGCAATGAAACCATCGATCTTTTACGGGAAAAGTTTCCGGATCGTGTTATCTCTCGAAGAGGTGATCACAATTGGCCACCGAGATCTTGTGATTTAACACCTTGCTACTTCTTCCTTTGGGGCCACGTGAAAGATAAGGTCTACGCCAAAAGCCCAGCGTCGATTCAAGACCTCAAAGATGGAATTCGTGAAGCTATCGAGGACATAGGGCAGCCACTTTGCGATTTGGTTATGGAAAATTTCATGAAAAGGATATGGTCCTGTAAGCGTGGTCGTGGCGGCCATTTGGCTGATGTTGTGTTCCATTATTAACGGCATACCTTCCTCTTTATAATGAAATAAACATCCGATCATTTATCTCAAAAAATGCCATTTTTCTTTGAATATCAAAATAACACCTCTTATTGGAAAACCCTTTATAACATTGAATTTCTCTTTTGCATTTCCTTGTTTTTGGGTCAAAGTTTCCACGTTTAAGAGTTCTTTTGATTTATTTTGTTTTCAATTAATTTGGCAATCAATTGTTATGTATGCGTTCAGTTCGCATTTCCAAACTGTCAAACGTACTGAGGGTCTTGCATCCAAAATGCCCAAAATTGTATTCAAACAAATTTCTTATCTCAAGACATGACGAAAAGGTTTCTGATTTATTTTATTTCCTTAAAAAAAATTTTCTTCAACAATTGCCTTTGTTTTTTTTTTTTTTTTTTATAAAAATTACAACTTACAAAATCTCAATTTTGCGATTAGCACTGAACAAAACAATGAACTTCCTTATGAGTTTGATTTCCTTCTTGCTGCACCCTCATAATGACTGAGGAAATTTTTTGTTTTGTGTGGTTTGTATTGTGCACCTCTTAACAGGATGTACACCACGGAGAAAAAATATGAAAACCATCATTATATCCCACGTGCAACAAGGTCTAACCTTAATGTAAGGAAAATTAAGATTGCTTTTGTTAGGTACCTATTCGAATTTTTAACCACTATACCTCAATAGGATTTATTCGTTTTATTAAAAAAAACGTGTAGATTAACTGCAGTTTAATCAGGGGAAGGTATAATGGATTTTGAGAAGGAAATGCAAATGCATACCTTGCTTTAAGTGAAAAGGTATCGTGTATTTGACGAAACAAATTAAATTGTGTTCAAAGGAACTTTTTTGTATTAAATAGCGCGTAGACGAAACTGCATGAGGGTCAAGAAGGTTAAATGGTCTATACATTAGGTTAAAACGTTTCTTTGTTAGCTTATAAAGGGTCTTCCAATAGAGACTTCCGAACTTTGACAGTTGATAGCAGCCATATTGTTCAAGCCATATCTGTCAAATTAGCTGTCATTTATTCAGTCTGTTTTGCCAAATAACCATGGACGAATAAAGCGTTCACCAACACGTGCAAATGATAAAATTGTTTTATCAAAATAGGTGTTTTGTTCGGGCAACGTTCCGCACGCTTCGCCTATTTTACGGTCGCCATAATCGTCCTACCGAGAGGACTATTCGCAGTGTGGTGGACAGATTTGAATCCACTGGTTCAGTAACCAATCCACATGAGATTCTGGGCGAAATTTGAATATCCACCGCGCGCCGCTTATGTGCATGAGTATAATACAGTAGATTGAGCTTAAAAGCCCGAATTAATGAAAAAAAACTCAAATTAATGAAAAAAACTCGAATTAATAAATCACAAAACCTGAATTTTTGAGGTTTCTCATTTAAACAAATTGTTCAAAAATTATAATATTTTAGGAAAAATTATTTCATGTGATATTATTCTGAAATGTTAATTGCTTGCGAGCAGTAAACCGACTCGCTCTCGTCTCACTCTCACGAGTCTCCGAGCAGTTTCGTCATCGAGCATTATGAGTGCTCATGGCGAGAGCTTTTATTGATCGAGCATTCGTGAGCATGAGCTAAAACTAAAAATGCTCACAGCTAATAACTCGTGAGCGAGAGCTTCTTATAAGTGCTTATTCGGAATTGCAGCTCATGATTGATCATTTTAGTACCCTTAATAAAATGTCCCCGAGAACTATGACAATACTGGGAAAAAAGTGCAGTTTAGAAACGATACTTAAAATATTGCCAGATAAAATTTTAAAAAAATTGAAAAAAAAACAATGCACACGCCCGTTTGTAGACATTTGTAGAATGCTTTGTTACCATACAATTAGGTATTTATTTGATTCAGTAGGTACACTTCATTGTATATGAAATTAAAGTTAATAAAATAAGCTTTTCACTAGAGCTTAAACAGTATACGTCATCATTAAATTCTTTGAAACATCGGTGTGGCAAAGAACCGCGCAGAAAAATTATTTTTCTAGAAGTTGAAACTCAATATCTCAAAATGCGTTAAGCACATCAAAATAATTTTTAAACTATTTTAAAGACAAAGGAATGAAAGGTATCAATTGATATTAATTTAATTTTTCTATTTTTGACGATTATTTGGAACAAAAACTGAAATCTTTATTCTTTTTTGCAATCGGCATTCGGTCCAAATATCTCGACTTTCCCATCAACGATTTTGAAATTCTTTTACTTATGTATGTATCGGGCTTTATGGGCAATTTCCAAAACTGGACCTTAATGGCCTTTAGTCCACAAAAATTGGAGTTTCGTCCCGGCGGCGGACGAAAAAAAAACAATTTTTGGTAAGTACACTTCAATTTACATAGATTTCATGACGAATATCTAGATTAAGCATTCCTAATTCATTAAAGATGGAAGTTTTTTGTCTGAGAAAGCTCCAGAAAAAAAAGGAACTGAAGTACAGGGTGATTCGCGTAAGGTGTGACAAGAAGCTAGAGCGTGTATGTTGGGTCGAGGCAAAAACAAAATCGTATGGGAGGCGGGGGTCTAGCCCCCCCCCCCCCCCCCTTTCAGGAGGGAAATAGGATCCTTAGAGCAACTGAAGCAACGGATTTGGGTCAAATTAACTGAATTTTATAACGGTTCTTTTCAATTTTCTAAAGAACTAGAAGAGATTTTAGTATTTGGTTTTCGGTGTTTGACTAACAATTAATAACAGTATTGAATAAATACTAAAAACAAAAATACTACTTAATAACGTAAAATTTTGAATAAAATTAGTTTGAACAAAATTTAAAAAATATTTTGAGTTTGAAAATTTATTTTTCAAAAACTTTCAACTAAAACAACTTTATTTAAAAAGAGAATAAAACAAGAGATTCCTGGCTTAACCAAAACTTATAGCATGACACTGTGTGCATGTGTTGCCGTTGTTTTTTAATAATTTTTTTCGGTTTTAAGTCGATTTTTTTTGTTTCAAAAGTGCCCCTTCCGGGTAACTAACTTACTATTTTTGTGTGCACATAGTAAAAAAATCGTATTTGTTCTTGAATAAATAACTTAAAATTAAACAAACATGGCAAGGGGTAATATCCGTGAAAAAAAAAAAGTTTATTTAGAGGTGTCAGAGGCTGGGATACGTTCCGCAGACCCTCAGCGTGACAGTCATACTCATTAACCATATAGAGCAACGGGCTCATAAAGGGTTTTCCAATAAGAGGTGTTATTTTGATATTCAAAGAAAAATGCCATTTTTTGAGATAAATGATCGGATATTTATTTCATTATAAAGAGGAAGGTATGCCGTTAATAATGGAACACAACATCAGCCAAATGGCCGCCACGACCACGCTTACAGGACCATATCCTTTTCATGAAATTTTCCATAACCAAATCGCAAAGTGGCTGCCCTATGTCCTCGATAGCCTCACGAATTCCATCTACGCTGTTGGCGTAGACCTTATCTTTCACGTGGCCCCAAAGGAAGAAGTCGCAAGGTGTTAAATCACAAGATCTCGGTGGCCAATTGTGATCACCTCTTCGAGAGATAACACGGTCCGGAAACTTTTCCCGTAAAAGATCGATGGTTTCATTGCTTGTGTGGCACGTAACGCCGTCTTGTTGAAAGTAAACGTTGTCCAGATCAATACCATCCAATTCCGGCCATAAAAAATCATTAATCATCTCTCGATAGCGCAAGCCATTGACCGTAACTGTTGCTCCAGCCTCATTTTCGAAAAAGTAAGGTCCAATGACCCCGCCGGACCATAAACCGCACCAAACAGTCACGCGTTGAGGATGGAGAGGCTTTTCAACAATAACTCTTGGGTTTTCCGAGCCCCAGATGCGACAGTTTTGCTTGTTGACGTTGACGTAGCCTCCGAGGTGGAAATGGGCCTCATCAGTCAAGATGATTTTTCGATGAAATTCCGGATCATTTTCATGCATTTCAAGGACCCAATCAGCAAAGACACGACGTTGTTGATGATCAGCCGGCTTGAGTTCTTGTGTTAACTGAACTTTATAAGCCTTAAGACCCAAGTCTTTATGCAAAATACGGTGTAATGACGTTTGTGGAATGCCTAATTCCAAAGAACGACGAGGAATGGACAAACCTGGGTTTTCTTCAACACTTTGGGCTACAACAGCAATATTCTCAGTTGTTCTTGAGCGACGTGCACGGGTTTTATTCTTCACATCACTAACTTGTCCCAACAGCTCGAATTTGTCCACCAATTTCTGTATTGCGGTCCGACAAGGTGCTTCACGACGACCCAAAAATGTTTTAGTTTTACGAACCGTCTCTGCCAAATTTTCACCATTTTTATAGTGAATTTTAATAATTTCAATGCGTTGTTGAAGCGTGTATCGTTCCATTTTTATTAATGGCGTAGTTTCTACTTGTCAAATGTCAAAAAATGACAGCTTCAAAAGTTACAGCTACCGAAATAGCGGGCTATTCAAAATAACACCTCTTATTGGAAAACCCTTTACAACAGACCAGTTTCACGTTATCATCATTTTACTTTCTGTCAGTTGAATCAGAAATCGGTTCTAGATTGTTTTATTGCTTTCTGATTTGTAGTAGGGTAAATTTTCAGAAATATGAGAAATACCTAGTACCTACTTTAGGACATGACGACCTGACACTTCTTTCGGGATTCTTTAGAACACAAAAATGTCTAATTTCGGTTTTAAAATCTCGGTGCTTTTCCTTAACAATTCGGCTTGCGGAACATTTTTTAAAACTTATTCGTCTCTTAATTGAATGATTTTAGATTTACACCTTCAGCATAATATGTACATAGTTTCTACAGGTTTTGAACGAGGCATTGAGGACATTATCCAATCATAATAATTAACAGCCAAATGTGAACATTCAACAAACAACGAGCGATAAGTTGAGCAATAAAAGCAATAGTAATTATTATTAACCAATACCTTCGTCTGTTATTTACTGAAATCAATGCATTTTTACGTGATATATTACACGACTTCGTTATTCACAAAAATTAAAGAAAAAGAACAACAGCGAACAAACAAACCAAATCCACTGAACTCAACCTAACCTAACTTAACCCAACCCAAACCAAATCAAAATCATCTATGTATTCAAATTGAATGCGAAAAATTGCACAAAAACCATGACGACATGTTGAAATACAAAAAATACCTTTCAGCAGTTCCTCGATATGTTTGTTAAACGAATTTGCGCAAACCACAATATATGTGCTATGTGCCAGTTGAATGCGCTGCGCATATGTATCTGAAGACAGCCGCCATGCTATTCATCTGTCTTACTCAAAATATTATTATATCTTAACTATTACCGGGAACACAAACAACAAACCAACACTCTCAAAAAAAAACGAATGTTTATGTTTACTTTTTTGTATCTATAACGACACGACAATTTAGCATAGCATTTTTTTGTCAAGACGTCTAACTAAGATACTCCGCACGAGCTGGAGCTGGAGCTCGAGCTCAAGCAGCCCTCAGCGAGGAGCGAGGTCTTGGCTATGTGCATACGTAACTATTGATGAATAAAATGTTGTGTTTGAATGTATCTGTGGTAAGTGGTAAGGTTTTACAACTTTAGCTGCATGCAACTTTATCATCTCTTGCCGTTTAGTTCAGTTTGAATCGAACACGACGCGGCGGTGGCGGTGGACTAAATCCGTTACGAGATCAGCAGTTGAAGTGCAAAAATTGTATCTAAAAAAGTGTTTCTGTGTGTTTTTTTTTTACTTAAAATATTTTGCATTTTTTTGGATAAATTTTCATTTAAAATACGCAAAGGTATATAAATATTGTGACATAGCAAGTGAATGGCAATGAATCAGTGGTGAAATAAGTGATAACCGATTTTATCTTGTCTCACCAAAGGAACCAGCATTATCCAAAGGAGTTTTTTCAGCACGAATAATTAAAGGATTGCAACTAATAGTTTATTTTTTCGTATGAAAATGTGAGTTAAAAGTTGTGTAAAAGATTTTTTTTTTATTATTTCGAACTATATTATTTGTGCATCCAACTTTTGCTTATATTTTCTTGGTATTTTCAAGTGGAAAAACTAGTTATGTCCGATAGATAGGTTTGTGGGTCAGAAGGAAGCAAAGAAATTGTGAAAACAGCGATTGATTAATTCGATGACACTATAACAAAACATAGACCAGCGTAAATTCAATGCATTTGGCAAGCGGGATGGGTAGCAGTGTAATATTATTATTGGCCAATTAGGGATGGTATGTGATGTATGCAGCTCATGCCTCACGCTTTTAATTGTTTTTGGTCATATCTGGGCAAATATTGATGTAATATTTGGAGTATGATGGTCGCAAACATTGCCCATCGAATTGGAAATTTTTATTTATGATTGCGAATAAAATGTTTTTTTTTTTTTTTTTTGTATGCACAATTTGTTAAGGGACTAAAGGACGTAAGACCTTTTGGACTTTAAATGGTTATTTTTGAAATACGTATTTTCTACACAAAGTAAAAAAAAAGACAAGACTAAGCTCCTCTAAAAAAAAAGTGATGATCAGGTTGCTCTCCTTGAAAAAAGCTATTAGCCTAGCATACACTTGATGGTTCCACAGTGAAGTTGTTACTGAAATTTTTACGTTACAAGCCTTTTCAACATCATTTGTTAAAGTTGACTTCTTGCGGTGATTGGAAATATGTATTACAATAATGACCTTGATGCGAGAAAAGGCCTAGGACCATTCAAACCATGATCCCAAAAAATATAAGTTTCAAGGAATTGACCCCGACAGCGAAACGAATAACTAAGAAATGAACAAATTTTACTATGACCTAAAGTTCGGAAGTAAATATTGAAAAACAAAGGCCTATCGGGTTATAAATTTTCCAAAACTGGCTTTTATGAAACAGCGATTAAACCAGCTCACAAGACACAAAAATAAAGGGTCCGCCAAATAACTTTTCTTTTTTGTTTTGAAAATGGCGCAAAACATCGAGTGTAGCTTCGGCTGTGTGGCACGTAGCGCCGGCCGTCCTGTTGAAACCAAATGTTGCCAATATCCTCCTCTTCAATTTTTGTAAACAAAAATTCGTTCAACATGGCCCGATAACGATCGCCATTGACTGTAACGGCCACTCCTTGCTCATTTTCGAAGAAAAATGGCCAAATTATGCCTCTGGACAAAAATCCGCACCAAACAGTGACTCGTTTTGGGTGTATCGGCTTTTCAATGTATGTGTGCCGGGTTTTCTGTGCCCCAAATGCGACAATTTTGCTTGTTTACTACCCGCCAAGATCAAAATGAGCTTCATCTGAAAAGATGATTTTTTTTGGCAAAAACGGCATCTTCTCTAAGTCGATCGCAGGCCCACTTAGCGAAGCGTATACACAACCATATTCGTTCAGCGGAAGGATAAAACTAATTATCTGTCAAATCAGACATGAGCTAAGTGTTACCATTCACGAAATAAGCACTAGTTGAAAAAAAAAACCTTAGATGGCGGACCCTCCTTTACTTATCTTTTTAATCAAAAGAAGTTGAATTATCCCACCTGAGTTTTGTAACCCGCCTGGCTCTTACTCTTGAAGTTCTCCCGTCTAAAGATTTTTAAGCCTCACCACAAAATTATCTGAGTTTCCTCTCACTGGAAACTCCTTTTCAGATTTTCTCACAAAAATAAAGAAATAAAAATAATTAATAAAGAATTTTCAATTTCGTAAAATAATTTTCCACTTTTCTAAAGACTTTCTCTAATGATCTGTTCTATCACAGAATCAATCTAAAATTTATAAAATGGCGGCCTTCTTCGCTAATTTTCGCTTCCTCTAATTATTGCCCTCTCTTTTTATATCCACATGTAGTGACGATATTCGGTCATGGGTTTAGCGCAAAACTTCGCCCATTGGCTGCAAATTTGCTCCTTTGTTGAACCCATAAATCCACTCTCTCATTTCACATATAATCCCTAGAAAAAGGGATCATTCACAATGGAGGTAGTTCAATGATTGAATTCAGATCACCTCCGTCCTATTCTACTACTGTAGAAAAATCAGATTTACACGAGCAAAGTCCCCGTCCCAAACCGACCAGACTTTTGATGGAGAAAAATCGTGCCGATTATGGAATTCACAATAATGGATTCGCGGTGATTCGCACTACTGTGTTCTCTTTTCTTTTCATGGCGAATGAGTAGAGAGGAACGAGTGCACTGCACTGCGAATCCAGAATTGCGAATTCCATAATCGGCATGAATATCTTCGACGGACGCACTTCAACCATTTACCAATCTTAAATGGTGAGGCAAAATTCAACTTCGCGCGAAAAGTTAAAATTACCTACAACCGTAGGCCTGCGCGCAGATTTGGGGATTTTGGGGAATCACCTGACAAAGTCAATTTCTTTTAACTTACAAAGGCACTTTATGTTGGGCTCTCGGCCGTTTCGGTTTTCGACGACTGGCATTGCCAGTATTGACATGACCGTCAATTTATATGTGAACTGTCTATCGCACATGTCGTTGGACCATCAGGGTCCATCTGTCACATGCCTTGGTGTGAAGTGGACTTTCTGTCTCACTTGTTTCTAATTCGGATTGAATCTTATCGTGGACCGCTCTTGCTGAACCAGGAACTTATTATATTTTGTTCCAAAAAAAATCAGCGTTGGGACTCCATTAACAATATTTGAGGTAATGACAGTTTTTTTCCGGAGAGGGCATTTAATTTTCAAGCAATTTTGGTTGTCATATGTCAGTAGGTATACCTATAGAAGTATAGCAGCCATCAGAAAAAATAAATCTTTAAGGTTCGGCCATATTGACATGACATTGACGGCTGTCAAGCTGCTTGGACGCCAAATTTTTTTTATCAAACGGCACGGTAGTGCTCCGCCAAGTTCTAGGCACTACACTCTTCGTTTACAGGAACCAACTCAGGCGATTTTCGAACCCCCTCTAACTTCAGTATTATAATAAATTAAATAACTTCAAATTCAAAATTTGCTAAGCTCAAACTTTCAACTTCTAGGCGTTCGTGGTTCTTGAGAACCACTGTCTGACTGATAGATTATAAAAATTATGGAGCACATTCCGACACCACCGTAGAATCTAGTTATTTCGCAGAACGGTAGGACTTGTGGTGCGGATACAAATGGAAACGATGACATTTTGAGCTTTTTTCATTCAGAAGACGTGGCATGCACCACTTTATTAGAATTGCTACCAATTTATAGGGTAGGAACTTTGTTGTAGAATGATGAAATTTGGGCTTTGAAAAAATTTTTGGCGACAACCAAATTTCACTTGACAAAACAATTCTACTCCTACACATAACTTAAATTTATCGCCTCGAGGGAATCAGCTAAAAATCTTAAGTTGAAAGTTTTAAGAAAATCACTTCAGTTGTTTAGGATGTAGGTGGAGGTGCAGAAAAAATATAGCCATACAGACATTGTGTTAACTAATATATTACAGTGGAACTTCCATAAGTCGAACTCTCAAAATGGAAGAAAAAAAAATTCGATTTATAGAAACTTCGATTTAAAGAAATGAGACAAAGTTTTTAGTTTTACTGTTTTACTGTTTTATTTTATTAAATGGAATATTAAAAAGAAGAAAATGATTTTTGATTAATAGAAGCTTAAGAAAATCAGTAATCATTCGTTCATGTTTTTTTTTTTTTTTTTCATTGTATGATTTATAAAAAATTTCAATCTCGTGAATTAGGTAGATACATTGAAAAAACGATCCAGCGAGTTTTTTGAACAATACCATTTCTAATTGAAAAAAATATCATACATACAAATTTTTGAACAATTTGTTGTCATGTTGAAATTCTGCTTTCTTCGTTCTGCTTTATAACTGTCCCTGAAATTGAGAAGTTTTCATTCCTGGCTTCAGTAAACCATTTGGAGACATTCTCATTGAGTTTTTTTTTAGTTTCTTGAAGTGTCAACATTGTTCAATACTTTCTCTGTTGTTCAGTATAATGGAAAGTCTACTTTGAGGTAAAATATATTTTATAGCATTCAGTTTTTGTTCAAGTTATTTAAATTTGTGAATTCATCTTTTTCACACAAAAACAAATTGAAACATAGCCAAGAATGTCTGCGCATAAAAAAATGTTTAACCCGTTCAAAACCGAAGTTCGAATGAAAAACATACAAATTCTGAACACTGCCAACATCCCCAAGAAACTTCCGAAATTCATCAAAGTTAGACTCAAGTAGGTACTTTTCAAAAATTGAAACAAATAGGGGTTTGCCGATTAGAGAAAAATTTCGAGTTAAAGTGGCTTTTTGGCATCAAATCTAATAAATTCGAAATATAGAGAAATTCGAGTTACAGAAGTTCGAATTATGGAAGTTTGACTGTATACAAATATAGTTAAACTATTCGCTTTCATTTCCATCAGCCAAAATTTCCTCTTGGATATTATCGATTGATATTAAAGAAAGGACTTCGTTTTGTAACGTGTCGCAAACTTGCAGTATATGGATTTATGAGGAAATCAATAGTCGATTCAAGAAATCTGTGTTTGTGTTCAATCTTGAATGTTTCCTTGAACATGAACATCTCTCTAAGTTTTCTTGTGTCCTTATTTCTAGACTCTTAAGTTTCTTCTCATAGCATATCTACAAGCTTACCCATTTGTCGAAGCACAAATTCACTAGCTTTTATTATTTCCCGAAGGCTAGTTGATTATAACGGGTGATTTTTTAGCTGGTTTGGTTTTGGCAACACTGGTTTTGACAGCTGACGTGTGTTTAGTACCTTGTGTCACTGTCAAATAGCTTCAGTTTGGTTTGCAATTTAACCATGGATCGTCTTACAAATGAACAACGCTTGCAAATTATTGAATTTTACTATCAAAATTCGTGCTCGGTTCGAAATGTTCATCGCGCGCTGCTTGTGTTCAGCGATGAGGCTCATTTTTGGTTGAATGGGTACGTAAATAAGCAAAATTGCCGCATTTGGAGTGAAGATCAGCCAGAAGCATTGCAACAGCTACCAATGCATCCCGAAAAAGCCACTGTTTGATGCGGTTTATGGGCCGGCGGCATTATTGGGCCTATTTCTTCAAAGATGATGCGAATCGCAGCGTTACTGTCAATGGTGAACGCTACCGAGCGATGATAACAAACTTTTTTTTGCCCGAAATGGAAGTTCTTGACTTGCATGACATGTGGTTTCAACAAGACGGTGCCACATGCCACACAGCACGCGAAACAATGGCGCAATTGCGAGGCGAGTTTGGTGAACAGTTAATTTCACGTTTCGGGCCGGTCAATTGGCCGCCTAGATCGTGCGATTTGACACCATTAGATTATTTTTTGTGGGGGTATGTCAATGCTAATGTCTATAGGGACAAGCCCGCTTCGATTGACGCACTGGAAGCCAACATCCATGCATTCATTCGTGAGATACCGGCCGATATGTGTGAAAGAGTATGCCAAAATTGGACTCAGCGGATGGGCTACCTGAGACGCAGCCGCGGTCAACATTTGCATGAAATTATCTTTAAACATTAAATTGCAAGGTTCAAACTATCGATTCAAATAAATATTTCATTCATTTTTTCGAATTTTTTGTGTTTTTTTTTTTTAAAAAAGTTCTAAACCTCTTAAAAAATCACCCATTATTAAAAATTTTGAAATTTTCGTTTTTTTGATTTTTCACAACATTCCTCAAAGGACTTCCTTGTTCTTCCGACCTTTTTTTGTTGAAATTTTTGTCCATTATGGCAGGCAAAGTACCTATAAGTTTCCTCTAACCAGGCTGAGTTTGCAGCTAAAAAGCTGTAGGCATCGCTTTTCACCAATTTTGGACAGCAAATTTTGTATGGAAGTATTGAGTATTTTTTTAGAATCTTCAAACTTATCAATAATAAATTCTCTAACTACATCAATCCGTTTGCCGCCGAATTTCAAAAATCTGCTGCAGAGATATTAGGGAGACAATTCTTAAAATTGAAAATAATTATATGGGTGTCGCCAAAACGGTTAGATCTGTTTGATTTCAGAGAGCAAATTCTATGATTACGACCTCAAATAATGAACTGTTTGATTTAAATTTGGTTAACAAGCACATTCGATGATTTACCAGTTGCAGAAGTCATTGAATAAAGATGAACAGCGCTGTGAACTAACCGACCTTTAGCTCAAAACTTCGTCTTTAAATAAAAAAACATAACAGAAGCATTTACATAAATGTGGTTGATAGGTATTAATAACAAACTTCCTTGAAGAAATGCATAGAGCCGGTTTCAAATTAACCTCAATTTTGATTTCCTCCATTAAGCTTGATAATCATATCATAACTCTCACTAGGTGTTAAATAACCAAACAAAAAAAAACTTAAAACGTAAAAAACTTACAATACCTAAATAAAATTTTGCAACATTTTTCATTCGATATAATCAATGAAGAAATAAGTAGGCCATATCGTATGCATAGTAAATTTCAAATGCCAACATTATTTTGGCGCCATTTAAATATATACCTAAACCTACTTATCTTCCGCACGTCCGCGTCCATTGGAGTCGGTATAGATATACATAAATTGAATAAGATGCCGGTTCCCAGATTCGCACATACGATTGAAGACAATGACAGATTGCATCCCATTGTGCGTCTGGGTATCAACAATTTGTTGTTACACAATCCACCCAATTGAAACCGCATACTTTTTTTCCCGAGATAGATATAACAAAGCTTGCGTGCGTTTCGAAGCCACTCTTGGCTAAAATTATACCCACAGAGCTATTCTTTAGTCTTTTAAAGTATATTACATGATGTAATGTAATGATTATTCATCAGCAAAGTTTTAAAAAATAAAGAAAAGCAAAAATGTTTAATTGCGAGTAAAAATAGTTAAAACAATGTTATGGAAGTGCATTCAATCAAAGGAAGGTACACAGATACTTTTGACTTAAGTACCATGACGAGTCGACACTTTGCAATAATTCAGTTCGAGACAACTCATAAGAAGGTATCACAATTTTCTATACGTCATCCGAATCGGCATACAAAATTAATTTTCGGATACAACTTTAAGATTAAAAAGTTGTTTTGTGTTGTTAAAGGGCCTAAGTCTGTTACCAAATATACCGACCAAGCCGGCTTATTGACCCACTTTTGGATACAATTAAAAAAAAAAAAAAAAACATAATCGGAAACCATTGAACCCTCAATTAACAACTTTCAAGTTGTTAATGGAGCGACCTTTATGTTAATACCAAAAATAACGAAGGCACAAAGTCGTGCACAGTGCGCCGGACAATGTGGTGTCAAGTTTTAAGATCTTGTTGGGCCAGAGTCTATTACAACATAATGGACATGCCATCATCTTCGTACAAGGTCAGTTGTTGCGTTGCTTGTTATTGTTTTATATGAAAGTAAAAAGAGAGAAAACAAAAGTGCAGAAGAATTGGATCCACGACTGAAACAAATTTTGAAAAATAAATAATTCACAATTTGGTATCGAAGTTTGAGGCCATAAGACAGAGAACTCTAAAGCTAGGCGCGCACATGCAATTTTTTTTTGCAACTAAATATTTTTGACGGAAGAGGGCGCACATAAGCAACTCCACCAAACACACAGAACATTTTTTCTTATTTCCTTTTACATAGTTGCAGAGTGAAATAGTATCGCCTTTGCCTTATTGTTTTTCTTTCTTTCTTTTGATTGAACGTCCTATGATGTTGGAAAACAAAAGAAAAAGAAATGCATTTTGTGTGAGTGAATGAGTAAACCGGTAAAGTATACTCCTAAGCTCGTCATTCTTGAAGAAGCACAATAAAATGGAAAGTTTTAGAATGACAGACAAGAATATTTTCGAATGTACCCGAAGTTAGTAGCGATTCTCGATTTTTAAGATCCGTTCCGAAAGTTATCGCATTGAAAACGAAGTGTTCGGAAAATGTAAATGATCGCGTTCAAGCAAACAATCTACGTTACCGATATTGTTCTCTGCGGTTCGCGAACTCGATAATTTCAAAATGTTTTTCATTGCGTGTTTTATGAAATGCATATCCGCCACAAGGTGCACTAATACTCACCGATTTTCTCGCTTGCACTCAAAGAAAAAAGGGTAAACTACATATTGGGGAATATTCATAGTCACTTTTAAACTCCAGTTTATCTTAGACCTGGGTTTATCTTATCTAAATAACATTGAATAAACCCCAGTCTAAGATAAACTGGAGTTTAAAAGTGACTATGAATATGCCCCATTTAGTTTAATGTGCGCGCAGTTACAAACAGGGTCTTTCATTAAGCACTTCCTATCTTTAAATTTAAATAAAAGAAAGTGTGTGTGAGATATCAAGACCTATCGATGCCATTATTTATGGAATATAACATCGTTTAAATGTCCACCGCGGGTTCGCTGGGTGGCGCGCATCCGAAATGTGAAAATTTCCAATACTCTGGCTCATAAATCAAGCTGAATTTGGCCGATGGCCGATGTGGCTTGTGGCTTATTCGCTATGACCTGCGACTTCAGAAAACCCGACAAGAAAAAGTGTAAATATGGACCGATGACGCCTCCAGCCCAAAATCCACACCAAAGAGTGACTTTTTCGAGATGCATTGGACGCTCTGTGCCACTAGACTCAAATTTATTCACCACACTGCAAATAGTCCACTGGGTAGGACAATTATGGCGACCGCGAATTGGGCGAAGCGCGTGGAATGTTGCCCGAACAGAACACCCATTCTGATAAAACAATTTTATCATTTGGATGTGTCGTTGAACTCTATATCCCTCCATTGTGATTTGGAAAAACAGACTGAATAAATGACAGCCAATTTGACAGATGTATCTTCAACAATATGGCCGCTAATAACTGTCAAAGTTCTTCGCTTCCCTATTGGAAGACCCTTTATAAGTTGGTGTGACACAAACTGAAAAACTGATTTGGTGTGATCGTTCCATTTGTGTCCAAACACAAACTTTTTAGTTGCTCGAATCGTCTTCCTATTATGTACTGGTACTCGTATAAAGTATTACTATGAAGGCTTCGTGGTTTACTGCATCACCCAACTTTAAATTTCAAGTAAAAAAGAACGTAAAGAAAAATTAATATAACGACTTTTCATACAAAAAAAGCAAAAGAAGTAGTGAGTCCGCAGAGGTCTGCTAACGGCCGGGGGTTTGATTTTTTTTTTCTCTAACCTTCGAATTTCTTCCACGTTAAATGTTGCATATCAGTCAAATTGAAAATTCCACAGCCATTCCATAAATTATAAGCTATCTCTCCACTCAAAGCATATCAGGCTAGTTAACTTGAATCCCGGTTTATCGCTTATCAACCTCATCTCTTAACCATGCAAGAAGTTGCTCTAAAACACAGACGAAAATCTCGAGGATAAGTTGCCAAATTAAATATAATTACCCTAAAAACCAAGCCGACTTATAAAGCTTCTTGAAGACATGAATAACTCAGAACTATTGTCCTCGTTGTCGTAACAGGTGTTTACTAAATTCTTCTACCTTATTACAACTGTCAACAAAATAACATTCAAAAACTCTCGCTCTCAGTAACTTCCTAAACCAAAATCACCAAGCAGAAAATTACACTAAATTAATATTAGTCACCTTGTCCGTGACTCTTCAAAGTGAGTCTGATGGTCTTTATTCACCTTCAATTCAAGTAGCCCACCCAAAAAAAAAAAAAATAATTAGAAAATAACTCTCATTATTGCAATTATTTTTTTTTAGGTAGGTACATTATGCTCAAAGTAATATTGATGAATAAGTGAGTAGGTACATACTTAGACTTACTCATATTAAAAAATTTGCCATCGAGGTGAGATAATTTATGAAGGTTGGTCAGTGACTTCTTGTTGAAGTTCGTCATATCTTTTAGGTAGGTTAAGTAGGCGAGAGTTCATTTGAGAGCTCTAGAGAATCAATTATTAATAAAAATAATAACAAACCTCTTAAGGTCAAAAATGTGTTTCAAATTCAAATGTCTGGCTTCTGTATTGTTATTCTTATTGCCTCTTTCAACCAGTTCTAAGACCTTTAAGGTTCTGAGAATTTCATTCTATTGCTTTTTAAATGGGTTTTTTGAGTTTTCTGAACAATTTTTCATTTTTGATTTACGATATTTGACACAGAGCCGACGAATTATGCCTGTTCTACAGGTCTGAGAATAAGGTGTTTATTAACTCATGAAATACTGTAAGCAGTCAACGAGTACATCAAATAATATAATAATAA
The DNA here is from genome assembly GCA_932273885.2 of Leucozona laternaria. NCBI lineage: Eukaryota > Metazoa > Arthropoda > Insecta > Diptera > Syrphidae > Leucozona > Leucozona laternaria. The sequence goes on from OW026367.1 coordinate 46,636,042, forward strand.
TAAACAAAAGATTTGAAATATATCACCAAAACAACATCGACGCCACAGGCCGCCAAAATCTACCCACGTCAATTGAAAAAGCTTTTATAACGACATCGGTTATAACGAAATATCAGTTATTGGGAACTTATCTTGAAGTCCCGGCCGAGGTTCCTTCATACAAATTCTACTATACTCTGTCCAACAAAAATAGGCAGTACACGTCTTATGGGAAAGCTTTTTCAAAATCAGTAGCGTGCCATATTTTTGCACCATATTAAATTGAAATAACTCCACCACAAAAAGTGTTTGCCCGCCCGTGAATTTCAAATAGCATCTGAAACAGACCCAACGTCCTATTCAAGGCACATCTGAATGTGCACTGAATTGCTGTGGCCAATATAGCGATTGGCTGCTGCTTGATGTACATTCAGAGTTACCCGTGTCAATTTGGTAATTCGTTCAGCTTTTTTTTCCTTGAGTTTCGGTTAAGGTGCCTACACTGCCAATTTTTGTTGGACAGAGTATAACCAAATATCGCTTTTAACGATATCGCCTCTATAAAGAATTATCGCTTATAGCGAAGAGTTTTAAATGTAAAATTTAGAAATCTATCGCTTATAATGAATATTTTAAACAAAATTAAGCAGGAATTGCAAATTTCGTTCATATAAAATGATAAATTATGGGGATTTCCATTTTGCGTTTTTTTTTCTTCAGACGCAAATTTCGCATTCTGTTTTTGAGAGAAACTGGAAGTAATTTTTCAAAACAAGAAAGGTTAAAAGTGTTGTTTTTTTTTTGGAAAATGAGTTCAAAACGTAGAGTTTTTACAATATTGAATAAAAATCTACAATAATTTCAAGACTCGAAGTTGGTGATTTTACTAAAATGAAAAAAAAAGTTTCTTTTATTATTTATTGTACTATTCATACTAGAATGTCAGTTTATTAGACTTGACCATTCTTTACTCCATCAATTTCAATGAATTTTTTAACAACAACAACAACTTAAAGGTGCTATACCACCAATTGTATACAAATTAATTTATAATTCGTTTATTTGGCTAGAGATACAGCTGTTTCAAGGGGTGCCAAGCCACCTATCATCAGTCTCCTCCTAAGTCCAAGTCTAATAAACTGACATTCTAGTATGAATAGTACAATAAATAAAAATTGATTACTTAATAGTGTCGTCTGTTACAGATCTTCCAACCTCTCCCCCTTTGATACGTACTACGAATTGTAGTCTATCAAAATAAGGTATGGAGAAAAATGGAGGCGAAACAAGACAGCATACTTAAAGGAGCTTAGAAAAAATGCTTATACTCCAAATGCATTTGATAAACAAAACATCCCATTTTCGCACAGTGACGTCAGTGGTCTCAAGCGGCGGAATGCGTAGTGTTAGTGTATACGGCTTCTAAGGACTGAGCAAATCTGATATGCGTGTGTTCGATTCCTATGGGGGACATGTAGAAAGTTTTTTTTTATAATAAAATTGGATTAGAGCTCAGCACCACTAATAAGGAGAAAAGTTTCTTCACTTTTAAATAAGAAACATCGAGTTCTTTATCGCCGATTTTGACTGTATCAATTTTATTTATAAAAACAAATGCAAGTATTTCCTAAAGCCCTAAATGAAGTTTTAACCATTAGTTTGAACAGAACTATTTGCATGAACATTGGTTAGGGTACACCAAAATAAGCACACCTCGGAAAATGATATCCATATATTGGAGAGAGACACTTACTGTAAATCGATGTTTTTCTTAGAACATTTTCCCAAGAATCATTTAACAAAGTATTGTTCACTAATTAAGAAGCACCCTGTAAAACAGTTAAAATTTTATTGAACACTCAATTTTTTGTTTTAGACTTTTGATCGTCTTTTAACCTTGAATAACTCTTTCGAGAAAATTAGTATGTTAGGCGTCGGTTACCCCCCCCCCCCTTCCCCGCGTTTAGGGATCAAACAAAATTCAAAACTAAATTTCCGGCTTAAAAAAAGCTACAGCATGACATTGTAAATATTTTCGTTGGTTTTTTTTTTTTTAATATTTAGTTTTCCTATTTTAAGTCATTTTTTTTATAGAAAATTGCCCCGCCTGCTTAAAGGGGGGAAACAGACCTTCATCTGATACTTTATGACTGTTCAATTTAATTTGTTTTGGATGATTTTGAGTCTGAAGTTCGCAAAATAAATCCTCGTGTTCCGCAAGGCTTTGTTTTATCTCCAACCCTATTTCTCATTTTATTAATGATCTCTTATCTGAAACCACTAATCCACTTCACTTTGCTTTGCTGAGGACACCACTTTCAGCTTTTAATATTCATTGCCAGATTCACATCTCTGTTTTCCTCTGTTCACATCCCTGGAACTGCAACGGCAGCATAATGACGAGCTCATTAAATTCCGATCCAAACAGCATTGTTAATTGTGGTATACGCAATCGTTTGGAATTTAATGCATCCAAAACCCAGAGCTGTCTTTTGTCGTTGAAGCGGAATATTCCCCTTTACCGTTAAATATGAATGATACTTGCATCGAGGAAACTGAAAAGCTTTTTATTCGTGGTATGTGCATTATCGATCACCTTTTGTGGAATGATCATATATTTATTAGATATAGCTATAAAAATGCAGCGAGATGCTTTGGTGTCTTGAGACGATGTATGAACTTTTTTCCCCTACTGTTTTGGATACAATTTATAAGGCGTACATCCGCCCAAAGCTAGAGTAAAATAAGCACCGCGGAAAAACAAACACGAGTTCCTTTCCCAAAATATGTAATTACATCTGGTGAGATTTTGAATTGCCTAGGAAAGAATTTAAGGACATGTCGTCGGTCTCTGTGAAAAAATTAAAAAGATAGAATTGTTTTTTTTTTAATCATTATCTGGTCTGGTGCCTCGCAAACATCCCTGCACCTACTGGATAGAAAAACCAGCATAGAGCTTTAACGTTGATAGATGACAGATCGATTTCCGAAATATTTCTTTCGTTGGAACATCGTCGAAAGGTCTCTTGCCAATAACTGTTTTATCGTTATTTCTTTAAACAATGTTTTAGGGAAATAGCCTGCTGCATTCCCCCCCCCTTGAACAATTTACCCGTAGAACTCGTTCTGCCACGAATGCTCATCAGTATACCCTTGAGCTTAGTTTTGGTTGGACAAACCGTTAAGTATAGAGATTCTTTCTTTAGCCGAACGACACGAATGTGGATGTCCTTACCCAACTCTGTTTTTCCTTCCCATTTCAATATCCAGACATTCAAGACAAATGTACATCGATTGCTCCTATTTAATTCTCCTTCTATTTCCTAAATTTCCAAAAACCCTCACACTGTGTTAAAAATAACATTTAAAAGGTAGTCATAACCCCTTATAATAAAAAAAAAAAAACCTAAACGCGCTAGCCGTATGTCTCATCTTCTGCAAAACACCCTGTTTTATTGTCTTTCTCTTGGTTAGTAAGAAGAAAGAATATCTATTGTGTCCGCAATGAATGTAATGAATGAAAGCTTTTTATTCAAAACCTTATTAAAGTAGAACGTCATAACGTTTGTAAGAATTTAAAAATGCAGGAAGGTAGCAAAGCTTAATCTAAAAGAATATGAGAATATAATAAATTAAACAAAATCCCTGTCACTGGGGACTTGCATTCTTTTAAAAGGTCAAGAAACTTCTTTACTTTCTTGGGGTGCGTATTTTGAAGTATAGTAATTATGCCTGTTTTAAAATTTATGCCTAAAGTCATTCTTTTCTTGCACATCACTCTTCCTATACGTATACTTGTTCTTAACGTCATTTTGTTTGTTATATTGAGGCTCGTTGTTGCAGTTGAAAGTCCATTGTCGTCATCTTGAAATTGTTTTCTTTTAGAACATAAACTCCTTCAAGCATTTTATCTTGTTTTATTTTTTTATTTTTGTTTATTACCATCAAGAAGAGCTCTCTCGGAAATAAAATAAAGAAACACTGCCAACATTAAAACTTAAAAAAAAAAAAAAAAAAAAGTAGGTTAATCTCTGTACAATTCAACTTCATCCATCAGATGAAAGTAAATTGCATTGCCAAACCAACTTGGCAAACCAGTTAACTATAACTTTTCCAAAAATAGATGATTTGCCGGTTGATGCCCACTTTAACTCGTATCGCTGTAGACGAAAATATAAAAGTATGGAATGTACCATAAATAAGTGGGGAAATTCCTTGCCAAATCTGTGCTAAAGTCCGATGTCTACGTCGGCATCGCCGTCGTTGTCGTTGTCGTCGGCATCGGCATCAATAAAATGGACAAATCTATTTTTAGTTTTTCCGGCTTAAAAGGATTTTGTGTTTCTGTTTTCTCATAATGCGATGGGTCAATAGTATGGTTCGTTGCTTACATTTTTGCAACTTTTCATTCCCATTGAAGGTCGACATTAAAAGTCGCTCGGAAGACGAAAAAAAAAATGCATATTAAGTTCACATTTCCTAGTGTGACAAAATGCTAGAGCGTGTATAGGTTGGGTTGGGACAGGAAAAAAATCGTATGGGAGGGAATGTCTATTCCCACCCGTTTAGCCAGGAGGGGCAATTTTCTAAAAAATTGACTTAAGACAGAAAAAAAAAATATTAAAAAACAACAGTTACGCATACAATGCCATGATACACTTTTTTGTTAAGCCAGAAATCTCTTCTTTTATTGTGTTTTAAAAAAAAAAAAGTTGTTTTAGAGAATAGTTTTTGAAAAAATTCATTTTCAAAATCAAAATATCGAAAAAAAAATTGTAAAAAAATTGGTTCAAACTAATTTTGTTCAGAATTTTACCTAATTAAGTAGTATTTTTGTTTTTAATATTCAATGCCCTTATTAATTTTAAGTCAAAACCCAAAAAATTGGATGCTAAAATCTCTTCTAGTTCTTTAAAAAATTGTAAATTACAGAAATAAAATTCCCTTAATTTGACTCCAATTCCAATCCGTAGCTAGTGATTTAGTAGATTTAGTTATTTTCAATTTTCTGAAAAAGCACAAGACATTTAAGCATCCGGCTTTCTGTTTTTTTTTACGAAAAACTAACAAACGCATTGAATTTTGAAAACAAAATTAGTACTTAATTACGTAAGATTTTGAAAAAAAAAATAAATTTGAAATTTTTTTTGTTCATTTTTTTTTTTCAAAATTTTAAGTTTGAAAATTTATTTTGCAAAAACGATTCTTTAAAATAAGTTTATTTAAAAACATAAATAAAAGAAGAGATTTCTGGCTTTAAAAAAAGGTGTATCATGGCATTGTATGTGTAACTGTTGTTTTTTTAATATTTTTTTTTCTGTTTTAAGTAATTTTTTTTAGAAAATTGCCCCTCCTGGCTAAATGGGGGGGGGGATTTTTTTCTTGTCTTAACCCAACCTACACGCTCTAGCTTTTTGTCCAACCGTATGCGAATCACCCTGTACATATGGATTTAATAGTTCGGAAATATTATGATATTCTTTTAAGAAGAATAAATGAAGTTTTAAATTTTACTCTGAAGTTTTTCTCCAAATTGCACGTTAAGCAAATTAGTGACAGTCATAACATTATGAACATGAACACGTCTGTCATATATGTAAGAATATCACAAAATTGTGGGGAAATTTACGTGACAAACCGTAATTTAGCTGTCGGTGGTCAAAACTGTGAGTCATGATCGATAAAGTGTACCGCGCTTTACTAAACAATAAAATGATGTGTGTCAAGTTAGCATTAAAACTTCAAAATTTTAGAAATTGGTCGTAAATTTGTCGTGAAAGAAAAAAATTTGTCACGCTTGTTTTTTTTTTTTAAATAACCCTGGCAATGCTAACTTGAAGTGAAGTTAGCATTACCAACCCTCCAAAAAGGGTAAAATTAACTGAAGAAAAAATGAAGTATATCATTGATTGTCGTGATTTTGTAGTAAATTAGTAGTGAAAGAAAAAAAAATATGTGAGTGCCGGGACTCACGGTTAAATATATGTAAACATCAACGTTTGTCCAAGTGCCTAATTTTTGTTACTGAACGTCATCAAAAGAAACATATTGAATAATTAACACTACATTACCTATCTGTAGGCAGTCCTTTAAAAGCTTAGTGTTGAAAGAACGGCAGCGAAATACCCAGTGGGGGAACCGCTGTAACGAAATTTCCAAGCACTAAAAGGCTGGTGGTGAAGTGTCCAACGAACGGTGAAGGTTCGGTACTGAAAGGTACTGCTTCGTAGTTCACTCTCAACTTTAAAATGACTTCACATTACACATGGTTTTTGTTTGTGGTAATCACCCTCTGAGCATCGACAAACAACAACTGTCAGCGGAGAGCACTAAAATCGTGGTTTCAATTAAATGACACCGTAACCAAATTCCAAAGGAACTTAATGGTTTGACTGACAGGGGCCGAATTAAAATATCCAGTTAGAACTGTCAACGAACTTGCAACCCTAATGAAACTCCATCTTTCCATCGAGTAAAACTTACAAAAAGTTCAGTCTTAATTTTATACTGAACGAACCTCAAATGAATGTCACTATGAGATAGCCGGCGAATTATATATCTTGAGTTTTTAGAACATTTAGTTGCAGTTGTTGTCAGTGGAAATCACTAAAATCGCAGTTTCAATCGATTGACACCATGAATCGCCTAGGGAATTGGACGCTGTGATTTTTAATGAATGTTAACTTTGTGCAAGTAGCCGATAACTCTGCAATTTGTTCAACCTCAGCTATTTTGTATATCCCAGCCTATAAATTTGCAAGAAGAAATTGCATCGTTAAAAGCAGTATAATGTAAACGTAGAATTTAAGTTCAGATTTGTATCACTGAACGCACCCGATATCCTACCATACCTACAGTCAATTGTCAATCCCTAGCCCTACAGCTGACTATTATTATTTTTGTTTTGATTTTGTTTTCTTTTTAATTACTAGTGTCGCGTCCATTTTGTTCGGGGAATAATTAAAAATTAAAGAAAAAAATATAAAAATATAAGTGTTAAAATGATAAAATCGTCGGTCGCGTCGGTCGCGTTAAAATCAATTTGTTTTGGTCGGGGCAAATCAGATTTCGTAACGTTACGTGCTACAACGTAAAGTACATGACGTAACGTTGCACACGAACCATCAGGTTTTTTTTCACTCTACCGCCAGCATAGATGTTTACACATCAAAAAATTTGTCGCGACGATATTTTTTTGCTAATCCCAAAAAACCTTAAAATTGCATTTTACATAGAATTCATAGCACAACTTATTTAAAGACATCGGGCGACAATTGTTTAAACAAATTCCCTATAAAAAAAAACTGAAGATATGGTAATGCTGGATTCTGTGTAAAATGCAATTTTAAGGTTTTTTGGAATTAACAAAAAAATACCGTCGCGACAGATTTTTTTTCTTTCAGTACTAATTTACGACAATTAATCCAATTAATAGATTTCTAAAATTTTTAACTGGTAATGCTTACTTACACACATGATGCATTTTTCCTTAGTCTAAAGACTTTAATCTTGACGATCCGATTAATAGAACTCAAGATATATGCTTCTTAAGAGATCCTTATCGGATTTTTTTTTTGAGACTTTTGTTGTTGATTTTTGTTATGCATAAAATCTCCAAAAAGGTTCGTGAAAGAAACCTGGACATACAGCAAAACCCTTTAAAATGGAGCACAATGCAAAATTAGGACAGCTTTTGATTTAAAAAAAAAATTTAATTTGACAATTTTCATGACCCGAAACAAAGTTTAAACTCAATTGACGATCGTTTGTTTTTTTTTGTCATTCGATTTACTCAATAAAATTTTGTTCATTTTCATACGAGCAGCCTACAGTAGACATCATCTTTCAATTCGGTGCTTAAAAGTATGCAACCTTTAATGCAACAAAATTAACTTTCGGAAATTGACTCCGAAATTGTTGCTTCAACAGACAGAAAACATTGTCTACTTTTTGGCTGTGATGGACGTTTTCATGCTTCCGTTGAAAACAAAACAAAAAAAAAAAAAGAGTTTATTATTGAGGTATAAGGAGAATGAAATTAATTAATTTCCAATAACACTGTCCTCGACAATAATATAGCACTTTCATAATAACTTACTTAATTGAATGAATCCTAGATTCGTAAGAAATCTTAAGAAATTAACCTAATAATACTTAACGATAATTAAGAAGGAGTAGATTTTGTTAGCTTGTTTTGTAGATGAGGCTTTTAAGATAATCAACTTTTCTTAAGTAATTTAACGAAATCTAGAATGTACATAACTTTATCTTTAGTATTATATTTAGAAAGACAAAAAAATATTTAGTTTGTCACGCGTAATCTCAGAAAGTATTTAACCGATTTCCTTGAAATTCTTTGAAGAATATTTGTTATTTTTATAAGAGTGTTTAAGATTATTTTTTGGTTTGTTTAATTTTTTTTATTGAATAAGATTTTTTATTTTTAAAAAATTTGGTGTCCACATCTTTGGTGAGGTTGCCCCACATATTCAATTATACTTTTTACCCTGTAAAATAATTTTAGAAAAATGAGAGTTATTTTATAAAGTCAAAAGCTGAAAAATACATTTTTATAAGCTAATTTTAAAATTATCAACTTTAAATATTTATGTATGTAGCATTTCGAGTTAATCGCAATTACTGGGTCACTGCTTTGTTCCATTTCATTCCTCATTTATGTCTATCTCTAATCTCAATTCCACTCAATTTCTATTCCGCTCAATTTTTCTCTGTTCCACTTTATTAATGACTGTTTTTACTGAGTACGGTGAAAAAATATAGGATTTAAATAAGGGCAATTAATGCACTCTTAAAAAATCAAACGCGAAACAACAATCAAACAGATATTACTGTGATTAATTAAAAACACGAAAAAGTGGGTGGCTAGATTCTGTCTGTGAATCGACTCATGAAAGTAAAAAAAAAATTGTGTGAGTGCCGGGACTCACGGTTAATATGTGTAAACATCAACGTGCGCGGATTCAAAACGGACTTGTTTGTGCTTGAAGGGGACCTTAAGATTTTTTTCACTGAACGCACCCATCCTAGTATGCAGATCGTAACGTTGCACACCGTAACGTTGCACGACGTAACGTTGCACTACGTAACGTTGCACACGAACGTTCACGTTTTTTTTTCACTCTACCGCCAGCATAGATGTTTACACATCAAAAAAAATATTTCGCATCAATTTTTACTCAAAACTTTATTATTTCTTCCTCTGCATTTGTATATACTGAATTCATACACAATTTGAAACACTCCAATACAAAATGGGCATGAGTGAAAGGATGTTCCAAAATAGAGGGTGTTTTTTTATAGACTTGTGGTTTTCAAGAAGAAATAAAACGCATATAATTTAATGTTATGGCCAAGAATTTAGTTTTGTTATAAAGATAAGGGTTTGCCATTATGTTTTAAAAATGATTTCGGGCAAGTGGCCGCTGCGGCTGGCTCGAATAAATTCCAGCCGAGAGGCCCAATTTTCGACCACTTTTTGCAGCAATTGAGGCCGGATGTCAGCAATAACGCGCCGAATATTCTCTTCCAAGGCGTCAATCGTCTTATCGGGCTTATCTGCGTAGACAAGCGACTTCACATAACCCCACAAAAAATAATCCAGCAGTGTTAAATCTCACGATCTTGGAGGCCACGCCACAGGCCCACATTGCGAGATAGCGCCCTCTCGTTGGAACCAAAGGTCGTCCACATCAACATCCTCCAATTTAGGCACGAAAAAGTCATTAATCATGGATGGGCACAGCTCGAATTGTTGCGCGCGATGGCGGATGGATTCATTCGGGTCTTCTTCGAAACTCTGCTCCACATCAGCAATAGCGTCTTCGGTGCGCACTGTACGGCGTCTCTGAGGATGCGCATTATCCACTAGAGTGGTGCGAAACCGATCCATGGTTGCTTGAATTTATGCGATTTTGCGATTCTGTTGACCGAATATTGGACGCAGGGCGCGATGCGTCGGGCAAACCGAAGTATTATTTTGGTAATAAATTTGTACGATTTGCAAACTTTGTTCAGGAGTAAGTCTAATCATTATGAAATGGCAAACCAAACTGAACATAAATCAAGTGACAGCTGTCAAAAAGACCAACTCCGAAAAAAGTATTGCCAGACTGAAAACCACACGTCTAAAAAAAACACGCTTTATTAATCAAAAAGTAAGAAACATCTCTGTTCTTGTTTTGTTTTTACTTTCTCTCTCATATAATTTGCCATAAATATGCTTAGCTTGGTGATTCCACTCAATTCTAGTGTAACTTTACATATATGTATATACATATGTATACGTTTTACTATGTATACGTTTTACTATGTCGATTTGCATTGGTGTCACTAATTCTAAAATCCAATGGAACAGTGCTAAAAACTTCTACTCAACTTTGAAATTTTGTCATTGTATTGGCAAATCGTGCGTCGTGTCGGTGGAATACCCTACCAGTTAAAGTTATTATGATTCATTAATTGCTATTGGTCTGCAAGAGAAGTACCTATGGCGACGACATTTTGAGTGCGTTTGTTTTGACGTTAGAGCTAGTTTCACAGTCAACACTTACCAGAATAAGTGGCTTAAGTTTCCCACATTAGGACTTTAGGCTTAGCTTCATGGCCAGCGTAAGTGGAACTTAAGTCATCATCATCGGAGACTTAAGTGCCACTTATTCAGGTAACAGTGCACTCTGATATTGGGAATTAATCTTTCACATTTCCCACTTAAGTGCCAGTGAAATCGAGAAGCGAAATTTTCTTCTCAGAAGCTACGGTTGACTGGTTTTTTTTTTTTTGCCAATGGAATGGTTTCAGGAGAGTTCTTTTTGATTCCGGACGCTTCCAGACGTCCAATGGAAAAACGACATTAGTTTCACCAACTGCTATTTTTTCAACTTATCATTTCCGAATAAAATTTAAACGGTATCTTCCATAAAACCTTTTAAATATTAAGTCTCTTTCCAAGCTACAGTCACCGCAGCGAAAACACCCTTCCTTCCCCCATACAAAATATGACGCTACCATAATTACATATACATGCATACATATATGATTTAGAGCACACTTATTATACACTTAGCATTTTGTATCTACTTTTTAAATTGATTAACTTTAGATTAAAATAGGTCCCCCAATTGCATGTTTTTTAATGAAAGGTCTTTAAACAAATCGCAAGTAATTATTATCTTTGAACTCCAACTTTTGCCTTAATCCCATTTAAAAATAAATTATATATTAAATAAATTAAATTCAACTTAAACAATACGAGAAGGTACCAAGATATCTACCTATATAAATTACCAACAATAAACTGACAACTGAGTTATTACTTCGTTTCCTTGAACCTTGAATCTTGAACCTTGAAACAGTTTACAAATTCTCAGAATATTACTATAATTCTGAATACAATAATAATTATATTGATACACAATTCTAAGATGCGATTACAAAACCATTAGAGAATAAGGCACGACTGGATTGCACATAACTAGCTGTAAGCAAGTTGTATACTCATGTGGAAAAAATACACAAAATTACAGAAAGTATGACTGAAACCTTTTTCCAAAAGTAAAAGTCGAAAACCAATAGATCAAAAGTTCAAGTGCAAAACCAATATCTTATTTTTTTTTTATTAGTTTTAAGGAAGTGACTCCAGGCATGCTAATTTATAACAGCTTTGTTTATTAAAGTACTGTTAGTGCGGCCCCACAAGACCAGGGCCATTCGCAGGAGGGTCTTCTTCGAATATCGAACAATTTTCTTTGGTGGACAAACGAGCCCATTTGGTCCGATCAATTGGACTGTCAATTTGGGACAATAGACGATTTAGACAAGAGAAATTCCAATTTATAACATTTTTTTTCGCGACTTGAAAACAGACATTCTGCGTGCTCGTAGTATGACTACCGACGGCGGAGGGCCCTAGCACTGCGGCCATACAAAAAAACACTATTCACTATTTTTCAAGGGTTGTTGATTAACCCTTCCGATTAATGATGGAATATTATTTCATTGAAATAACTGCCTCAGCTGAATTGGCAGTAGGCAATCCTGTCAACCCAATTATTCAGAAGATGTTCGATGGTGGCTTCACTAATATTGTTCTTTATAGTGCCTGAATCCTCTGTGGAAATAAAGTCCAACGGGCGGCGCGGCGGCCGGCACGGCGCGGCGCGCGCGCGTCAAGTCGCAGCTGTATGGCAATGCAATATGGCCAAAACGATTGATAACACGTTTATTCAACATGGTGGATGGCTTTTGTGGCAAGAACCATATATGTTGTCCAAGTCCAAATCCTCAAATTCTGGCCGCAGGGTCATTCATTTCGTGGTGTCAAGTCGGTAGCACTGGCATTTGACACCTGTCACATTCAGCTGTTATTTGAAATGTCATAATATTAGTTGATCGCTTAACAATCGAACAACGCGTTAAAATTATTAAAACTTACTACAAAAGTGGTGATTCAAACGTAACCATTTTTCGCGCAGTACAAGTGTTGCTAATGATCCGAATTTATCAATTTCCCGGTGTTCGCACCCTTTATAAACTCCATTATCAAGCTTCGGTAATACCCTTCATATGTTTGGTTATCAATTAGTAAACCAATCTCACAAACTAGAGTATCTATAGGTACAGCAGCTGCAAATGGTGAATTATTTCGACCGAAATTTTTAAAGGGTGTTTTTTTTTTAAACGTGTGGTTTTAAAGAAGAAATAGAACGCATATTATTTAATGTTATGGCCAAGAATTTAGCTTTATTAAAAAAGATAAAGGTTTGCCATTATTTTTCAAAAATGATTTCGGGCAAGTGGCCGCTGCGGCTCCAATTGTTGCGAGCGATCGCGGATGGACTCATTCGGGTCTTCTTCGATACTCTGCTCCACATCAGCAATAGCGTCTTCGGTGCGCACTGTACGGCGGCGCGGCGTCTCTGAGGAAGCGCATTATCCACTAGAGTAAACGTGGTCCAAAACCTATCCATGGTTGCTCGAATTTATGCGATTTTGTGATTATGTCGACCGAATATTGGACGCAGCGCGCGATGCGTCGCGCGAACCGAACCATTATTTTGGTAATAAATTTGGACGATTTGCAAATGTTGTTCAGGATTAAGTCTATTAATTATAAAATGGCAAACCAAACTGAGCATAAATCAAGTGACAGCTGTCAAAAAGACTAACTCCGAAAAAAGAATAGCCACTTTGAAAACCACACGTCTAAAAAAAAAAACACCCTTTATATAAAATTCGCAACATTCTGGCAACACAGCATCCACTTTGGGAGTAACTCTGCAATATTTCCCAACGTTGTTCAAGCGTTAATCGATCCATTTCGTACCGCGGAGATATAATACTTAGTTTCTGTCAATTTTCCGATCGCATACGAGCTGTCAGTGTCAAAAAGAAACTAACAGATACCCGAAATGACACTTTAAAACTAATCTTCTCTTTGAATTTGCAAAATTGGAAACACTTGGCCAATAAACCTACCATAATAATCATTAATTATCAAATAACTCTCATAATTTGCAGTTGTTTCGATATTACTCTACTTTAAATATCTGATAGATATTAAACCTTCACAATCTTAGACATGGTGTACTTTTAGATTTCACCACTGAGTTGTTGTACACAGCTTTTTATAATTTTTTTTAGATTCATTTTTTAATGAATTTTTTTTTTGTGGGACACGGCAATTCCTTACCCTTTTACACCTTAAACATCACCGAAAAAATATGCCTCCTCTAATGCTGGTGTTATAAATAATAAAGCATCACGTTCAACATCTGAATTCTTAATAAAAGCTTTTATTCAAAAAAAAAAAAAAAAAACCATTGATTGTTTAATTTTTTGAATAAAATAACTCAACTAAAGCTCTTTACACCCAATGTCTTAACGCTGGTCAATGTCATTGCCATATTGCAATGCAGTAGAGGGGCTATAGTGAATAATTTGTTATTTTATTTTCGGTGGCAATAAACGCTTGTCCGATGATGTCTGTCTGTTTTTGTGCCTTTTCGATCTATGACCTTGCAATCGGAAGGCAACAAATCGAATCAAACGGAAGAGGAAGTTAGTTTATTAACTGTTAAATGAGAGTGGTATTTATTGTTTTGATCATGGATGAATAGTTCATAAGCTGTTTAAGGTAAGGTTTCATGTCATGTGTCATGGAATACGTCGAGGTATTATTTTATAGTTCTTCTATATAACCACCAAACATTTGATACACACTATTGATATTTTATGTTTTTATTATAAAACTATTTTAACTATTCATCCAAGTATAGTTAAATTAATTGGTATGATAAATACTTACTGTATATAACATTTCCAATTTCCAGTGTCATTTTTAACTGAAGCAAAAGAAACAACAACATAGACCACTTTTTCGAGTTCCGTCAAACATGAATACATAATTCGTTTCGTTTTTAATTTTTGCTTTCAATACAATGCATTATGTATTCGTGAAAATGCCAAACACGAGGTTCTAATTAAAATTCTAAGCTAAGAGAAATCGTGCATTCCATTTGTGCATTTTTGTTTTATAAAATTTAATTTGGAAATACATTTTTTTAAACAATGGAAAATACAAAGTAAAGGGTTTTTCAACAGGGACGCTACAAAGGTAGAGCAACAGGAACAGCAAACGACGCCATATTTCTTTCCGCTCTTTTGACATTTCTCTTCAGTAAGGTTTGCCATTTCATGATGGAAAGATATACAAGCCAACAACGAGTCGAAATTATTAAAATTTACTACCGAAATTCGGAGTCAGTGGCCTCAACGTTAAGAGCGCTACGTCCAATTTATGGTCATCATAATCGTCCTAGCAGATCAACAATTGAGCGTCTAGTGGAAAAATTTGAATCCACAGGCACAGTACAAAATGTTCCCGTGCCAGTGAGACAAAGAAGTGCCCGTAGTGTCGAGAATATTGCTGCCGCTGAGGCTTCAGTCGCAGAAAGCCCAAATGTGTCTCTCACACGTCGTTCTCAAGCGTTGGGCATCTCTGTGACGTCGTTGTGGCGAATTTTGCGAAAAGATCTTGGCCTACATCCTTACAAGATTAAATTGATGCAAGAACTGAAGCCGCTTGACCACCAGAAGCCTCGTATGTTCGTGAATTGGGCTGAGCAACAACTTGAAAATGATTCGGATTTTCATCGAAAAATCATCTTGCCGAAAAAATTACGGTTTGGTATGGTTTATGGGCCGGCGGCGCGGCGTCATTGGGCCGTACTTCTTCCGTGATGATCAAGACCGGCACGTTACTGCGAATGGGGATCGCTACCGTTCAATGATAACCGAATATTTTTGGCCCCAATTAGATGATATGGACTTGGAGGACATGTGGTTCCAACAGGACGGCCGGCGCCACAAGCCAAACAGCGAATGTCACAATCAATTTATTGGAAACCAAGTTAGGAGAACGTGTTATCTCACGAAATGGTCCAGTCGCTTGGCCGCCTCGGTCGTGCGATTTGACGCCGTTAGACTATTTCCTGTGGGGCTACGTCAAGTCTATGGTCTATACCAACAAGCAGGCGACGATTGATGAACTTCGTACGAATATCGAACGTGAAATTGCAGCAGTATCGGCCGATTTATGTTTGAAAACCGTCAAAAATTGGGTTCAGCGTCTGGACTTCTGCAAGCCTGCCCGTGGTGGCCATGCAAAATCGAGTTCCATACATAATGGCATCAAACATTCTTTCACAGGAATAAAGAATTTTATTGATATCCAAAACCGTTTTTGTTTTATTTAAAACAAACTTTTGAAGCGCTGTTATTAAAAAACCCGATAGGTACATAGCCGAAAAACATAAGGTAATATTTTTTATTTGAGTTTTTCGACCACATTTAGCCGGAGCTTTGGTCGGTTTTTCGTAAAAAAATATTGCTCAATTTTTTTTTTAGTTTTCGAACTTTGAAAAACTTGCCGAATTATTTTTAAACTTCAAAAGATAGATTTTTAGTTCGTTTTTTTTTTTATTATTTTTGTATTATATGTACAATAGGGTGGTCCTTTGAATTTATGGAATTTTCACGCTTTCAGAGGATTCTAAGCAAATTTTTAAAAATTATTCATATCTCCATTTCTTCTCACTTACCAATTACGATTAAAGCGCATTTTAACGAAGAAAACCAACCGAGGAACTTGGATACTCTAAGAAAATTGAAATGGATTCAAAGTAAAGCCTCCCGTTACAAAGCAAATTTAGATTACCAATGTAACTTCCTTCCACTTCAGCCAACAAGTTCGGTAGAGCAAATTAAAGAAAATATTGTGAGAATAATTTATGCCTCGGCACCAGATGCTAACAATAATTACATAACTTTCGCCCCTAAATGTAAATGGTTCGACAAAGAGTGTGTAAAGCTTCGTAAACTGTCATTTAAATACTTAAAGCTATTCAGATTGACAAACGTCATGTCCTTCAAAAATTTGTATCTTGGTGCCAATAAGGAATTTAAGCAATTATGTTCTACTAAGAAAGTAAATTACCTTAAAAATCTGGCCGTACAGGTTCAACAAAGCAAAAATTCCAAGGAATTTTGGTCCAGTGTACGTGAACTGAGTGGATTGCACCGAGGTATGAAGATTGCTATTGAAGCTCAGACTCTAGCAGCACATTTTAAAACTCTTTTGTCGGCTGACGAGCATCTTGATACCTTCAGCTACGCAATGCAAGACTTTTATGTGTCTGAATTGGACGCCCCGATATCTTTAGGAGAACTGGAGGCAACTCTTTTGGGAATGAAAAACAACAAAGCCGCAGGTATTGATGGTATATCAGTTGAATTTTTCAAAAATAGCAATAACCAACTCAAAACGTATATCGTAAATTTCTTTAACATTCTTTATAACAATGCTTACGTGCCTACGACTTTTTCAAAAGCCCTCATATTCTCGATATTTAAAAAAGGTGATGCGATGCAACCGGAAAACTATAGAGGAATCTCAATACTCAATTCTCTGAGAAATATATTTGCGGGAATTCTTTACGGGAGACTTTCGAACTGGATAGAAAGAACCAACAGTTTGAGTATATTTCAAGCGGGTTTTTGTTCTGGATTTTCAACAATGGATCACATTTTTGCCTTAGCTTGTATTGCTAAGAAGTATACTGAAAAAAACAAGAGACTTTATGTATGTTTTGTTGATTTTAAAGCCGCTTTTGATACTGTCAACAGACAGGCTCTGATATATAAGCTGGTTAGGCTTGGAGTCTCTCCGAAGTTTCTGATGCTTTATAAGAATTTCTTGTCGTCATCTAGTGCAGCAGTTTGGGATGGTTCGAAGTTGTCAGAGTGGTTTGAGACGTCAGCAGGTGTCCCTCAGGGATGTATTCTAAGCCCACTTTTATTCGCGCTATTTATCGATGATATCTCTGAAATGCTTCCTGGAGATGTAATGTTCGCTGGAACTCTCATCAAAGTTCTTCTCTACGCTGATGACTTGGTATTAATAGCTGACAACCCCTTTACTCTGCAACTCCAAATTAATCGTCTGGATGATTATTGTAAGACTTGGGATCTCCACATCAATGTCCAAAAAACCAAAATTATGATTTTTGAGAGTCGAAATAGAAGGGTGAGGCTACCTGAAGAATCTTGGCGTCTCAATAATGAAATTATTGACATAGTACGTGAATTCAAGTACCTTGGAGTTTTGTTAACATCGAACTTGAACTTTGGCAAGCATGCAAAGGATAAAAGCACTGAAGCTAAGCCGGCGCTAAATATAATGTGGAAAAGATTCTTTGCTAACCAAAACATTGACCATTCGACAAAATATCAAGTGTTTAGGGCGACAGTTAACACTTGCATGTGCTATGGAGTGCAAGCCTTTGGTGTTACACCCTTCGAAGAATTTGAAGCTGTTCAAAGATTTTTCTTCAAACGATTATTTCGATTGCCGAACTCAGCACCAACCTATGCTATACACGTGGAATCTGGCTTACCACCCATCTACATCAATAATCTATAAGCTCATGCAGACTATCTAACAAAAGTGATGAGGAGAAGTAATACCAGTCTTCATAAAAAAATTCTGATGAGACAACTGCAATTGAATCAGTACCCTTTTAGAGAGTGGTATCAGTTGGCCTTATCCAATGACCATTCTCTGTTCTTAACAGAGACAAATGTTTTCGAATGGCACAATATATTCGCATCAATTATTGCTAAGACAGATGAAAGGATTTTTGACCAGCACCTAACCAGAGCTTCATCGTCGACTTCAAGGTTATTCTACAGGAACCTTAACCATCAAATTCTAACTCAGGATAGCTATTTCAACGTTAAGTACTCGTCTGAGGCTATAAGTACTATTTTCAGAGCAAGAGTAGAAATCCTAAATTTGAATTACATCCCACATAGAACTGATCTTCGGCAGAATTGTGAATTGTGTAACAGAAGAGAATGTGAAGATGTTTACCACTTCAATGCTGTTTGCCCTTTACTGCAACAAATACGGCGCTTGTATTTCCAAGAAAGTTCTTTTCCACGCAATAGCTTGTTTGAGATATTAAACGGTGATCGTGGTTGGTCTAATCTATACAAATTTTGCAAACACGCAATGAATTAACGGAATAGTTTTTGAAAATTTGTATTCTCTAAATATTTCTTCAAATTATTACTTTTTATGTGGCAAATCATTAAAATTGCAAAAATAGTATTTCATTTAAAATTATTATAACTTTTTATGTGGCAAATCATCAAAATTGCAAAATAATAAAAAATATTTCAAATCATTAATTTAGGTTTTACTTTTTATGTGGCAAATCATTAAAATTGCAAAAACTTCAGTACATATTATCGCTCTCCCATTTATTTATTAAATCTTAGCCAAAACTATAAATATTCATAGCATCACTTTTCGTTTTTATTTATAATTCTTTTTTTTTAATATTCTTTTTTTAATTTTTTTATTTACTTACTCATGAAATGTCATATCCGGCAGACGGCAGATTGTCATGTCCGTATTCTTAAGTTTAAAATTGTATCAATATAAAATCGAAAAAATAAAGAATTTTATCTATCTATCTATCTATCTCCATTTCAATATTAATCAGTAATTTCATTATTTGCCATATTAGGGCGCTTCTGAAGAATTAAGGGGATTCATGCAATGTCAATTTTTTTTTATCGGAAATGGTTCACCCAAATCGGATAAAATTATCTAAGGATTTTGCTGCGGAAACTTATACAAATTTATTTGGATAATCTTATACAAGCGTCATTGTGACGTCAAGTCAAGTCAAGTAGGTATCTAGAATTCTCAGCCATAACCATGGTTAGTGTTAGATCTTCTAAAATTGCATCCACTTTTTCTTTCTATTTATCTATTGTTAAAAGTTAGTAAGAAGGATTTTACTTTTGTAACAGAAAATGCACAAACCATCATTCTTTTCGAATATTTCTAAAATGATTAAATCATTAAAGGAAATTTGTTCATATAATTGCACTAATTTCAGTTTTTTGCTTATTTTTGGCATGTTTTATTAAACTTTTTTAATTTTGTTCAGAAAATAATTTTTTTGCACAAATAAATTTTTGACGTTGGACAAACAGCTGATTCAATTACGCAGTATTTATCCAAATGAATAAAAAGGACGTTCACGTACACTTTTGCGTAAACTTATCTCGTTGCATGAATATCCTTATTATATACCAATATATTCTAAAACATTACGCAACCTTCTTAGTAAGACTTAATTAATATTAATCTTCTTGCCGGGTGTCATACGCGCTAAGATATATTGTTTCCCGGTTATCAATTAATTACCTGCCTTTATAACGACTTGTAACAATTTTTAATTGAAACTACCTCGTTAAACATATTCACCACCAATCCACTCTCCTTGTTTATATTACAGTTGTTTAAATGAAATTACATACCTAGAAAGAAAAACAAAATAATTTCAGGTTACAATACAAACAAGTAATTTTATTCAATTTTTTTCTTTTATTTATTATTTTCAGGTTTCGACAAATAAGTAACCTAAAAGGGAATGCACACTAACTGCTCAAACAACTTATAATGTATCATCGAAAAAATCCCCAAAGATTAAAGGGTTCAAGAATATTAATTCATCACTGACGTAAAACTGACTTTAACAACAACAATATTAGCGGTAAACATATTGAGAAGGCTTTAAAATGGTTCTGAACCTTCTTTTAATTACGACTGTGATAAAGTCTACATTTGGAGTGGTAACGACTGGGCTATGGCTCATACCACTCATGCTAGCCGCCATCACATTTTACCGCTATGACAGTATAGATCCTGAGTCACGGCCAATCGATCAAAGCCGGCTTTATATGGAATATGATTTTATTGTTATAGGAGGGGGGTCAGCAGGAGCGGTTATTGCCAACAGGCTGTCTGAGATATCTTCGTGGAACATTCTCCTTCTGGAAGCCGGTCCGGATGAAAACGAAATATCCGATGTCCCATCACTGTCAGCTTACCTACAACTAAGCAGGCTAGACTGGCAGTACAAAACAGAACCCAGCAAGAAGGCTTGTCTTGGCATGGTAAACAACCGCTGCAACTGGCCCAGAGGAAAAGTTCTGGGTGGGTCTAGTGTCTTGAATTACATGCTGTATGTCCGAGGCAACCGACACGACTACGACCACTGGGAGTCTTTGGGAAATCCCGGCTGGGATTATGAGAACGTCTTGCCCTACTTCAGGAAATCCGAAGACAACCGAAATCCATACCTGGCCAACAACCCTTATCATGGAAAGGGGGGCCTATTGACTGTGCAAGAATCCCCGTGGCATTCGCCATTAGTGGCAGCATTTGTCGAAGCTGGCAACGAGATTGGTTATGAAAACCGAGATATAAACGGTGAGAAGCAGACTGGTTTTATGATAGCTCAAGGAACCATTCGTCGTGGAAGTAGATGCAGCACCGCGAAAGCTTTCCTTCGACCAGTTAGGCTGAGAAAGAACTTGCACGTGTCTCTCAATTCTCAAGTAAACAAAATTCACATTGATCCAGACACCATGCGAGCTTCGACGGTGGAGTTTACGAAAAACGGACGAATATATCGCATCAGGGCCAAAAAGGACATAATTCTCTCAGCTGGTGCAATCAATAGCCCCCAAATTCTGATGCTCTCTGGAATTGGTCCGAAGGAGCACCTCGAAGATATTGGAATCCCAGTTCTTAAGGATTTGCCGGTTGGTGATAATCTTCAAGATCACGTCGGAATGGGTGGTATGTCGTTCTTAGTGGACAAACCAGTTGCCATTATACAGGACCGCTTCAACCCAACTTCCATAACTCTTCAGTACGTTCTTCGAGAGCGGGGTCCTATGACTACCTTGGGCGGAGTTGAAGGACTAGCCTTTGTGCATACTATTTACTCCAATCGGTCTATCGATTGGCCAGACATTCAATTTCACATGGCACCAGCATCGATCAACTCCGACAATGGAGCTCGGGTGAGGAAAGTCCTGGGCCTCAAGGATTCGCTCTATGATGAAGTCTATCAGCCAATAGCCAACAAAGACACCTGGACAATTATGCCACTCCTGCTGCGGCCCCGGTCACGCGGATGGGTTCGCTTGCGTTCCAGCAATCCCGATCACTATCCACTCATACATGCAAACTACTTCGATGACCAGTTCGACGTTAAGACTCTCGTGGAAGGTGCAAAGATCGCAATCAGAGTATCCGAAGCCAAGGTGTTTAAACAATTCGGTTCGAGACTACATCAAATACCCCTGCCCAATTGCAAGCACTTCAAATTTCTCTCGGATGAGTACCTAGAGTGTCACATTCGGACAATCTCAATGACCATCTATCACCCTTGCGGAACTGCCAAAATGGGTCCAGCCTGGGATCAGGAAGCCGTAGTTGATCCACGACTGCGGGTCTATGGTGTAAGAGGTCTGCGTGTTATCGACGCTAGTATAATGCCAACCATCAGTAGTGGCAATACAAATGCTCCGGTTATCATGATCGCTGAAAAGGGTGCCGATCTTATTAAAGAAGATTGGTTAACCAATCCGGAGTATAAAAATGCTGATTCTTATCAGAGCTAGTGAAGCCAAGTGAAGAACGAATTGTGCCATTGATTGGTGACAGGAATATGTTCCTCAATACTGAATGAATGATTTTAATTTTTTTTTTTTTTTTTTGTAAAAAGAATGAATGAAATTCGAAAAAAAAGTCATATACCTAGACATAAATATATATTTTTGTTGAATAGTTTTAAAATGTTTATTTATTTTTTTGTTTCTCATGTATATTTTAAGAGTTAAATTAATACAAAAAAAATAAATTTAAATTTAATAAAAAAAATAATTTTAATAAATGAAAAATATAATAAAATGTTTTGTATAGGTAAATGTGTTTTTCTATGAAATGAATGGATAGATAAAAAAATCTTACTAATATTGTAAAAGGTAAAGTAATTTTAGATGAAAGTTTTTCAATCACGCTAAAACGATTGGACGGATCCTAAAGTAATTTGTCACAGAAGTCAATTATGTCATCGGATATTTTTTTATAGTCAAAGGAGGCAATAGGTTAACTAGGGAGGAGCCGAATTTATAAACGCATTATAGCGAGTACATATGGTGGTATGAATAAAAATGAGCAACTACTCAAAGCTCAACTTTTAAGAGCAGGTGCTCCATTTGGTATGAATAAAAACACTTGAGAAGGTGCTTAACGATTGAGCATCTACGTTTTTGATGAGCACCTGCTTCAAAATAAGCAACTGGTCCATTAAAAGGTATGAATAAAGCAAAGCACGTACTCCGTCAAGAAGAGCACTTGCTCCTATTTCTGAGTTAGCTCATTTGATTGCTCAACGTTGAAGTAAATAGCTCTTTATAATTATTTTTTTGTTCATAAATCTTGGAGTTCATGTCAATTTTAAACCGTAATGTCAAATTTTATAAAAGAAGAAGAGATAGATCTTCAAATGATTTTTGCAATGGAATATAGCTAGTGCTATTTTACTTAGTGATTCAGGAGACGGACTTACTCCCTGGCTTTTAAGTCCGCTGTATCAAAATCCAGTTACTGAGCACCTTCTCTGATTCTTATGAAGCACCTGCCCTAAGTACATGCTCCGTTTTATTCATATCACCCATAGAGTTATTCACTCCTTATAATGCCTTTAAAACGCGAAAACGTTATTTATAAAACTTATGCATTCTTGAATAGAGGCATAAGGTAAAAGCTTAACGCGTTTTGAGGTGTAAAGGTGCTGAGATGTTTGCTAAATTTAAATATGGTTAATCAATTTCAGTGGGGGACACAGAATAAATTCAAACATTGTCAAAATAAGCGCCACCCTAATGGATGTACAGTGAACTCTCTCATAACCGGACACTGAAGGTACCCAGAAAATTGTAAAATATTATTCCACTAGCACGTTGTCCGCTTAAGAGATAGACAAATTCTATTGTGATTATCAAAATTTGCGTCCGCGTCCGGTTATAAGAGGTGTCCGCTTATGAGAGATGTCCGACAGGATTTGTTTTTTGTTTGTACTTCTTTTCACACAAGCGTATTTTAATTTGTAGTGAAATATTTTATAAAAAAAAAAAAGATTTATACAACGTTGAATAAAGGCTACATAAATTCTTATGCACAACATAACTATTCAGACGTTTAGAGAAGCTTAGCAAATTCTTATAAATACGGCTGCTAATGTAAAATGTTGAGTTTAAAAGCTCGATTTTCTACAAATTTCAAGTAGCTATTTTAAAAATAAATAATCCACACCAAAATTCATTGCCTGCTGGCTTAAATAAAGTAAATAAAAGTATTATATATAACTAAGTTTTAAGGTTTTAGTTTTGAGCTTTAATTTTTTTTGTAACTAAATAAATATCGTTTTTTCGTAATCAAAAAAAAAATATTTTTTTAACTATTGAAAAAATAACAGTATATACTACACAAAATTTGCTAACTAGTCTCAAGAGTAATTACTTAAAACTTAAGATTTTTTTCCATATCAATTAGACCATTTTCAACAGAGATATGTTTTTGTACCTCTTCAAAAAAATACTTGAAAAAAAAAAAAATGGTTGTTCCATAGTCCAGTTATAGACTTAAAAATCACAAAGAAGGGCAAAAAATAGTCAAACTCTGAGATTTGGCACGGATAAAGGTAATCAGATGAGAATTTCTATAACTGAATGTTTAAAAGCAAAAATTTGTTCTGTAACCTTCTGCAACCAGTAATTTGTCACAGAAATTATTCTGAGAATTTTGTAGCATTAACCGTTAAAGACGTAGAGCACTTTAAAAATCACAAAATAAAACAAATCGTTCATTTTCACAGCAAAGAGGTAAAGTACCAGGGCCCTATTTCATAAACATTGACAGTTTCGACAGGTGACAGGTGAAAAATAGCTGCGGATTATATTTTATCGAGAATTGGTGAATATTTGCAGCAACCCACAAAGAATAATTACTCTCTCGATTGTCACGACAAATGTGTCAGTAATATGACGCTGACAAAAGTGTCATGACAAAATGTCAAAAATGATAAAAAAAAACGCTTTACTTTTTTGCGAGCATAAATAATTTTCTAATTTGAAGTCCCTTAACAGACTTTCCGACGAAAGATGGTCAGCTAGAATTGAGGCAGTGAAACTATTTGCAAATCATCTAAAAAAAAAATTAAGAAAAATGATTAGAAGGCTTTAGTAATATCACTTTAACTGCTGAAGCCCGAAGAGATTTAAATGGCATTGTAAAATATATGAACAAATTTGAATATGTCCTCATGTGTTCGATTTAGTGAGGTTCTGGGCGCTTTAAGTGAAAGAAGCGTCATTCTTCAAGCCAAAAGGCATCACTATTGACATTGAAATTCGAAACCTCGACAGTTTGCCGATGATTCTTAACTAATGGAATCGCATTTTATTGGAATGCAAAGCAGTTGCGGCTGAATTGGAAAATATTTCAGAATCGTTCTCATCGACCCGAATACGACAGTTGAAGAGACATTTCGAAGAAAATCAAGGAATAGAACAAACTGGAACAGACGAAGAAACAAATTTCAAAAGAAACACCTCATACGTCATTATATTTGGAATTTCTCGTCGGTTTTCAATAATGGACGGAACTGAGATTTGAAATTCTGCTACAAGCTTTATCCAAAAGTACAAATCGTATTTATCTTCAGAGTTGGAGGAAGAATTAATTTATCTGAAACACATTTATAAAGCCAATTTCGAAGCAGAACTTCCACCATTGAGTTTGCTGAATGCAATTTTTTCCCAGAACTTGGAGAAGATTTTTCCCAAAAACGTATGTTGCTCTGCACATATTTTGCACCATATTATACCTGTCACCGTATTTAGTACCTAAGGTTCCTTTAGCGTCCTTGCCAGAATAAAATATTTTCATCACTCGTGCTCAACACAAGATCATGGGTGACATTAATAAAACGGAGCACGTACTCAGAGCAGGTGCTCCATAAGTATCAGAGAAGGTGCTAAAAAAAAATGTACCTGCTCCCGTTTCGTATGATTAAAATTATACTCCAACCAGTGAGCACTTCCTTCTTCACACGGAGTAGGTGCTCTCATACAACGAGTCAAATTCAATTGGTTTTTTTTTTATTTGCAACTCATTTCTATGATTTATCAAAAAAAAAGCCAACGTAAACTTATATTTCATTCGGTATTGTTTTTGATTTAAAATCATTTTGTCTTTAAGAATTAGGAGTGTAAGAGATTGAACTTTTTCTATTTTGACTCGCATTTTATTGTGAAGAATGGGAAAATGTTGTTTGACTTGTGCAAAACATCGTTCAGTTGTAACTCGTTCGCGAGATAGGCACTTATTGAAAGAATTTTTTCTCAGGAGTATCTGGATTTTGATACGGAGTTAAAAAACCATCGGGGAGTAAGTCCGTATCCTGAATCACCAAGTAAATTGGCACTGCTTCATTTTACTGCATGATTTTAAATACGCGAGAATTTGTCAAAAATCTTGAATCAAGAATCAAAAAAATGATTCGCCAAGATCTCCATATTTTCTTTGTTGAATCTGCATAGAACGCGATAATCATTTGAAAACCCTTTTCTTCTTCTTTTATAAAATTTGACCTTGAGGTTTAAAATTGGCATGAACTCCCCATTTATGGACGTTGAGCAATCAAATGAGCTAACTCACAAAAAAAGGAGCAGGTGCTCCTCTCGATGGAGTACGTGCTTTGTTTTATTCATACCTTATAATGGAGCAGTTGCTTATTTTGAGGAGGTGCTTCTCAAGTATTTTATTCATAACAAATGGAGCATCTGCTCTTAAAAGTTGAGTTTTGAGCAGGCATTTCCACAACAAAGTTTATAAAATGAGTTTATAAAATTATAGTTTCAATTCTATGTTAAGAACCACTCTAATGAACATATTTGAACTCACATCGTCGATGGAGTTCTTACGCCAAAAAATTGTAGGTAATTTACGCAAAAGTCTAAAAAAACGAAATATTCGGGATTTTCGAGAAGTCTATCGATATTTCATACAAATAATATAAATGATTTGAATTAGGTTTTGCGTTGGCACACAAATAGATTTATTTGCTCATTAAAGCACCAGACAGTCGCACATTAGAATAAATTTATATTAAATTCTACTCAAATTCTAATTAAAAATTTTTTAATAATTTTTTTTTATTCAAATTTTATATAAAAACCACAACCAATAGAATTTAAAAATGTATTTTCTGTAATACATATCTTTCTCTCATGAAACTAGTTTAGTTTATCTGAACACTGGGTAATGGCTTGTTAAATTATAAATAGAGGATTCTTTACTTCTCCTTTTAAATTTATTTGTTATACTTGTTTAAATCGAACACTTTCAGTATCGTCTCAGGTTTTTTTATTTTTTTTTTTTGTGGAAAAATAATCGAACTTAAGCTTGAATCAATAACTTGCTCGTTATTTACATTTTTTTTTGTTTTTAATTGTTTCTGTTGAGAAACCCGAGACCCTCGTCAAATCTCAGTCCAAAATATACGGTTTCGTCTCGGATGTTTAAGAAGTTATACCTATAGACTTTTCTCGTCTCGTTACTAGCTCTAGGCAAAACCCCTTAATACAAGCTAATTCCTAACCTAACGTAAGACTTTTTAAACTAATAGCTAATATTGAAATGAATAAGGAGGATAATGAAAAGGATGTTTTTTTTTTTTACCTAAACTTGAGTTTATCAACGCATGAAAAGGGAACCACACTTTACAGGCCTATTCAAAGAGCTAGTATACATTAAATTATTAAGTATAGTACATCGGGTCAAGTTGAGATTGGAGAATGCCAAGCAAACCAATTAATTGTAATCTTACCAGCTAATTGCTTAATTTACGACTGCAAATATTTACATCTCAATTACGATGCTCTATCGATAATTGCTTTAAATCAACGTAAAATAATAAATAAACTTGAATCAATATTCGTTATACCTTTGCGTTATTATTGAGCCACTTGAAGCTGTCATTATACAAATCAATTTAATCAGACTTTGTCAATAACTCACTAAGCCGCTCCTTATAATTAGAAGTGCTTTTTTTACAATGCAGTTAAAAGACATAGTATATCAACAGATAAACGCCTGGTTAAGGATTATAAATAGATGAGTAAATATATGTAATTTATTAGAAAATTTTATTGTACCTGCGTGATGATGTTCTTAAAACAGGCATTATAAAAAATTATCAGGTATACCTATATGGAAAACTTGAAGATCATAAAATAAAACTTGTGCTAACCACGTAGATAAATTACCGCCAATTTGATGCAACGTATTTGTGATTAGATACTTGCACATTCATGTGAATTTGTGGCGGTGACTATTGAATTATGCGATTAGTGTAGAATTGAAATAAGAATAAAAAATTGGTAAAAAAAAAATAAAACAACAATTTACAAAACCTATAAAACATTAATTTGAGTACAAAACAATTATCCAGTTTCAATGATGATTTTTATACAGATTCAAGGTTTTATAATAATTCCACATTTTATATTTACTTAATTTATTTCTCCAAAATGGAGAGCTGAAATAAAATGAAAACATTTCTTTCGTTCGATTATTCGCTGATAGTTTTCTTTAAACTCAAACTGCGAAGGTTGTGAACTCGCCCAAGATAGTTGAAACTAATTTAACCAATTCAACAAATCAGGTGCATCAATATAACACCAGTTATTATTTGGTGATGTAAACATACAATATCCTTGTGAAATAATCTTGAAATCTGAAGAAGATGTAACAAATGGTCATAAGATGGAAGATTATAAGAATAAGACCATTGTAATTGTTTTAAGGCTTAAGCGACAAAGTTTACTCTGAATATCATTCATTGGAAATTAAAAAAAAAAAAAAAAAAAAAAAAAAACTGGTCCAAATTGACTTTCCTGAGGAACTCCCGATTTGACAGTGATAGCTTAGAGAAAGGCTCTCGAATCAAACCTGAGGAATGATCTATTTAGAAAAGATAGGAGAAAATCATGCAAAAAATATATCATGCAAGTAGAATATCATGCGAGAAAAATATCATTGGAAAAATAAAGGTATAGAACTTTGAAATAGAATAAAACAAAGATGATTTTTTTTTAAATTGACATGAAATTTACTTTATTCGAAAGAATAATTTAAATATATGATTTCTGGCATATGACCGTCACGGCTGGCTCTGAAGTAGTCTAATCTGGAGGTCCAATTTTCGATCACTTTTTCCAACATTTGTGGACGTACATCGGCAATAACGCGGCGAATCTTGTCCACCAAGTGGTCAATCGTTTCGGGCTTATCGGCGTAGACTAGCGATTTTACATATTCCCACAGAAAATAGTCAAGCGGAGTAAAATCGCACGATCTTGGAGGCCAATTCACTGGTCCGTAACGTCAAACTATGCGGTTACCAAACGTTTCCTTCAATAAATCAATTGTGACACGAGCTGTGTGACATGTTGCGCCGCCGTCTTGTTGAAACCACAACTCCTGCACATCATGTTTGTTCAATTGATGAACGAAAAAGTCAGTAATCATGGCTCTATAGCAGTCACCATTGACTGTAACGTTCTGGGCAGCATCGTTTTTATAAAGAAGTACGGACCAATTATTCCACCAAACCATAAAGTACACCAAACAGTCAGTTTGTGTGGATGTAACGGTGTCTCAACATGCACTTGAGGATTATCATCACTCCAAATAGGGCAGTTTTGGTAATTGACGTACCAATTCAACCAAAAGTGAGCTTCATCGCTAAACAAAAAATTCACTTATGAAAGTTGCGATCAACGGCAATCTTGTTTTAGGCCCCTTTAGGCACAATTTGGAAGCGTTGTTCAGGCGTCAGTCCATTCATGTTGAAATGACAAACCAAACTTAAAAATTAATCACTTGACAGCTGACAAAATGGCCGCCAGTTAAAATAATGTTGCCAACTTAATGTTCTATACCTCTAAAAAAAAAAAAAAAAAAACACCCGTTATAAAAGGTTTTCCAATAAGAGGTGTTATTTTGAATAGCCCGCTATTTCGGTAGCTGTCACTTTTGAAGCTGTCATTTTTTGACATTTGACAAGTAGAAACTACGCCATTAAAAATAGAACGATACACGCTTCAACAACGCATTGAAATTATTAAAATTCACTATAAAAATGGTGAAAATTTGGCAGAGACGGTTCGTAAAACTAAAACATTTTTGGGTCGTCGTGAAGCACCTTGTCGGACCGCAATACAGAAATTGGTGGACAAATTCGAGCTGTTGGGACAAGTTAGTGATGTGAAGAATAAAACCCGTGCACGTCGCTCAAGAACAACTGAGAATATTGCTGTTGTAGCCCAAAGTGTTGAAGAAAACCCAGGTTTGTCCATTCCTCGTCGTTCTTTGGAATTAGGCATTCCACAAACGTCATTACACCGTATTTTGCATAAAGACTTGGGTCTTAAGGCTTATAAAGTTCAGTTAACACAAGAACTCAAGCCGGCTGATCATCAACAACGTCGTGTCTTTGCTGATTGGGTCCTTGAAATGCATGAAAATGATCCGGAATTTCATCGAAAAATCATCTTGACTGATGAGGCCCATTTCCACCTCGGAGGCTACGTCAACAAGCAAAACTGCCGCATCTGGGGCTCGGAAAACCCAAGAGTTATTGTTGAAAAGCCTCTCCATCCTCAACGCGTGACTGTTTGGTGCGGTTTATGGTCCGGCGGGGTCATTGGACCTTACTTTTTCGAAAATGAGGCTGGGGCAACAGTTACGGTCAATGGATTGCGCTATCGAGAGATGATTAATGATTTTTTATGGCCGGAATTGGATGGTATTGATCTGGACAACGTTTACTTTCAACAAGATGGCGCTACGTGCCACACAAGCAATGAAACCATCGATCTTTTACGGGAAAAGTTTCCGGACCGTGTTATCTCTCAAAGAGGTGATCACAATTGGCCACCGAGATCTTGTGATTTAACACCTTGCGACTTCTTCCTTTGGGGCCACGTGAAAGATAAGGTCTACGCCAACAGCCCAGCGTCGATTCAAGACCTCAAAGATGGAATTCGTGAGGCTATCGAGGACATAGGGCAGCCACTTTGCGATTTGGTTATGGAAAATTTCATGAAAAGGATATGGTCCTGTAAGCGTGGTCGTGGCGGCCATTTGGCTGATGTTGTGTTCCATTATTAACGGCATACCTTCCTCTTTATAATGAATTAAACATCCGATCATTTATCTCGAAAAATGCCATTTTTCTTTGAACATCAAAATAATACCTCTTGTTGGAAAACCCTTTATATCGGTTATTATGAAAAAAAAATAAAAATGCAATACAAAAAATTGCATTTAAGGATCCTCTAAAATTTAAAACTAAGGGGAAAAGCTGATATTTCAAGTGATTTCAAGATTAAAATAAAGAAAGTTGATTTAAGCGATTTCAATTTTTCAAACTTAACTTCACACTTCGTTGACATAATATATTAATCAATCAATAAAATGAATCATTTTATCCAATCAATCGATTGACAATATTTCAAGGGCTCATGTATACCAGTTCAACGACCACCAACCAAAGCCTAAATAAATATTATAAATCTTGATTGGTACAAATTCGCAAATGAATTCCAATGAACAAAATTATGACAATTGTTTTTTTTTTAACGTCTTTTCCATAAGTCAATGTCAAAAAAACTTGAATAGCACGAACTCAAGCGTAAAATTTTTATTAATTTGGTTACTGATCTCTGTGATTATAAAATGATCGTGCGTTATTAAAATCCATTTCATGTCATTAGAGAAGAAAATAATTATCAAACAAATTGTAAGGTTATACTATAGTCTGAGATTATAGCGTTGCAATGAATTAATTTGCTGGCTTAATGCCTAAGACAAGTTCCACAATACAAACAGTCTCTCAACGGATACCAAAAAATAAGACTGAAATTTGTTGATTACATTTTTCTCAAAAAACAAATGGAAAATGCAACGCTTCGGTTCACACTATTATTCATATAATCAATGCTAGTTTAAGGTGCTGATTAAATTGTTTGACAAACAAAGAAACCAACCATGCGCATAGAGAAACACTGACAATTTATGTGGTCTCAACTTTCGACACCTTGGCCTAGTGGAAAAGAATAATGAGTCATTAACCATCACTTAAGGCTTGGTCTCGTTGTGTTCTTCAAGAATAAATTTAAAAGATTTATTTTGAAGATAGAGAATTCGAGTTCAGTTTTTTTTTTTTTTTAATAAATTCATTTGAAATCTCTTATACATCTTAGGCGACAGAAGTTGTTATGCAATTACTTTTGTCAAGATGACTCGATGAAACACTGAAAACAAGATTAAAGACCTCTTCAATTAAGCCTTGGATTTGTTGGAGTTGAATATCAAGCTTTTATTTTGTTTCCGGGGTAGGCGCAGCGGTTTATTTGAATGCCGATTGATTTTAGTTGATTGTCTGTGTCTTGAATTGAATGATTAAGGTTGAATAATTAATCATTGATCAATGAAGGTTCTTGCAAATCATTAAAATTACTGAAACTCTAATAAAGGACAGTTTGTTCACAGCTGGTTTGACTCTGTTAATTACAAAGAAAATTAAATTGGTGGTACGAAAGCTCCAAAAGCTGCAAAATTTGGATTCGCCAAGTACCATTTAACGCAGAAAGAAAATCACGTCGCTTACTTTGGTGGAATCGAAAAATTTTGATATCTGAATTTGTTGCTTATCAAATGCAAATGATTTGTTGAGCAAACCAAGAATTTTTAGCTCGCATAGTTTCTTAGCTATTTAAGTTTGCGCCGGCCGTCTTGTTAGAACCAAAAGTCGTCCACATCAACATCCTCCAATTCAGGCAAGAAAAAGTCATTAATCATGGCTCTATAGCGTTCCCCATTGACTGTAACATTATGGCCGGCTTCATTTTTGAAGAAATATGGACCCATGATTCCTTCTGCCCATAGAGCACACCAAAAAAACAGTCACCCCAATTATGAAGTTCGTATTAAGCAAAAATATACGACTTTTCTCGAACATCCTTATTATGAAAGTCACTTTGATTCATCTTCCTTACATAATTAGTCGTAGTAAATAAAGTCATGATTTTGAAATTAGGAGAACGCATTTCATCGCATACCCGTGACAGTTTTTAGTTCTATTACGAAATTCGCCGACAGTCGTATTTTTTTCGTAAGAATTGTCACTTTACTAGTTTGATATTTTGGGTACGATTTAAAAATTTTAAGCAGGAAATGAACCGAAAGCAGGGGCCCATGCATTATATATTCGAGTTCAGAATATGAAAAACTTTTCACATTGATGTTCGAATCTTCAAATTGGTGACTAAAGGTAGGTTTAGACAGAGCAACAACTTTACAGCTAAACTATGGATCCACAGATA
The DNA here is from genome assembly GCA_932273885.2 of Leucozona laternaria. NCBI lineage: Eukaryota > Metazoa > Arthropoda > Insecta > Diptera > Syrphidae > Leucozona > Leucozona laternaria. The sequence continues at coordinate 46,668,925 of OW026367.1, forward strand.
ATTTTTTTGAAAATCACAATAATAGTATTCATCGCATACGACTTTCATAATATGCGTTTTAAATATTTACAATACGATACGAATACTTTTTGAGATACGATACGAAGTTCGACGCGCGGCGCGGCGTCTCAACAATGGCTTGTGGATTATGATCACTCCAAATACGACAATTTAGCTTATTAACGAACCCAATCAACTAAAAATGAGCTTCATCGCTTCACACAATTTTCTTGTGAAAATCGGGATCGGTGGCCATCTCGTTTTAGGCCCATTCACCGAAGGTCAGACGCTCTTGTTCAGGAGTTAAGTCTATTTAATATGAAATGGCAAATCAAACTGAGCATAAATCAAGTGACATCTGTCTAAAAGACCAACACCGAAAAAAGTATTGCCAGATTGAAAACCACACGTCTAAAAAAAACGCCCGTTAGATACCAAAAAGCAAGATATATTTGGACATCATCAACATAAAGGTGTAACATGACATTATGGCACACTTTGGGGAGATCATTGATGAACATGCAAAATAACAAAGGGCCCGGAAGTAAACCTTGCGGTACACCAGCAAGCAAATTCATTGCCTCAGAAAAAGTATCACCAACTATTACTCTTCGACTACGGTATTCTAAGTAGTTTTTATTTAATCGTACGATGGATCTTCTACTGAAACTATAGTATAAATTCAGCAAACGAAAATATGAAAATGATAATTCTCTTGGTGACCAAAATTGAAGCTTTTTAAATGCTAATTTGTTGGGCAAGAAATAATGTTGTTCATATTGAAATATTTACATGTATCAGTTTATTAGGGCCAGTTTCACAGTCAGAAAAGTGACACTTAAAAGGCGAATGTGAAAGATTAATTCACAATATCACAGTGCTCTGTTACCTGAATAAGTAGAACAACCGAGACTTAAGGTTGTTGGTGACTTAAGTTCCACTTACGCTGGATATGAAATTTAGCTTAAATTCCTATAATATGGGAAACTTAAGTGCCACTTATTTCGGTAAGTAGTGTCGACTGTGAAACTGGTCCTCAGGCTTGCAATAATTTTCGAAGATTAATTAACAATAATTTTGATCTACATATATCATACAATACCGTACTTTCTAATCGAGCTTCACAAACTTGATTGCAATTTATAGTCCAAAATATAGGGTTTTTCAACTGGCGCGGGTAGATTTTGACGGCCTGTGGCGGCCATTTTGTTTTGGTTACATCTGTTGGTTATTATTCAAATCACCATAGGAAGTAACCCGATTGAACAGCACGTCCAAATGAAAAAAAAACTTTGATATTAAAATCTTTTGGGGCAACGACACGTGAGTTACATATTTGTATGGTGACCTCCATCACCATTAGTACATTAACCCTTTAGCCATTTGTCATATTGCAAATAATTGTAATACGAGTATAAATTAAAATAATTGTAAAATAATATAGTAAGTTGCTCAGTCAGCATATATAACAACGAATGTCAAATATATCTGATTGAACAACATAATAATATAAATCTAGAATAAGTAGTCGTAAGAAAGCAGTTGATAAATAAAGAACTTCATATTATTAATAGTGTTGCATTTTTACTGCTCGACCCTTTACACTTAACTGGCGCAGTCGAAACGGAAACGGAAATTTAGCAAACGCGGAAAAATTAAAATTAAAAATTACAACTAAAAATCAGTGAACATTTTTTTTATAAAATCGTGTTTTGTTAACCGTCCACGTCCCCTCCTCCACCCGAATAAAGTATCCAAAACGGTTTGCCGGGAATTAAAACAAAAAAAAAAAAAAAGAATAAGTGTTTGTTGTTTACCATCCACAACCCCACCTCCGCCCAACTAAAAATCAGTTGAATTAAATAAAAAAAAAAACCTACTCCAAATTAAAGAAGAACACAAAAGTGCAAGCTAAGAAAAAATAAGTTCAAATAAAAAAGTGTTGTAGACTACAAATCAGTCACAATAAATACATACCTACAAAATATATTAAAAAAAAAAAAAAAAAAAAAAGAAACACAAAATAAAAAAAAAGAAGAACAAACAATGCAGTGCGAACTAAGAATTAATAGTTTTTTTTTTGTGCGAGTTTTATTAAGATAAATTTAAAAATTTCGCGACATATTCTTCACGATTCCAGAAGGAATTTGCCAATAGAAGATATAGACGAAATGGCAACTGCAAACGACCAAGCAACTCTTATCAACACAATGGCACAAGTTTTGCTGAGATTAGAGGCCAATTCTCAACAGCAAACTAATAGTCGAGCCATAGTGATTATGAAAGAAATTTCATACATTAAAGAATTTTCGGGTAACAGACAAGAGTTGACCCAATTTATAAACGTTGTAGATAATCACATGAGCTTGACACCGGAAGATAGAAGACCTGCTATGTGGACAGCTATATCACAGTGCAAGGTGATAGGTAAGGCAAAGGAACTACTGCTTACCAACAACACAACCACGTGGGAAGATGCGAAGAATATACTGAAGCTGTCATTCCGTCCAAGCATCGACCAAGGAGAAGTTACCCGCCGTATCAACAACCTAAGAGTGAGTTCGGTATTAGACTTAATTAATAAAATTGAATATTTATTAACAGATATACATACAATTATTATGTATGAAAACAATAAAGAAAACTTAAAATCAATGTTATATTCAATAGTTATAAATAAAATAAGAGAACTAGCTACAGGCAACTTAGCTAGAGAAATTAGAGACGAATATGACCTACTTAAAGTCAAGAGCATATTGTATTCATATGTAGGGTTTGATTTAGGGAATGTCATAACAAACAGAAGTAATAATAGAGAAAACCATGACTTTAGGCCGACAGAAAGGACATACCGACACAATACATACAATAACTCCAGACAGACAAATCAGCGACGACAAAATACTGATTTCAATTTTACTGGAACAAACAACACAGAAAGACGACATACAAATAACAATTCTGGTCAGATATGTCAAAACCAACAAAATAATAACGTACAAAACAGCAACCAAACACGTAATAACTATACTAACAATTTTTCGAGACAGACCCGTAATAGACAGAATGTTGAACCAATGGACATAAATAATATAGATCAAGGATCTGCCGAAGCCGTTCATGAGGAAATACATTCAATAGAAGCCCCGGTTTTTCTGAATGTAGCCTCTCTGGTAGGAAAACACAGATAGTATTTGCGTTGAGAAACCAGAAACACATATGCTTACTAGATACAGGGTCTACTATGAGTTTGATAAATACAAGTAAAATAGACTGTACTTCGTATAACGTACTCGAAGAGCTGACTTTAAACTTATCTACGGTAAACGGTCGAAGTATGGAAAAATTAAAAATTTATCAAGTCCCAGTACCTACAGAATTCGGTTACCCACAAAATTTCTTCATTAGAGCATATGGAAAGTCATTAGGAGATAAAACATATAGCCTCTTGCTAGGAATGGATGTACTAAGTAACATGGTTGAAAGCATTAACATTGTAGAAAAGGAAGTGGTTCTACAAAATAAAACTATACTTCCAATGGTCTTAGAAATAGAACCATCTATAGAGTGTTATGAGTTAGAGGGTAGTACTGATGTAAATTTAGACGATTTAAAAGTATTCGAGAAACAGGAAATACAAAATTTGCTTCAAAAATATAAAAATCTCTTATATAGAGATGGAGATCAGCTCACTAATTGCGAGAGCATATTCCATGAAATAAAATTATCGACAGAGCAACAAATAAATGCTAGACTGTACCGTCTACCTCAAAAACATGAAGAAGAGGTAAGAACCCAAATTAATGATATGGAAAGGCAGGGCATAATAAGAAAATCAAACAGTCGATATGCTTCACCAATCGTAGTCGTCGCCAAAAAACCCGATAGCGAAGGAAAAGTTAAGTACAGAGTATGTGTCGATTATCGAGCTCTCAATGATATAACTGTAGACGACAAATACCCACTACCAAATATCGAAAGTATTCTCGATAAGTTAGGAAGGTCTCAGTACTTCTCAACCCTTGATTTAGCCAAGGGATATCATCAAATAAAGGTGCATCCTGATGATATACATAAGACTGCATTTGTTACACCAAACGGTCTATATGAATACACCAGAATGCCCTTTGGGCTGAAAAACGCCCCAGCGACATTTCAACGTCTAATGAACGAAATTCTCAGAGAGTACATAGGCAAAATCTGCACAGTTTATCTTGATGACATACTTATTTTTTCGACGTCATTAGAAGAACATATAACATCGTTAGACAAAATTTTTCAAAAATTAGCTGACTACAATCTTAAGATACAATTAAGCAAATGTTCTTTTCTTAAGAAAAATACAGAATACTTAGGTCATATACTTACTGCAGAGGGAATGAAACCAAACCCGAATAAAATAGAAGTAATTCAAAAATATTCATTGCCTCAGACAATTAAGCAATTACAAGGATTTTTAGGTAGCACGGGATATTACAGAAAATTTATTGCGGATTACTCAAAAATAGCATACCCGATGGTTAAATACCTAAAAAAGAACATGAAAATTAATAGCAAGGACCCAGAATACATAAGAGCATTTGAACGATTAAAAGAAAATCTTACCAAACATCCAATACTCAAATTTCCTGATTTTAACAAACAATTTTCCCTATTTACTGATGCAAGTAATTTTGCACTAGGAGCTGTTTTAACTCAAGAAGGGCAGCCAGTATGTTATGCTTCTCGAACATTAAATGATCATGAGAAAGATTACTCCACAACAGATAAAGAATTTTTAGCAATAGTATGGGCTACTACATATTTCAGACCGTATCTTTGGGGTCAGAAATTTAAAATAATCACTGATCATATGCCTGTAAAATATTTAAATAAAAAATACAATGGAAAGGAATTTAGTCAAAGAGTTCAAAGAGGACTTCTTAAGTTACAAGAATTTGAGTTTGACATTGAATATATAAAAGGTAAGGAAAATAAAATAGCAGATTTCTTAAGTAGAATCCCAGATGAAATAAACGAAACATCAGAAACTGTACACTCAGCCAATGAACAACTTTTAGACCATATACAAATCAAAGAAGGAATTATAAATATTTACCAAACCCAGCTAATACTTACTTATTCTGTGCAAACTGAAATAAAAATACTACATACTAAAACTATAATTCAGGTAGATATGACAAAAGATGACAAATACTGGAGAGATTTATTCAAGAGAACTATTAAAGCGGGAACAATAGGAATTTATTCTGAAGTAGAAGATACTGAATACAATAAAGTTCAAAAAGTGTTAATTGAAATGTACGGACACGATAATGAAGTAAAATTCTACAAGCTTACACAGAGAGCTAGAGATTTAGAAAAAGTTGAAGATGCCCATAAACAAATTTAAAAAAACCATAGAATCAGATAGAGAAGCTTTATCCTATACTTACCAAAGTATTGCTTCAAACCAAAAAGACATTCTCAGAAAACAACTTATTACAGACCAACTACTAAAACTACAAATATTAGAAAGCAAAATTGACAGCGTACTAGATAACATAGCATCTGCTAAACAAGGCATACTCCACCCAAGCATATTGACAGGAATGGAAATAAAGACATTAGGGATAGACTTTTATAAACTTGAAAATGCTAAAATAGGACTGATGAAACTCGACAAAGATAGACTTATAATAGCTGTAAAACTGCCAAAAGACTATATTTTGACTCAGTTAAAAATGATTATGCCAATACCAAACGATAAAAAAAAAGAAATTGATATGGAAAATTTACAATTTATAGAAATAAATAATGTACAATATGAGTATAATCCGAAGAACATTTATTTGAAAGATTTAAATATAAGTAATTCATGTATAGCAAAAGATTCATGTACTTTTCGTTACAATAAAGAAAATAAAGTAATAAAAATTGACGACGATACTTTGATATGCAAAAATTTAGAAAAAGAAAATGTTATTAATCATTGTGATGATAGAAAATTAATTTTAACTGGAAATTTTATACTAAATATTAATAATTGTTCAATAAATATATTAAATGTAACTATTTTTAACTATCAACTAGAATTTATTCAAAAATTTCATTATGAAGAAGACAAAAATTTAAATGTAACAGACAAATTAAAGTTTGAAGAAATTTCAAAAATACAACAAATTGAAAATTTACAAAAAATTAACGAATTAACATTTCACAGAACTATAAGTCAAATCAGTAGTATAACAATGTTTTTAATAATTATAATTATTCTTATTGTAATATTTTTCATAACCAAGACAAATCGTAAATTAAAAATTAGAATAAATAATGTTACTAAGCCCCAACCAAATGTTAAAATTATAGAAACTCCAACGATTCAGGAGAATCTTAAAAAAAAGGGGGGGAGAAGTTACATATTTGTATGGTGACCTCCATCACCATTAGTACATTAACCCTTTAGCCATTTGTCATATTGCAAATAATTGTAATACGAGTATAAATTAAAATAATTGTAAAATAATATAGTAAGTTGCTCAGTCAGCATATATAACAACGAATGTCAAATATATCTGATTGAACAACATAATAATATAAATCTAGAATAAGTAGTCGTAAGAAAGCAGTTGATAAATAAAGAACTTCATATTATTAATAGTGTTGCATTTTTACTGCTCGACCCTTTACACTTAACTCGTGCGTTACGCAAATTTTACGGTTTCCATGGTTGTCGTTATAAGTCGATTATCCAAAATTTGGTAGCCAAATTTGAGTCACGCAAGATCAACCGAAAACATCGTTGCTGTATGTGTATTGTTGCTAGCGTTGAAGTAGGTACTACATACATAGAGTTCGATTTTTCAGCTATCAACTTGTTTTAGTGTTGCCGGCATCTTGAATTAAAGAATTAACTAGTTTTTCGCGAATAAAGACCATATTTTTGATTTTTGACAAGAGAATAGAGTGCTACAATTTTTAAAATATGATATTGTTTCATATTTTGAATAATTAACGAGTGATTACTATGAGCTTTGATTATATATGAGAAATTGTCGATTTACATACATATATGTACATAATCCCGATTTTGTAGAACACCAAGGTTGGTATATTGATTACGTTCTCGCAGAGCTTAACTTGTGACACCTTTTCCTGTAATTTTACACAAATGTCTTCACTTTAAATTTGTTTAAAAATCCTATTTCAATTTTACTAACATATTTATTCGCCTATCATCATATTAAAAAAAATGTTATGAATCAGATTTATAAGGACTTTAGCGACTCCATGTTACCTCCGCTCTAATTTATGGGATTTATTTCACCCCACATGCCTTACTTGTATTACATAGTCTATAATGGTGCGATGTACATTACATAGCCTCAAGTACCTATACACCTATGTACATATTAACAAAAAAAAAAAAAAAAAAGTGTTTGCAAAAGAAGATGACACTGATCAAGTGACGCGGAGTGTACAACTTTATTTTGAAATATTTTTAGAATGGAAATTTTTAGATTCACAATAGAATTTCACCATAATACGAAACAGATTTTTTTAGTTTCAAAAAAAAAAAAAAAAAACAATAATTCTTTCATTAATATGGATAGAATAATAAATGAATAATTTAAAAACATTTATTTGTTTTTGTTTAAACCCAAATTGACCTTTAGATGGTTATTTTGTGCCCTTATCAAGTTTCTTACAGCTTTTCTGGTAACACATAATTACACATAACCTTCGAGAACAATACGGGTTATACCTTATGCTTTGAGAATAGCTTGAGCGTCTTAAATTATAAACAAGCGACAACTTCAAGGTTAAAATTTGTTTCTTTCAAGACTGAATTGTGTTTTTTTTTGCACCTGAGGTTTAGTTTCTGGGGCAAAATCCTTTTTATTCCGGCGAACTAACTGCCAACTTTCGGAACTTGACATTCTTTTTTCTAACAGCTTCTTTACTTATTGTTTCACCTATACCTTTTCCTAGCCTACTTATGTACATTTTCTTGTCTCTGTTTTGGAAGGAAAATAATGCACAAGCTATAGTTCAATCGATTTGGAAATTTTATCTGATATTGATAAGCCATTACATATAAATACTAAGGCCCAGTTTTTCAGTGGTGAGTTAAACAAGAATTAGTTAACTCTACAGGTAAATGAACCCACAGTTAATGGAGGAAGCAGTTTTTTGGTGGAGAATGCATGGGAAAGATTAAAAAAAAACTCGGTTCAAAAGAATCTGTTCAGTTAATCGTAACTTAACATCCCAAAAGCTCGGGATTAACTTTAATCTCGCACTGAAAAACTGGACCAAAGAATTGATATATGCAACCGATATCTTCCTGATGAAATCAAAACTCTTAGAAGTGACAGTTAAAATTCAAAATCTACCCTCAAGCTCTATAATAACTATGTTGTTTTATTCCATGGTTATATGATTTCAGAAATAGATGACTGTATTGTTTAACTTCAAGGCGCCATTTTGCTATTTTTATGATACTTATAGATCAATTTGTGTTGCATTCAGAAAAATGTATTAAAAAAAAAAAAAAAAGAATTGTTACATCTTAAACTTGAAACAAAAAAAACCGGGTTCGATTCGATCTTGAAAAAATCCCAGACATCCCGTTTGAATACAAATAATTAAATCCTGTGACGCAGATTTGCACACAAGGATGTGAATCATTCTGACAACGAAACCAGCTTCTACGTGAAAAGAATAAATAAAACTGTTATATCCAATTGCGATAAGCTTTTTAACTCAATTAAAATCAACATCAATTCAGATCAGGTTTGACCAAAGATCTTCTCTTACAAAGAACAGACTACATACATGTATATTATATCCATATATAAACAAAAATACCATGCATCATCTACAGATGAGCATGGCTTAGTTTTTATCTAAAAGCAGTTTTTCAAGCGAATAAAACAACTGCGACGAATTTGAGAACACTAACAGTGGGGCGGAATAAGCTCAATATTGAAATAAAACTAGCAAATACTTATGTAAAACTATAGAAACCTGAGATTTTGGATGTTTATTTTTTTTTTTTTAAACTAACCTCAAGACAATTTTAAAGAAATCAAACAACGACTTCAAGACGGAATAACCTCTATAATATATAAATGAACCTGTAATAATAGTGCTCTCATACATTAAGATTTTCTTTAACCTCTTCTCACCCCCAATAAAGACTGAGAAAAACCTGGTAGACTTTTGTATTCGATATCATATCTACTTCTACATCCACTCCCAAAAGTATAGCTGTCAGCTCTCGAACAATAAAATAGTCATTTAATTTGTATGGTTATTATATACCCCACTGTGTCACGTATAAAAATATTGACTTTCAAGGACAAGCTAAAGACCTACAAAAGAACAAAAATCACCCGTTCAAAGAATTTAGTACATACATACATACATACATACATACATACACACAAAGGTGTATTTACCTGATTATAAAACCGTTTGGCATTAAACCACCAATACAGTCTTTTATAGATGCATTCTTTGTATAGCAGATACATTCTGTCGTGGGCAAGTATATAAGGCTAATAACCCCTACTGTGCACTAAAGCTATTCGGATCAGAGCCTAAGAATTAAAAACCAATTTTTTCATACAAAAATATGTGTGTACTATAGTGTACTTGGTCAAAATACTACAATAACAGTTATCTTTTAGCTCTGGGTGATTTGTGAGCTTTTTGCATTCATTATAATCGAAGAGAACAAAAAAGAAATAAACAAATACCAAGACTACTTATGTTTTGTCTGACGTTCTAGCGTGCGTGTATAGATAATTTTAAAGTTAGAAGCAGTCGTCATTGACCGACATTTGTGATGGCTTTTTATTCAGTCATCTTCTATCGTGGTATTAGTGTTCTTTTATAGCATTTTTGATCGATTTGGGCCTGCCGAATAATCTGAAGGATTTATCGTGTGGGATTACCTTCATTTTTTTTGATTAACTTAATTAGTTAAGACGAAAATACATATTTAATGAATAAATAACTGTAATTGGAAAACATTTGAAGATGATGCATTGTATAAATTGGTTTTTTTTTTGGAGTAACAGCCTCCAGCAAAAAATATAAGAGGGCTACGAAGTTCTCAAAAATGACAGATTAATCAAATCAATGAACTTCAAGCAAGCCGCTTCATCTCACTTCGATCTCAACGGTTCCCTTGTGCTCCCCAGGATTGTGGCGATGTACAGTAGCGTATGCAGGATTTCTTTTTTTTTGGGGGGGGGGGGGGGGTTCTCAGTCTCAATTATGGTAGACTTTTTTTTTAAGGTATGGCTAAAACTACCACAAAAATCAGAGCCTTTCTTATTATTCCTATTCTTATTATCTAGCCCCATCAGCCGTCCCCCCCCACCCTTTTCACCTATCATTTTTAGAGCTCTCTTTTGTATTCTATCCAAAAGGCTCAAGTGGGTTTTTGGAGCACCTGCCCAAATATGGGAGTTGTACTCAAGTTTTGGACGAATAAAGGCTTTGTAGATCACAGCCAGATCAGAAGGGGAGAAAAATTTATTGCATCGACGGAGAAAACCTAAACACTTAGCAGCGTTTTTGGCGATGTCAAATATGTGGTCGTTCCACAAAAGGTGGTCTGTGACACACATACCGAGTACTGAAAGCTCTATGCAAGTGCCAATCATAGATAGCAGCATTGGGAGTGGGTTTCGCTTTAACGACAGGAGACAGCATTGAGTTTTAGAAGCATACAATTCTACACGGTTTCTGATTCCCCATTGGACAATGCTGTCGAGATCAGAATTTAATGAGCTTATCATACGCTGCCGTTGAAGTTCCACATCTGAAGAACATGGATGTAAATCTAAAAACGAATATGAAAAGCTGAGAGTACTGTCATCAGCAAAACAGTTTAATGGATTAGAAGTTTCACATAAAAGATCGTTTATGAATATAAGGAAGAGGGTCGGAGACAAAACGGAGCCCTGGGGCACACCAGCATTTATTTTGTAGATATCAGACTTGAAACCGTCCAATACAATTACATTCGATACATTAAAGTGTGATCTATCTATGCTTCTTAGTTGACCAGAGTAAATTTTTTTGGACTTTCATAAAAACGAAAAAAAATAGTAGTGGAATTCCAAAGAATATGGAATATTTAGGTTCACAACACTCAAATTTATTTGACATCTGAAATGCTTTTGCTGATTTTTTTTTCAATCGAATTATTTGAGTTGAAGTCAATATATGTAGTAACAATAATGTCTGTAGTTTTGTTTCAGTTAATTTTAGTAATATTGGCAGCTTACAAATTTCTTTGCAAGAAACCGAGGTATCTTTATTAGGTCTCAGTGAAGATATTTCTGCTGGTCCTAATGTTCATCCTATTGTTTTGAAGAAATGTGATTCTTCGTTTTCTAGGCTTTTGTGTTTTATCATTAATAATTCGCTGGATATTGATGAATTTTTAAGTGATTGGAAAACTTCATTTATATAACTCCAATCTATAAAAGTGGTCCAAAACAAGTCATTTCGAATTACAGACCAATTAGTAAATTATCTGTGATTCCAAAGTTGTTTGAAAAAACTTATTTCTAATCGGTTTTCTTTTATTTTAAAAGAAATTATATCTCCATATCAACATGGATTTGTACATGGCAGATCAACTTGTACGAATTTAACCCTTTTTATAAACTTTATTATGAATAATATTGAAAGGGATTATCAAGTGGATGTAATCTATACAGATTATGCAAAAGCATTTCACAGGGTAGATCACAAAATTTTGTTACAAAAACTGAATCGAATAGGATTTCACTTGGATTGGTTAAGTTCATATCTATTCGGGCGCACTCAATATATGTTAAAATTGATTCTACAACTTCTAAATCTAAATATAACTGTTACATCTGGTGTTCCTCAAGGAAGCCATTTCGGCCCACTTCTTTTTCTTGTATTTATTAACGAGACGACTTTCAGAATGTTTTTTTCGAACTCTTTATGTCTTTTTGTTGTTTAAGCGATCTTTGAACTCCTATCAGAAAATATTTTTCATTTTATTGATTATTCTAATTCTATCCTTTCAATAATAAACTTTTTTTATAATATCATTTGTTGTTCTTTGCCAAACTTGGGAATTGCTATATCAATAGGGCGGACTTCGTATGATTGTAACAACAAATCATAAACAAGAAGAAGAGACTGCAAATGTGTTCGAGAATCAAGATGAACTTCCTGGAAATCAAAGACACTCAGAAGAAGATCAAACTGTTAAAGAATCTCAAGAAGAAAATGAAACTACTACTGAGCCAGAGCAAGAAGAAATTAATGCGAGGAATGCGCCAAGGCGAAGTAGCAGAGATTGTCGTCCAACCAAGTTCTTTGGAATTTTCAATAGCTACGTAGCGTCGTCAGATGATATCTTGAGATATCCAGAAACTCTTTCGGAAATTGCCGGAAGGCAGGATGAAGAAAAGAGGGATGACAGCTATCCAAGAAGAAATGAATTCGATGAAGAAGAATAACGTTTGGAGCACTGTCAATTGTCCAAAAGATGTGAAACCTCAGAAGTCTAAGTAGGTGTTTACTAATTATTAAGGAAGACGAAAATGGCATTCCAATTAGAGCACGTCTAGTCGCTAAAGGCTTTCTTCAAAACGAGGTAATTGACTACTCAGAAACTTTTCCACCTATTGCCAAGTTAACGACCATAAGAATTGCACTTTCACATTGGTGTGAAATTTGGTTTACATTTTCATCAGTTGGATGTCAAGACAGCCTTCCTTCATGGCTTGTTGAAGGAAAATACCAGATGGTGTACCTAAGCAAATTGGTAAGACTTGTAAATTAAATAAATCTTTGTATGGTCTCAAGCAGGCTCCCCGCTGCTGGAACGAGAAATTTAATGCATGTCTAATAAAACTGGGATTCAAACGGTCCTGCCACGATTATTGTTTGTACACTAAGATTGATGATAAACAAGAAGATATGCTGATTCTCATTTTATACGTGTGGATGATTGTTTGATAGTTGGTAGTAAAACTTCTTCAATACATAATCTTAAACAAGAACTAGCAACGAAGTTCGAGATGTCCGATTGCGGTGTTTTGCGAAACTTTCTTGGAATGAAAATCAGCTGTGGCAATGGTAAACTAGAAATTTCTCAAAGATCTTGTGTCGAGAAGGTTTTATCGAAGTTTAACATGGAGTATTGCAACTCTGTCAAGACTTCAATGGAGAAATCACTAAAATTTCCTGAACTTTCGTCAAATAATTCTTTTAACAACAAACCTTACCGTGAGCTATTGGGAAGTGATGTGATGTACATGATGCTGTGTATGAGGCCTGACATCAGTTACTTGGGTTGCTTCCAACAGAATCCCTTGAATGAGCATTGGCAAGCCCTTAAAAGAATGGTGAGATTCCTTAAAAATACGATGGAAACGAAATTGGTCTTTCTGAAAAATGACAACGATGTCCCTCTGATTGGTTTCGCTGATGCAGACTGGGCCGGCAATGTTATTGACAGAAAGTCGGTGAGTGGATATATTTTCAAAGTTTTTGGATCCACAGTCTCATGGTCCAGTATAAGAAACAGACTACAGTGGCAACCTCGTTCAGTGAAGCCGAGTATGTGGGTTTAAGTGCAGCAGTATCTGAAGTAATTTGGATTCGAGGAGTTTTGGATGATTTGAAACAATTATACAGCTATTTATGAGGATAACAGAGGCTGTATTTTTATGTCCAAAAGTACTGAGAATAAGAGATCGAAGCTTCGAGATCACATTGCAAAAGGAAATATTGAGCTGAAAGAAATTCCAACTGAGAAGCAGTTAGCTAACATCTTTAGAAAATCTTTGGATGCTGTACGTTTCAAGAAGCTGTCTTCAGATTTAAATAAAACTTTTTTATTATATCATTTGATGTTCTTTGCCAAACTTGGGAATTGCTATATCAATACTTTTCTATATCTGTTCAAAGAAGATCTTAATAGGCTTTCGGAATGGTGCAATAAAAACAAACTGCTTCCTAATATTTCGAAATGTCAAAGTTTTTCCTTCACTCCTCGCGTCGTTTATCTCCTTTATTGTCTGATTATTGTATTGATGGCATAGTTCTCGAGAAAAATTGGTGTTAAGAAAGATCTTGAGGTAATTTTTGACTCTTATTTAAAGTTTAATCTTCATATCGATTTTATAGTGAGTAAAGTAAATTCAATGTTAGAGTTTGTAATTCGCAACCCAAAGGGCTTTAAAGATCCGTATACACTTAAATCATTTATATGTGTATAGGGATCATCGTTCATTTCTTCCAAAAAAGTATTTTCCAGGGCCTAGTTTTTTAGTCTGCGCTAGACTGGGGTATTTACAAACAATAGGAGGTGAGCCCTCTTCCACCGTTTCATCCTGACACCCTCTGCTTATATGAAAAGATTATATGAAAAGATGCCTGATCCTACTCCTTCGCTCGTCTTAGACCAGTTCTTGAAGACCGAAACATGATTTGTCTTTATGAACCGGTCTTTCTTCCCAGAGTTCGGAGTGATTACCCCCCAGGATTTGAAAATTTAACAACCAAACAAGAAAATATGATGGGAAAAAAGAAAATCGAAACATGGATCTTGGAGCTTGGAGCTAGGAGCTTGGAGCTTGGAGCTTGGAAGTCAAACGGTCTTCTAGAGCCAACTTTTTTAGCCGAAAATAAATATACATACATATTTGTGTGTGTCTAACGCAACCTACGACTTAATCATTAAATCATTGCTGTTCTTAACGTTTATCGCAGCTCAGGTCCAAATGCACAAAAGTATCTTAACGATTGAAAATATAGACACATGATTGAGTGATGAGAAACACACTGTTCAGCGAAGTTCATTACACCGGAAAGAGTTGGATAGGATATATACTGCTTACAAGGCCATTGAAGCATTTAATAAAATATTATAAGAAGCTGGTTTCACTAATGAGAATATGAAAACAATTAGTATTGCCACAAAAAAGAAAGAGTTGCAGCATTATATGTATGTACCTACTCTCCGTCTAAAGGCGTCACCACACCAATTTTAAACGATTATGCGGACGTCATACAAATCACAAAGGTATAACGCCACACACAACTATACTCGGGATCAAGTTTGAGGATAACAAAGACTTTAGGAGGTAACCACAATTAAAAATTCTTTACTTCCTCGCTGCCTGTTAAAAACCAGAACTTATTTACTTCTGTATGGCGATATATGGTGATATACAGGGTGTGCCAAAAAGCAAGAGTGTGTAGGTTGGGTCGAGACTAGAAAAAATCATATGGAAAGGAGAACATATGACACATAAGTGTCATTTATTCTTGCAAGTCTGCATTGTGAAACTGGCCCCCATTATAATTTACGAATTTAAGTGATGCAGGAGGATTGAAGATCGATCGATTGCCCTCGAAACATAACATGATACCTTCTTCCCTTATTCTATACCTTAATTGATCGTGTGGCAGTGGAGGCAACCGAAAAAAAATTTAATAAATGTATGTATGGCGTATGAGTACTTTTTTTACACGAGGGTAAAAAAAAAATGTGTGAGTGCCGGGACTCACGGTTAATATGTGTAAACATCACCGTGCGCGGATCTAAAACGGACTTGTGTTTGCTTGAAGGGGATCTTAAGATTTTTTTCACTGAACGCACCCATCCTAGTATGCAGATCGTAACGTTGCACACCGTAACGTTGCACACGAACGTTCACGTTTTTTTTTCACTCTACCGCCAGCATAGATGTTTACACATCAAAAATTCGTCAACAAAAATTTCGAGTTTTACGTAAATGGAAGATAGGGACTTCCGAACTTTGACAATTAATAGCGGCCATATTGTTAAAGTTACATCTGTCAAATTTGCTGTAATTTACTCAGTCTATTTTGCCAAATCACCATGGACGGATATAGTGTTCAACAACACGTGCAAATGATAAAACTGTTTTATCAAAATGGGTGTTCTGTTCGGGCAACGTTGAATGCGCTTCGCCCATTTACGGTTATCTTCAGCGATGAGGCCCATTTCTGGATGAATGGGTACGTCAACAAACACAAAATTGTCGAATTTGGGATGATACCAATCCACATGAGATCCAAGACCGTCTAATGCATCTCGAAAAAGTCACTGTTTGGTGTGGATTTTGGGCTGGCAGTGTCATCGGTACATGTATATTTCTCTGAGAACGACGTTGGCCAGGCCATCACCATCAACGGCGAGCGCTAGAGGTCGATGATTACGAACCTCTTCTTTTTCAACAGGACGGGACTTCGTGCCACACAGTTCACGCCACATTGGAAATTCTGGACGAGCAAATCGAGGACATGGTCTTCTAACGTGGAGGTGATGTGAACTGGCCACCGAGATCGATCGATTTGACCCCGTTAGACTTTTTCTTGTGGGGTTTTCTAAAAACTAAAAAAACCACAGCGGCCCTGAAAGCCAACATAACCCATGCCATCGGTACATAATGGCATTGATAGGCCTTTCAAACGATTAAAAAAATTCTCACACACACTTTGCTTTGTTTAAATTTAAGAAGGGAAAAGCTTGATGAAAGACCCTGTATCAGCAGGAAATTCTCTTTTTTTTATTGAGTTTAAGAACGCTTTTTGTAAAGAGTGATTCATTTAGGCCCAGTTTTTCAGAGCGGTATTAAATTTAAACCACCAAATTTGGTGAGTTATCTCAGGATTAACTAAACAGATGCTTTTGATGTTTTCTCCACCGAAAAATTGGTTCCTCAGTTAACCGTCGGTTAATTTACTTCTAGGGTTAGATAACCCTGGTTTAACTCACCACTGAAAAGCTGGGCTTAGAGCTTCTATTTTTTTTATTAGGTATTAATGGTATTTATCTTCAGTATTAGCTGCGTTTTATTATTGCTGATAGCCCATACAGTTGTTCCCATTAAAAAAAAATGATTTGATTCTTAAGGGCCAGTTTCACGAAAGTGGCATTTAAGTGGGCAATGTGAAAGTTTAAAGCGCAATATCACAGTGCACACTTACCTGAATAAGTGGCACTTAAGTCTCCAATGTTGGTGACTTAAGTTCCACTTACGCTGGCTATGAAATTAAGCTTAAATTCTTTATATGGGAAACTTAAGTGCCACTTATTCCGGTAAGTGTTGACTGTGAAACTGGCCCTAAATCTTTTACTGAAATTTATAGATTTAATGTTTTTTTTTGTGTATTACGTGTGAAAAAATAACCCCGAACGAGATCTGAAGATAATAAAAGGCAGCTATTTGGCGTTTTTCTTTTTGGGCTCTGAGCAGAGGCTGAGCGGTCAGACCAGAGCTTTGCGCAGATGATGATCAGAGTCCTCAGATTTAACTATGAAGCACACTTGAGCACTGAACTGTCATTTCATAGGTGTGTCTGTCAAATCACAAAAAAAAAACAAGTGAAGTTGGCTTCGCTCTGCCTTTTTGCTCGATTTGCTCGTTCTTTTTATTCTGAGGTAGTTGAGCAAGCTCTGAGCTCACTCCGATGGAAAAAAGAAACACATTTTTTTTGCTCTGGTATGTCTGAGCTAAAAAATAAAAAAACATAGAATTTTTTTTTTGACAGTTCCGTGATCTGAGCTGAGTTAAAAAAGAAAAACACCAATTGTTTGGCATTAGATCAAAATAAGAATTAGCCTGGTACAGGTTCTACAAATTATTTTTCAAAAGCTTTGTAGAACATCCACTGTTTTCAAGTTGCTCAGCGATAAAGCCGATTTCTGACTTAATTGCTACATCAATAAAAAAAATTAGCCCTACTTGGGCTGAACACCAATCCGCACCAATCAATAGCTGTCACAAAATCCAATGTGGTTTATGGGCCGGTGGAATTATGGGTTCATATTTCTTCAAAAAATTAGGCCAGCCAGAACGTAACTTAGAATGGCATCCATGATAAAGGACAATGAATTGCCTGAAATTGAAGCCCGTTATCTCGAGGACATTTGTTTCTAACAAGAAGATGCTGCTTCCAACACAGGCCGTACAGCCATTGCTTTATTGCGAGAACAGTTCGGTGAACAGTTAGTTCCACGCTTTGGACTTGTTAATTGGCTGCCTAGATCAAGTGATATATTGCACCTCTACATTTCTCCTTTGGAGGTTTCGTAAAGTCCAACGTCAACATGGACTAACCGCCTATGATTGACGAATTACAAGCCAAATATCTTTCGAAATAATGCTCGAACGCGTCATCGAACTTTAGAGTGGAGCATGTTAGCCGCAGTTGAGGTCAACATTAACAAGAAATGATATTTCAAAAATAAATATAAAAAATGGTTATTTGTATGCAAATAAAGATGACCGTAAAAAAATTTTTTTTTTAATTTTTATTTAATTTTTTTTTTTTTTTTTTTTTTTTTTTTTGAAAATGAATCACTTTTACATTGATAAAGCATTTGTGCACTAGAAACAAAAAATAGTTCTAGCTTACCCACCATCTTCGTTCTTTAGTTTTTAGCATTCACGTAAAAAAAAAATTCAAAGTGGGACAAGTCACCAATCCCTCAGTTATTGTTAGCATAATCTTATTGTTTACCGATTTTCAGATTTTATTGTTTTTTTTTTCGAATTGAGTGTTGCTTACCATTTCCCATTATCTAAACTCGGAGCATGTCTTGATTTAATTTTGTTATTCGAAAAGTGTCACATACGTAACAAAATTATGTACCTTCTTTGTACAAAATTTGTATCAAACTGATAGTTTAGGAAATTAGTAAGAAGAATATTGCGATCCACCATCAGACACAATTTCATTGAATTCGATAGTTAAATTGAGCGCTAATTTACAGTTAAAAGGTTGCGTCACAACCGTAACAATTTGGAATTTTAAAAATAAATCTCTTTCTATTTTACAACTCATTTTGAGTTTTATTGTTTATACAAATGGAATTTATGACATGTCGTAAATGGTATATTCTTCATATGGGTAGGTATCTGTTACCTAAAACAAATTAATTCTTATTGGGTTGAGAAATTATTTCACCGTGAAGTGAGAAAACCTTAAATTTCCCTAATTCGTATGGGAAATGATAACAATCATAAATGATGACAATAATTCCCCATTAGAATTTCGTTTAGTACCTATATTCAGTTGATCCGTAAAAAATATAATTAGTCACAACCGTAACATTAACTTCACACTAAAATATTTGACAGTGTTTCATAGTTTTGTTTTCCATTTCTAAATATTGATATTAAAGATCAATTTTCAACAAACTAGATGCACATAAGATGACCTGTCAGCAAATAATGAGTCTCTGTGTCACATACGTAACAATAAAAACACCCTAATTAATTTTGTTTTTTGTTAGACCAATCAAAAAAAATTGGAAAACATCCAAAAAATAAAACAAAACTATTTACATAATCGTGTTTTACATACATACATGTGTACATGGGTACTACATACATATGTATGTAGATATAGATATTTCTTTTATTAATCATTTATCGTTTTTATTGTAGTTTTTGGATCCTATCAACAACTCTCTAGTTTGTTTGTGAAATACAATCATACACTAGGTATTACTATCTTCTACATACAGGTTTAACAATTAAACAACTTCAACAACTTTCCTGACTTCAAGCTCACTGCAACCCAGTGACATTCACCAAAGTTTAATAGCCTTAGTTTTGCAGTAAACTAACATAACATAACATAACATAACATAAGCAAACTTATAAAACCCACCAAAAAAAAAACAACAATTCACTTCAAAAGATACGAAACCATTAGCACACACTTTGCAACCCAATGCACCAAAAAAAAAAAAAAAAAAAAAACAAGATACGTATGTATATTCTAAGCAAGTATCTATGACGGTTCATAGAGAAGCAAGTCAAGGCTGTTCAACCAACGAACGGCTGCACAAGCACAAACATAGTATAAAACTTGATACTTGAGCTTTGATAGAATTTTCTTTAAAATTTTAGTAGAGAATTTGACAAATGCTCTCAAGCCTGTTTAACCTATCACATAATTTTGTGTTACAAACATAATGACATTCCGCACGTATCTACAATGATACGCCAAGAAATTAACCCATTAAAGATACCCAGCAGCATAAAAACCCAGTTATTTTTATTTTGCTTCCTATAAAACAATTCGGAATAGGAAAACAACAAAACCAACAACAAAAAAGATGAATCTCAAACAGTAATGACATTGACTTTGAAATTCACTTTCCATATAAACTTTATAGTATCTTGGATAGGTCTGAGTCTGAGAGTGTGTTTGTGTGAGGGAAAAAGCACATTATACCTAAATACCGCTCGTCAACGTTCCACTCAAGAGTCAAGATACAGGTTTAAATGTATCTTTTTTACCGGCAAACAAGTATAACGTTTGTTAAGGACACACGACGTCGTCGGTCGGCAGTGGTGGCACACTATAAAATACATATCAAGAACAAGTTGAAACAACTGCACACGATTAATGAAGAACGAAGTGAGAGAGAAGGAACTGTATAAAATAAAAAGCTTTTCAGCCCCTTTATATTAGCTTCGCATCGGAGGTTTTCGGCTAGAAGAAGAAGAAGAAAAATTCAATATTAAGTTCGCCTCAAATCTCATGCTATATTCATTCGCGGCATTGTAACTGTTATGTTAAGATCGATCGCGCAAACCGTTTGTCTATAAAAGTTTAAAAAAAAAATTTAAAAATCTATCTGAATTTTGAAAATATATTAAGAATGATCTTCAACTTCTGATCTTGCCCTTAAAGTTAAGTTAGATAGAGAATTAAACATGTTTACAAGCTCGAATAGTAGACTTTTTGTCGTTGTTACGATTGTGGTATTGAGTGCCGTTGTTATCAGATCTCAAAATGTCATCCTTGAAACCTTGGAGTTTCTTCGTCGTGGAGGTGAGGACAATCGCCTTGAAAACTTGGACAACAAACCCATGGACGGGGAATACGATTTTATTGTGGTAGGTGCTGGGACTGCAGGTTGCACGATGGCCGCACGTCTTTCTGAGAATCCCGATTGGAAGGTTCTGCTGTTAGAGGCCGGTGGTCCGGAGAGTCTGGTAATGGATGTGCCGATCGTTGCACATTTTCTTCAGCTTGGCGAAATGAACTGGAAATATCGCACCCAGCCCAGTGATCAAGGATGTTTGGCGATGAATAATAATCGCTGCAATTGGCCCAGAGGTAAGGTGATGGGTGGATCTAGTGTCCTAAACTACATGATGTACACTCGAGGTAATCGCCGAGACTACGATCGATGGGCTGCGCTCGGAAACGAAGGATGGAGCTACAAGGACGTTTTGCCATATTTCAAGAAATATGAAGGCAGTAGTGTACCGAATGCCGAAGAAGAATACGTTGGCCGCGATGGGCCGGTAAAAGTGTCTTATGTCGACTGGAAATCGAAAATCGCTACAGCCTTCGTAGAGGCTGCTCAAGAAGATGGTCTAAGATACGTCGATTACAATGGAAGAGTTCAGACGGGGGTGTCATACCTGCACACAACAACCAGAAATGCTACTAGATGGAGCTCGAATCGGGCATATCTCTATCCAATCAAAGGAAAGCGTCCAAATTTGCATGTCAAGAAACGCGCTCTTGTGACCAAGATTCTCATCAATCCCCAAACCAAGGCCGCTTATGGTGTTGTGGTCAAAACCGACGGGCATTATCACAAAGTTTTGGCACGAAAAGAAGTCATTGTTACTGCTGGAGCCATAAATTCACCACAACTTCTGATGTTATCTGGTGTTGGACCTGCCAAACATTTGCGTGAAGTTGGTATCAAACCGATCGCCGATCTTGCCGTGGGGTATAACTTACAGGATCACACCGCACCAGCTGTGACATTTACTACGAATGTGTCATCGTTGCATTTCGAGGATTTCGCCAATCCATTGCTATTGAACGAGTTCAATCGACAGGGTGGCCCATACGGATCGCCGGGTGGTTGTGAAACGATTGCATTTTGGGATCTTGATCATCAGGAACTAGAAGACGGCTGGCCAGATATAGAATTGTTTATGGTGGGCGGTTCGATGTCAGCAAATCCAGCTATTTCAAGGGCTTTTGGTTTGAAGGATATTGTATATGATGCAATCTTCCGGGAGATCGAAGAGAAAAACCTGGACGCCTTCATGATATTCCCAATGATCTTGAGACCTAAATCACGTGGAAGAATCATGCTGAAGAACAAGGATCCAACAAAATATCCCCTCATCTATGCAAATTATATGCACCATCCCTACGATGTGGACATTTCTGTACGAGGATTGCTCAAGTCTATCAGTTTAATGGATCGTGCAGCATTCAAAGCGATCAATGCCAAATTATGGGAGAGGAAAATTCCCACCTGCTCACAATATCAATATAAAACTTACGAATACTGGCAGTGTTATGTAAGGCATTTCACCTTCACCATCTATCATTATTCAGGTACCACACGAATGGGACCAAAGAGTGATCGTTCTGCTGTTGTAGATCCTCGTCTTAGAGTTTATGGTATTAAGAATCTACGAGTTGCTGATGCTGGTATTATGCCAGAAATTATGTCTGGACATCCAAATGGACCAGTATTTATGATTGCTGAGAAGGCAGCTGATATGATCAAACAAGATCATGGTTTTATATCGTGAAAAAAAATATGAAGTGTAATTATTTTTTAATGAATGAATGTGATAAAAAAAATTAATTGTATGTATGTGTATGTATGTAAATAATGCGTTAGGGGTTATTATTGAAATATGTTTTTATATTTATCATTTTGTGAAAATGGAAATGTACTGAAAATAGAATTATAAGATTTAGAATAAGATATTAATAAAAGTTGAAAAATTTAATTATGGTATTTCTGACTGTTTTATTATATGGAATTTCACAGAAGTTTATTCTTCGTATTTAGCTATTTTTATTTGAAATAGTATACAATTTCAATAAATCAAAAAATCATGAACATGATACAAATCTAGGTAAGTAGCTGCATATAAATTTTCGTTTTGCGATTTAAACTTATGATCAATAATTAAATTATGATTATACTGTTCAAATAAATTTAAACTTACTACAATGACATCGCAGTTTTCGAAGAACTACGGACTCTCACAGACAGAGACTATATATTCTATTGATCTTGCGTTTCGCTGACGTTGACGAAGGGCGTTGGCTGGTTGTTCACTGAATCTGTCGACTTAAATTTGGCCACCGAACTTTCGATAATCGACTTGGAAGGAGAACCATGTAAACCGTAAAATGTCCCACAAAAGATTTTAATATAAAGTTGTATCATTTGGACGTGCTGTTCAATCGTGTAACTTGCCATGGCAATTTGGCATCAGTAACGAAATAATAAACAACATATTTGACAGATGTCACCAAAGCATCATAGCCGTCACAGGCCGCCAAAATCTTGTCGCGCCCGCCAATTGAAAAACCCTTTATAATTGCCACCCCGCGTTGTCCATAATTTTTCAAAGCCAAGGAATGAAAAGTTCTTTTGCGTGCCGGTTTATGTGCGCGGACTCTCATATAATCCCATAGTGCTCAAAATCGAAACCAAGCTGTTAAGTTGCATGTGCGCGCCTGGCCTTAGTGTCTCGGCCAACGTGCTGGGTCCACTAGAACACTTTGTTTGACAGGTGTCAAAATATACCCACATTTTTTTGTATGGCGAATCGAAAAACGGAGTACGCCAATCGATTTAGGAGGTGGATATTATTTACCTTACTGTCTCGGCTGACGTGCTGGGTCCACTATAACACTTAGTTTGACAGGTGTCAAAATATGCCAAAATTGTTTGTACGGCGGATCGAAGAATGGAGTACTCCAATCGATTAAGGGTAGAACTAGAATAGGTGGGAGCTGTCGGAAGCTTATGTCAAAACCGACCGAAAAGTAGCTTTCCGAAACGTCAATTTCACAAGAAACCCATAATGTACTCAAATGGTTGAAAGAGAAAACGAATTAAATACTTGTTTGTTCAATGTCCATTTTCATAGCAGAGAGGCTTTTAATTATTTACTTTACGAAACCACTAAAATTCGATATGATATAAATTAATTAAAAGAAAACTACAAATTTTACTTCACTCATTCAAAAATTACAAAAAAAAGTCGAAATCTAAGCACCAAACGCCAAATTCTTTTAAGTTTGCTTTCACCATTTTGATTTTTGCATCCATCCACTTACGAATGAGCGGTCGATGAGCGCTCTTCACGTCCGACGGCAAAAGTTAACGAAAACAAGACGAACAGTACCAAATCGCAATTATGGGCACAAGATATGAATTCTTTGTATTCGCTCGGTTTCGTACGACCACTTGCGTGGCCTTCCGGCTATTCTAGTTGTACCTTAAGGAGGTGGATACTACCTAAGTGTCACGGCCGACGTTCTGGTTTCGCACATTGAAACAAAAACAAATGAAACTCATGAGTCCGGTTTTTATGCTTTCTCCGTGCCTCACGAGATACCTCACCCCACACTTCTCTTGCTTACAAACTGCCATGATACCGGACTCAATCTTCCCAATCTAAACAGCGTCCAAATTCCATTTAAAATCGCAGCATTTAAAAGTATTTGCAATTAGAAGGAAACTTAAAGAGAAACGGAGATTAATAATCGCTCTCAGGTAAAAGCACTCAAAGCTATCCACACCGCTTTGGATGCAACTTCGAACGCGACCATTGAAAAGTTGAACGCTCCTTTCCACATGCCTGATCTGCCGTGAACATAAAATACTTTATCTAAAGATGGTGGTCCTACGTATGTTCCACCAATCAAAACCAATTGCTTTAGATTGGGAAGTTCGCCCAGACGTCAGTTGAAACACGCAAACAAAAAAAAACAAAGCTTGCCAGAGGTTAAACAAACTCTTTGATTGTTTTAGTGGAATGTGAACATCGTAATGCTTGTTTTTTTTTTCTCACAAAAACGTTTCAAACTATTGAATAAAATGTTATCACACTAAAGTTTAAGAGACCAATAATATTAAAAACTTATATTTTTATACTTATATTTTTATTGAAGCGAATAATAAAAATCACTGAAAATACCATTCGCTGATGTATGTTTGTATTCGTTTGTTTAACCTCTGACTAGGATTCTATAGGTTTGTTCAGTGAGAAAAAATAGTTAGATTAGAACAGAACAGATTAGAACAGAACAGCACAGCACGTCAGAACCAGTTAGAACAGGAAATCTGTTCTAAGTTGTTTTACCTAAAAAGCTAGTACAGAAAATCCTGTTCGAAACTGTTCCAAAGTGTTCCGAACAGCCTCGCTGAACAAACCTTATAACTGTAAAAACAAGAAGGAGAAAAGACAAAGATAGTTTCCCGAAAAGCCCAATTGTAGTATTTGACTATTCATATCGTATCAATGAATAGTCAAGTGAAATGGAGAAACAATCGAAACGAGTGTAACAAGGAGGTAAAGGGTTAATAATGGAACAAAACATCAGCCAAATGGCCGCCACGACCACGCTTACAGGACCATATCCTTTTCATGAAATTTTCCATAACCTAATCGCAAAGTGGCTGCCCTATGTCCTCGATAGCCTCACGAATTCCATCTTTGAGGTCTTGAATCGACGCTGGGCTGTTGGCGTAGACCTTATCTTTCAAGTGGCCCCAAAGGAAGAAGTCGCAAGGTGTTAAATCACAAGATCTCGGTGGCCAATTGTGATCACCTCTTCGAGAGATAACACGGTCCGGAAACTTTTCCCGTAAAAGATCGATGGTTTCATTGCTTGTGTGGCACGTAGCGGCGTCTTGTTGAAAGTAAACGTTGTCCAGATCAACACCATCCAATTCCGGCCATAAAAAATCATTAATCATCTCTCTCGATAGCGCAATCCATTGACCGTAACTGTTGCTCCAGCCTCATTTTCGAAAAAGTAAGGTCCAATGACCCCGCCGGACCATAAACCGCACCAAACAGTCACGCGTTGAGGATGGAGAGGCTTTTCAACAATAACTCTTGGGTTTTCCGAGCCCCAGATGCGACAGTTTTGCTTGTTGACGTAGCGTCCGAGGTGGAAATGGGCCTCATCAGTCAAGATGATTTTTCGATGAAATTCCGGATCATTTTCATGCATTTCAAGGACCCAATCAGCAAAGACACGACGTTGTTGATGATCAGCCGGCTTGAGTTCTTGTGTTAACTGAACTTTATAAGCCTTAAGACCCAAGTCTTTATGCAAAATACGGTGTAATGACGTTTGTGGAATGCCTAATTCCAAAGAACGACGAGGAATGGACAAACCTGGGTTTTCTTCAACACTTTGGGCTACAACAGCAATATTCTCAGTTGTTCTTGAGCGACGTGCACGGGTTTTATTCTTCACATCACAAACTTGTCCCAACAGCTCGAATTTGTCCACCAATTTCTGTATTGCGGTCCGACAAGGTGCTTCACGACGACCCAAAAATGTTTTAGTTTTACGAACCGTCTCTGCCAAATTTTCACCATTTTTATAGTGAATTTTAATAATTTCAATGCGTTGTTGAAGCGTGTATCGTTCCATTTTTATTAATGGCGTAGTTTCTACTTGTCAAATGTCAAAAAATGACAGCCTCAAAAGTGACAGCTACCGAAATAGCGGGCTATTCAAAATAACACCTCTTATTGGAAAACCCTTTAGAATTATAAAAAAAACACATCCTTATGCAATCTTATACATCAGCTGATTT
Organism: Leucozona laternaria; assembly: GCA_932273885.2. NCBI lineage: Eukaryota > Metazoa > Arthropoda > Insecta > Diptera > Syrphidae > Leucozona > Leucozona laternaria. Next base: position 46,695,584 of record OW026367.1, read on the forward strand.
TTCAGCTTGTGGGCAAAGCTAAATGGCAACAAAGGACTGGTGTCATTAAATATGTCATATGTTATATATTTATGTGGAATGTGTTTTCAATACAAAACAAAACTCAAACTCAGCACAAGTTGAGCACATTACAGCACAACTTTTTTTTTTTGGAAAATCAAAAATGGCGATGCTAATTTCACGCACATCGATTAATGCCATCTTTAGATTTTCTAATTTCCTTTTCTAATGCCTGGACTGAGAGTGTCAACTTAGCACTACCTACCTAGTTTTTGTTTGAAAACTTCGTCAAACATTTTTTTAGAATTTTTTTCTCTCCACAACTAATTTACTACAAAAAAGCTACAGTTAACTGTGCACTTAGTTTATTTAATTTCTAAAAGTGTAGTGCTAACTTGACACACGTTAACCTAACCTACACTTTCTTAGCTTTTTGCAGTATCTAATATTATTATAAGAAACCTCTTTTAGGCACTAATAATTTTGTTAATTTAATTTAGTTAATATGACGAATAGGGTGAAGTTAAGATCTGAATAGGTACACTAGGAAAATGTTTTTGCTCTTTTTACAGCATATCCAACGTGGAAATAAAAAAAAAATTATATCAATAATCATCCTCTTTCAATCGAAAAAATATAGTGATTTAGCATAAGCAAATCATGCTTGCTCCCAACTATACACACAAATCAGTGCGTCATTATAAAATTTGTTGCAATTATTACGTCAAATACAAATTTTATCAAACAAAAAATCCCCAATTCAGTTCACTCGAACTGCCACTTGACCTCTAGGTAATTTGGCGTACTTTCTAACAATGAAAAGTTTATGTATGAATTTCGAAAACATGCAAATATTTCGCTGTCATTTCTGTTTGTTTGTTAAGCGGAAACCTTTAAAATTTAGGAAATGATTCATTACATGAATCAGTGGATTTCAGTTCAGTCAACGAAATCTCACTGGGAAATAAATGTGCTCCTTTATTGTTATATTGTTATTTGGATTTTTAAATTTGAAGTAATTTCTTTTTTATTTAATTTGACTGATGGTTTTCTTTTCTTCATCTTGAATAATTGAATTTCAAATTATCGATTTTCCGCAAGAACCTTCACAGAAAGTTGCACTCCCAATATTAAAACGAATTGTGGCAACACCTAAAAGTATGCATTGAAATTCAAACTTAATGCCTCAACATATGCTACATATTTGCGTTTAACAGCAACTTCAACTCGCAAAACACCATAGATTCGCAAACTGTATTTATTTTTTTTTTTTGAATTTGTCGGAGTAGATGGAAAACGGCCAATACCCAAAAAGAACGAATGTAGAGAACATAGAGACTTACCTGCTGATACTCTAGGCAGTTTAGTGAAGTAAGTTGATAAAATGACATAGAAACAGAATGGCACCCATCATCTTTCCTCACCCTCCTCTCACATACATATATTTCGCATTTGTTTTTAAGAATCATTGATCTGTTTTGCAAATTGAATAACACCAATTGGCACGCGAACCGCAATAATTTCCAACAGAAAAGTTAAAACCAAGCTGTTTTGAGATTTTCTCACATCCTAAGCATAAATATAAATACACATGTCCATTTCAAATAAAAAAAAAAGTTTTAAAGACACAATTAACAAATTAAAAAAAAGAGTACCTTCAAAAGTAGGTACAACTTAAATGAAAATAGTCATCTCACGAAAAATACAGGCTCATTCATTTCGTGGATTTCAAGTTGGTAGCGCTGGCATTTGACACCTGTCAAACTCAGCTATCATTTGAAATGTCATAATATTAGTTGAATATTTGTCATTTACGATAATGGATCGCTTAACAATCGAACAACGCGTTCAAATTATTAAAACTTACTATACAAAAGTGGTCATTCAAGCGTAGCCACTTTTCGCGCATTACACGTTGATTATTATGGTCGCCATAATCGACCGACTACGCAAGCAATCGGTAAAATTGTGAAAAAAATTGTGTGAGTGCCGGGACTCACGGTTAATATGTGTAAACATCAACGTGCGCGGATCCAAAACGGACTTGTTTTTGCTTGAAGGGGATCTTAAGATTTTTGTTCACTGAACGCACCCATCCTAGTGTGCAGATCGTAACGTTGCACACCTTAAAGTTGCACGACGTTGCACACGAACGTTCACGTTTTTTTTTTCACTCTACCCCCAGCATAGATGTTTACACATCAAAAATTTAAAGAGCGTGGAAGGGTTATGCACGCTCAGTCGAAATTATTGCTGCAGCGAGTGCAAGTGTTGCTGATGATCTGAATTTACGGTTACAGTCAATTCGCAGCGATATCGTCGAATGATAAACGATTTTTTTTGGCCGACGATTGAAGATCATGACTTGGACGATATGTGGTTCCAACAAGACGGGGTAACAATCCACACAACTCGACCAATTATGGCTTTATTGCGTGAGACGTTTTCTGGTCGCGTAATTTCACATTTTGGCGACGTCAATTGGCCACCAATATCAAGCAATTTGACAACGTTAGATTGCGAATCTTCCCGAGGCGGCCATTTGAATGATATTGTTTTTCGCACTCAATGGCAAAGTCTAAACTTTATAATGAAAAAAAAATTCCATCAAAAATGTATCGCTGTGTGTGTTTTATTTAGCTTTACTTTGGAAACCGAAAAATTAATGACCCTTTATTATGACAATTCACAATTGTCAGCGACCACTCATTTGAATATGAAATGTTAAAATTCGCGACCATTCCCAATTCGCAGTTCGCTGGTCGTACTCTACCAAAGTAGATATATGTATATGTTGCTAAAATAACAATATTCTACACAGATGGATAAATTTAATATTCCCTGTTTCTATTGCGATAAGAGTAAAATGTTATGTAAAACAATTATTATTCCTCCATCCCATTTATCATTACAGAGCTATAAATTTCCCCTTCCTTTATATAGACTTGCACTACATTTTCACTGTAGGTCTGTGTATGTATGTATCTCGCAAGCGATATGAGATTATCTTTCACATCCGCATCGAGTTTAGTCATGGGAAATGAAAAAGTTTCCCTTATTCCAGAAAAAAAAGCCTTTAGAAATTATGGTGACGAATGTGTCGCGCGTAATTGCTTTTGTTGAGCTATATGATTATTTGACAGTTTAGGTCACTTGCGGTATGCTGAAAAAAAAGGCAAGTTTTTGTCTAGTTTAGGCAAGGCGCTGATTAGTTTTTAGAAGGAAATTTTGTCAAATACTTGTAAGGCCCTTGCTAGTTGGTACTTATTGGGTACGTTTTTCAACAGAAAATTTTCAACAGGGAAAATGTTGACGAGGAAAGCAGGAAGTCCCAAAATAAGTCTCAAATAAACCACCCATCTAGAAAAATTGCAAGTTTTTACTAAGTCAAGGCCCTGGAAATTGTTCAACAGGGAAAATGTTGACGAGGAAATCTTTCCAAATACTCGTAAGGCTCTGATTATGACTAGTTACCACTAATTGGGTAATTTTGTATTGCAAAACAGCATAGTGGTGAATTTCGTTTATCAGACTGGGACTCGTAAGCGGAAGGCCCCAGGATCGAATCACATATAACTTACTTAGCTGACGGCAAAGCCAAAGCTTGAATATTCATATAAAAATTGTAAATGTAATGAAAACTATGTTAATAAATGAATTATTTACTTACTTACTATAACTAACTTTCATGTATTTATATTTTGACTTTCGAGGCAAAATTTAAAAAAAAACTGCCGAGCGCCTAGCCAATTTCTATAGAAACCCTTGCTTGCTCCTTGTAAGTATCTATGTATGTACAATTTTCTAATGCTTTATTAAAAACTATAGTAGATTGTTTTTCCAGGTATGTAAGCAACCAACATTTTGCTAACAGCCCCCTGGAGTTGAATTGATGATCAAAAGATGAATTTGATACAGTGGAGCATGGTAACTTATGCCACAAACTCTCCGCATCCTACGGTTTTTCATCATCTACAATACATTTGTTATCATCCTATCTTCGGAATAGAAAACAAGCAGTAGCAGTTGATAATGCAATTTCAATAGTCCTTCCGACTACTAGAGGGGTCCCTCAAGGCTCTATATTAGGACCTCTTCTCTTCTCTTTTCTTTGTATATTAATGAACTCCCCTAGAAAATTACAAGATCCTCAATCCAAATGCATCCAGACGATGTACAACTGTATAAAAGTTGTGCATACTTCGCGCTGGTCAGCGAGTAATGGTGTGTTCCTAAAACCTCTTAAATCGAAATGCTTAGTCATCAGCAAAAATAAAACTTTAAATCTGGAATACTTTCCGAACTTAAACCTAAATAGTTTACCCATAGCGTATGTTTCAACAGCGAAAAATCTTGGAGTCTTGTTCCTGGGATACGCACATTAATGCTGATGGAGTTAGCAAGAGAAGGCTCAATGTAGCTTTTATTAACATCGCCCGTTTCATATTCGGCTTGCGAAGATTTGATCATATATCTAGTTTTTCATTGCAAATATTTGGCATCTCACTAGACCACCTCTTACGCTTTCGAATAACTCTTATCTTGCTATTTAATGTAATTCAAACCAAGCAGACGTGCAGCTTATTCAATAGGCTATAGTTTGGTTCCTCTAACAGATCCCTACAACTGATTCATCCGCGTCATTCCTGTCTGACTTCAGAGAGACAGTTTTTCGTCAACGCCATCCGACTGTGGAGTGAGGGGTGAATCACAGTTTCGTAGAGACCTATGTATCTACTTTCTAAATCAAATCTGATTTTTATATACATACTAGCTGGCCTGCCCGGCTTCCCACGGGTAGACAAACCTAAGCTCCGCATAAAAATTACAAAAGAAAATATAAATAAATATTTAAACTATACTTTTTGTAATCGAATAGTACTTTCTGGGTTTTTCTTCATAAAAATTCATAAAAATATGATCATCTAAGGCCAACCTTTATTACTTTACCAACACAGAAAGAATTTTTGTGATCAAAAACCACTTTTTTGTGTTTATATCATTTCACACTATAAATTACCAATTTTTAAAAAATAATCTTTCAAACATAAACTGAATTTTTAAAATATATCTCATTGTTGTTTTACCCCCACTTTACACTATAAATATCAATTTTTTGGAAAAAATCCTTAAGCCAACCCCTAGAAAAAAACCTTTAAGATGCAAAAAGAATTTTTGAAATCGAAAACAACTTTTCATTTCTACCCCATTACACACTACCAATTTTTTTGAAAAAAAAAAATTACCCTAAGGCCATCCACTTAAAATGACCTTTCAAACACCAACATAATTTCTTAAATAGGACAATTTTTTTTAAAAAATTTTTAGCCCTTTCACCCTACATATAATGAAATTCAAACAAAAAAAAAAGAATTTCTTGAATCGGACATTTTTTTTATTTTTACCCTATTTCACTAAAAAATTACAAAATTTAAAAAAAGAATATCCTTGGAGAAATTGTCTAAGAAAAACCTTCAAACAAAAAAATAATTTCTTAAATTGGAAATTTTTAAAATAGTATCCCTAAAGTTATTTCCAAGAAAAATTTTTTAAACAAAAGAAGAATTTCTTAAATCGAACATTTTCTTTATGCGTTTACCCCATTTCACCCTACAATTAGCAAAATTTAAAATAAAATATATCCTTGAAGCCATTTCTTAAGATTGACCTTTTAAATGAAGGTAAAGTTTTTTCAATCGGATACGTCCTTTTCATTTTACCTCATTTCACCCTACAAAGTGAATTTTTTTCCGATATTTTAAAAGTTATTCTGCTATTCGGGGCGGAGACGAATCCAACAAATCAAAGATTATTAAAATCGGTTCAGCCGTTCTTGAGTTATAAATGGTGAAACTAAACCGACTTTGTTATACAATGCCGACCAAAAAAATAGCAGTGTAATCTATTAAAAAATATTATTTTTCATATTTTTATAATGCAACCACTTTTTCCAACTCCTGAAGTCATAGTTTAACGGTTTATTCTTAATGCTTTGATTAAATGTAACTTTGTCTGGTGTCTTTCCGTATTTTAAGCGAGCAAAATAATAGCAGTGTTATCGTCAAGTTAAAATTTGAAAATATTGTGTTTCCTTCAATTATAATTTGGATGTTATAAAAAGTAAGCCCTATTCTTTTACTTTTTATTTCAACCGAATTTGTTTAAGACAATTAATAATTTGGTCTTATAAAGTGGGTCGTGGTAAACACTGGACACCACAAAAGGCGCCAAGTCTAATTACGGACGGCAACACCTATGAGGAAGTTCAGGAACTTGTTGGGTGTTCGGCGAAAATGGCAAGAAATGACATAACATTTGAGGGAAAGTGGAAACACGGTAGCATAAAAAAGTTCTTACGCCATATCTTACATAAATCGTGTTGTTCGGTTTTCAAGAATGCATCCTACTACTGCAGCTACACAGATTCTGGGTGAACTTGATATTGCATTCAAAAAATTTTGTGAGTGCCGGGATTCACGGTTAATATGTGTAAACATCAACGTTTGTCCAAGCGCAGTTTTGAGGAACTGAAAATACCCAATATCCTACTGTGCAGATTTTGTAACGTAACGTTCTACAACGTAACGTTGCACAGGAACACAGTTAACGCCAGCATAAGAACAATGAATGAATTTGTCCATTCTACGGTAAATCAAGCTTTAGGTTTAGGCTCCACTTAAACGACTGACATATTGGAAGTTTTCTGTCAGTAGACTTAAAAAACAATTAATTGGTCCATTCTTTTGTCAGTTTTTGACAGTTTGGTGACAAGAAACCGCCAATTTGTCATTCGTATAAATCAAGCATTAGGTTTATGCTAGAATTAAATGACAGACGTATTGGCATTTTTCTGTCAGTAAACTTCAAAAACAATGAATTGGTCCATTCTTCTGTCAGTTTTTTGACAGTTATAAATCAAGCATTAGGTTAAACGACTGACGTAATGGTAGTTTTCTGTCAGTAGCCTTCAAAAACAATGAATTGATCAATTCTTCTGTCAGTTTTTCGACAGTTTGCTGACAGGAAGACGCCGATTTGTCAGTCGTTTAAATCAATCATTAGGTTTATGCTGCACTTAAACGACTAACGTATTGGCAGTTTTCTGTCAATAGACTTCAAAAACAATGATTTGGTCCATTCCAATGGCCAATTAGTCAGTCGTTTAATACAGCATTAGATTTAAATTTATTCCAAATGTTAATTGTTGATTTTTTTTTTTAGAACGAACACCTACGCCACAGCAAGTACACAGATACGAATTCGATATGTAATTAGTTTATGTAGCCAATAGTCTAGCCAGTACCGGATCGTGCTACCTTCATTTCTCTAACATGCCAAGTATGCAATTCACGCCGGTAACACAGTGTTCCTCTGTGGTTAAGTTAAGCCCGGAGAATTTTCCTCTCCTCGCCCGAAGGAAATTAGTTGTTGTTGCATTAAACTTGAAATTTCTTTTGTCCCAACGTCGTTTTTTTCGACCAATTTCCTCGGGACTTGCAAAAAAACACGGCTAGTATCATCTCACTGCACTCTTTACTCCACTAGAGTGGACGACGAAAGAAAATAAAACACAGAAAATGCAAAAAGAAGAGCGATAACTCTGCAATTTGTTCAACCTCAGCATTTTGTACCCCAGCCAACACATACGTGCCTCGCCAACGTGTTTAAAAAAAGAAATTGCATCGTATACAAGTAGTATATGTGAACGTAGAATATCTGCGAACGCGCGTCTCTTGTGTTCAGCCAGTAAAGTGATCTTCAGATTTGTATTACTGAACGTACCCTTTATCCTACTATATCTAAAGCTATTATTATTTTTGGTTTGTTTTTGTTTATAGTTTTCTATCTAGGCTCTAGTGTCGTGTATCGGGCGAATGTAAAAAAAATAAAAGAAAAATAATATAAAAAAAAGCTAAAATGTATCGGTATATACATGATAGTTAATAATTATAAACAAGTGATCGTGATAAAATATAATTTAATCTTCGGTCGCGTTAAAAACAATTTGTTTCGGTCGGGGCTAAGCATATTTCGTAACGTAACGTGCTACAATGTAATTTGCACGACGGAACGTTGCACAGAAAAGTTCACGTTTTTTTTCCACTCTACCGCGAGCATAGATCTTTACACATCAAAAAAAAAACCGTGTTGTTAGTTAGGATTCGAATCTCGAGTTTATTTTTATTTTTTTTTTTTTTTTTTTTGAATGCAAGACTGTCCATTAAAGTACTTAAAACGCAAGTAAAAATCGATAACATGCATATACGTAGATATGCATACTTTCATCCCTTGTTCCAAGCTCGTTCTTTCATTCCTTCTGCCTTTGAAGCCTTTCCGCCCTGTGAATTGAACATTAAACTCACGTGCTATGCCACATCGTGTTGGGTCAATCTTGCTAATTATGTATGAGGTTATATACCTACCTATGTATATGTTTTTACATAGCGTAGGACAACTCTATGCGAACATATCAGAGGGTTAATATACTTTCAAGTAAAAAAACTGCTCTTCTGCCATTGCAAGAGGCGAATAAGGCAAGTGGCATCGCTAAAAATGTCAATATTTTTTATTTGTTTTGGATACTGTGTATATAGGTATGTGTAGTAAATGGACCTGAGGAGAGAAACCCCATTTTTAAGTTAAAATGCATTTGACATTCGATTAAAGAATGCAACATACAGAGGCAGGATTTATAAAGGTTGCTTGGGCTGAAAGCTACCCTTGGGCTTTGTTTCTTTTTTTTTTTTTTTTTTTGTGGGGTTTAATGGAACAATAAACAAGATGAATGCATTTGATCAAAAATTCATGAAATTTTATATGAGGTAGAGTAATTTTTTGTTGTTGCTCGTGTTTTGTCTCTGAAGTCGTTAAATTGTTGGCCAGGCGAAGCGGGCGGGTTGAAGGTGTGAAAAGGAAATTTTGAAAATTAAAAATAAAAATAAAGGAAATTACAGCACTCCTGTGGGATTTGAAGCGCACTGATGATGAAATAACAGGATATAATATAGTCACTAACACATTAAATATGTTTGTATTATTCAATAAAGGGCTTTGGTATTTTAATTTTTTTTTTTTTAATTTTTTGTGTAGAAGTCGTTCAAACACTCAATTATTTGTTATTTGACAATCTTAAATCTTAGGCTATACACATACACATAGAAATGAATGTGTAAGTATTTTTCAATAGGATCAGAGGCGTGACTGTACCTACTGAACAATGAAAAAATGTTTCTTCTATTTTTCAGGATATGACTTTTTCATTTAAAAGAAGAGCTTCGTGTACCTACTTTTGTATTCTTTTTTTAAACTTTGTTAATTTTGTCTAATTTTAGTAATTAATTTAGGAATTAAGACGGATTCGAAAAAAAAATCTCGTTTTTAACTCTTTTGTTCTAAATTATTGAGCTTCCGCGCGGCTGCCGGCGCTCTTCAACGAATAAAGATATCGTAATCATTTTTTTTTTTTTTGAAATTTCCAATGCTATAACGTTTATTAATTTTAAGGAAAAAATATAAACAGGGTGTTTCAGAATCTTCTGCTGAAATACGACTTTCTTCCCATAAAAAATGGACTTAATAAATGGTGTTTTTTTTTAGGGGTATAAAACTTTAAGTTGGCAACACTATTTTAACTGGCGGCCATTTTGTCAGCTGTCAAGTGATTTATTTTTAGTTTGGTTTGGCATTTCAAGATTTCAACATGAATAGACTGACGCCTGAACAACGCTTCCAAATTGTGCCCAAATGGGCCCAAAACAAGATTGCCGTTGATCCCAATTTTCATAAGTGAATTTTGTTTAGCGATGAAGCTCACTTTTGGTTGAATGGATACGTCAATAAACAAAAATGCCGTATTTGGAGTGATGAGGCCCGTGAATTGGCCTCCAAGATCGTGCGATTTTACTCCGCTTGACTATTTTCTGTGGGAACATGTGAAGTCGCTATAGTCTACGCCGATAAGCCCGAAACCGATTGGCCACTTGGAGGACAACATTCGCCACGTTATTGCCGATATAAGGCCACAAATGTTGGAAAAAGTCATCGAAAATTGGATCTCCAGATTAGACTACGTCCGAGCCAGCCGTGGCGGTCATATGCCAGAAATCATATTTTTATTATTATAATGCCAGAAGATTATCTTTCGAATAAAGTAAATTTCATGTCAATTTAAAAAAATCATCTTTGTTTTATTCCATTTCGAAGTTTTATAAAAAAAACACCCTTTATAACAGAAATGTTGAGTTGAAGATTTTACAACTTATCAATAAAGAGGAATTAAAGTATAGCTGATGGTCTATCAGTATTGCATATTTAAAAAATTGAATCAGTTTCACATTTTCATTGCAATGAATTTTTCAAAAGTCTTTGTTATGCAAAACTATAACGGGAATTTTTTTCTTTGTTCCATTGACATCAATTGTGATGTGAGATGAAATACACGTGGCAAAACGCCATAATGGTTCATCGATTTTCATTCCTATAGCGCATTAGAGAACACAAGGGAGGGATTATTTTCAAACTTGCGAGTATGTCCCACTTTGAAAACCTCATACATAATATCCATCAATAAAGTAACTGGTAAGAATTCTATATACTTAGGGGCGGCGCGGCGGCGGCGGCGGCAAAATGCTTAGATTTGGATTCTACCTTTTTTGTCAAAATTAAACAGCAACGACCTAGATACTTCATCTAAGCTTCGTCCCTTTAAACTATATTTTGTATGTATGATATCTCATTCATTATTTCCGCCAAGGCATCCTTTTTCCCTTTTAGAGAATATACGATGCGACAAAACTTTACCAACCCCTTTATTGTGGACTCGATTTGACGTCATTATTTCTATTCATCAAGAGTCTTATTCAATTTGATTGTTCCACCGCAATAAATAGAAATGTCGCTTCCACAAGCGGATTTACCTACTTAGACAAGTGGCAAGGGCGCTGCATTTTACAATGGGGATATGAAAAAAAAAACTTGTTTATGATTTGAGCGCTATATAAACTATCCCCCTATTAATAAACGGCGTACAAACGGGGTAATGAACTTACACATCTGTTAACTTGTATTTCATTTTAATTAATATGGAATGGTCTGTGACGTGTGGATAGCGAGTGGATAACTTTAACTCGCCAAATTTGGCTTTTAAGGGCCGGATAACTTCTTACCACACACATGCACTGTACTTGTACAATCAAAGTTTTCATAAAACGTAAAGGGTTTTCCAATAAGAGGTGTTATTTTGAATAGCCCGCTATTTCGGTAGCTGTCACTTTTGAAGCTGTCATTTTTTGACATTTGATAAGTAGAAACTACGCCATTAATAAAAATGGAACGATACACGCTTCAACAACGCATTGAAATTATTAAAATTCACTATAAAAATGGTGAAAATTTGGCAGAGACGGTTCGTAGAACTAAAACATTTTTGGGTCGTCGTGAAGCACCTTGTCGGACCGCAATACAGAAATTGGTGGACAAATTCGAGCTGTTGGGACAAGTTAGTGATGTGAAGAATAAAACCCGTGCACGTCGCTCAAGAACAACTGAGAATATTGCTGTTGTAGCCCAAAGTGTTGAAGAAAACCCAGGTTTGTCCATTCCTCGTCGTTCTTTGGAATTGGGCATTCCACAAACGTCATTACACCGTATTTTGCATAAAGACTTGAGTCTTAAGGCTTATAAAGTTCAGTTAACACAAGAACTCAAGCCGGCTGATCATCAACAACGTCGTGTCTTTGCTGATTGGGTCCTTGAAATGCATGAAAATGATCCGGAATTTCATCGAAAAATCATCTTGACTGATGAGGCCCATTTCCACCTCGGAGGGTACGTCAACAAGCAAAACTGTCGCATCTGGGGCTCGGAAAACCCAAGAGTTGTTGTTGAAAAGCCTCTCCATCCTCAACGCGTGACTGTTTGGTGCGGTTTATGGTCCGGCGGGGTCATTGGACCTTACTTTTTCGAAAATGAGGCTGGAGCAACAGTGACGGTCAATGGATCGAGAGATGATGCGCTACGTGCCACACAAGCAATGAAACCATCGATCTTTTACGGGAAAAGTTTCCGGACCGTGTTATCTCTCGAAGAGGTGATCACAATTGGCCACCGAGATCTTGTGATTTAATACCTTGCGACTTCTTCCTTTGGGGCCATGTGAAAGATAAGGTCTACGCCAACAACCCAGTGTCGATTCACGACCTCAAAGATGGAATTCGTGAGGCTATCGAGGACATAGGGCAGCCACTTTGCGATTTGGTTATGGAAAATTTCATGAAAAGGATATGGTCCTGTAAGCGTGGTCGTGGCGGCCATTTGGCTGATGTTGTGTTCCATTATTAACGGCATACCTTCCTCTTTATAATGAAATAAACATCCGATCATTTATCTCAAAAAATGCCATTTTTCTTTGAATATCAAAATAACACCTCTTATTGGAAAACCCTTTATTACAGCCACTATGCTTCACCGTCTCTATGGTATTCGTAGGATTTAGTTCTTCATTCTTCTTCCTTCTAACATAAATCCGGCCATCAAATCCAAACAAACTTATTTTGGTTTCGTCGCTGTACTAAATATTTTTAAAGTTTCGGCGAATCGTTCGGGAGCTAATATCCAACGATAAATTTGATCTTTTCTCAAGGTGAATGTTGCAAATGGGTCCTTAATAGCTTCTCTAACTATTTTTCTGTCGAGGGTAGGTGAAGTTTTCTTTGGACGTCCTCTTGTTTTAGCTGGTTTTTTGTATTTTATTTCGTTCCCTTAAAACTCGAGCCACAACACACGAAGAAATTCCTCATAGATATGAGCGCCGATAACGATTTTACGGGGGGTCAAAGGCCCCCAATACTGTTTTTCAGGAATATCTTCGTTAAGGTCACATTTAACCATTTGAATTATTTCGAAAATGGTTATTTTTTATGAAAAAAAGCATAAAAATAAGTTCTCAACATTTTATCTGTAAAAGTTACTATTACGGAGACATTACTGGAAAACAGTGTTGTGGGGGCATTTGAACTCCGTTCATATCGATTGGGATTTTTAACAGTTTCTTAAACACACTATGAGAAGGCTTTATGTTAAAATCCAGCTATTAGAAATACTTGTTTTCCTCAACTATGGTTGTAATAAGGGCCGAAAATTAGTAAATACGCTCCTGATTGCACTCAGTCACTTTTTTACGTACTCTTATTCGAATAAAACGACGACATGAATGAAGGACACAACTAAGAAATGTCTTTTCTGCAATAGTTTTTATATGTATATTTTTTTTTTCATTTGTATTTTTCCTTCGCATAGAGAATAGAGTCCTAAAAATATCTGGACAATAGTGTTTTTCAAAAGAAGCTTTTTTTTTATTTCTTTGGGCATTTCTACAAGATGTCCTCCGGGGAAAGCATCATCGTGCCGAAACAAAGTACCTAGTATAATAAAAGATGAAACAGTTAATATTCAAAGATATTGTGTTTTGGATATTTGTAACGTTGGACGGACAAGTGCTTTTTTTGAGACGTTGACAACAAGAAAGACACTTATTCATTGTTCAATGGTCCTCAAGGGTTGTTTTTTTTTTCCTCATAAAAGACCCTAAGGTCTTAGCTGCAATACATATACATATTTTTTTTTTTTCCAAAATAACCTTATAATATATTTATATTTTCAAATGATGACACGCTTCACTTAAAGCGACAGTAATTTGCCATATTTTTCAGTGTAAGGTAGGTAGGCAGGTACACTAGAGGTTTATTTGTTTGGTTGTATTTAGTATTGAGGGTTGAATGAAAAGGAACGAAAACAATAGAAAATATATTGTTTTTGTTTTAGTATTGAGGGTTGGTCGTTGATCCTTGCAATCTTGATGCTGATTGAGAGGCAATAGTCAGCGCGAACTAGGTCCAATTTTTCAGTACTGAGTTAAGGACAGATTGGAACACAGAAAGTGTTCATAAATGCTAGTTTTATTGGAAAAAGTTAGCTAGCGCAATAAAACTCACTTTAGTAAACAATAACAAATCCAATTGTGATCCATCTGGACCATTGTTCGGTTTTTGTTTACCGAGAGATATTCTACTCTGCAAGCTAGCTAATACTTTTCAATAAAACACGCTTATTATTGTTATTTCATCATATGTGTCAACAACGTCTTTTCACTTAATCCAGAGTTAACTCAAAAAAATTGGTTAATTAACTCCGAGTTAATTCAAGATTGAAATTGACAGAATAACATGTTACAGCAGGCAACTCGAGTTTAACTCCAACAATTGTATGTTCTCGGAATGAAGGACTGGACCTTAATGCCTAAACAGTAGCATAATTTTTTCTGTCGATCAACTTAGCCAATAATAAATTATAGATCCACCACCAATTTTTCATCGACTTCAAAGCAGCATATGATCTCCGTCAGGAGCTCTATATATGGCGGCGAGATGGCCAAACTCGTGATCTCGGGAATATACCCGATTCCAAGCATCCAAAGGATTTCGACAAGAAAATCCGCTATCATGTGACTTCTTCAATCTTGTTTTGGAAAGAGAAAGCACTGAATTTGTTGGTCTTTAAGTGTACTGAGATGAGACTAAAGAACTTGCTAGCAACAAGCGAGCAAACTATTAATACAAAGCAGCATCTTGTAGATGGTTAAGGAGTTCATCTACTTTGGAGAAAGCTACATGAAGAGATCAGACTAAGAAGACTAACGAACCGCTTCTACTTCTTTCGTTGAAGACTGATACTGAGTTCTTCCATGGATATTTGATCCTGTGTGCGAGGAGGCCTAATAAAGGAGGAGATGCAAACGCGAACTGTTATGAGATGCACCAAGATGTGGGTCTAGTCCAAAATGATAAAAAAAAACACGTCGTTCACATTGTCTTGGCCACGAATTGGATCGAATTAACAACAAAGATCCAGTCAAGAAATATTTCAAATCCCAGCACTCACCTTCAAGGAGAAGTAAACCCAAGGAGAAGTAAACCCAGATTTCCGGATTATGAAGCAACCAAACCATTGCATAAAGTAGTCGGTGGCGTAATGGTTAGTGCGTAAGACAGTTATGCCGGAGGTCTGGGTTCGATTCCCAGCTTCGTTCACCTAAATATAAAAGATGGGATACTACCTCTTCCAAGGATGTGAAAAATCTTCCAAGAGTATCTTTTATCATGAATAAGTGGCTCTCACCCAGCCAAATCAGCTGTTCTGATTTGGCATACAATTGTAGGTCCTCTCCATTCCTGATGAAACAAACAACAAGCACACAGAAGAGTTGTAAGTCACAAAGCCCTGTCTCTTCACGAGCTGTGGCGCCACCAAATTTATTTTTATATATATTTATTGTTTTAAACCATCGGGGATGCCAGAGCGCTTGGTCTAGGTGACTAAAGGCAGCGTGGTCGGTATCGTGGAAGAAGGAAAGCTGGCGTGTCTCAGACTGAGATTCTACTTGGGTCGGTAGCCCGTTATGTAAGCAAGTAAATTTCTTCTTAGTTGCTCTATTTATCATGTGTTTCACAATAATTGGTGATATGTATAAAACGGAGCACCTACTCAGAGCATGTGCTCAATATAAAAAGTGGAGCAGGTGCTATGAAAATGCTACTATTCAAGGATTTTATTCATATAAAATGGAGAACCTAATCCAAAAACCCAATTTGGAAGACGCTGCAAAAGTCCGGAAGTCTGAAGGAGCTAGCTAGTCCCAGAGTTTCCGAGAAAATTACTGCATCAACTCCTGTGTCCATCTTAGAACCATCAGGAAAGACAGTTATCGTAGATTCGTTACTGAGAGTTTGGTTGTTTTTCCACTCCTCTCTGTTAGGAAAAGAGGTAGGGAATGGACTGTTGAAGTTTAAATGGGGTGTTGTGTAGTCTGTGTAAACATTAATTCCCACATTTCTCTGAAGATTCTAAGTATCGCCCGTTGTGCTTTGTTTCCAGCAGTTAGTCTGGCTTAGTCGCAAGGCACTGTATGCTGCTGATTCTTGCACGAATAGATCTACTGGTTTCCAGTTGACTATCGCCTTCAGTCCCGCTGTGGGGGTGGTTTTCAACGCCCCTCTAATACCTACATGCATGCTAATCTTTGAACTTTTGTTGAGGTTTTCAGGTTTGTTGTTTTCTCCGTCGCATTCAACCAAACTAGATTACCGTAAGTTAGTATCGGTCTCACCCATTGCCGTGTACATCCATTGGGTTGGGTCCCCAGGTTTTTCCAAAAATTCTGTTGCAGAAACAGAATGCGACCATAGCTTTCTTTGCTCTTTCTTTAGTATTGAGACACCAGTTCAGTTTCTTATCTAGGATCACACCAAGGTATCTGGCCTGATCTGAGATTTTGAGTGGTGTCCCTTCTATTGATGGTAGTCTAAACATTGGTATTTTCCTTCTGTTAGTGAAGAGGACCAATTCTGTTTTCAAAGGATTAACCATTAGACCACAGTTCTTAGTCCAGTTGTTGACCTTTGACAGGGCATACTCCATTTCTTCACTAATAGTGGATGGGAATTTTCCTATCGCAAGCAGTGCTAGGTCGTCTGAATAGGCCATTAATTTGACTCCACTATATTTTAATTTTATGCAATGTCTAAGTAAAGTTCTGATTAGTTATCCAACACACAAAAATTGCCACAGGGTCATAAGTTCACATGAGTAAAATTTACAGTATTGCCTTTTGACCTACATTTGGAATCTTGACTGCACAAATAAAGGGTTTTCCAATAAGAGGTGTTATTTTGAATAGCCTGCTTTTCGGTAGCTGTCACTTTTGAAGCTGTCATTTTTTGACATTTGACAAGTAGAAACTACGCCATTAAACGGAACGATACACGCTTCAACAAGGCATTGAAATTATTAAAATTCACTATAAAAATGGTGAAAATTTGGCAGACGGTTCGTAAAACTAAAACATTTTTGGGTCGTCGTGAAGCACCTTGTCGGACCGCAATACAGAAATTGGTGGGCAAATTCGAGCTGTTGGGACAAGTTAGTGATGTGAAGAATAAAACCCGTGCACGTCGCTCAAGAACAACTGAGAATATTGCTGTTGTAGCCCAAAGTGTTGAAGAAAACCCAGGTTTGTCCATTCCTCGTCGTTCTTTGGAATTAGGCATTCCACAAACGTCATTACACCGTATTTTGCATAAAGGCTTGGGTCTTAAGGCTTATAAAGTTCAGTTAACAAAAGAACTCAAGCCGGCTGATCATCAACAACGTCGTGTCTTTGCTGATTGGGTCCTTGAAATGCATGAAAATGATCCGGAATTTCATCGAAAAATCATCTTGACTGATGAGGCCCACTTCCACCTCGGAGGCTACGTCAACAAGCAAAACTGTCGCATCTGGGGCTCGGAAAACCCAAGAGTTGTTGTTGAAAAGCCTCTCCATCCTCAACGCGTGACTGTTTGGTGCGGTTTATGGTCCGGCGGGGTCATTGGACCTTACTTTTTCGAAAATGAGGCTGGAGCAACAGTGACGGTCAATGGATCGAGAGATGATGCGCTACGTGCCACACAAGCAATGAAACCATCGATCTTTTACGGGAAAAGTTTCCGGACCGTGTTATCTCTCGAAGAGGTGATCACAATTGGCCACCGAGATCTTGTGATTTAACACCTTGCGACTTCTTCCTTTGGGGCCACGTGAAAGATAAGGTCTACGCCAACAGCCCAGCGTCGATTCAAGACCTCAAAGATGGAATTCGTGAGGCTATCGAGGACATAGGGCAGCCACTTTGCGATTTGGTTATGGAAAATTCCATGAAATGGATATGGTCCTGTAAGCGTGGTCGTGGCCGCTATTTGGCTGATGTTGTGTTCCATTATTAACGGCATACCTTCCTCTTTATAATGAAATAAACATCCGATCATTTATCTCAAAAAATGCCATTTTTCTTTGAATATCAAAATAACACCTCTTATTGGAAAACCCTTTATTTATGTGTCGGATAAATAGTGAGAACTTTGAAATAATATTTTTCTGACAGTTCTAATTTTATGTTTTGATAAAAAGGCAAAACATTTAAGTAAGACTCACATTTTTAATTCACCCTATATTTCAAACTTAAAAAAGAAAAAAAATAATAAAAGTTGAGTACGGAGAAAAGGTTATTAACTTCTCTTTAATAAATTCACCTATGAAACCATGAAGAATAATTTAAAATAAAGATGCTTCGCTTTAATGTATTTCATCAAAGAAATCAACGTATGTCAGAACGAATCTCTTCGTAAGTCGCGAAGGTATTGATATACAAAAGTTGTTGGTTTAAAAATTGTGCCATGTCTCATGTGTTTATGGTGTCCTTTAAACTTAACGATACAATATTACCATGGAAAATGATATCACTCTTTACATATGTTAATATAAGGCTTTCTTATGATACTTCTGATGGCATCATCGGGGAAATAATTCATATAAAGTGAGTGTGTATAGGTATATAACAGCTATACACATAGAACTAAATAGATTTTCGGTGAAGAGAGACGTAAGACTTTTAGTATAATGACAATAGGGACTAACCCAGTTGAGTAAATTCTCCTAACTCCCTAGTTTTAAAAGCATTTTGAAATAGAAACATCATACAACAACAAACATTTGGGGTAATCATTTAGGAATATTTTTTTAAAAGAAGAAGTTTTGGAGGGTCATTCCGTAATTCGATTATCGCCACACGATATCGTTTTGACGACAGCTTTGAATCACGTAAAAGCAATAATCACTATCGACTGAAAGATATCGTCTTGACGATCGAAAATTTGATCTCCGTAACTCAAAAATCGTCAAAACGTGATAGTTAAATCGTTAGCATTTGAACGATACCTATTAAGCTATCGTCTTGTGTCGTCTTTTTTGATTTTGTAAGCAATTTATGCATTTTATCATATGTAGGGTTTTTCAATAAGGGCGGGTAGATGTTTTCAGTTGATCCTGGGTTTCGTTGACGCAAATGCTTTGGCTGCTTGTCCACTGAATTGATCGACTCAAATTTGGGCACCAAACTTTTGATAAATAGACATGGAAGGACAACCATGTTAACCGTAAAATGGGCGCAACGCACGTATCGTTGCCTAAAAGATTTTCATAATAAAGTTCTTTCAATTGGACGTGTCGTTCAGTCGTGTAACTTGCCATGGTGATTTGGTATCAGTAAACAATAAACAAAAGATTGAATAGATGTCACCGTTAAAATCTGCCCGCTGCAATTGAAAACCCTATAATTAATTATATGTAGTTTGAAGGATAGGTGGATAACCGATTTGTTTAGGCGACTTCACGTTTTGCCCGCACTTTTCTTCATTTCTTCTAAATAAAAATTGACATTTTTTGAGCGCTACTGAAAAAACTAAATCACAGAATTGTCATTTATGACAATGATTGAAAAGTATTGTGTTACGTGAAGCAAATTGATGACGATAACGTGCACGATATCGTTTAGACGATTATCGTTTTAATAATTACAGAATGACCCCCCTGTTAGAAAGTTTTTTGTTTGGACATTTTGGTTCAATAATAAAACCTTAAAATGTGTTTAACACAGCTTGAGTGATTTTATTTATAAAAATACGACAATTAACTATTTTTTTTAAAAGAAAGGAAGTACCAGACTGACCTACAAAAAGGTTGGGAATGATTCGAAGATTTTTCGAAAACGATCGAAATCCAAACGTGAATCATGAAATTTTATTTCGAGTGAGAATGAAAATCGATTTGTAATTATATAGAAATGCAGAACTAATAAATTTTTTTTTTTTTAATAATTTAAAAGGTTAACAAAAATTTTATTGCTGTCTTATAACTTTTTTTTAAATAAATAAAACATGGGTTTCTTGTTTTAAATGAAATTCTAGTTTTTTCATTTGTTTTTTTTTTTTTTAGAAGAAAATTATTATATTTTATAATTCTTAAGAGATAAAAAGTTATATTTTGTTTTAAAATTTAATTAAAGGACATATATCTACCATTTTGTCATTTAAGAGTGAACCCATACCTGCAATGAAAAATAAAAATATATTAAAAAATAAATATTTGTTGGTAAAGATAATAAATAGAACAGGGTCATTCATTTCGAGGTTTCAAAGTTGGTAACGCTGGCATTTGTTTCACTGTAAGCTTAGGACAAAAGTATTATTTATTTTCTGTTTATTTTTGTTTTCATCAAATAAAGAATGAAATGAGTTTTGGATTTCCAATAAAAAATATTCGATTTTCGAATTTTTATAATTTGTTGTGTGTTCTATATCCAATTGAAAATCCAATAGAGTTGGAGATAGGACAAAATGTTTAACTTCACTTTTTAATGTGTTTGCAAATGTATGGGAATATGTCCATTTTGCTACTTTTTTTTTGAAACTCAATTTAATGTATGTTCCAAAAACATAATATGCAAATCGCTTATTGTATTGATGGCAAAGTACCCACACTTTCAAAAAATATAAAATTTCCTGTGATTGCGCTCAAAAAAACAAAGTAAACCACGGTCTTAAAGTTAAAAAATGCTCTCCTGAAAAGTTATGTTTTTGGCGTATAGGACAAATAAGAACTCACGTGACGACCTGTCAAACTCAGCTGTGATTTGATGTGTTAAAATATTAGTTGAATGTTTGTCATTTACGATGGTTAATCGCTTAACAATTGAACAACGCGTTAAAATTATTAAAACTTACTATACAAAAGTGGTGATTCAAACGTATAGCCACTTTTCGCGCATTACGCGATGATTATGGTCGTCATATTAGACCGACTAAGCAAGCAATCGATAAAAATTGTGAAGAAATTTGAAGAGAGTGGAAGCGTTACTGATGTCGTAAGACTTGTGCATCATCATAATGCACGCTCAGTCGAAAATATTACTGCTGCACGTGCAAGTGTAGCTGATGATCCGAATTTACGGTTACGGTCAATGCGGAGCGATATGGTCGAATGATAATCGATTTTTTTTTGGCCGGCGATTGACGATCATGACTTGGACGATATGTGGTTCCAACAAGACGGGGCAACAAGCCACACAACACGACCAATTATAGCTTTATCGCGTTAGAAGTTTTCTGGTTTTGATTTTGGCGACGTCAATTGGCCACCAAGGTCCTGCGATTTGACACCGTCTGATTTTTTTTTCTGTCGGGCTACGCAAAAGACCGTGTTTACGCGAACTTTATACGCATTAAAAACCAACATTACTCAAGTTATGGCCGAGATACCCGCCCGAAATGTGCGAAAAAGTGGTTAAAAATTACCTCAAGTCAAGAGATCTTGCAGGCCAGTGAACTGGAACATTTCTTCGTATCCAACGATTACAATTATCCTTCAAAATTAATAAGTTTCCTTTTAATAAAAAAAAATACTTCTATAAATATGATTATAAAATAAAGTACGGGTGGGTCCATAAGTCCCTGAAAAATGAAATAAGGAACACACTTTTTGGTAAAAAAAAAAAAAAACATTTTATTTCTCAACATAGTCTCCTTTTAGCTCCATACAGTTCATCCAACGTTTCTCCAATCTTTTGATGCCCTCCTAATAATAATACGATTTCTCGAGCCCCTCAAAATAAGCGTTTGTTTTACCTCTTCATTCGACCCAAATCTCTTGCCTCCGACACATTTTTGCATGTTTGGAAACAACAAAAAGTCGCAGGGGGCTAAATCTGGGGAGTAAGCTGGATGGGGGAGGAGGTCGTAACCTAATTCCTTCAATTTTGCCATTGCGACTGCGGACTTGTGCGCCGGTGAGTTGTAATGGAGAAAAAGAACTTTTTTCGTCGCCAAATACGGCCCTTTTTGCTTCAAATCGGCGTGGAATCGATCCAGCAGCTCTGCGTAATAGGCACCGGCTATCGTTTTACCCTTGTCAAGGTAATCGATGTGAATTATACCACACGCATCACAAAAAACTGTCGCCATTACCTTGTTTGCCAACAAACCCACCTTGGCCTTTTTCGGCTTCGATTCACCAGGAGAAGTCCACTGTTTCCATTGTTGCTTGGTCTCTGGTGTGTTGTGGTGAATCCAGGTTTCATTCACGGTTACGAAACGACGCAAAAATTCGGTCGAATTTTGATTGAACATCGCCGAACACTCCCTCGAAATTGTCAAACGATTGCGTTTGTTGTCGATTGTGAGTTTGCTCGGAATCCATCTAGCGGAAAGATTTTCATGTCCAACTAAAATGCTTGAAAACCGTCGAAAATTGGGTTCAGCGTCTGGACTGCTGCAAGCGTGCCCGTGGTGTATTTATGTAAAATTGAAATAACAGAGCCATGTGATAAGCCTGTGGCCTCTTGAAACTCGCGCACCTTCATTCGCCGATCATCCTTTATCAAACCGTAGATTTTGTGGACCATTTTTCTGTTGTGGTGACTTCAATTGGGAGACCAGAACGTTTGGCATCTCAAGTACTGGAACAACTGCACCGAAATTGAATAAACTAGTGGTGAATGGTTCCAATCGATGGTAAAGAGCCCCCATAGTATTTGTCAAGCTTTTGTTTGGATTGCGTGATGGTTTTTTTTTCCCCAGAAAATAGTGTTTAATTAACACTCGGAATTCACTTTTCTCCATTTTAACTAAAATGCTATTTGACAGATCTGTCTGATAATTTAGGTGCGTTCTTTTGAAAGATGTGGCGACGGCATTTGTTTTAATTTTCAGGGACTTATTGCCCCAACCTATGAGTTTTAATATGCTAAGTTGATTGGCGTACATTTTCATGATAAGAGATACTCTTGCGAGGCTTTTTTCAGTTACCTGCACAAGAGTAGGTACCTACCCGTGAAAAAAACATGCCTGTTTAAAATTGGCATTAGTTGGGATTCGATCCCCAGAACTTCAGCCTTATTAATTCACACAGTAAAAAAAAATATATTTTTTACCGTGTACGTGAAGCAACGAAAGAATCATATTTGCATAATCCGCAGTCAAATTATAATTCAGGCCTACTTTAACGCACACCTCATTATAAATCTATGTTGAAAGGGAATGGTGAGTATTATTTTCGCCAAATTAGCTTTCCTAATTAAATCCAGCTCATCCAGTCGCATGCTTTTTATAGCACTTCTGAGTGACACGCCATAATAAAACCAGAAGTTCTGTTTCTTCTTGGTTACCTATAGGGTTACCATCACAGACTACATATCGCCAATTGGGAAAACCGACATTTTCAATGCTTGTTTGAAAGTTTGTATTTCCATAAATTTTGTAAGTTTTCCTAATTGTTTTTTTTACAAATTCAGGTATTTTTTGCATTGCTTACTTTTGCTCCAGCAATATTCGTATATATTAATTGAGTTAAACTTCTTGTAGAACTACTGGCAACCTTGCATGAGAGTTGCTACTTATCGCCCATTCTATCACTTGAGTACCTGTATATTTGTATGGTCTTGACTTTGGCATTAACAAGTGAAAGAAGCAATCATCACATAATCATCTGGAAGCAAGTAGAACAGACCTGAGTATTGTCGTCGAGTTTGTCTGTCTGTCTATCTCTATCTGTCGGTCGTCTTTCGTTCGTTGGATTTTTCGTTAACAACTGTCGTGTTCTAAATAAACTCGCATACAGAACGTCTCAACTTAGTTAGCATCAGTGAGTTAAGAAGTAGGGTTCTTAAATTAAATTGTGATTTAGATGTTTAAACAAAAATTTTAAAAATCGAAATGAAGTTAGTGGATAAAGATTTCTTGAGAATATTATTTCTGGTGCAGATTTTAATAAGTTTAAGTTTTGGAATATTTCTACCACGATCTGCAGATCCATATGAGAATATTCTACAATTGGGAATACATAATTATTTGGAACAAGCACAACCAGTAGAAGGTGAGTTTATACACAGAGAATGTTAAAGGATCAATAATATTGTGGAGAAAGGATCAATAATATTGTGGAGAAGAAATCAAAGATTTCATGTGTTTAGATTTAGAGATGAATTAGCCAGGAGTTGTTTTAATGAGAGTGTTGGAGTGAAAGATATAATCTTAAGTAAAAAACAAAACCGGCACACCCGGTCGATATTATTTTATAACAGCCAACAAATTGTGATGACAGTTAAATGTGGAATTTTATCGATATTTATTTATCGATATTTAATCATTAAATTTAGGCAGTTTGTATAACTTTGAAATAGAGCAATATAAGACTCTCTCGGTGCCTTTTCAGAATTTGATATTTGTAATTGTAATTGTTTTGACTTCAATTTATAAACTTGTTCAATCCAACAACGAGGGTTCAAAATAAACAAGTTTTAATTTTTTTTTTTTTTGAATACGAGTAGGTATTATTCATTTTATTTTTTAGTAAACATTTTAAGTGAAATTTTAATTATTTTCTTAAGGCAGTATTACATTATCATATAAATATGGCAAGTTTGCCAAATAAATATGTCATATAAGTGTGATAGTCAAATTTATATGACAAAAAATACATGGAGCTTTATACTACTTTGTCATACAACATATTATGGGTCATATTTTATATGACATAATGGGACCAGTGTTGCCATTTTGACTGGTTTCCAGTCAGATTTGACTGGATTTTATCGGCGTTAGCTGGAAATGAAAAAAAAAATCCAGTCAACTGTTTATTTGACTGGATTTAATAATTCGATTTGCACTTGAACTTCAAAAGAAAAAAAAATGTTTAAATACACTTCCAAGTCAGTGTTAACCAAGTGTAAACGAGTAATTATGCAGTGAAATCAACGAACATATCCATTTTTGAATCTTTCTGACAAGACATCTGAGTTGACAACAACAAACAGTACAGCCAAATGCAAATGGCAAAGTTTTTTGTGTTAAATTTTGTTTTGAACTTCTGCTTGCTGGTTGTTCTATTCAATATTAATAAAATTTATTTTTGTTTTCATTAGAAAAAAAATTCGTACAGTAGCCCGTTGATAATGTGAATTACCAAAAATATGAATTTCTCTAAAATGTGAACTGCCAAAACTTTACATTGTCATCTCTATAATGTGAACTTTTTTGAAGTTTTCGAACTCTCAAATGCGAATTTCTTTTGATAAAGGTTTCATATTTCTCTTTTGTTTTCTCTTGTTAGTTTTGCGTGCGATATGAAGGACTAATTTACCGTTGTTTGCCTAGACATATTACAAGGTTTTTAATGCAACTGCCGGCCAGACAGTGTGTCCTATGAATTGTGTAGAAACATTTTACATTGTCATGCTTTTGTTATGATGTTTTATGATCAATATTTTATTTTGAATTTTTTCTAAACTTGATTAATGTTGAAACTGTGCTTCAGGAAATTATTTTGTGTTGTTGTAAATGAATACGAAAGTTGTTTCAATCAGTTCGCAAGAAATGAAAAATGTTCCAGTAATGTGAATCACTCTAAAATCCGAAAAAAAACTTGTTTTAATTAGTTCGAGTTATCGAGGGACTACTGTATTTTTATTTTTGACTGTTTTTTTTTTTTGACTTGAAAAAAGATTTCCTTATGTTTGACTGTTTTTTTTTTTTTTTGACTGGATTTGGAAGAAACAAATCCAGTCAACAAGTCAGATTTGACTGGATTTAGAATTTTGAACTGGGAACACTGAATGGGACATACATAGCTATATATATGAATGACAGTGTAATATTGCCTTTATACTGTTAGAATTTATTTTCGTGTATGTCATAGATTGTCATACTAGAGGGTGTTTTTGTTTTTATTTAGTAATATACATACAACTTTAAAATTAAATAAAATATAATGGCTGTTTTTTTTAGACGTGTAGTTTTCAAGAAGAAATAAAACGTATATAATTTAATGTGATGGCTTTATTATAAAGATAAGGGTTTTCCATTATATTTAAAAAATAATTTCGGGCAAGTGGCCGCCGCGACTGGCTCGAATAAATTCCAGTCGAGAGGAGTAAGTTATGAAATGGCAAACCAAACTGAACATAAATCAAGTGACAGCTGCTGTCAAAAAGACCAACTCCGAAAAAAATATTGCCAGAAAACACCCTTTTCAAACAATGTTAATGGCCATTGAAAAAGATAATTTTCTGCCATTAGTGGCCAAAAATGTTTTGAAGTAAGGGTTTTCCAATAAGAGGTGTTATTTTGAATAGACCGCTATTTTGGTAGCTGTCACTTTTGAAGCTGTCATTTTTTGACATTTGACAAGTAGAAACTACGCCATTAATAAAAATGGAACGATACACGCTTCAACAACGCATTGAAATTATTAAAATTCACTATAAAAATTGTGAAAATTTGGCAGAGACGGTTCGTAAAACTAAAACACATTGTCGGACCGCAATACAGAAATTGGTGGACAAATTCGAGCTGTTGGGACAAGTTAGTGATGTGAAGAATAAAACCCGTGCACGTCGCTCAAGAACAACTGAGAATATTGCTGTTGTAGCCCAAAGTGTTGAAGAAAACCCAGGTTTGTCCATTCCTCGTCGTTCTTTGGAATTAGTCATTACACCGTATTTTGCATAAAGACTTGGGTCTTAAGGCTTATAAAGTTCAGTTAACACAAGAACTCAAGCCGGCTGATCATCAACAACGTCGTGTCTTTGCTGATTGGGTCCTTCAAATGCATGAAAATGATCCGGAATTTCATCGAAAAATCATCTTGACTGATGAGGCCCATTTCCACCTCGGAGGCTACGTCAACAAGCAAAACTGTCGCATCTGGGGCTCGGAAAACCAAAGAGTTATTGTTGAAAAGCCTCTCCATCCTCAACGCGTGACTGTTTGGTGCGGTGTATGGTCCGGTGGGGTCATTGGACCTTACTTTTTCGAAAATGAGGCTGGAGCAACAGTTACGGTCAATGGATTGCGCTATCGAGAGATGATTAATGATTTTTTATGGCCGGAATTGGATGGTATTGATCTGGACAACGTTTACTTTCAACAAGACGGCGCTACGTGCCACACAAGCAATGAAACCATCGATCTTTTACGGGAAAAGTTTCCGGACCGTGTTATCTCTCGAAGTGGTGATCACAATTGGCCACCGAGATCTTGTGATTTAACACCTTGCGACTTCTTCCTTTGGGGCCACGTGAAAGATAAGGTCTACGCCAACAGCCCAGCGTCGATTCAAGACCTCAAAGATGGAATTCGTGAGGCTATCGAGGACATAGGGCAGCCACTTTGCGATTTGGTTATGGAAAATTTCATGAAAAGGATATGGTCCTGTAAGCGTGGTCGTGGCGGCCATTTGGCTGATGTTGTGTTCCATTATTAACGGCATACCTTCCTCTTTATAATGAAATAAACATCCGATCATTTATCTCAAAAAATGGCATTTTTCTTTAAATATCAAAATAACACCTCTTATTGGAAAACCCTTTATATAAGCGCAGCCGCGTAGTGGATCATATTGACTTTTCTGATTGCAAAAATAATAACTCTTAAACGATTGTAGATATCATGGCATTTTTTCTGCTCATATTTTCAAGGCTAAAAAAAATAATTTTAAGAATAAAATTTCATAGGGTGTTTCAGAATCTCCTGCTGAAAAAAGATTTTCTTACCACAGGGCATGAATGTAAG
The DNA here is from genome assembly GCA_932273885.2 of Leucozona laternaria. NCBI lineage: Eukaryota > Metazoa > Arthropoda > Insecta > Diptera > Syrphidae > Leucozona > Leucozona laternaria. The sequence goes on from OW026367.1 coordinate 46,723,075, forward strand.
ATAGAATTTGTGAATAAAAATAAACGTACAGCATCCCTTTTTAATTATATTCTTGCATTTTTATCAAGTTTTTTTTTATGTGTATGTGTAAACATCTATGCCGGCGGCGGTAGGTAGAGTGAAATAAAAACGTGGACTTTCCTCTGTGCAACGTTACGGAGTAGCACGTTCCGTTATAGCACGTTACGTTACGAAATTCTACTTTGCCCCTTTTCGGCCGCTAATTTTTTTTTTTTTTTTTGCCAGCGACGAAAGCAAATTGTTTTTAGCGCGACCGACGATTAAATTAATATTTTATCCCAATTAATATGTAGATATTTAACGATACATTTTAACATTTTTTTTATATTTTATTCTTTTATTTTTAATATTAGCCCGAACATGTTAAATGCAACAACAACCTAGTCCCGTTCGGTCTTAGCTAAGCACGGAGAAAAACTGTGCTCCCGGCGTGAATTGCATACTTGTTATCGAAAGTTTGCATGGCGTCCCTCATCACCGATGTCTTTTTTGTAACCAAATCCCTCCGGGCTTGCAAAAACACACGGCTACTTTAAAAATTTAAAAAAATGTAAATAATATTTAAATCGAGAAAAAAAAACAACAACAATTGTTCAGAATTTTTTTGGGCGATATTTCCAAAATCGATTTGGGCGTTATTGCCTTACGCCCAATATTTCAAAGTGGCGCAAAATTAGTCATCCAATTTTGTTTTTAAATTACTTTTTTACTAAATAAAAAAAAAAAAGATTTTGATCGATGGAAATCTTTATTTGATCTTTGTTTGTTAAGTAGAAAAGATTATATCCGTCAAGTGGCTGCCGCCAGTGTTTATACACTTTTGTGTCTGTTTTATCGCATTTTCCATGACTCTGCAAGATTTCCGGTGACAACACTGTTCGCATTCCTGTCGAATATTCTCCTTAAATGCTGAGATTGTCTGAGACTTGATGGCATAAACCCGTGACTAAAAGTACCCCAAGAAGTCTGGGATGGTTAAATCAGGCGACCTTGCTGGCCATGCCAAATTGCCAAAACGGGAGATTATGCAACCAGGAAACGCTTCCTTCACAATATACATTGTGGCTCGTGCTGTGTGTGCTCAACCAATGCAGCCCTTAGCGTTCGCCAGTAACAGTGACCATATTACCGATGGTGTCCTAAAAAAAAAAATACGGCCCAATAACTCCTCCCGCGTGAACGCCGCCGTCGCACCACACAGTAGCTTTGAGTGGATGTAATGGCACTTCGTGCATCACACGTGGATTTCAGTGCCCGAGAAACGAAGATATTGATATTTGAGGTAACTGCTTAAAACGTCCTCTTCGTTGTTGAGATTGAGGATGGCTTCACAGCGGAGTATAGTGCTCCATTGCTTGTCTGTTTGTATACTGCAGCTGTCTAGTTCACAATTGTCAAATATGATTGACGTACGACGCCATTTGCAAAAATTATAAAATCTTCCGATTGGGTGATTAATTTTGAGCCACCATGCATTTCAAATTAAACAGTGGAGAAAAAATTAAACAGATAAAAGATTTAAATGCAAAAAAAATTGATTTCTTGCAAACTTTTGTCTACGAACGTAAATTCTATCATCTCTGGAGTGTATCGTGTATTTATATCTCGCTATGCTTTAGCGAAGAAATCAGTTGGTCCGACAAGGCTGGAAGCATGTTGAATAGATTCATTTTGCCGAATTCTCGAATAGGTACTTGCAAGTTTTCTGATATCTATATTCTTGTAGTCTTTATTTTCGAATTTCTTTTTTGACAATTCTGCAAGTGGTTATGATTTAAATTCGATAATACTTTGACTATTTGTGTCAAAATTTTGTAAAGAGCAACATTCGGACCTTTTGCAAACGTTTCAAAAAGTGGAAAAGTGAAAAACAAAAAGATGTTCTAGAGAAGCCGGTGTGCGAAAAAAAAAATTGTGTTTCATCAGTCAAATCGATCTGAATTGACAGTTCAAATTATTTTCAAATTCTTTTTCGCCAAAGGCATCGGTAGTAGGTATATGTTTTTACTTTTCACTTTTCCACTTTTTTCAAAAAGTCTTGAATGCATTTAGTTAATACTTAAGTTGTTTTTCGGTATACTTTTGAATTTTCTTGGTGTAAGCTTTAAAAATTGATTGTCTTAACCTTTCATTGCAATTCAAAAAAATTGAGTATTATACAGTCGACTCCGTCTATATTTACTCCGCTTAAATCAAATTTTCGGTTATATGCAACAAGAAATTTATCAATGTTTTTTTTCAGTGTTTTTTTTTTCACACAAACAAGTACGGATAACTGCATTCTGCTTATTTTAAACCTCTTTTAATTGAAATGACTTTCTTTCCCACAAATAATTATTTTGTTCTGAAACAAAAAAAAATTCCGCTTAAGTGAAACACTGAACGCATCCATAAATGTTTGAAGTTTGAACACACCAACAAAATTACATTTTAAGCTTCATTCCATTCTCATCGTTCCAATCCATTCAACAATTATTAAAAGTTGTTTTTTTTTTGTTGTTGTTCAAGGTTATTTATGCTTTATTTTCCTTTCTTTGGAAATATTTCACACTACATCATTTAAAGGGGAAATAAAGTTGCAGCTATACAAAGTTTGGTTAAGTGCAACAAAGTTGCAAAGTTTATATGAAAATTCCGCTTAATTGCAAGAAATTTTCTGCATTTTGTGTGTTGCAAATAAGCGCAGTTGACTGTACTTTAAGCCTCTCTTTTACCTGCTTTCTATTGACTCTAATTACACAAGGTGACCAGCTTGGTATTTCCAAATGTGGTTTGATTTATGCTCATCCTTGTTTTCTTCTTCTTCTTTTTTTCTGAATACTTACGCCTTTATGTATGTGTATGATCCATTTTCTCATGCAGTCTGATTTTCCGTGTCTTTACGGCACAAATGATTGTGGCCGAAGGCGTGGCTTAGCTCGTGCCTTGTTCGATCCTTCCTCTGGCGGATGGGGAGTGGGTAGCGCGCACCGACCGTCGCGTCGCAGCATTTTACAAATTTATTATTATCCTTCTCTTTTTCTTTTAATCTTTTTATATTTAGAAGAAGTTTTATGAAAGCATATTATATTTTTTGAGGAAATAAACTTGTCAACTGGGCGCAATTAACAATTTAGAATGAACAATGAAGAATAAAAATGGCCTCCACCGATGAAGGAACCAATAACCAGTATTTGTGGAATACTCAAATACTGGTGGAGAAAACACAATGCCGTGTTTGGTTCTATTTTCTCACATTGCGATTGTCAACGCAATGGATCAAAACCGCGTTATGGATCGAGTCCGCGTTGCACTGGTTAATTCAGTAGATTCAAATAGTGAACATTTTTACTTTCACTTCCAAAAAATTCCGACAAAGTTAAGTTTTGGTGGAGAGCTTTATTTTTGTTTTCCTTGGATAAAACATCGATGAAACTTTTTTTTTTTTAATCAACACACTGCACATGTCGTTCTTATACCATTTTTTTTTTTTTGTATTTTCAGTGCCCAGGAACAATGCAGCATTTGATTTCATCATAGTCGGAGCTGGACCAGCAGGCTGTGTTCTAGCCAATCGGCTGTCAGAAAATCCAAATTGGACCGTTTATCTAGTGGAAGCGGGTGGAACTGAAAATATCGTCCATTCCATGCCTGTTATGGCAGCTTTCCTACAAGGCACCCATTCCAATTGGAATTACAAGTCAACTCCACAGAAGCGATCTTGTTTGGGTATGAGAAACAATGAGTGTTTCCTTCCACGAGGAAAAGTTTTAGGTGGAACAAGTTCAATCAACTACATGATCTATAATCGTGGAAATCGACGAGATTATGATAGATGGGCAGCAGCAGGAAATGTTGGTTGGTCCTACAACGAAGTGCTGCCGTATTTCTTACGTTCGGAAATGGCAAATCTTCAAGGCTTGGAAAACTCACCATATCACAATCGGTCCGGGCTGCTTAGTGTGGAAGATGTTCAATTTCGTTCGGCTATGGTGCATGCTTTTGTGCAGGGCAGTCAACAAGCCGGCCACAAGTACACCGACTATAATGGTGAGACACAATTGGGAGTTTCCTATGTCCAGGCGACAACTCTTCGTGGCCGGCGACATAGTGCGGCTAAATCATACATTGACCCGATTCGATATCGGAGAAAAAACTTACACGTCATTACCCTGGCCACGGTTACCAAGATACTTATTGATCCTAAAACCAAATCTGCATACGGAGTGGATTTCATTCACAGACGTAAACAATACAGCATACGAGCTAGAAAAGAAGTGATAATATCCGCTGGAAGCTTCAACTCACCACAATTGCTTATGTTGTCGGGCATTGGTCCAACAGATAATCTCCAGGCAGTTGGAATACCACAAATTCAGAATTTGCCAGTAGGCCAAAGGCTCTTCGATCACATGTGTCATTTTGGACCAACATTCACCACAAATGCAACCGGAGCTACACTCTTCGCCAATCGCATCTCGTTGAACGATGTGACACAGTGGTTATCCGGAAGCAGTCGAACAAGAATCTCTACAATTGGGGGTGTAGAGTCGCTGGCATTTATCAAAACCCCGAACTCCCGAGAACCAGCCGACTTTCCTGACATTGAGATAATACTGGTATCAGGGAGCTTAGCTTCCGATGGCGGTACTGGTCTCAAAGAAGGTGCCAACTTCCGCGATGATCTGTACAACAAAGTCTACAAGCCCTTGGAGAATCGAGAGCACTTTTCTTTCCTCATTATGCACTTTCATCCAAAATCAATTGGTCGACTTTGGTTGGAAGATCGAAATCCATTGAATTGGCCAAAGATCGATCCGAAATATTTCAAAGAAGAAGAAGATGTTGAATTCCTTTTGGAAGGCATCAAAGAGGCTATAAGGATTTCAAAAACTCCGGCCATGCAAAAGATCGACACACAATTGCACACACAAAATGTACCTGGCTGTGAGGATTTGTTATTTGGCAGCGATGACTATTGGAGATGTTCTATAAGGGTATTGTCCTATACGCTGCATCATCAGGTGGCTACTTGCAAAATGGGTCCTCCCACGGATCCCACAACTGTTGTGAATCCGCAATTAAAGGTGCATGGTATGAGGAGACTGCGAGTGGTGGATACAAGTATAATACCATTCCCGCCAACAGCGCATACGAATGCGGCTGCGTTTATGATTGGCGAGAAGGCAGCCGATATGATTCGAAATGAATGGATGGGGGTAAAACAGTAGAAGTGGGAAATTTTAGACTTTGACTAACGAAATAAAATGCATAAGTGTGATGATTGATATGAGAGAATTTTGTTTTAATTTTTATTTTCGTACAAAGGTATCGGAGTTAAAGGATATATCTTTTTTTTTTTAAGGCAGAGGCTCTAGACATGCCAATTATAACAGTTTTGGTTTATAAAAGTACTGTTTATGCGGTCCCGCAGGGTCCAGAGTCATTTTTCCAAGTCGCACGTAGCGCTTTAACGTACACCCACTTTTAAAGGCGAAAAACTGTTATAACTATGTTATAAATTGGCATATCTCTAGTCTCGTCCTTAAATTTAAGGTGCACAAAAAACTCTACTCTATGTATAACAGCTCAGTTGTAATTCTGTTTGAAGCTCTACCTATCTGCTTAGTTAAGCGGAGATCACCGCTATCTGAGCGGAATTGTTGTTGTAAATGGCGACCATATAGAAGTGATAGTTTTTCCAGTCAAAATATTCAGTAAGGTTAGCCATTTCATCATGCATCATTACGCGCTTGCCGAAGGAGTGGAAATTATTAAAAAAAATATCATCGAAATTCTGGCTCCGTTGTAAATACGCAACGTGAATTCCGTCGTGAGGTCGGTCGTCATCATGGCTTCACAGTCGTACGCAGGAATTCGTAGTACCGTGGACAATTTTTAGCGTGAGTGTGCTCGTTTGGACCTTAAGCCACCAACAACTAGACAGAGTTTGGTGCCGTCTTAGCGGCCAGTATCGAAGATGACACAGAAATGTCTATTCGGCTGAATTGGACATCAACAAAGAGTCAACCCGTCTCATTATCAAAACGGCGCTTTTTGCGCTAATTGGGTCAGCGAGCTTGTCGGCTAGTAGGCCGCCATTACCTACCTACCATTTCAACCCGGCTGATTTTCCGGTCGGATTTCGGACTACATCCGTATATAAGATTGTAGAATTAGATTTTAGATTTATAAATTCATAAAAGTTATATTTACAAAAACATCTAAGTTTGAACTTAAATCTTTTGAGGCATGGCCGGAAGGGACGTCAGCCAGATGATAGCCTAAATTAATATAATTTCGAATTTTTGTAGTTTAATGGTGCTTTATATACAATTTCAACTTAAAAGTCTTCTCTTATTATTATCTGTCTTCTATAATTAAGTTGCTATTTTTAAATACTGAGATAATTTTTGCCAATCTGTTCCATTTAAATTTTCAATGAGTTCCGCTTGTTCCAAATAACTTTTCTGCCATATTTGTCGCCGAATTTCTGCTAGAATCGGACACCTTGCGATGAAATGCGGTAAGTTTTCCCTATATCATTGGAGTTGCATAAGGAGCAGTTTAGTGATGTGGAATGAAATTTAGAGGTAATAGTTCACCATTTGCCCTGAAAATCAATGAAATTGTTTCACTGTTATGGGTGTCCTTGAAGTAGTTGGATTCTCTTAAATCGTGATGAAGTTGAGGGTAGAATTCCCTATATAGTGAACTAAAGTAGCTTGCTCTATACTTTTCTCTCTTGATTTGGAGTGAAGCTTTTCCAGTAGATTGTATAGATATTGCCTCTATTCTGCTAGATTATCTAAAGTTAGATTGAAAGAGAGTTCACAAGTGTCTGCTAGGTTTTTCCTTTCCTGAAACCATGAGCTTTGCGACCTTACTATCGATACTGCAATCTTTCTTGCCAGTTTTTTCGACGTGGTTATACATTAGTTTAGTGATATAGTTGAAGTGCAGTTTAAGAGATGAGAGATATAATGGTGATAGACCGGTTTCGATGAGAAGCATGTAGTTAGGTGTTGTTTCTGGTAGTCGAAATTGCCTCTTTAGAAAGAACCTCAAGAGTTTTTCGGTGGTTTCAGACTGATTCCAGTCCAATGATTCCGCAGCATACAGCATTATTGAGAAAAACTTTGAATTTTGCAATAAAGACTAGGTCTTTGTTTCCATATACATTTTTCCACACCGTCCCAATCGCATTTTTGGACGAATAAAGTTTTTTTTTTACTAGGTGTTTTTCTAGATTTAAGTTGCTCGTCACAGTGTAACCCAAGTATTGGGTTGGCCGCCGGCCACAGCGTGAGTTTGCTTATTGAGCGCTGGAAATGTTAACCGGAGATCCGGGTTTTAGCCAAAAAATCTTAATCTCGGACGAGGCTCAAGCAAAATTGCCGTTATTTTAGCGAACACAATCCACAAACATATCAATGCATCCACAAAGATTAATTAATTTTTTTGGGCAGTTTATGGGATAATATACACCGCACATATTGGACGATTGGAGTCATCAGAAATTGCACCGACAGCTTAGAGCACCGCCAGCGATGCCGAGGCGGCCATTTCAATGATGTGCTATTCCATACATAAGGCGTTTTTCTTTTTTAGTTCAGAAAAGAGCTCTGAACAGAGTCCGATCATGTCGGACATGTTCTGAACGTCCTCTGAACGAAGCGTGTTCTGAGCACTCTGAACTATTTTTTGAAACACACCTGAAAACTTAGCTGTCAAATGGTTGTGTTCAGCATTTAACTCTGTTTGCTCCGTTATTTTATTCTGAGCTCATAGAGCGCAATCTGAACACGCTCAGAACACGTTCAGAACGAAAAAAAGAAACACAAATTTGAAGCTCTGAACACTGAGAGGTAAGCTCTGAACTGAAAAATTCCTACAATGGCATGAATGTAGCTTCAAAATATAGCCACACCGTTGTTGGTTTATTTAAATTTCTGTTCTTATCGTTTTTATCTGGTCACCCTCTATTTAACATTCGTAGTGGATACATGTATATAAAATTATAAATGCAGTAAAAACAAACCTGTTTTTAATAACTCTATTTCCACTTTTGCATTCTCTTTTTTTACTATTTTATCGATACTTTTGGTTTTGTTGCTGGTTATCGAGGGATATTTTACTACGCTAGTTATACAATTTAAAAAGATACCTTTACTATAATAAGCCTCTAGACTCACGACAAAAGAGCAAATAATTCCAACCACTTTGTACATACACCTTATTTTCGGTGGTGGCAAGCATCAGGTACAATCAATGTAATGGCAACGACTTTATTGGTATGAACTGATGTACATATGTGTTGTATAGGTCTCGATGGTAATAAATCACATTGTTTAACAACCAGATGTGTATCATATAGGTAGTATTTGTTCTGGTATATTAAAATTGCATCAAAGCACATTGAACTTAGCTTTCTTGTATTTCCAATCTTGATTATAAAGAAACCTTTCCAGTTTTTTTTTACAGACCTATACCTACCTTATTCAATTAGTTGTGGATTATATTATATTTTAATAAGAACATAAGAGCGATTGGATCATCTTCTTTTTCTTTTTACTTTTAAACTAGTTATTTTTATATAATTTGTACACATCTGACTTACGAAATGTCCTACTTGTTAAAAAAAATTATTTAACATTAAATGAAACAACAAGAAATTAAATTAAAAGATACAGGGTCATTCATTACGTGGTTTTAAGTTGGTAGCGCTGGCATTTGACACCTGTCAAACTCAGCTGTCATTTGAAGTGTCATAACTCATAATATTAGTTGAATGTTTGCAAGTTACAATAGTGGATCGCTTAAAAATCGCACAACCCGCTAAAATTATTAAAACTTCGCGGATTATGTGATGATTATTGTGCTCATAATCGACCGACTACGCAAGCAATCGGTAAAATTGTGAAAGAATTTGAAGAGAGTGAAAGCGTTACTGATGTCGTTAGGCCTGCGCATCATCGTAATGCACGCTCAGTCGAAAATATTGCTGCTGCAACTGCAAGTGTTGCTGATGATCCGAATTTGCCGATTTCCCGGCATTCGCAGCAATTGGTTGAATGATAACCGATATTTTTTGGCCGGCGATTGAAGATCATAACTTGGACGATATGTGGTTCCAACAAGACGAGGCAACAAGCCACACAACACGAACAATTATGGCTTTATTGCGTGAGAAGTTTCCTGGTCGCGTAATTTCAAGTTTTGGCGACGTCTATTGGCCACCAAGATCATGCGATTTGATACCGTTAGAGTTAGAATCTTCCCGAGGCGGCCATTTGAATTTGTTTTTCACACTCAATGGTAAAGTTCAAACTCTATAATGAAATAAATTTTTCATCAAAAATGTATCGCTGTGTGTGTGTTTTATTAAGCTTTACATTCTAAACCGAAAAATTAATGACCCTTTACAAGGGAAGACGCCCTCTCCATGCCTGCTCAGATGGGGAATACTTTAATCAAATATTTTAGTACCGGTACCGGTACTTGTACTTGTACTTATAATTTCTCAAATGTACTTAAACATTTGATATTGATTACTTAAGTATGTAATTAAATGAATTGTACTTAAATACTTTTAATTCTTTTTGAATTTCTTAAGTACCTACTTTTAATTCCTTTTCAACTCCTTAAAAGCTTTCAATTCTCTTATTCAAAATATGATAAATACAATTTTAAAAAAATCCTACTCTCATGAAAGTTGGTGACACCAAAACCAAAACGATACGACTTCTCTTACAAAAATTAAAGTCCTTTTTATTTAAGGATGATTAAATAAAGGGTTTTCCAATAAGAGGTGTTATTTTGAATAGCCTGCTATTTCGGTAGCTGTCACTTTTGAAGCTGTCATTTTTTGACATTTGACAAGTAGAAACTACGCCATTAATAAAAATGGAACGATACACGCTTCAACAACGCATTGAAATTATTAAAATTCACTATAAAAATGGTGAAAATTTGGCAGAGACGGTTCGTAAAACTAAAACACATTGTCGGACCGCAATACAGAAATTGGTGGACAAATTCGAGCTGTTGGGACAAGTTAGTGATGTGAAGAATAAAACCCGTGCACGTCGCTCAAGAACAACTGAGAATATTGCTGTTGTAGCCCAAAGTGTTGAAGAAAACCCAGGTTTGTCCCTTCCTCGTCGTTCTTTGGAATTAGGCATTCCACAAACGTCATTACACCGTATTTTGCATAAAGACTTGGGTCTTAAGGCTTATAAAGTTCAGTTAACACAAGAACTCAAGCCGGCTGATCATCAACAACGTCGTGTCTTTGCTGATTGGGTCCTTCAAATGCATGAAAATGATCCGGAATTTCATCGAAAAATCATCTTGACTGATGAGGCCCATTTCCACCTCGGAGGCTACGTCAACAAGCAAAACTGTCGCATCTGGGGCTCGGAAAACCCAAGAGTTATTGTTGAAAAGCCTCTCCATCCTCAACGCGTGACTGTTTGGTGCGGTTTATGGTCCGGCGGGGTCATTGGACCTTACTTTTTCGAAAATGAGGCTGGAGCAACAGTTACGGTCAATGGATTGCGCTATCGAGAGATGATTAATGATTTTTTTATGGCCGGAATTGGATGGTATTGATCTGGACAACGTTTACTTTCAACAAGACGGCGCTACGTGCCACACAAGCAATGAAACCATCGATCTTTTACGGGAAAAGTTTCCGGACCGTGTTATCTCTCGAAGAGGTGATCACAATTGGCCACCGAGATCTTGTGATTTAACACCTTGCGACTTCTTCCTTTGGGGCCACGTGAAAGATAAGGTCTACGCCAACAGCCCAGCGTCGATTCAAGACCTCAAAGATGGAATTCGTGAGGCTATCGAGGACATAGGGCAGCCACTTTGCGATTTGGTTATGGAAAATTTCATGAAAAGGATATGGTCCTGTAAGCGTGGTCGTGGCGGCCATTTGGCTGATGTTGTGTTCCATTATTAACGGCATACCTTCCTCTTTATAATGAAATAAACATCCGATCATTTATCTCAAAAAATGCCATTTTTCTTTGAATATCAAAATAACACCTCTTATTGGAAAACCCTATATTATCGAAAACACGAAAAAAAAGGGTGTTTTTTAAGTGATAGAGAAAATATGGGTATTTTTAACCAAATATTTTAATTTCGCTATACTCGAAGTTGGGCTACCAAATTTATTCGTATAAACAAAACTGTATGCCAGGTGGTTCCGGTAGGGTTGAGATCCGACCTTTCATCAGATCTACTCGTGGCTGAGCCTGTTCCAAGAAAGGTAATACCTACTTGGTATATGTCAATGCTTTAAGGCTTGCGCCAGTTATAGAGTAAGTCATTGTCCGAAAAGTTATTTACGAATTTGTTGATTGATAGGCACTAGGTTTTAGTCTGTGCCCGCAACCTCAAGGGAATTTCCACTTCAAAATTTTAGAAATCCTATATAATTGGATTAATTGTCGTGAATTTGTCGTAAATTTGTCGTGAAAGAAAAAAATTTGTCGCGCTTGTTTTTTTTAAAATAACCCCTGGTAATGCTAACTTGACAGTCAAGTTAGCATTACCACCCCTCTAAAATGGGTAAAATGAACTCAAAAAAAAAAAGAAGTATGCCATTAATTGTCGTGAATTTGTCGTAAATTAGTAGTGAAAGCCAAAAATTTTTCGCGACAGTTTTTTTTTTTTTAACCCAAAAAACCTTAAAATTGCATTTTCAGAGAATCCAGCATTACCACAACTTTGATTTGCTATATTTTTTTTTCCTGAATGGTTTTTTGATAGGGAATTTGTTTAAACAATTGTCGCTCGACGTTTTTAATAAGTTATACCATCAAAAAATTTGTCGCGCCCTTTTTTCTAAAAAAAATTCATATAAATATGAAAATATCTCAAAATAGCATTTGGTAAATTTGATTTTCCTGACTCCCATTCGTCGTAGACCACTTTTTTTCTCTTAGTTTTGTAGGTGAAAATATTCTCTTAATTTTCAGTTCATCAACATTTTTCACAACTGTTCCCATTATTCAGTTATTGTCGAAAACCTGTCGAATTTTGTTAACCAAAAATGGTTTCTAACGTTTACCTATCCCCATGTCAATCTGAGCTAGATAGAAGATACATATCAAATGTTTTTTTTTTTTTTTTTGTAGAACGCCCAATTTTCTATGTTTCTATATAGGTATTCGGATTTTGTGTGGAACAAACAATGACTAAACTACAGCGTGACAAATTGGCAATATTCAGCGAATAACTTTACACTTGTTTGTTGTAATGCGCCTTAGGTGAGCCTCGCGCCTCTTCTGTTGCATCTATATCCCAACAAAACCTGTGATAATTCTGCAGAGGATAATTGATGCGGTAATTATTTCAAAAATTGTGAAATTTTGCATCAACTTTTGCATTTTGAATATCGAAATTCACAAAGAAATGGCGGACTCAACCAACCCTCAAGAACAGCGTTTTTCCTGCCTCTCAACAATTTGAATACAGAAGTGTAGCCAGATATTGATAAACCTTGATGATCCGACTACTAGAACGGAAGTTATAGCTTTGAAAGCCAACCATTATTTTTTATTTTATCAAATTCAATTACCCCAACTTATTCTCTGTTGGATGGAACTAAGTTGAGCAATTAAAAAAAAAACGGAATTTTGACGCTTTCACGCCCTTGGTAAAAATGTATTGTTTTTTTTTCAATAAATGCTTAACACAATAAAATAAAACTCTTCACCATCATAATTCAGATTTCAAATAATTTTCCTGGACTTTTTTTGGTTTGTGCCCCAAAATATCTGGGCTCAAAATTGGTTTAGGCGCTAATCCTCATGATGATTGTCTACGGACTTCCTACCTTTAGGCTAAGTTTCACAGTCAGAGAAAGTGACACTAACGATGCCAATATATGGACGATTAGGACGCAATATCACAGTGCACACTTACCTGAATAAGGGGCACTTACAGTGGTAATTATACTGTTACGAAAATACATATTTTTCCTCCATCTACAAACCATCATTTCACCTACCACAACACATCGCCCTCAACAACAACCCAACTGTCACTTCAACTATTATTGGATTTTCAAATTCAAATAATAACGACCGGCAGTCACCGGATACACACAGTTCATCGTCATAAGCCAGATATACGAACATATGATATGATGAAATGTTGGACGAGTTTTTCTGCACCTTTATAATTCACACTTACTCCTGCCCCCCAGATATGATAAGAGAAGGAACTACGTCTTCTGCCTTTATCAGTGTTCTTCCTACTATTCTCGAGTACGAAAGGAGAAGTACTAAGAAACACACTGCTGAGTGCGTGGTGCACTAGATAGTAGTTTCGAAGTTTTCGGATTTCGGGCTGTGAAAGTATTTTGTGCCTTCAGTTTCGACTGGGCCGGGGACTCTATCCCACCGTAGTATTTGCGCCTTCGGTTTCGACCAGGACCGGGGACTCTATCCCATTTAAGATATTTGTGCTTTAATTGCGACTAGGGCAAGGGACTCTATACCAATTATATGAGGTACCGTGTTAGTTATTTAGGTAGATAAATTATATGAAATACCTTTTTAGATAATTTTAAGTAACAATTAGATTGCAAATAAAGTTGACGAAAAGTTAAAGTTCTGAACTCTTCAAAAAACCGAGTTTTCCTTGCTTTCTTCGGTCTGACCCTGGATCCGCTGAACTACCTCAGCTGTAGACAAAAAAATGCATCACAATACTCAGGCTATTAAACTGAACCTTAAGGGCCAGTTTCACAGTCAGAAAAGTGACACTTAAGTGGGGAATGTGAATGATTAATTCCCAATATCACCGTTCACTGTTACCTGAATAAGTGGCACTTAAGTCTCCGATGCTGGTGACTTAAGTTCCACTTACGCTAGCTAGCTAGCTATTCTGGTAAGTGTGCACTGTGAGACTGGCCCTTAGCCTCCCGATGGTAAGAAAATGACTTACTCCATAGTGCAAATTTGGTCAGTTGCTAGGCCTTTTTCTTTACGCTTAAAATCTAGAGGCTAAGTTTAAGTTTATAAACCAACTGTTCAATTTAATGGAAATTTACCTGTTACCATATTAAACACTCGTTATCAAAACTTGTTTCAAATAAGTATAACTACCTACCTTTCTCGTGAATTACTCACTTCACATTACAAAATTATCCACCATCAAACATGTTCCACTTATTCCAAGAAAACAATACTGTGACTAAGGAAATTCATAAATTTTATTAGTTTTGTTTGTTAAGAACAAAATGTTACGATTAATTTGAAAACAAAAGAAAAAACTCGTACCTCATCAAAACCATTCTTATGAGATAATTTTGCGTGCAAACTTTTATTTCAATTACCTTCTTAAATGACGTGCTATTTATCCTCATTAACTGTTTTTTTTTTTTTTTTTTTTTTTTTTTTTTTAATTTTTCTTTAATCTAGACGTGTTAAAAATTTTAATATTTACTCAACCTTGTCATCGACAATTAAATGGGTCTTGCGTAGAAGCACAAGCTTATTATATTTAAACAACTTATTTGTCATTATTACTAGGGCACACACAACACAACACATACTATTCTGTTTGCACCTTAAATTTTGACATATCGGTTGAAAACCCGACCTATGACAACTATTTCATTTATGAAAACAAATTAAGAATCAACAAATAAAAAATGTGACACAGTTTCTATTGGACAAAAAGTTATAAGTTGATGAATAATTCATAAGATATTTATCTGATTTTGGGTTCTACATATATATTAACAGTTAAAATTGCTTAAAATATGGAACGGGAACTAAATACTAATCAGTGATACCTATACCAGGTATTCTGCTCATTTATTCTGGTTTATTATTTTTGACTAGTTTTGGTGTTTTCTTCTTTTGATATTCTCTTATAGGGTTCATTGCTATTCAATTTAAAAGTAATAAAATTTTATTTTTATGGTACACTTAAAGAAATATTCTAGCTTATTTGAAGAAATTAAATTTTAAATTAAATTGAACTTTCCAATATTGTTTAAAAACATTTGAAACATCCTGTTGGTAAGGGGATCGTTACAAAATGCCGCGGCACGAAATCCCGCAGATTACAAATACCTGCAATGAAATTACGCAAGAAAGCAGGTTGCGGGATTTTCAATACTTAAAAAAAAAGTACGATTGGAAGAATATTGATGGTGATTTCGAATAAAATAATCAGCCTTATTGTGAGTTTCACCCGAACAACATTCCACCCGGAATATTTGACATTTAACTTTTCTCCTATTGTGAATTATCACCCGAAATTTTATGATCGAAAAATTCTCCTTATTGTGAATATTCATTTCGGGCGGAATGTAATGTCAATTTCACTTCTTGTCTGTAGGCGAACGAAATTTCGTTCGGCGAAACTCACAATAGCTTTTGAAATTCCGGGCGAACAAAAAATTTTAAGGTGAAATATTTTTCGGGTGAAACTCACAATACTCACAATAGGGCTGAATACAATTGGAAGAATGTTGGTGATTTCGAATATAATATTTTTCGGTGGTTCTGGACCTGGATAGAGATGGAATTTTTTTTTGTTTGAAAAAAAATATTTAGAGAAAGATTAACTTTTTTCAACTTTTTTTTTGGAAAAATAAAAAAAAAAACAATAGTTTTTCGTAAACTTTGTTTAACAAAAAAAAAGAGATTATTGAATTATATTTTGTTTCTTTTTTGAAAAAGATTATAAAAAAAAGATTCTTTTTGGTTGAAAACTGTTGACATAGACGCCTACCTGGCGACTGATAATACCCTAAGCGGATGAACGGAGTTACGTGAGCGGTTTAGAGAACCGAAAAAGGGAGTTAAAAAAGCATTTTTTTTTATTTGTAAAATAAAGTTTATAAAAAATGTTTTGTTTCCAAAAAAAATTTCTATCCTTTGTCTAAGTTCCAGACCCATTTCTAGAAGTTTTTTTTGAAAATTTGGAAAAAGTTGTTTCCGAAAACCAAAAAATGTGTCCTTTGTCCCAGTGCCAGACACAAGGCCAGAAACTATTTCCCAGGTCCAGGGCCAGAAATTTCATATGCATGTCCCAGTTCCAGATCCAACTCCAGAACCTCCCCAGTCAGACCCACCGCCGCCGCCGTCGACCGACCAGATCCGGATCCGGAGGGTTAAGGTCCCCTTTTGTAGTATTCCGCGTTTATTTTGAAAACCAAGCGTATTAACGGAAAACTCGACACCACAAAATGAAAGTAAATTAAATTTCCTACAGAAACAGTTTTATTTATATTTTCGCTAGGAGCAATACTAAGGGAGATGCGGGAGGTAGAAATGTCAAGAAATCTGAAAAAATCATGTTATTGTGTTAAAAATTTAATGTTTATTGATCAAATAACTCAGAAATATTAGAAAAAAGTAATATATGTTCATTTATGATAGTTCTATTAACGTGATGGGAGAGAGGGTAGGTAGTTAAAAATGGTGGTGGGGTTAAAATATAATTATTTAATTTATTTGATACAGTGTCAATAATTTACAAATACAAAACGCTGTATCTTCAAAGTTAAGAACTTAACAGTATGTATTTCCAAGTAATTGACCAATACTTTGTGAAATAATTTTGGGGTTGTTCTAAGAAAAAAATCGTTTAGGAGAGGGGGTTTATCTGCCCCCGTTGGTAGCCATGGTTCATAAATGTAAAAATAAGTCGTGTGTCTATGTACTTTTTTCTCAAACATGCGTGTTATGTTAAGGCATTTCATTTCATTTCGAAATAAAAATTCACTTTGTTCCCTTTTACACGAGGAAACATGTCCCTCAAGTTAGCAGAGCAAAAGGGCAGAACAAATTTTTTTTTGATGGCATAATTAGGCGCTTATTAAGTGCTATTTAAGTACCCAAAAATAAAATTAAGTGCTCCAGTACTTTTGGTAAAAACTAATGTTCTGCTAACTTGATTTCAAGTTAGCAGAGCAATTACCTAAAATGGTTAAAACAAAAGCAAAAAAAAAAAAAAATTAGTCTTAAATTAAAGAGCTATTTAAGTGCTCTAAGAATCAAAAAAAAAAATTTGAAAAAAAAATAATTTGCCTGTAGAAAAAAATATTTTAGTAATTTTTGAAAAAAAAAATTAATTTAAATTATTTATCCAACTTTTTAATTAAAATCTATTTTATTGCTTAAAAGAACCGCTAGCTCGAATTAAGTACCCTATTTTCAGAAAGATTTTCCAACAATTAAGCCAAAAAAAAAAATAATTCATTTTCCCATACAATAAGCTGTTCTGCTATCTTAGGTTCGATTTTTTTTCAAACTATTGAGTCGAGATTTGCCTACCGGCCGGCGCGCGGTGGCGGGTTTTCCTTACCATGCGCGGCTGCATAAACAGTACTTTTACAAACCAAACCTGTTACCTATACCTAATTGGCCTGCCTAGATTCACTTCCATTTGCATAATGTCATACCTACGTATTTATGTACATATGTAAATATATAGGTAGGTATAGTTAGGTATATGTATGTAGATATTATGTATGCATTATGTATTCGATTCTTCGATTTTTTAAGATTGAAAGGCTTGTCATTTACATACCTACATATACCTATGTAGGTACATAATTATGTATCAAGAAACATAGGAACCTAGGAATCGGGAGTAAAAATGGCCAAAAGGTAGGTAGGTACCTGCATAGGTATTTTAAATATTGTTTTTTAAACAAATTTAGGTAGTTAGGTACATAGGTAGGTACAGGTACCTAGTACCTACCTATGAAGGTATGTACCTAAGAGATGAAGTCCAATTTCAAAAACCCAGTAAGTAAGTAGGTATAGGTAGGTAGGTACCTATTTTATTAACTTAAGTTAAGAAAAATGATTTGGTAGTAATAGTTAGATAAACCTACATAGGTAGGTACCTAACTTGAAATACATTTTATAATTAAGTAGTAGTCACACCTTATGCTAATCACCCTGTATACCTTCCTATACCTATGTAGGTATAGATTTATTATTTATATGAGATACTGAACAAAAAAATACATATAGGTACCTAGGTAATTCGTTCTTAGCTCTTTAATTTGAGACTAATTTTTTTTTTTTTTTTGCTTTTGTTTTAACCATTTTAGGTAATTGCTCTGCTAACTTGAAATCAAGTTGGCAGAACATTAGTTTTTACCAAAAGTACTGGAGCACTTAATTTTATTTTTGGGTACTTAATTAGCACTTAATAAGCGCCTAATTATGCCATCAAAAAAAATTTGTTCTGCCCACTTTGCTCTGCTAACTTGAGGGACATCGAGGAAACTGAGTTTCACGCAACTTTCACTTTGTAGGAAAGAATCCCCTCCCCGTTCAACAATTGAGGAAATTTTTTTGACATTCCTTCTCACATTTAAAGCAAACGTCAACAAATCTCCAGCAACTTATTTCTTGACATTGCTTGACAGATATGGGATAAAAAGGTTACAAAAGGCACTAGAAAGCTGTAAAATAGCCTTTTTCAAAAAAAAAAAATCTCAACTTTTTTGGATTTTTAGAGATCCATCGACATTGAAGATATTTTTCAATGAAATTTGACAGTTTATTGCTTGGTAATCTACATTAGCCACAATTGGTGTCGGAATTACTGCCCTTGTTCTGCAAAGAAGAAATAATCCTGCTGCATTTAATTTGAACCGAAAGCCTTCAGACATATGGAATTGATGTTCACTGGACATAAACAACGCCCCGTGTAAAAGAAATTCAAAAATGAACCTTTGAACGCGCCCAACACACATTTTAAAACATAAAACGAATGTTGGTTTCATGTGAATAGAAATTTTCAAAAACTAACCCATCATTTTATGTTTGTCACTAAATGTTGTTTTTTTGACAGATGAGAAATTTATTTTGACATCGAATGTCATTAAATTTGGCACAATTACGAACCTTGAAATTATTTTAAAGAAAAAGTAAATATAAAAGTGACTATTATTATTCAGAATTCATTAGTGCGCTGGCTTTAATTTTCACTAAAAACACGGTTTATATGTTAAAAAAAAGTCAAAAGTACTTATAATTATGAGACAATGGATTTTTTGTGTTATTTAAAAAAAAAAAAAAAAAAATAACTTCACGTACCTACACGAATAGCCCCAAAATTAAGTCCATTTTTAACAAAAAACGTGGAATTTCCCTGTACCTACATGTGAATTTTTCGCAAAAAAAACTGAAACACAGTTTCCATGCAATCAATTTCAGTTTAGTCAAAATCGTAAGAGGCGTTTTCGTGAAAATTTGATAGTAGCTTAATTATTGTGTGGCAGCTACCCCTTTTAGATGAGAAATTCGAATTTCCCCTCTATAGCGAATCACATTTAAAAGAAATGATTTGTCCTGAATTGGGAGCAAAATGGTTAACTGCCTAAACACAATAGAATAGAGCTGTGTAAATCGTTCATTTCAAATGATCGAATCGTTCAAGAATCGATTACCAAAATGATTCGATTATTTTAACCAATCGATCATTCGATCATTTTCATTCCACTCAATTCATTATTTCATACTGTTCCGATTTGATTTTTGATGTGTAAACATCTATATTTCGGCGGTAGAGTGAAATAAAAACGTTGACTTTCCTCTGTGCGATGCGTCGTTACGATGTAGAAAGTTACGTAGCGCGTATTCTCGGAAATGAATTGACATTTGGACACCTGTCAAATTAAAAATGTTCTAAAGGACCCAGAGAACTGGCGTGACTTCAGATAATTTCCACCTCCTAAATTGACGTTCTCCGTTTTTCGATCCGCCGTAATAAAAATTTTAGTATACTTTGACACTTGTCAAACTAAGTGTTCTAGTGGTCCCAGAACGTCGGTCGTGGGACTAAGGTTATACCCACCTAAAATCGATTGGCGTACTCCGTTTTTCGATCCGCCCTAACAAAAATGTTGGTATATTTTGACACTTAGTCAATAGGCGTACTTCGTTTTTCGATCCGCCGCGCGCACCGCACATGATTTAAAAGTATTTTTATATATTGTATGTTCTGATTTACAAGCCCTCAAAGTTGAAAAATAATTTTACTCAAATCGCGAACCGTATTTTCAACAAATTTTGAGATGTTTTTTTCCGAAGTTCCTGTAGATAAATTCTCTAACTTCTTAAATAATTTAATTGGTCTATTTTCGATTATCTAAAAATAAAAAAAAATATTGATTATTTATAAAAGATACCTTCTAACGGGTGATTTTTTGGCTGGTTTGGTTTTGGCAACACTGGTTTTGACAGCTGACGTGTGTTTAGTACCTTGTGTCACTGTCAAACAGCTTCAGTTTGGTTTGCAATTTAACCATGGATCGTCTTACAAATGAACAACGGTTGCAAATTATTGAATTTTACTATCAAAATTCGTGCTCGGTTCGAAATGTTCATCGCGCGCTGCTTGTGTTCAGCGATGAGGCTCATTTTTGGTTGAATGGGTACGTAAATAAGCAAAATTGCCGCATTTGGAGTGAAGATCAGCCAGAAGCATTGCAACAGCTACCAATGCATCCCGAAAAAGCCACTGTTTGGTGCGGTTTATGGGCCGGCGGCATTATTGGGCCTATTTCTTCAAAGATGATGCGAATCGCAGCGTTACTGTCAATGGTGAACGCTACCGAGCGATGATAACAAACTTTTTTTTGCCCGAAATGGAAGTTTTTGACTTGCATGATATGTGGTTTCAACAAGACTTTGCCACATGCTACACAGCACGCGAAACAATGGCGCAATTGCGAGGCGAGTTTGGTGAACAGTTAATTTCACGTTTCGGGCCGGTCAATTGGCCGCCTAGATCGTGCGATTTGACACCATTAGATTATTTTTTGTGGGGGTATGTCAAGGCTAATGTCTATAGGGACAAGCCCGCTTCGATTGACGCGCTGGAAGCCAACATCCATGCATTCATTCGTGAGATACCGGCCGATATGTGTGAAAGAGTATGCCAAAATTGGACTCAGCGGATGGGCTACCTGAGACGCAGCCGCGGTCAACATTTGCATGAAATTATCTTTAAACATTAAATTGCAAGGTTCAAACTATCGATTCAAATAAATATTTCATTTATTTTTTCGAATTTTTTGTGTTTTTTTTTTTAAAAAAGTTCTAAACCTGTTAAAAAATCACCCATTATAAGTAGCCTGAGGCTTTAGTACTAAGAAAAAATATTTTTTTTTTTAAACTTTTTGATTTGAAAAAACAGCTCCAAAAGATACCAAGAAAGGAAGTATGCCACCATATGCTCCATATATTCATGTTAAAGCACAGAAAAAATCAGCTGCAGATACGTGCAGATGTGGAAGTTATGCTCAAAAATGTTTCACTTAATCGGATTTCAAAAAACTCCGTCTTGACGGTGGTGTTTACCAAAAAGTTTGATTACTTCGGTATTAATTGTCAGAATGAACTGGTTAAGCCCATTATTTTAAGAAAAAATGCGGACTTTATTTTAAAAATAAAACAAAATTAATACATTGACCCAGGGCTGAGAATTTCGATTTTTGCGAAACCATTTATTTCTGCCTGGAAAATTTGTAAAAATAAAAAAGGTGTTCTTTTTGAAGTTTTATTGCTTTGTTTTTGTTCTGTATTGCGTAATTTTTTATTACCTGTAAGGATTAGTAATGGCTTATTAGAATAAAATCTCTTACTTAAATCTATATATATAAAGGATTAATGAAAAAAAGTCAGTATTGAGTTATTGAGCATTTGTGCAAGGTGTGTAAGAAAAATGTGTACTCTTTGATCAACCAATAAGTGAAAGTGAAGTGAAATATAATAACAAACATATAAAGTGAATTCAATACATTAAAATATACATAGTTAATAATAATATTTTATTCAAAATAAAAAGTTAAGATTTTACTAAAAAAAACTTTTATTTAAATATAACATCAAAACCCTCAAATTTTATAAAAATGTCAATAACTTTTTTTCTAATAACTTTTTCTTGACCAAATTTCGACCATGCATGTATAAGATTAATCTTAACATGTGTGTCAAATTTCATTAAAATTCGTTTAATAGTTCAGATTTTACAGACTTTTTTCCGCTCTCCCATACAAACATCAAAACACTCAAATTTTAGAAAAAAAAGTCAATAACTGTTTTTCTAATGATTTTTTCTTAGCCAAATTTTGACAAAATGTGTATAAGACTAATTTTGAAATGCGAATCAAATTTCATCTTAATCCGTTAAGCAGTTCAGATGTTACAGATTTATTTTCCGCTCTCCCATACAAACATCAAAACCCTCAAATTTTAGAAAAATGTCAACAACTTTGTTTCTAATTATATTTTTTCAACCAAATTTTGACCAAATATGTATAAGACTAATATAAACATGTTTTCCAAATTTCATTCAAATACGTTGAACCGTTCAGATAAAACAGACTTTTTTCCGCTCTTCCATACAAACCGAACCACTGTGCGCCGTACCAAAAATGTTGGCATATTTTGACACCTGTCAAACAAAGACAATTTTTTTATTTCGGGTTCGATGAAATTCAATCTCCGAAGTTAACGAATACTGTACCGATTTGATCGACCCCATTCTGACCCATATTTCTTTTCTCCGATAAAATATATTAATAATTCAAAATATATTGATATCGAAAATCAAGAATCATCGAAATGATTGAGATTGGGATGGAATATCGAGAATCATCGAAATGATTGAGATTGGGATGGAAAATCGAGAATCATCGAAATGAATCCTACAATAGAATCCTGCAACTGCAGCTGGAGCCTGGAGCTGCAACAGCTGGCAAAAAGTGTCGTACGTGCTTTTTTACGTGCCCACAATGCAGCTGTTCAGCGTTTTGTATGTTTTAACTCTAAATTTTATGACGCAAAATATTACTATATGTATACTTAACAATTTTCTAACCTTAAAGTTCTTTGCAAAAATGTTTTACAATTTTAAACAATTTTAAACAAGTATCCTATTTAACCTATTTTCTTACAATAAACTCCAGCTGGACACGCTTAAAACAGTGACAGTTCGTGGAAATAAGTAAGCAAACATAACTTTCTTCCAATTTGTAATTGTCAAAGTGACATTATGGATTTAGTACTTTTAGGTTTGGTTCAGGTGGCTGTCAAGCAAGATTCTTGACACACTTAGACCATGAGTT
The DNA here is from genome assembly GCA_932273885.2 of Leucozona laternaria. Lineage (NCBI taxonomy): Eukaryota > Metazoa > Arthropoda > Insecta > Diptera > Syrphidae > Leucozona > Leucozona laternaria. The sequence goes on from OW026367.1 coordinate 46,746,212, forward strand.
GGTCCATTGTGATAAATAGGCATAAAAAGATAGTACGATGCTAAATGGTTTAAAATTTGAAAAACCCTCTTTTTAACCACACATCATACAAAAAATGATTCAAGATCGTCGTATTAAGTCCGCTTAAATTTTTCTCCACTATGTAAATTAATATTAAATCATCTTATTTTACTGCATTTATTTACATATAAACATTTTAATCGAATAATATAAACCTTGATTCAAACTTGTTTGTTTCCTTTTTTTTCCACTTGTCCACGTGTAACTGGGGAAATTTAGAAAAGAATGCTGCCTAGAGTGGAACTGGAACCCACACCTATATCCACTGCGCCATTGCCACCCTACGGGGCGTTAGACTGTGTTTACGAATGATTCACAAGTGCAAATAAATAGTTACAGCTTGCACATTGGGATTTTTTTTATTTTCCAATTAAAAGAAATCCATAATTATCTGACTTATGAAAATATTTTAAAACATACATGATACATAGGGTGTTTCCTATTACAGTTTTAACACTTTTTACTTTTATAAGTCATTACTTTATTAGTCACACAATATTCTCATCCATAAAAAAAAAGGAAGTGACTAGACCATTATTAAATTATAGTGACCCACAAATTAGCAGAGCAAGGTCAGTAGAACTAATTTATTTGATGGAATCATTAGAAGCTTACTAGAATTAATTAAGTACCCAACAATAAAATTTAGTGCTCCAATAATTTTGGTTACAATGGGAGCAAAATATGGTTTCAAACGTAAAGTGCGAAAATTGGGTTTGGTTTATTATTTATAGGAGCTATTTATTTTTTCTAGGAACCCAGACAAAAATTTCAAAAAAGTATTGTTTTTTTCACAAACAAGATTTTTAAAGGTACCTAAGGGCAGCTGCGTGAAGCTAGAACCACGAAGTCAAAATTTTTGGGAGGAAGGATCCAGTGCTAGATTTAGGCTTAGGCCCGTGAGGCCCGGGAATAGGGCGGCAAAATCTTTGGGGGCGCAGAAAAATAATTGATTCTCAAAGTGAGCGATGATGCCTGTGGGCGCTAGTGGGCCACAGGGGGGCGGCAACTGACCTGAGAATATTTTGTGTTGAAAACGTAGTTTAGGAGGACTATGGATAATTTGTTGAGAAATTTCAATTTTATTGAAAACAAATGACAAAATAATGTTTTTTATTTTATCTCTTTCTTTGGGGGGAGCTGAAAAATAATTGATTCTCAAAGAGGGCAATAAATGAATTAAGTTTGAACTTTCAAAAAAAAAAAAAACTATTTGCACATTCAAAATTTTCAAATAAAATATAAATTTTTTTAATGCAAGATATGTTTGAATAAAATATGCATTTTTGTAATCCAAAAAATCATTGAATTATAATTGCATTTTTTAATACATACAAGTTTCGAGTTAAATTTATATTTTTTTAATGCGAAAAAAATTTCGAATTATATTTGATTTTTTTTTTTAATGCAAATAATTTTCGAGTTGAATTTGATTTTTTTTGTAATGCAAATGATTTTCAACTTACTTTCAAATTTTTACTTGCTCTATAGGGCAAGTATTGGTTTCGTGAAAAAAAAAAATTTCGAGGTTATAATCAGAGCTTACACCACGATAAAATCGAGAAGTCCGAAAAAGTGGGTTTCGTCATGCCGTTCGTGGGTCTGTGCGTATGTGCGTCTGTACGTCTGTACGTCTGTACGTCTGTACGTCTGTACGTCTGTACGTCTGTGCGTCTGTGCGTCGGTGCGTCCACTGTAATTTGAGCTAGAGCCTAAACGGGTAGACCGATTTGCATGATTTTTTGGTACAGAGCATTTTTATGTGATTCCATAGAGGAGAATTGCGAATTTTTGTTTTAGCTCATCTAAAACGGGTAGCTGCCATACAAATATTTTGGTTTTTTTCAAATTTTCTCGAAAACGGCTATAACGATTTTGATTAAACTTCGTACGTGTAATAACCAAATCAATTGTAAGAAAACTGCGTTTCAGGTTTTTCTCAAAAAATTCACATTACGGAATTAGATATTTAACGTTTTTTGAGAAAATGGTCTAATGGATAATTTTGCAATCTGATGCTTCTTAATAATTTAAACAATAATGCATTTTAAAAATTTTAAAAAAACATTAATTTATTAACAAAAAAAAATCAAAGGAAAAGTCAATTTTTTAGTGCTTTTGACTCTTTTAATGTTTACTCGTTAAATATATACATACATCATGCATCTTCAATGTTGGGTTACATACAGTATTTAACCACAAGAGCAAGTTCGTGCGATCAAGTCGTGCATATTTTTTTTTAATGCAAATAATGTTCAACTTTCATTAAATTTTCTTTTTTTTTTTTAATGCAAAAACTTTGTATGTTGCATTTAAATTTTTATTTTCAATAAGTAATGCAACCATAAATGCATTTAAAAAAAATGCATTTTTACAATTTTTTTAATTTTTTTTAATACTATTAAGTATTTGTTAACTTTATTATTATTTATTTATGCATATATAAAACTATAAATAAAATGATAAAAGTAAGTATTTCGTTTTGATATTTTTATAATAATAATTTTTTTAATAAATAATAAAATAATTATGCATTTTGTGTGGGAGTATAGGGAAAATGTAGGGATTTTTTGTCTGTTCTGTAGGTACTTCTTTTGTTTTCATGTGGCATCACTGCTTTTTAGTTCGGTTCTCTATTAGAGCTTTAGTTTTTAAAGATATAATTTATTTGTAAGTCTTAAAATAAAGATGCTGCCATAAATATAATGTATAGGGTATCTGACCCCACCTTCCCTCCCCTGATGACGGTACATAATATCATATTGTAAGTCAACCTAATAAAAGCGTATTAAAAATGTTCGGGGTTTTCTGGCAGCACAGAAAAAAGGCTATGCAAAAACGATTAAGAATAAAGGCAGTTAAAAGAATTTAGTTAAACAAAAATAAGGGAGGGCGGCGTACTCAGCCGGGCCTAGGGCGGCAGAAAACCTAAATCCGCCACTGGATGGATCGGGTTCGTTTGTCCAGGTAAATCCAGCAAAAAAAATTTCTGTCCACCCTTAGTTCAAAAATTATTCAACATTCCTTTTGTATAGCAACTTTCAAAAAGCTTAATAACTTTTTATCTGAGGGTGGACGATGTTTTTGCCTGGACAAATGTGGACAAACGAACCTGATTTACCCCTACCAAAAATTTTGAGTTCAAGGATCTGCCTGCACGCAGCTACTAAGGGCAAGTTTTGGATTTGTAAGAATAATAGAGAACACAAAAAAAGTGGGTCCCGTCCATCTGTCTTTTTGTATGCCTGTCTCTCTGTATGTACCTCGACCAACAACATAAACCACTGAAGCGATTTTCTTTAAACATGGAATTTATGATTTTTAGTTGATTTCCTATAGAGGCGAAGTTGACGGTATACTGCCTGGTTATTCATCTCGGAAACTGTTCTAATGATTATGATATTTTTTGAAGCTATGGTATGCAGTTTAGTTGTGTGAAGCCAGACCATCGAACTGAAATATTGGAGCGGGGAGGGGAGGTGGGGGGTGGTTATGAGGTTCCTTTGTCCCTAGGGCAAAAAGTTATTGAGCGTTTCTTTTTATAGCAACATTCCCCAATTTAAAAAATAGTCTACTGGACAAACGAACACCTTTGTCCGATCTTACTTAGCTTTAAATTGCGGGGTTTAGAGGACTTTTTTTGTTTTGTGAAAGTTGCTATAAAAAGGAATTGTTACATAATTTTTGAACTAACGATGAGCAAAACGTTTTTTTTTTATGAAAAATCAGAAGCAAAGGGTGGACAAACGAACCCACTTAGCCCCATCTTTGTAAGTTATCAATCGGGGGCAGCAGATGATTTTTTAGTTTGTGGGGGTGTTGCTATAAAAAAGAAATGTTGAATATTTTTTTAACTGAGTGTAGAAACAATTATTTTCTGGATAATCATAATCATAAAGCGAAGGACAAACGAACCCTCTTGGTGCCATCCTACTAAGTTATCCCTTGGGGGACGATGAACAAACGATGGACAAACGAACCTGGTATACCCCCACATTTTGAGACCCCAAAATTATAGCTCCCGAGAGCCAAAGCAACGAACTTACTGACCTCATTGATACATGAATGAAACTTTTGACACAGAACGATTTATGGCCATCGCCCACCACACCACAGCTATGCTCAGTTAGGGGTGGGTTCAGGTTTTTTTGTACTTTTATTAAATACGATTTTAAAAAATAAAAGATGATTGTAATTAATTAAAACTACTTACTGTGTGGACACAGGGACGTAGCTAAAATTAATAAAAAGGGCGCCAGTGATTTTTTTTTTGAAAAAAAAGGAAATCACAAACCCTCGGAGCGGAACCGACGGTGAAAGTATTTTAGAATAAAAAAAAGACGAAGAAATTGTATTTGAAAAATGAAATTATTTTTAATCAAAATTTAAGGTGCTTGGGAAACCTTACGAGTAGTAGTAAAACCCAAGATCTTTTGAAACAACGAGAACAAAGAAAATTTAAGATTATAAGGTGGACCGTTAACACTCGGTCCCAAAAGAATATATAAGGATTTTGAAACGGGTCACGAGTTCTGTAATTTTGCGGAATAAAACGGAAAGCAAAACCCAAACAGAATTTATGTGAAGATTTTATCACACGCAATAAACGATTAGAAGAAAAAGAACACTATTCAACCAATTCAATATTCACTATACTTATCTGGAATTTTCCTGCCAAGTTTTCCTCCTTTCTAGTATTTAATTTCCTCGTGGTAATCTCACGAAATCCCTTCCACAATTTTTCCTCCAACTTTTCACAATTTTCCTTCAATTTTCCTGTTTTCAATTTTCTTAATTTAAAACTCAAATCGACAAATTAAATCTCTCTCAAATTTTTCAAAATTTTCTTTTCCTCAACATTTCTTTTAAGCTCTATATCGCTTTGTAGCTTGCCAAGAAGTGACCTTCCAGGCTTTCACCATGCCTGGATGGTATACCTTCTCGTTTTCAAACCCCCGTGCTTTCGGGCAATCATTGGCGCGGGATGCGCGCTAACGCAGTTGAAACCCAGCAGCCTTTCCTACTCGCACCTTCACACCCCAGCTTCATGCATTGCCATCATCATTGAATTCGCCGACCTCTGACATGACTTCCAGTGGTAAGCAATCCAATGAGCGAATTCAGCCACCTAATTTCCCCAATTCAATATGAATAAGAAAACTTTTAAAACCGAAAGAAACCTAATTGTTCGCACGTGCAATTTTCCCCTGCAATACTAAGACAAAATAAAATTGTGAAAAGTTGGAACGAGTTAAATCAATTTTTCAAAAGTTAGAAAGGAGTTTGACAGAAAATTTCCACAACGCGAATTTAACCTACTTCGTTGGGGTTTGGCGCAGATTTGGGGGGAATGGGGTCCTGCTGTTAACGTTCCATCTTTTACAATTGTAAGTATAAATTAAAGCAAAAGTTTTACGTTGGGCCTGCAGCCATTCTCACAAAGAGTGACTTCAGCAATCGGGGACCAAGCGTCGCCCGTGCTTTATTTAAGATTTATGAAGGCCAGACCGTCCGTCTGTCAATTTTAACCAACTACCAACTACCCACCGGAACTGTCAAGTTTGACAACTACAATTATTGTTTCTTCACGATACTGAGAGAGTGAAACAATGGCTGATGGACCATTGCTGCCCTTCTCTCTCTCAGTAAGTTGAAAAAGAAGCACCTGTAAAAGAAAGTTGGGAAGAAAGGAACCTAGGGTGGGGAAGCGAAAGAGCAATTCTTGTTACGACAAAATTTTACCCTAACAAAATGTATCATTTGTATCCTTTTATATTAAACCTACAACTTTGTGATATTAAATTTGTAATTTTTTTTTAGTTGGCCAACTTTTGATTTTTTATCTGAAACCGGATCACATATCATAACGACTCCTATTTCCTCTTATATTTTTCCAGGTTTGCATTTCTCTATTTTCTTCTAAATTTGTATGCAACGCTTGCGCTTATCTTAAAATTTATCTTGATCTTTGATTTCTTGGATTCGTCTCCGCCCCGAATAGCATAATAACTATTAAAATATCGGAAGGCGAAATGGGGTTAAATGAAAAAGACGTATCCGATTAAAAAAAAAAACTCTACTTGCGTTTAAAAGGTTAGTCTTAGAAAATGGCTCCATAGGATATTTTTTTTAGTTTTGCTATTTGTAGGGTGAAATGGGGTAAAATGAAAAAAATTTATCCGATTTAAAAAAATTCTTTTGGACATTCCTATGGAAATTGCTTTGGGGGTATTCTTTTTTCAAAATTTCTTTATTTTTTAGGGTGAAATGGGGTAAAAATTAAAAAAAAATGTCCGATTTAGGAAATTCTTTTTGTGTTTGAAAGGTTATTTTGTGTGGATGCGTCGTAGTCCGTAAACATATCGTATAGCACTATTAAAAGCAACAATTAATTTTCTTTTACTTTCGTAATCTAAATTGCAAAAAATTTCACTTCCATAAGTAATCAAAGGTAAAACCAGCGTTTTCACAAAAAGAGCTTTAACGTGTGTTGGAATAAAGTGCTGACTAGACCATAGCGTACGAAGGACACCATACGATTTAACTGCTGCGGTTAAAAACAACTCCTAAATTTTTAGCTGAATCTACGAAAGAAATTGGAAAATCATTTAACAGGATTGGGGGAAAGTAAGACAAATCAATTTTGGTTTTGGAAATCACGAGACACTTTGATTTCTTTGGGTTCAGAAGTAAAACGTTTTCGAGTGACCAGCGTTCTAATATATTTAAATCTTCATTTATACAGGAGAGATATTGTTTAATAAGGCCCAAAGGGCAGCTTAAGTAGAGTTGGGTATCATCAGCATACATACGTATTGAACAGTGTTTTAAAATTGTAGGGATTTCATTAACATATATTGAAAAAAGCAAAGGGCCAAGAATTGAACCTTGCGGGACGCCACTAACGACAGATACGAAATCAGATAGGGCGTTGTTATGTGTTACTCTTTGCATTCGGCTTGTAAGATAAGAGAATAAAAGCTTGGCCGCTGATTTAGAAAAATTGAACGAATTGAGAAGTTTTCTACAAAGTATACCGTGATTGACCATATCAAATGCTTTGGAGATGTCAAGAAGTATCAAAAATGTAACGTTATCCTCATCAATAGCTTTTCTAATATCTTCGGAAACACTCAACAAAGCTGTTATGCAACTATTTTTCTTTCGAAATCCTGATTGTTTAGTTGTCAGTAAATTAAATGAATCAAGGAACTCGCTCATCTGTTTTTGAACGACTTTTTCAAAAACCTTTGATAAAAATGGTAAAGGGTTTTCCAATAAGAGGTGTTATTTTGAATAGCCCGCTATTTCGGTAGCTGTCACTTTTGAAGCTCATTTTTTTGACATTTGACAAGTAGAAACTACGCCATTAATAAAAATGGAACGATACACGCTTGAACAACGCATTGAAATTATTAAAATTCACTATAAAAATGGTGAAAATTTGGCAGAGACGGTTCGTAAAACTAAAACACATTGTCGGACCGCAATACAGAAATTGGTGGACAAATTCGAGCTGTTGGGACAAGTTAGTGATGTGAAGAATAAAACCCGTGCACGTCGCTCAAGAACAACTGAGAATATTGCTGTTGTAGCCCAAAGTGTTGAAGAAAACCCAGGTTTGTCCATTCCTCGTCGTTCTTTGGAATTAGGCATTCCACAAACGTCATTACACCGTATTTTGCATAAAGACTTGGGTCTTAAGGCTTATAAAATTCAGTTAACACAAGAACTCAAGCCGGCTGATCATCAACAACGTCGTGTCTTTGCTGATTGGGTCCTTGAAATGCATGAAAATGATCCGGAATTTCATCGAAAAATCATCTTGACTGATGAGGCCCATTTCCACCTCGGAGGCTACGTCAACAAGCAAAACTGTCGCATCTGGGGCTCGGAAAACCCAAGAGTTATTGTTGAAAAGCCTCTCCATCCTCAACGCGCGACTGTTTGGTGCGGTTTATGGTCCGGTGGGGTCATTGGACCTTACTTTTTCGAAAATGAGGCTGGAGCAACAGTTACGGTCAATGGATTGCGCTATCGAGAGATGATTAATGATTTTTTATGGCCGGATTTGGATGGTATTGATCTGGACAACGTTTACTTTCAACAAGACGGCGCTACGTGCCACACAAGCAATGAAACCATCGATCTTTTACGGGAAAAGTTTCCGGACCGTGTTATCTCTCGAAGAGGTGATCACAATTGGCCACCGAGATCTTGTGATTTAACACCTTGCGACTTCTTCCTTTGGGGCCACGTGAAAGATAAGGTCTACGCCAACAGCCCAGCGTCGATTCAAGACCTCAAAGATGGAATTCGTGAGGCTATCGAGGACATAGGGCAGCCACTTTACGATTTGGTTATGGGAAATTTCATGAAAAGGATATGGTCCTGTAAGCGTGGTCGTGGCGGCCATTTGGCTGATGTTCTGTTCCATTATTAACGGCATACCTTCCTCTTTATAATGAAATAAACATCCGATCATTTATCTCAAAAAATGCCATTTTTCTTTGAATATCAAAATAACACCTCTTATTGGAAAACCCTTTATTACGGTTAGCAACAAATGATTGGTTTAGAGCGTCGATGTTTATGCCATCTGGATAGACATAAGATTTACTCCCTATGCCGATACTTTTCAAATTTGTCCATATTCGATTACAAAAAGTCAAAAAATAATATTTTCTTTTGTGATTCTTATGCAATGCTTACGTTTGCCTAAATGTCTACCCGTGCGAAGCCAGGCGGTTCAACTAGTAGATTATAATTTCCGCAACAGCATTTTAAATTCCATTGAAATATTTTTATTAATTTTTCGGATGTGTATGTATACCTACACTACAGTAAACTTCTATTTAGTTTATTTTTTCTTAATCTCTTAGAACCATATTCGTCATCATTGCTTTCTCTATGACTCGACTATACCACCTAATGTGCTGTGCATCCATATATACGTAGCCATTAAAAAAAAATCCTGTTGCACTCATTCGCAGGCTGTTTTGTAGATTAAAAAAAATATAGTTATACCACATATACACCGTGATTCACAATATAGTATATTCTGTACAAGTCGCATATTATAAGGGGGGCTTTTAGAGCTTTTAGACTTAAGGATATAAACATCATATACAAAAAAAAACGTACATACACATACATACATCTAGACTCTCAGGGAAGTCTGATGACAGGTTTAATGTGTCATGCTTTTGCTTTGATGCTATTGAACGTTATATGGGACACTTAGAAAGGATGTTAAGTATAATATATATATATACATGGTTGGTGGTTGCGTTGGGGTTGCTTTCTAGTTTTCCATTTTCAACTTTTAATTTCATCATCAAGTTAAGTAGATTCCACAACTTGACGTAAGCAATTACTCTTTGTCTACCTCAGCAGTGACAATTTTGATTACTCGTTTAACTAGTCTTATAGGGGGAGCAATGGCCGCTTTACTCGAGGCGTTGGTTATATAGAGCTTCTAAGTTTTCTCTTTTTAAAAGAACATTAACTGATGAAATGGCATAGGACGCAAAAAGTCATGAGATTCGTGAGTGAGTCATTTGAACTCACAGAGCCCTACATTTAGTACCTTAAGAAGGGTCAAAACCTACCTTCGTTCAACCACGATCGAAAAGCGTTTAAATGATAATTTAATAACCTAAAAAACCATAGATGGAAATATGTAAGTGATTGAATACTTAAATTTACAGGATTATGTATGCTGAGTGTTCACAGGAAAACGGTTGTGGAAAATGAGAAGGAATTAATAAAAGAAGTTTCATTGCCACATCCAATTTGGCCAACGGAATTACAAGAATACTATCCAAAAAACGTATTTAATTCAAACGTATTTAATTTAAAGAGGTATTGGAAAGATTCGCTGAAGATCCACGCCGGCCGTTTGGGGTTAATTTAGATGGAACATTTATGTAACATAAGTCGTGTTTTTTTACAAGCCCCGAGGAAGGTGTAAAAAAGCGACGCCTTGGCTAAAGCAATTTACATATTTTTTAAATGCAACAACAACCAATTCCATTCGGTCTTAGCTAAGCGCAGAGAATTTTTGAGGCTTAATTTAAGCACGGAGAAAAACTGTGTTACCGGCGTGAATTTCATACTTGCAATTGATAGTTTGTATGGAAACGCCATCTTATTTCTGTAAAGGCGTCGCTAATCCCTGTGTTGTTTTTTTGACCAATTTCCTTCGGACTTGCAAAAAAAAAAAAAAAAAAAACACGCCTATAGATGTCTTATTATACATATAGAAGCAAATTCGTTAATGAAACTTTTAAACTAAAAAAATTAGGTTTTAACTCGTGCTACGGAAACGGGATATCATGCTGCGGAATTGTAGGAAGAAACTACTTTTGAAATCGGCGGGAAATCGTTACACGGCTAATTAATTTGCGGGAAATTATACTGTTCCCATCCAGATACATGTAAATCCACCTTCTGAAACTGATTACTAAAGACTCAAGTTATAAGCTTCTTAATAGCTAACAAAATCAACCTTTTGTCAGGATTTAGATTTCTGAAAAATTCAATAAAGTGCTCCCGCTTCCCCTCTCTCTCTCTCTCTCTCTCTCTCTCTCTCTCTCTCTCTCTCTCTCTCTCTCTCTATCTATCTACCTCTCTCTCTCTCTCTCTCTCTCCTTTTATCTCTCTTTCTCACTCTCTCTCTCTCTCTCTCTCTCTCGCTCTCTCTCTCTCGCTCTCTCTCTCTCGCTCTCTCTCTCTCTCGCTCTCTCTCTCTCTCTCTTTATCTCTTCTATCTATTGCAATTACCCAAATAAAACCACATTTTCGTACAGGGGGGTTGGGTGTAACAATTTTGGCAAAGGATATATTTCTACATATAAAGGGTCCGCCAAATAACTTCTTTTTTTTTGGAAAATGGCGGAAAACATCGATTGTAGCTTTGGCTGTGTGGCACGTTGCGCCGTCCTGTTGAAACCAAATGTGAACAAAAATTCGTTCAACATGGCCCGATAACGATCGCCATTGACTGTAACGGCCACTACTTGCTCATTTTCGAAAAATGGCCCAATTATGCCTCTGCACCAAAATCCGCACCAAACAGTGACTCGTTTTGGGTGTATCCGCTTTTGAATGTATGCGTGCGGGTTTTCTGTGCCCCAAATGCGACAATTTTGCTTGTTTACTACCCGCCAAGATAAAAATGAGCTTCATCTGAAAAGATGATTTTTTTGGCAAAATCGGCATCTTCTCTAAGTCGATCGCAGGCCCACTTAGCGAAGCGTATACACAACCATATTCGTTTAGCGGAAGGATAAAACTAATTATCTGTCAAATCAGACATGAGCTAAGTGTTACCATTCACGAAATAAGCACTAGTTGAAAAAAAACGTAGTTCTAAAATTTTATATTTCCTAAAAAACAATAGAAGTAAAATGTAGTCTTTTAATTTTAACTATATAATCATTCATTTGTTTCTGCTCGTCGTTATCAAATGAATAAGCAGAAAATTGTTTTAAATCTTCCTATGTTACATACATATGTATGTATATCATGGGGTGATGTCTTTTCATTCATCCGTCGCGTCATTGGTCAGTTTTTCTGTTATAATTCCCGTTTAGAAGCTTCACATTTATAATTCAAGTGAATGACTATACATATGCACATATTATATATACAACAACATGCTTAGCCACATTAATCTATGTACTTCCAGTTGCATAGCCGCAGTAACACCGTTTACAAAGTAATTCATGAAATGATGTTATATATTAATTAAAACCTCAAGTCTAAAAAAGTTTCCAACTTCTTTAAAGTCTATCTACGGACGGTTTTTCAGGAGTAAATTTATATAATTCTGTTTTTGAATATTGAGGACAATAAAAGAGATTTAACCCTTTTCCAGACGATAAACACGGGACAAAATAAATAAATACAAGGTTTCCAATCTTTTTCTCAATTTTCATAACCAAGTATAGATTACATCCCACCTGCAAAAAAACAATCTAGTTTTTAATGAGGACAAGTTACTAGCAAGGGTGACTTTCGTAACTGGCTAGGCTTTATGCCTAGCTTTAGCTAAATATTTTGAGCTTAAGCTTCTTTCACACATATTTAAAAAAAAAGTTGAAGTTAAGAACAATTATTGTAGTAAATGGCTGGTTGGCTTAAAACCGTAGTTATTGTTGGCATAATATTGACTGTAACTGTAAGTGCAAAGCAAAAAAATTATAAATATTAGCAACCCACAACCCTTAGTGTGTAGGAGGTGGGTGGATAGAAAACAAGACAAATGTATTTTAGCAATTCCATTCGTCATTTTCATAGCATAACCATAGCCATGGCCACGTCAACCCCTTCACGGGAATCAGACAAGGACGATTAAAAACAAAAAATACCCACATACAGCCTAACAAACTTATTGAAACTGTGTTTTGCATCCCTTGTGAATTGTAATGTAATGAAATGACTGCCCATGTCCACCTCCTGCTCCTTCTCCTGCTCTATTCAAATTCGGTATAACAGCTAAACAGGGCGTTCTTCAGTGACGTACAGAAATCAATGACTTTTGAAAAGAGGGCGAGGGGTTATTTTTGAAATAAATTCTATTTTGCCAACTTTCAGATACATTTTTTTTTTGCGTGGCCATGTACTTTCGTAAGAGACTCATGGTGTATATTTGAAACCGATGGATTTTACGAGGGGACGAAAAACATGACTCATCTCGAGTTGTATAGTATACTGGTGTTGTTGTTGTTCGAATCAATTCAGAGAATGATATAAAGCAGACGGCCGGAACGGCCTATTGCATCATCTTAGCCAAAATAAAGAGGGGTTGATGAACTCGTTTAAATTTCTAAATCATGTTGTTTGTGTTCTCTCTTCATCGGTGTGTGTATGTATGTATGTATGTATGTACATACATACATATATACGAAATGGGATATTGTATCGTTTCGTGTAAGAAGGAGATCCTTTTGATGGGGTTGGGGTCTCTTTGATGAAGGATATACGAGTATGCTCATGCACATACATACATATTATAGTGACGCCAGGAGTTGTTCCAGACTTAATAATAGCATTTGAGCAGAAACTCATAGAACTTGTATTCTATTGCCTCGTTATATCTGTAAATATAGTCATGGATGAACGTGAAATATTGTCTTAGGAAATAAATCGATGTTTCCAAAGTTCAAATGATTGGTATGGTGGAAGCATTTATATCTCATCAAATAGTAATTATTAGTTAAATTGAAAATTAGGATTTAATACAGCGTTGGAAACCTTTTTAAGGTTAAAAGAGCTACTGCCTCTGACACAAAATGTATATTAGCATTATTTTCTATATTCTTCTATCCTTTCTTAATAGAGCCGTGGAATTCATGTTACATTTAGAAAGACCTTAAGTCATATTTAGTTCATTCAATTATTTAAAGATTGTAAGATAACTGATAAGTAAAATTAAATATAAATGCCGTCTATAGTAAAACATGAAAACTTTTGATTTGAGTGAACTTCACATTTCATACAATTTATATTTTGTAGATGTCAGCTCAATCGGATGGTTAATTTGTGAGTAATAGTGAATTTTGAAATTTTGGTATTCAGCGCCATCTATCGCCAATTTGTGTATTTACTCTTGCACTTCACATTTCATACAAAATATATTGTATAAATGTCAGCTCAATCGGATGGTTAATTTGTGAGTAATAGTGAATTTTGATATTTTGGTATTCAGCGCCATCTATCGCCAATTTGTGTATTTACTCTTGCACTTCTCATTTCATACAAAATATATTACATACATTTCAGCTCAATCGGATAGTTAATTTATGAGTTATAGTAAATTGTTATATTTTGGTGTTCAACTCCATCTATCGACAATTGTTTTATTAACTTGTACTACCCATTTCATAATAAATACATATTTTAAAAGTTTCAGTTCAATCAGATTGGATTGCTAGTTTTTAATTTCTTTTTGTTTTGGCCGCAATCTATCAGAAAACTTAAAAACTTCTATTTTATTATTGTGCCAAATATGTGTCAAAATTAAAATTAGAACAGTCTAAGACGTATGAGACGGTGTTCACATTGGAATCACACCGCGCGACTCATTTCGACATCTCTTTCTTTTATCTCACTCCACCTCACTATGAGAAAGAGATAGTCTAGTGAGGCAGGATTATTTCAAAAGAATTAAAAAATCCTGCCTCACTAGACTCTCTCTTTCTTTTTCATCACGAGGTGAAGTGAGAAAAAACAATGAAATGTCAATATGAGTCGCGCAGAGTGAGTCCAATTCGAACACCGTCTTAAGTTCCTAGTACCGAACTAAGATCTGGTACAAGTGGTATGAAGAAAAGCTCCGGTGCTAACTTATTGTTAGGATCGAGTACCAGAGCTAGTACCTAATCTAGCTAGACTGGTAACAAGGCTGGCTTAGTAGTTATGCGAAGAAATTCGGCGGAAGTAAAGCTAAGCAAAATAATTTAATTTTAAAGAGTTTTAACTTTTGAAAAATTTTGATTAAAAAAAATAGTTGACACACAATAATCAATGCATATTTATTCAAATCAATAATTTCAATCATTTCAGCTTTCTAAGTTATATAATCATCAATAATGCCGAAAAATAAGCTGAAATTCTAATGGCATGCATCCATTTGGTGCTCATACTAATTTCCAAATAAATGTAGTACCTATAGTTCGTGCGTGGAAGTAAAACAGTCAAAAAAGTAGTACGCGCTAACAAAAACCATCTGCATACCATTATTTGTGAGAGGGCGCTATTGTTTTTTTTTTTGTTGTGCTCATGACGTGCAAAAAAATGGAATTAAGGGAAAAGGAGATGAAACTAACATTTCAAGAAGAGATTATCCACGACATCCGTTTCAATTTGCCTACAAGCATGAACTGTCAGATTGCAGATAAGAAATGAGAGTGGTGTGCAAAAACTTCACCCAAAGACAGAAGGGATCTTCACACAATAGGTCGACGGGATGGTGAATTAAATTGGCGGTTATTTTGAAAATCGCATGAGCTCGGTGGGTATGTTCAAAAAGTATAGAATCCGAGTAAACCAAATGGCAAGCGCTCATCTAACCTTAAAGATTTTGTTCACGCCGACATGCGACACTCCATTTACTTTGTGCTCTTCTCTTCTTCAAACTAAATGTTGCTGGAAACTCAAATTCCTCGTCCCCTTCAATAAGCATGTATATTTTGTATGTATGTGTAAGCACTCTGCAACTTAGCATATATGGCTTAACTACATTCAAGACTTTTATTTCAAAACGTAGAAAAGTGAAAAATAAAAATATGATTCATTCGACAGAGATCAACAATTGGCTCTCAGATGCATCTCTAGAGCATGTTTTTATTTTTCACTTTTCCATGTTTTTTTGCAAAAATTGTTGAATGCATCTAAGCCTTAATACCTTTATTTAAATTTTCAAATAATTAATAAGTTAACTTTTGTTTAGAACCCTTTATGTAACTTTAAGTTACTAACCGAAGCAACCTTTAGGGTGGGTTAAGTGGCATATAATAATCCGATACTGCCACTTTGAACCCATTGTTAAAGTCTGAGTAAGTAGAACTTTATGACCAATGGTTTTCGAAGTTGGCCCCTGAAGTGCCAATTTCTTTGACTGGGAAACTGAAATCTGATAAACGTTGGTGATAATTAGGAGTTTATAAAAAACAGAAATTAACCTTTGAAACTTTTCGCACTCATCTTCTTATAGAATACAATTAAGAAAGTACATTTTCGAAAAATGTGGTATACTATAAATAAAATAATCATCTTCAAGGAATAATTACTCTAGATAGCAATCTATGATTCAAATATTGTATATATACCTGCATGGTTGCTAATATATATACATATGTGTATGTATATAGATCATTTAAAATTTCAATTACCAAACAAACTAAAGGGAACTGCCAAATTTGATTCAAGAACGACTCACAGGATGAATTTTCAAAGAAAATTTCGAAGAAGAGTCATCACGCCAAAGTCTTCGTGAAATAGCAGACTAAGCACCATTAAATTTGTGTTTTTTCGACACATCCCGATATCCCACCTAACATCCGCCATTTTCGTGGTGGAAAGCTGGTTAAGTAGCTCTTGAAAAGCTTTAAGAAGATCTACTGTTTTCGACTTTGTTTTTTCTGGCTACGTCATTAAACAAAACCGAAGAGGTTCAAGAGCTGCCATTAAATCCACTGGCTGGTGAAATTATCTGTTCATATTTCTTGAAAAATGAGGCCGGTGAAGTGACAGCTCTTACAGAACCAGGCCAAAGTGACTAACAACTCTCAAACATTCCTGTGTGCGTGTGATTAATCGGCTGGAATGGAGGGGACCTTTCATTTTCTGCCGTGTCCGGATTACAAGTGAGATAATTTTGAAGGACTGGTCATTTGATCAAAAAGGCAGAACTGCTGAAAAACCTTAGACTGTTAGGTGGAATTTCAAAGTCTGTTTATACGGAGCTGCTTTTCAAAGAAAAGAGAAAGTTTTATGTTACGACACTGGAATAAAGTTTGAAATTGGCATTTTCCTACATGAATACACATAATATAGATTAGAATAAACTAAACCTAACAAAAATCTTATCTGGGCTGCCATAGTTTGCGAGTACATATGTGCATAATTTCCATATGTCCATAGGTATTTAAAACATTCACAATCTATAAAAAGAACTTATCGGTTCAATTACGAGCTGTAAGCATTTCAAGTTTTTTTTATGATAAGTAAATGTTTCTTTTATTCGTCATACAAATAAATCAGAGCATAAATAAACTTGAAATGAAGAGACTTTTGAAGTTTACAGAATAATTACAGTCTGGGGGGGGGGGGGCTCTTGAAAAAGTGGACACAAACTGATAGCTTTAGTACAATCATTTTACAAAACCACTGTGCTGCTGGTGGGACAAATTCGTTCATCAGAAAATTCCCATTTCCGATTCCGATCCGATGACTTAGCAGACTTTCCCATACGGATTTTCTATAAGAAAAAAAAGCTATCAAATGAACGGTAAGACTGTAGTAGTCTTCACAAAAACAAAAAAAATGTGTTTGTTGTTTTTTGCACGACTACAAAGCCCAAACACATTCATAAAATGAGATATTTTGTTTTAATTTGAGTTTTACATGTTGTGAATTCCATGGGTGTGAACTTACCGTCACTTTTATATGTAAATTTAATTTGCAACCGAATTGACTTTTAGAAGACCTACCTTATTGTTATTGACTAAATAAAATATACAAAAGTCCTATTTTGACTTTTATGTATTCATACCCCTAGCACTTCTACTCGATTCTTCTTTCATTTTAGCGTAAATTGTCTTCGTTAACCTTGTTGTGAACTACATAATGTATGTATGTTCGTACTGTACATGTATGTATGTATAATGAGTTAGTTACTAAGTATACAAATCTGTTCACAGTAAATTCAGCTTTATATTGAGGCTTAACTCTTTACTAACCACTTCTCATTTTTGTTACATTTTAATAGCTTTTTGAAAATTTTGAGAATGGACAATAACTCTTAGGGCCAGTTTCACAGTCAGAAAAGTGGCACTTAGGTGGGTAATGTGTAAATTAATGCGCAATATCACAGGCCACACTTGCCTGAATAAGTGGCACTTAAGTCTCCGATGTTGGTGACTTAAGTTCCACTTACGCTGGCTATGAAACTTAGCCTAAAGCCATAATATGGGAAACTTAAATGCCACTTATTCCCGTAAGCGTCGACTGTGAAACTGGCCCTAAATAGTCACAAATTATTTAGGCCTTGTCAGCTTTCCAAGCACACTCAAATAGCCCTATCATTTTCGGCACCTACAAATGTTTATAAGGATCACACAAACAGACATAAAAGATAATACTTATTCAGTTTTA
The DNA here is from genome assembly GCA_932273885.2 of Leucozona laternaria. NCBI lineage: Eukaryota > Metazoa > Arthropoda > Insecta > Diptera > Syrphidae > Leucozona > Leucozona laternaria. The sequence continues at coordinate 46,764,155 of OW026367.1, forward strand.
TATACTTACTTATGTATATTCTTATAGTACATGCAGATGTATGCATAGATTATAAAATAATATTTTGTTTTTGAACATTCAATTTACGGATTAATAACGTTTCAAATCATAATTAAAAATTGGGGAAATATAATTTTAAAATCATTTCATTTTTTGTATCTTAAAAATTCGATTAGCTACGCATTATGCCAGCAAATTTTTAAATAGCTCTCTACCAATAGCACCATTACACTCATAGATAACGAAACACAAACAAAATACACTACAATGTTTCATAACGATCATCAACACATCAATTGAAAACAATTAAAACATCCCGACCGGGAAGATTATCAAATTTGTGAACGTGTATGGCTCCCAAAAGCCGAAATTTTTGGCATGAAATAGATAATAAACACCCAGCAACAGCGAAAAAAAAAAACAACCATGTGCATTTGTATGACAAATAGAGGCATAAATATCTGTTCCACCCTTTTTCTTCTTTCTGCTTTTGGATACTTCTCTTGTTTTTTTTTTTTTTTTTTCTCCAAAAACCTCAGTCTTCGGAAATATTAGGTATACACTCAAGTGCAAAACAAACATCTAACTGTCTTTAGTTTTCGGTTATTTTTTCTAATCAAAACAAATATTTGTTGCTAAGTTATACTCTGGCAGAGGGCGAGGCTCAGGTTTCCATTAGGCACATTAACAAACAAATATGGAAAAATGTTTTTTAGCAGTATTGAAAAACTTGATACCAAACCAACTGACGACATAGGCGCCTGCCTGGCGACTGTACATACCCTTAGCGGAGCAACGGAGTTGCTTGAGCGGGTTTGCCCTCGAAAAAGGAAGTAAAAATCCTTTGAACCCGCGTGTCCCGCACCTACCGTACTGTTTATTACAAAAACTTGATACCAAACTAACTGAGCTCATCCCAGTTAGCCAACACAAATTTAAAAAAATGGACTTTTTAAATTTTTTCTTGGTGCCAAACGTTGGTGATTCGTTTGTGACAAAAATATAAAGTTTTGTGACTCCATAGTTATTTACAATTTTAAATTGTTAATAATAATAACAAACCATAAATATTCACCTCAGCATCATGAATCAGAGCCAAATATGTCAGCAACTAGACATAGCTCCGTTCATTAACCATAAAATAAAATGGAAGTGTGGTGAAACTGACTTAGTTTTTCTAACTTTTCGGAAAAACTACGTTGTCACAAACGTTTTTATTGTTAAATTCAGGAGTCACAAACGATTTCTGATCGATTGAACAATTATACCAGAATTGTTGTATACTTTTAGGTGGACAGCACATTTGCTCAAGTTAATGTTTTTTTCATTGACTTATTATATATGGACTGCCAGGAGCCAACTTCACGTTGACGCCACTTTAAGCTGTGCGTTACAAGCGCCGAGTTCAGTCCTATCGGAAAATACAGATACTACTGTTTGTCATTTGTATCGAGGATTTTTTTCAGGGATTTTTTTTCCATCTGATTTCATTTTTTATTGGGTACGTTCAGCAGGCACAAGGGACTACATATATGTAGTCAAGTGCTTTCATTGAACGCAAATTTTACAAAGGAAACTAGTTATTTTTTGAGATGTCATTAATGCCAACATTTAAACTTTACTTCCAACCTTTAACTTCCGTTGATAGTGCAGATAGTATTTATGATAATATTTTTATCTGAAAAACACCTTACACAAATTAATTACGAATTATATATTATAATTTCTACAATCCATGCATTCTGTCTTTCCGACATCCTTCACGTTGTGTGACGCTGAACGTGACTGAGATTTTTCACTTCTTGTCTAGGAGCAAATAAAATTTTCTTTCACTTAAATCGATAACCATTACCGCTGTTTGTTGATTTCATTGGTTGCTATTGTTAATTAGTTTCGCAATGATTCAACTTTGTTTTCATACATTTTTTAATTAATAACAACAAATTACTAAAGAAACATCATCCAGAAGAATTCTGAAACTGAATTGCAAAATAAAAACAAACAATAAATGTCAAACCAGTGCTAAGGGTTATTTAAAAAAAAAATCCCGTAACCAAATCCGAAAATTTCACTTTTTTTACAAACAACTTCTCGCTTAATTTTCAAAACTGTTAATTTGTACAAATTTTAGTCATGTCGAATTTCATAAAATAAAATAAAATTATTAGAAATTGGCAGATTTGAAAAGTAAATGAGTAGAGGTAGTATTTTGCTTTACATATAGTAGGCATGTTTTTTTGCAAGTCCATATGGATTTGTCGAAAAAAACGAAATCGGGACTTAGGAACTTTTTACTTACAGTACGTAAGTCCCGATAATTATCTGGACTTTGCTAAGTCCATATAGATTTAAGTTGTTGTTGTATTTACGTGTAAAACAATTAGTTCCGATATTGTTTTTTCGACAAATTCATATGGACTTGCAAAAACACAGTTTTTATAGGGAATTCTAATCATCTACAATTTTGGTTGAGATAGATTTTACTGATAAATTAAAAGTAAGGTTCGTTCCTTAACTCCAAATTTTTGTGCTTTTTTGTACAATTTTATTGTTTTTTTATGAACTTTGACAGAATTTTGGACTGAAATGCACAAAAATCAGAATTTTAAAATAAAGGAATGAACCTATGAATGAGTTATAATTAAAAAACTACGAACGTTTTCAAGAAAAATAATATATCTAAAAAGTTGCTCGGAAGTTGCCTAGTGGGCGAGTCGTATTTATTAGATTTTTGACTAGTTAGACAGTTTATAATTATTTCGAAATAGTCGGAAAATACTTTATTTGATTTATACAAAAAATTTTGCAATATTGCAGGCTTAGACAATAGATAGGTTCCGTTGTCTTAAGGTATGTAAAAAGTTAGAAAACTTCAGACATTAAAAATGTTTTTTATAACTTGGACGGCCTTCTTAAGTAAGACCGCGTTTATAATTACGATTGTACGAATTTTTCCTTGAAATAATGTTTTAAAAATATCTCCCTTCGCTACATCTCTTGAAATGGAGAAAATAAATTTCATTGAAAAATCTTTTATTTCGTAAATGACTCTTAAATCAAAGGTTTTATAAAATAAATCAAAAAAGGATTTTTTTCAGTGCTCCCCCAACACTACACCGATTGGTGACTTCCTATGACAATAGATGGCCTTACCTTCTATGAATGAAATTTCATTCTAAGGCGAAATATGCAACAGATGACGCTAAAAATAGTATTTATTATTGTCGGTAGGCCCGAATTTGTCGCTGATTTCGCTTTGAGAACTGGAACCATCATCTCCGCAGGTTTTGTATGGAATTGACAACCAACTAGCAGTCCATATATAATAAGTCAATGGTTTTTTTGTTATTATTTTTAGTCAGTCAATTTATATTTATGCTGCATTTACACGACTGACAAATTGGCATTTTTCTGTCACTATACTGCCAAAAGAATGAATTTTTCCATTGTTCTGTCATTTTTTTGACAGTTAAATGCCAGAATACTGCCAATTTGTCAGTCGTGTAAATGCAGCATTACTATGTATTCATTAAAGTTGTTAATTGGTTTAACTTTTTATCGCATTTTATCATTGCTTTTGACACACTGGATATTGTTTTACAATAAAACGCCAACATAACCATTTTTCAATGCATATAGGTAGGTAGGTAGGTAGAGATGGCGGCCCAGAGCAATCTCGCTCCGTGACTCATTTAGCGCTGGAGCGCGCCCGTTTTGATACCATACCTCATATTGACCTGTTGGTTGAAAGTGGTTTTATTGGAGGGGTTTGTACAAATACCCTCTTACGGGTAATTAGACCCTCATATTAAGCTTACGCGCTGTCTATGGAGTTCCATAATCATTGATTCATTCATGGAGTCCAACGGATGTGATGAAGGAATTAAAGTCGAAGCTAGACCTAGATCCATTTCGTCGTGTTGAGAAAAGCGATCAAATCTTTGATCTTTATCGCATGAGTTCGTGTAGGTCTTTAAGAAAAGCCTTTCCAAATGATTTCGCTCTCAATCTGGCCAGAGCAGGGCATTCCATTTACAGAGGAAGTGAACTACTGTATCCTTCTCCTGATAGTCCCCACAACTACGACAAAAAGTATTGTACGGAATGCCCAGCTTCGCCGCATGTTCTCCTACGGGTCAGTGACCAGAACATGTCGCAACAACCCTGGCTTTATCTCGCCTGGGCCTAAATATCAGGTCAGTTCTTCGAGATTTGTGGATATGACGCAGTTTGTTAAACTTTCATACTTCAATGCATATAGGTAATCAGTAAATTAAGTAGTTTTCATGAACCTACAGTGCAAACTTTAATTGTTTATAACTTTGTTAATAACCAAGTCCGTGCAAAAAAAAAATATTTTTTCTTTTTTGATCCTACGCTATTTTACAATTGAAAAAAAAATATTTTTTTTTCCTCGTATACCTATGACTAATGGAAACCTGATCCAAAATTAAACAGACCTAATAAGCTTTTGTGTTCACAGTACACAAATTTGAACTTTGCTTCCTAATTTTTTATAATAATTATTTAAGTTTTGTTGCTGCAAATGGGCCTTAATATATAGGTACATCTCAGAATGCTCAGATGGGCTAAGTATGCAACAAATTACTTTGTTTAGGCCATGACGAAAACGAAACAACAGGGTGGTTGGCTCAGTTTGCACCTAACATAAATAAATACCCACGAAACAAGGAAGCAAAAGCAGGTAGGTATTTACTTTTCAAACGCACATAATTCTGTATGTACAATATATACCTATGAATGTAACTACACTGACAAGGACGAGAGCACATGGTAAAAAGGGAATACCTAGCCTTTTTTTGCAATTTATTGATTTTCCCTCCTAGCCACGCATTGAGCGAAAAGGACAAATTGTTGAGACCTTTCAGAAAAAATATGCAAAAGGTGTTCTTTAATATAATTATGTAAATTTAATTTAAGGAAAATAAAAACAGTTAGTTAAAAAAAAAAACTCACCTGAAACAATAAGTGCCTCATTTGGCCCGGTTGTAAAAATGTTTCCCATTTTTGTTACTCCTCTTGTTGTTTATCCTTTTTTATGTTTGGGGAAAATCCTTTGAATTTATTGCGACCAATAAGAATACACAAAATATTGGACAAGAAAACTTCAAAACACAACTTTTTTGCTTCACCTAAAAACACACAAGGGGACAACCAAAAAATTAAAAAACACGAATTGATTCCATCCAACGCAAAAGAATATTTAGCATGACGGTATAATTCAAAAGAAAAATACGTAGGTATAAAAGTAGTCGATTTGATATTAATTTCTGAGAAAAAACAAATAAATTTATACTGTCGCCTGGAAGTAGGCTTTGCTTAGTACACTTGATTGAACAATTTCGGAATCGAGTTAGAAATTTGGATGCTCAATGGTGTGAAAAGATGAAGATCCCGCACTATTAAAACTATCATCTGTCACTGTTGATCAGAAACAAATGGATAAAGGGAGACAGATGCAATTCACAGAGACAATTACCAAAAAGAAAAAAAATTATACCAATAAGAATGTAAATTTCCTGGGGAATCCCTTGGAAAATACATACATATATGTAACACTTTTGTTAAGAAATAAAAAAAAAATCTATTTTGATAACGATACGAAACGAAAATTACACAGAAAACCGGTTGAGGATGATGCCGATGAGATATGAGGATGATGCCGATGAGATAGGTTAGTCTAGTCGCACTCGCGCCAATCCAATCGACCACTGACAGAAGCCGAAAGTAACAAAAAGTCCAATGAAATCGAAAGGTCACAGTCGGGACGGAACAGTTATTTGATTTTATAAAAAAAAAATTGGTATTTATTAGGCGGTGGCGGCGTAAAGGGTCGGTTTTTCTTTTTTTCTTTCTTTGGGGTGTGGGAACTTTGTTAAAGTTGGTCTCTTTCTATTTAGTTGTTTATGAACGGGCGGAACTTATTTTTCTTAACTATATACAGTTGATATTAGTTTTTTTTCTATTTTTTTTTAGTCTTTTAAACAAAACAACGGTACGTACCTTTCTGTTCAGACTACACTCACAGACTTTTCTGAATTTTATTCTATTCGGGTTGTCGTTGGGAGAGATGCGAGATGGTTCGGTTGGGTTTTTTTTGCCTTCTCATTCGTGCTATCAAATTAGGAGGGTTGTTCAGTTGTTGGATATAGTCGGTATGACGTCATACTGTTTAAATTGTTTTTTCTTGTTGTACTCTTGTGAAACTCTGCTAATTTATCATCTTTATAAAAAAAAACAACGTATACAGTTATTTCATTCACACCAATTGAAAATGTGTATGATGAGATGATGAATATTTTGCATAGTTCATGTATTTTATTTATTTATTGTTGTTGTTGTTGTTTTTGAGGGCATGCGCTTTTTAAAAGACTCCATTTTGAACACTATTGAACTAATGGTTGTTGGATGTGATTTTGGTTTGAGTATTTGATACATTTGGAACTGCTAGAAAAACTAGAGATGTGTTTATTTTGAAAATTATTAACTGCCTTAGGGCGATTTTCCCAAAAATGATTTTTGTAATATAAATTTTACAAAAATTAACAGCACCCTTTTCTGGCAAAGTTCACTGAAAGCTAATATGTAGTGAGTACATAGACACTGTACTCATTACAACTCAAGTCACAACAACCTCCCCAAGGTGAGGTAAACTTAATTTTGTGAGGTTTTCGTATTCTGGCAGCAAGCTCCTAATTTATTGTCACTCTCACAAAAACTACCGAAATTGTAGAACCGCACTAGGCGGAACTGCACTTCAGCGACACCGTGCGCACTTTCGCACGAAACTGAACGAAACTTCACGTCGCGACACAGTTGCTCAGATTACCAACTTTGTCGCATAGTAACGCGTCGTGAAGTGCAGTTGTCGCTTAGTGCGATATAGCTCATACAATTTCCCACAAATAAGTCGTGAAGTTCAGTTCCGCTGAAGTGCAGTTCCGCCGAGTGCGGTCCTAGCTTAATGTCAATCCAACTCCTCAGCCCAATTTTTTTAGCACAAATTTTGACTCGACTCCGCTCATCCTGAAGTGGAGTCGAGTCGGATGAAGCTCATTTCAATTCAATGCAGGGGCCAAATTACGGCATCAGTGACTGATCGAGTGACTGCCATCAGTGATCGAATGAACGAGTAAAACCTATGGGGATGATGACTCCATAACGTGAGCTGTAATGCCAAACTCACATAATTCAGTCACGTATTACTCGATAACTGATGCGGTAATTCGGCCCCAGGTTTACAAAGTGTCGGAGCGAGCTTCAAGCTAGCTTCAATACCTCATGTAAACGGGGTATTAGAGGGCCGCAGTTTCACAGGCACTTAAGTGGTCAATATGGAAGATTACAGCCCGATTCTCCCCTTTTGACGAGTCACAAGCTCTTATGACTATTCCTTGTGAGGATTGTTGTGACTCGATAACATTTTTGGAATTCTCCCCAATCATCACAAGAAATCTCACAACTAAACTCAACATACAGCAAAGGTGAATTTTGTAGTGCCATAATTGCAACAGCTGATTATTAAAAACATAAAAAAAGATTTTCAATTGGGCCATATAAATTTATTTAACACTTAAAAAAATCAAGGTTTCATCCGTTTTTTAGCAATAAAGTGAGTAAAAAAAATTGTTTATATATATGTTTGTAAAATGGAAGTAAAAAAGCTATTGAAAAATGTTTTTTTTCGAGAGCGAATGATTCATTTGTTTCCTGCGTTAGAAAAAAAAAGTCTATGCCATGTGAAAATCTTGTTTTTTTTTTATTTCGGATGAAAGATACCGAAGAAGATACGCCCAATAAAATCCACTTTAATTTTCTCTTTCCTAATATAAAAAAATCTAAAGTTGTTTAAAAAATAAATAGATTATGATATCAAAGTTTTAAAACACATGGAATTTGTGAGTTTGTGACCTGCTATGAAGGCGATCACAATTTCGATTGTTTTTGTGACTCATGAGTTGTGACTCTGGGGGAGAATTCGAAAAAGTCAAAATATTAATTTCACCTCTTCTTGTGACTTGTGTGGTATCATTGATGATGGGGAGAATCGGGCTGTTAGTTGTGAGCTTTCTTGTGATGATTGGGGGAGAATTCCAAAAATGTTATCGAGTCACAACAATCCTCACAAGGAAAAGTCACAAGAGCTTATGACTTGGAGAATCGGGCTGTAAAAATGGTAAAAATGGGTAGTTTCGGACTAGTACGCGAACACACCTATACTGACACATCTCTAATTATATCGATAACATTCCCGCTAGAAAATAACAAAAAAAAAAAAAACAAAGCACGCAGCCATTTAAATTCGGAACAATTCGACGCATTAATTTTTTTTTTTCAAAATGGCCGCAACTCAAAGCAAACTTCATTCGACATTTTAATTTTTCATTTCTAAACACAGTCGCAAACAAAATTACGTACGAATTCGGGTGCTCTGTTGCACCGTTTAACAAAGTTTTCACATTAAACTTCTTTTTTTTTTTGTTTAAATTTGCAACTAATTCGGCTTAAAAGAAAAAAACAACAAAGATTTGTTTATTTATTATTAAGGTAAGTTGTGTGTGATGTAATTAGATTGAAGAAAAAAACGTTACGCATAATACAAAAATGAAATATAAAAAAATATTGAATGGGGAAAACCTTTCGATGGAAAATGTCAAATGAAAAATTTTCACTCATGATTCAGTGGTGCAGTGATGTAAAGAAGCAAAAGAAATATATAACAAATACAAAATTAGGCTAATAGTTTTGTTTGAGACAAAAATGATGCATTGATCTCTCGTTTTGGAGAAGAACATTTTTGCTCCTACAAATAAAGAAAATTTATATGTCGGAAGAATCCCCTTTTTGGCTTCGGGATTTTTTATTTCGTCGTTTTTGCTGGTGCTGCTTTTGCTACTTGCTGCTGTGTTGTCAATAATTGTCGCGGGGGCTACTCTACTCTGCCAGTTGCCAGTTCCTTTGAACGGGGAGCGGCAGAGGTGTCGTTGGTCACGTAAGGCTTTATTTTTGTTTTATTCATACATTTCATCTATTTCTTATATTTGTTTTCTTTTTATATTCTTTCGAAATTTCATAATACCCGCGTGAAAACGTTTCTAAATTACCTATTCACAAAAATCTTCGACGAGCTTCTAACGGTGGTGGTAGCCGCTTCGTCGTGATAATGATCCAAGAAAAGCTATGTTTTTTTTGTACATATATATCTCGTTTTGTTGTGCATTGGAGTGTGAGTAGACTGATGAGATACTACTTGAGGTCTCCTTCGATTGAAAAGAAAGCAAAATCTATTAATTTCTGGAGTTTCAGTAGATTGAACATTTCGGACATAACCTAACTTTCTGTAGACCCAAGGTTGATTCGGTTGAATGTCATTCAACTGTGCAATATGAATCCTGCTTCCAAGTAGGTCAGGTTTGGGGAATACAAAATACCTATCAACTACCTATTCTCCTTTTTATTTTGTCAATATGCATTTTTTGCAGCAGTCGTACAAGTGTGAAATGGTGAAATCATGTCTTCATCTCTAGAAGGTGTCTACTCATGAAGTGAGTTTTTTTCTTTTATTTTTCTCATACATATTTGTTTTTTTTTTTTTTTTTTTGTACCAACTTAACTACCTGCCTATTCTCTGCTATTGAAAATGGATGGCACTTATTTATTTTTGTTCCATTGTATTTTATTTAACTTGTATTTTTCTTGCAGAAAAGATCAGTTTTATGCTACCTACCTGAACCTATAGTTTTATTTAAGTCGGCAAACAGTTCTATGGATGTTATGGGCACGGAAATCTTATAAACCTTACTATACCTATGTAATTGTTGAAATTAATTATACTTTCTTTTAGTTTTGTCTTATAACTTCTTGAGATACCAACAATGGTTATAAACGATTATCATGGTAAACTGGGTGCAATACAAAGATGTATTTCGATATAATATGTCCTTGGGCAACGAAAAATTGTATAACGGGGAAACAAAGAAACAAGTAAGATGTGTTTACACCAAAATCTCGAAATCGAAAGCCAATATTTCAAAAGCCAAATCCCAACTAGGTATAAACATAATAATATGAAGGATCCAGGAGAAACAAATTATTTTAAAATTTGTTATTTTTTGTTGAAAAAGTGAATAACCAGCTCGGCAAATGTTTACAACTGGTAAAACAATAACAAATCAATTTTTGTTTTGTGGAATTTGTAAACAAAAACCTATTTTATAATCACTTTTTGTTTGTCATTGTTTGCGTGTTAAAATTTGCTGAGCTCTTGTAGCTTTTTGTGAGGTTTCCCAGGCTTTAAATTACTTCTTAAAACTTTTCTGTCGTTTTCAATTTTTTTTTTTGGCCAGAGACAAGAGTGTTTCAGAATTTCCAGCTGAGAATTTTTTGCTTAACAACTTTTTTCTCAGCTTAACAGTAATTAGCGCGGAGAATGCGCTATATTTTTGTTTGTGTGATGGACAATAAATTCCAAAATCAGGTTTATTAAAATTATTTGGGATTTTAAATCCAAGTGCAAAGGTTCAAAACACCAAACTACATTGCTCCAGAGACAATATTCCAAACAAATTTATAAAGTCTCAAGGCTATCAACAAAATATAAAAAACCTATTATGGATACTCTTAAGACACATGTGTTTTATTTTATAATCAAGCAAATTTTGTTAGACAACAATTTTTTTCTTTAATTTATTTTAACTTTTTATTAGTAAGTAAACTTATTGTCTCTGGGATTGCGATTCTACGATAAAAGTTCAATAGCAAACATTTAATAATGAAAATCGAATAGCTCTAATCAGAGATTTTGTGGTAATTAAGTTGGCATTACTTATATTTCAACGTACTTTTATACTAGTGCTATTTAAAATAAGCAACAAAAACAACTGACCACATCATTTTGGCTCTTTTACTTTTTGGTTTTGCTCAATTTTTGGCTGAATTGTTGGGGCTCATCCACGGAGAGATTATTCAGGTTAGAATGATTATTAGTTTTTTGGACCTTCGGAGAGACTTACCGATAGGTCTTAGATGATTTTAGTACGCAAATATCGCCCGTTATTAAGCATTGATTTCTGCTGAGTGGGAGGGGGGGGGGGGGGTATATTTTTGGCACTCATTGGCTTTAATTTGACCAATTTCGAGAAATATTTGGTTATTCTTGTGTTGCATTAACGGCAGTCTTCTCTTCTTCTCCTTTATCGACGACAGTCATGATCTCGGATGGGATCACAGCTCTCCCCATCTACTGCTTCACATTATGGCTCCGCATGTGGGGTTCGCCGGGTTGACCTCAAGAAACGTCGGCAGGCCGGTTTTGAATTGTTCCATGTCTAAGGCCAATTGAATGCAGTTGTCATTGCATTTGTTTTCTCCATGAGTTTTTGGGCCTGCCTCTTCTTGGCGATTGTGTTGGAACGTCGTATGCTATCGCCTTTTGAACTGGGTTCTCAGAGTTTCTACTTTGTACATGACCGTACCAGTTTAGCCGGTCGTGGTGTATTTTATCCGAGACGGTATTTTTAACATGAAGGCTTCCTCGGATTTTCTTGCTTCTGATTCGATCTAGCTTTGTTACTCCTGCTGCGAAGCATCTTCATCTCTCATACGTTTTGTACATTGTCCAACATTGTGAACCGTATGTAAGTGCTGGGCGAACAACTGCAGTATAGAGCTTTCCTTTCAGTTTAGGGGTCATTTTTCGGTGGCAGAGTTTTCTCGCCACTTCATCCACCCTACACTTCTGCGATGATTGATGTCGTCATCACAGGAAGCCTCGTAGTTGATCATAGATCCAAGATTTTTGAACCTTTCGCACTTGGCAAGCATTGTTCCATTCAGGTAAATGTCCGAATTAACGGCAGTAGTTCCTATAAAAAAAAATATTATTTTCTTGTAGATTTAGATTAGATTAGATATTTATTTAATTTTCAGTAAGGAATATAAGTACATTTTGTATTTCTTTTAAATATTTTATGGGCCTGACATGAAGAATGCCATATGCCAGGTTGGCAACTTATTTTAAAACGATATGGAAATTAAGTTACATTTTCCTTATAGTTTTTAATTTTACATTTCCCCATAGTTAAATTTTGAAAGACATTTTTGTTTTTTTTTTTTATAAATACTAAAACGATTCAGAAATTATTCTATTTCTATAAATTAATGCTTCTTTGCAGAGTTCAAAAAGTATTCTAAAATTATTACCATTCAAAATATTGTAGGTTTCAACGACACTTAACTCATTTTTATGCCAGAAGGTCCTTGGAAGTTTTCGCAGAATGAAATGTACAACGTTTTCAAGTTCATTTAAATTGCACATAAAGCCAAATTGTGGCAGGTCACTGCTGTGGGGCATGAAGTTTAATGGAATCATTTCCACTCTAGCTTTAAATATAGTTCCTATCATTGATATACTGTATGAGGAGTTGAAATAATTTATATCTTCGAGGTTGTGGTTTAGATTACGATATACCAAGCGTTGACTCGAAGACTTTGCTTCTTGTTTTTCATCGAATTTTTGAAGCAGCTCGTATAAGTGCATTTTTAAGTTCTCTAACCCATTTTCGTTCAGCACTAATGGGGTCCCACAGTCGGATGCGATTCTTTCCCAATCATTAAACCAAAGAAGCTTATTTCTCAATGTATACAGAACGATGTTTTTTGTTAAGTCGTTCGTCGCTCATTTTCAACACTTTTAAAAGGTAATCGAAGTGAAGTTTCAAAGTGGACAAAAACAGCGGAGATAATCCAGTTTCCAAGTAAATAGAGTAATTGGGACAGGAAAAAGGAAGCTTAAACATGTTCTTAATGAAGAAACGAAGTAAGCGCTCTACGGTTTCATAACTTTTGAAGCCCCAGTATTGTGCACGATAAAACATAATAGCTCGTGCTGTGGATTCAAAAACTTTTAATTTGGCGTTCGCTGAAATGTAGGAACAGTTAAATACTTTTTTTTTGTATAGGCGACTCTGTACAATTTGAGCCATTATTTTTCAAAAATGATAACAATATCGGTGTTATTTTGGGAAAGCTGTTCACAGTACAGCAGGATCTTAGACGAGTTACAAATACAAAATCCAAAGTGGAATTACGGTCAATAAAAGCAGAAGTGTTAGAATCCTACTGCGGAGGGTTTCGTGACATTTATTAGAGTATCGAATGGAATTGTCCATTAAATGTAACTAAAATAATTTTTGGGTTCAAGTTATTTTTTATTTTGCTTTTTATTTGTAGCAAATTTTCTTTTATTTGTGTTTGTTTATATCTCAAATTATTCTGACAGCTGTTCAATTGTACCATAATGTGAAATATAATAACCAGGCTGCTGCGGATGGGTATTTTTTTTGGAAAATTCGTTCCGTACTATATATAAAATCCCAAAAAAACACGGCTATAATTTGAATTAAAGAGCAGCAATCTTTTTAAAAGGAATAGATACCTTTGGAATCAGGACCCGGCGATCTCAATTGGATTCATCACTTAACTAGTGAATACCTTGTTAATACGCAATTTTTGTTACGTTCAGTTCATCTTACATAGATTTATTGACGAATATATACGGTCTAGTCTTCTACTTGGCTGATTCCCTTCATTAATGCATATAGTATGTATAATATAGAAATTGTATTATAAAGAACTTTCATATTATAGAATCAAGACACTTATTTCACTTTTTAAACATTAAATATAAGGCCTCATAAGTGCATAACATTATATTGTTAGAGTTTATTTTTGTTTCTTCATAAAATAACGCAGTAACTCTTCCACCTCCTCATACTGGAAGACACCACTATCTGCGCTGCTTAACACATGATGTACCTCACAACCTCTTCAAAAAATTTGTATTTAGTACTTGTTGCTACATTCTTTTTGCTCAAGATACCTTTCCAGTTGCAGTTAATTGCCTTCTTTGACTCTTAATTTTACTTCAAGATGCTTTCTGTAAGATAATTTAGGTGTGATTGTAACTCCAAGATATTTGTACTCTCTAACTTTTTCGATTTCCAAATTTTTCCAAGTCCACCTTTCATCATGTGCGTATCTCCCAGTTCCATTTCGAAATATCATGATTCTTGACTTGCTGATTTTAACTTCGAGATTCCACAAGATGCAGTATTGATAAAGCTTGTTTATCATCATTTGCATCATGGTAGGAGCAAATAAAACAATGTCGTTAGAGTAGAGAAGAAGCTTGATACTGATCCCATTGGAATTCCTCCCGGCTCATCAGATCATCCAAAAATATTGAGAATAAAAGAGGGCTTAGCAGACATCCTTGTTTTACTCCTGAGTCCGTTCGCAAGTCGGAACCATTCCGAGATTTTGCTTCCATCCCAAACTGCATTGTTATTTTCTTCGTATATACTTTGTATTATTTTAATCATTTTTAATAATAAGCCAAGGTTGCTAAGTTTTAAGTTTATTTGTCATAATTCAGCATTAACGTCTGTATGTTTTTGACGTTGAGATGTTGATTCATGAAACGTTATAAGGGAATATCAACATAAAACGAAAACATGCCCACAACATTATGCTATCCATGGCTTTTCTTCCACAACAGAGAACTGTTGTTCTCCGAAAACAGGAAAATGTACGAACCATTTTGGATCCGTGCACGTAGTCAACTCAGTGAAAGCTGAAACAAAAACGGATCTTAATCGAATAAAATAATGAAGTTTCACTTCAAACAAAATTACTTCTCCAATCGAGTTCTGCATTACCCCTACAACAAACAAACAAAGTCTTTTTTTTTTCATTTAAAGAAACTTTTTTTGATCAATTATAATCAGAAAATTTAGAAAGACATTTTGTTGCACTAGAAAAGTCAGAGAATTTGCTTGAAGGGAAGCTTTTCGTCACTGACGTTAACCTAAAAAATATTTTTGATTTTCACTAATGGCTTATAGGATTCATTTTTGAATGCCGTTTTCTTAATTTTGGCGACATAATCGGTTTGGTTTGTTTGTTTAATTTAATTTAAGAACCAGTGCCATTAAGAATAATTTTACAATAATACATGAATTTATATCTTTGAAGTTTCTACATTTTGCTCAGTTTCAATTAAATGAATGTTTAGTCTTATATAATCCAAAATTTTTCGTTTGAATACAAAAATAGATTCTAAATTTTTAATGTTTTCTTGTTGTTCGCACTCGTTGAATTCTTAAGTCTTGATTATTTCTTAAGTTGTGTCCAGAAAGTACATTGGTAGATACATTTTCGCAAAGGTAACTTAGGCATAGCCCGTTTTTGATTTTATAAACAAATATCAAAGCGCACATAATAATTTTCCGAAGTACACCTATTTTCGGTGAAACTTTTTTGCATATGTAGTCTGTATAATCTTAAAAAGTTAATTTATTGTCTATTATAATACCAGATATTTCCACTGAAATTGGGCCCACGCGTTTCTGTTGGTGATACGCATCCAAATAGGTTTTGTCCTTCAAAATCAGTCTTGTAATCAAGTCACGAAATGCAGTTGCTTCCCTCTAACAGTACTGACGAATATTTAACAATCATTTCAATACACTCTCTAAAAAAAAAAACTATAATAGAGCAAAATCCAAGCATTTCAAAATCTTCCCTTTCTAGATAATAGAAAAAATATTAAAGTTTTGAATGAAGCAACAACCACTTGAGTGAGCTACAATCCAGTCATTATAGGCTGGAGCTATAGCTATTTCGCGGCTGCCAGGCCGATCATCAGACTCCTTCTAGGTCCAGTTTTTCAGTAGTAAGTTAAACCAGAGTTAGCTAACTCTTGAATTAAATTAGCCCAAAGTGAACTGAAGAAGCAGTTTTTCGGTGGAGATCGCATGAAAACAATCTCGGTGGTTAAGGCCCCAGTTCTAGCTATCATTGAAAACCATCATTGAAAACTTTAATGATTGGTTTTGAGCCATTTAGGAAGTGATATCCGAAAATATTTTGATACAAAAATAAGGCTGATGGCTTAAATTTTATTCGGGCCCAAACTTCGCCATAAAATGAAGTTTAATTTTTCAATGATCATTGGTAAGGTAGTTCATTCATTGAAATAATAAAAGTCATTTTATGTGGACGGTTGGACCAAAACTAAATTTTTTTTTTGGCAAAAATTAATAATTAAGTCACCGCTTTCATATTGGCATCAAAATATGCACTGATTTAGCTTTTTAAGTCCCTCAAAACCAATCATTAAAGTTTTCAATGATGGTTTTCAATGATAGCTATAACTGGGACCTAAACCTAATAAGCATCTGTTCAGTTAACCCTGAGTTAACTCACTAAATTTGATGGGATAACTCAGGTTTAACTTTAATCTCGCACTGAAAAACTGGACCTTAGTGGTGCTTAGTCTATTACGTTCAATTTTAATTTGAATAACTGAGAGTTGAAAATAGACCAAGCGTAGGTTTTATTGTTAGACCATTTCATTTGAATCAACTGCACTTCAATTTGAATATGCAGTAAAGGGAAGATAGGATATTTGCCTTTCACCCATACTATTATAGATTTTAATAAGCTATCTCCATTTCAAAGCTCTCACAGGGTTGCCGAAGTAAGCATTTAAAATTGCCGCAAATCTCACAAAAATATTGTTATCAAAAGCTTAAATCCTGAGAGTAATATAGCAAACCCCAAAGAAAATTCCATACGAATTTCCATCAACTAGGCAATTGTAACTCTGATTCAACACAATATCAATAAGGGTTGGTTGCAAATTGGCGATCAGTCTCCTTTACCTTTCACCCGGGTAGCAGATAGGACATGGTGGGATGTACGTGAGCTCAAAGAAGATTACACAAACAATTTGAATGTAAGTCAGTGATTCTGTTTCTTATTTCAGTGGCAATTTCTTAAGTTTAGAGCAGCAGGCACCAGTGTGTTTGAAAAAGCTCTGCCATAAGGACTCTACTGCATATTCAAATTGAACAGAGTATAGCATTTTTATTAGCTACACACAGGCTGGTTATTGTACATTCGGTTTCTTTCTTTTTTCTCCGTAATCGATTTATAAGCCAACAATTCGTTGGACATATTATGCATATGGAAGGAGATTGTTTGTTGTGAATTGATTTGATATTTTTGTTCACGATGCACGATGTCGATGTACTACTATTATTTTGACTGCAAGAATTGATAGCTTTAATGATTAACGAGTGTTTATTTAATATACTGATATACAAACAAAAAAAATTATTCAAATATGACGTAAAAAATTGTAATTGTGTCAAACTATAACGGTTATTGATTATAAGAACGGTTAACACAAAATCTACGTAATGGTTTAATGTTTAAAAGGTGTAGAAACCAATTCGAAGTACATACTAAAAACCTGTTGCACCACCACTACTCCTCCAAAATAATGTTAGCAGTGTAACGCCAAGTGCAAATTTCAAATGAGGAACAACTTAACAAAAGCGGACTTGTTCACACTAAGTTTTTCGGGCTCAAATTTTCAATTCCTGAAGAATTCAATCCAGACTGCTATCATATAAAGCAGACGTGCAAAATATCATATACATCAAACGTGCAAAAATACCAAACCTCAAATAATGTAAACTAATGAATAAAAAAAAAACCTGTTCTTATTTAGTTAAAACATAAAAGTTGTCCTTAGATAACATAACATAATCAAGCACAACCTTCGGATAAAATTTTACTCATAAACAAAACAATACACATTTTCGCATCACAACCATTTCAATTTAACATCTTACCGCGGCAAGCCTTGCAACTTAAAACCAAGTAGCTGATTTTCTCCCCCGTCGCTGGCCGGTGTGTATTTATTAACTATTATAAAAGAATAAATAAGTATAATTATATTATCAAAGAGCATTGTAACTAATTTACTTGACGCAATTCAACAACTTACCAATTGAAATGAATCAACTTTTGATATCGACTGGTTATCAAATAATGATAAAAAAAAACACTAAAGCGTGAGTGCGAAAGCTTTTCAGTTGCAAGTGATCTCATAATAACAAGAAGCGACTTTATTAAACAATTGCCACACAACCAAAAAGGTCTAGGTCATTTAAAACAATATACATACATTGCTTCCGTTTGGTGTGTTTATATTTTGTTTAGAAAAAAGGAGTGAGCTACTTTTTGCTCATAAAGCAATAATAAATTTATTAAAAACAGTGGAACTTGAATCGATTCAATGCAAAGATGTGTCTTCGAAGTGGTAAGAATTATTCTTGTCATGTAATATTCGTTGTTGTATCTAATATTATAATCTAATATAAATAAATAGAAAAGTGCCTAATTGTGTGTGTACCCAAAAATGTGTAAAGCAAAAAAAAAGCTTATTTATAATATGCATACATGCAGTTTGTCTCATCGGCTTTTAAGATTGATGGGATTTTCCTCTGTTTATATAATTTAAAGGCGGCGTTATTAGGCAATAAGTTAGTTATCTATTTTACTGTGTGATTTTTTAATTGCCTTTTATTTGATGTCTATCGCGAATTTTGCCATATACATTGTCGGTTGAATATTCAAGGTGTCTTTGAGGTCACAGTTACAAAAAAAATGTATAAATGTGTAAACGTCTTCTGATGCGTAAAAGATCAATGATCTACTGTCAATTTTGTATGTATGTCTAGATGATCAGAATTATTTTCATGTTTATGACGAACAGGATTAATAAGTAAATATTTAATGGCTTATATTGTGTGGAACTTTTTATGAAAGAAACTTATCTCGATTAATACCAGTGCAGATTTCTGTGAATTGGATTTATGTTATGTACGAAAATGATATAATGATTGTGTCTAGTATTTTAGGCAAGTTTCTGTTTTGTTATAGTCCCTTAGGTAGGTTTGTAAATTGTAAATCTTGTAGTGCAATTCAATTTTCTTTAAATCAATATTCTAAACGAATTTCAGAACAAATTAATTCTGTTTATATTGTAAAATGACAGCCCACTTTAGATGATCGTAATCTTTTTTGATGATTTCATTTACATTATAATGTACATTTATAGGTTTTTTTTTTTATGAAGCAAACATATGTTTTCAAATGTCGGTATTTCTACAAAATAACTACATGTGAAAGCAAAGTTTTAAGCAAAACAATACAAAAGTGTCAAGATGGAAAATTAAACTAAATTTAAACAATGTGAAGAAAAGCATGGATGTAATCTAAGTAAAAATTGTGAATAAGCCAGATTTACACTTTGGAACTCGTTCATAAATCGTTTATAAAACGTAACGTTTAATTTCTTTCTAACAAGTTTTAAAAGTTACTATGCATACAAATCTACATCGCTGTACGATTTGATCAGCATAATTAAATTTATAATCATCATAATAAAATTATAACAATTAAATGTTTATCTTGTATAGATTTTGTTGGCTACTATTCACTTCGCTTCTTGTGAAGCTGAATCGCAGTGGTTAAGTTCTTCAATGAAGTTATAACGTTTTGTTTTTCAGATAAGTTGACAATCGAATTGAAGTGCAAGCTCCGTGTCGCACGAGCCAACATTTAAGAAATATTGCAAAGTACATATTTGTTTTAATTAACAAAACGTTGTAAAAATAGCTTTTAATATATGTTTACATAAGTTCTCATGGAAAATAGCGGAAAAGTTGAAAATTTGAAATGAATTTTAATGATGAAAATATTCGTATTATCGAAATAAAACAAAAACAAGATTTCTTCTAGTTATGCGTTAAAAAAACATAAGTTCACTTCCTCTGTTAATGCCCTGCCCTAGCCCGTTGTAGGATGCAATTACTTGGAAAGGCCTTGTTTGACGAACTTTCCGAACTGAAGATCAAAGACTTGATCTCCTTTCTAAACGCGACGAAATGGCTCTGAGATGAATTTCGCCATTTAGCTGTCTGACTCAGGGATTTATCCCACCAGAGGGTATTCCCACAAACCCATTCCTCAGTTATGGGTTTGTGCGTGGGAGTTATGGTATCAAAACGGCGCTTTTTTTGCGCTAATTGGGTCAGCGAGCTAGTCTGCTCGTTGGCCGCCATTTCTACCTACCTACCTATGCGTTAAAATGTCTTTTCCCTGCAAATGTGGTGTAGTATTGAATTTAAAAGCATTAACCATAAACACTTTTCTAAATATAACGATTCTCTAGAAACTCTAGGCCTTTTTATTCAAACCAAGAGACAAACATTTTGCTGTATTCAAGTATTAGGGGCTCAAGGGTGTTTTCATAGCAAACGTTACCACGTTACAAAAATTGCGCGTCTTAACTTCGCTTCTTAGTTGACATTCTATTGTCTGAAGTCGACTGAAAACACAGCGTGTTGTGAAAAAAGTTTAATTTTGATTTATGACACAATAATACATTCTTATGAGCCAACATCTCTTCCGCATACATACATACATGCCATTCAATCGGGCAACGAAAAACCCATTAAGCACGGCTCTTTAGCGAATACCATTGACCTTAACACACTGATTATATACTATAGTTGATAATTATGGTTGATGTTTCAAAAATAAAAGATGAAATATCATAGTTTAGAGAGTTCTTTTTATTTAGGTACAATCAAAGTTTACAATTTGGTTTATCTGCCATACGAAATGGGTTGGCAAAAAAAAATCGATATACATACATTTGGAACGAATAATCGAAAAAAATTGTGATTGCATTAAATTTGCTGCAAAAAATTATATTTGCACTTCAAAAATGTATACAATTATCAAATTAAAGTTCTATGAAAACATTGCAATTTCAGCTGTGTTTGACAGACTAACCACTTCCACTCAAGGAGATGAGTTTGAAATATGTAGTTACTAATGTCGAATTCCTTTCGACAAAGAAATCGAATTTTTTTCTAAACCGGATTGGTTTGTTTCTGCCAATTGAAATAAAATCTTAATATCCATGAGCACCCCACTACAGAAGAAGTTAGAAAAAGTGGCTGCATTATAAAGATATGAAAAATTATATTTTTTAACAGATTACACTGCTATTATTTTTCTCGGCACTGTATAGGCGAATAACCCAAACATAAGATCATTTCTTCAAAAAATGTGCTATGCATATTTCCAATCCGTGAATTTTTTTTACAAAAACCTGAAGCGCAGTTTTCTTATAATTACTTCGGTCATTCAGGGTGCGAAGTTTAATCAAAATCGTTAGATCCGTTTTCGAGAAAATTCGAAAAAAAACAAAATTGTTGCATGGCAGCTTCTCATTCTAGACGAGCTTAAACAAAAATTTGAATTTTCCCTCTAAGGAACACATGAAAATGCTCTGTACCAAATTTGAAACAAATCAAATCACCTTTTTAGGCTCTAGCTAAAATTACACACCGACAACTACTTCATCAGGCGTATGCTAACAGATGAGCAAGATCTCAGAGTGAGAGCTAACAATCTTGAACTCACATGTGAGTCTGAGATTAAGTAGAGTTTTGGAATGGGATATAAGTTGAGCAACGAAGACGTACAGTTTAAAAACTAGGTTCATCTAACGGTATGGCGAAATTTTTCACCAAAAATTTTAACGCAACATCAAAAATATTGGCATTGTAAATAAAAATTTCTTAGATAGCGAACATCTTTTCATTTTCAATAATCTTTTAGGATTTATGGTTTCAATTTTGTGTTTATCGGGATTCTGTCCCTGATCTCAGACTTGATGCAAATATATTTCGGATTGCATAACTTTTTTGTATGTTTTTATTTAGTCAATAGCATTCATAATATAGTTACAAGGTGTCAAGGCTAATGATTCTTGGGTATATATTACAGTAAGTTATTGTTAGTAAGTCCTCGGTCTGTGTAGTTTTTGGAAAGTTCCCAGAAAACTGAGTAAACTCATCTTTTTACACTTGACCCAATGTTTCCCATACATTTTCAGTTTTTTTTTTTTTTCAAAATCGTACATTATAATATTGGACGCGACTAGAGACATGCCAATTTATAGAAGTTAATCGCCATTGAAAGTTTGAAATGCTCAACGCGCTTCACACGACTTGAAGCTGATTTTGTAAAAACAGTCTAAGCATAACTATGAAAAAATGAATTTTCAACCGATCACAATTTTGAGCGCAAATTGCCATTTAATTTCCAATGTAGAATCAGTCCACGTTTGCATAAAGATGACTTACATGTGTTCACGTTGGTATACTCTCGGCCAAGTTTTGTTAGTATTTTTTGTGTTCCGACTTGCAGTGTGCTTTAATTTGATTTCAAGAAATGCTCCATCTTATTTTCGTCTGGTTACATCAATATACATTTTAAATTTCCTCTGTTTTTAATAATTTTCCGCTCTTATTTGTCCAATAATCTTCTTGGCGTAAATCTTTGATTCAGCCACCCTCCGTTCATTTGCAACAATTGACATATTTGCAAAATTATGAGAGGAGAATTTTGTTACTATTTCCCTTGTATGTATAATTGAAGTGAAATGGATTCATTAAAAAAAAATTCTTGACATTGTGCCATTTCAACTCTTGCATTGATAATCTCTTTCAATGAAAGTAAAAAATGCAAAAAAGTCATCGGCGGCCACCCAAATAGAAAATAAAATGAAAATAAAAAAATAAATGAAAAAAAAAGCTTGAATGAAACATATCTTTTTTTCGAATGCACATTAGTCATGTATTCGCTCTGTTCTCGAGACGTTGGGTATTTATTTTTTTACTTTGTTTGTATGACGGCGTTGCAAGTGAAAGTCACAAGACTTCTTCGGCTTGAAATAATGCCCCAAAGATGAATATTGTTATATTCAATGAACGCAGACACTAATGATTATTTCGATCGTGAATGTTTCTTTTTTTTTGGTTAAGTGTCGTCGATGTGCTGTTAAATAAATGGAATATATTACAATTGGAGATAAGGAAGTGGCATTGTTTTTTTTTTTTTATCCATGGGAATCGTAAATAAAAACTTGCTTTGGATACACATAAATAAAATGATTTTTAAATGCTCACAATTTTTTTAAATCAACTATATTGTTTTTGTTTTACCAAAAAATGGTAAGTTTTGTTTGATTTCGTAGAAAGCTATACACACTTTCTTTATTCCTGCTTAGGAAGGTGATTGGAAAGGATTCAGTCTGGAGCAAAGATGTACTGTCTAATGTGATATTTTCATCAACAAGTACATACATACTTTTTAATCTTTAATAAATAACTAAACAAGTCTGATTGATTTTTTGAGTAATTTACTTGCAATACATTACATGTGTAGTTACTTTGTGACAAGTTATGCTTGCTATCGAACTCGAAATTTAAACCAATGACATTACGATATTGAGAAGGCTTAATTGTCTGTTCACACCGTTTGTCAGATTTTATCAGATGGTTGATGGTGTAACAATGACGTCACAATGACGTTTAAGACAATATTGTCAATTTGAAAATTGTGAGGTCAGAAGGTTGGCAGATGTTTGTTTACGAAAAATTGGTCGATCCTTTTGCAGACGTTGTGAGACAAATAAAAACTTTTTTGTTATTATTTTCACTTCAGAGAAATGTGAACAAAAATAAATCCAATCACAACAATGGATCCTACTAATTTAATTGCGAACGAAATGAAATACAGACAATGACAAATTGCCGAGTTTAACTTTTTGTTTGTTTTATATATCGGGGACTGCGATATTGGTTGATCGTTTTCCACGGAACAATTTTTCCCATTTATATTTTCATTCCCCATTCCAATAATCTAATAATTATTTGTGCGACCTTATGCATTTCTCAACAAATTGAAAATTATTAGTAGGTCCAAAGTTTTAGAAATCTCACAAATTTAACTGAAGCTGAGAATATCCTAATCCCCTGACAATAACAGGCATGTACAAGAAAATGAGATCTCAGCAATATCATTGGCCACGTTCAGGATTCACTAGGATAGCCTATCTTAGATACTCGAGTATCCATGTATATTTCCAAAACCGGATATGTTTCAATTTGTAGACAGCTGTTCTTGACAATTCTCGTAGGATAAATATCCTAGAATTTTTAGGACAGCTTGAAATTTCTTTTTTTGGCAACAGCTGTTTTATCATCAGATGTGTTTTTACAGGGGATTACAGCAACACAAAACTATCCAGATCGCTTTGGATATAAATCTGAATGCGGCCATTTACATGAACAGGATTACTCAGCATTCCTTTGCTGTCAAAATACTGAGGAAAAGAAATTGGATTCGCTGCTCACTTTATGACGAAATCGCTGAGATCTTATTTTCATGAACGCGCTAAATAAAAATTATGTGTATAGATTCAGACCCTTGTTAGATATACTTGACCCATTGACATTATATATAATAAGTCAATGACTTGACCATTTCATGGTCAGATGATCGTCTGACAATGACGATTCTGACTGTCAGACAAAATTGTAAGGCATATGGACACTTTTTTTTCTGATACATCTGCCAATAGTCTGTGTTAAGCTTTAAAAGTTTGTTTTTGAATTGGCACCAATCTCTCCAGCTGATTTGAGCTTAGTTTGATTTACAATTTTCCATGAATGGCATAAAAAGAATTCCGACTGAACTGTGGACCTTCAGCATTTAAATCGTGTAACAAATTCGTACGTTATTTTAAATAGCCTTTCGAGTAATGTGGGTGCTTCGCCAAATATTGGCAATTTATAATTTCCTTTTATTTACTTTTTCAAAGAAAACCATTCAACATTCACGGTATTTTGCTCACAAAGAAATTGAAAATTAGACTTTCAGATTTTTCTAAACGCTTTAATGCCATAGATACATACATATACATACAAGTATATGTCGCGAAATAAAATCTTTTCAATAAAGCTAGTAGTGTGGCGACTTCATTATTTTGTGTTGTACTTAATTTTAAAGCTCTCTACCTCTAAAAACATCAACATCAACAAATAATAAAAAAAACATTTTTGAAAAAGCAAATTCATTCTGATCTTGGTTACATAACATTGCTCTCGAACTTGTATTTTAATTTTATAATTTCTTTAATTTTAAAATTGATTTATTTAGCCCTAAATTAATAGTATTACATGGTACGTTCAAAAATTGCCTTTCCATGTCTGTACTTACATCCCTACATAGATATACATATGTATAATGAATTGTGAAGGTTTTACTTATTTTGTAAGAACAAAATTGAACTTAAAAAATCGTTTACATATATGTTACGACTTAACTTAGTAAAAAATATTTGTATATTATGGTATTTTCTTGCTTAAAATATTCAACCGTTATGCATAAATCCTTTCATAAAATGTTACCTGTCAAGATTATTCAGGTTGCTGATAAAAAATGGTATAATTACTTTTAATACTTTATTATTCAAGAATTATGACAGTTTGATTTGAAAGCCAAAGCCTAATACGATTAGCAATTATTATAAATCATTTTATAACAACAGACTGTACTGTTGGAAAAAAGTTCCTACCAATTTATTAAAATAACAAAAAACTTGATTTCAATAAAAGAAGTTTTATGTGATAGTAAAAACATTAACCCAAAACAAATCCCTTTTTATCATTTTGTTTTAAGTTTTTTCTACTAGACATTAGAATAAATAAAATTGTCGTACAAATTAATATTCTATAAGAAAGAACAAAATATGACAATTATTTTTTTTTATTAATTAGGTTAAAACCTTTAAACTTAAGTGAATCAAAAGTGATTTATTATTTTAAAAGAATTAGTTCTTCTTTAAAATACTCATCGAATAAAAAAAAATCAAATTTTTTGTTATTTTTATCTTCAAATAAATTAAATATGCAATATACAAAATCTTAAAAAGTTTGTTAACATCAAAATGAACCGTGTCATGTTTTTTTAATTGTTTACTGTGCGTGTTGATTTAGGTGGGTCAGCATTTCATTCATAAATTCAATTCTATATTTACAACTAATCCAGAAGTGATAAATATTTGTGTCTATTACGTCAGCTATTTGTGAACTATTTGTGTATGATGGAAAAGTAAATTTAACCCTGACACAATACTATCGTGCTTTTCTTGATATAATGTTCGTACATGTTTGAAAATCGTGCATTTTTGTTTTATTTTCGTGATAGGAATCGAAATAGGTACCTTATTATTGAACACATTTTGTGTGTTGTGGTCTTCGGGGTTATTGTCAAAGTGGATTAACATTGTTCGTTGAGATCTTAAGCGAGAATATTTGTGAAGCATTTTTTTGACAAGGAATACAAAATATTTGGTTAGGTGCATTATAAATGTTGATACCCAAAATATACTTAGGTTACAAGTCTTGGGCTTGCAGTTAACTTAAACAAAGAAAAACACTAATTGCTTTCAGTATATACG
This sequence comes from Leucozona laternaria, assembly GCA_932273885.2. NCBI lineage: Eukaryota > Metazoa > Arthropoda > Insecta > Diptera > Syrphidae > Leucozona > Leucozona laternaria. The sequence continues at coordinate 46,790,415 of OW026367.1, forward strand.
CATACTTATTATAATACAAATATGTATATATTTACAAGTTCTACGTACAAAATATGTGAATTTTAGTTTGAATTAGTCCTGAATTTGATTAAAAACTTTATTATTTAAAATAACATATATATACATACATATGTACCGTATTTACATGATTTCATTTTGAGTTAAGAAAAGGGTATTCAAGCAACATCATAAACTTTCCCTCGTGGTAAAATTGGAAGTGTCTTGTGCAATATACATTTCAGTTAAATTCGATTTTGTTGGATACCTACTTTCTTACTTTGTTTGTGGATTTTTTGTTTGTAATGAATTTATCAAATGTGATGCATGATACTGTTTACTTAACTCTTTTAATGCCCATTAAAAAATTATATTCGTACAATTAAAGTTATCAAATAATAATCATGTGCAGACGTATCTACATTTTTTGTTATGATTTTAAGAGTAAGTTTTGCTATTTTTTAATAGTTGTACCTACATAATTCTATTTTTCTTAATTTAATTTTTCTTAAAAAAAATGAAGTATATCCGGTAAAAAAAGTGAGATACAGCTTTTATTGTTAATAAAAACCATCCAAAAGATGTCAAACTTGATTCTTAGTCAAAAATCTATAAATGTAATTACGTCTTTGTTAATTAACACGTTATCTTAGTAAAATGTATATTATATTGAAATATTACAATGACGAGATATGTATACTAACATTTATTGTATAATTATTAAACCCTTAATTTCGAAAACTATATACAAATATTTCGAGTGGAGAAAAATTAAAAATTATTTGATACTCTGTGTCTAAAAAACCTAACTTAAAAATTTGATATTTTAATGTTTTCTAATTTCAAAAAGGCAAAAAGTTTTTCAAATTAAAATTGAACGTTATAGACTAAGCACCACTAAAAGGATTCTGATAATCGGCCTAGAATCCGTGAAGAAACTATAACTCTAGCCTATAATGACTTGGTGGTAGCTCACTCAATTGGTTGTTGTTTCATTCAAACATTCAATATTAATATGATGGTGCGTAAGCTTTGCAGAAAAACCAACTTTCGATTTTATTTAAACTAAGTTTCTGTACAGATCGAAAAATGTTTCAATTTCTCAAAAAAAAAAAAAAAACACATTTAGACATCTGGTTTTTAGTGTTCGTACTTGCCTAATAACGAAAAATTGAAAAAAAAAAAAATATTTTAATTTTTTTTTAAATCTTGAGTTTGAAATTTAATTTATTAAAAACTTTAATCCATTAATTACTTGATTTAAGAAGAAAAAAACTAAGGTTTCATACCTTGGCTGTCAAAAAGTCTATAGCATGACAGTGGTAGTTTAGCCGTTTTTTTTTTTCTATTTTAAGTAAATTTTTCTTTTAAAAATTTCGCCTCCCATCTAAACGGGGGAAAGGAAATAGACCCCTTTCATAGTATTTTATTTCTTGATTCGATCTAAACCTATATGCTCTAGCCTTTTGTAGCATCTTAAGCCTTGTCTGCTGCTGATGCGAAACGAAATTATTCGGTGGTCTCGACAGCGAAATGCTTACGGAAAACGGAAACCACAGCGAATAAATGACAATTGAAAGTATCGACAATTGCAAAAAAACAACAAATACAAACACATGGTTTGGGCTTTAGGCAATTAATTCAGTGCGCAGACTTCTCCAAACAATCTGCTACAATTATCAATTTCGCTCATCGAACAGCTTACTGCAAAACGAAATTTTTCGTTTATGATTTCGTTGTGCCGTTTTTGTACGGGATTTTTCGTTTCGCATCAGCAACGTACTAGGCTTAATGCAAAACATCCTGTAATAAATTAGTATGTTAGAGGCACTTTCATATCCACTGTAAGATTTTTTTTTTTTGCATAAATCCATAATTCACGAATTCAGACGGCCGGTGTTCTTTATTTTGATTCCAAAACATTTTTAACAATTTAAAGAACGAGTTTTATGCTTCCTAACCATTTTCTATAATTTGTATATTTTATATTATCAAATTTTTAAAATTCTAAGCAACTTGAACCACAGAAGCAAGTTCTCGCGATCAAGTCGTAAAATTAAATTCGTTTTCTTTATTATCGTTAAGTTAAGTTTGATCAAAATCTCGAGTTCAATTTTCTTAAGAAGGCATAAATTGTTTAAGCAACTTTAATAACCTTAGTTTTGACTTTGCATACGAATTGCAATACGAATGAGCAATTTTATTTAATTGTCACTTTATTATTTAACTATAATTTCTTCAGCGCGATGCTTATAACGGGTGATTTTTAAGCTGGTTTGGTTTTGGCAACACTGGTTTTGACAGCTGACGTGTGTTTAGTACCTTGTGTCACTGTCAAACAGCTTCAGTTTGGCTTGCAATTTAACCATGGATCGTCTTACAAATGAACAACGCTTGCAAATTATTGAATTTTACTATCAAAATTCGTGCTCGGTTCGAAATGTTCATCGCGCGCTGCTTGTGTTCAGCGATGAGGCTCATTTTCGGTTGAATGGGTACGTAAATAAGCAAAATTGCCGCATTTGGAGTCAAGATCAGCCAGAAGCATTGCAACAGCTACCAATGCATCCCGAAAAAGCCACTGTTTGGTGCGGTTTATGGGCCGGCGGCATTATTGGGCCTATTTCTTCAAAGATGATGCGAATCGCAGCGTTACTGTCAATGGTGAACGCTACCGAGCGATGATAACAAACTTTTTTTTGCCCGAAATGGAAGTTCTTGACTTGCATGATATGTGGTTTCAACAAGAAAGTGCCACATGCCACACAGCACGCGAAACAATGGCGCAATTGCGAGGCGAGTTTGGTGAACAGTTAATTTCACGTTTCGGGCCGGTCAATTGGCCGCCTAGATCGTGCGATTTGACACCATTAGATTATTTTTTGTGGGGGTATGTCAAGGCTAATGTCTATAGGGACAAGCCCGCTTCGATTGACGCACTGGAAGCCAACATCTATGCATTCATTCGTGAGATACCGGCCGATATGTGTGAAAGAGTATGCCAAAATTGGACTCAGCGGATGGGCTACCTGAGACGCAGCCGCGGTCAACATTTGCATGAAATTATCTTTAAACATTAAATTGCAAGGTTCAAACTATCGATTCAAATAAATATTTCATTCATTTTTTCGAATTTTTTGTGTTTTTTTTTTAAAAAAAGTTCTAAACCTCTTCAAAAATCACCCGTTACTTAAAAATTGTATGAAATGTGTGTAGTTGGCACTTTGTTTTTCAGAGCTTTCAAATGTCAAATCAACTATGTATGTACATCCAGTGATGGTACATGTTAAGGAAAATTCCTTTTAGGTTTAATTTGTGTTTGTAATCAAAAAATCATTGTCATAAAATTTCTCTGTCTCTAAGTAAAACTGTTTATCTGATAGTCATAACTTGCTTCCACACTTCCATCCAAACAAATAAAAAATCAGTTTCAACATAACATCAAACCATCAAAAGAGATAGAATGAGTGATGGTCTTAAAACAAATTCGGTGAGATGGAGTAAATAAATAAAATAAAATAATTACCTGAATTCCATTGGTGTAGGGAAAAATTTAGGATTTTTTTTTTTTAAATCGTAGGTATTTTATTTATTTTCATATCCCATCACAGTTCATATCTCAACAATTTATTCGAAGTGAAATTTCTTTCGGACGAAACTCACAATAGCTTTTAAAATTCCGGGCTAACAAAAACTTTTAGGCAACTGCTAGTTGCTCCCGATTCAATTACATTGGCTTATATGGGAGAACGCCCACTAGACAACTTTTTTTTTTGTAATGTAAAACAATATTATTAAAATATTATTGTAATTATAAAAATATCTTGATACATTCATACATACATATTTATATCAACCCTCAACCCTTACAATTCTAAGCCACTTGATTTAAAGGAGCAAGTACGTGTGAACTTGTTCTGCATCTTTTTTTTTGAATTAAACAAAAATTCTATGCTTTCACATTTTCAAAACAATTTTTTTAAAACTTATATTTATTACAAAATTGTATTTTCAAAAGTCGACCTTTGTTATTGTTTTATGGTTTAATATAAATAAACCCCAAATCGCAAATTCGTCGATTCAGCCCTATCATCGTATCTGGTCGTAAAAACTCCAATGGGAATATGTCTGATCTGTATAAAACGTATCATGCTAAACGTTCCCATTGATAAATCGTACATCACTCCACGAAAATATAAATCTGGGTTGCAATTTCAAAACCACACACGCTATACAACGCGTTTATTTGTTATTTGTCTAATTTTCTCGGGTCTCTGACAGCCAAACAATTGCGTCTATATTTTATTTACCATACAGATGTAAGAACAACGTAAACGTTACGATCGTTTGTTTCTCCGAAAGGTTACGATGAAAGTGTTGATCGCCTAATTCTTTTCTTTTTATAAATAACTTGAAAATTTCTGCTATATGTGTATGGCTTTATCTGAAAACAAATGTAAAAACACAAGTTTTCCATATTTAACAAAAAAAAAAAAAAAATAACAGTCTAACGGCGGATTAATTGGATTTGGTCAACCCTGGGAAATAGATTAAAAGCATAATCATCTAAATCTTGTTTTCTTACTATCAAAAAATTCACCTTTATATTGTTTTATTTTTTCCATTCCCACCTATTTCTTATTGTAATTGCAGCATATACTTGATATCACTATTGATTAGAAAAGAATTTGGATCTCTCGGTCCCAAAAACATAAAACCAGTTTTCTATATTTTATCAATTCTGTTCAAGTCTGTTTTTTCTTTGAACTAAAATATCAAAAAGACACACCCTATTTAAAAACGTATCTGTCATTTTCCCATTTTGCTTTGCTCTGACTGTACTTCATTTCTGAACGCTGCACAATGAACTTACCAAGTACACAAAACGTGAATCATGTGACAGGGGGAATTAAACTGACAGCCAGAGCCACAGCAGCTCTCAGTAATCGTGACACATCCATGAAGAGCAAAGTGGAAGCAAGTTGATTATATTTTTAGGAAAATGAAATTCAATTATTTCATTTATATTTTTTGGTGATTAAGTAACATACTATTTAAAGTTTGATATAAAAAAAAAAACGTGTTGGTAAATAAATAAAAAAACAATAAAAAATATAATCAAAGACAAAATTAATAGGGTAGTTTGTTGTTGGTTGTGTTATGTTTTATTTGTAATGTAAGTAATGCAATGTGAATGAAAGGTTTGGATTTTCATATTCCATTTGGGCTGGGTGATTAAAGTTAGAATGGTGCAGTTTCTTCTCAGTTCGAAGCACAGTATACATAATATTACACAGCCAAGTAGTGTCTCTAAAGGGATGGTCTTTGCTCTGCAATTACGCCAAGTTAGTCTTCTATAGCGAATCCGAATATTTTTTATTTGTTGTTTATATGTGTGTGAGGTGCCGTGAAGCAAACATCGATTTTTTTGCGGGCAGTGCAAACCATCTGACTGAAAAATTGAGCTTTTTTCTTGGTGTCTGTATATTTTTCGATTCGAAACTGAGAACACTTAGCTACCTATCATATATCTCTGTGCTCTTTGAAGAAAAGTGACTCTGACTAGTACTGAGGGTTTTTGTTTATTTTATTTTTCTTGATCGGTGTCGGTCTTATACGTTATATGCGTTGTGCTTTTCGCAAATTTCGAAACGTTAATATAATTCTTGACTTATATGTTGTTTATGATTCCAGTAAAGTGGCACTCTGTGCGTTTTATCCATTCGAAATGAACTTTTTTGTATTCCATGTCACGTTATTACCGGTCGGCATCCGTCTAGCGCAGTCAAGTGTCCATATCTGTAGTAGGCAACCAGCCCCAAGGAGCAAAGTTTAATTACAGCTTGGTCTGTTTAATTGTAATTTAAAACAAATTGTTTGTCAATGTAAGTAGAATAGTGTATTGCACAAAAGCAAAACAGTTTCTTCTTCCCATATTTTTCTGTGATACCTACCTACTTATGAAATTTGCAAAAAAAAAAAAAAAAAGTGTGAAGAACAGTCTCCTCTCCACAGTGCGCGTGTTGAAAAAGACTATGAAAAACCAGACAGTAAAATGAAATGTGTGTTTATGAGACAGAACTATTCAAAAATATTCAATTATTTTAAGTTTCTATTAGATAGATAATTCACTGGTTCTATTTGAAGTTTTAAGGAAATTATAATTTTGGTTCCTATTTAATTTACATCTTTCGTCGTAATCTCGGCGCTTGTTGGGAAGCTTGCTTATTTTCTCATTTTTTCAAAGCTTCCTAGTGCAAAGCTTTCTAACGCCTGGCAGACGTCTACGTCATTGATAGAAACAAGACAGAGAATTGAATAAAATTCTTAGATAAACAGTGTCCACTTGCATTATCTTATCGATCATCTATCTAATAAGTGTGTAAAGATTATTTTGTAACTTTTAATGCTAAATATTATTAACATGCATTGGCCTTGGCCTTAAACCAACCAAAAACACCCCCTCCACTCGAAACCAACCTTTCTGTCGTAGCTTTGTTGTTTTGTAATGTTTTGAACGGGGTTGGTAAGTAGATAGGTGGTATACCTTTGTGTACTCCTTGCAACTAAATCACCACATTTTCATCTGGATACTAGGTATTTGCATTTTGATTATACAACATCATATTATTATATGTACCTATGTGATGTGTGGTTGTTCGTGTAAAAAATTTCGAATAAAAATATTCATTCAACGTCGTCCTAATGATTTTATACTTTTTTGTCACTGGACCAAGTTTTGTTTATCAGAATTTTGCAACAGTTTATTTGTGTCGGCTTGTTTCGTCATCATTATCAAGTTTATATAAAACTCATTTTAGATCGAATGGAATTGCGTTGTTCTTGTTCTCCTTACAAACCATTGGATTACGACACTTATTTGATGAGGATAAATTTCAAAAGTTGCGAAATTCGAATATTTTAAGGACACACCAGTATTCAGAAATTAAACTCGGATATGTACATATATTAATCAAGACATTCAACTGAATTGGAAAAATATACATTTCATTGTATGCTTTTTTTTATTTGATTTGTATGTCAAAGCTCATAATATCTACCAAACTTAAAATGAAGTAATAGGTACCTACATATGTTCCTAGCAAGCAGGAGGATAAAATGTATTTGCATTAAAAAAATCCTTTATGACTTAAATCGGTTGCATTTTTGTGTTTCTAAATAAATTGCGGTGTGTATGTAGGCCGGTGTTAGTATACTTCATTAGTAAGGAAATGAGGTAGATAAATATAAATACTCCTTTGATTGAATACCTATGTACATCATGAATTCAAATATGCATTGAATTTATTACTCACTATATTGGCTGGCCATTACTGTTAACTTAGCTGAAAGGCAATGAGAAATTAACTTAAATTTTTAGTCATAGATAAATTCGAGATTAGTATACTAACCTTTTGGCTTGCTGTGAATTTAATTTCGAGACCGGATATTTTCTTGTACTTTCTCGTGACAAGTTGTGATGCAAAACTGAAATATTACACATATTATCCTATTTAATAGCTGATCCGCATAAATTCATCCGTTTTACAGTAGTTATGGGTTTCTGGTACTTGCACTTAAATGGTTATGATTTTAAAAATTCGAATCAGTCTTCTTTAGGACAATCATTCATGTGTCAGAGTTTATAAACCATCTGAAAGGACCCTAAACTTCATAAAATACATAACAGCCGTATTTTTTCAAAAAGTGAATAGTCAGCTCAGTAATTTTCTTATCATTTTCTAACCGTGTGGCTTTATTTTGTTATATTTAATGCGACAGCTTCATTGCATTAGGGAAAATTTATCTTAATGCATAGCCAAGTTATTTATTAAAATGTAAGTACATATCCATAACTTACAGCAACTGTGACTGTCGTTTGATATTTAGCATGGGGAAAAACATTATTTTGAGATACAGCCAACAAAATCGCAATTTTTTTAATAGCTTACTTTTAGATATAGGGCAATTCCAAATAAGCCAGATTTGCACAATTCCTGACTTGTGCTTCGGATCATTGTCTTGGTAGAACCGGAAATTCCGACGAATACCCAACTTTTCGGTACTTGAATCAAATTGTTTTTTAGTATATTGAGGTACATATTTTTAAACTCCAAATTTCCCACGCCGGCTGCAGACATACAGGCCCTTAACATAACGCTTCCTCCACCATGTTTCACAGTTGCTTTAAGGTTCTCTGTTTTAAGCTCTGTATTTGGCTTCCGCCAGACGTAGGACATCCCGTCAGACCCGAAAAGTATTGAATTTCGATTCGCCCGCAAAAATTACACTGTCCCAGAAGTTGGAGTCCTTGAGAACATGCTCCTTGGAAAAAGGCAAGTCGGGTTCTTTGTTTTTTTTTTTTTTGCAACTCCGCCATTAAAATCATGCTCGCGAGGCACACGGCGTATGGTCTCATGTCTTCCCTCAGTAGCAAGTTTCGGGGCCGATAACGTTGGATTCATTTAAATTTTTCGAACAATATAATGTTCATCAGATTGGTTGAAAATTTTGTTCGTTGCGTTTCTTCCCTTGTTTTCAACACAATTTTCATGAACAAACCGCTCCACAATATGCTGCACTGTAGAAGCACTCAAGCCAACACATTTTCCGATTTGCCGAATAGACTGTCCACTTTTGCAGTGTTGAATAACTAGTTCGCGAAATTCAATTGCTGTGCGGCGACCCATTTTAAAAAAAAAAGACAAAATCACACTCGATGAAAAATTTATAGGAAGCAAACCTATAAAGTGAAAGCAAAAACATAAATTACAATCAATTGCGTAAAAATTAGGAGCGTAAGTGCACTATGTTAGCTGTATCAAATAAGCTGTGAGGTAATTTTTTTTGGTAATAAATGAATATTCCCTATAAGTAGGGTGAATAGGTAAACTTGTGAATCATAAAATTTCAAGACATGCTCTTTAAAGATAGGCCTACAAGTCTTCATTTCAATTCCGGATGTATACCTTTTACCTTTAATGATACACTATTTTTAATTTGGAAAAAAACACGTATCAAATAAGCTGTGAGCCACTGTATAAGTATTTCCCATAACTAAGGATTAAAGAAGTTCATTCTACAAAGACGACTTTGTTGCAAATTTCTCTTCCTTATTCTTTAAATGGAAGGTTGAATTTTGGATATTCGACTTTAAACTAAAACGAACAACATTCGACTTTGATCTCGACATTGAGGCATTTTAGTGACTCTTGTTTCGATCATTCAACCGTTTTGCATCAATATTTGTATTATCGATCATACGTCCTTGTAATTCTTCTGAAGGTTAGTAGGTATCTCATAAAACGATAGTCTGAAAACTTCATACAAATTTCTTTCTACATCCGGGTTTCAGGGAACTCTCTCAATAAATTAAAATGAGTTCATTAGAATTTTTCAATTTTTGTACTAGAGTACATTCATTTAGGCAGATCAGTCTTCTTATTGATGAAAATAAATTGACCTCATTAAATTAAAACACACCGATCTTCTTCCATTACATCAATATCTTTATTGTTATCAAACAACAAAGGTGTTCAATGACTCCAGAGCACAGTGCGATTGCAGTTATCCTGTTTAACGTCGATTTATATTTTATATTTTCCACCGTTTTAAAATTAATTTTTTTGTTGTACAAATTTTATCACGCTTTTCTTGCGCTTACATAATCTTCAGCCAGTTACGTTGATTGAAGATTTGCTCGTTTTTATTTTGGCTTGATTTGCTTTTTATTCGTGTTCAAAATATAATTTTGAACCACTGTTGCACATATTTTCAGCACATGCAGCAGTTAATATTAATGAAAATCCAAACTGAATAAAAGAAAATTTCGATCTGATCTTAAATTTCTAAATTTCAAGTTGTAAATTTTTGTTTGTCTGTATTTGTTATTTACTTGAGTTTGCTCTTTTCATCACTGGATAACTGAATCGTTGATGGCTTCTCGGAACTTTTGTTCTTTAAAAAAAAAAAAAAAAAAACTGGAGCATTGTATTTTTGTTGTTGATCAATTTGGTTGACGGCGGTGATTTGTTGTTAATTTAAGACTGCCAGGTTGCCTTATGGACATTGAGGTGTGGTTTATAATTAATATGTTTATATCATCTATCTGTCTCTATTTTCCCTTAGTAGAAAAACGCTCCATCAGTACAATATGTCACTTTATTAATAAGGCTTGATTGGATTAGAATCTTGCCTTAACGGCTATATAAATCTTTCCTTTCATGTTCCGAGGAGTCTGATCTCCACACACACACACACAGTAATGCACTTTCTTCCTTTTATTTAATTATTTTATATTAAATAAATAAATTCTCATTTTACACTTAAACTAAAAATTAATTAAAAAAAATTAACTTAACATTTTCTCGAATACAAATAATAACATTGATCCCACAATGAGAATTATTTGCACTCGAAAAATTAGATTAAACTGATATTAATAACAAAAAAAAAAAAAAAAATTTCGACCGAAATCTCGCTAAGTGGAATACTTTTCTTTCTTCTCTAATCGTTGTGCAGAGATGCTTCATGGCGCTTCAACAAGTAGTAGGGCAAGGCCCCCTTTAAGTCCCTTGGCACTGGCTACTCTTGATAAACATTTACCAAATTTGTCGTCCAACAAACGTCTCCAAAACAAATACAAAGAAATAAAATTCATAACCGAAAAATCGGCGTCGTCGTCTTTCATAGACGTGGGATGCATAACTGACATATGCAACAGTGACAACCTCCCTGAAGTCGAAATATTTTCCCTGTTGGAAGAAAAAATTCCTAAATATAAAGTACGAACCGATGTGCTAACTGATTTTGCAGGATATTCAAACGAAGACTGGTTTGTACCCGCACCCGCACTTAAAATCCCCGTTGAGGGATTGGGCCTTACAAAGGATCAAACTCGAGAAACATTAAATTACTTTCTTCTATGTGGAAAACGAGTTAGCCAAATGACCCGATCGTACGATGATATCGAAGCCGTAACACGTCTGCTCGAAGAGAAAGAAAAAGATTTGGAGCTGACCGTTCAAATAGGCAAAGAGCTCCTTACACAAAACAATCTCTTAGAAAGTCGAGTTGCAGAGCTGGAAAACGAGTTAAAACAAACATCCGAACACCGAGCACAGTTACTACACGAGCTGCAAAAGAAAAACGAACTGATTGCAATTCTAACAGATGATGAAACTGGGAATGACCCTGCAGCAAACGGTTCGCAGGCGTATGTCTCGCTTGATATGCTTCAGGATAAGATTGCCACGCTGCAGGAACAAAATACTTCGTTAAAACTCGAAGTGAGTCAACTTGCCGACGAAACAGATGAAGTAGAGGCCCGCGAGCGCAAATTAATGGAAGACATAACTATGGAACTAAATACGACGCACAGCCAGTTCGAGTCAATCAGCCTGGAGGTGGAGAAATATCGAGAAGAAAATCGCCTGCAACGTGAACAAATAGCGAATATGACTGCCAGATTGGCAGAAGCTGAAATTCACATGCACCGCCTAGCTCACGACAACAGCGAGCAAGGGTCGTTGCTTGAAATAACCAAAGAAAACCAAAATCTTTTGGCACTGGAGCTATTGGAATTCAAAAAACGCTACCAGGAAGTGATAACGCTACTTGAAGAAGCGCAACAACAGCTGCGAAAACATCAGAAAAAGCTCCATTCACATGGCCGAAGCTCATTTTTGGCTGGACTACCTGGAATGGGTGGCCCGCATCCGGACTCACTGCAGTCCGAACTTATGGACTCGTCTCTATACTCGGAGAACAGTATCGATTCAGGCATTGTGCGTGATCATCGTAGTGGTAGCCTTATTCCTAAAAGTGGAGGCGGTATTGGTGCGATGATGTCACCATACGAAAAAGTTTTCGAAACAGTGCGCTGCGCCTCAAAGAGCGGAAACTATACAGACCCAGCCAGCGGTATGTCACAACTGGGAGGTGGTGCCATGTCAGTCAGTTCAACGTCAGGGCCACGAATTTCCGCAATGCCATTTATAGGATCTTCAATGAACTATACGAATCCAGCTGGCGGATACTCTGGCTACCATTCAAACTTCGACAGTGCAGCATCCATGACTGGAAGTATGTCATCCGACCAGTCCGGCGACGAGGGATACCCAACTTTACCGCCTGGCGTGCCAGGAGCCCCAGGTGCCAAAGACCTTGAAGCTGCACTTAAGCGACTTACTCCTGCCGAGGTACTGGCGCGTCGCGCAATGCTATCGCATGCTCCACCTGGAACATACAATTATGACGAAAATCCATCGACTCGTATGCCATTGGGCATTCGGACACCAGACAGCATTATGTCAACTGGGTCTTCATCGAATTTGTCATTCTCCAATCGGCAATGGCGTCTTCCGGATAAGTTGCAAATCGTCAAACCTATCGAAGGGTCCCAGACGCTGCATCATTGGTCAAGACTCGCAACTCCAAATTTCAGTGGCTTGTTAGAAGAACGACCTGGAGTGACAATACGCGGGGGTCGTAATCTAGAAGAACTCGGGGTAATTTATTCACTATCAGACGTTGAAGAAGATATCGACGATTTGCCGGGCAAGCAATTTGAAACCCCCGGTGGCAGCATTTACACTTACACAAACAGCATGGTCATGCATCCAGACGATGGAGTACTTAACGATTTATCCTTCTTGTCCCAGTCTCAAATATCATCACGAATGGCTTCAGCTTCCACTTCCAGACAGCCAAGTTGCCCACCTACACCAGAACGCGGCAGGTCACGAAGAAATTCATGTTCAACATTCTCACTAAATATGAGCCTGGCTTCAGTACTAAACGAACGTGGAATACGAGCCGTCACCCCCAGTGCACTAAGTACACCAGCTGGTCCAAACTTTTCGCCAACAGTGACACCCTACAACAGTCCGGTGGGATCACCGGAAAGATCTATTTCCCCCGAAGAGCGACGTTTTGGGCTCTTTTCCAGTGGTGCCGATATGATAAAGCGGCAATTCAAGGGTGATTTGCTTCGTGCCAGCCAATCTCAACAACAGCAGCAGAGAATTATGCTTACAAGATTAGAAAAACGAGCATTGCGTTCACTCAAATTGATGGAAAAACTCGAGAGCATAGGTCTAGAAAATATTATAGCAACTCAGCCAAGTGAAATTCATCATCTCGGACGAGGTATTGCGAGTAGAAGCTCAGGCAGTCCAATGGCCCAACTAACAAGTCTCAGGCATTTTCCATCCTCAAGTGCTGGTAGTAGTACTGCAGAAAGTTTATGCAGTGATTCAAGTTTTGATGATACAAGTATGGCAGATATGCACAAAAGGGGAGCCTTCAATCCTATTAGAAATAAGTCGAGCAATATTGGTGCAGCAACAATCGAAACGAACAAAACCAAAATTACAAAAGATATAAGTCCAGCAATCAAGACATCTACAGCAGGATCAGCTAAAGTTGACCACACATCACCACCCACAGACAGTCGAATCAAGCAGATGCAACGTCAGAAGTCCCGACGAAACATCAAAAACGGAACAGCCCAACAACGTTCCGACTTAGGAACCATCGCTGGCAATGGATCACGAGCTGTTCGCCCAGATCTCGGCATCGTCGAACAACAGCAGAAAGCCGAACAGAAAAAGGCTACTCCTGAGAACCAGACAGCTGCACAGTCGTTTGTTGGTTCCATAAGCTCATTGCTGTTTGGTCGCAAGGGTGGCTGGCTATAGTTAATTTGCACTTACTTATATTTAATTTTAAGTTCGATCATATCGTGTACATATAACACACTTTATATATTTTTTATGTTCTAAAATTTCCGTATAAAACTGACAACAAAAAAAAATCACACAAAAAAATGCATAGACACCACGTACATATTATATTTTGCATCTCTGGCAATATCTGTTCTGCTTCTGTGAGTGACTCACAGAGATCTCTAACTTAAATTAAGATAATTCAGTCCGTGACCTAAAGTGCCTAAATTTAGTCCTATAAGTAATATTTCTGTTTACACACACCGTGACCGATTACAGCCAAGCAATAATGTCTTTCTTTTTCTTTGAATGGTGCTTAGTTTTGTGTTCCTTATTTTTTATTTTTTTTTTTTCTGTTTCTATTTCTATTCTACACCGACCAACGATACTATGCCAAGTATTATTAGAAAGAAGAAAAGCTTTAAATTCATTCATATTGCAGCGATGACCTCAAAATCTATGGTGCATTGTCCGTCCGTACCTAACCTAAGGATGGACGACAAATAAAAAAAAGTAAAATTAAATTTAATATGTTTGATGGCGTTTTTAGGTATATATCGTATATGTATGTATTATGTGTATAAATCGCGGACTAAATTATCTTTAAAAAAAATATTAAACTGGGCCATTAGTTGCTCTTCTTATAGCTCGCAGCGAAATTTTTTTTATAAATAATATGTTTTTATTATTCTTAAGCCAATTATTACAGATATTGCCAGAGTGCATATAAAAAAACCGGTGCCATTTTTCTTTATTTCTAAATGCCTACATATATTTTTATGATTGTTTACTTATAAAAACAAATATCAAAAGAAAAAAGAGAATTTTTGTTTATTTTTTGACAATGTGACCTTAAGAGAAAAATCAAAACTTGTTTATTTTATTTAGTTTCGTTTGATATATATTTTTTTTGTTGCTTGTGAAACAAAAGAAAGTATTTATACAAATTAACACTTTAATTAGCGAATGAATTTTTAGAATCTATTTTTTTTTTAAATCTTGTAACATTAAAAACATTTTCTCCCACACCCAAATATTAGTGCTGCTACTGAGAATACTATGTTTTATTTTTCATCGCGAGTCTAGTCTTACAATTAGTTTTAGTACGATATGAAAGTTATATATTTTTTTGTATTTATTTCTTAACTATTAACCACTGAGGTGTTTAAACTTAACTTTTTAACTTCTCCCTACATTTTGATCATCGAATGACACATTCAATCATCATCAATCATTTTTGTTTTTAAGAGTATATAAATATAATGTTATACGATCATCTGAGAGTGGTGGTGTGGTGCTTAAGAAACGAAGCGAGGCATGTGATATTTGAATTGTATTCTAAAAGCGCACTAAAACAAAGTCAATAAAATAAAATTAAAAAGTTGTTTGTTGTATTATACAAATTAAGAAGTAAGAAGTTTTTAAGTGTGTTGCAACTTGCAATTAGCAAAAAAGTAATTTTTATATTTTTGTTGGCTTGGCAAATATCAGTATTTTTATTTTTTTTTTTTTGTTTGTTTGATTGATTGTAATAAATTCATCGAATCAATAACTTGCATATATAAATATTCTTTTAACGATTGATTGGATTTTAGTTTTTTTCTTGCTTTTGAAACTCACAATCGTGTGGCTATTCTACAAACTGCAGTACAATTTGGAAGACACGTACTCTAACAATTTATAAATTGTATTCTATTTGTTCTCTTGTCTTGTCTTTTCAAGCAAATCAAGCATCTTTTTACCTGTTGACATTTTATATGCTGCTAGTAAAGAAGAGTCAAATCATTTTGCCAATTTAAAATGAAAACGAAACTCAAATAATCGTTGACTCAGTAGAAATCTTTAAATCATTCTTACTATTTGTTTTTCTTCTGACTTTAAGCTGATTTGATTCTTTTAAACATTCTTACAAACGTTATAAATATTCACGAAGAGAGGTAAAAGCCTTGTAATCTTGATAAACTGTGAAAGTTTACTATATTTGGTTAAAGAACTATAAACATTTTTATGGTAAATAATTTATGGTAGCTAAGTTACTTTAAACGACGAATCAAAAGTGTAAAACAAAATTAAAATATAACGCAGTAGAAATATCAGTATAACTGGTACTATTTTATACGGAACGACAATTGAAAATATTTAAATGACTAACTTTAATTTAGAGGAAACCATTGAACGACATGAATATAATTTGCATTATTTGTTCAAATTATTAGAGATACACACCATGGCACTTGATTGTGTCGCATCTTCGACAAAAATTTCAACGTCAATTGATTTAAGTCTCTTCTTTAAGCACTTCAAGGCATCTTTTAAAATATAAGTTATAATGCTAATAATAATTTTACATATGTAGGAATATTCGAAAAAGTAACGGCCAAACATTTTCAGAAAGTTTAATATGGTGACCTGCAAAAAGCTTCAAACCCTTTAACAAAATGTGTAAATTTACAACAAAGAGTTTTAAAATGTTTCTATGCTTCAGAAAAGACACTTTTATTTAATTTAATTTTTTTTTTTTAAACTGCTCCGCTTATATTGTTGTATACTAATTATTTTCATATTGGCGTATTATCCGTTAGTTTGGGTCTATTTTTAAAACAATAGTAGTCGTGTTTTTTTCAAAAGTGTATAGCCAGAGCAACAAATTGTAAACAAAATGGTACTACATATCTTTCATTTTTGAGACCAAACATCAAGGTTTCTTAAAAAGTAGAACACCTTTCTGTCGTATACAGTATTTGTCTTTAGAAATGGAACGTGAGCAGTGTTACCGACCTTTAAAAATTATTATGAAATCGACCTTTTTCAATTTAGGTGTTGTTATACAAAAAAAAACTTTAGATTACATACATTTAATGCGGTCTAGAATGTTATCCCTGAAAATACTCAAAACAGTTGAACGGTTATATTATGAAACATCTTTCATTAGTAATTTATACACATACATAAGTACAAAAACAGGGTGTGTTGCATAAAATGCATCAAAACGCTAAAGCGTTTAGGCTTGTTCAAGACAAGTATATAGTGGCAAATTACTGAGACCCAAAAGGCGAATAAGTTAAATCTTCAAATATAACGAAATGGTGCTAAAAAAGGCAAAGTAACGGTTAGATATCGTGAAAAAGAGGATTCTAACTATTAAAATATTTTTAATAACTTAGAGATCCACTTGACGATGTTCCTATTTTGAGTAAATTAAGTTAGTATAACAGATCTCAGAATAAAAATATTTATTGATGGTAAAGTTCCATGTGCAAGGTGGCCCAAAAACGCTCACCAGATGTTGCGTGCATCAAAAACCTTGAGGTGTATGGCGTTCCATAGGTTATCGATTTGTTATTAATCTTTTCACTTCACAAATACCAAAACAAAACTAATAGCTGCAGCGAAAGTTAGCATCATCCTTCCGATAAGGTGATACATTTTGGTCCATTCTGTAGTTGTGGAATTGACAAAAGACACGTCAATTTAAAATATAGTTCTATTTATACTTATACAGGTACTATTTATGCGTGCTCCGCCGCCAGTGGACATATTTCAGGTAGTCAAAGTTCTTTTTCGAGCCCACCAAAGCGCTTTTTAATGACAGAAAACTGTTATAAACTGGCATGTCTGTAGTCACGTTCCTAAAAAAATTAAGTTTCTTACAGTTCTTGAAGCTTTTATTGGCGATTTCGAAGTAATATTGTCTTCGCTTGAACTGACGTGAATTTTTATATGTCAAGATACATAATGGCGTTTTATTTACCCACATTTACCATATGACTAAAAATATATTTTTGTAAACAAATAAACAAAAGCTTTATTTTTATATCAAAAGATAAAATGAAGGAATATGACTTAAACAAAAGATAAGTTTAATAAAAATTACCTAACCACTACATAGTATAGTACATGCATACATATGTTCACAATATTTACTTTAAAAACCGACTATCAGTATAACTGTTCAAGTGGGCTTAGAGATAAAAATATATTTTGTTCAAAATGATTGTAAGAAATAAATTAATAATTAAATAATGCAATAAGGTAAATTTAGTTAAAGAGAAGCCAAGCAATACACAATCTTACATTAAATAACATATTACTTACTACGTTTATATGGAGAATTTAACTCCCCGAGTTGAATAAGGATTTAGATCTTTGTGAACCTGGATCGAATTGAATTCGGATTACTCGATCCAATCCAACTCGACGAGCTGGATCGAATCGAAAACATAAATGTATACCTAGATCGAAGAGTTAGATTGGAGATTTCAGCTGATTGTTGGTGTGTGTGTGCTATTGTGTATTTATTTTATTGCACACAATAAAAACAAGACTGTCACTTCGATTTTATTTGAATTCTATCTTTCAATCTGGCATCGTTATATATCGGGTTTTTCAATAAGAGCGCTACAAAAGTTTTTTTTAAATAAAACAATAACGGTTTTGGATATCAATAAAATTATTCCTCTGAAAGTACGTTCGATGCCATTATGTATGGAACTCGATTTCTTTTGCATGGCCACCACGGGCACGCTTGCAGAAGTCCAGACGCTGAACCCCATTTTCGACGGTTTTCAATCATAAATCGGCCGATACTGCTGCAATGTCACGTTCGATATTCGAACGAAGTTCATCAATCGTCGCTGGCTTGTCTCACAGGAAATAGTCTAACGGCGTCAAATCGCACTGTAGACGCTCAATTGTTGATCTGCTAGGACGATTATGACGACCATAAATTGGACGTAGCGCTCTTAACGTTGAGGCCACTGACTCCGAATTGCGGTAATAAATTTTAATAATTTCGACTCGTTGTTGGCTCGTATATCTTTCCATCATGAAATGGCAAACCTTACTTAAGAAAGAAATGTCAAAAGAGAGGCAAGAAATATGGCGTCGTTTGCTGTCCCTGTTGCTCTACTTTTGTAGCGTCCCTGTTGAGAAACCCTACCTGGATCGAACCATCGATTCTGATTGAATCCGGTCATATAAACGTAGTAACTGAGTTAAAAAAGTTTTTTTTTTAAAAGAGATCTTGAAAAATAGAGACAACACCCAAAGTTATCAAATTCGCGTTTAAATTTAAAGAAACAAATGAAGCATAAGCATTTCAGAGAAGATTAATAGAGTTTTCGTTTGGTCGGCCAGAAGCATTCTGAATGCTTTTGATAGCGTTCGTTTAGCACTAGATGACAGTTGTTGTCTTTTAATTTTGATTGAATTGAAATTCTGAATTTGTGATTAAATTTTACATACTTTATGTATGTTTTGGAGCATAACTATGTATATCATCCACATGTATAATCTCAAATAGGATCAAAATATTCCAAATAAGTGTTTGCCATATGTTTAAAAATAATGAAAAATGAAAACAACTTTAATTTTGAGGTCTGGAAGTTTCATAAATACAAACTTCAGAATCAAATAATGTAAAGCATTCTAGATCGAAGAGTAGCTATATAAATAATAAGAAATTCAGGGCCCGTATTACGAAACGAAAGGCAAAAAATAAACGAGTAATGACATAGACCGATTATGATTTACGAGAATGGATGCTTGAAAATATTTTTTTTGGAATGCAATGCCGTTGAGCAATACGCTGGATTTTCTTTTTGCTTCTTGGCTTAAAGTTTGCCCAGCAAAATGGAATTTAAAAAAAAAATGTATCACGCTCAATGAAAATGAAATATTTTGTATTTCTGAAAATTGGCATATTGTGTTTTTGAATAAAAAAGTAAGTAAATCACTTTTAAAAATTCATAAACTTGGATTATCACGACTTCCTTCATCGATCATTAAAAATCTTATAACTATTTTTGTGGCATTGTGTTTTGCATGGTTGAAATATTTGTAATTATTTCAAATAGGTGTTATTGAAATGCTTTTTCTTGATAAATATTTTTCCTTGAATACACATTTCTACTCCCTCACTTATTCATTTTTTTTTTGTTGTTAGAATTTACGAATATCAATATTTGCTGCATTTAGACTAAATTGCCTGTCGACTTGAAAGTTTATTTTCTAAAAACAATCAGCTGTTGCTCCTTTTTTTAAGTTTGTGTATTATTGTTTACCTTTCCTTTTTTATTAAAAAAAAACTCATTTTTCTTATTCACTGCCTTGCATTATGCATATCCTTAGCTAACATTCCATTTATTAATTTTAGAAGCTGCCAACACTTATCTTTGTATGTTGAAAAAAAAATGTTCAAAACTATTGCGTGTTCTTATTATTTTGAAACAATGCTCTTATGGCTATCAATTTGAATTTTATTGAATGTAACATTCATCGCTTGAGGCTAGTTTAAAGAACAGCGAAGTGAAATTAAAAATCATGTGAAATTTCATAATATTTCCTGACAAAAGCACTGTCGGCGTTCGAGTACCTATCCGCTAGGCTATCTACCTATTCAAAAATTTTCAGACAACTTTGATTTGATGTCGCGTCAGCTGTTTTTTTTAACAATGGATTACAACAACAGAATCCTATGCGGATAGCTTTGGATAGTACCCTAAATGAAAAATCATCATTAGGTTTCAGGTATGTGTATAGGATTTGAGCTAGACGTCAATTTATTGACATTCGGTATTAAATTTAGCCAGTTCAGATTTCCGAGGTCTCTGAGCTCTCAAAAATCTGAGGGCAATTCCTCAGAATAAGTTATCCATTTTGTTGTCTAAAAGCTGAGACTAGAATTTTGTTGATTCTCTTGCTCAGTTAAAAAAAAAAAGAGAAAGTTTAATACAAATCCCGAAAATTGATTAATGGTTTCTATCGCGAACTAAAATTGTATGTTAACTAAGGAGAGAGGATGAAGGAGGAGATGCACGTTGGTTTAAAATTGTTGCAACATTGAGTTGGGTAGCGTACCGTGTAGTGCAACTAAAGAAAGAATTCCTGTATTTATCGGTACGTCCGAATCTAGTTACAAAGTTTTTGTACATATGTACACACATATATCGTGATGAACACAATATATCACTCGGTGGTAGAATCGGTTGAGCTTATATTTAGTAGTTAGCTGTCGCTTTTTGATCGTTTTTAATGTGAAGGCAAAGAAGCTTACCGGTATGACAAAAGGACAAAAGTCATCTATAACCATAATACACTTATGAACGGAAGCATGTCTATTTTTATTCCAACAGCAACAGTGACCGTCACCGCTCTTTATTTGCGAAAGCAAGTACGAAAATAGCCCGTGGGGTAATGGTTTGTGCGAAGGGCTGGGAACGAAAGCAGTTCGCAGTTTTGGTCGCATTAAACATTTCGACTGGTAATCTGGAAGAGCAATTTAAAACGAACGAGCTTCTGCAACGATCCTGAAAACAAATCCAGAAGCAAATTTCTCTTCTTTTCAGAAAATGAACTGTCATTCTGACACCAATTGAAATGGCCTCTTCCACCATGAATTTCTTGAATTCACTTTGTTCATCCTTGGATTAAGATTTTAACTAATTTCAATGAGCGAAATCCTTAAGGTAAAAAAAACATTTCGTATAAAAAACCAATTTATAGTCAATCACATACTTGAACCCTGGTTGTTGAACCTTAATTAATCCGCCGAAATCGCTGCTCTCATAATTGCATGCGGTTTCTTTGTTTACATGCATTTGCTTTATTTATGCTTTTTTTATTTTTTCATATCATCATATTAACTTCATCAAAAAAAAATTATTTGCGCATGTGTCTGACTCTGCATTTATGAAGATTTTCTATGATTTGCTTCATCTCTCTCCAAAGAATTGCCTTAATGCTTCTTTGTTCCGTATAACACTTTTCTTTTTTTTTTATCAGCAAAGTTTATAACAAAGATTTTTTCCCAAATATTTTACTATACATCGAACCGAAACATACGTTCCTACATATTTATCTAAATATTTTTTGAAAATGTTTTATGTCGAATTCATCTCAACAAATGAATCGATTTTGTTCCGATTTATTTCTAAACAAAATCGATTCTTTTCTGTCAAAACAAATCTTGCATTTTTAGCAAGATTTCACACCGATTTGCATGTACACTATAAATATTTCACATTTCTAATACATCAAATTGAAAGTCAGTGAATTTTGGGAAGAAAAATTGTTTTTATTTTTTTGTTGCAACGAATTTTACGTAATTAAACAAAATATTCATCAATATTTTCAGTCAATATAGTTAGCTGTGCAAATAAATTAATTGCAGCTGTCAAGTAACACACACACAATCACAAAAAAAAATTCTTATCTTTTACGAATTCCTTTTAATTGACAAACAAATCGATTCGGTTTCGAAAAAAATCGATTTCTTGTTGGAAGGAATTCGACATAAGACATACAAAATATATCATCGTTTGCACTATATCTGACTCTGTTTCAAGAAAGGATATCGAAATGCATGTGAGTTTTGATATTTGCACATTTGCGCTGCAATTTTCATATTGCATTTATGACACCCTGTTATTTGCAATTTGCATTTATGAAAGCTCGCTATCATGACACCCAACACTTAAATTAGTGTCATATGAAATCAATCACAAAAAATTGAAAGCCAATTTGATTACCACCTTAAATGTAGCAACAGTTACGATTTTGATTGTCAACTTCATTACCATAGCCGATAGGAAGAAATCGCACCCTTTGCGAATCAGATTGAATATCTTTGTCGCTACTTAAGATGGTACTTCTGTTTGTTTACAACAATTTTTTACTATGCCTTCGCTAACGCTGGTTATTTACATTTCTCTTGAAACACAAAAAAATATTTGATTGCTTTTTCGCTCTCCTTATGGTAAAACAGCACCACACCACTTTTATAATTTTTTTTTTTTTTGTCATAAGAACATCCCTTTCCTTTAAGAAACCTAAAATATAAGTATTCTTATGAATAACGAAATAGACAATTTTGAAAAAAAAAAACAAACAAAAAGGCGCACTATAAACGAAATATGATAGATCACAGATGTCAAACACGATTGTCAAAAAAAAAAGTTTTAATTTATTGTTATATCAATTAAAAAAAAAATATTACAAAATAAAAAAAAAAAAAAACAATTACATAAATGCTTTGCTATTATATAGGTAAACAAAAACTGTTATATTAAATATGTAGTTTAGATGCTAAACAAAACCCAAGATAAAATTGAAAGATATCCTATTTTAGTGCTATAAAGCAATGATGAAGGTATAAAAAGAATAATAATAAAAAAAAAAAAGGAAAATGAGAATGAGAATACATTTATTTTTTCATAAATCATCCGTTTGCGAGGAGTTGTTAAATGTCCAAATCAGGCTAGAGTGATATTTTTTGTTTAGAGAAAATCGCATTTTTGTTTTCAATTTCAATCGTGTTCACACCATCAAGTGAAACGTTATTATTAACTATATGAAATCATCCCATATTCTCTTATACAAACAACACTTATTATAAATTATTATTAATTTAAGCATTTGTTTTACTTATGTATATGTAGAAATAAGAGCTTCATAATAAAAGAAGATAAATAATTTATACTTGGATTGATTTCTGCATTTTGGCCTAGATTGGTTATTTTTATCAACCCTCTCATTTCGGTTAGATAATACATATTGATTAGTTTTTAGACAAAAAAAAAGAAAATAAACGTTGATCAATCAGTGATTAAAAATGATTTGTATAAAATACAGTTCTAAGTTCATTTATGTTATTGAATATGCATGTAAATAATCCGAGAAGAATTGATTGTATGCAATAAACACAAATATTGAAGTTCTTGAAATTAAAAAAAAAAAAAAAAAACAAAAAAAATAATAAAACAAATGAAAGTTTTTTTCCTGCTTATGTTCTTAGTTTTCTATTCACATCGTTGTGTAGGCATATCTTCCTTCTTTCTGTGTTAGGAAACAATAAGTAGATTGTTACGGTAAATAAATCAGCCTCAAGGTTTTTCTACACTTAGAATAAATTCAGTATTTATTTCGAAACTTTAGATAAAAACTGAGTTTATAAGTGAAAATTATTTTGGCCCTTATTGCGAGTGTCGTTCAATGTTCGATTCGATAAAAAGTCGATCCTACCAAAACGTTGTGGGCGTTAAAATTGTATCAAAAGCGATCTGGACAGCTTTATGTGGTTGTAACCACTTGTGAAAACACAACTGATGGCATCTGATGCAACAAAAACTTCAGATATCTTAAATCTTCGTTGTTTGATTTTCGACAAAATTCGTTTATCGATAAACAAACGACACTCGCAATAAGGGCCTTTGTTATTTTTTCCATAACGAACAGAAGTTATATTTTATGGTGCAGTTTTCAACCGTCTGCATTACTTTCGTTCAGAAATATTTGATCATCTGCCATGGAAATAAGCTTTAAAGTTATGTACATAATTTTCACTCCTTGTGAAGATAAATCATCCATCAAAAGGAGTATCGCAAAACTAAATTTTCTTTTCAACAAATTTAAGGTCACTTTCGAAGTCAGAGTACCAAAACCTTTCCGAAGAGTATAGTCTCTGGTTTCGGTAGAAATAGGTTGGCTTAATCTGGAAGCCTGTCTTGTTATTAATATTATTATATTGTATTATTAAAAGACCCAACTTTTCTGCCAAAAAGTCGGATACTAACATGCATTTTTGATTCGCTTTCAATAACTTTCATTGGAGAAAACTAATTCTTAACTTTGATTGATAAAACTCATGTTAAAATTAACCAGTTTCAATTTTGGAGGAGTCACCAATCTTCTTCTCTAACAATCCATTCGCGTACTAATATAATTTAGTCGATCTTAGCTTACCTACATCAGTTTCATTGTATTTTGCTTTCACAATTTTTTAAATGCGTAGATTTATTTACAAAAAGGAAATACATACATGTAAATAAGCAGAAAATACATACAAATTCCTAACCCGGACGCCACAAGGGCAAGTACTGGCAAGTAAGTTGCAATACATACACATTTAATCCTAAGCAACTTGCTCGTCAATTGGCTTGCCTTTTTCGAAGCCAGTTCATTTTTTAACTATAGTCAACAATCATCGTTCCTTTTATTCAAATTATGGAGTAATTAGATTTTGTGTAAAAAAAATAAGTTAAAATAAATTTAGTTTGGAATTTGATTTCGTTTTTAAAATGTTAAAATTCACTTTCATACGAAACTTCACATTGGGCGCATTCACTAATGTAGTTTCTACGTAGTCCAAATTCAACTAGGTTTGTGAATGCAAAATTGCACTACAAAGCTAGTCAATCCTAAACGGTCATATTAATGACAGATGTCGAGATGTTAAATAAGAAACATTTGTGTTTTGAGAACTTTTAATAAACTTTTTTTACAGTTTAAACTAAACAAAACGTATAAAATGTATATTTTCATATTGCACCATTAATTTCATTTTGAAAATATCTTCTACCAAAAATTAAACTTGTATTTTCATCAAACAGCTGATCGTGAAATGTCAAAATTATTATCCACTAACTTTGTAGCTGAAAATTTTACACTAGGTCGGAGGGGAAATTTCAACTAAGTTCTTAGTTGTTTTTAGCCAATCAGAGTGAGTTGACTACGTAGAAACTACATTAGTGAATGCGGCCATTGCTTGACAGAATATTTGACGTTTCACCAAAAAGCTCTAAAATTGGCCTTTTAAAAAAATAAAATTTCAATATTTTTTCGGATTTGTAGAGGTTTTTTAATTCATGGACATTGTAGACATCCTTCAATGGAATTTGAAAGTTTTGTGCTTGACAGACGGATAGCCAACAAAGTATATCCTGTTCCCTTCTTTTCTTCTTTCGTTGTCCATAATTTCAATTATTAAAGTTTGTTAACCATTTTTGAATTTTTCTTTAATATTCATTCCAAATGTATTTTGATTTTTTTCAATCCATTTTGTTTGAAAGATCAACCAAAGTTGTTTACTATAGTAGAGAAAAAGAACGACCCACTTGCAAGCAACTTGCTTGGCAAGTGGAGTGACAGATACGAATTTGGCAGGCTATCTATGAACCCAACTTGGTTGCCATTACTTGCCCGTGTGGCCTCAGGGTAACTAAAGAAAGGGCTCTGTACATTGCACGAGTAAACTCCATAGACGGTGAAACCAAGCTGAGACAAAACTACTCAAACTTCGTTATTCTTCGGCAAATATGCCATTGTCACTTTCAATTGGATTCTTTAAATCAGCGAAAAATTGTTTTTTTTTTTTTTATTTATTCCATAATAATAGCGGCATCATTCTTTTTTAACTAACAAGTTCGACTAAACTTGCCCATAGCGCAATGTTCCAGTGTTTACAGAGCCCTTAACACAAACAATTGACAAATGTTTTTTTTTATTTTGTATACAAAAAGCAGGCGACAATGACAATATTTACACCATTTATCCAAGATATGGGTGAATTCTCTGCCAACTGTGACTTGACTTTTTAAATCATTTTTTTTTTTTTTTCAAAAATCTAAACTCTTTAAATCGAATTATTCGCTTTATTTAATTAGTCATTTTTTAAAAATCAGTAAAATCATCTTGCTACACCTGTTAAGTGCCTTGCACATGAACGGCGACCTGCGAACACGAATAAATCTTTTAAATCAATTTCTAGAGCAAATGCAGTTATTTTTTTGTTTTACTTTTCGACAAACTAAATAATAAATCCAACTAATCACTGCGTAAAATTAGTTTAAACTGGAAAATTTTGTATTTTAATGCTTTCTACGCGACCAAAAACTTATCTTCTGCGAACTGTCTAAAAAAAAATAGCAATCCGCAGCATCTGGACGCAATCCACAAACTGGCGAATAGAAAATTCGTCCGAGTTTAACCTCAAACACTCATTTTTCTTCTTTATGTTTTATGAGAATTCGCAGTTATCAAAGACTACTCAAACTCAATGGAATGAAATATCAAAATTCGCAGTTCGCAGGTCGTGTCTCATGTGTACTAAAGTACTAAATCTCTAGGACTGGAGCGATTTTTTTACGAAGATGAAAAAGGGGGACTCGCAATTCTGGTCTCAGGTTCCACAGTTTTCTTTATATGAACACAAATTTATAGGTTCCGCAAATGGTTACTAAAAGTAACTCCCAAAGATCATTTTTTTGTATTTTTGAACAATTTTCTCGAAGACAACTAGCTTGGTTCGTTAAACTTTACCCAGGATTGACCCAGGTGTTCTTGATAACCCCAAAAATTATCAAAAAACCCGGGTTTTTTCGATTCTAAAAAAACGCTCGAGGGCTGTTGACATTTAAAGCGAGACAAAAAACTTTAAATGTGTTAACTTTTAAATGTGTCTTAAAAATTTATAAAAACAAATTCTAACGTTTGAATTTTTTTATTTCTTTTTATTAAATTAAATTAAATTTTTGTATTCTTTGAATATTTTTTTTTCATAAAAAAACAATTACCTGCAACACGATAATCCACAACAAAACAAATCCTTGACAACTCATGTCACTTTGGCAGTTTATTCTTTACCTCGACTCGCCACAGCAAAAAGCCTAGGTCTACTTCAGGGCGAGTTCAGGGCGACCCCAGGTGTCAAAATATACAGAATTTTTTTTACCAGTGTGACTTCAGGTTTTTGAAAATACACTTTGGGGCGACCCCAAGGTGACTTCAGGGCCCGTATTACAAAATACGAAACGAAAGGCAAAAAAAACGATACCCAAGAAAACGATAGTCATGACATAAACCGATTATGATTTACGAGAATGGATGTCTGAAAAAATAAAAAAAAAAACAGCAGAACCAAACACACATTTAAATAAAGTAACAACAACATAAAGTTACTATCCAAAACTATAAAAAACGACCGCAAAAAGCAGTCGTTAACGGAAACGAGTATCGTTTTAAAAAAACGACTATCGTTAATCGTAATCGCAGAATAACGATAACGACGGATTTTGAACGATAATCTAAATTCGTAATACGGGCCCAGGGCTCAACGAATAAACCTATTGGGGCATATTCATAGTCACTTTTAAACTCCAGTTTATCTTAGCCCTGGGTTTATCCTATATAAATAACATTGAATAAACCCCAGTCTTAGATTAACTGGAGTTTAAAAGTGACTATGAATATGCCCCATTATCTTTAAGGTGTAAACGAATTGCTTAGATCGATTTTCTTTTTAATTTACAAATTACAGTACAGTTCTAACAAAATCACAGTTAGCAGATAGACACCCATATATTTATTATGACCTGTTAGTTGTCGGTCACATCAGGCAGACACATTGTAATAAATCAATTCAAGAACTTTTTTCATTAAAAGAAAGTTATGAACGAAGCTTTTAAACACATGTTTTTGTTTAAGTTGCAAAGTTTGATCTTTATATGTAACTGCTTTGAGTTTTGATTTGCACCCAAAGTCCAAAAAAAAACTTATTTCATTTTTAACTATTCATATTTTCGCAAAAACTGTCACTAAGCTCGTATCTTGGCCCAAATGCAGGCTTTTCAAATCAAAAGCTTGTTGTAGTAATCACGTAGGCATCAAGAAACAATGAAAAAGATGTTCTTAAAGATCTTAGAAAATCTACATACTAGATTACCAACATAGAAAGAAGATTTTTATTTTGTTTGTATTCGCCTATCATTTCCGCCTTCATCAAAACACTCTAGTTAACAAAATAGGGGCATAGGGGGTGGGGAAGTCTTTTTCTTGTCGTACCAAGGGGTACTTGTAATTTCAGCTAGACGAATACAAGTTTTCCTTATCAATGGAGTAACCATCAGATTCCAGATTGAGTGCATTTATATCAACTACTCGGCCAAACGGCGATTTGGATAGTCAGCTGTTTACATCATGAGCATTACAAATGAGGACAATGTTCAACTGACATTTTTCAATCAATTGTATATCCTGGTTTAGCTTGCCTTGTCCTTCCTATACTTAAAATATTTATTTCTTTGCAGAAACCATCGCAAAAGTAGAATTCTTCGTAGAACCCCCTGGTTCACGGGGCAGGCACACCGAAGGCGACGTAAATTTATTGGACTGTAAATCTAAATACAGATCGATACAGAGAATATATTCTTTGAACCGCATTAATAACCACAGAACCAAGTACAAACAAAATGACAGACTACAGTGATCTGGATCGACAGATAGAACAGCTGAAACGATGTGAAATCATAAAGGAGAATGAAGTTAAGGCGCTGTGTGCTAAAGCTCGTGAAATCCTTGTCGAAGAAGGCAATGTCCAGCGTGTCGACTCTCCAGTTACAGTTTGTGGTGACATTCACGGCCAGTTCTATGATTTGAAAGAGCTCTTCAAAGTTGGTGGTGATGTGCCTGAGACGAACTACTTATTTATGGGAGATTTCGTCGATCGTGGATATTACAGTGTGGAAACGTTTCTGCTGCTGTTGGCGTTAAAAGTCCGCTATCCAGATCGAATCACATTAATTCGCGGCAATCATGAGTCTAGACAAATTACCCAGGTATATGGATTCTACGACGAATGTCTGCGAAAATATGGATCAACAGCTGTTTGGCGATACTGTACCGAGATCTTTGACTATTTAAGTCTTTCAGCGATAATAGATGGAAAAATATTTTGTGTACACGGTGGACTTAGTCCTTCTATTCAGTATTTAGATCAGATTCGGACGATAGATCGGAAGCAAGAAGTTCCGCACGATGGTCCTATGTGTGACTTACTATGGAGTGATCCCGAGGATCAGACGGGATGGGGTGTGTCGCCCCGTGGTGCGGGCTATCTATTTGGATCTGACGTTGTGTCTCAGTTCAATCGAACTAATGACATTGATATGATATGTCGAGCACATCAACTGGTCATGGAGGGATTCAAGTGGCATTTTAATGAGACTGTATTAACGGTTTGGTCCGCGCCTAATTACTGTTATAGGTAAGTTACAAAATATTTTATTTAAATAAAGAATAAAATTATGTTTTAAATGAAAAGCTAATGCACTGAAAACTTCATATTCATATTTGTCCATCCGCTTATATGCTAACTCAACCTTCAGCAGAGAACAACTGCATGAATAATTTGATATTCAAATTTTTTTTATTTCAACGGATATTCAAATTTTAATAGTACATATAATAACACTAGGCAACTCAATTTGTTCTGAATTTGAGATATTCTAATCTAAACGTTAAAAAAAAAACAGTTTTTCGTTATATTTGTTACATCACAAAATTACTTATCTCAAAAAAAAAAAAAAATTGTTACGGTATTTTTAAAATTTAACATAGTGTTGTAATGTTGTATTGAATTCAACCTCATGATTATTTGTTTTTTTTTTCAGATGTGGAAACGTTGCAGCAATTCTAGAACTGAACGAATTTCTTCATAGAGACTTCATCATTTTTGAAGCCGCCCCCCAAGAAAGTCGAGGTATACCATCGAAAAAACCGCAAGCGGATTATTTCTTGTAAAAGGTCAAATATCCGACTTATCTCTCCATACCAGACGAGTTCTATGGGACTAATGAAGAAAACCATCACGGGCAGTTTCTTTATTCATTTTTGCACTTCTAGCCGGATCTACAAAAACCAAGAAATATTTTTTTTGGCATCTATAGAACAATGTCATTGCTAATACTGCCAAGCATTTTTAAAATAATCTGTCATTGTAAACGAGTTTCTTACTCTGCACTGATTCTTGAAAAGAAACAAACAAATATACAAAACAAAACATAAAACCAAAAACAGATGAAGTGTAAAATTGAGAAAAGGAAAATATAACAAAACACGATACAGAAAAAAGTTTTATTTATAATAACTAAGGGAGTCTTAAGCATCCTTTCAAATAGTTTTAACTGTCCACTTTATGTATCTTTTTAATAAATAAGATTTCTTATGTTTAAGTTCCTTTTTTATACATTTCTGTTTAATTTTTGCCTCTTTCTGAGACCTACCTTTCCTCATCAGATTAACGTTAAAAAATTGATTTCTCATTTTACTACAAGATATAGTTTTATTAGAAAAACACAAATATAAAAATGAAAATAAATAAAAAAAAAAAAATAATAAAAAAACAAGTTTTTTTTGTTACACATATAATACAATTTTGTATATTTTAAGAGAAACAAAATATTATTACTATTATAATTGCTCTTCTATGAACGTATTTAAGATGATAATGATAATAAAATAAATATATTATTAAGAGAATATATCGTGCAAACTAAGCATTTTTAAATTTCACTTGAACTATTTTTTTTTTAATATAACAGTTGCCGGTATTAGATGTTTGAAGTCCTGTTGTTTCAAATCCGATTTCTAATGCGGGTTCTAACTCAACTATTCCATCTTTTAAATCTCGTCGGTTTAAATCAAATTTCAAAATCAGTACTCGGCGCTAATGGAAGACGACCTCAACATATCTAGCTCAAGCACACTCAAACTGATATACCAACATCCATGCATTTTATTTTCTTTGAAGTAAATTAAAATAATTATTCTTTAATAGTAAGAGCATTCCCCACATACATCGCCGTTTTAATTTCCATTCGAATTCTATATCCTCACGTTTTCGAATTTTCGCTGTTCCCAATTCCGTATTCGAAAACGTTTTGCGGATTCGGCAAAACGGACGGATCTGTAATCCGCCAAATTGACGTTTTAAATTCGGTCCTTTTGTTGGCGGATTACAATCTTGCATACGTAACAGCTGATTTCGAAAATGTTTTGTTGATCAAGTTGGTAAAACTTAAAAGTAAATCCGACTTGAAATCAGAACAATCTTTTTCAATCCGCACGGATTTAATTTTCGTTTCCGTTTTCAAATTCGACCGAATATCCGAACAGCCATACTAAATTGTAATAGAATTATTTGTTGTTAACTTTACTTTCACCGCCAATACTATGTCAAAATCAAAAATTAACCCGATTTTCCATTCCAGCATAGAAATGAGAAATCATTTATTTTAAAACTTTGAATTAACTAAATTATTTTGTTTTTGTTAAAGGTAGGTATAAATTACCAATCTGTATCAATTTAATTTCTACTTATTTTGTGTGGAGGTTCATCTTCTGAATCAGAATCCGCATCATACATACTTAATACTTATGTATGTATGTATTTGATGTGATAAAATTTGTCTTTAAAAATCAATTTGTTTTTTAAATGTTCAGGAGTTTTTATATAAAATACTAAACCCGCTCCAACAATTTTCGACTAAAGAAAAGACAAGAACAAGATAGACAATAATAAATAACGCAATTACGAAAATCGAACCAAATAGCCGTTGCCGTTGGCATACGAACACTTCTCGTTTTTTGTTTGTCCGTTTTATCATTTTCTTCGTATTAGCTTTGGCTGTTTGCTTTTGTATGCGCGACCAGTGAAGAACAATGAATAAACGCTATAATTTTGTCTATTCCCCTTAGGTTTCGCCCTCTTTGTTACTATGAAGTTTCACAATTTTGAAATTCTATTGATTTTTTCAGACTGTTAGTAGGTATGCCTCCGCTTAAACATTTTTAATGTTCAAACCTTAAAACATAGTCAGCCGCATTTAATAGACTGTTGACTAGTAAGACAGTGTGCCCTGTTGCGAGTGTCGTTGGTTTACTGATAAACTGCTTTTGTTGAAAATTTATCATCATAAATTCAAGAAATCTTAATATGCTGTTTCTGCATCAGATATATCCGTTTTCACAGTGCATAACAACAACCAGCCCTATCACAAATTCCATCGTAACCGGAAAAGTTTACAAATCAAGGAAAAAGACTATTAGAAAAACATTAAAAAAGCTATCAATGTGGATTTGGATAACAATTTGAAATTGCCTAACTTTTTGATGCTATGGACTTTTATTGCATCGAACGTTGAACGCCAATAATTTTAATAAGGGCCAGTGTCTTCAAAATTGTAAATATGTTATATTAAATGTCAATTAGTCATGGTAGGTGGTTCATCATTTTTAGATCCCGAAGAAAGGGACATCAACAAACAAATACTACTCTAGACTAGAGGTAAAAGAAGTAAGACAATTTCGTACAAGACAGCGAATAAATGAGTGTGAGCTGTAACCTTGCGATTCTACTTCTTTGATATGAACTAAAGAGATATATATCCAATCCTCCCAAATTGGGTTTAAATGTTTCTTTAGTAATATTAAACTTTTTTATTACAAAACTAATTACATAAATGGAAACTAATTTAACTGATAAATTATAAATACTTCATTAAAATATGTATATAATTAAGTTTATAAGATATCAACATTTTATGTTTCCATTTGTTTTTCTAAATGGGCTTTCAGCTGTTGGTTAAAGTCGTCTTCAATGTTATCATCATCCCAGTTGTCCTCCCAAACATTAACAGCACTATCGTCTTCTTCGGCAACATTGAAATCTGAAAATGTTTAAAGGCCAACAAAATTATTGTTTTCTATTTTTTTTAATAACACCATGACAAGCATTTTTTTACCTTCTGCTGGAAACTCTTCGAATTCATCGTCTTCTTCTAATAGCCCTAAATCTCCTTTTGGCTTACTTTTTTCAGCAGACATTTTTCGAATGTTCTTTCCTTTGTATTAATTATTAAATATACTTTCTTAACTGATGAAGCGTTTATAGTTTCTTTTAGAAATAAGCAAATTTTTGTTTAATTTGAAAAGAAATTTGCTCCTATCCTATTTCTTATCTGTCATTTGTTTGGTGCCGCTGTCAATGTCAAGAAATACCGGGTAACTGGCTGAACACAATAGACGCGAGTCATGGCGCGCGTCCATTGTATTCAGTTTGACGAGATTTGATGTATTTCAACTTTGACAGGTAAGGGCGCGCGCCACGACTAGCATCTAATGTGTTCAGCCAGTTAGAAAATAACAAATTTAGCAATAGTGCTTGATTACATGGCTCTTTTTACTGAAGGTTTTACTGAACTCGTGATTATACATACGGTGAAGAAAAATCCTTTCATTTCAATCTACCCTTCACTATCTTACACCCTTGAAATCCATATATATCTCAGGCCTGCCGCCCACTAGGCAACTTAGTTGCCGGCAACTTTAAGTTGCTTGGTGTTGCCGGCAACTCCGAGCAACTAAAGTTGCTTGCCCTCGCCCACTAGGCAACTTCCGAGCAACTTTTGAGAATTAATATTTGTGTTTTTTTGTATTTAATTTTCTATAAAAACGTGCTCCACCTAAACCTATCTCAATTTGACCTGTCTAAAATGCCAAATCAATGTAATATTTCAATGGACAACAAATAAAAACGTTAAATTTTCGAAAATTCCTGAAAGTTGCTCGGAAATTGCTTAGTGGGCGGGGGTCAGCAACTAAAAGTTGCCCGGAGTTGCCGGCAACTAAGTTCCGCGAGCAACTCCGAGCAACTTAAAGTTGCCGGCAACTAAGTTGCCCAGTGGGCGCTCTCCCATATAAGCCAATGTAATTGAACCGGGAGCAACTAAAAGTTGCTGGGGTGAGCAACTAAAAGTTGCCTAGTGGGCGGCAGGCCTCACTCTCACGTTTTTGTAGCACAAATTCGCAAGTTTTCCAATGGAGAGGAAATTTTTTTCTCTCTCGATTTGCTCTCTCGTTGCATCGTTTTTGAGTTAACGAACAGGAATTTGTGACAAATCGTGCAAATTCACAGGAAATGCAACAAAAAAAAATTTATGTACGGCAATGCTTCTCTCTTACATGGCCATTTTCAACATCAGCCGCATTTTATTATAACTGATAGTCCTTATAGATCATCTCATGAAAATAAAACGATACGAATCTTAGTGAGAACTGTATTGTATACCTATCTCTTTCTTCCTTACGTTTGTATTTTGACTATTTGCAAAGCTGAGAAGCAAGAGTAAAAACTAAATTTTCGGTTCTTGAAACCTGGTATTCATTTAAGAAACCAAACTTTTGCGAATCAAAAGTTGCATGTGTGCGCCTAGCGGCTAATATGGCACAGTTCCGTCAAATGCAATCTTACCTTCAGGTTACCGAAAAATAGAAATTCCACTCATCTAGAGGCTACATTAACTACATATTAGGTTTGTTCAGTGACAAAATAGTTAGATTAGAACAGAACAGAATAGAACAGAACAGCACAGATTCGTAGTAAACGTCAGAACAAGTTAAAACAGGAAATCTGTTCTAAGTTGTTCTACCTAAAAAGCTAGTACAGAAAATCCTGTTCGAAACTGTTCCAAAGTGTTCTAGACAGCCTCACTGAACAGCAAACCAGAACAGTTTAGAACAGAAAATTCCTCACTGAACAGCAAAAAGTTGTACTTTTCTGTTCGAAACTGTTCTAAACTGTTCCGAACAGCCTCGCTGAACAAACCTATTTATACCACAGTTTGAGAAGCAACAGAACTCGAACCGAGAACAACTTCAGAGCTGTTTTGTGTTTTCTTGTTTTCTCGAAGTAAAGAATAGAAAGGAAATTAAAAATTAAATTGAAATCTTATTTTAATTCGTTTTCACGGTTCACAAGTTTTCATAAAATAATAATTAAATTAAATTAATTCAAATAAAAAAATTATGTCTACTAAGCGTAAAGCCGAAGATGACATCGAAATTATTTCGAACAAAAAGCATACCCTCGATTCTGATGAAGAAGATGATAAAGATGATGAGTACGTTTGTAAATATACAAAAACCGAATACACTATTTTATTTTAACAAATAAATAAATAAACATTTAAATTTTCAAGGGATGTTATGAACGAAAGTGATATCGAAGGTGAAGAAGATGGCATAGCTGGAGTCGAAGATGAAGTTAAAATCACTCCCTTCAATATGAAAGAAGAATTGGAGGAAGGTTATTTCGATAAATCTGGTCACTATCACTGGAAGAAGGAAAATCAAATCCAAGACAATTGGCTAGACAACATCGACTGGTTGAAAGTGAGCAACTTATATATTCAAAGCAGACATGACTCAATTTTCAATATTTTCAGATAAAGTCCAAAAAAGAGACTACATCAGTCGACGACGATAAGTCCAAAATAGAAGTCTTCAATAGCAAAGAAGCGTATGCAAAAGTTTTGGAAATGATGGAACCCAACGAGACCATCACCAAAACACTTCAACGATTCGGAAAGAATAAATTGAAGCTATCAACTCTTGAGCGCTTGCGAAGGAAAAAAGCGGGAATCGTTGACGATGCATCAGAGAGTATAACAAAACTTTCTGAGTTGGCCCATGAGATCTTAGTTAATACCGGAAACATGGGTATTTATGAGGAGCCATACGAAAAAATTAAGAGCCGAATTGGCTCATGGGCGAGCACCAGTAAGGCAGCCAACGATTCGCTAGATATGTACGCAGATGACTTTGATGACAAAGAAAAAAAACGGGTTGAAGAAGAACAAAACACCGAACCGGACATAGAAGAAACCACTTGGGAATACAAATGGAAAGAAACCGATACAGAGGTTCATGGGCCCTTTTCGACATTGCAAATGCAGACATGGGTGGACGAAAAATATTTTAAGAAGCCGATTCTTGTACGAAAATACGGAACTGAAGAAGGATTTTATTCGAGCAGTCGTATTGATTTTGAGTTGTATTTATAGAAAGTTAAGCAAAAACATAAAACCTGTGAAATGTAAAAAGAACAAATTAATTGTATTACTCCAACTAAATTTACAACTCGAAAAAGGAATGAGTCAAAGAGCAAAGTTAAGAAATATTGATAATGCTCGAGGTTATAGTTAAGTATAATTTCTTACAGGATCAGGTACTCCTATAACATATTTCTAATTACTCGATAGAATCCATAAGTAGGACTTAAACGTCATGATGACTCTTGTTTCAGACCTTTTTGCACAAAAACTCGAACTGTCAAATTTTCAAAAGCGAATAAGAAATCTTCTCAAAAATGTCGAAACTGCGAAAAAGTACAGAAAAACGCAAATTCCTAATGTGAATGACCGCAAACATCATTCACATGGAAGCAAAATCTTAATTTCAGTGATATCCTGTTAAACGGTCGCGCCAACATTGAATTCTGCTATCTGGGGGAAGGAAATGATTGTTCCATATCGCTTATAAATTATGATAAAAATAAAATTAAGACGATAGGATTTTCTTTAGAATTTCAAAAACGAGTACGGTTAAAATTTGAATTCGAAAAACTTGAGTTTTAAATAAATATTTTAAGGACAAAGGAATGAAACATTCACGTGAATCGATATTTTCCATCGGATCTTATGGCAGAATAAGGATGCTTATCTTCGCTCTTAACGTTTTTGATAAAACAAAAGTTAATATTTATGTATATTCAGCCTCATTGTGAGTTTCACCCGAACAACATTCCACCCGGAAAACTCGACATTTTACTTTTCGCCTATTGTGAGTTTCACCCGAAATTTCATGATCGAAAAATTCCCCTTATTGTGAACATTCATTTCGGGCGGAATTTAATGCCATTTTCACTTTTCTTTTGAAGGTGAACAAAATTTCGTTCGGGCGAAACTCAGAATAGCTTTTAAAATTCCGGGCGAACAAAAAAATTTTCGGGTGGAACTTACAATAATGCTGATTATATTCTTTTTGCAAACAAACTTCTACCGAAAAGCTTTATTAAAGGTACCTCTCGCAAAACCCTTTTTGATTTTCTAATTTCTCGTTAAAGGCTATACCGACTTAGATCAAATTTTGCACAGAAGCTCTTGGAAGTTTAAATAAAATTGTATATCAACATTTTCAAAGAATTATAATTATTGATTTAAAAAAAATATATCAAAATTTTATCACTTATGTAAATCAATCAGCGCTATCACTAATTCCATCGTAATCGAACACTTGTTACGAATCCCGAAAAAAAGTATCACAGAATCCATCGTATCGGAAAATCCCATACAAATTGCCATTACGAACGGAATCTGTGATAGATTTTTTCGGGATTTGGAAAGATTCCGATTACGATGGAATTTGTGATAGGTGATTTAACTGTATTTCGAGTTTATACCATTTTCCGGAATGTTACACATTAAGCACACAGTTAAAGAAGAGCCCAGGTTAATTTGTTGTATCATTTGCACATACAAATTTGGCTTTAATGTGTAACATTTCTAAATATGCTCATAAAGGAGCTGAACAAAACACACCTATTGTGGAAAAAAAAAAAAGTAAAGACAATTCTATGTAATAAATGAAATTCAACAATTTCGATTTCACAATGCAATTTAATTTTTATTTAACGTATTCATAACACAAATTAATATTATTGAATGCAAAAACCATTTTCGCACACGGTGCGCAGTTATAAATAATACTTTTTAAGTGTGCATTTAAATATTATACCTAAACAAAAACATCAACAAAACAAACGGAATTAAATTTTTTAGCTAGGAGTTAAATTCGTAAAAGGCAGATAGTGGATTAAAGTTAAGTTTAAATAAAAAAAAAAATGTTTATTAAGAGCACCATAGAAAGAAAATAGCGTTCTGCTTACTCATCGCCATCAACAATATAATATTGATTGTAATTTATTAAATGAATAAATTCACCAATTTCCTCCTGATATCCATGTCGAACGATTTTCTTACCCAAATATATTGTATATTTGATGCAATTTTCAAATGCCGCTTCATCAGCAACTAGCTTTTCGTATCGTGAATGAGTGTAATGTTCTTCGCCGGCTTTTAACTTCCAGTCACGTGACTTGAGATTCCTTTTTATATTGAACAAGCAGAACGACATTGTTAAGATCCAAGAAAAAAATATTATGATTGTAAATCTTACCCATAAAATCGTAAAGATATTTTAAAAACTTTTTCAATAGCATTATAGAATTCGACACTACGTCGATTCAACATGCAGAGAAACAAAATTCGTTTCACATAGGTAGTGTGCTTTCGATAGATGTCTTCAATACTGGCGGCATTCATTAGGTCATCCTTGAATGTTTTCCAAGATGCTTGCAGAGCATTGGATGTGATATGATTTTTCAATGCATGCACGAAGTGATAGAATTTATGACGAATTTGCTGGACATGAATATACTGTGGTGACTGGAGCATTTTCTTGCCAGATTTTTTGACTATTTCTTTAAGTATTTGATACGACTCCTCCAGAACCCAGCTGATTCTTCTTACTTTAATAAGATACTTAAATATATTAGCATATTGATCCAAAGTTTCCGGATTTAAAATAAGATTTAATGGCCAGTCAATGCGGTAGCTTAGAGTTAGATTCGACAAGACTTCTGGTGAATTGAGATCGAACTTCTCAGGTACATCGGAAACAATAAATGACAGATTTTCAGCATTTTTATCATTTCCTGCGAATAGACAAATAATAAAAGAAAGTTGGAAGCTGTCTGTATTTTATTCTAAAGAAACAAAACAGTTTTCAATCCATTCGGGAAATGTCTAGATTGGTTGCGAGTACTTGTTTTTCTGTGTTTACCGCTATGTTCTAGTCAATTACATTTAAATCTTAATATATAAAACAAAGCCAAGAACGGCTGGACCGATTTTAATGATTTTTGATTTGTTGGATTAGTCTCCTCCTCGAGTAGCAGAATAACTATTAAAA
This sequence comes from Leucozona laternaria, assembly GCA_932273885.2. Taxonomy (NCBI): domain Eukaryota; kingdom Metazoa; phylum Arthropoda; class Insecta; order Diptera; family Syrphidae; genus Leucozona; species Leucozona laternaria. The sequence goes on from OW026367.1 coordinate 46,829,561, forward strand.
TATCAGAAAAATTCATTTTGTAGGGTGAAATGGGTAAAATTGAAAAGCGGTATCCGATATCAAAAATTTAGGTGAGGCAACTTGTTTAATTTATAATGTATGGTTTTAAAGTCAATAAAATTTGTAACGGATTAATCATAACTCATTGTTTATAAACACATTGATACTTGCGGTATGTTAAGCATAGAAACATAACCATTAGGTCACACGAGCGAGTTTCGCTTTGGAGTTGACAACAGCAACTACTGTCAAATTCCTATTTAAATTTGCCTGACTCGCTTCTCAACTAGCTACAAAAAAGACAAGCCAGTTGAGGAGCAAGTAGCTAACGATCTGCTAAGGTTTCTGTGTATTTGAAAACAAAATTTGACTGTATTGCAACTAGCCATCGAGTGGCCTCAGGTTCAGAGTAAGACAAACATTGTTTTACCAGAGACGTAGTGATTTGTTAAGTGACGTTTTTATTTGTATTATGAGTGCTTAGGTACTCAAATTAAATAAAAATAATTTGGCCTGTGTTTTCGTAAAACTACAGTTTTAAAATGCAGCAAAGCATTAAATGGATTAAATTAACCAAAAACGAGTCTATATGCCAAAATAAAGTTCGGCTGTTATGCTCTATCGTTTTGTGTGTTACTTTGAACCGGTTTTACTTTACAAACAGCGGGTGTAGCTTTGCGCCACTGGAAAGCAATTATCAAAAATGATTTAAACTTAGTTAGTCAGTTTCAAACTACTAGCATAACAAATACAAGAAAAAGAGTTCTAAGCAGAAGTTTAAACGAGTTAGCTAACTCTAGAGGTAAATTCACCCACAGTTAACTGAGGAAGCAGTTTATGGGCATGCAGAATGACTACACAAACTCGGTGGATAAAATATCAAAAGCATCTTTTCAGTTAATCCTGAGTTAACTTTACCAAATTTGATGAGTTAAATCGGGTTTAACATTAATCTCGCACTGAAAAACTGGACCTTAAAGTCCTATTTTGACACATTTTCGATCAATCTATTTGAAATCATTTTTTTGACAGTATGTAGATTTAAGTTTTTACAGGTTTAAAAATAAAATATTTGAGTATACAAGAAGTAGTCGCTGTCAAGAGACTAACGAATAAGTTTGCCCAGAGTTACCAAGAAGAATTGCATCTAAATTATTATTTTGCTGAAAATAGAATAATTGAGCTTTGCAATTGTATCTAATTCCAACACCATTAACACTCTTTTTGCCAACCGTCTTGAAAGACGATGCCGCCAAAAGATGTTTTTCAATTTTGGGTGTCTCTGTTAGTGTATCTCTAGCTCCACGAGAAAATGAAAGCCGTTTTGAGGGAAGCTAGACCACTGATAGACTCCACTAAAATCGAGAATTTTGTTTAAGCTTCTAGGTAACCACTTGAAAATGGTCGCATTCTTTAGCAACATTCAACTTATTGTATACGTATCACATACATACATACATTCAACGCGGACTTTTTCACGGACACATTCTAATGTCTTCAATTATTATTAGAAAATATCGATAAAATAGGTCTTTCACTACTATAATGCCATAGTAAATACATAAACTTACCAATGATGCTCGATCCAAGTGCTGTATCCAATATTGAATGCAAAGTCTGATAGTTCAACAATTTCGATGGACTAGCGCCACTTTCCAAACGACCGATCAATCCATCACAAATTATAGACCCAAATTCGCCATCCATTAAAAAGAAATAATTCCTTAAACTTTTAAAATGCCCCAATACATCCAGATCCTCCAAGAACACCCGCATAACCTCACTATTGATTATATCTAAGTGTGTACTCATGGGCAACACAATTGATTTTTGCAAAAATTCAGTTAAGGTTATAACGCTCAAACTATTGAGATTTCTTTGTTTTTGCATGAGATCTTTGACTTGTTCTGTTGTGGGGGCGTTTGTGTTGCCATAATTTAATCGAAAATGAGAACTTATTGGAAGACATTTAAAATTCGATTTCACCAATTCTTCACATCGCTGATACGCATCCCGAATAGTAGGCAGTTCTTTGCAGGTTGAAAGTGTAAGTTCCCTATCGGATGAGGTGTCGTGCAAAGAATCATGTTTGCTTTGGATAAAATTGAATCCTTGTCGAGCAAGGATTCCAGCAGTATTCAAACCGCATTCAGGAGTTTCTACAATTTTATTAGTGTTTTGTGATTCTTTCTCCATCACTTCCACCGAGGTTGGAGATTCCAAATCTATCTTGGTAACGGCAACATTGGCATTTTCTGTATCTTCTTCCATTGCGTTTGCAGTTGAGGGAATGTTATCAGATGTTGTTGACATCGGGGTAAGGTGATTGTAACTTTCTAAGCCTGTGAGTATATTGAATTCGCTCTCTAGAACTTTCTTTCTATTTCTTGACCTCTCTGTGTTTAAATCCAAATTCAAGTTTTTTCGACTGGTTAATGGGTCTTTGTTATATTCGGCAAATGTATCGTTTTGCATCATTTTTTTGCGGTTTTTCTGCAACTCAGTTAATTCAACATTAGTGGATTCTATTGGATTAAAGTTAATGTCAGATGTTTGTGAGGAAGTCTTGCCATCACCTCCCACGCCAAATTCTTCATGGAGTACTTTAAATCGATTTTTCTGTGCATCTGTAAGAGGTTTCGAGACAATCACCTCTGGAACAACTTTTTCGCTCATACATTCACTCATTTCTGAACCTCCAAGTATTTTGGTGCGATTGCGTTCTACATCTGATATCAAAACCTCTGGTATTTCATTGCAATTCAAATAATCTGATGTGCTCATTTTTAACGATGGTTTTTCAATCGAGCACGTCTCGGGTTGGAATATTTTATTTAGTTGCGCCTCAGTCTTTGAAAAATTTTCGACAAACTCTGCAGTTATGCATTCACCGTATACAGATTCAGCGTCATCGTCGCCGAAGCACAATTCAAAATCCGTTCCAGCCGTACTGATTGGTGTATCGGGAGCTTTCCTTGAGCATTGATCATTGATAGCTGTAAGATTCAGATGCAGTGTTTTTTTTCCAACCAGCTGGTCGCCCAACATGTCGCTTAACTCCTGATAGTACTCAATTCGTTTTTTGAGATTTATATTGTCGCACAATAGCCGATTTTCTTCCATATTTTGGGCCTCTTTCAAAAGTTTAAGTTCGACTTCTATGTTTGCTTGACGCTCGGTTATCTTTCTATTCTTTGCATCCTGCAGCTGAAGCATGAGCTCCTCGTGGCGTTTTCTTTTTTGCTCGGCACATGCGGCAGCAATAGTATCCTGCTTCAAAGTCCATTGTTCCATATTTGCTCGGCTTCTCTCACTGGCCATTGTGCGAAAGTTCTTTTTGTTTTCCCATTGCTTCTTGAATACATCTCGAATCGTTATAGGTTTACCACAAATTTCCCTAGCACGTTCGGTGTATTTTTTGCAAGATGATTCAAATTTCTGAACTTCTTCAAAAGTGAGACAAACCGACATGGATGGATAGTCTAATTCGAACAAAGGATGATTTGGCTTGAATGATTTGAGAAGCATTGTATATTTGCCGCATTGTAGGACTTGATCTTCGTAGCCTTGAAAAAATCCCGGCACCGAATCTTTACGCACAAAGTAAGCTTTGTCATAAAAGTATTTTGTATTTCGACGATAATGATCAACGAAACATATGAAGAGTTCATTTGATGGATCATCGAGTACACCATAAAAGAGCCATTTTTGAAGGTATTTAAAATATACATGACAACAGCGGCGTAGAATGAATACCAATAACATAATAAAATCTCTTTCGGTGACTCGCATTATTTCTCTGTATAGATAGCCGAGAAATTGAGATCCCATAGGTGGTTTGATATTGACATCAACTAAAATAATTGAGAGAACATGAGATAATACTGAATATGAATACATAAAAAAAAGACAAGACTAGAGACACGCCAATTTATAACAGTTATAACAATTTTTCGCCATTAAAAGTGGGCGTACGTTAACGAGCTTCGCGCGGCATGAAACAAAACTCTGGATGCCTGAAGTATGCCCACCGGTGGAGGGCCCTGGCCCACATAAACAGTACTTTTATAAACCAAAACTGTTATAATTGGCATGTCTAGAGTCTAGAGAAAAAAAAACACCAACCATATGGATGAATAGCCAAAGTATAGGATAAGTTCGAAATTTGTTTCATCATTTTCTTCATTCGTTTGTAGAACTCTAAAAGGGACTCATTTTGAACGGAGAACACAAACTGACGAAAAGTAACCAAGTATTCATCAACCGCACTGCACAATGCCTGCAAATATTTAAATGTATTTGTATATTAAGTTTAACCTAGTCAATCAAAGTTAAAAAGTTAAATCAAGTTTTCGACACATTATCGAACCAAATGGTACCTGAATGCTTACTTAGAGGTGTGGGTACGCTAGGCAGCATTCTTTTCTCAATTCACAAAAACTCTTTCCTATCCTTTTATTTCTTGTAACTAGTCTCGTCCAATCCAGGTTACATTTTAGAGCCACTGGGTCTTCAAGGCATATTGTTAAAATTATTATAAAACAGGCACAGTCCGTCTTGGGAAATCAGCTTAGAAGTGAAGTTATAGACCTTAAGCCGATAAGTGATCGGCTTGCGGTCACCGGTATCACAGCCACAACCTCAAAACATAAGCCTAACATGTTCTCGTGCCTCTACCGATAAAACAGTCTTGTAACCTTCTGCACGGAGCATATCTGGGGTCGGGGGTCGGGGGTCAAAGTTGTGCTCGGGGGCGTCAATACTAACATAAGTCGAAAAGGAAAACATCTCAATTGGATTGGTTGGCAAGCACACTTCGGACCAATCGAATTTGCAGCAACTCTTAGTACAGTGATATTAAGCACTAGGTTTCCAGGCCAAGGATCTGACCATTTCTTTGCATCATACAAAAGTTAGCCAAAACCCCAGATAAAAGACCTATGGTCTGATGATGAAAACAAAACAAGAGGAAAGAGCTGATGATGTGATCATTCGAAAGAAAAGCATTGGGAGGGATATTTTAGTCTAGGACGACCTCGACTACATTGGCTTGTTCACATCGAGCGAATAACAATGCTCCAACTAGGAGAATCTTCGAATCTCAATTGAAGCAACAGATTTAAGCTCAGTACGTAATCTTCAGTATCCACAAAAATGTTCGGAAACTTCGCGTTCAATTTAAAAAAAAAAAAAACTTATTTTTCAAGAACTTACCTTAAAAATAAAACCTTCAAACATAAGTTTATAGTTTCGCTTCATTATCATAATCTGTAACCTTTTATAGCAAGTACCGCATTCAATAAAATCTGTAACGTAATTTTCGATGGTCCCGGGTAATATACCAATCACGGTTATATTATCAATCATTTTGAAGACTATGTTTTCATCATGAACAAATGTATCAGACTGTATTCCAACTAAAAACATTTTATAAATATTTGATTTGATTAATTTTTTATTAAATAAGCAAATACATACCTGTAAGTGATTTAAGGTCCCGAAAGAATCTATCTTTTGAAACGATTTTGGCAATTGTTTCTTCGCCCATAGATTTATCATGAATAGCTTGTAATTCTAAGGCCAAATTAGCTTCGGTAATATGTGGTTTGTTTAATGGTATACCAATACAGTCTAGATTTTCCCAATTCCATGAAAGAATTTTGTTAATGTCTTCTGCAATTCTGACTGGTTCTTCAATGTCTTCTGAGGGTATAGTTGACTTAGCCTGAAATTGGAGAGGATGCTTTTGTTAGTTCAAAAAATATTAACAAATACAACAAACAGTGCTATATTATGGAAAGTAGAGAGCCACAAATTAATTATTAATTTAAATTATAATTAAAAATTATGGATATACATTTTTTTTTAATTTTTGGAGAAGAGCGAGTGGCCAGAGCAGATTACTTGCCACATAAATTATCTCGAATCTACCCCGAGTTACCCTACAAGCCTGCACAATTATTTTCATAGGCCGACATAAATCATATTATTAATACAACACAGCGTAATTGGACCATATGCATGTATAGCCATGGAGGCGGCTAAATTGGGGCTGGTAAGAAACGAGTGCAAAATAAAACATATAGCATGTATCTACGAAGAAAAAATTCTTCATAGGATAGTGGTGTTCTGGAGGAGAAGATTCAACGATGAACTACGAGTTAGAAAGCTACTAGTCAAGAGAATACAAATCCATCGGCTACTATATTAGACAGTAGATACCTTCTAAGGTGGTGCACAGAATTGCAAGGCGTCCTTAACTAACCGGTCTAACTGGAGAGGCTTGTTGCTGCAGAACTAGATTTTAGCCTGTTTTTTTTTTGTATATAAATAAGAAGCTTTGACGATCATTCAAAGGTATTGAAAATACTTGTCAACCTACAGAAGGAAAAGGGCGCTTCAGGAAAAAAACATTATAATCGGTGTTCAAATCTGATTGCATTGATGCGTTAATTAATGGTAATTTTATAAATAAAATAGGGTTGTTGTCTTTTCAACTATAATGGTAACTCATCATGTTAGAAAAGGGACCACAAAATAAAGACCTTAACTTGTATTTATGTGGAATGAATATAGGTACTTACAATTTTTGATTCTCTGCTTGATGGTATTCTAAAAAGTCTAAACGCTCCTACATTCATTTGCAAAGAGTCTCCCCAGACCTTGGCAGCCAATCCGGTGAATGAATTTTCAGGAGCTGTAATTGCTTTAGTAGCAAATTTGTTATCGATATCCAAGAGTTTTTTTTTTGCTTCTCCATCGAAGATGATTCGTGGTAAATAGGGATTTTCCGAATCTTTTATTGAATGTACTCCTTTGAAGAATCTAGGTGGTGAACAAAGATTGTTTTCTATGTGCTTCGGATAGTGATGGCTGTCTTTATAGTTTGCATGTAACGTGAATGGTCCCGGAACCAGAAGGTAAGTCTTTCAATGGAACAAGAACATTATTTTACGATCGTATTATTTATCTTTACAAACCTTTGGTTCTGAAAGTACTTGATCCTGCTTATTGTTTTCCAAAAGCAAAAGAAACTGCAAAACATTTTGACCATTCTCTTCCTTGAAATACGAATTACTAACTACGAAATCCAAATGCTCCTCGAATTTGGCCAACTTTTTCATTTCATTTGAATTATTTTTGGCACAGATCTTTGCAGAAAAATAACAAATGTTAAGTTCTCTAAATGAATCAAAGTTTTCAATCGGTGCATTGCAATACTGTTTTGATTTTTTTAATAAAACTTCAAAGGATCGTGATTTGAGTTTCCGCACAGATGTTGTACTTATTCGATTAGATTTGGTAATTTCTTTGATTAAATTTTCACATAAATCATTTATTAGATAATATACACTATGAGAGGTATCCTCTTGCATTTTTAAAAATTTTAATCATATATTAATCAAAGATTAAATGAAAATAAATCCTTGAATTAAAATTTCGCTTTTCTGCATCTGCGTTTTTCGTTTTGTTTTGATTTTAGGATTTTAGCCGTTTTTTTATTTGCCTTGCCCTGTTTTTTGGAGATTATTCGGAATGTCAACTTTTGACTTTTATAAGTGCTGCCAAAATTTCAGAGTACAAATCAGTTGATCCAGAACACAATGCATGCGAAGGGTGACGCATTAGGTGTGTTTTATTGGTAATTGTATAGCAAGCGCAGTAAAATTTCCCTCGACAAACAATACCAAAAACTAAGGCCTGCCGCCCACTAAGCAACTTTTAGTTGCTCACCCCACCAACTTTTAGTTGCTCCCGGTTCAATTACATTGGCTTATATGGGAGAGCGCCCACTGGGCAACTTAGTTGCCGGCAACTTTAAGGCCTGCCGCCCACTAGGCAACTTTTAGTTGCTCACCCCAGCAACTTTTAGTTGCTCACCCCAGCAACTTTTAGTTGCTCCCGGTTCAATTACATTGGCTTATATGGGAGAGCGCCCACTGGGCAACTTAGTTGCCGGCAACTTTAAGTTGCTCGGAGTTGCTCGCGGAACTTAGTTGCCGGCAACTCCGGGCACCTTTTAGTTGCTGACCCCCGCCCACTAAGCAATTTCCGAGCAACTTTCAGGAATTTTCGAAAATTTAACGATTTTATTTGTTGTCCAGGTCAAATTGAGATTGGTTTAGGTGGAGCACGTTTTTATAGAAAATTAAATACAAAAAAACACAAATATTAATTCTCAAAAGTTGCTCGGAAGTTGCCTAGTGGGCGAGGGCAAGCAACTTTAGTTGCTCGGAGTTGCCGGCAACACCAAGCAACTTAAAGTTGCCGGCAACTAAGTTGCCTAGTGGGCGGCAGGCCTAAGTTGCTCGGAGTTGCTCGCGGAACTTAGTTGCCGGCAACTCCGGGCAACTTTTAGTTGCTGACCCACGCCCACTAAGCAATTTCCGAGCAACTTTCAGAAAATTTCGAAAATTTAACGTTTTTATTTGTTGTCCATTGAAATATTACATTGATTTTGCATTTTAGACAGGTCACATTGAGATAGGTTTAGGTGGAGCACGTTTTTATAGAAAATTAATACAAAAAAACACAAATATTAATTCTCAAAAGTTGCTCGGACGTTGCCTAGTGGGCGAGGGCAAGCAACTTTAGTTGCTCGGAGTTGCCGGCAACACCAAGCAACTTAAAGTTGCCGGCAACTAAGTTGCCTAGTGGGCGGCAGGCCTAAAAGTGCCGATAAATTAGCCAGCAAATTAGTGAAAATATTAGTGGACATAGAGTGTTGTGCAGTTCAAAAATATTAAAGACTTGAACCTTAAAGGCTCTCCCAAACCAACGCGAAACATTCGCGCGAATATGCGACGACTGAATAATGTTCGAAGATTCGCATCGCGCCAGTGTGGGTGCTCCCATTAATATCCATGTAAATAAATTAAGACAGGCGAAAGTTTCGTCGTCGTTCCGAAGTATTCGCGTTGGTTTGGGAGAGCCTTAAATGTCGGTAAATTAGATTATTTTCACTTAAAAAGGGATGTGTTCTAAGATATTGGTTATTTAAAAATACAGAAGCGGATCTTTACAAGTCATTAGCATGTCCGAATAAAAATCCGAAAATTATTTTACTCAAGAAAGAACTGATTTTATAATATCCACTTGACATTTTGGATTAAATATTCAGAATATTTGACATTTGCGAGTATTTCGTTACAAATCACCAAAAAGCTCTAAAATTGCCCTTTTCAAAAAATAAAATTCCATTTTTTCCGTTTACATCCTTTAATGGAATTTGAAAGTTTATGGCTTGCCAGATATGGGACAAATTATATTTGATCCTATCGAGAATATTTCGTTCCAAATATCAACCGATTGCCCTGAAAATGCATTTTTCCGGAGCAGAAAAAAAATGGCAAAAAATTTTGGATTTTTAGAGGTTTTTTTAATCCATTGACATCGTTGACATCCTTCAATGGAATTTGAAAGTTTGTGGCTTGAGAGATAGGGAACAAATCCCTTCAAGCAAACTAGTCCGTTTTGGATCCGTGCACGTAGTCAACAACGTATGGACGACTTCGCATACAGATCCTTATATGGATCCTCAAAACTGCGTTTGGCGGCTCAAATCAGTATGGAAATTAGAATCACCACCGACCCTGTGAGAAAGAGAGCTTACCATACTCAGTGAAATCTGAAACCAAATCGAATCAAAACAAAATTACTTCTCCAATCGAGTTTACATTACCTACAACAAACAAACAAAGCCTTTTTTTCATTTAAGGAAACTTTTATTGATCAGTTAATAAAACAAAACATTTACAATAACATAAATAATAATAGAAATAAAATGAACGACTAACGTTTAAATTTTTATTATTAATTGAAAATTTCTCAAGGTTTCATAAGAATTAAGGCTGCCCCAAACCAACGCGAAACATTCGCGCGAATATGCGACGACTGAATAATGTTCGAAGATTCGCATCGCGCCAGTGTGGGTGCTCCCATTAATCTCCATGTAAATAAATTAAGACAGGCGGAAGTTTCGCTGTCGCGCCGAATGTTTCGCGTTGGTTTGGGAGAGCCTTTAAACTAAAAAAAAAAATGTCTTCTCTACACCACTTACAAAAATGAACTGGAAAAAAGTGTCGGGAAAAGAAAAACAAAATGGCTATAGCCACACAAATTTTTTGTAGGTATGCTAGACACTACGTTTTGAAATGATCCAAGGAAGACCGACAAAGTTGGGTCAGTGAATTTTCTTGAAGGGATTATATTTGATCCTATCGAGAATATTTCGTTCGAAATGTCAACCGATTGCCCTAAAAATGCATTTTCCGTAGCGGAAACAAAAATGTTTTTTAATCCATTGACATCGTATACAACCATCAATGGAAGTTAAAAGTTTTGTGCTTGACAGACGGATAACTAATGGCAAATTCCTTACAACAAAGAAATCGAATTTTTTCTAAACAGAATCGATTTTATTCTGAACAAAATCGATTCTTTTCTGTCAAAACAAATCTTGCGTTTTTAGCAAGATTTCACACTGATTTGCACACACACTATGAAGACTTGACATTTCTAATAGGTCAAATTGAAAGTCGCGGAATTTTTGGAAGACGAGTTGTTTATTTTTTGGTTGCAACGAATTCTACATAATTTAACAAAATATTCACCAATATATTCAGTCGATACAGCTATAAAAATAATTTATTGTGCGTTGTTCACTATCAAACACAAATTTGACCAAAAAAATAGCTTTCGCGAGTGAAAGACGTATTAAAAACTTTCAGTGCAAGTGAAAACTTTTCAATAACAATTTTCTTTAAAAATATATGTGCAAATAGAAGTTCAAACAAATAAAATGCACCAACAAATTGGTACAATTGACAGAAAAAATTCGATTCTGTTTAGAAAAAATTCGATTTCTTTTTTGAAAGGAATTCGCCATAACAAACTGTATTTTGACGTCTGTAGTTCTTTTTTTTTGGTACATGAATTTAAGTTATTGTATATGTTATTGCAACTTTTGTTTCGCTGTCCATAATTTCAATTATGAAAGTTTGTTAAAGATTTTTGCCTTTTTCTTTAATATTCGTTCCAAATGTATTTTGATTTTTTTCAATCCATTTTGTTTGAAAGACCAACCAAAGTTGTTTACTATAGTAGAGAAAAAGAACGACCTACTTGCAAGCAACTTGCTACCAACCACGTCACAGCCAGTACACAGACACGAAGTTGACAGGCAATGTATTAACCCAACTTGCTTGCCAGTACTTGCCCATGTGGCCTCAGGGTTACTTCTTGCCCTTCTCACCAACAAACTGAATGTTGAAGGCAACTCAGTTTCCTCGTGTGAAAGGGGACCAAGAAAAGAAGGCGACGGTCAATTTTTTGTTGTAATTTTTTACAAATAACGCTATACCGCGCTCTGTTTGGCAAGCCCTTGATATAACGTCAACCCGGTTTTTCACTTTGTTGTTGTAATCCATTTAGATATCATCTCATGGAAATAAAATAATACGGATCATTAGAAGAACGCAGTGTATTATATATCCATCTCGTTTTTGCTTATGTTTGTTTATTTTTCATGTATTTGCTGTCTTTTTTTCTTAAGACTACAGTTTTACTTACTTTACCATGATAAAGGCTTAAGGCTTAACTACATAAGCCCAACAAGTGAAAAAGTACAAAAGTGAAAATTTTCAAACTCATTTTGGAATAGTTTTTCCCACTGGAAAACTTATAAAAATGATGCAGAAAGCTTCAATTTTGGTTTAAAAAAAAATTTGTATATTCTTTTTTACAAAACAACTGCGGTAGCGGGAAAAAAATATTTTTACTTTTGTACAAAAGTACTTTTTGGCTTATGTAGTAAAGCCTTTAACTACATGGACCACTTTTTGCAAAATTATAAAAGTAAAAATATTTTTGTTCCCGCTAGCGCAGTTGTTTTGTGAAAAAGAATATATAATTTTTTTTTAAATCAAAATTTAAGCTTTCTGCATCATTTTTATAAGTTTTCTTGTCAGGAACACTATCCCAAAATAAGTTTGAAAATTTTTACTTTTGTACTTTTTCACTTTTTTTTGCCAATGTAGTTAAGGCTTAAGCCTTCTACCCGCAAGAGTAAAAACTAAACTGTTGGTTCATGAAAGGTGATCCCGATTTCTGATAGAGAGAAGGATCTCGTTTTGTTGTTTTAATACATGTTTTTTGTGCATCTAAATAGATTGTTTATTCGGATAGTAAAAAAAGGAAATATTTTTGTCATTGACATACTAATAAGTCAATGATTTTTGTATTTATAAAATAGAAACCCTTAACAAACAATAGACGATGTTCACATTAGACTCACTCTGCGCGACTCATATTGACATTTATTTGTTTTATCTCACTCCACCTCATGATGAAAAAGAGATAGTCTAGTGAGGCAGGATTTTTTCAAAAAAAATCAAAAAATCCTGCCTCACTTTCTCATATAGTGAGCTGAAGTGAGATAAAAGAAAGAGATGTCAAAATGAGTCGCGCGGAGTGAGTCCAATGTGAACACCGTCATAAGTCTATATAATGTACAAGTCCAAAACTGCCGAAAACTACTTGATTCTACCAGTTTTAGTCCAATTCGCTCACGTAAATCCGTTGACTCCCAAATAAACATTCCCGGCCAACTTCCTTAAATAACCTTACCAAACCAAAGAAAAACTTATCTAAATAAAATTTGAGTTTTTTTTTTAAACAACGTAAAATTTTAACTTTGTTTTTGGGAAAAAGCATAGGGATTCATATTTAATTGACATGCCAATTATAAGAAAGTTTTTTTTTCAAGTCACGCTAAGTGCGTTAGTGCACGCCCACTTTTAATGGCGATGAACTGTTATAAATTGGCATTTCTCTAGTCTCATCTTTTTAGAAAAGTTTCTATCGATCCTTAACAAAAAAAAAAAAAAAACAAACAGTGCCTCTGAGCGCAAAGATCAAACAACATGTTTATATTTATATATTTTGAGGCTTGTTTGTATTAAAAATAATAATTCACGTTTGAAATTGAATTCCCAAATTCCAACAAATAACGAAAGCTGATAACAATATGGTTTAATAATGGATAGGTACTTCATTATCCGGTTGGAAATTATTTTAATATTATATTAAATTGCTATCAGTGTGACCTTAAATAGCGTCGTACACTGATCCTAAGTGACAGTTTTTCTCACAACTGATAGAATGTACAATTGTAAAAGCTTCACGTCAAGCTTGACACATAACAAGTTTTGAGGAGGATCAGGATTGGGTCCCATCGCATGGGATTTAAGTTCTCTGTTCTGATTTGCACCACTAAATAAGCACGTAACTCCTGCATTAATAGATTTTTGAAATACCTTTCTGATGGAAGCATCAGCTTGGCGTTGGCGGTACTCATGTTTAATGGCATTTTTTTTTAACAAATCCTCCATTATGGCCATAAATATCTTGAATATGGCAGAAATATTGGTATTTTTTCAGTCGTGATAATCCAATATTTTCTCCGATCCAATAGGAGATAAGTGACAGATATGAGGGATGAACAAAGAACACATAAGGTGTGTTCGCGTACTAGTCCGAAACTACCCATTTTTATCATTTTTGGTCCAATTTTATTTTTTTTATATGGACTTTGACAGAACTTCGGACTTAAACTGGCAGGTTTGGAAAGTAAACGAACAGAGGTATACTTTTGTAGGTACAAACATCCATATAGTTTTTGTTTTTCCTAATTGGCACAAAGTTCTCCATAATAAACCGATAAAGACAAACTAATGAGTTTTAATTTTGACATTTTAACTTTCCTGGCATCTTGTGGATATTATTATTTGTACACCTTTTTGCTTAATATAACAAGCAACAGGAAATGTCATACTTATGGCCAGAATCGAAATCGAGATTAATGACAACAACAAATGTAATTCAAATATGAAATTTGCTTTCTAATTACATAATATATAACTATAGCCTTTTTATTTGAAATGAAATCAAATAACTAATGGCGAATTCCTTTCAAAAAAGAAATCGAATTTTTTCTAAACACAATCGAATTTTTTCTGTCAATTGAAGGGAATTCGTATTTCGTAAAAGAATCTATTTTTTTATTGGTGTGATTGTGTTTGTGTTATGTGGATTTCGTTTCAACCAATTCAGATTTGGGTGTCAGATCTAAAATTTTACTGGCAAAACGAACACAAAACGTGATTTTATTTTGTTTTATTATTGTATGAGGGCCTTTTTTAAAACGACACTGGGTAAAAGTCACTTTTCTTTGATGTGTGTGCAAGTGCGTGTGAAAATCTGTGTAAATCTTGCTAAAAATCGAGATCTGCAAAATCGACTTCAGATCGACAAAAATTCGATTTTTTTGGTCGAAAGGAAAGGAAAAACTTGTCACAAATCAAAAAAATCAAAGAAAAATCGATTTTTTTGGTCGAAACGAAAACCACATTACTTTATAGGTGCAATTGACGCAAAACGTCAAGTAATTATATACAAAACTATTAAGGTTGTTGTGAGAAAAATGTTTTACCGATAGAATTAAATTAATAAATAAAAGATATTAGCCAGCTTATAAGATGCCAATTTGTTGGTGCATTTTATTTGTTTGAACTTCTATTTGCACATATATTTTTAAAGAAAATTGTTATTGAAAAGTTTTCACTTGCACTGAAAGTTTTTAACACGTCTTTCACTCGCGAAAGCTATTTTTTTTGTCAAATTTGTGTTTGATAATAAACAACGCACAATAAATTATGTTTATAGCTGTATTGACTGAATATATTGTTTAATCATGTAGAATGCGTTGCAACCAAAAAATAAACAACTCTTCTTCCAAAAATTCCGCGACTTTCAATTTGACGTATTAGAAATGCCAAGTCTTCATAGTGTGTGTGCAAATCAGTGTGAAATCTTGCTAAAAACGCAAGATTTGTTTTGACAGAAAAGAATCGATTTTGTTTAGAAAAAAAATCGATTCTGTTTAGAAAAAAATCGATTTCTTTGTTGTAAGGAATTCGCCATAATGCTGCATTTACAAGTTGCAAAATCCCATTACTTCTGGCGTTTTGTATATTTTGTCAATAATCAAAACTAATGACTACAATATGGCCGACATAAATGCACTTTGCAACTCGAATAATCTAAATTACACACAACTACACAAATTTGAAATCAGATATAACACGACCTACATTATACCTTAAGTACAAAATACGACCAGAATGCATTCAACATTATTTCACAGATCTTATTGTCATCTGATTCAATATTCAAACACGTTTGAAAAGAAATGCAAACATACTCAAGGTTTTTTAAAAGCTGAGCTTGCGAAAAACCTTTCTTATGAAAAAATTAAAAAATCTTCACCTTGCTTGACCATCTTAGGTGTCAAGTTACAAATTACTTTAAAAGCCGGCAAAAACGAACATTAATGACCACTGCTTTATAAACATTTCAAATAAGAGTACAATGGCACACTTAACAAAAGTGATGATGGTACTCATAAGTATCATATCGTTAAATAAGGCTCAGCAACTTGAGGTAAGAAACATTTTCTACCTATATTTCAAAACTGGAAATGGTGTGAGGTTTTAATTTGCAGATTCCATCAGATCTTCTTTTGCCTTGCTATTCAGATGCATACGGATACCAGCATAGTCTACCAGTAGAAGAGGCACCGACTTATGATATTCGACCAAAGCGTCAGCAAAAAATGAGTCTAGGATATAAGATTGAAAGCTTGAAAAGAGTTTGTGGGAACCAAATTGGCGTGCCTTTGAGTAAGAAACAAATTAATTAAGTCACTTTTAGGACTTATAATAATTATGTATGACCGTCTTTTGGTTCTTTAGGTGAAATCCCACAAGATTTATTGAACGAAGAAAATCCAACACCTAAAGTCAAGTGTGTCATGACATGCGTTTTGCAACGTTTACAATTGGTAAGTTTGTATATATAGATTACAATTTATTATTATAAACCTAGCCTCAAGGAAACCAATGATTTTTTTTGTTCGTATTCAGATGACAAAGAACAATCTCATTTCTACCCGGGGTATTGAAAAAATGGCTGATGAAGTTGGCAATAACAATCCATTGCTTACGGCAATTGCAGTTGCTCTAGCAGAAGGATTTAATGAACGTTTGGCTGCCATGCAAATAAGTGATCCATGCGAGGCAGGATTTCGAATTAATCAGTATATTGCGAGAGAAATGAGAGCAAGGAAACTAGATGTTCCCTATTGATTATGTTATGTACAAATGTAGTTTATTGTGATGTTAATTTAAATAAATTATTATTAAATTATTGTGGGTATTAGAAAGCCACAATGAAAACAGTGTAATATACCCATCTCTTTTTTCCTTTTGTGTACTTATTTTGATGTAGTCGTTGTCTTTTTTTTACTCAAAAGGCCGTCTACCCGTTAACGTAGGGTATGTGTGTGTTCAAAAATGGATTTGTAAATCTAAAAGCAAAGCTGGATCTTGAGTTGTTTTTGTAATACATGTATGATCGTTAGCAAATCCAATCCAGATCAGATCTATGGCAAAATAAAATACAGCAATTGATTCAATATAGCTTTTAACGCCCTTTAGTCCATACAAATTGGCGTTTCGTTCCAGCTGGATTCTCACTGGACTTATCAGTTGACTAGTGAGGTGTGTGAGTGTCAATAAGCAAATTTTTATTAAGTTCAGTTCAAGTAACATGAATTTTCTGACAAAAACCCAATGTGAACTATATCAAACAAGATTAAAATTCTTAATCATTAAGCTGTAAATTATTGCCCAGAGGGCTAAGCTTTGTTTTTAATCTATGTTTTTTCTAAGTATAACACATAAGATGTGACAAAAACCCTTATGCATCCTTTTTATTCTGATAAGTTGAAAGCGAAAATATTCGACAAAATCGTATTTTTGACCGAAATTGAGAAGAAAAAAATTTCTGGAGCCTAAACAAAAAAAAAAATCAGAAAAAACTTTTTCCGAAAACAATGGTATTTACAGAAAGAAAGTTTTGTATGTAGAAAATACAATATTTTATTAGTATATTTATCTGTAAACTATGTTTATTACCTTTAACGTACATATACTTCGTACAGGGTAGGCCAAAAGTCACTTATTTATGTAAACTGTTAAAATATTAGCCGTGTTTTTTTGCAAGCCCCGAGGAAATAGATCGAAAAAAACGACGTCCTGTCCTGCAATTTACATATTAAAGTGCGGAGAGTTCTCGGGGCTTAACTTAAGCACGGAGAAATTCTGTGTTACGCGTGAATTGCATACTTCTTGTTATTGTTTGCATAGTTTGTATGGAAACTCCATTTTGTTTCTGTAAATGGCTTCGCTAATCCTCGATGTCGTTTTTTTCAACCAAATCTCCTCGGGGTTGCAAAAAACAAGGCTATTATTACTATTACTTGTTATGCTCGTTTATAACAATTGTTTTTATATTACTCTTCGTTCAACTTTCTCATAAATATAACGTTTATATTAAATGAGTGTTTTCCTTACTGTAAAATCCCAATAGGTTATCGCAGGCCCGGCAGAACAGCTTCAGCCCGAGTGGGTAGTAGTTGGTGTAAGATCTAAAAGTTTAAATTCACTAATATAAAAAAAAGTCATAACATTTTTATATTTTTAGTTTTTTATTTATTCTTTCAATGAATCACTAGTTTTTTTAATGCGAAAACCGCACTTCGTTTGGAGTGTTTTGAAATAAATTTATTGATGTGTAAACATCTATGCTGGCGGTAGAGTGAAAAAAAAACGTTAACGTTCGTGTGCAACGTTACGTCGTGCAACGTTACGGTGTGCAACGTTACGATCTGCATACTAGGATGGGTGCGTTCAGTGAAAAAAATCTTAAGATCCCCTTCAAGCGAAAAAACAAGTCCGTTTTGGATCCGCGCACGTTGATGTTTACACATATAAACCGTGAGTCCCGGCACTCACACAATTTTTTAATAATTCATCCAAATTTAGATAATCCGTGTGGTCGGAATAAACATGCAATATAGCAATATTGTTAAGCCGATCCAGCATCAGCATTATTGACCTAAGGTAAGATTTTGAACGACGAAGACCGGAGAAACTTCGTTCATTTGAGCAAGATGATCCTGGGATTGTGATTAGCAACCGGAGGAACCGTACAAACTCGGGAATATTCTCTTGACTCCAGACGTATTTTTGCAAAAAATCAACTACTTCTCTCAAATTGCTTATCCTGTCTTTTCAAAAGCTGCAGGAATGCTTCGCTATCGCTAATAAGTCTTTGTTTATCAAAGTCATCTTTCTAGAACTTAACTACATCATCTACATCTACTTTTTGGCCTACAGCGAATCTTTCCAGTAGTTTGAAGACACGAGAAGAAGCATTTATGAATCTTGCATTTAATTATGATAATAAGAATTGGTCAAATATTTCAAAAAATGATTTTCTGTAGGAATCTTTCGGTATTTTGAATTTGTAATTTTCTGAGGCTGCACATTAGTGAAGGTAAAACAAAGTACATGGTGGCGTCGAATGCGAGAGGAACAGTTGGTCAAACAATCAAGGTAGCGGAGCACGAATTTGAAGTGGTGCAATCCTTTAAATACCTTGGCTCAATAGTAGCAGCCGATAACAATATAGAAGAAGAAATACGCGGGCGGCTTCTCAAATCCAACAGAGCCTACTATAGTCTGTCAAAGCTCTTCAAATCCAGAAATCTCACCATAACTTCAAAACTGCTGCTGTACAGGACCATGGTCCTGCCAGTACTCACATATGGATCCGAGACTTGGGTGCTTAGCAAAAGGCACTCCGACCTCTTAGCCGCGTTCGAGAGAAAAGTCTTAAGGAGAATTGTTGGCCCCATATGTGAGGAAGGACGATTCCGGAGACGGTACAATCATGAATTGTACGCAATCTACCTTGAAGCAGATATCGTGACAAAAATTAAGCTCGGTAGACTCCGGTGGGCAGGGCACCTAGCTCGCATGAGTGAAGAGGAACCTGCTCGGAAAGTTCTTTGTGGTACATTCTATGGTAGACGACAGCGTGGTAGACCATGCTTGCGCTGGAGAGATGGCGTAGACCAGGACGCCCGGAGCCTTGGGGTGCGCAACTGGATGGCGGCGGCTCGAGACCGGGATGGGTGGAGAGACTTGTTGAAGGAGGCCAGGACCGGACCCCGGTTGTCGAGCCGACGATGATGATGATGAATTTTCTGAGGTACCTTCATCGATAAGTTTTGGGGCTTTTCGTTGACGGGGGATTTGGGTTCTTCAATTTCAAGATCAACAACCGCTGTTATTGAATTTTTCCAAATTGCCTCAAATTTGGAATCACGGGAAGTGCTCAGCACATCAATAACAGCTTCTACTTTTTGAAGCGATTCCTCAACACTGAGATCTGACTTCTGCAAATCTTTGTTTAAGATTTCAATTCGGTCTAAAATCTCAATCATTAATTTTAAATTTCTAAGCTTTTCTGAAAAGTACTGAAATTTCGAGTGGGTAATTTATCCACGAGTGGGTTTTACTACCCATATTACCTGCCGGGCCTGAGGTTATGGGCGCAGGAGACCGCAATTAAGGAAATTAAATAAGAATTTTATAAAACAAGAATTTGAAGATATTATTATTATGTGTTGTATCTACTATTCATACTTGCTGTTCGCATTTGTTGCGATTTTTCTTTCAATAAAATTGAAACTGCATTCGTTGCGGAAAGAAATGCGATAAAAAAGAATATTATCGTGTTGAAAAATATTAAATAAAAAACAATGTTAACCAAGAATCCATTGAAAAACTGCGTGGTTGCGAGAATTTTCACACATTCAATTGCAGATTGTAGCAATTGCAGATCCAATAATGGAAAAGGATGCAACAAAGCTTCGTTAAGCTAAAGGCTAGAATTGTGTTGTCCATTGATGAATCGCTTTATGTGCATATTTAAAATAAAACAAGCGGATCTGGAAGAAGCTACTGAGTTCTTATGCAGATAATGGATTGACGAGGAAGATCGTACTTTTTCGAAAACTAGTAGCAAGCATCCAATTTCTGAAGAATGGTCAACTACTAAATGAACCTAAACTTTATTTTTTGCTCTTGCTTCTCAGCCTTGCAAATTGTAGATGGAAGTTGTTTTAACTCAAACCATGAGAAGGCGCATTGTACTGCAGTGCAGCTGAAGCGTACGATAGCTTTAAAATTACATTTATAGGTTCTGAAAACTTTAACGGGTTTTCGGATGTGGACTGGGCTTCTGCATCGATAAACGTCACTCATGTACGGGTTTTGTTTTCAACTTATGTGGTAGTACAATATCATTGGGAAGTACAAGACAATCAACTGTTGCATTGTCAAGCACTGAAGCCGAGTATATGACGTTGTCGGCAGCTGTACAAGAAGCAACCTGGCTCAAACAATTTGGAATGATTGCATGTGGTAATCAAAGTGCCATTAAACTGGTGGATACAAATTGTTTGAGATGATATGATCTAACATGCCGCCTCCACTGGGCATCAACGATGTCCAACATCACAACCACAATCCAATCCACAATCTGACTTGTATGGATTATGTCACTACATGACATGGATTTTTCTGCCTCCATTGGATTTTTTAAAGACATGTTCATAATCCGAGCATCGTTCATGCCCAGTGGAGGCAGCATGTAAACATGTTAAGGTTTGCCATCATCATACTCCTGACCAAATTAACGGTGAATTTACGTTCATTCGTGATTGAATTAACGACTGTTGCTGTTCGTTATTTACATACCAACCGAAGCATGACTGCTGATAACCTTACGAAGGCCAGTTACTTCTATCAAACATCAACTATGCTTCAATAATATAGGCATGGATATTCGAAATTAAAATCTTATCTTATTTAAGTATTTTGGTTTGGGGGTGTTAATAATAACCGTTTTTATTATTAGAGATTATCCATTTAGATCATCAAAATACAAACATTACAACAACACACGAGAGCTTTGCAAATATGGTTTACGTCCTGTAGTGCAATTAATATGTTAAATGCAACAACAACTAATCCCCTTCGAGCTTAGCAAAGCACAGAGAATTCTCGGGGCTTAACTTAACCACGGAGAAAATTAGCTGTGTTACTGGCGTGCGTTCAATACTTATTTTAGACAGTTTGTACGGAACTTCCATTTTTTTCTGTAATGGTGTCTCTCTCTAATCCCCTCTGGGCTTGAAAACAAAAAAACCACGCCTATTAATGACTATCACATAAAAAATTGATATTTTTCACAAATCCATATATTGATATTTTTTCACAATACCCACTACAATACAACACATCAGCATCAGAGTACGGACTAGTGAGTTTCATCGTGTTTACATTAGAAACTTTGAGGCGCCGCAAAATACATTGAAACAACAACAATTTCAACATTGAAACAACAACAAATGACACTCTTGAGTCCGGTTTGTATATTTTCTTCGTGCCTCACGAGATCCCCCAACCCACGCTTCTCTTGTCTACAAACTGGCCGTTATACCGGACTCAATCTTCCCAATCTAAACAGCGTCCTACACATCACCCCACAATACACCAAATGCACACTTGAAAGAAAATATTTAATGGTGGATTTACATTGTTCTTCATGCGAGTTCTGCAAAAAAAATACAGGGATATAAGATATAAGGCCAGGCGCGCACATGCAACTAAACAGTTTGGTTGCGATTTTGAGCACTATGGGATTATATGAGAGTCCGCGCACATAAACCGGCGGACTCTCATAGGCCAGGCGCGCACATGCAACTAAAAAATTAGTTAAACAGTTTGGTTGCGATTTTGAGCACTATGGGATTATATGAGAGTCCGCGCACATAAACCGGAGGACTCTCATATTCTCCGCGCTTTAGCTAAGTTGTTGTTGCATTTAACATGTAAATTGCAGGACAGGACGTCGTTTTTTTCGATGGATTTTCTCGGGGCTTGCAAAAAAACACGGCTTATATATCCTCTAAGACTCTTTCATTCTTTTCATTTTCTTCAAATTTGCAGATGCAGATACATGTGAATCCATTATTAGGTGTAGCACGTTTTTATAGAAAACTAATAAATATAAAAAAACACAAACATTTAAGGCTGTCCCAAACCAACGCGAAACATGCGCAGTCGTCGCATATTCGCGCGAATATAATATTCGAAGATTCGCATCGCGCCAGTCTGGGTGCTCCCATTAATCTCCATGTAAATAAATTAAGACAGGCGAAAGTTTCGTCGTCGCTTTGAAATATTATTCGCCTTTAAGGCTCTCCTATAGTCCCCTTTCACACGAGGAAACAAGTTGCTGGAGATTTTTTTGACGTTTTCTTTTAATTTCCTTAAAAATCTCCTGTACCTTTCACACGAAGAAACAAAATCGTGGAAACTTTCTGTATTTTCCTTTTAAAATAGCTTGGTTGAACACACTCTACTGTGTGTGTGAAGAGGAATGTCAAAAAAATCTCCTCGAATCGTTGACCGGGGAGATTTCATTTTCCCCTTACTTCTTGCCCTTCTCACCAACAAACTGATTGTTGCTGGCAACTCAGTTTCCTCGTGTGAAAGGGGACTTAAGGAGCACCCACACTGCCGCGATGCGAATCTTCGAACATTAAGGCTGTCCCAAACCAACGCGAACCATTCGCGCGAATATGCGACGACTGAATAATGTTCGAAGATTCGCATCGCGCCAGTGTGGGTGCTCCCATTAATCTCCATGTAAATAAATTAAGACAGGCGGAAGTTTCGTTGTCGCGCCGAATGTTTCGCGTTGGTTTGGGTCAGCCTTATTCAGTCGTCGCATATTCGCGCGAATGTTTCGCTTTGGTTTGGGACAGCCTTAAGGCTCTCCCAAACCAACGCGAAACATTCGGCGCGACAGCGAAACTTCCGCCTGTCTTAATTTATTTACATGGAGATTAATGGGAGCACCCACACTGGCGCGATGCGAATCTTCGAACATTATTCAGTCGTCGCATATTCGCGCGAATGTTTCGCGTTGGTTTGGGGCAGCCTTTAATTTTCAAAAGTTGCACGGAAGTTGCTTAGTGGGCGAGGGCAAGCAACTTTAGTTGCTTTGAGTTGCCCAGTGGGCGCCGGGCTTAAGAGTTGCAGGAAATTCAGTGTCCTCGTGTGAAAGGGGACTTAAGATTCGAAAATTATATTCCGAACACGCCCGAAACAAGCCCTGTCTTCACAGTACATTGCACCTATGGCATAATATTTGTCAAGAGGCCACATTTTCCACACATCTTCATATTATTCATAAAGTCCAATTCCGTGTCCAAACGCTTTGTTATTTACCTATATTTTTTATTTAATAATTAAAGTGAATCAAAATAGAAATGATTTTCGGATTGCAATTAACAAACCAAATAATTAAAAGACTTTCACTATCTAGTCGGCATAATGTTCTCGCTTACAAATCAATCAGCCGGAATTTCACAACATCACCCAAACAGAGCAGCCCTTATTTGCTTCAACACAATTCTATAAAGTTTTCCCAAATCCACAAGAAAAATAGTGCTTTACATATAAGAAACTTCGCCCAAAATAATACTGTCGAAAAGGGAAATAAATTGGTTGGGACATGGCTTCTAGGATGTAGCGCAATGGTGTTCGGAGCGGTGATACTCGGCGGTGTAACTCGCCTGACAGAATCTGGTCTGTCGATGGTTACTTGGAAACTACTTGGAGAACAAAGACCCCGAACAGCAAGTGAATGGGAGGAAGAATTTGAAAAATACCAGCAATTCCCTGAGTTTAAAATGAAGAATCAGAACATGACACTGGATGAATTCAAATTTATTTACTTTATGGAGTATACTCACCGCATGTGGGGTCGAGCCATTGGTGGGTTCTTCGCTTTGCCTGCCATTTACTTCTGGAGCAAGGGATACTTTTCCAAGGCTATGAAAATACGAGTTCTCCTCTTTGGTGCTCTTATAGGAGCGCAGGGTCTCATGGGTTGGTATATGGTAAAATCTGGATTGGAAGACCGTTTTCAAGATGTCAACGATGTACCGAGAGTATCCCAGTACCGACTGGCTTCGCACTTATCGTTTGCATTTATTCTTTATACACTATTCCTGCATTCTTCGCTGTCTCACTTATTGCCAGCGGAACGTTTGTCTGAAATCACTCGTGGAGCCGTTAAATTTCGAAAGCTGGCTCACATTACAAAAGGCATGGTGTTCCTTACGGCAATTTCAGGAGCATTTGTAGCTGGTCTTGACGCTGGTCTGGTTTATAACTCATTTCCAAAGATGGCTGACCGTTGGATACCGGACGACATTCTGGCTCTTTCTCCGAAGCTGGTTAATTTCACTGAAAATCCAACAACAGTGCAGTTCGACCATCGCATGTTGGGAATTACAACAATATCACTAATTTCTGGACTTTGGATATTATCACGAAGAAGGAGTCTACCAAAGCGAGCCTATTGGGCGGCCAATGCTGTTGCAGCAATGGGATGGACTCAGGTTGCCTTGGGTATCACTACGCTACTCACATATGTACCTGTTTCAATAGCTGCCATGCATCAATCGGGCTCACTTGTTTTATTATCATTAGCTATTTGGTTATCCCACGAATTAAAATTTGTTAAATATATTCCAAAGTAATATTAAATTGCCAAACCAATGTTATTATTGTTTGCTTTTTTTCGACAGATCTCTAGGTTTGTATTGTTGCGCTTCTGTGATCAAGGAATTGGGGGTATTGTTGTATGCAGTTGCTTAAACCAAAATTTTCTATTCATATTTGTGTGCTTCATTCCTAAGAAAGACCTTTGCGTAAAAAGTAATTATTTGCTAATTGCAATCAATCATCTCTGGTGAACAAAATTATGTAGGGTGGTGAAGAATACAAA
Organism: Leucozona laternaria; assembly: GCA_932273885.2. Classification (NCBI taxonomy): domain Eukaryota; kingdom Metazoa; phylum Arthropoda; class Insecta; order Diptera; family Syrphidae; genus Leucozona; species Leucozona laternaria. Next base: position 46,854,398 of record OW026367.1, read on the forward strand.
CTATCTTGGGATTTCTTATAAAATAAAAGAGATGATGGAAAGACTTAAACTAAATTTTGAAGAAAGTAGAAAAAGATTACTACAAAGTTTGTTCAACAAAATTCCTTCGGGATGTTACAAAAAACCTTTCATTTTCAAAAGGGATGTATGCACATACGCATATCGAAAATCTGGCTCTGAAAACGATCTATTCTGAGGTGCTAGCAAGAAGAATACCTCGAAGAAAAAATCCTCTGATTGAAATCGGAGAAGCGCTTGAAGTATGCCCTAGGAAGAGACCGCATAAATAGTTCTTTATTTTTAAACGAACTGTTATTGTCATGTCTAGTCACTTACTTTTTTAAAGCCAGAAATCTACTCTTATTCTGTTTTTAAATAAAATTGTTTTAATTTTGAACAAAAAAAAAATGTTATTAAAACATTTACGTCGTTTTATTTTTTTTTTTCAAAATTTTAAGTTTGATTCAAAAAAAAAAATTAATTAATGGATTCCTGAGTTTTTTAATTATTTTATTTCGATTTTGAATTTCTTGGAATTAAGATCCCTTGGTGCCTGGGGCCATACTATGTAACTTTATTCTATTTTCTATTCGAAGTAGTTTTCAATGCTTAAAATAAGTGGTAATATGTATAAATATAGGATCAAATGTTAGTGCTTCCGACTTTTTGCCACAGAATCTACAATTAGCGCTGTTCTATTTCAGTTAATAAGCGCTTGCAATATAATTAGCGAGTTGAGATTTTGCGAATTCGAACGTTTTTATTGTAGAATCGAGATACATAGTTGGGCCCCTGGGGCCAAAAACCAACACTTTTTAACATTTGAATGGTTGTGAATCAAAACTCGTCATATCCAGAAAAAAAATCCGCGCAGAAGCAATTTTTCAAACAAATTTCTATTGAATTATGAAAAAAAAACACTGAAAGAAAATTTTTTTTTATCATGATAAAGCTTTAACTCATTGGGTTACGCCGCTTGGTCAATGGCTCATTTTTAGTTCCGTTTAAATTATTTAACTAATAAAATTGCTTAGACTTTTGCTAATAAGGACATATAATGTATGTACATGTATTAACATAAGTATAGGGTTCTCAACAGTTCATTCTTAGAAACAATTTGCATCAGTTCAATAGCCGTGTTTTGTTGAGGCAGCGAAAGCCATCCAGTTAAATTTAAACTCGCAATGCAACAATAAATGGCTGCCAATATTTTACTTGGGAACAATGGAATTTACTTACATACAAAAAGAGCTTTATAACCCAATTTGTTCCCCATGGGTTTCCTGCAAAGCTTTTACTATGCTGTTCTTAAGAATGTTGCCCTTTGATATGCTGATGCTGATCAGGTCATAGGGTAAGTTTACCAGTACCCGGCCACCTAACACATTTTCTGACTTTGAGGCTGCATAACTAATTTGCCTGACCATATAGGTACATTTATATTTTTTGTGCTGATCAATAATGCTGCATATTATGTTTTGAAAAAAAAATATAAACTTAAAGTTGCTATAATATATTTTTTAATAACAATTTCTCTTTTAAAAAAGTGCTTTTTCACTAGTACCCGGCCACCAAATTTCAGTACCCGGCCACTTTGATCCAGTATCCGGCCAGGTCCTATTTCTATAGGAAACTAAACATTGAAATCACACAATTTTGCCAATATTTACTCTATTTAGTATTCTTTAGAAATTAATATTTAGAAACACTACAGATCTTATTTTATTTGGGTGCTTAAGAGCCAATTTTTCAATAGGCAGTTAAATATCAGATAGTACGTACTCTTCAGATAAATCAAACATTGATTGCTATTTTTTCTTCTGATAATTAACTGGCTGCTCAACTTATGATTGAAAAATCGGCTCTTAATAGATTTTCAGTATTCTTCAATTTTATTGAAACGTAGTTAAAACTACATTCAAATAAACGACATAGGTAGGTTGGTAAGTCAATAGATACCAGGATAAAAGAAGCCAATGGATTTGCTCTTGATTCAATTCTGTTTCCATTATACTTCTTGACAGAATCGGGCTTGGAAGATCTGGTGCTCTGGTTCCATACTCGGAAAACAATTGCTCATTAAAATCTAAATTGTTTCTTGAAGATCTTGATCAGTTTTCGGGGTCGATATCTCTAAGATAGTTAATATTTTTGAAACAGAAATATCATATTTTTTTCAAGTTTGTCCTTGATTTCAAGGACGCTCGTTGCACAGGTTATGTGGCTTTAAAATCTACAGCCTGTACAGGAACGTTTTCCAACATGTCATGAACACATTTTCAATAATCGACAGCATCTGAATTGAACGGGTAAAGTTGGCATTTCCGAAAACCAGCAGCTTTCACCATAGCTAGGACTATAATGTGGTCTTTTTCCTCCGACCTTTGTAAGTTGTACACATTTTCGTAACGCTTTGGAGCAACTACTTTTCCTTTTCCTATTTGTTCACAAGGAAAAACTATTCTCATCTACATTCAATTTGGATCAAGAAGAACATCATCAAAGCTATTTTCATTAAAAAGGTCGTAAGATCGTGAAACCAATTCTTAATGCTATCTTCTGCCACCACGGCTCTACCCTTAGATATGGTCTCAGCTTCTATTTAAGCTGAAACACAGGTTTCGTTTAAAAAGAATAGCTTAAAGCCACGTTCTTCCTAGTCGATCATCTTTGAATGGATTTTCTTTTTTTCACTTTTAAAAATTTTTGGACGGTGTCAAAATTGCTTTTATGGGAACCCACACTTTGCAACATCAAGGTGTGGGTTCCCAATTTGTTGTGTGCTGCTCTTCCTCGAGAGAGATTCAGGTCCTTTGGTTTGACAAGCGTCATCGACCTTACTATAAACCCTCTATCATATAGGGTACTCCTTGATACCTACATTGTACTTTGCAGCCGCTTTTCTGTGACTTAAGTTAGTTTCACGAATATCCTATGAAGCAAGTTTGATTTTTTGGGTTCCCGAAAGGTCTTGTAATTCTTGTTCTACTGTTTCTTGACTCATTTTCTAGAAAAAAGTATGAATTTATATACAATAAGTTATGTGGCCGCTTACCGGTGCTTCTTGTTCTAAAAACCGGCCACCATAATGTTTTGACCGAAAACAGTGGCCGGATACTGAAACATTACTCATTTAATGCATTTAAGTGAGTTGAAGTCAGAGACAAATAGATTCTGCTTCCTTTTAGCGTAAAAAAGATAAAATATTCGATTTCAGGCAAAAATCTAGTATCCGGCCACCCTGGCCGGTTACTAGAACTTCTCAGAAAAATTGTGTTCCAGTATCCGGCTACTTTATTTTTAAGAATTTTAAAAAATTTTATTTTATTTTTTTTATATATTATGGTCAATTATTGTATTATTTATACAAAAAAACACAAAACAAACAAATATAGTCTCAGAGAACACTGAAACTTACTTCTTTTGCTTATTGGTTCTACTAGCACTCGTGAACTCTAAAACACACTTTTATTAATCTCGCAACGACCTTCAAAGATTCAACAATTTTTTGAGATGGATCTATAAGGTGCATATCGGTACAACTTTACCACATTATTTAATGGGCCTGGAATTATAGTAACAATGTATTTGCGCATGCAAATAATGTTTAATTTTCTTATTATTAAACATTTTGTAGAAAGTGGCCGGATACTAGTGACTGGCCGGGTACTGGTACACTTACCCTATTCGGTTTTTGTAATAGAGCCCTTACTTACGAAGCGGTGCTTTTCATCCTGAGAAAACATCCCAATTCCTGTCTTTAATAATAAAAAATCGTAAAATATTTTATAATCGAATCGTTAACATTGTTTATTGAATTTAACAAAGAAAAAGTTGTAATACAAATTTTTCAGAACTTGTAAAAGCATCGGGATACAAAATAAAGAATTGAATTGATGCGTTAATATAAGAACTACTGTGTATGAAGATCAATTTTGAATTTTATATTGGAAATACTTTAATATGCTCCTCCGCGAAGACGCAACACCAAATGAAGAGTAGACTCTTTTTGGATATTGTAGTCGGACAAAGTGCGTCCATCTTCCAACTGCTTTCCAGCGAATATCAAACGCTGTTGATCTGGAGGGATACCTTCCTTATCCTGAATCTTGGCCTTGACATTCTCAATGGTGTCGGATGGTTCAACTTCTAAGGTGATGGTCTTGCCAGTAAGGGTCTTTACGAAGATCTGCATACCACCACGAAGACGGAGGACCAAGTGAAGGGTGGATTCTTTTTGGATGTTGTAATCGGACAAAGTGCGTCCGTCTTCCAACTGCTTTCCGGCGAAGATCAAACGTTGTTGGTCTGGGGGAATACCTTCCTTATCCTGAATCTTGGCCTTGACATTCTCAATGGTGTCGGATGGTTCAACTTCTAAGGTGATGGTCTTGCCAGTCAGGGTCTTTACGAAGATCTGCATACCACCACGAAGACGGAGGACCAAGTGAAGGGTGGATTCCTTCTGTATGTTATAGTCGGACAAAGTGCGTCCGTCTTCCAACTGCTTTCCAGCAAAGATCAAACGCTGTTGATCTGGAGGGATACCTTCCTTATCCTGAATCTTGGCCTTGACGTTCTCAATGGTGTCGGATGGTTCGACTTCCAGGGTGATGGTCTTGCCGGTGAGGGTCTTGACGAAGATCTGCATACCACCACGAAGACGGAGGACCAAGTGAAGGGTGGATTCTTTTTGGATGTTGTAATCGGACAAAGTGCGTCCGTCTTCCAACTGCTTTCCAGCAAAGATCAAACGCTGTTGATCTGGAGGGATACCTTCCTTATCCTGAATCTTGGCCTTGACGTTCTCAATGGTGTCGGATGGTTCGACTTCCAGGGTGATGGTCTTGCCGGTGAGGGTCTTGACGAAGATCTGCATACCACCACGAAGACGGAGGACCAAGTGAAGGGTGGATTCCTTCTGAATGTTGTAATCGGACAAAGTGCGTCCGTCTTCCAACTGCTTTCCGGCGAAGATCAAACGTTGTTGGTCTGGGGGAATACCTTCCTTATCTTGAATCTTGGCCTTAACGTTCTCAATGGTGTCGGATGGTTCAACTTCCAGGGTGATGGTCTTGCCGGTGAGGGTCTTGACGAAAATCTGCATACCACCACGAAGACGGAGGACCAAGTGAAGGGTGGATTCCTTCTGTATGTTATAGTCGGACAAAGTGCGTCCGTCTTCCAACTGCTTTCCAGCAAAGATCAAACGCTGTTGATCTGGAGGGATACCTTCCTTATCCTGAATCTTTGCCTTGACGTTCTCAATGGTGTCGGATGGTTCAACTTCCAGGGTGATGGTCTTGCCGGTGAGGGTCTTGACGAAAATCTGCATACCACCACGAAGACGGAGGACCAAGTGAAGGGTGGATTCCTTCTGAATGTTGTAATCGGACAAAGTGCGTCCGTCCTCCAACTGCTTTCCGGCGAAGATCAAACGCTGCTGGTCTGGGGGAATACCTTCCTTGTCCTGAATTTTGGCTTTAACATTTTCAATGGTATCGGATGGTTCGACTTCCAAGGTGATGGTCTTGCCAGTTAAGGTCTTGACGAAGATCTGCATACCACCACGAAGACGGAGTACCAAGTGAAGGGTGGATTCCTTCTGAATGTTGTAATCGGACAAAGTGCGTCCGTCCTCCAACTGCTTTCCGGCGAAGATCAAACGTTGTTGGTCTGGGGGAATACCTTCCTTATCTTGGATCTTTGCCTTGACGTTCTCAATGGTGTCAGATGGTTCAACTTCTAAGGTGATGGTCTTGCCGGTCAAAGTCTTAACAAAGATTTGCATTCCACCACGGAGACGTAGAACCAAATGAAGTGTTGACTCCTTCTGGATGTTGTAGTCCGATAATGTGCGTCCATCTTCCAGTTGTTTTCCGGCAAAGATCAAACGTTGTTGGTCTGGGGGAATACCTTCTTTGTCTTGAATTTTTGCTTTTACGTTTTCAATTGTGTCGGAAGGCTCAACCTCCAAGGTGATAGTCTTTCCGGTAAGAGTCTTAACAAAAATCTGCATTCCACCGCGCAGACGCAAAACTAAATGCAGGGTTGATTCTTTTTGAATATTATAATCGGAAAGTGTGCGCCCATCTTCCAATTGCTTTCCGGCAAAGATAAGACGTTGTTGATCTGGAGGGATACCTTCTTTGTCCTGAATTTTAGCCTTAACATTTTCAATAGTGTCAGAAGGCTCAACCTCTAGTGTAATCGTCTTGCCAGTCAAAGTCTTAACAAAAATCTGCATACCACCACGCAGACGCAACACCAAATGCAGAGTTGATTCTTTTTGGATGTTATAATCGGACAGAGTTCGTCCGTCCTCCAATTGTTTTCCGGCAAAGATTAAACGTTGTTGATCTGGGGGAATGCCCTCCTTATCTTGGATCTTTGCCTTGACATTTTCAATAGTGTCAGAAGGCTCAACTTCTAGGGTAATGGTCTTGCCGGTTAAAGTCTTCACGAAGATCTGCATTGTTGGATTTTCTGAAATTCAAAAATAGAAAAATTACAAATTATATTATATTTAAGTATGTACTAGTAGGTATTAAAATTTTATAAAGTGAAATGCTCGATTTAAAAAAATGCCGTTATTGGTCTTAATCTTAAATGACAAAAATTGGTAACTACAAAATGGCAGAAATAAATGACATTTTGTCACTCCTGTAGATGCAGTATTATAATATACCTAGGTACGTACATTAGGTCATTAACCCGTGCCCCTAACGCCATAAAATTCTCGTAAAATATATGCGCTTTTTAAACTTAAACTAGGAACCTTTCTTCTTTTATCACTAACAAAAAAAAAAAAAAAAAAACTACTTCATACAGTGGTCCGAAAAAAATAGGTAGGTAGGTACAAGATAATAAAAATTACAATTTAACGGTCCCTTTTTTAATTGGTATTGGTGAAGAACGAGAGTCAATCATAAATACTTCTAGTATCTACATATTGCACCTATTTATTATTGCTTTTAAGTATTTTTTGGAATACTAATTGCATTAAAATATTTATACAATTTACCTACTAACTACAAAATCTATGCCTATAATAGTAATAAGGTTAAGTATAGATAAAAACACTTTTTTTAAATATCTACATACCTACACAGGTACATATACGATATAGGTACACACTACCAATGTATTTTACTGTATAATAAAAATAAAAAATGCTAATTTATGGGTCTTGTTGAAGATAGAAATAAGAAATTAAAGTTCATTACGGATTAGGAAACGAAAGAAATGATTAAATTAAATTAAATACAGAATGGAATGAATATAGAACTATAGAACAAAAATAATGGCATCAATTTGATGTGTCAAAATAATTATTGATAAAACTTGTTTCGCGTAATTGCGAAATGGGTGAAAACTTGAATTAAATTCAACTTTTTTCAATAGAAACAGATGAAAATAGAATATATTGTAGATTTCAAAAATACTAAATTATATCGTAATAAGTCCCATGGGTTTTTCCTATGATTGTTTTTTATTCTAGGAATTCGACATAACTTTAATACATATTTTTCAGTTTTGCTGTCAAATACAAATTCGCTTGCCCAGAATCAGGGCAAGGTAGGCAGGGGTAGGTAAACAAAATTTATTTTTTGTTTATTATCACCATTTTCAATCGTTTTTATTAGGTATCTACTTTGAACATTTGATTACGTAGGGAGAGTTTCTATTTCAATTACAAATACAAGCTTCTAGAAAGTTTCAAATGAATTTTCATAACGTTGCTGCTATCATATAAGCTACATATGTATACATACATAAATAAATGTAGTTATATACAAAAGTACACAAAGAAAAAAAACGGGAATAAAATCAAATTTTTGTGTATACATAAAATTACAAAATGTACATATATGAATTCTCTGGAGTGTATAACATATATAATATAGCTACTTGCACTGAAAATGAACAAAAAGAAAATAAACAAGAACAATCTAGAATATTGAAAAAGCTGATGCAATTCCTTTGTTCCGAAAATTTTCAATTGGTAGCCATTTTGTTGAAAAATAATATTCGTCAAATTAAAAAAAATCAAATCCTTTGTTTCGACTAATAAATTTTTAATAGTGAGGATTTTAAGAACAATTTTTTTTTTATAAATTTGCGACTTTAAACAGAAAAAAACATGAAATCACATACCATAAATATATGTATCTGAGATTACTCACAAAGTTAATTTCACAATTCACCGATAATAACCCATCAGACACAAAGAAAAACAAATACAAAATATTTAATTGTACTAACCTTGATCCTTTTCTCAAAAACAAATTTTATTTCACGATTTTCTGTATACTTTTTTTTTAACTTTTTTTTCAACGCCTGCTTAAATTTATTTTTCACAGATGTACATATATATATTTTTAAATAATTATTTCTTTTCCACTCAGTGCTCGGCCTATAGCTCAACTGCTTTCAACAACTTTCTGAACAATTTTGTGAAGAAATTAACAATGACGGTTGTATTTATAGAGAACACACACACTAAAAAGAAAACTTCCAAAATGAATTGTTTCCATTGGAAAATGTGTGCGCACTTAAAAAACACAAAGAAGCAAGTATATAAGCGATAGAGCTATCTCTTTCACGACGATGAGTTAAATCAATATTTCTTGTAGATGAGATACGTAAAATGCGTATAATTCATGATAAATTTAATAAAATGTAACTTTATTTATGCTTTTTACAGTAAATTTATCTGAAAGAATGTATTTTTTAAGAGAAAATACGATTCGCTTTTATAAACGAAGCTGTTGCGTATTAACTTTCAAGTTATAGCATGAATAGTGTTGTCTCTTTTGTCTCTTCGAGGCAATCCAGCTGTGCTCATAGACTAGATTATGAAAAAGGACATTTGTATTTTATATGAAGGTTTTTATAATACAAATTCTATATACTACTGAAATACATCAGCCAAGTAGAAGACTTAGCACTATTTAATTGGACTTGTTGAATTATTGATTCAAAATAGCTTTTATCGGCCTTTAGTCCATAAAAATTGGCGTTTCGTCCCGGCGATCTCACTTGGACTCATCAGTTGACTAGTGAGTGCCTTGTCAATACGCAATTTTTATTAAGTTCAGTTCAACTTACATGAACTTTTTGACAAAAATCCAATGTGAACTATTTTGTATTCTTTGGGGATTTTATTAATTTATATAAATTTGTCATATTTTTAACCATACACACACAATCAATTTTTTCAAAAAGAAACATACATATTTTAAATATCTGTGGGTGTATTCTTATTTAAATTTGCTTTGAAAATATAATTCACAATCTATTTTGAGCAGAGTGCTTTTTTTTTTTATTATACGACGGCTTTTGCGTCGTGCCTCTTTTGTGAATTCTTCTATGAAATTCCCTCCTGTGAGGCGCGCGGTATTAAGCGGGATATACATTGTTCAAATGCTTGTCATGCATGTGAGAGTGTATTTATAATTTTGTTTGACGTCGCATATACACACATCATGCATGAGTCTTCAATCATTTATTTTTAATTAAATTTCTTTGCGAAAATGTGGCTATGCTTGATCAAGCAATCATTCTCAAATATAGATTCTTTCAATTCTGGCTATCTGATTGAACAAAAATCAAAACTTTTTGATTTTGCTTCAAGCATACACACAACGTATACGTGTTTCATGTTTACTAATACACTCTCTATGCATGACAAGCATTTGAACAATGTATATCCCGCTTTACACAATTCTTTTTGAATCATGATTCAAAGTTGAAAAATCTAATATTTATTTCAATGCTTTATAACTTACCAACCAAACAAAAAAACAAAAATAAATGAAACGATTTTGTTTGAGTATTGAAATTCTCTCTACAAACAACAAAAATAAATAAAGCGAATTGCTGAAATAAAGGATCTCCTAATTCGGCGCGTAACATTCGCAGCGAATTTGCGACCACCGTAGAACAAAGACTCGCATCGCGCCAGTGTGGATACTCTCATTTATAGCGACCTGCGAATACTAATAAATCTTCTAAAGCAATTTCTAGAGCAAATATCAACTTTTTTGTTTGTTTGTTTTAACTTTTCGACGGAGTGAGTAACCTAGTTCACAAACTTAAATAGAAAGCACTCCATAAAATTAGTTAAAATGGGAAAATTTTGTATTTTAATATTTTTTAAGCGACCAACAATTAATTTCTGTGAACTGTCAAAAGTAAGTTCGCAACTCAGAACATTAGGTCGCATTCTACCAATCGGCGAATAAAAAATTCGTACGAATTTAACCTCAAACACTCATTATATTATAATATGGTTATGTTTTATGACAATTCGCAATTGTCGGTGACCGCTCATGTGAATGAAATTGTAAAATTTGCGACTATTCCAATTCGCAGCTCGCTGGTCTTGTCTCATGTGCAAAGCACTTTAAAAAAGAAAAACAATTTTTAAATATTTGGGATATTTGTAAAAATTTGGAATGTGAAAGCAATCAACAAACAAAATGAACAAAATGAATTCTGTGTAGTTTTTTTTGGAAGAATATTGCCAAGAAAACATTTGATGAACAATACCTGGAACTTTCTTTCTTGGACTTGGACAAAAGGAAATTTATACCTACATATTTATATTTTTATAATCTTTATTGTTTTGAAGAAATATTAAATTAAACAAAGAAAAGCTGGCGAACAATGAAATACTGAGATTTAATTTACTGATAAGATATATTTATGTATGTATTTTTATAGTTTGTATCTACTTTTCTCCCCACAACTATTATATATACATATACATATGTTTGTAGGTATTTAGGCTTGCCTACTTTTGTATACGGTAAAGTAAATGTACTGACAAGGGTTCGGACTTAAAAAATTGCATCCTTAAAATCAGTTAATCGAAATTTTCAGTCTTTAAATTCAATACACCCTTTTGCAAATTAAATTAATCCTTTTGCAAATTAAATTCACCCTTTTGCAAAAGAATACCACCCTTTAGCAAATCAAATTCATCTTGCAACCAAAGTACTTTACTTTTACATGTATGTAATCACCTACAGGTATTAAAAATATATCAAATCAAATGTTAATAGGTGAGTTCCTTTGGGCTCCAGTATCTACTGACAAGTACTTCTGGTTCTGGCTGCAGCCTAGAGCCAGCCAACTACTTCTACTCTTTATAAGAAATAATTAAGGTTTCAACACAAGATAAAAACGCCATCAGTAAAAAGAAATTAAGTAGGAAATTATTCTTGATGGTGTTTTTAATTTAGAATAAAAATATAGCGGTTCGCCTGGAACAGCAGTTGGTAGAGTTTAACATACATATTCCTTTTTTTAAAGTAATAGTGCGTGATTACATGGGTCGTTTTACTGAAGAGCGCATCGGTGAGACAGGTAGATATTGGGGCACCTTCATAGTCACTTTTAAACTCCAGTTTATCTTAGACCTGGGTTTATCCTATCAATCTAAATAACATTAAATAAACCCCAGTCTGTTAACTGGAGTTTAAAAGTGACTATGAATACGGGGTCTCCCCCCCCCCCCGTTCGTCCATTGAAATGTTACATTGACTTTGCATCAACAAATTGTGTCAACATTTTTTCTGTGCGACCTATGGTTCTCAAGATATAGCCAAAAAACATTTAACAACACCTTTTCCAAGATAGCACCCAAATGGGGCGCTTTCAACCCCGGAATTGTAGTGGTATGCTTAAACTGACCCACCCTTAAAAAAAATTTGTCCTGTCCAAAATGCAAATTCAATGTAACATTTCAAAGTATGAACGGGGGAGGGGGAAAAGACCCTCTCCCCCATTGCCATACGACCCAACCTACATGCTCTAGCTTTTTGTGTCACGATAGGGTTTTTTTCAATAAAATTAATAGAAAAAAAGTTATAACCCCCAATTTTTTGGCAAAAAAATCATTACTAAAGTTGTTGCGAATTTAATTTTCCATAAAAAAGATATCAACATTTTTTATGTGAGGCCTATGTTTCTCAAGATATCGCGAAGAAGCATTTTTCACAACCTTTTCCAAGATAGTGGCCAAATGGCGGGCTTTCAACCCCGAAAACCAAATGGTATACTCACACTGACCCACCCTACATATTAAAAAAAATAAAATGTTCCTGTACTAAATGCAAGGTCAATGTAACATTTCAATGGGCTATCAGGGTGATTACACGTTAAACGAACAAAGTCAATGTGTTGACGGTAAAAACAATGTCAACGTAGGTGTCAACGCAGCCGTCAACGCATGGCAGTGTTTTGCGCTGACGATCACACGACAAGACAACTTTGGGACGGAATTTGACACGTCAGAGAGTCAATGCGTTGACCATTTTCGTTGACCGTCTAATTGTAGCTTTACAGATTTGAAGGTTCAGCTGGAAGAGACTTCTTCGATGGGGTTTGGCATTGAATAATACGGTGGTGAAAAAAGATCACGATCATTTCCTGCGTCTTATGGATACTTGCGGTGTCAATAATCAAGTAAACTTCGTCGTGATTATCTTGTTCCAATTTCTGAAGGAATAGGTAGAGCGAGGTACCATAAGAAAGTAGCACACAATAGCCGCGTTTTTTTGAAAATCCGGAGGGATTTGATTGCAAAAAATGGCATCGGGGATTAGCGACGCCATTACAGAAACAAAATGGAGTTTCCATACAAACTGTTGGTAATAAGTAATATGCAATTTACGCCGGTAACACAGTTTTTCTCCGTACTTAAGTTAACCCTCGAGAAATCTCCGCACTTAGCTGAGCCCGAAGGGCATTAGTTGTTGTCGCATTTAACATGTAAATTGATAAGCTCTGACCTCGTTTGTTTCGACCAAATTATTCTGGGCTTGCAAAAATACACGGCTTATATTTAAGTCTGAATTTACATTGATCTATTTTACCAGTGTTGGTATTTTGTTTTTTGGTAAGTCTGCATTTACATTTCGATTTTTAAAGAAATCGGGTAAAATGTTTAGATACATTGAACGATTTTTTCAATGAGATCCTTTTCACTCTCTCTTTCATTTTTCATTGCTGTTAAATGCTGTCCCCTTCATTTTGCATTAAGATTTACTCACACCGTTAAATAAACGGCACATTTGCACTATACATACATACAATGAAACTGGAAAGGTGAAAGAGAACGAAAACAGACTGGAAAAATCGTTTGAGTTTTGAGGGAAAAACGATTTTGTCCTTTCGACTCACTTTTTATTTTTACTCCCTTCACCGAGGAACAAAAGATCGCCATTGGAAAATTCTTTGATGTAAAATAGTTCTCGGTTTGGGGAAACTGAAAATAGCTTTTCTTGCTCTTCGCATTTGTTAGATATTTTTGTTTCAATACAATTGAAACTGCATTTGTTACGCAAGAAATTAAATCAAAGAAAAAGATCATCGTTGGAAAGTATTGAAAAACAATATCCAATCAAGGATAAATTGAAACTTACGAAAACTTTCACACATGGAAAAAAATTTTGGAATGCAGTGGTTTGGAATTGGAAGGAAGGATTGCAGATCCAGTCATCCAGTAACAGGAATGGATGCATTAAGCTTCGTAAAGCTAAATCAAATTTGTTATCTGTTGATGAATCGCTTTATGTGCATAATTCTAAATAAACAAGCGCATTTGCAATTTGGAAGAAGCTACAAAATATGTATGAAGATAATGAGTCGAAGAGGCCGCGGCCTTATTTCTATTAACCCATAACTTTCGTCTAATATTCATATATGATTTGCTAGATGGAAGAATATAAGCCTCACTAGACTATCTCTTTTTCATCATGAGGTGGAGTGAGATAAAACAAATAAATGTCAATATGAGTCGCGCAGAGTGAGTCTAATGTGAACACCGTCTAGAGATCCTGTTCATATAACTGAGATTGCTGAGGGCTCTGAGATCTCATTTTCCTGAACTTTCGTTTTATAACAGAGGTAACACTCCATTAAAAAGATAACCATATAAGGCCTACCGCCCACTTGGCAACTTTAAGTTGCTCTCCCCAGCAACATTTAGTTGATTGTCATAGGGGATCAAAGTGGGTTACAGAAAAGATTTCACGATTTTTGAAAATCGGTGGAAAACTTGTATATTTAAGAAAAGTAATATATGTACCAGGTTCTACACAATAATTGTGCGTTGATATTATTTGAACTATAGAGAGCACAGAAAATTTGTTTTTGAAAAAATCTTACAATGAAGAGTTGCAAAATTGATCCTTCTTTTTTCTTTTGCAAATTATAGATATAGGTACCGTTGATATCTTCTGAACATACTATACCCATCGAATGTTAACGATTTTTCAAAATTTTATTTTGGAAATCTATAAATATTTATACCAACCAAACATAGCTCAACGTGATTTACAAACTTCAAAAATTCATTTGAAATATAAGTTATTTTAAAAATAATGTAAGAAAAATGGTCAATCGACGAATCAACTGCAGAAAATTGGGTGAAAGTCGGGAAATACTATTTCGATCTTTAACCGCCATATTATTCACTAGATACATCTAGATTAAAACTTAAATCCAGATGTATTTACATTTGTATGCTTTACATCTGGATTTAAATTTTTAATCTAGATGAATCGAGAAAATAATATGGCCGTAAATGTATCTTTAGAATGGTAATAAGTATGTAGGTACCATAAATGTTTAAAATATTTAAAGGTATTCTAATTTTTTTAAAGCCCAAAGCAAAAAGAGTGGCGTGTTCTGTCGCTGACAGTGTATACTATAATCAAGCTTTTTAAACAGCCATTTTTGCTTTAGCAATTTTTCTCTATCCGCAAGCAATTTCTTCTGTTTCCTTCACTCAGAAATAAATGTCTATTATAATCTTGGGTAGCCATTTTGTTGAATACAACATTTTTGTACGTAAGCCACAAGCTCTAATACAGATTTTTAAATACATAGGGCGTATTCATTGTCATTTTTTAACTGTTGCTAAGTTAAACCTAAGTTTAATTGTATTTTCTATCATAAATATTGATGGCTATGGGTTAGACTTTTAATATTTGAAGTGGAATAATTCAATAAACTTATGTTTGAATCAACATAGGGGGTAATTCGGTTAAAAACAGGAGCTGTCTTCGTTAATCTATTTGGTTTTAACCTGTAGTTTAGTAAAACATGAGATTATAGCAAATGACTATGAATAGGCCCAGTATTCTTCAAATCAAAATCAACCAAAAACGCAGTACGTCGTTATCATTTCCGTTGTTGGGAATTCTCTCCTTTCTTCAAAAATAATATGTTTAGTTAACAACAATAACAAAAATATTATTTCAATAAAAGTGCAGTATCATCACAAATAAAAGAATTACATAGATATCACATCCAGTAACTATCGAAACAAAAAATTATAACTTTTTTATATCATTTTCAAGTCTTTTTCTTCTTTCTCAAACATCCAATCGGTTGATCGAACTAGTGATGTGTGATAGCTACTGTTTTTGTATGTGTATGATCAAATCTGGATTGGATTTGCATACAAAAAAATTTACATGTATTACAAAAATAACCAAGATCCAACTTTGCTTTTGGATTTGGATCTGCAAATCCATTTTGAAAAAACAACTTTAAAACTTCCTTACAAAAGTTAGTTTTTACTTTGATATGACGATAGTTTTTTTCCAAATGGTGTCTGTATAGTGTAATTAGAAAAGGGCAACGGATGCATGAAAATAGAGAAATAAAAGGAAAAAAGAGATGGGTATAAAACACAGTTATCACTATGTAACCCTATTTGTTTAATTATCATGAGGTCTGTTTGGAATATTTTTTCAGTAAAATGTGTAAAACCTGTCAAAATCCCAAAGTGGGAACGAATTTCTCAAAAATGGAGAAACTTACAAGAAAGTTAACAAACGCATTGATCCACTTTTGTGTACAAAACGTCAGAATTTTGCTCCTCACATCAACAATCACATGCCAAAAGTCTGGTTTTGTTAACAATTTACGTTTAATTTAAAAAAAAATTATATAAACTATACATTTCCCAAGATATCTGTTATTTATGGAAGTGACTCTAGACATGCCAATTATAACAGTTTTGATTTAGAACAGTACTGTTTATTCGACCTCGCAGGGCCAGGGCCAGGGCCCTCCACCGGTGGGCATACTTCAGGCACCCAGAGTTTTTTTCAAGTCGCACGCCCACTTTTAATGGTGAAAAACTGTTATAACTGTTATAAATTGGCATGTCTCTAGCCTCGTCCATTATTTATATAGGTAATTTTAACATTTAAGAAACCAAAGTTTCAAACTAAAAACAAAAGATACTAACACCTGGGTGTTTTGATAGTCTTTACTCTCTTGTCCACAGAAATTTATGTGGAACAAATTCGCAAGTTATCCAATAGAGGGGAAATTATTTGCTCTTTGGTTGCAACTTTTTCAAGTTAGCAAACAGGAATTTGTGACAGGTCTGTTTGGTATCGTGCAATTTCTTTCGAATTTGCACAAATACGCAAAAAAATTCACGATACCAAACAGACCTATGATCTGATCCGAATCAGATTTGGTGAACAATAAAATGCAGCTATTGTATATAGTCCATCAGTCAACGGTTAAGAAAAATAAATGCAAAAATCATGTAGTCTGGGTTATTGTTTTAAGGGGTTTGGGGTGACCCCCATGTACAACAAACCTAAAGTTTCCAAACCAGGCCCACGAGCCTTAGACAAGAGGGTAGTAAGGGTCCCCTTTTCTAGTATTTCGCGAATATTTTAAAACCAAGTATATTGGCGGAGTTTACACTACATAATGAAAATATATTAAATATATTACAAATAAGGTTTTATTCATACGGATCTTAGTGACAACTGTGTTGTACACACACCTATCTCTCTTTTCTCTACGTTTGTTTATTTTTTTTTCATGTATTCTGTGTCTTTTTCCGGTACACTACAGTTTACCCTACCGAACAATTTGCAAAGCTGAGAAGCAAGAGTAGAGATCAGTTCTTGTAATACATGTGTTTTAATGATCTATATGGATCATTTCTGATCATAAAAAATGGTTTATTAATAATTACAGTAAGAGTAATAGACTGCGCCCGGTGGAATTGCACTTCAACGGAACTACGTGACAATACAAAATACTCCGCTACAATTTTTTGATATACACCGCACTTGAACTGTCCCGCTGCGATAGTAGCTTTTGCTTGGTAACGTGAAATTTTTCACAAATTTTCACTATTTTCTGTCAAACCCCATAAGAAAAAAACCCAGTTTTGGGAAACTTGGTGAAAGTTTTAGTTACCAAACAGACATAGTGTGCCCCTTTCAGACGAAGAATTAAGTTGCTGGAGATTTTTTGACGTTTTATTTTAATTTCTTCTGAATTCTCTTTTACCTTTCACACGAAGAAATCGTAAAGGATTTTCTGCAGTTTCCATATAAAGTCTCTGTTGGTTGTAAGAAGGAATATATGTGTCAAAAAAATCTCCTCAATTGTTGACCGGGGAGATTTTGTCCACCCCACATACATACTTCGTGCCCTTCTCTCCACGCTCAATGCAATTTAATGCAAAAGGTTCGACGTGAGTACTGAAAGTGCACTCTTAAATAAATTACGCTGCTAATCCGAAAAATTATTATTAATAATGTAAACTGAAAGTTGCTGGAAACTCAATTTCCTTGTGTGAAATGGGACAATGTTAATATATATGGCAATGAAATATATACCTATAACAAGTTTGCGAGACGATAAAATCTGCTGCGAACATTTTTTAAGTTTTTACCTGAATCGAAAATTTGTAAAATGCAAATAAATCTGCACTTATGGCAATGCTATTTTATTTACATTTGACAGTTCCAATCCATAGCAACTGCCATGTACCGCACCTCGATGCCGTGCTGTGAAATTCTTCGAAAAAAATTGTAGTACTCATGCGTACTCTTTCTTTCGTTTGAAAATAATACAGTTTTTTCTTCTATTTTCAACGACGGCAAAACCAAAAGCGACCACAGAAAACCTACTTTCTCACTTCAACCAATTACGTGCAAGGCAGAATCTGACAGTTCGTCTCTGACTTTTGAACAGGAAGGTTGTTAAATTAGTGAAATAAAAGTGTTCTCGGTGAAAAACAGTGTCGTTATTTACAAAAAAAATTGTGTGTGAGCTATCTCCTCAACAAATATCCAGCGCATTGACTGATTGGTTTTGTCAATTGAATTCTGGAGCCAAATTTTAAATGTTTACTGAAAGTCACATGTAAACTTTGGCTATTCGGCTCGTTGGCACATTTAAATCGAAGTAGAACGTTAACTTTTGGGGTAAAAAATTATATACTAGCAATTGCATTGTTGTAGTGCCATCAGAAAGAATCTAAAAAAAAATGTTTTTCCTTCTCGTACTAAATTTTGACAGGAGGCGAGAGAGAGTGGAGCAGATTACACAGCAGCAGCATTCGGCGTTTAGCCGTGATTGGAATCACTTGGTGGGGATATTTGGTAAGTTTAATTTTTTTTTGGGATGTGGTGATGTTGCCATCTTGAATTAGATGGGTACACTAGTTGGCAGGAAACTGTTACGTTTAAATTTAATTTTATTTATTTTGTAATAATTATAATAAATTTTTAATTTTTTGTTTATATCTTGAGGATATCGTGGATAAACTGTTTGGAAAAGTGGCAAATAACATGTAGATGGAATTTGTGATTCGTATACCAATTTGAATTAAGAAGAATAATAAATTAGTACTGATAAGTTTAATTTTGCCTACACAGTCAGTCAAACGCATTAATGTACAGCAGCTGGAAGTGCTCAACTATTATTTAATTTAAAGAGTACATATTTACTTCGGCACCTGTTTTGTTTAACAATTTTGTTCCTTAACCTAGTAGTACACACTTCCTTCCTGTTAAAGTTTACATTCTTAATGTAGGTAACCGTTCTTTGTAGGTGACCTTTTCTATTTTTGTCTTTTCCCGTACTGTCCAAAACTGCGAAATTCTACGAATTTATTTTGTTATTTGCTATTTTAAATAGGTATGTATGTTTTGTAAGTAAAAAGCTTTATTTTGAGCATTATACGTCTTTTGCTTGTGTACGTTTGAAGATTAGGAATTCCAATATTTTGAATGATGAGATTCATTGGTAGCTATAACTTGGAGCTAATATCCTAATTTTTTGCTGGCAGTGTAGTCTATCCTATTTTGACTGAAAAAGGGCAGAAATAAGAATAGAATATTGAGAATGAAACACATATACATATAGGTATATAGAATAATTATTCTTACCAAATTAGGATTCTTGCATTTGAAATATCAGAATTAAATCGGAATTAAAACCTCTCACTGTAACACTTCGATTGAAATTTTCAAAAACATTAGATGTAGTTTTTCTGCTATTTGGTACGGGCCGTGATAAGATGTCTACCCCGCGAGCTGACTTTGCCATGTCCAATATAACCGAATCTGTAAAATATTTTCCTTTCATATCCGCGCCAAAAGTGTTGTGGGTCGAAAAAACTTAAAATTTTATTTTACTTTATAAATATTTCCTTGCGCATGTTCATTATCATTCGTTTATAAATCTGTTAACAACCTGTTCAGAACATCACTCCTCATTGCTAGAAATAATCGTTAATGTCAGATAAAAAAAAAAACACTTATTCTGTAAAAAAATAATTTTAATGTTGAAAAATCTAAAAACATACCAAGAATCTGAATTTTTCAAAAACACATACATACAAGCAGTTTGTATTGTGTTAAAAATAAACTAAACGCTGACTTTTCCAAACCTTTTCCACATTTTAATAACAAAAACACAGTTTTTTATTAATAATATTTTTTTTTTCTTTTCCGTACTTTTGTCGTTTGTCTCTTTTCATAGCAAAAAATAAAACAGCAATTTAGTATTTGAAGTAATCGCCTCAGTTTACCAAACAAATGACCTGATCACAGGATCACTTTGACCGAGAGCGAGGAAGTAAGCACTCAAAAGCAATCAAGGATATAATTAAATTATTTTCTCTTTAAAGAATGACAATAATATTATTTTTGGTAGACACATCGTCGTCTATGTGTCAAAAAGCCTATGTTAATGGAGTGCAAAAAAGCTATTTAGATATCGCCAAAGGGGCAGTGGAGACGTTTCTCAAGTTTCGGCAGCGAACCCAAGACTGCCTTGGCGATCGATATATGCTATTAACTTTCGAAGAACCACCGGCTAATGTAAAAGCCGGATGGAAGGAAAACCATGCTACATTTATGAATGAGCTTAAAAACCTTCAAAGCAATGGGCTAACATCGATGGGAGAGTCTCTGAAAAATGCATTTGATTTGCTTAATTTAAACCGCATGCAATCGGGTATAGACACTTATGGACAAGGGCGGTGCCCGTTCTACCTTGAACCTTCAGTAATTATTGTCATCACTGATGGTGGAAAGTATTCTTTTCGCAATGGAGTTCATCAGGACATAATCCTGCCTCTAAATTCGCAAATTCCAGGGACAAAATTCACCAAGGAGCCATTTCGTTGGGACCAGAGACTGTTTTCCCTTGTTCTGAGGATGTCGGGAAACAAAATCGATGAACGAGTTGATGGCAAAGTACCACATGACGACTCACCTATAGAGAGGATGTGTGAAGTAACTGGTGGGCGGTCGTATCGCGTGAAGTCCCATTACGTACTAAACCAGTGCATAGAGAGCCTAGTGCAGAAGGTACAACCTGGGGTTGTGCTGCACTTTGACCAAATGCTCTTAAAAGACCTCAAAGATGGAGAAGTTCAAGATATTGCATTTCAAACGACCAAAAAGATGATATACGTACAAAAACATATATCTCAAAAGACATTTCCTGTGGGTTTTTGGCCGCTGCCAGAACCCTACTGGCCTGATCCGAAGTCTGCAACACTTCCGCCAAGAGATGCACATCCAAAGCTGAGAATAGTTACTCCATGTGCAGATGAACCTCAAATGGTGAGGAATTTCCCTGTGGATAAGTATGAAGTAGAAGCCAGTCCGCTGACCCTACAGATTTTATCAAAACGTGAAATGAACAAATGCTGGCCAGTTATCATATCAAATGGAATGCATAGCTTTGAGGTTCCTTTTGGGTATCTCAAGGCAAGTCCAAACTTTGCTCAGGTCCACTTGTATGTTTTAGCCTACAACTATCCTGCATTGCTTCCACTCCTGCATGACCTTATTCATAAGTACAATATGAGTCCACCGAATGATCTGATGTATAAGTTCAATGCGTACGTTCGGTTGATACCACCATACTACTGCCCGTTCCTGAGAAGAGCCCTTTTGAACATAAACGTTCCATATCCACTACTGCAGTTTTTGTTACCCGAAAACGCCGATAATTATCTGAGTCCAAATATTGCTAACCAGCTGAAGCACATAAAAAATACGGCAAAACAGGATCAAGAGAACCTTTGTCAAAAAGTTCTCAGGCAGTTGCGACAGCCTAGGCCGCCGTATTGGCAAATTGAAAGAGCGCGTTTGATTGTCGGACCACCCCTACGAAGGGATTTGGTGCGAAATCCTCTTCTTCGAGACACGTTTAGCAAACTGCACACTGAAATCGAACCCATTGAGAACTACACAATTGTTGTGCCGTCAATGGTAAGGCAGGCGCCAGCGAAAAACTATCGCAATCCTTTCGACATTCCAAGAAGGGATCTCATAGACGAAATATCAAAAATGCGCGACAATTTCTTAAAGTCATCTACGGCGAATGGCATTGGATTGGTGAATAAAGACTCAGGACATTGCCTGCCAATTTCTGAAATGGGTAACTACCAGGAGTATCTTAAAAACAAAGACAACCCATTACGTGAAATCGAACCAACAAATGTCAGGCAACACATGTTTGGTAATCCTTATAAGAAAGATAAACACATGGTTATGGTAGATGAAGCGGATCTTGGGGAGGTAGCTCCAATTAAGTCTCCAAATGCCCAAAATCCACAATCAAAAAAGCAACTTGAGCTAGGAAGTAGATCAAGAAAACGAAAAGCAGGACCAATTCGAAGGGATTTCATTTTTAGACGGACATCGACTGATTCTCGGCCAAGCACTCCATCGATACCGTCCTCCACACCCTCTTCCAAAGGGGGATTCGACTCGGAAACAGATGAAAGCATGTCAGAAACTTCCTCTGTTATTTCTTCAGATGATGATGATCCGGATAGATTGGGTTCGTTTGATTTTAATGAACCAGATGAATTTCCACCTAACGGACATGTTACAAATTTCATTAATGGAATGACAGACGACATAGAAGAGGGCGTGTCAGTAACGGTGCCAGTTCATTTATCAACACCTTCACATATAACAATGCAAGTTAATCATAACAGCAATACCATCGTTAGCAATAATAGTGTAACAAGTGCGTTAGGCGGTGTGCTTGCTAGTAGTAGTGGTGGACTATCCATCATTGGAAACGGAATCCCCAACAACAATATTCACATTCCGATTCCATACAGTTCTCCAATTTTCGTCGAGGCTGCCACGTCGCTTAGTGCCATGGCGTCTCATCCACATCACCATCATTCGTATACAGCTTTGGCGTCGCAATCGGTAGGAGCTTTGCCGGCATCACCATCAGTCACAGCCACCTCTACCATTGTTGGAGCAACACAACTCCAGCCAAATGCAGCGGCAACAACGAATGGTCACAATGACATCAACAGTGATGCGCAAGAAATCTCCAGAATTCTTCAACAATGTCATAACGGCAGCAGCAGCAGCAGTTGTAGTGTCGTCGTGCCAGTTGCTTCAGAAAACTTAAAACACGAACCCATGATAGCAGATTCCCTTCCTCCCGACTTTGAAAACAATAAAACATTGGAAGTCGATCCAGACCAAAAGCCAGGAGTGAGTTCGACTGCCTTCACAATCAACTCGAACTTCGACAACCTTAAAAAAGAATTACCCGCCTCGTCTGCTGAACCATTGCTAACCAACGAGCAACGTGATGTCATTCGAAGGCACAATATCGAACTGCGAGCGACAATATTTCGAGACATTCGTCGTCCAGGTCGAAATTACTCCCAACTTTTGGAGAACCTTAATCTTATCAAAGGCGATATCGATACAAAGTATAAGTTTATACAGATGTGTGTCACAGAATCGAAGCGCTTTCGACGCCAACTCATGGCAAACAGTATACAAGATTGGTGGGATAAACGGGCGAACAACAATAGTTACATAATGCAAAATCCGGCGATGAGTTCGAGCTAACACCAAGGCTTCTACTAAACACCAAGCCAATAATTTTTTTTTTTCCGATAAATTACTTTAGAAGTATATAAATATAAAAATATTTGTAATAGTAGTTAGTAGTAGTTGTCTTTTAAGTAATACGAGTATTCATTTTTACATTTTGTTTGCTCTTACAAAAAGAAGAAAAAAAAAACAAATGTTAAAATTTAATTTAATTTTTGTAAATACCGTTACATTGATGAAAAAAATAATAATTCTAGAGTTCAGTATACACAAAAAAGAAATATTTGTAAATTCTTCTGTCTACAACTAAAAAACTGTATTTTTTTTTAAATGAAATCATTAACATACTTTTTCTTTCTAGTTTTTACCCCTAAAAAGAAATTTGTAAAGCAGTTTATTTATTAATAACCATGGATTTGTATTTATATATATTTTTTTTTTCTTTTAAGTTGAATCTTTTAAACTTTTTGTTGATAAAACCTAAATTTCTTCTGGGGTTCCCTCTCCATTTAAGTATTGTTTAACTGAAAGTACTTAAAGCTGTGATACCGAGCTTTGATTGAGTTTGAAACTTTGTTAAATTTAGCAATTTTTTTTTACAAGATTACACATGAGTTTCGACAATGTACGCAATTTTTGTATGGTTCTTTTTACAATAATCAATGTTATGAATCTATCTATTCTAAGCCGTATTCCTTATTATATCTTGCAATCTGAAAAAAAAAAACAAATATTATTTTTTAAAGTTCAACAATCAAAAGTCAGTCAAATGAGCTAAATGAAAGATTTTAAACATATGAAATAGAGAATTAACATTATTCTTAATTTTTTTCCTGAGGCGGTAACATCCAATTGCACACCTCAAAATTCGTTCTTCTACGCCGGTGTCCTTAAAGCTAAACAAGGTCTGCCACGTAATGTAAAATGCGCTTTAAAAGTTTTAGCGCGTCAAATTCTATTCTGTAATACGAGTTTGGTGACCAGCATACTGAAATATGTATACGAAGCCTTACTTCTGCCAGTTTCGATTAATCTTCAAAACCAATATGAATACCCTTCCGTTTGTTGTTCCAGTGATCTTGTAGCCTTTAGATTTCTGAGGGACAATTTTTCAATATTCAGTTAAACATCAGATAGTACTTATTGTTCAGATAAAGCAAAGATTTGGTCCTATTTACTCTTTTGATAGTTAACTTAATGTTTAATTGATTATTTAAAAAAAAGAAGAAAGAAACAAGATTATAGAAGGAAAATAACTACGCCTCATAACTGGGCCACAACACCAAATTTTTCGTTCGACAAATGTTTTTGTGTCTGCCTGACTGCTTAATTGGAGATTACGTCACTAATATATTGAACTCACATATTTAAACTAAAGGCATCTCCTTGACAAAAAAAAACTGAAAACATTTTAAATGAATTTTGAAGGGGAAAATAGTATCGTCTTTTTTAAATTATTCCCTTTGTAACTAACATAACTTGAAAAATTATGTGGAATATCTCGAAAAACGTGACCCGAATCAAAAAAGTTACGAAAATAGGTTTTAATATTGTTTGTGGTAGAAGGTAAGGTTAGATTGGATGGGGTGATGATATGGCTAGCCGCATCACCTCACTTGTGGTATTAGGTCGTTAAATATTATAAACCACTGAATGTATTTCAAGTTATTTATTTATAACGCCAACGGCGAGATAAACGGAACGATATTCTTATCAGAATCAAAGATAAACGGAACGATATTCGTATCAGAATCAATAGGACTTTTCATGTCATTGACCTCATAGAAATTGCCGAAACCGAAAATATAAAAAAAAAATACAAAGTTTTTTCAGAAAAAATGTAAAGTGTTTTCTGGAATTTCGTGTACTTGGTAGCTCAGTTATATAATATTGAAAAGACCGACAGAGAGTAATTATAAGAAAGTGACACAAGACATGCCAATTTATAATGTTATAATAGAAGGTACCACCAGAGGCCATACTATGTAAATTTATTCTGCTTTCGAATCTATTAGAAAGTGGTTTTCAATGCTTAAATTAAGTGGTAATATGCATAAATATAGGATCAAATGTTAGTGCTTCCGACTTTTTGCCACAGAATCTGCAATTAGCGCTGTTCTATTTCAGTTTATAAGCGCTCGCAATAGAATTAGCGAGTTGAGATTTTGTGAATTCGAACGTTTTTATTGTAGAATGGAGTTACATAGTTGGGCCCCTGGGTAATCCGTCGCCTGGTGGACATACTTCGGGTACCCAGTGATTTTTTTTCATACCGCACGAAGCGTGTTGAATATTCAATACTTTAAATGGCGAAAAAATAAATTGACATCTTTCTAGTCTAATTAAGATCTCCTTGGCCGACAAATTGTATAAACTAATGAAAGCGACGACAGAGGTTTTTATTTGGATCATGAACTATCCTAACATTAGCATCAAGATAAAAAATCAAACAATTTCTTATCTCATTTCATCTTCCAATTAAAACTGCGAATATTTTTCACAGAAATCGGTTTCCAAGTTAGTGTGGTAGATTTAATTGAGTAAAAGTTTAAATTGACATTCGAGTCTGTCCTTTATATTTCAAATCACAAAAAAAAACAATGGCCATGCATTGCTAAACTATCTATAGTGCTCTATGTCAAAATTCCTCTTTTACCATGTATGTATGAAAAAAAAATACCATGATGTTTTTAAATTCATCGTTTTTCACAAATGAGTTTTAACTTTTGAAAAACGAATCTTCCTTTCTTGAGTATAGGTAATAGATCTCTATAAATAATGTATGCTGTTGACTTGAACTTAATAAAATTTAAAAAGAAACAATACGAACAAAGTTTCCTTTATATTTATTTAAAATATTTTTGTTTATTAATATAATAATAATTGTAAAACAATTTTTTATAAAACAAATCTTAAAATTACACAAACAAACAAAATATAACTACATATTATGTATAATCAAAAAAAAAAAAAACAATAGTTGTTTTTCTACAAAAGAAAACAGTAGACTAATAATTAAAAATTAAATAAAAAAATGTGTGTAAAAGTATGTTTTTATTTAATTTTTTACTGTCCAAATATTTTGAATAAAGAAATCATTGTACAGATCAAAAACTAAAACTGCAACAACTTTGAAAAAATAGAATTCTAGTTTTTAAGATAGATAAAAAAAAATATTTTCTATTATAAAAACATGTATAAAGAATTTAATGTATAAGATTGTTTTAAATGTAAAAAAAACATCTTAGTAATTTTTAGTAAAAGCCGGGAGCAAAACAAAATAAAACACAAAACAAAACTTTCAGTTAGAAATGCAAAACAAATACGATTGTGTAGTACGTGTGTATGTGTAATTGAGCGAAAGATACATCGGTACATAAATATTAAAATTATAATATTACTTCTGAATGGTCGTCATGAATCAAATATAAATGATGTGAAAAAAATATATTAAATTAACATGTTCTGTGTTGTGCCTCCCCTATAAATCGATCTTAGAAAAATCATAAAATAATAGAAATAAAAAAGAAAAATGTTTAAGGAATTTTACTATTGATAATGTTGTGCAATTTGTTATTTAAAAACAGAGGCGGCATATAATCTTAATATTTTCAGAACTGCAGATGCGAAATGCGAACGTCTTACATGTATGGTGCAGTTAATCTGTATGTTTGTATATGTTTTTAATGTTGCATTTAGATATATTTTATTTTTGCAGATTGAAATGGACAACATAAGACGAAATTGTTACATTGGGGTGGGATACAAAAATGGAATATGTGTTAACATGTGTTTTTGCCTCAGGCGAACAAAAGAAAGGCAAAGCGAACACGTTTTCTGTTTTAACACCTTTAATGTCCCATTTTAAAAAAACATCAACAATACGTCCCATGTATCAAATTTGATACACAAAATTTCTTTTTTCTCGTGCCGCCTACGTCCATGTATCATTTTTGATACATTAACAGAACTCGGTTTCACTGTCCCCATAAAAATTTTTTTTAAAACGCCCATATGTCCGGTACGGTAGTAAGATTCAACATAGAAGGGGTTGGTTGCATACATAGTTGGTCACTGCTGTTAAAAAAATGTTTCGGTTTTGTGATCATTTTTTATATATGGACGTCTGCTAACTTATTTTGTGTATCAAATTTGATACACGGGACGTATGAGTTATTATCAGTTGTATGGGTCTGGGATTTACTACTAGATTTTGCAATTGCAAACCCATAAGAGTTTGCATCAGTCTATAAGCTTCTCTGTATCTGCATATTCCTCTTACAAGAGGGAAATGGCTCCATCATAACAAGCATCGGAGGGAGTTAAACCTACTATGGTTTTTGCCGCATTGTCCGTTAACACCGATTGCAAGAAATTAAACTTTGCGACGATCGAAAGCGATTCATTTTGATGCAATGCAGATCGATAATTTTCCCAATGGAGGATATTCGTAATTTGATTGTGAAAACCAGCACGTGTTTGTATCACCATTTTTTTTATAAAGATCAAGAAAGGAAATTTCGATATTAAAAAAACCACGACTATTACTTTTAAACAAAATTTATTAAATCTCTAAACACTTTCTGGTTTTCGGCACCATGAATTCTAAAAGTCCGGAAAATGAGAATAAAAACCTCAAATGTTCAATTTATAATAAGTTTTATCTTATTGTATCAAAATTAATTAAATGATATCGGTTAAAAAGCAAATCGTTAACTTAACTCATGAATTCATAGTTGGGCGGCTTTATATTGAAATTTTATGTTCATATAAAGAGTTATTAAAAAGAGGCGAATATAAAATCAAAATTAAATATGTTCCTAATAATCCAATTCAATAAGATAAGTGATGCCTCTTCACACAATTAAGAAACTTTGTATTTATTTTAAGTAAGGATTTACTTGTGAAATAAGCTTTTTTGTGAAGTGAAGTCGAATTCCAAAATGTTTAAAATATGATACATGGACGTAGGCGGCACGGGAAAAAAAAATTAATTTGTGTATCGAATATGATACATGGGACAGTTAGGGTGTTGGAGCGAAAATGATTTTTCGTTTTTGTAATTAATATCCGTTGCCGTTGCATTTTCAGTTGACCCATACAGAAAGCTAAGATGTTTACACATACAAAATCAACTATTTGTTTTAAATTCTGAAAGTGAAAAATTCTTTTATTTGCACCTCAAGAAAATACTCTTCAAATATCAGCCAGTAATATTTATATAGCAGTTTCGTATTTTATTAACTAAATGTATGGAAATGATTGCTTAAGGCCTAGTACACTGCTATGCTGACGCGAAATGAATCTTTTTTGTGCTTTCCAATAAGTCAACGAAATGCTTACGAAATTGATCGAAGAAATAATAATAAAGAGTTTGTATCAACAACATAATAGGGCCCATACACACAACACTTGTGTGCACACCGGTGTCATGACACTTCCCCATACACATCACACCAATGGTGACACCGACACAAAAAAAATGAAAAATGTTTGATTTTTGGTGTCGGTGTCTCGATTGGTGTGCACACAAGTGTTGTGTCTATGGGCCCTATAACAGATCGTTGCATGAGCAGTGTGTACTAGGCTTTAAACTTGAGAGTTTTATAAATTGCTTACTTTTTAACTAGTCATTAACAACTGAGGTCTCGCTTGTAAAAATTATCTTTAAAAAAAATAATCGGTTATAAAGTTTCACTTTTCAGAACTACAAACAAAAAGTTGATTTAGTTTACCTACCCTAATGTACATAAATATGTAGCTGAAAGCACAAATCCACAAGAAAACATACCAAGGGTAAGCCTGCAACAAAGTCGCTGAGAAGTCACTAAAATAAAAATTATGAATATTTACTCAGATTTTGATAAGGTTTAAAAAAAAAAAATAAAATCGTAAGTATGTATGGTGCCTCGAATTTATTTCATAATCTGTAAGGTGGAAGATATAAAATAAATATGTACATAAATGAAGCTTATATTGGGGTCTAACACCTGCGTTATAAATACATCTACGTTATATTATAAATTAGCGAACGCATAGCAAATGCCGAATGACATCTAGAGAATCGTAATTTGTTTGTTTCTAAATTTTGTTGAGGACAGAATTATTGGTCTTTTGGAGACATTTATCTTTGAGTAAAAGACTAAATTACCCAAAAGAATACAAATTAAACACTGGTAAGCCTCTAAAAGACTAAAAGGAAATGGCAAACTGACATTTTGACTCTAGGCTATTTTCATTCGAACTTATTGAAGTATTCTCGCTTGAAATAAGTCTATAAGTCTATTAATCCATCTATGCACCTCAACTAAGATCTTTAACTATAAGTTAAAACCAAGTAGGAAAGGTCACTTGATTGAGCTGTTTACTAGAGAAGTTCCAACTTATGTAGCTTGGGCCGGCGTCGCGGCACAGATCCAGAATTTCGGTTTCGAGGGGATCACGGGGTTGTTCGAGGACAATCCATCGACAAAATACACATCAGGTTTAGAAAAAGGACAGTAAAAGATTTTTTCAACTCAAACAAAAATGCTCGACTTGATCGCATGAACTAGTTCTTCAGGCTCAAATCTTTAACGTGGGAAGACATTGAAGATGTATGGTGAATAATTCAATTATGTAATGATATTGTTAACGAGGAAAAAAGAAAGAAAGTAATTAGTACGAAAAAAATTGGTTTTGGCTTCGATGAATGTACATAATGTACAAATTTAAATGTAAAATATCTAGTTCGAGATTTTATCTACAAAGGAAAGGAATTCGACATTAGTTATACGAGACAGAGACGACTGAAATATTACAGAGTGACACGATAGAACAGAAATCCAGACAATAGAATTTCGACACTCAAAAGTTCATGAAAACTATTTACTTTACAATCGTCAAATTTTAGAAGAAAAATACAAAAGGTTAGCTGAAAAACGTAGTTCAAAATGATCATTATTTTGTTTGGGGATATTAGCAGTTGCAAAGGGAATCAACGTCCCCAAGATGTGCAAAATAAGAAACTGCATTTGCGTCTACCACTTCTATGCTTTCGTCTGCCTACAGGGTAAACAGATGGGCCGATTTTTTTATGGAGCATTTTTTTGTTATTCCAATCTCTCAATATAATTAAATGAACCCCAAGAATTTATAGAAACATTTTTCATACTACAAGTTAACAAAACCCATTAAAGTATGTCTAACTTTAGGTAGCTGTCCAACTCTAACTAAGACACTGGAATTGGTTGTCTAAACCTATTCTAAACCGAGTATTTGTACGTTCAATGAAAAATGTAAGTCTTGTTGCGAAATGAAAATTAATATTGAAATTAATGAAAAGTTCATTGAACGTATACAAAAGTTCAAGAAATTGACAAATTAAAGGGATATTAGTGAATATAAGAGGACATATTTAGACATCTGCGTTGGAATGTGAAGAGATGTCCAACTATTTAGACAATGTCTAGCTGGTCTATGAGTGTTTTAAAGAAATCTAATAAAAGCGACTATTTGTGTGGATCCTTTTTTCTTTTTAATTATAAAATTATAATCATGATAATTCTCCTATCTCAACCAGTACTAGCTGACCCGCCCGGCTTTGCACGGGTAGACAAACCTAAGCTTCGCATACAAATTACAAAAGAAAATATAAACTAATATATTTAAGCTAATTTTTGTAATGGAATACTACTTTATGGGTTATAATCTACTTCACGTTATGAATGGCGAAATTCGTGAAAATATGATCATGTAAAGTCTAACCTTTATTACTTTCCCAACGTAGAAATGATTATTTATAATTAAAATCAATTTATTTGTGTCTATCCCATTTCACCCTATGCCTACAAATCAAATTTTTAAAAATAACCTTTCCAACAAAAACGAAATTTTTGAAATCGGATAACACTTCTCGTTTTCACACCCGCCTTTCACCATTTAAATACTAATTAAAAAAAAAATTCCTAAAGCCATAGCCTTTTAAACACAAAAAAAATTTCTTAAATCGGGCAATTTTTAATTTTTACCCCATTTCACCGTACTAATATTAAAATATTAAAAACAATATTAATCCTTAAGCCATTTTCTAAAAAAAATATTTCAAACAGAATTTCTTAAATCGGACATTTTTTTATTGTTGCCCCATTTCAACGTACAAATTGCAAATTAAAAACAAATTCCTTGAAGCCATTTCCTAAGAATAATCTTTCAAACAGGTAGACTTTTTTTAAACGGATACGTCTTTTTCATTTTACCCCATTTCACCCTACAAAGTGAATTTTTCCGATATTTTTATAGTTATTCGGGCCGGAGACGAATCCAAAAAATCAAAGATCATTAAAATCGATCCAGCCGTTCTTGAGTTATAAGTGTTGTAACTAAAACGACTTTGTTTTATGAAAGTGACTCTAGACATGCCAATTATAACAGTTTTGGTTATTATGCGGACCCGCAGGGCCAGGGCCCACCGCCGGTGGGCATTCTTCAGGCGCCCAGTTTTTTTTTTCAAGCCGCGCGAAGCGAGTTTACGTACGCCCACTATTAATGTAGAAAAACTGTTATAACTGTTATAAATTGGCATGTCTCTAGTTTCGTCCTTGTTTTATACAAATATATATGTATATTAAGAAAGATAATTATTCCTTGGAAAATTCACAGTACCGGTGGAGTACCCTGGCCTGTCGGGGCCGCATAAACAGTACTTTTGTAAACCAAAACTATTATAATTGGCATGTCGCGAGTCACTTCCTTTAAAAATAGCAATTTTTTTCGGACGAGAATAGAGAAATGTTAATTTATAACTGTTGTAACAGTTTATCGCCATTAAAGGGGGCTTAATTCATTCGGAATACAATCACTCGAAGTTTTAAATATGAAAATGAATTCACTTTGAATTTAATGCATTCAAAAACGACTTCAGACCACTGAAAATCTAGTATTATAGAGATCAGTGCTTCAGACTTAAAGCTTTAGAATTCAATGGAAAATTAAGTGACATGAAAGCAAATCAAATAAATAATTAGATTCCAAACTTTTTGATTTCCTTTTAATTATAATTTTAATTTATTTAAAGGAAAATTCTTAAATTTAAGAATTATTCACATTAACTTTGGTATTTGAGGAATTCAATTTGAACTCAATCGTAAAAAATATAAATTTTATATTGAAACTCTCTTTAATATGAACCCCTATAATGCTTTTTCCAATTAATCATAAATTGAAATACCTACGTAAAGTGCATATTTTTCAAAAATCAGGTCAGAAATCAAAGAGTCAAATTGCATCGTGTGATTGGACTCGGCCAAGTTGGGTCAGACCCAAAATGGC
Source organism: Leucozona laternaria (assembly GCA_932273885.2). Taxonomy (NCBI): domain Eukaryota; kingdom Metazoa; phylum Arthropoda; class Insecta; order Diptera; family Syrphidae; genus Leucozona; species Leucozona laternaria. The sequence continues at coordinate 46,886,884 of OW026367.1, forward strand.
TCGATCGTTTATGGCCAGCTTAAGAAATTTTCTGTTGTTTGTATGTAAAGTCTCTTGGTTGAATGCACACTCCTTTAATTGGGAAAAGGACTTTTAAAAAAATTTCAAATAGTTGAACGGGGAGATTTTTTTCCCTTCTCTCAAACAAACTGAATAGATGCTGGAAACCACAGATTAGCCACATGAAGATGAGAATCCCCGGCAGCCATTTTAGTTTGCCTACAAGCTTGAGCTGTCAGATATCAGATAAAAAATGAGAATGTGTGTATAAAAACCTCACACATAGACAGTAGGGATCTTCACACATCTGGTTAAATTGTTGTTGCAATTCACATCTATTCATCGACGCGGGAAGAAATTACAAATACAACAATATAAACAAATGGGTTTTGGATTGTGAAACGTACGAAACATTCTCATCTTCATGTAGCTAATCTGAGCTGGAAACTGTTTCTTTGTGTGAAAGGGGGCTTTTTTGAAATGTCAAAACCGGATGCATGAAACACAGAAAGAGAAAACAATAAAAACATGCGATAAACGGCCAAATAAAATTTAAAATTAACAAAATCGTATCTATATTTTTTTCTTCTCAACAACCATTTCTCTTTAGAGGACTCGACGAGACTGTCAAAAAAGAAAGAGAGGTCAATCACTTTGATGGAAAACAAAGAAATCTTCATATAAAAAAACGTTGTTTTCCAATTTCCATCAAAGTGATCAATTCTGTGTATAGGCAAGAATGAGAAAGATAGTCATGCAAAAATTTGCTGGAAAGCCCCATGTCCGCATTTTACTACCGCCGATGACCCAGATAACAGACCATCCCATCTAAATAAAATAATACGCATCTTATGGCGAATTCCTTTCAACAAAGAAATCGATTTTTTTCTAAACAGAATCGATTTTTTTCTGTCAATTGAAAGGAATTCGTATTTCGTAAAAGAATCGATTTTTTTTGTTGTGTGATCGTGTTTTTGAAGAAATTTTTCACAAAACTATTAAGGTTGTTTGTTTCTGTTGTGATAAAAATGTTTTACTTACTATGTTTTGTTTACTATTTTAATAACAAAAGATATTAGCCAGCTTATACGGGGGCAATTTTATGTTTCAATTCATTAATTTCATTTGTTTGAACTTCTACTAGCACATATTTTTTTGAAGAAAATTGTTATTGAAGAGTTTTGAAAGTTTGTATCACGTCTTTCACTCGCGGAAGGTATTTTTTGTTGTCAAATTTTTGTTTTATTGTTGAATATTTTGTTTAATTATGTAGAATTCGTTGCAACCAAAAAATTAAACAACTCGTCTTCCAAAAATTCCGCGACTTTCAATTTGCCGTATTAGAAATGTCAAGTCTTCATAGTGTGTGTGAAAATCAGTGTGAAATCTTGCTAAAAACGCAAGATTTGTTTTGATAGAAAAGAATCGAATTTGTTTAGAAAAAAATGTAAACAGAGAAGACGAAAAAAGTGGGTCTCGCAAAAACATCCGTCTGTCTGTCTGTTCGACTTCAGCCTAAATGGATGGGTCGATTTTCTTTAAACTTGGTACTTAGCGTTTTTTGGACGTTCCCCCACCCATTTTTTTTTTTTTTTTTTTTTTTTAGAACCAAAACTATAGCAGTATAGCTGTCATACAAATTTTTTTGGCTAAAAGGAAAAACTTATTTTGCTCAAAATCGGCTCCAGACATTTTTTTTTTTAAACTCAATAAATTTAAATAGTTATAAGTTGCCGTTAAACAAAAAAAAAAATTCAGAAAAATGGTTATTAATGGCACCTCCCAAAGAACCTTTTCTTTTGATTTTCGCTTTTCTCGAAAACGGTTTAACAGATTTTGATGATTTTTTTATGAAAAAGAAATAACACATTTTAAATAAAATTGTGTACCGAAATTTTCAAAAAAATATTATTTGAATTTTTAAAGAGTTTTAAAATTTTTTTTTTGAAAATTCGATATTTCAAAAATGACTTGGTGGATTTTTAATAAACTTGGCAAAAACATTTTTTTAACACTATATACACAACAATGATTCTTGTAATTAAAAATAAAATTAACAATTAAATAATAAATTTCGAAAACGGGTGGAAGATTTTTTTTAAAATTAAGTTTATAACTCAGCATTAATAAATTCTTATAATTGATGTACCAAATTTTTTTTTTTCATAAATTAAGATTTATATAAGAAATCAGATGGGGTAAATCGCGTTCGATTCAAATTAGTTTCAGAAGTATTTTGATCAATTTATTTCTAATTTTGTTGATTTAAAACAATTTTCCACTTTAAATAATATAATTTCCTACAGAAAAAAAGGACTCATCAGTTTGTCCCCTTTCACACGAAGAAACTGAGTTGCCAACAACTTTCAGTTTGTAGGAGAGAAAGGGCACGAAGTAAACTGAAAATTGCTGGAAACTCAGTCTCTTCGTGTGAAAGGCGATTAAGCATTCTTTTTCTTATTTCCAAACGATTTAAAAGAAATAGTTTTCGAATTCATGACTTCAGGTGTTTTCTTGCACAGTTTTTCGCTTCAATAAAAAAGTCTTCAAAAATAACACCATCATCGCCGCTTACCCCCATGTATGTATAACTGTTATAATAATAAAATTCTGTTTTTATATCCGTCCCGGTGAACTCCTGGTCAATCCATAGCCGACGTACCTAAATACATTTCTTTTGTGCCAGATAAAAATATTAAGGCGCCAGTTATCACCATTGAACACTTTAATTGCTTATTTTGAGGCGTTTAGAAAGCAAGAACGGTTATTATTTTGATGCCAATATAAAGTCCCAAGTCCCAACCTTCCACGTAAATTTATTATTTTCAATGATTGAACTTTCTTACCAATTATTATCATTTAATTTTTTAAACTCATCTTGGGTGGGAGGTTGGGCCAACATTAATTTTGTTTGTTGCTATTGCTAGGATTAATAAATTAAGTCCTCACCTTTCTATTGATATCAAAATAATCTAACTAGCTTTGGGTTTTTAATGCCTCAAAACATAAAATTTAAATTTTCAATGATGAGTATCAATCAAAGCTATAACTGGCGCTGAAAATGTAACAATGGTTCAAAAATCTTATTCTCTTATAATTGAATTCTATGACAAACTTCTATGATGAGCAACAGTTTTATTTTTTTAATTTATTGATGATTCGTCTTCTATTAAAAACACAAAAATATAATTATAGAAAGTATGAGTACCTACCTAAGATGAGTAATAATAAGTTCAACCAATTCAATTCTGCAGCACAATGACGAAATCGAGAAAACATGTCACATCTATCATCTACATTTATGGAAAGATCTAGGTTTTATTATTAAGATTTAATTTAACTATAGTGGGTGGATCGCTTTACCTACTCTGCGAAATACTTTAGTTGACAAATTTTGGAACATACCAGAATAAAAAGAGTCACAATCGACACATTGTGAAATCAAAGTTTGGATGATAAATGTCGTAGCTTTTTATCTTTGAATATAATTGGAATGTGTTATAATCGCTAATGCTGATCAATGATTTGGAATAAGTAAAGTCAATAATAGAAGAAAAAGGGGTTTCTTCACAAGCAATCGTATAGCAGGCTGTAGCTTTTTATTGTTGTAATGCATTTCCCAACGCTTGTCCTCAATTATAACAATTTTATTTATTAAATTTTTAAATCAATTTTTTTCAATATCTATTTCAGTGAGAGGTCAGACCCGCTTTAGTCAGTGGGTTAAAAAATGTAGGGTGCTGCAAATTTGTTAAAATTAGCTTTTTCATGTTTTGACCTCAACAAAAGTTATTAATAAAAATGTATTAATAAAAATGTAAAAGTTGTGGGTGTCTTTTAATATTTAAGGTCAAAGAGTAAAAGTTAATGCTTCTTCTTGTGTGGTATTGTACGCATTACTTCATGCACATGTACATATCTCATACAATTTCATACACCTAAATAATAATAATAATGCATCAGCGTTCTAAACTTTCCATTTATTTGCTTGTAAAAACCGAAAAAAACTTTTGTTTCATTTAGATCTGATATATACACGATCCAATCAAAACGGGCATTAAACTCGATATATAATTATTTGAACTTGACTACAAGCCAATTTTAAACATACGGAATGTCAAAAATTTGACATTTTCCAGCATTTATTTCCTTTTTTTTCTGTTTCTTGTTGTTGTAGCTATTTCAAATTTCATCGTTTGAAATAAAAAAAAAAAAAATAAAGTTACCCTAGCTTTTTCCGTTTGAACACAATTTTTTTATGACACTTGGCATGGTAATTTGGCATCAGTAACTGGATAATAAACAACAGATTTGGATTTGGGGTAAGTGCAAGGTTGGTTATATGCAGTTTTTTTGGATTTAAAAAACCCTCACTGTATATATATATACCTTACTGTTTAGGTGTGAGAACTAATTTCGCGTACGCGAAACTACGTGCCTTTAGACAGTTTCTAATTAATTCTATGTAGCTTTGGATAGATGGATAACCGATTTGGTTATAGGCGACATCAAGTTTTGGCTTCACATTCTTTTCACTTCTTAATAAAAATTGACATTTTTTGGGCGGTACTGACCTACATATAGGTTAAACCATTGTTTAATGTATTTTTTTAATATTTCACAAATTTCATTGGTCCACACATAAAACAACACAAAAATTAATGACTGAATTCTCATTAATGACAATAATTGACAAGTCAATCCTTCTCAAACTGTAATTTATAATAAACGATTAACGAGACGATAGTGATTGTGTTACGTGAAGCAAATTGATGACGATAACGTGCACGATTATCGTTTTAAAAATTACGGAATTACCCCCGTGAACGCTACCAACATAACAAAAAATTAGATGCATAAACATAACGACTGAATACAACTGCTAATAAATTACAAAACTGGAATGATGAAAAAATATCAGCTGATATAAGATGGGTGGAAATTTTCTCACATTTAAAAAACTGCAATATTCCTTTCCAAAACTCCAAAAAATTTGTTGATTATAACCTCTATTTGCCGGGGACTAATGCGTCGACGGAAAGAATATTTTCAATTGTGAACAAATTGTGGACGGAGGAGAAATCACAACTCTCTGTCGAAACAATTAAAGCGATATTGGCTGTGAGATCGAGCTATTCAAGCTGCGAAAATTTCATAGAGGAAGTGTAAAAAAATAATAACTTATTGAAAAAAATTCATTCATCAGAGATATATGGCTGGATCATTTATTATAGAATATATTTTTTGCTTTTTTTTTCTGCAAATCTTTTACTTTGATGTGCATTTTAAGAAGCATAAATTGCGATAAATTAAATCTGCAAATATGTGTGTGCACGCCCCAAAGTTTCGCAATGCAATGAAGTGGAAAATTTTTTGAAATTAATTTTCCTAGATTAAAAGAATGTGTTATAATTTTACACTTAATTGCTGAATTTTTGATAACATTTCATTAGGCTATTTTGAAACTTTATGGGCGTCCCACACCAAAAGACAAGAGAACTCACACAAATTTTTTGCAGATTTAAGCTTAGAGCATTAAAAGTCAAGTGGAATTAGAAAAAAAGGATTTTTGGAGTGCGCATTGAAGTAAAACCTAGTAATTTTTTTTTTTACCGAACTAATTCTTTTAGTTAAGCCATGTTATGTTTTCACTTTTTGTGAGAATTTATTGAATAATTTCGGTTTTTAATAGTTTTTAGGAAAGATTCTGTTCCTCTTTTTTCGTAGAAAATAAGTGTTTTTTTATGTTCTGCAACCTGCTTTAATAAAATTGAAATTGTCCCACACTTAAAAAAAAAATATATATGTGTATTATTTTAGGGTGAATTTCTTTACTTTGTCCCACATTTTGGCTTTTTGGATCTGGTCACTTTACTATAGCCGTGTTCCATTGAGCCTTCCAAAGTACTTTTTAGTACTTCCCAGTAGATGATGAATGGAATGCTTTCATTTTGCCAAAAGTAAAATCTAACCTCAATATGCATTTAATTTCGGTTGTTTGTTTTTGTATTTTAGTTTTAACTAGAAAAATGCCAACAGCAACAATCTACTACGTAATTTCTTTTGATTATGGTGATGTCTTTTTCTTCTTCGGAAACATTCTGTAACTAGGTTAATGAGCTACTTTGAACTACTTCGACCACAGAGTAGAAGTAGTTGACTGCAGCCAGAAGTAGATACTGGAGCCCAAAGGAACACACCTTATATGGAAACAATAAAACCGAGCGGGAAAATTATAAAAAAAAAGAGGAAAACGTTTTTCCCAAACCGAAACTGACCTGCTGCTGTCCCTTATTGTCATGAATTTCAAAATGAACAGCATGGAGACAAACAAAATGACTCCAAAAGGGCCCTCGATTGGATGGGAATCCATCACGATCCATCCAGCCCAGCCCGGTATTGTTTAAGTTTTTCATGAATTCGTGGTTGATTTCTTTTTTTTCAGAAATATCTAACCCAGCTCAAACGGTGGCAGCAGTGGCCACAACGACAACCACCACATTCCAAAATGCTTCTTTCTTCAGGCGAAAATATTTCCGGAAATCCACATCATCATAATCATCGACACAAGCCCGCTTGTACATGCGGTACACTCGACGAGGACGACGTGGATTCACCATCTGTACCAGAAATTCATCTGCGTAAAAACTTCAAATGTCACTTTGCTTGGCTTAAATGAGTGAATGTACTGAACATTTATGGCCTTTTCGATTGGTAATCCGGGAGAACGATTTGATAGGAGTAAATTCACAAATGTCAAATGTCTGCGTAGCGCTTCGGCATCACTGCTTTTTTGCGATGCTGATGCTTTCACAGCTGTTGCCGATGCGATGCTGATCCGTTATCTGTTTTACGTTAAAAAACATTTATGGCGTTTAATTTATCAATGATGGTAGTAATATTATTAAGAACTTAAAAACTGGGACATAGTTCCTGGCCCTAGACCTGGGAAATAAGTTCTGGCCTTCTTCCAATTGTGTTATTTTATTCGACATCACCATCAAAATTCTTCCGAACGTATTTTCAGCGTACTGCGGGACTTCGTAACGATCTCATCAACAACTTATAAAGATATATCTCGATGCTTATTTGCTTAAAGTTTGCGCATCAGTTTATGAAACTTTGCAAAAATGAACAGTTGGCGTCTAAAGTGATGCTAAATGTTTGCCTTTGTGAACGTTTGACTTTAAGGATCGACCATCGTTATTGCATTAATGCGTTTATGAATTTACACTACGTGTGAACCCTTCTGGAACGATTCTGAAAACATAATCAGAAGCAAATTTCTCTTCTTTTCAGAAGAAGAACTGTCATTCTGAATCCAATCGAAAAGGCCATTAGTTTACACCTGGGTTGAACTTTACTTTTACTTTAACAACTCCCTGAAGGGCAGTTAAAATTGAATCAGTACCTACGTTCTGTAACTCTCGCATGGTTAAAATTGGTCGAGAAACAATGCAAAATGGAACAAAACTCTCATACGATTTGTTTCAATTTTCATCGTTTCTCGACTGTTTCATTGTATATAAACTCTATAGTACTCTCATGGAACAGATTTTTTTACTTGGGCCTCGGTTGTGCTGGTGGCGTTGTAGTCAACAAAATTGACGTTGCAGACTGAGAGGATTATATATATATTTTAAATAAAATACTGTGAGCACAGTTAAGAGAGCAAACGAGAAAGGGAAGGTTGTATTATTTTCAATTCCTATATTAATAAAGGGAGTAAGGGAGATAAAATTGAATCAGCTGTTCCCGTCATGGCAACGACAACAATTAGGAGGAGCAAATTACATTTTGTTGTCATTTTTTGACGTTTCTTTTTGAAGAATAGATTTTTTGCTTCCTATGAGCTATAGACTTATATTTACATGTTTATACATTATACTTTTTATTTTTCAGCACGATTTGAATTTGTTTTAAGATTTTCAGTTTTGTTCATTTTCAAAGCAACGTTGTTAAATTTCACTATAGCTTAGTGGAATACAACGTTGCTACATTTTGAATTCTGGTGCATAGGTAGATATACCCAATTTTCAAGTATAGTATGTACATAGGTATAGCTACATACATATGTATATATTTAATAGATTTTTGGTAGGCTTTTTTCACAGTAGGTATTTTATTATGTTTGTTATTTAAAAAGAAGATAGGTAGGTATTTGGAATTTTGAATAACAAAAATAATAATAATTATATAGGTATTCGGTAGGTAGGTATAATTTGTTTTTTAACGTTTAGGTAGGTATGAAGGTATATAGGTACCTAGGTACATATATGTAAATATCAATGTAGGGATGAAAGTGGGTGGGTGGTACCTATTGAGACATTTAGTTTTTAAACATTTAAAAAAAATATAGATGTACCTAACCTACATAGATGTGAATGTATTCGTTAGGTAGGTATGTACGTAAATTTTAAATATTAACCAACCACCCACCTATAAAAAATTATTTTTCAAAGCAAATAAAAATAAAAATAAATAGCTTATACAACCTACAACCTACCTAGCTTTCTTTTTCGAAAAAAAATACAACCTAGGTATCCACGTATTTCTGGGTAAAAAAGGTACCTTTCTGACTAATTACCTCTACAATTTAGAAAAAAATTAAATTTTGTTTTAAATAGGTATTTATGTATTTAAATTGAAAAAAAAAATAAAATTGAAATAGGAATACCTACATATGGGCAATTTAGCAAAATTTGAAAAAAAATCAAATGTTTTTTTTGAAAAAAATTGCTTTCATCAGTAGACAATTTTTCAAAAACTAAAAAAAAAATTAAATTTGGCTATTCAATTTTGAAAATCCATTGACTAGCCTACTATTGACTATAAAAACTATTTTCAAAAAAAATTAAGTACATTTTTCCGAAAAAAATTTGGTGTTTTAATTTAAAAATAAACAATTGCAATGCTCCTAAAAATTATTTTTTCACAGAACTTAAGGAAAATATTTCTAAAAAATTAGTTTTTTTAAATACAAATAATTTTGAAAAATTTTAAAAAGACAAAACTTTGGTGTTTATTAAAAAAAACAATTGCAATACTCCTAAAAACTATTTTTTAAATAAAATTAATTTCAAAAAGTGTTTTCGTGAGCATAAATAAAAATTTATTATTTCAAAATTACCTCTTAAACTTATTCGCAAGCAAATAATCCCACTCCCACTCAAACACCCACTCAGTCGTTACTATAAGAAACAAACCAACCTATATCCCCAATTTTACTAAAAAAAACGGTCAAACTTATATGAAAAAGTAAGACGTGCTTACCACATTTGTTAATTGTTTAGCATTTCAAACCGATTTCTTACAAAATTTAACTTAATTAAGTATTTCTAACTTGTGTCATCAGCATGTTTTTATTAAATTAAGGCCTAATGCAGAAAAATAAGTGTCTTGTTTTAACTTTCCAGAACATTGATAATTAATTTTCAAGAAAAAACACACTAATTTTAATTAAATTAGGATACTTTTCTCTTCTTAAAGATTAAACTATAAATTTGTCTGAATAAAAAACCTAAGGCAACATGAATTTAAAAATTAAATGAAAAACTGCACGTAATAAATTCATCAGATGATAGGCAGGTATGATGGTAAATTTAAAACTTCTCAAGTTTCAGCTCAATCAGATTATTATTTCTTGAGTTTTTAGCAAATTTTTATATTTTGATGTTCAGCTCAATTTACAGAAAAGTTTAAAAAAATGTTTACGGGAACTTCTGATTCAACAACAAATACATTATCTAAATTTCAGCTCAATCTGATGGTTAGTTTGAATTTTACAACATAAACGAACAATCATCTGTGTATATCTACCTACATACATACCTATATAGATACAAATAAATACCTACCTAATGTAAGGCATCTAACTTGAGTTCATAAAAAATCTTAAATAGAGCCATTCTAACACCTTCGTATAGTATTAACATAACTGAAATCTCAACGGAAAACCTCTACCTACAAAAGTGTATAACATCCTTCGCTATAAAATTCAGTCAAAAAGTATTTATTCAAAACAAAACTATTTTTCTCAGTGGTAACCGAGTTTAAATAATTTACATGCATATTATACATTTATGGGCATTCTCAGTCATACGTCACAGCATGCATATACCTATATGCATATTATACATTTGCTCTATACTCAAACACACGTCACAGCAAGGACAAAAATTCAGCCTTCTTTTGAACAATATTTTATTTTCGTTCTTTCTATACCCAAAAAAAAACAAACAAAAAAAAACATTTTCCCCTTTCTATAAAAAATGATAAAAGCAAAAGGAACAAATTAGCTTTTTTCCTGTCCCCCTTGAACTCCCATACATTTTGTATAGGTTCTTCTCTATCGTCAATCTTCCCTTAGCCTTCATAATTTATTCTCTTATTATTATCTCCTACTTTCAATTGAATTATTTCCTACTCTACCTACTCTTAAAACTGGACACCTCAGTCTGCACAAATCATCTGATTTTAGTTAGTCCGCGGTTGCCCAGGTGGCGTCGCGTTCGTTCCTCTTCATGATAGTACTATAAAAATATATATACAATGACTGTTTTTATCGATGCGAGAGGTACAGAACGTAGGCACAGATTAAACGCGACAAGGTTTAATAAATAGCGTTTATTAACGGGTATATCGAGTGAATATTATGCGCTTGGGTTAAACTTTTGAGAATTAACTCACCTTTAACCAAGGTATTTATTTAAAATCAGGTTAATTAAGTGAATAATATGACTATTATTATTTGTGTTTTTCTTAAACCTACCTTTTAATGCATTCGATCTTTATTCAAGCAATTTGGGTATCTACTAAATTAAGATTTTTGTCAAGTTTTTGCTTATATTTACTTTTTAAAAAAAAATGTAAAACATTGGTTTGTAAAACTAAATGTTTTACACATGCTTGTGAAATTAAAAAAAAAAAAAACGGTATAGCCATAATTGAAAAATGCTAACTTAAAAAATCCGAAAAAAACATGTTGGAAACCTATTTTCTCTGCTTTCAATTAAATCTTTAGAAAAACGAAGTTTAATCAGAATTGTTGGAGCCATTTTCGGAAAGTAAAAATTCAGCTGTGGAAAGTAAACATGATAATTTTCGAAAAAATTAGCTCCTGACCGAATAATAAGCGTAAATTTGCCATGCAAAAATTGTCATCCTCAATTTTTATGTTTTTAATTTATTACAGTGCAAGACGGTTGTTATAAGAAAGTCTTAAAATCCAAGAAATTTCTTTCTTATATCTGAGTTTTTCTTATATAAAAACTTCGGATATAAGAAAGAAAATTTCTTATATGAGAAACATGGATATAAGAAAGAAAATTTCTTATATAAAATCAATGGACACAGCGAGATATTTGGTATGTGTAAAAAATCCTGAAAACGAAGTTGCCATAAACTATTTACATAATAATATAAATGCACATATCCAAGTATAGAAGAAAAACTTCATCTAGTATATTTTTAAACATACAAATTTTAATGAAAGTTTTGACAAAGGTTTTTTGATGAAGTAATTTTCTTTTAGCAATTCCTTTTTTATTCTAAAAATTGATATTGATACGTAAAAATGAGTTACTTATAAGAGTTTTTTTTCTTATAGGCGAGTTTCTTATATACGATTACTTTCAAAAGGAAATATAAAGAAAATAAGACACTTGGTTTTTGATTGTGTTTCTTATAAGCGAGTTTTTCTTATATGAGTGTTCCTTATATCCGTAAAATACTGTAAAACGCACGACAAATACGTACTTGGATATTTGTTAAACACCTCGGCAAAAACTTTCAACTCCAGAGAAATTTCAAATCTTTAAAGATAAATCTTTATGGACTAAAGGCCGTTAAAAGCTATTTTGAATCAATAATTCAAAAAGTCCAATTAAATAGTGCTAAGTCATCTACTTGGCTGATGTATTTCAGTATAGTATATAGATTTTGTATTATAAAACCTTCCTATGTCAAATCTTTCTATTGAGTGTGGAAATTCATGTAAATCTTGTTAAAATATCAATATTTGTGTTGACAGAAAAAAATAGAATTTGTTTAGAAAAGCAAACTATTTTTTTCTAAACAGAATCAATTCCTTCTGTGGAAGGAATTCGACATTAATAGGAAATAATTTATTTTTTAGTTTCATGTTATTTTTTAATTTCGTAATTTATATTTTGAGAAAAACAATTTAATTCACAAAAATGTCATACTTAGATTTTTTGTATCGTGGTCGGACCTTAGGGAATGAAAATTGTTGGGTGAAATTGAATAAGAACCGATTCATATTTCACCTCTATATTTTGGTACTTAGTTCTTGCTGTGAACTTCATACTAGTGAACTATAAATCACTTTTGAATGATAGGCCATTTTGTAATAAACGAAAATTGTTTAGTTTGATAACTCAAAAATGTTTTAACGTTTCCAAACAGACTGTAGGTACAAAGTTATGGATATAGCCCCGAAAAATCTCTGCCCTTAGTTAACCCCATAGGGGATTAGTTGTTGATGAATTTTAACTATAAATTGTTTAGTCTCCACCTTTTTTTGTTTTCAAATTCCATATGGTCTTGGAAAAAACAAGTTATTTTTTTAAAATTTTACTGTTTTATTTTAAATTTTATCTTAATGCTTCATGCGGCCTAGGTTCAAATTTGGAATACCGATATGAATCCAAGTAGCTTTAACTGGTACCTCACGATTTGTGTTCGCTTAACGACACTTTTACGACGGTGCATGAATACCTTTATTATTTTGAAGAATGAGAGCACACCCTTAATGGGACAAGAAAGCAAAATGTCAAAAATCCACTAGAAGTACACTACGAACCAAAATACTTCAACTCAACCAAAAGAACCACTCAAGAGAATAACTCAAAGAAAACGTCAACTTGAACTTGTTTAAAAGTGATTTCATCGTTTGGTTTTTAATTTTAATTCAATAAATATTTTGCGTTCGACGAGTAAGGGAGTATTTTTTTTTAAATTATCTTCGCTCAAATTAACATTTTCAATTCTATCTATAAATATAGATTTTATTCTTTAAAACATTCGTGCGGTTTTGTTGTGTCTCAAGTGTCAACAATAACTTTTAACTTGTCTACTAAATAAACAAAAAAACAAATAAAAAAGCAATGGCCGAGTCAAGCAAGAGGAATATTCCCATCAAACTAGGAGATTTCAGTGTAATTGATACAGAATTCTCAAGCATTCGGGAGCGATTCGATTCTGAAATGCGCAAAATGGAAGAAGAAATGGCCAAGTTCCGCTCCGAATTGATGAATCGTGAGGCTAACTTCTTTGAATCTACAAGGTATGATTTGCTAGTTTTTTTTCTTTTTATTTTATTTTATTGTTTATTTATCTTACTGTAGAGAAATATTTATATTGATATATTAGAGAAAATTCTCAGAGCACAATAAAAAAACAATTCCACTATCTTATCGGTCGCCTCTTCTGCCCATGTCTATGTTTCTTTTTAAAGGCAATGGCAATTGGCAACCGGCATTTGGCTGATTACTTAAACTGAATATAGAGTTCCGGTTCAATGCCATTTGCCATGGCAATAGAAAGTAGAAACTATCCCTTTATTAACATACCAATTTGAAAACATTCTCAAATCTCGATACCATAGTAAAATTTCCAATTCGAAATAATATTCTTCATTCATTATCTGATGCCGAAGACGCTAGCTGAATTGTATTGATTTACGATGCCACCGAAAATTTAAATCTAAAAATAGTTCAGTCTTTTTGATTTTGAGGTTATTTACACAGAAGCGATACAATTCGTTGCAGAAGAATTTTGGAAAGATTTTATAAACTAAATTTTTAATCTACACCTACATTTATATACTTCGCAGCTATAGTGGTCTATATCGGCGCTGAGTCACATCATACAAAATTAGTGTTCTGTTTTTTGTCCAAACAAACAAAAAACGGTTTGGACTATTAGTTGCCTAGGTAATTGTAAATTTATGGTTGCGTATTTGTATGATTTAAAAGGCACTGGAGAATTTATTCAATATTCAGATTGCTGGTAATCACACACACCTATTGTAGATTTCAGTATCCAGTGGATCTTTCATTCCATCAACGAGTGCAGCAGTCAAATGCAAATACAAAAATAAAACAAGGTGAAACACGATAGTATGTAGTAAATATTCTATCGAAGTATTCAACAAGATCGCGAATCAGAAACACTACTAAAAGCTGTCGAACCATGTGGGGGCTGTACAGAGTTTTGTTAGTTTTTGATATTTCTCTTTGAAGGGATTGAAATTAGAAACAATAAATAAATAGAATATTAGTAGATATTATAATATAAAATGTATAATCATTTTTTTTATAAAAGAAGTTCAGCAAAATATGAATCTCATAATTAGTTAGGTATTTGAAGCCGAAAATGTATGATTTTTTTGTTTTAAATGAGATAGTCAAAATTGTGCAGTAATGACTTTAACAAAAATAAAAAGGATTTTACAATAAAAATGCACTAGATATGGTTCCTATAATATATTCTGAAGCCTCGAGCTAATTGCACATAAATGGCTCAGTAAAAAGTGTCATAACGGAACACTTTCTACGAGTTGGCGTATTTTCAAACAATTTTTGTAGAAGGTGTATGTACCAGGAAGAGGAGAAAACTATTGGAATTATTATTTTGATTATGCTTCTTTTAAAATAATTTTAGTGATCGGTAAATACAGGCATATGTAAGTAGTAGTATGCAGGAAGGAATTTTTCTGGATTCATGTGGTATCACATGGTTCTAACGAGGGTTGTGTCAGTTTAATGCCACTTCAACCTAACCTTTAAACTGATTGATTGTTTGATAGACTATAATCAATAATTATGCAGTTTTATGTAAACAAAACTAATGACGACAAGGCCAACTATATTCTTTTTTCGGGTTAGTGCAAAATCTTAAAAAAAATATACCTATTGTGAGTTTTTCATAATAAAGGGTGTTTTTTTTAGACGTGTGGTTTTTAAGAAGTAATAAAATGCATAAAATTTAATGTTATGGCCAAGAATTTAGCTTTATTATAAAGATAAGCGTTTGCCATTATGTTTTAAAAATGATTTCGGGCAAGTGGCCGCTACGGCTGGCTCGAATAAATTCCAGCCGAGAGGCCCAATTTTCGACCACTTTTTGCAGCAATTGGGACCGTATGTCAGCAATGACGCGCCGAATATTCTCTTCCAAGGCGTCAATCGTCTCGGGTTTATCTGCGTAGACAAGCGACTTCACATAACCCCACAAAAAATAGTCCAGCAGTGTGAAATCGCACGATCTTGAAGGCCACGCCACAGGCCCACGACGCGAGATAATGCGCTCACCAAAAGTTTCCTTCAATAAATTGAGTGTTTCGTTGGCTTTTTTGGCGTGTAGCGCCACCTTGTTGAACCAAAGGCCTCCAATTCAGGGACGAAACAGTCATGGCTCTATAGCGTTCCCCATTGACTCTAACATTATGGCTGGCTTCATTTTTGAAGAAATATGGACCAATGTTTCCCTCTGCCCATAGAGCACACCAAACAGTGACTTTTTGAGGATGTAACGGCGTCTCAACAATGGCTTGTCGATTATGATCACTCCAAATACGACAATTTTGCTTATTAACGTACCCATTCAACCAAAAGTGAGCTTCATCGCTAAACAAAATTCGCTTATGAAAATTGGGATCAACGGCTCTTGTTTTGGACCCAATTTGCACAATTTGGAAGCGTTGTTCAAGAGTAAGTCTATTTATTATGAAATGAAATGGTAAACCAAACTGAACATAAATCAAGTGACAGTTGTCAAAAAGACCAACTCCGAAAAAAGTATTGCCAGATTGAAAACCTCACGTCTAAAAAAAACAACCTTTATAAGTCAACTATGTTTGATTGGAAATTCAGGTAATTTTTTTTAAACTACTGGTGGAATGACGAGGCATTAAGTGAACTTTTAAACTAAATTACATAAAACTGAGAAACATTTAAAGTCAAGATTCGTATAATTATGCCTTCGTAAAAAAGTAAAAAGCTTTTAATTTTAACTGTACCCTAAAAAAAATTAAAACTTGCAAGTTGTTCAAAAATTTTTCTTTAAACAATTTCTTCATTGTTGTTTGTTTTTAAACAAATTGTAAAAAAAAATCAGAACACTCAACATCAGAGTATCCTTTTTCGATGATTTTTGATTCGAATCCAACAAGCAGGTATTCAAGATATTCTATTATCTTAAGACTATTACTCACCTCTTTGTGAAAGGAAAAATAAAATCGCTTTCGATACTCGGTTTGTAATTTTGAATACTCACTTTGAATGAAAAAATGAAATTGATTGATGAATAATTATTTTGACAGAACCTTGAAAAAATGCCAATGAATATTTGTTTTGATCCCGTGGTTTATTGTTTTTAGCCTGTTGGTAGCAATAAATTAACAAAAGGAGGCGATGGTTTTTTCCCAGAATAATTTTTAAGGTTTTAATTAATTGAAAAAAATGTCACACTTTTCCACATCTCATTAGATTTTCCTAGTGGTTGTACTACACTATGCTCTTGCGAAGGTTCTTAATTCGAATTTGGACTCAGATTTAGTCCATCATCAGTTCAGAATTTCAAGATATTTCAATCTTTTTGCTTCTTTATTTAAAAATACTAATTTTCCCCTTAGAAATTCTTTTGTAACATTTTAGTTAATCTTTGAAAAATGGTTAATTGAAAGTTTATTTATTTATTGGAAGTTATATGTTTAGGTGTATTTTTAGTGCACGAATAATGTCGGCGATAAACATTTGCGCTTATGAACTAAGCGGATATGAAAACTGAATTGTAACTACCTACATATTATAACTGTAATATTTACATGGGGTAAGCGGTGTTGGCGTTAAACACAGAAGTGTGTACAAAAAAATACACCTGGGATGTCCATAGAAAAAATGTATCGATGTTTTATTCGATGTATGGTATCGAAACGTTATATCGAATAAAAACATCGATGTTTTCCTATATATCGTATGAAAACATCCATGCATTAGTATTATATGAGTTAAGTTATATGTTAAAACATTAGCATAATACTTTCTTTTCAAGTTTTGTATAAATTAAATAGTATTTTATTGATCCGCTTTGCTTGGATTCTGTTACGTTGATGATTCAACACTTGTGAAGCTTTTGAAAAAAGTCTTTCTGATAGCACTGACCTGGCTACCACAAATAAATATTTATACGCAATTTTGTAAAGTTTTGGAAACTGTACTTTTAATTCGCACCATATTTAACCCATTAGGTCACAATTATGTTGTACTTCACATACATTCGAATGCATCGTGCAGTACTACTACTACTACTACGTTTAGTTGCAGTATAAAAGAGATCGAGTTGGATATTGAGGATAGGGATATCAAGATTTCGACTCAACTTTATTATGCGAACGCGATCGAATGAAACGAAACTCATTTCAACTCTTAGGTACACAAAATAGTTGATGAAACGTAGTTCAAACTTTTATTCGATACATCGAATGAAATATGTATATCGATGTATCGTTAAATATCGAATGCATTCGATATATCGTTTTTTTCGATACATCGAATAAGAAAACATCGATGTTTTCGATGTATCGATATAAAATGTGCAACCCTAGTCTGGGCTCAAAATAGACATCTTAGAAACCATACAGATATACATGTGCGATTTACATAATAATGGATATAAATGAAGGGATTAGCTGATATAACAAACAAGAATAATGTCAAAAATGAGACTCCGAAATTTGGCCCACGACTCACGGGGCAGTTTGATTTCCATCTCGCCATCAGTCATCTATCTACATGACACTGATTATGTTTCAAAATAATCATGACTAAAAAGTCGTTGTGTAATACATTGCACACTTACAATGGTTTCTTTTAAGGACGAGCCTAGATAAATGCCAATTTGTAACAGTTAAAACAGTTTTTCGCCATTTAAAGTATGAAATATGCAACGCGGTTCGGCGGCTTGAATAAAACAACAATATATGCCCGAAGTATGCCTGCCAGACCTGGCCCCGCGGGTCCGCAAACACAGTTCTTTTTTTGAATAAAAAAACTGTTATAAAATTGGCTTGTCTAGAGTCACTTAATACCTTTAAAGCTTAATTTGGTAAATAGGGATAGCAACGCGTCGTTTTAAAAGAAGCCGTACCCACTTCTGTATCTGATTTTTCAGTTACACTCGGTGCTTTGGTGTGAATTTCTTCTAAGTGACCCGGCCACTTCAGTCTTTGGCTTTTTACTTTGTTAGCTAGGTGGGTTTCGCTGTACAACCCTTAGATCATCCAGAGAACCTTCCTCTCAAAACAACCTAAAGTGTTCTCATCCACATTTGACAGGTTCCATGTCTCTGCACCACATAGCACGACGGTATAATATGCGTCTTATACAGGGATCTCAGCCCTGGTATTGTTGTTTGCGGAGCCTAGGTAGATGTAAAGGTTATAGCTTTTTATGATAATGTTGTATCCAAGACATAATATTAGCCATGTTTTGGTGAAAATACTTTATTTTTGTTTGTACGTACTCTCTCCCAAACACGTCTAATAATCGTATCTCTCTTATGATGTGTTAGTATATTTTTCTGTGATATGTAAATTACCTTTTAGTAATAATAATTAATTTTGTGAAAGATTTTTTTTTAGTCACACGTTTACGAATACCCCCATGTATCCAAGTGAGATCACCTGAGACTGACCTTGTTTTAAGATCTGAACCTTACGAACTGGGATATCGATCTAACTGAAAACTGACTTGTTTAATAGATGTGATGTTGTTCTCATGATTGTTCTTAGCGAGAATTATGTAGTTACTTTGGTTTCTAACTTTAGTTGGTAGTTTGAATTAAACTGAAAATGTTCTCCATATAGGAGGTGCTCAGGAAAATACAAGAAAATGATCAAGAATTTTATTCACTTCAAATCTCCTGCTCTGAAAAACAGAGTTTTGGATGAACAAGTGCTTCACTTTATTCAATTTACCCACAAAGTGTACAAAATGACGTACCAATGAACACATAACCATATTTTTTTTTGCAAACATTGTGTGCTATATCCTCCAAATAACAAAAATCGTTTTGTTAAAAAAAAACGTTACGGTCAGTTTGAAAGTAAACACAATAAATTCTTGTTGGCATGAGCGACTCTAAGCAAAACTAAATCATATACTGCTGTTAATTAAAGATTGACGTGCAAGCATTTTCGCCCACAAAAACCTATTAAACACAGATGAGCTAATTTTGATACTCTTATAATATAACTACATTATATTTAAATTTATTTTGTTATTATTACAAACAAAAAATTACTCACCAAAAAATTCTTTAAGAATGTGTGTTTTCTTTAATCTGAGATGAAGGTTATAAAACAATTTATTTCCTTCTAAATTTCTAAACACATTTAAATCCACTCATAAGGGGAGAAATAGTAGGTATCTCTACTCTATGCTAATGAAATTGAGAATTATGAGATAACAAATCAAAAAGAAACAAACGTAGTCGCATGATGTGTTAAGCGATGATGTCAGTGAGATTTTTTTTTAAATAAGTAGTTAGGTATAGGTGGTGAGTAAAGGTTGAAGTTGTTCAAAAAATTAAAAAAAAAAAAAAAAAAAAACAAACAATCGACAAATCAAATACAATTCCTATGAAATACATAACACTTGTGCATTTAAAATAAATCATTGAACTATGTGTAGCTTGAGTTCTGAATATTTCTTTTTTTATTTTGTTTTTGTTGCTTGTCTTGGCTTTCTTTGGCACCAGGGTCTATAAGTGAGTAGGAGAAAAAAAAAAAAAACAACCAAACTCTCCCTTGTTGTGTAGCACTTTCTGAACTCCTTTGCCTTTGAAGTCCAATAAATGAGTGACGTAAACCTAATTTTGTAACACGAACGTGTTCATGTGGTATATAATAGTCGGTGAGGAAGCGTTGTTATATTGTGTTTGTGTCAGTTTACAGGGTTGTGAAAACTTAAAAATTAACTTAATATCCAAAAGTAATACAATTTTTTTATATTTTAATTCAGAGCCTATATTGAACGTATAGTTATAATAGCTCGTCCAAAGACAACTGGTCCCCGCTCAGCCCATCCCCGACCATTCATCCCAAGACCCAATCGGAACCGGGGCAACTCCCAGAAATAAGAACTCATCCCATGCAAAGTGTGAGGGATGTTTTGTGCGAGACAAGAAAAACAGCGCTTTGTTGTTGTGATTTAGTTTCTTGGGGATACTTACTTATGCTTTAGAAATTTCTTATAAAGGATAAATTCAAAGTTTCTTTAAATCCAGATTCTTTAAATGCAAAAGAAACTAAGCATACACCCAACCTCGCACCTACCCCAAATTCTATAGTGTGCCCAAGCAGGGGGGTCGCAGGGGGCAGCATGTCCCCCATACATACCTCAAACACTTTCCTTGGGATTAATTCTTATTTCTGGGATGAGTTGCCCCGGGATGAGCTGTCTTGGGACCAGTTTAGTTCTGGGATGAGTCATAGGGGATGAACTGTCTTGGGACAGTGGTTCTGGGATGGGCTACACCCAACCCATTTACAAATAAAAATATTATCCAAAGGTTTAAATAACAATTATTACTCTACAACAAAAAAAATCAGACCAAATTGATTTAGCTTATAAATTGTTAGTACCATCTCCTTCAGGATTGCAACTGTATCTCCGAAACTATAGGGTAAATTAGAATACAGGGAGTATAGTTACACATATAAATATGTCATAAGGTTACAAAAAAAAGTAAACGAGGGGAGGGATTACAAGTGGAAAGATGTTTTGTGTGTGATAATAAAACGGGGTGTTTTGTTTACGTTTTGCTACACTATGAAATTCGTATGTTCGTGACGATCTTCTGGTTAAGGCAAATTATTATGGTCATCGATAATTTTTTTTTGTTGATATACATAATATGTACAGTTTTTTTTTTTTTCTTTAGGCATAAATAAGTCATTAAAGTTTTGGTCGAAACTAATAGATTCGTATATTTAACTTTATTTTCTTATAGGGCCCATACACCACACATGCCTGCATGCGCAATAGAGTGATTGCGCATGCAAACTGCGAGTGTATGGTGTTGAATGTGTGGTTGTGCATGCGGCATGAGTGATTTCAAAAAATTTTGATATTTTCTTGTTTGTGCATGCAAGCATGTGTGGTGTGTGTGCTACATTTGCTCAGTCAAGCTTGAAATATTAAGAAGTTGTCAACTCAGCGATGAACACACGACTAAATATTGTACAGTTTGCATGAGTAGTGTATGTTGAAGCGTGATTGTGCATTCTTTTATTTGGCCATGCAGGCATGTGTGGTGTATGGGCCCTATTAGGGGAGCAGTTTAATTTTTGTGTGTGTTAGTAATGGATTTGTTTGATGTCCCCACTGCACTGGTCCGCAATTTTGTACCCTGAATGAAGTTAGTCTGATGTGTTTTATGTGACACTTTTTTCGCACAAACTTCATTTACACTGTGCGAGGTTTAAGGTTTAAAAATTAAATTCAATTACATATTATAAATTTCATTGGGGGCCATCGTGAATAAAATTTCCCTGGAAATGTTTTCCATCTTCGAAAATTTGAAACACCAATACTTTTCAACTCGGCTTAGTAAGCTCAAATTTGGCTTATTGAAATGATAGCCAAATTCACCTGGAAAATGTATTCCCGATACCATTAGATTCCGATAGATACTTTCAACCATTGTTCTTGTTCCAAATTTTCGAAGGCGGGAAACATTTCCAGGGAAATTTTATTCACGATAGCCGCAGTTATAAATTTCATTATAAAATCAAAAAAAATCTAGCCAGTTTGTAAATATGTAGTAATTATAAGCCCAAAACTAAACGTGTACACTCATATACCTTAATCCACTGAAAATAATGTTGTGAATTGAATAATATATGTCATGCTCAGATGAATGAACACATTGTTCATTTTTATTCAAATGACCGATTTGAATAATTTCCCGGTGAGTGTTTGTTCTCTAAGTGATCTCACAAAGCACATTCACAAAATGCATTCATAAATCTTCAATAGCTGCATTTATAAGGTTATAATTTTTTTTTTCTTCAAATTGAACGATGCGCAGTTAATTAAATCTCTAGAATAAAATTTTATTTCAATACAATAAAGCAATCAAACGACACTTTAACGATCATTAACTAGGTTTTAAGAGAGTTACTCATGTAAAGTAGTCATAATAATATTTTTAATTTGAGTAATTAAAAAAAAAAAACTCGTAAAAGCATTTAAAGTATTTCTTGATTAAGAATTTTTGAGATTTTCATCAAAGAAGTCAATGATCTTATTTTTTTTTTATCTGGCTTAATATTCAAATATGCATGCACACTCCACATTTATGTACGATGTATGACATGTATTGAAAAGATAAATATTTGTGCAAATATCATTTTATCGAAATAACCAGAGAATTTGATCAAATCTTAAATGATTGATGGTTCAATAGCCTTGTTGAATGTTAATTTTGATTTTCGCTACCACGAACACAACGTCCATTCATATATGTATGTATCAATGATATTTGACTTGTGTTTTTAATATGCACATCGATTGTTTGTGTTTGTATTAAATATATATAAAAATATCTCTCCAATGATGTAGGTTGTACGTACTAATGAATTTACCTTAGTGGTGGAGGTGCCACTTCCATAATATTTTTATACATTCACTTATACAAAAATTGTATTTTGGGTTTATTTTTTAATAAAAATACATTCTTGATAATTTAATGGCAAAGTAAATAAATCTTAATTCTAAAAAGAGCCTACTACTTTTTAAATGCCAAAAAAAGACAACAGCCTGACTTCACGTTCGTTTCTTTTTTTTTTCAAAATAGCTTGGACTAAAATTGTCACGGAGTAAGGTTTAATGTTTTACTCTCTAAAGAGCGCTCTCTTCTACTCAAAACTTCATAATTGTTTGCGCAAAAGAAAAGGGCTTTGGTAAATTTTGTCTTAAATTCGTTTAAGCTGCGTAAAAATGCAGCTTTGGGAACTTTTTGCTCAGAAACTCCCTGTCAATTGTTGAAGATCAAAGACGAAATTGTCTAAAAAAAATTCACAAAAATACAGGAACGCAAATTCACACCAATTCAGGGCGTCTCGGACTGCCTTATGTGAATTATACGCACGACACGATGTTTGGCTTTCATATGGACAGTTAGCTGAACTTTGAATTTGACCCACAGAAATTTCTCGGACTGAAAATCACAGAGCGTTGAAATTTTTACTCTCGAAACAGGACTCTCTTCTGTGAAAAAAAAAACTATGAATATTTTAATTACGGAAAAGTTTTTTGATTGAAATTCACTCAAACTCACAGAAAATCATATAAATTCATAGTAAAGGAACGGACGGACCTAAAAGGTTTTCTTTTCTTTCACACTTTGTTTTTATTCTTTGCCCCTTGTTGCTCCCTCTGTGCTGTCTATGTGATGTTTAATCTGCTCGGCTTTTACTGAGAATCAAAGATACTCAATGTAAAGATGAGAATGTTTCGTACGATTGATTAACCCTCCAAAACGCATTTCCTTACATTGTTGTTTTAGTTATTTCATCTCGTGTCGACGAATAGATGTGAACTGCAATAACAGTTTAACAGGGTGTGTGAAGATCCCTTCAGTCTACAACAAACTGACATATCAAACTTGTAGGCAAATTGAAATGGCCACCGAGGATTCTCATCTTCATGTGGATAATCTCTGCTAAAAATGCTCAGAGCCAGTTTCACAGTCAGAAAAGTGTCACTTAAGTGGGCAATGTGAAAAATTAAGGCGCTATATCACAGTGCACTCTTACCTGAATAAGTGACACTTAAGTCTCTGATGTTGGTGACTTAAGTTCCACTTACACTGGCTATGAAACTTAGCCTAAAGTCTTTATTTAAGAAACGTAAGTGCCACTTATTCCGGTAAGTGTCGACTGTGAAACTGGCCCTTAGTGTTTGTACCTTGTACACTTGTACAGCGTGCTCCGATCATACTGTGGACGAACCAAATCGAAGCTCTGTATTAAAAAAAAAACTTACCAAAATTCCCCGACTTACAATTTGACGTATTAGAAATGTGAAATCGGTGTGAAATCTTGCCGAAAATGTAAGACTTGTTTTTACTGAAAAGCGTCGATTTTGCTTACCAAAAATAAGGAAAAAAATCGATTCTTTTCTCGAAAGGAATTCGATATTAAATTCTGTATGTGAAAAATTTGTAATCTATCCTTCAACGAGCACAGATTTTTGTTTTCTTTCAATGACTGCTGAACGTCAAATTGAGTCGATTGTGTTCACAGTAGTTTGTATGTGAACAATAAAAGTTAGATTTATGTCAAAAAAAAGTCAGAGGATTGAGTCCAATGTAAACACCGGCATACAAAAAATCATCAATAGTTTAAGTGCTCGACAGAACTGCACTTCAACGGAACTGCACGGTAATGGAACTTCACAACGCTTCAAAATGTTATTGACAAAATGACATCGTATGCGCTATATCGCACTAATTATGGTTATACACGACTGACAAATTGGCACTTTTTTGTCAGTAAACTGCCAAAAGAATGAATTTTTACATTCTTCTGTCAGTTTTTTTTAAAGTTTTCTGAGAGAATACTGCCAATTTGTCAGTCCTGTGAATCCACCATAAGCCGATACCAAGCTACAAAGTTGATAACCTAACCAACTATGTCGCGTGCGTCAGTGCAGTTCGGTTGCAGTGCAGTTCCGTAAGCGCTAATGCGATATAGCAAGTAGCGCGATACGGTGCATCCTACATTAGGTGTTTTTCTTTTTTAGTTCAGAGCAGAGCCTGAGTTGTCAAAAATGAGTTTGTGTTTCTTTTCTCGTTCAGAGCTTGTTCGGAGCGTGCTCCATCAGCTCAAAATCAAATGACCCCGCAAACGGACTAAAAAGCTGAGCGCAGATATGAAAATTAAGTGCTCAGGTGTGTTTCATAATTTAATAGGAGAGCTGTGATCATAATTTTCTTAAGCTACGATTAGACGGTCAACGCGTTGACTCTCTGACATCAGAATGACGTAAATTACTGTTCCAAAGTTGCTAAGTCGTGTGTATTTTACGTCATTCAGACGTCAGAGAGTCAACGCGTTAACCATTTGCGTTGACCGTCTAATCGTAGCTTTAAAGCTTACTCGGTTCGCTCAGTGCAGTGCTCTGAATGAAACTAAAAATCGCCTATTATTAAAATAATGGTTTACCAAAATAATGGTTCGGTTCGCGCGACGCATCGCGCACTGCGTCCAATATTTGGTCGACATAATCGCATAAATTCGAGCAACCATATGGATCGGTTTCGCACTACGTTTACTTAAGTGGATAATGCGCTTCCTCAGAGACGCCGTATACAGTGAGCACCGAAGACGCTATTGCTGCTGTAGAGCAGAGTATCGAAGAAGGCTCAAATGAGTCCATCCGCCATCGCGCGCAACAATTGGAGCTGTCGAAAATTGGGCTTCTCGGCTGGAATTTATTCGAGCCAGCCGCGGTGGCCACTTGCCCGAAATCAATTTTAAAACATAATGGCAAACCCTTATCTTTATAATAAAGCTAAATTCTTGGCCATAACATTAAATTATATGCATTTTATTTCTTCTTGAAAAACACACGTCCAAAAAAACACCCTTTATTTCGGCTTAAAACCATATTATTTTTAAGGTGACAACGACGAACCTAGCTTAGTTGCAATTGTTTCTGCCTTACGGAGTTGAATTCCTTATTAATAATGTGGATTTTGTGCTTGACTGCTAACTTATGTCCAGTTTTTGAGTGCGAGATTAAAGTTAAACCTGATGAGTTAACTCATCAAATTTGGTGAGTTAACTCAGGATTAACTGCGAACAGATGCTTTTGATGTTTTATCCAACGAGTTTGTTTAATCGTTCCGCATGCAATAAACTGCTTTCTCAATTAACTGTGGGTTAATTTACTTCTAGAGTTATAGCTAACTCTGGTTTAACTCACCACTGAAAAACTGCGCAATACAAGTGTGAATTCAACCCAAGTCTATGTAGCATTCTTTTCAATATTCCCCCTTCCTCAACTGGACGCTAAACGTGGGTTTCAATCATATAATAAACACCTTATTCTCAATCCACTGTGCCAACAAAAATTCTATAGGCTATAGGCCTTACAGGCAAGGTATAGGTAAAATTATGATACCATTATTATTTTAAATAAATCACTAAACACAAGTTGTTGCTGTGTATTTTAAGTTTCATATATAAAACGCCTACAAAATCATTAGTTACTACTTCTTGACCTCATCAAAATAAAATATTAGCGTCACTTATTCATACACGATATTACAATACCCAACCACCCACTACAATTCTTCTGTAAATCCATTTAAAAAGCCAAAGCTTAAAACAATTTCAATTTGTAACACTTTATTAATAGACTCTTAGCCCACATAGACCAAACAATGCCATATTGCTGCGAGCTATTACTATATTAACACTCTTAAGTAAATCTATATACAATACCACGTCATCTATACACTCATGCATGGCCCACATGCAAAAACAAACTGTAGCTCTTTAAATCAACACTTTATAAGGAAATTAAAAGTATAGACACTTACATTATACGAGTATGTGTACAAAAAAATATATAATAATAAATATGTGCGCAACAAACTACATATCACCAATTGCCAGCCAAAGAAAAATGACAGCTGCGACTAATTGTTTAATTAAGCCCGCGCAACTTGACAGTCATACACTATACACATATAATGCTTGGACAAAATATAATAATCTGATTTCTTTTTCGCTAATGGCTTTACTGGTCGATTAACAAAAAACAACAGCAAGTGGTACTATTGTTTGTCATCGTATCATATTTCCTTAAGCTTCTTACTTCAATCATAAATACAAATACAACTATATTATTTTGGCGATAGTGAATGTGATGTAGTGACGTCCAAAGTAAATATTGAATTAATCTAGAAAAAACAAAAAATTAAATGTTCTACTGGGTCGCACGTTTCAGAAGTTGTTCAGAATTTTAAAAATTGTCAGTGGTATTTATAATCGCATTCTAAAGCCTTGGTAACTTAAGCACACCATCCCACTCCAAAATCTTATTTATAAACATTTTCATTTGTTCATCTTAGACACCGAAATTGGTGTTCTATACCTATTCTTAAGTGGGAACGTTCAATGTCTACAAAGTCAATTTGAAATTAATGTAATGTGTGTTGAACGTACCCACTACCCAGTGACATTTGATTGACAATTGTTCTTAACTGTCATTTGCTTGGATTTTAAAAAACTAAAAAGAATTTCCAAATTAAAAATACCTTTTGCTGCAATTGATTTTTTTAACAAAATTAATTTAATTTCACACTTTGTAATAGTTGAAACAGCTGATCTACAAAGTTCACTCAAATTCATTAGTTCATTCCAGATTGACATATTACAGGTATGTCAGAGAATATATGAGGACGTATTTCGATAACAACCCTGGATAGTGAGTTAGCCAACTTATGGAATCCGTTTATAAAAAGGGAGATGGCTAAAGTATTTAGCCAATGACTAGCTGGACAACTGTCTAAGCGTGTTCTAAAAAAATCTAATAAATACGACTGTTTTATATTTAAAAACATGGATTTAATTTCAGAAAAAGAAAATGTTCAAAATTAATTTTTAAATTAGTAAAAAAAAACTTCTTAAACCATTTTCAGCTTGAGTTATACAAATCAAATTTTCAAAAATTTTTTTTGAAAATACAATTTTTAATTTTTTTAAACCATTTTCAAAGAAAAATTGGTAAGAATGCCAGTTTTAAGTATTTAATAAAATACACTTAACAAAATTAAAAAAAAAAAATTATTTTATCAAAATCGTAACAACCGTTTTCGAAATAAATAAGCTTTTTCTTAACGATTATATGGCAGGTACCATTATTTTTAAAAGTACACAAAATGTCTCTTTCCCTCTATAATCAACTAAAAACCGTTATCCCAAATTTTGAAAAAAATCACTTCAGCGGCCTAGGATTTAAATTGAGTACACCATAAATATTCAGACAGATATACATAGAATCGCGGCACCCATTTTTTTGTGTGTACGATTTTTTTACGAATTCAAAAATTGCCCCATATTTAAATCGCAGGTGTAAATCTTAATACGGATTACGGAGAAAGTGAGAGAGAGAAATACAAATGGAACTTCATGAACGTTAAATATATTAAGGGTATTCATGCAACATCGGTAAAACCATCGTAAACGTCGGAAAGTTTACGATGTCGTAAACGAACTGTCAAAATTTGTATGGGAGATTTTTTCCAAAAAATCGTAAACTTTCCAATAAGAATTTGTGTCGTAAACGAAAATAGTAAAAAAAAAAACGAAAAATATCATTTACGCAAAATTATGACGTTAGCAGTCTTCACCGATGAATCAAAAATGGAATGTGGAGTTGGAGCGGGATTCTTTTCGGAAACTCTTGACTTAGCCAGCTCATTTAGACTCCCTGACAACAGCAGTGTTTTCCAAGCTGAGGTAATGGCGATTACCAAAGTGGTTGAACGGCTATCAATGTTAGCGATACCACAAGCCGATATTATACCTTCTTCATTGACAGCCAAGCAGCCATAAAGGTACTCTCTGCCATCGAAATAAAGTCTAAACTCGTTTCCCGCTGCCGCGAAGAGCTCAAGATTCTTAGCCATATAGGAATTCCAGGTAATGAGAAAGCAGACGAGGTGGCACGAATTGTATCATCAACTGATCCTAGCCAGGTAGAACTAAATCGTATCAGAATAGATAGATAATAACTAGGAAACCGAAGCAGATTCAAAATATACCAATCAGATTTATCTACGTATTTTTTTCAGGTTCTACTGGTATTGAAAAATCTGCCATTCTCTAACCAGTTTAAACTGGTTGGGAACTATTTGGGAGTTCTTTTATTTATGGATAGTTTTATGTAACTCTTTTTTTTTAATAAAATTTTAAATGCATTTTGACACTCATACGTTTGTACTCACCACTGAAGTAAAAATTCTATATATTTTTAACTTTACAAAACTTTTGTATGCAAATAAAGTAATTGTAATCTTCAAGATCATCTGGTCTCGTTCGGATAATTGAATATTGTCAAGATTTTTAAGTAGACACCAAATGCGCCTTCATGAACCTGTGACACATTTTTCTTTTATACCAACAGAACATACACAAATAAATTTACTTCGAAAATACATATTAAACAAAAATCGATTCGAGTACTATCCGTCCGAACCCCTAAACCCTATATTATAGTTGGTAAAATCTATTAAGCGACCCACACTGGTTTATTGTTTATTCTCATCGATGATGTCATAAATATAATAATAGTACAATAACTTGCGTCTTGCTTGTTTTTTTTTTTTTATTATTTTTTTCTGTTTGACGATCGCGTGCTATAAGTCTTCACCGATTACACACAGACACCCTTCAAAATGATCAGTCGAGCTGTGTTGTATATATTGTGGGTTTGGGTTTGTGGTTTTTTCTTTTAAGGCATGTGAAAGGAAAGTTGGCGTAGACGTTGCGTTGTTGGCCTTTTTTGCCTTGCAAGTATAAAAATGTCGTGACGGTGTGCGATGCGGCCTTGCATGAAGTCACCAAACAGATTAAACCAACTATAACGCCGCGGTAACAGCCGCCGATTTTTGATGAATTGATGTTGATGCTTTGATTCACTTGTTTGGTTACATGTTGCAGTAGGTAGGTATATAGGGGTAAAGCGGAGATACAACTTGAAATTGTCATGAAGTGGTAGGTACACGTTTCCTTGTGGGTTTTGGATTTATCTGATTTGTGACACCAACATTCTATATACGTACCTACCTACCTATAACTGATCTTTATGGTTGATATTTCTATAGGAAGTTGTTCTATGAGGAAGTTGTCTTGCTCGTATGACAAGCAATGTAAATATTTGTCTTAAAAGTGAATTAAAAGATAAATTGATTAACACCCAGACCACCTAAGGGAGCTAAACTTGAAACATTGCCAAGTTTTTGGACCACTAAACCAAGATTTGATAAGATTTGCCATAATCTTCTTCAAATATCGAACATTTATCATACATCATAGCCTTTTCACACCAAACCCAAAACCCGGTTTTGGCGAAAAAAAAATCGATTTTGGCGTAAAACCTACATCGATAACACAAGTTTTCCCATACATTTTGTAAACAACAAGCTTTCGCAAACTACAGGTTTCATATAAAACCTGTCGAAATCCACCTTTCGATACATTCAGCGCTCAATCAAACGTCAAAACGAAAGCCGACGGGATGTTGACGCGAGAACTTAAACTAAACACAGTAGACGCGATTGAACGCGCGTCCTAAATAATAAACGTGGCAGTTCGCTTACAAATTGAATTAAAAAGCCAGGGTTTCCACGCTCATTTATTTGCTTATGACACGAACAAATGTGGTCAAAAGTGGTGAAACTTGTGGAAAATACACATCTTCGGAACATGCTACAAGTTTTCATCCGATTCTCGTAATTTCTTGTGCTTGTTTGTTATAATTCTGCGCTTGATTTATTCTGTGCTACTCTGCTTAGGCTGAAATTTATTCACTCCAACCACACTTAAATGAGTTTGCTTAATTTATTTTATTTTAGATTTCGATGATTTTTAAAGTATCGCGGTTCGTAGCCCTTGTCGCGTCCATTGTGTTCAAGAAATTATACACGGCTGATTTAAAAACAATTGAAGTGTCAAACGAAAACGGGTAATTGTTCGGTGTGAACGCTTTATGAGTTTTCGTAAACTTTTTGCCGAAAACCCAGTTTGGGTTTGGTATGGAAATGGAAAGGATATAAATCTTCATAGGGCCGTTAGTTTTATAAATCGAACAAACCTTTTTATGTCGCGCTGAACGCATTCATTGGTAAATCGAACCTTTTTTGCTTCTTTTGACAAACATGAAACTTTCTGTATCAAAGAAACAACATTTGCATTTTGAACTACTGTACTGTGAAAGTTAATCTATTTTTTTCATCTTTTCGTGTGGTGGAAACACTCCATAGATCTATTTAATCTAAATTAAGATAAACCTTCGGTGGAAACATAGAATTAGCCGTGCAAAATTTAATACTAGAATTTCAAAAACATCCGAACCCTAAATGAAATGGAATTCACTTTTACATCATCTTTTCTTTTATTGTGCTGAGAATTTTCTTATAAAACAAGTTTTTTTTTTAAACATTAAAAATACAAAAATATATTCAATATTAAATTATAAAACCTAACAATAATAAACATTTTCTACTTTTTTCCTTCCACGCTGCTCAAAAACAAAAAATGATAACATAAATAAATAAACTCAACCAAATCTGCTTGATCCTGCGAAAAAAATAATAAAAAAAAAAATAAAATAATAACTATTTATTATACCCTTTTTATATTAAATTTACTAAATTAAAATTTATTAATTAAAACACAAACAAACAGTTCTTCAAAAAAGACAACAACCACCAGGTATTTTTCTTAATGTTCAAACATTTTTTAACACACAAAATAAAAAGAATATTTTTTTTTATTAAAAATTCTTCTGTTAAAATGTTTTATACAAAATTAATTTTTGTTTGTTGCACAGTCATCGTTTATGCAAATTTACCAATGTTTTTAATTTCGTTTAGTGATTATGATTTTATTTTATCTAGTGGTATTTTAATTTCGTATTTATGTCATTTTCGTTTGGATTTCGGAACTGTTCCTTTTCCTATCTAAGTGGCTGATTACATGGGTCGTTTTACTGAAGAGCGCACCGCATGAGACAGGTGCGTAAAAAAGAGAAGGTAGATTCCACCTTCTCTTTTTTACGCACATAAAATCTACCTCTCTCACGCGATGCGCTCTTCAGTAAAACGACCCATGTAATCAGCCACTAAAATGGGAAATTTGGAGTAAAAAGAATGAAAAAGGAGTAGCTCCGAAAGTCCACTCAAAACGACATTAGAAAGTTACACCAAAGAAAAATTGTTCCCAATTATTATTTCAGTTTCACAATTGTTTCAAAATGTTGTTGTATTTATTTCTTGTAGTTTCGTTAAAAAAATATATCACATTAAAAGAATTGTTCTAAATACAAGTTTTGCTGAAATCACATATTTTAGTTTAGTGTAAAGTTTTTCAATTTTGATTTCTATAATTTTATTTTTCTTTAACCTTTGTCAAGGATTATTCCAGTTGATAATCATTGAATTTGTTTGTTCACTAAAGTTAAAGCAGTTAATTGAAGAATTCACTAATCACATAAGTGTGTTTTTTTCATGCGTGATCATGGCACTGCTAATTACTATTTACATTTTATTGTAATAGAAATACAATTTTCCTTAATTTACCATTCAATCAAAACATATATAATATATTTGGATGTCAAAAAGCACTAAATTATAAAAGAAATTCTTGAGTTTTCTTTTTCAGAAAAATATGATTTTACTAATAGATTGAAAAAAAATAATACAACCTAGCACAACTGCCAAAATCCAAAACTAAATTAAATATAAAAGTAACACTTATGGCCTTTTTCGATTGGTAATCCGGAAGAACAATTTGATACGTTTGAACGCTTCTGGAACGATTCTGAAAACATAATCAGAAGCAAATTTCTCTTTTTTTCAGAAGAAGAACTGTCATTCTGACTCCAATCGAAAAGGCCATTAGGCAACCCTCAGTCAACAGCTTTATTTTTTTTTTTTTGTTATTTGAATTTTGACTGCCATTCTTTGACAGAACTCAAGCCTGCCGATTTCTGCTCGTAGAAATTTCTTGGGCAGGAATAATTGTCACGAAGGGAAAATGCTTTTCTCTCTCGTCTTTTGCCCAAAACTACCCAATTTTTAAAGTGTAGAACCGGATTTGATAAAAATTGGCAACAAATTGTGACAATTGGCAGTTTTGGTTAAGCTTTGGAACAAACTTATCATTAATTTTGCTCCAAATAAAAAAAAAAAACATTATTTGGCTACCATTTGTGTTTTATACATATTTATTTTAAAAAAAAACATAACATCAGATGACGGAAATGAAGCTGCTTCATATTTTGAATATAATAACATTGCGCATTCACTTATTTTACATATCTTACCGCTCTGTCAAAAGAAATTAAGATTGTCAAACCGAAACAAAATGGCAGCAAAATTAAACAAAAATGAATAAAAAAGCGTTTATGACCTTTTCGATTGGTGCAAAAATGACAGTTCTTTTAGATTTGTTTTCAGAATCGTTCCAGAAGCGTTCACCCCATTATATGCTTTAACACTGCAAAAGCTGTCAATAAGTGTCGTACGTGCTTTTTATTACGTGCCAACAATGCAGCTGTAAAGCTTTCTGACATTCGATGTTTTAATGTCATTTGTTGTGTCAGCTGATTGCATTTTTTGTGAATTGTAAATAATTTTTTGCTATTTATTAAACGAAAATAAAATTAAAAATGGACACTGAAATTGAAGATTTTGCTTTTATTAAGAGCGTAATTCAATTGTGTTATATGAATATAAAATATTTTAATGAAAAAAAAAAATATGAAGAATTGAAGCAGCTTGAAGCTGATTTCAACCTCTATATAAACACTCATCGAGTTGAAATGGGATTATTCGCCTCCATCGATTTTGAAAAGCCAAAAATTCTGCACGCAAAAGTTGGCGGCTGCAGCTCGGTTTGCGGCTACGTTGCGTTGTGTTCGCCACATTGAAATTATGTGTATTCAATATTTTGACAGCTAGTCCGGCTGCAGCTCGTAACGTGCGAAGCCGTGGGTGGGAACTTGACCACCGAACCATAAATAGTTGACTGGGGAGGACGACCCTGTTAAAATGGGGGCAAGTGCGCTTCATTGCCACAAGTGATTTTGATAATAAAATTTTATCATTTGCGTAACTTCGCGCATCTGTGAAAATGGCGGATCCAGTGTCTCTTCACTCGAACCGCCATGTATAATTTCTGACACTTTCAATTTTGACAACCTGCGCAATATATCTGTTACCTTAAGCTGGCCATACACGATCGAGCGAAATGGCTTGCTGAGCCAAATTCCATAGTGTGATTGGACTCAACCGAGCCATTTTGGTTTTTCAGCCGTTCGGAAATCCACGAGGCAAATGGCTGCTGTGGCAGTGATGACATTGATCAAACAGATTTTGTGGACGCAGGACGATTGCATATTATGACAATTTGGAACTCCCACCAGACTTCAGTGCCAAACAAGCAACAAAAAAAATCAATAGTTTGACAGAAAAATATTTAGGGAAAACAAAAACATGTGATTGTGATTGGTCGTTTGTTTGTTTTCCCTACATATTTGTATGTCAAAATTAGAAAGAGAAAAGACAAAGATTTTAAAATGGAGGCTGAAGAAGCACACAACCTCGCCAGAACACTTATCAACCTACTGCTACTCTGTCTAACTAGAAATCCACTCCAGATTCATATGTCGAAAGACATACAATCGTTCTTCTTTTTTTAAGGAAGAACTAAAAAAATCATTAGAAGTCGAATTCTGGTACTTTTACGAAGAAAACGAAAAAGATCGCCGATCTCACCCACAAAACCATCGTCTTGACGTAGTGAGCAGTCACAGTCTAAACAGGGTCTAAGTCAATTTTAAGTCTAAATAGCCGTATTCCTTTGGAGGTGGCGAAGTACTCTTGAGCACTTTGCTAGCCATTTTAAATGGAACGCATACATAATTGGTTTTCCTACTAGATTATGGTTTGCATCTACTCATGAGTAGTTCGCCACCTCCAAAGTAACACGGCTAATATTAAAGCTGCCATCGACTTCGAAAAAAGTAAAAAACAATTTCGAAAATTCAAATCTCGAAGTAAACGAAAAAGTTGCATTGAGGCCATATTATGTGAGAATGTGAAAAATGACTTAACCAATCGATCATCTCTAGTCAAGTTAAACAAATGAAAAAAAAAAAAATAAGAAATTCCTCTAATTTGAAAAGCCTATAAATGAAAAGGTTTATAAAATATTTCTGAAATAAATAATTGGAAAGCCTTTAACAAATTTTTTCTTTGGTGTGAAAAAAGATTAAGAATTTTATTTTATTTTTTTATTTCCATTGACATTTAGCATATAATTGTAACTAATTATCATTCTTTCGATTCAACCTACCTCTCCTTGCTGGATGCCAAAAAGTCTTTCACTTTGTAATTTTTTTTTTCAATTTTCTTTTTAAAAATAGATTAAATTCGACATTTCTTTTTTTTTTGGGCAACACCACCGGCACCTCATCAGTATCGCGCGCCGGCATGCCGAGCTGCTGTTAGAGTATGCCCTCAAAATGAGGTCAAAACAAAATACTAAAATAATTAAATTTAAATTTCTTAGATTTTTCTAGTCGATTGAAGTGTTTGGTTATATTTGTCAGAGATGCCTTTCGCTGTGTTGTGCATTAGTAAGCACGCTATTTTTAAGATTTATTAAGCTGTTGGAAACAATTATGTTGTTTCTTCTTTTCTAATGCAAAATTAATTTTGAGGGCAACTTGTTAAGTTTTTTTTTTTTTTTATAAATAAATTTGAATGACGTAAATGAAGCAAAATGCATTTCTAATTTATTGTTAATAAATGTTTCCTTTACATTATTTTAAAATTTTCTCACCAATAAGTTGAAATAAAAAGACAATTATTTAAAGTTCCCACATTCGGATCGAGGCTTTAGGCTTAATGTCTACTATAGTCGCCCCTCATTTCACAAAATAGACTTTTAGTGCGAAAAGAGAAAACAAAAAAAAACTAATAGGTGTCACCGTTTTCGTCCGTGTCGCCACAATTTTCTGTAATAGTATGGCAGGTTGAGATGCATTTTGGTTATTGTTATTTATGTACTTCCAACGATGTTGTATATATGTATGTAGTTAAATGAATAAGAAACGACTTCAATTTATCAGTGTATATTTATTACTTGTAAAGGTCTTTAGAGTACCTGTAGATGATTTCAGTATGAATGACAATATACAACTGAACTTAAACTAGCTTAAGACTAAGTTAATAAAGAGAGTAAAGAGAGACAGCCAGTGAGATAAAACTTCATATAACAGTTATTTATTTTAATATCTACACAACACAATTGAGAAACAAGGTTCAATAAATGACATTTGTCAATTTTAACTCCACAAAGCAAAAAAGAAAGAAAATTAAAGTCAAAAGCTCAAGAAGTTTTATGCATTAAAATATAAAATATTTCTATGTACCTAATTTATTAATAAAACTTACCTTACGCTTCATCCACCATTTTATTTTGTTTGCGCATTTGTTTTCTTTTGTTTTCCTCTTTACGCACTTGACGTTTAGTGTTCAGCTTTTTACTCAGAATGCTCAGCCGATTTTTTCTGAGCTTGTAGTTCGGGCTCTGATCATACACAACTTTAAGGCTCTGAACGCACTGGTCAAAAAAAAAGAGCACAATATTTTGTTTGATAGTTCAGATTCTGTTCGAAACGAAAAAAAGAAAAACGCCTACTGTCGAAACATTTAGCGCTCAATCTCAATCAAACGTCAAAACTAAAAGCCAAGGGGATGCTGTCAGCAGAAATTAAATTGAATGTGCTTGAACACAAGGACGCGCGTCCTAACTGCTACGCGAGCCAGTTCGCAAGTTGCTGGAGATTTTTTGACGTTTTATTTTAGTTTCTTATTACACGATAGGATTCTTCCAGAGACTTGACTTTTTTCGAACATAATGAGAGCGAAAGAGATACAAATGAGACGGTTCTCCTTTATGTGACTTTGAGGCCGTTATTCACCGAAGCTGGATGGAAATAAGGCCGCTGATGCTTTTGTATATGGCGGCCTTATTTCATTTTGAAAATGCAATACGGCCGCGCAGGCAGTTTAATTTAATTTTTCAATCATGCCCTTAATTCATTTTCGATCGCGTTCTTACGCCGTGTGTGAATTTGATTAAAATCGCGTTAAATTGTATCGAAAGTTTTATTTTTGACACTAATGACTAATATTCAATCTCATATAGCGGCTTGAAGCACATGCGATTTTCTCGTCAAGCATTTTTAAGATTCTTGAAAATATAGTACCTATTGAATGAGAATTATTATTTGGCCAACAACACTGACAAATGTGTACCAGCAACTTTCTCTCAACCAGACATGCCCACACTGTGAAATCAAGAAATGAATTTACAAGCACTTTATTTCACTGATGCAGTTATGCGTTTTTTTGCAATAAATGTCATCATTGTACTTATTTTCATTTTATTTATTTAAATGACGTTTTTTTTCGCTGAATTTTGAATCAAAAAACAATAAAATTGCAAAAAAAACTGAAGCAATATGATAGTTGACATGTGGACTTCAAGAGTTTTTGGTGAAAGCGCTCACAACTAAAGATTGGTCGGGAGTGGTTTGTTCCACAACATTATCCAACGTACTATAAAAAGTTCATTGGCTTTTTGTTATCTACTTTTTTAGCCGTGAATTAATGAAGCCATTCAAAGGTTTACCTTTACGGCTTATGTTTTCTCATTTAGCTTCTTGGTGGGAATTAGAAAAGTTACTCATCTATTGTTTTGTTTTTTTTTTTTGTTGTAAAGAAAAAATATTTAAATTTCGCATTAACAAAACAAGCCGCACTGAAAAAAAATGTTCTGGTATTACAAAATAAAGTCTCACAATTTTGTTTAGTTCTTTATTGTTTGAAAAGACACACATAATATGTTCTAAAAATAAAGCATACGTCAAAAAAATATCGGACTGACTGGAGTCAGTCGAAATTGAAAATCCACTCAGAAGATTATAAAATCGCACCTACCCATATAATATGTTCTCTTTCCGGAACTCTTCGTCTACGTAAACGTGGAGCCTTTCATGTTAGATATGTTTGGTGGGTTAAGTTGAATGATTTGTCAAAATTAATCAATACATTATACCTACTCGTAAAAATGTGTTTAATTAATTTTTTGTTCCTTCGGTAACTACATATGTATGTAAAAAGTCAAGCAATCTAGATATGAAAGCTTAGCCAAATTAAAGCTTAGGCTAACATTTTAAATATTTTCATATAGGTAATAAATCAATTTTCCGTATTGGATGTATAGAGAGTGAAAATTGAAATTTACTTTCTCAATACCGAATATTCATTTAATTCACATTCTATAGGAATGTGGTGGCTAGAATCACAAGCCATATATGCTGTAACGTTAACGCCGCCCGACCCTTAGGAAATAAATTTGATATTATTACATTTAACATGTACCTGTACAGGATCATTCATTTCGTGATTTCCAGTAGGTAGCGCTGGCATTTCAGACCTGCCAAACTCAGCTGTCATAATAATTAGTTGAATGTTTGCCATTTACGATAATCGCAACGCGTTAAAATTATTAAAACTTGCTACAAAAGTGGTGATTCAAACGTATAGCCACTTTTCGCGCAATACGCGATGATTATGGTCGTCATAATCGACAGACTACGCAAGTAATCGGTAAAATTGTGATGAAATTTGAAGAGAGTGGAAGCGTTACTGATGTCGTAAGGCCTGTGGATCATCGTAATGCACGCTCAGTCGAAAATAATGCTGCTGCAAGTGCAAGTGTTGCTGGTTACAGTCAATTCGGAGCCGGCAAGTTTAGATCATGACTTGGGCGATATGTGGTTTCAACAAGACGGGGCAACAAGCCACACAACACGATCAATTATATGCCGCCTCCACTGGGCATAAACGATGCTCGGATTATGAACATGTCTAGAAAAATTGTGTGAGTGCCGGGACTCACGGTTAATATGTGTAAACATCAACGTGCGCGGATCCAAAACGGACTTGTTTTTGCTTGAAGGGGATCTTAAGATTTTTTTCACTGAACGCACCCATCCTAGTATGCAGATCGTAACGTTGCACACCATAAAGTTGGACGACGTAACGGTGCACACGAACGTTCACGTTATTTTTTTCATTCTACCGCCAGCATAGAAGTTTACACATCAATGCCGAGATACCGTCAGAAATATGCGAAAAAGTGGTTAAAAATTACTTCAAAAGAATCGCATGCTGCGAATCTTCCCGAGCCGGCCGTGCCATTTGAATGATATTGTTTTGCACACTTAATGGCATCAAAGTCCAAACTTTATAATGAAATAAAATTTTCATCAAAAATGTGTCGCTGCGTGTGTTTTATTTAGCGAAAAATGAATGACCCTTTACAATGTACATACATCCAGAAAGTGAATTAGTATGGAAAATGAGATGTTATAGAATTTAAATTATTTAATGCGGCCCATACACACGACACTTTCTGCACAAACTTGTGTCTTCTGGTGTGTTCACAAAAAATCCAAATATCACTGATTTACTGTCAAGCCAAAGGCATTTTAACTCAACGCCAAATTTACAAGGCGATCGATTAGTAGTTCAACCAATCTTCAAACCTCATTCAATCTCAGGAAGTTAATAGTCTCAATTACTTGTAGTGTTGTCTGTGATCATGTCTCGTCGGTCGGTTCGGTCGCTGTCGTTTAATGTTTTTTGACAGTTGAAGCAGAATTCTCTGCTCTGTGTGTCTGTAGTGTGTGGCGAGGCATCAATTTAGTTGACAACTGAGTTGAAAACCCGTGTGTGGAGTGCTTAAGAGATAGAGAGAGAATTATTGTCGAAATCTACTAGATAAACCCATTCTGATGATATAATTTGTATTATTCCGTTTTGCAATCGGCGCGGGTAGATTTTGGCGGTCTGTGGCAGCCATGTTTTTTTGATGACATCTGTCAAATCTGTTATTTATTATTCAGTAATGCCAAATCACCATGGCAAATTACACGATTGAAAAGCACGTCCAAATGATAAGACTTTAATATCAAAATCTTTTGAAGCAACGAAACGTGCATTGGGCCCATTTTACGGCTTATATGGTTCTCCTTTCAAATCTAAAGTTTCGTGGCAAAATTTGAGTCCACCGATTCAGTGAAAAATCATCCAACGGCCATACGTCAACGAAACGCAAGATTACCCAAAAACATCGTTGCTGTCTGTGAGAGTCCGTCTCCGTAGTTCTTCGAAAAATACGATGTTATTGTTAGCATCAACAGATAGCGCTACCTATCGATGATAACCAATTTTTGCTGGCTGTCAATTGGATAATATGGATGTGAACATGTGAACGACATGTGGGATGTGGTTTCAACAGAATGGCGCTACTTGCCACACAGCGAACTCCATCACAATGTTCCATTTCAGCATCTACCCGCCCTTATTGAAAAACCCAAATAAGGTTTCATTCAGAAAATGTGTTCAAATTAAATAAGAAAAACAAAAACTCCAGAAAAGTAATTTCCGTGTAATTTCAGAATGAGTGATTCCCCGAGTTATATAAATGGAAAACGGCAAGGGGAAACTTGTTACACGATTTAGAGTTTTAAACTATGAAGTCCTATGCCTTGCCTATTGGCATATGGGGTTATTGGAAATGTATTTTGAAAACTAGTCAAGGAAGCAAACTACCCACCACTTTCCTCAAAACAACAATTTGTTTTCCTTGCAAAGGTTTCTCTTACCCTCGTTCTCATAAGTATTTTATTATATTAAACACATACAATCAAAACGCCAGATGTGTATGTAAACAAAATTCATGATTAATTTTACCAAAGAATCTATAATGCAGCTCTCTTGAAATGCAATCAACACCATCTGGCAGGATATCCGTTTCAGAAAGATTCATATACAAGCTAGGTACGTTTAAGTACAGTATAGCCTTAAATGGATTCAAGCAAACATTCCAGTGACTAGTGACTTCCCTGGGAAGAAAATACTATCTGCGTGCGTCCTTTTTCAATCATAGAAATTCGATACAAAAAATGTTTCTGTTCAGCAAACTATTTGTAGAAAACAATAAAAAAAAAACAATCGCTTCGACATTGCACAGCATTTGTTGTTATGTATGTATATCTGGAAACTTAACACAAAATATACAAAAATGTTTTTACTTAGAGAAACATTTTTAATTATCTTTTATTTCTTTTAATTTATTTTAAAAGTATTTTTTGAAAAAAAAAAAAAACAATTTAAATGTAAGCATTCTCTCTTTCGTCTGGCATTGAAGTTGCTGCCAATTTGTTTGTATACATACATAGGTACAAATTCTCATTACGTGAATAATCTATTAATAGAAATGATTTTCAGCTCTAATCCCATTCTTTTAGCTGTATCTGATGGTAGAGATAGATGATGCTAATAAACAAAAAGTAAACATTTATAATTCTTAAAATTACATGCTTTTTAGATAGGTAGGTAGGTATGTATAGTGTTAACAAAAATGGAAAGTCCAAATTTCTGAAAAAGAATGAACCCTTCAGTGTTTTTTAATTGAGTGTTATAAAATAAATTTATGATTTTTTTGTTTAGATATGCAAATTTATCATTGAAGAAATGAAAGGAGAAATAAAGCCATTATAGAACTCAAACAAAAAAACAACAAAATTTTATAAACATTCTACACGAATTTTCGAATTACCTTTAGATTTTGAATGAGCAAACTATTTAGAAATATGACGTCAATTACTTTGAGCTAAATCATACATTCTATGCTATTAGCTTTTTAAAATTGAAAAATAAAAACAAATTCACTCGATAACTCCCAGCACCGGTACAAACTAATTTGTTAAGAGATAACAGAATTGGATGAAGGTGTAAGGAATTGCGAACACTTTGTAACGTCAGAAACATAAAGAAGCTATGGAAAACTTATCTAAGAATTATTACTGTTTCAGATTTTCCCTTCTACCAGCAAGCTTCCTCTAACTTCTCCAATCTCTGTGAGTCACTCTACCATAATTATCTAGAGAGAATGCAGATTAGTCTGATCAGAATGATTAAGACAAAATCTGATGGCTTCCCTTCTAAAGGGTCCGCCAAATTACTTCTTTTTTTTTGAAAATGGCGCAAAACATCGAGTGTAGCTTCGGCTGTGTGGCACGTAGCGCCGTCCTGTTGAAACCAAATGTTGCCAATATCCTCCTCTTCAATTTTTGTGAACAAAAATTCGTTCAACATGGCCCGATAACGATCGCCATTGACTGTAACGGCCACTCCTTGCTCATTTGCGAAAAATTGCCCAATTATGCCTCTGGACCAAAATCCTCACCAAATAGTGACGCGTTTTGGGTGTATCGGCTTTTGCGTTCGGGTTTTCTGTGCCCCAAATGTGACAATTTTGC